>CM022540.1:15203782-16640773 GCA_012273795.1 Dendrolimus punctatus | reverse complement strand
ATTAGCATTATCCTCTTGCTTCTTTGAGGAAATTTTAAACGAAGCTGAACCGCCATCAAATCTCTTTCAATCTAAGAGGGATAAGATAATGGACCAGTTATGGAGGGACCCTCATAATTTAAGCATTTTTGTCTTCTTTGTTCTGAGCTGCAATATACGTAATCTAAAATGTTGCTTCGAAGGTCTTATTCATAGTTCACATACAGTATATGTCGCTTCTTTGCTTCAATAACGTGGTATCTGGAAAAACCCAACTTTACAGTACGCCACTTTTAAAAGTTCAAAAAAAATATTTTATCCAAACATATTTTACACTTTTTTGTATATTTTTTACAATTAAATTTAGTGTCAATTTACTAAGCTTTTTGAAATATATGAGAAAGTTGTGATAATATGATAAATTTAGCAAAATATAGTGAGTGGGTGAAATAAGTGAGTATTGGGATGTGTCACGTTATTGAAGCAAAGAAGCGATGTATATTCATAGTTTGAAATGCTGTAAGTTTTATCCGTGCAAGAACGGAGAAAGAATACAATATCCTGCGGCTTGGCGGCCTGTCGTAAGAGGCGACAAAACAACCCACAGCCAGGTGGTAGATAGGGAATTTACCCAACTGAATGGCTCCCACCCCTGGTCTAAAGTATGTCGCCATAACGACCTTAAGTTCTGTTCCAGCATTAGTGACCAGTTCCAGTGTCCCTTAAGGAGAGCATCAGCACATTTGTAGTACATTGGTGTGCAAATGGCCATAGGCGATATTAACCGCTTTCCATCAAGTGAGCCGTCTGCCTGTCGGCTAAACTCTTGCAATAAAAAATAAGTAAAGAATTCAAAATACGCGTAATTGTGTTCACACTCATGAAGCAAAACTCTTTACGATATAATTATCATTTTTGTATTGTTATATATTTAAGGCTTGTAGCATGACAGAAACTATATTCTATCCTAAAAAAACCTATTAGCAATTTTTTTAACAAAAACAATACCACATTCATACTAAAAACCCAAAAACTTAACCGACTTTTTCTACAACATCTGCCATGGCCATAAAAATCTGCCATACAAAAAAATTATATGACGAATTGAGAAGTTCCTCCTTTGTTGACGTCGGTTAAAAACTAAACCCGATTGTAAAACCACCATTCCAGTCCAATTGTAAATCAATACCATTCATACACCTACTCAAACACATGCGAAAAATTGTTTTTCAACATCCTGGAACCCGATGGCAACATAAAAGTAATTATGAGAATTAGAAAAAAGTATGAGAAACAAATAAAACACTTAAATGACAAAATTTCATTTACATAGCGTTTTTATCTTGCCATACTTGTAAGGAATATATGGAGATATGTTGCAAAAAAATATTAGTACGTTATCCCTATTATCCCTATTAATATTATAAATGCGAAAGTAACTCTGTCTGTCTGTCTGTCTGTCTGTCTGTCTGTCTGTCTGTCTGTCTGTTCCGTTTTCACGTAAAAACTACTAAACCGATTTGGCTGAAACTCAGTATATATATATTTTCGATACCGAGAATGAACATAGGATACTTTTTATCCCGAAAAATGGGATAGTTTCCAGGATAAAATGATATTTGTCTGTTTGTTTGTTATGCTTTTACGAAAAAACTACTGGACCGATTTGGCTGAAATTCGGTACGTATGTAAATTAAATATTGAGGATGGACAAGGGATAATTTTAATTTTGGCCTTTTTGGTAATTTTGGCCTATTTGGTAATTTTGGCCTTATTGGTCATTTTGGCCTATTTGGTAAGTTTTCCTTTTTGGTCATTTTGGCCTATTTGATCATTTATGCCTTTTTGATCATTTTGACCTTTTTGGTCATTTTGGCCTTTTTGGTAATTTTTCCTTTTTAGTCATTTTGGCCTATTTGATCATTTTGGCCTTTTTGATCATTTTGACCTTTTTGGTCATTTTAGCCTATTCGGTCATTTTGGCCTATTTGGTCATTTTGGCCTTTTTGATCATTTGACCTTTTTGATCATTTTGACCTTTTTGGTCATTTTGGCATATTTGGTCATTTTGGTCTTTATGATCATTTTGACCTATTTGGTCATTTTGGCCTAATTGGTCATTTTGGCCTAATTGGTCATTTTGGTCTAATTGGTCATTTTGCATATTGTCATTTTGGCCTATGCGGTCATTTTGGCCTATTTGGTCATTTTGGCCTATTTGGTCACTGTTACCTTTTCGGTCATTTTGGCAATGTCGTTCAGTTTGGCCTCTTTGGTCATTTTGATTATTTTGGCCATTTTGGTCGTTTTTGCCTACTCCGTCATTTTGGCCATGTCGGTCACTGTGGTCTTTTGGTCATTTAGACCATTTTGGCCTTTTTGGTCAAGTTTTGTAATTTATTTTGTTGACAGATACACGGGGGATGGTATAATTAGCGATATAAAATGAAGTGAATCTTCCGTGGGCAAATACATAAAAAATGTAATATAATATAAACTTTAGTACTTGCTCTATAAACAAGAGACACGGACTAGAGGTTAACCCGCGGCGCAGCCGCGGGGTAAACTCTAGTGTCTCTATATTTACAATATTTATAATAACATTTTCTATCCTTTTATTGCGCTCTGTCTTATTGAATATGCACTGTTTGCTTCAACTCCATTAATTCTTCAAAAGTCATTCTCTAACATAGTTCTGTATAAAATTTTAAAAAAATAACTTGATATATAAATACAACAAGAAATATAAAGAAAAACAGTTTTTAGCTAGACGTGTTGCTGGGGAGTTTCTTGCCGCTTCTTCTCCTTAACAGCAATAACACGTTGCGAAGTGGTGTACATAGACTAGGAAGTAAAATTAAATTTTAACCCATATGTATGACCTTCAAAAAGTGTTCTCCAGTGGAACTTATTTTGAATAAAAACTTTTAATTTGAATTTTGAATTTGTTTGAATTCTGGTTAGAATTATCAGGAAATAAGTTAGAGTAGTTACAATCCAATATCTATTCCGTTGGGATATGAACAAAATTGTGTATGATTCACAATACCTCTAATTTGCATATTGTAATCTTCTCGCAAATTGTAGCTACCAATACTAGGCAATTGCGTCCGCACGAAATTAACATGAATATTGGACAGTTGACTTGTTAACCGACTGCAAAAAGAAGAGGTTCCCCGTTCATCTGTATGTTTTATTTGTATCAATGATTCAATGGTTGGTGACAAATAAACTTTCTTACAAAAAGCTTAAAATTAATTTATTTACTTACTTGTTTTTACTTATAACAAAAAATGAACAACGTTACTTTGCTCTAGAAATGACAGAAAAAAAATTGATGCGTAGGAGACATCATTTTATGAGCCGCTAGATAGTACAGTAGGCGAAAAACTGGAACTGAAGGTAGTTACCATACATGTAAAGCCGGGTACTCGTTCTCTAATTTGTATAGTCCATGACCCCAGCCAACAAAGTCGAAAACAATAACAATAGGCTATTGTCTAATTGCAAATTTTAAACACGAAGTAAGCAAAACAACTCCGAATGCGGGAAGGGTAATAAAGCCAGGTGCGCATTTCTTTGTCGGTATGTTACAATATTATCAAATATAATATTTTCCAATGAACCAGACAAATCTGACTGGCAAAACATCCTCCTAGACTCGTTAAGAGTTCCGCTGTGTTAAGTGTTCCGCTTCATATAAATATTTAATCATAAATAATATATATATGTCGGAGGGAAGCTTTAATTGGACGTATTGTTGACTGGATGTATAACGCACAATATCATTTGTTTACATTTTAATTACTTCTAAAATTCTTAATGTAATTTAATTAAATTTGTTAAATGTTTCTATTACTTAAAGATCCGTTCATAACCTAATAAAAGTTATGAATATTGTAATTTAATAAACGACCAATGAGAACAGAGCATATGGCGGAGCGGGGTCAGACGCGCCCTTTATACTTTGAGTAATATCTACTTGGGTAGACTGAGGAGTTTTTGTGGCACATTTGGTTGATGGCAATAGGTCGAGTTGGACCATGGAGTATTTTAAAGAAATTGTTAAGTTAAGAAGTATGAGCGGGTGCCCTGAACCGGCTGCTAAACTATGTCATAATGTTGATTAAATCTAAATTAAAAGTGTATAAATCGTTGGCCATCGTGTTTTATGCTCGCATTTTATCCTGATGACGCCCACTAAACCTGCAATAACTAAAGGAGATGTCGTGAGAACGAGGCAGTTCTGCGACATATATAACTAGCTGTCCCGGCAGACGTCGTCCTGCCCGGTAAAAATAGGGGTTTGTCGCAGAGGGTTAATAATTTAGGGTTGTATGTATTTTTGTATGTTGTATCATAAAAAAATAGAAATTAAAAATTTTGTCTAAAAAATAAATAAAAAAATTTAGGGGTGGACTACCCCTAACATTTAGGGGGATGAAAAATAGATGTTGGCCGATTCTCATAGATACCGGATAAGCACAAAAAATTTCATCAAAATCGGTCAAGCCGTTTCGGAGGAGTATGGCAACGAAGACTGTGACACGAGAATTTTATATATTAGAGATAATAATAAAAAATAAAGTGCTACTCTTCTTATTTTACACTGTAGTTTAATTTTTGAGGTATTTTATCAAATATTTAAAAAAATCCTACAAACGAAATTCTTTTCTTGTTCGCAATTTTGTTTAAGTAAATAAAACTGT
The DNA here is from genome assembly GCA_012273795.1 of Dendrolimus punctatus. Taxonomy (NCBI): domain Eukaryota; kingdom Metazoa; phylum Arthropoda; class Insecta; order Lepidoptera; family Lasiocampidae; genus Dendrolimus; species Dendrolimus punctatus. The sequence continues at coordinate 16,636,085 of CM022540.1, read as the reverse complement.
TGATTCTCGAAAACATTTATGGATATTATTTGCTCGAACACTTCAACACAAAGGTCGTAACATACAACCAAACAATAAAAGACCCTTTGTTCCAAACTTTGCTTGTTATGTTGCCACCAATTCTCCAGTTAAATTGTTCAATATGAAGTATATTATATGCGATATTACAAGAAATATTATAAAATAATAACTGTATATATCTTTTCTTTTCTTTTTTATATATAAAATTCTTAAGTTATTACTTTGTCACAGAAGTCCTTCTAAACCCCCGGACCGATTTTGATGACATTTTTATTTGTGTTTGAGTGGGTCCAGAGGTGATTTAGATTCACAATTAGAACCGGTAGGTGGCGCTGAAATAGGGTCGTAGATTACTAGTCTTTTAGGGCAGGACAATTTGTTGTAATTGTTTAAGAGCCGTGTCTGTACATTGAACCCTTAAAAAACGACTTGTCTAAATAGATAACGATAGAGAACAGGATACAATTTTTGCTTGTTTGTTAGGGATTCACGTAAAAATTACTCGGCCGATTTCGATGGTTTTGGCTAGTCGATAACAAATTCTCGGACTTCAAATCTGTGGTTATTTATGTCCCGGAATCCCGCGGAAATTTTCTTGGTAACGGTTAAAAATGTCCAGGGTGAAAAAATATTACGTGACTATGACTTGCGTGCTACGACACTTTCAGTACCTATTACAAATCTTTAGTAGATCAGATGTGGTTGCGCATGTTATTAGTAACATTGCTTATCCCGGGATTTACGGGATTTATGAATTAACAATCTTATAACTAATCGACGGTCTTATCGCTAACAGCGATTTCTTCCAGACAACCTTCTGGAGATAATCTTACATTTTTAATAATGGGTCGGTATTAAGTGCGCATATTTTAAAATATACACAATAATATATATAACATATATTACTAGTAAGTAAATAATATATAAATACACATACTTACATATTTGTATACAAATATATGTACATAGACATACATAAATTACTGTTCACAATTAATATTGATCTTTGAGGAGTGTATTAAAAGAGGTAAGTGACTTTGCACTTCTGATACTCATCGGTAATGCATTCCACAACCTTACAGCCCGCACAGTAAAATATTTCGAAAGTATGTAAGTTCATAGAAATACGATACCTACACAGAACATATAACTAGAATATAAAGAGAAAAAAAATCTAGAACTCATATTAATATTGTTATAATATACAAATATAAACACTATTAATATGTGTATAGGAAAGCAATAGCTATACAATATTAATAATAGCAAGATTATATATACCCATATATAGTATATTAATATACTAATAAGTTCATTTACATATAAATTATTAGATATTTATAAAAGTTTAAGAGAGTATTCCCTTACAAGTTTTTTGAATATTTTGAGTGATTTTGCCTATCCTATGATTTCGGGCAGTGAGTTCCATAGTCGGACAACCTGCACAGTGAAAGAGTTGGTGTGGAATGTAGAAGCAAATACAGGTATTTTTAAAGTAAAATTATCAGAGAAACGCAAATTACACGTGTGAGAAGCATTCGCAACGTTTTTTGGGACAGGGAGGGGTAAGAGGAATAAATAATGCTGTACTATCAATGAAGAAGGTGATCATTCCGGCGAAGTGAGATTAACAATCATTTAACAACTTCGCTGCCAACTCTGCATATATGCGGGGTGTCGGTCGCCGCGTAGAGCCAGCCGCTCATATGTGCGGACGACGTCTGTTGAATTTCTATTGACTTAAAAAATATTTTGACCATACACGTGTCACCAGAAATTTCAGTCAGCAGCGAAGTTGTTAAGCTTTTTATATATAGTATTCAGTGACATGGTCATATTTCTTTAAACCAAATAAGAACCTTTATTTACTACCTATCCAACATGGACAAGTTACAGGCGAATACTCATTTTCATTTATAATACTCGTCTACAGTAGAATTATTTTCTCCGTGCAGTTTGGGTCATAAATCAAACTCGGCCTCAGTCCGGCTAGGGCGGTGAGCATGTTGCGCGGGCGCAACGCCATTATCGATAAAAACTCATTATTATCAAAGAAAGATTATCATTCTTATAAAAATCATTATTATCTTTTTGCTGTTAATTTTAAACTTAAATATAAGTATTTATATTTATTTTTAATATAACTTGTTACATTTTAAACTTTTGTACTTACAGTTTTTTAATACATAGATACCTAATTAATAAATTATTTTAAATCATTATTATTCTCATTTTAAGAAATACGTTGTTTTATCTAATTTTTTTTCTTTCATTTATTTATTTATTTAATTTGTTTGGGAATCATACAATAATTAATATTCTTAAATATAAAACACAAAATTAATACTTATATCAATCAAGTTTCCACTATAAAAAATACATTATATTTATATCACTAACACACAAAATGACAAAACTAAATACACTATCAATAACGCTTATCGACAACAATAATGCGTATCACTATGCCTGCCCATAAGGCCCGTGAGTGGAAGAGAGAGCGAAATACTCGCTTCACCACTCCGATTATTTATAACCAAAACTGCACGGAGAAAATAATTCTACTATAGTACTGATAAATGAATCTTGGCTCAAGAGTTTTTATTACCCGGCCATAAAATTCTTGTAAATAAATAACAAATGTAAACATCCGACTATCGCGCTGTCACAAATTAGATATATACTCACAAAAGTAGTTATCATGCGGGAAAGATATAAAAATGGTTGGTTTAATTACACAATTTTCTTTATGACCTTGTTAATGGGAACTATATTCAGTAATGATGTGCCATGGTCGCTGTTAGTTGCCTGTTAAAATAACTACTGAATACAACAAAAAGAAAGTTACATCTATGTGTATGCTTATATTATTCAGGGTCGAATATATTTTTTAACATATAGGTATTATTGTGGAGAGAGAGCACCCCCCTGACCTGCCCGCCGGAGCACACCTACTCTCCACGCCCGCATACCGCCGATGCCCATAGCTGGCATAATTAGCAGCTAGGCGTCGGACAGGATGCGGGATATAGGAGTAGCCTTGGAGGCAAAAATTGTTCTTCATTCAATTTTCATAATTCTTCATTCACAATTTTATTATTATTCTCAACGACGACTCTCTTGCATAATCTGTACTTATTCTCGAAATATACATTAAAATAGTTTCACAATTTATATTTTTTTTAATTTTTTTTTATTGCAGGAGGTCAGCAGACAGGCAGACGGCCCACTTGATGGAGAGCGGTTACCATCGCCTATGGACATTTGCAACACCAAAGATGCTACAAATGCGCTGCTGCCCTCTTAAAGGAGACTGGAACCTGGTCCACTAATGCCGGAACATAACTCAAGGTTGTTATAGCGACATACTTTAGACCAGGGGTGGTAGCCATCCAGTCGGGCCTACCTCCTGGCTGTGGGTTGTTTTGTCGCCTCTTACGACAGGCCGCCCGGCCGCAGGAAATTGTATTCTTTCTCCGTTCCTGCACGGAGAAGATTGATTGAAGGAGAAGTCGAGTAACGAACGTACAAAAAACAAAAACAAAACAGACGAATCGTACTCTAATTGAACCTCTTCCTTTTTGAAATCAGTTAAAAATTAATTTATAACTGAGATAGAATCAATTCGTAGGGCATTCAGAAGATAAATGCCGTCGTTTGTCACGTTCCGTCTGGTGGCCGCAATCGTATCGTATTGCAATATTACACAGTTTCAGTATAAGACAATTTGTCGCAGCATGGAAATTGTTAAACTTGGATAGAAAAGACGTCTGTACAAAGAAATAAAATTGAAGTGTCTGTGTATAATGTCAAAATGATGCCTTTTTACTAAATGCATACGAAAGTATATACGGTGCTTATATAAAAAAATCAATTTTTAAAGTTTTTGTCTGTCGGGATGTTCTGGCTAATCTCTGACATGGCTGGACCGATTTTGATGCGACTTTCACTGGCAGATAGCTGATCTTAACCAGCAACACAAAGGCGGCAACGGCTACGGGCGGAGGCAGCATTCTGATATGGAATTTGATGCGCGTGTGGCAATAGCATCGACTAGAAGGCAACAAATTTGGTGAGAGCGACATATAAAGTTTAAAAAGGACCGAGGGGAATTCAATATTTACAATATAAAATACACGATTCGAAACCCAACGGGGAACATATTTATGGCGATTCACGATTTGATTAAAGAAGATACAACAACCCCTCTCCATTTCCTCTTTCTCACGGCAGAGGTGGAAACTGGGCCGGGGCGCAACCATTTCATCTGCAGGTAAAATCTTATGGCATATTTATATGGACATATATTTGTATAAGCAGATTCGATCATCGTACATCGATCTGTGTGTGATAATTCACTGAAGTAGTGGTCGCCCGTGCTCGAAAATCGACCATAATAATTTGTTGTCAAAGACTATACTTCTATAATCACAGATTTCGGCACGGCAACAATAAACAAAAGAGTATGTATCCGTGTGTGTGTCAAATACATGGTACCTAATGTGTGTAAAGTTTTTTTTACTGATTACTGTGTCATGATTGTCGCGGCACGATTTATCAAATGAAGGTACACACCGGTCCAGCCGAGTATAAAGCCAGTACGCTAGCGCCGGTGTGTACACGCAATATCAAAATTGCCTATAACAAACGCTCATAGTCTATGGTCAACCGCCAATATTCGAAAATTCACTACGAAACAAGACGAACAATGGGGATTGTTCACTTTTTTTCAATCTGGTTATTTGAAAAACCATTTCGAGGAATAGTGTCCCTAATCATTTCCGTCTAGTTAAAATTCCAAAAAACGTACGCTATTCTTGTATTTTGTAAGAAATGCGTTTGACTTTTATTTGACCTTACTAAATCCAATCAGGTGGGCCGTCAGCCTGTTTGCCTGCTTCAGGTGTAAAAAAAATTCTAGCTCTACATTATTTGATTTAAGTTATGTAACATGGATTTTCCCTAAAGACAATTTTAAAAAATTTAACGATAACTATAGAAAATAATAATGGTTAAACACGAAAAATTATAAGCCTAGCCACAAAATACACTAAAATGATAGCACAGATTACTATGATTAGATATAGATAAAACTTGCTTTTATTATTTTTGTTTTCTAGGCAAAGAAATCAATGTAAACTTGTGCCTTATGACGTCATCGGAGAAATAACGTTAAAATCGAATCATAAAAAAACTATTAAAATACAAAAATATTCAAATTAGTATCTTAAAATACCTTATTTTACGTAATAAAAATATAAAATCAGAGGGTAATTTTTTGTGAACAATCCCCATTGTGCGCGCAACAAAATTAATTATAAAATCGAAAAATATTAAAATATACGCATTTTTAGAGCAAAACGTGCTTCATTGAAGACTTCCTACGCTTTAGTGTTTTTTTATGCATAGTTTTAAAAAATATTAGCTTTCGTCTCTTCTTCTCTATATAAACTGTTTATTTTTTTTATTGCAAGAGTTCAGCAGACAGGCAGACGGCCCACTTGATGGATAGCGGTTACCATCGCCTATGGACATTTGTAACACCAAAGGTACTTCTAATGCGCTGCTGCTCTCTTGAAGGAGACTGGAGCCTGGTCACTAATGCCGGAACACAACTAAGGGTTGTTATGACGACATACTTAAGACCAGGGGTGGTAGCCATCCAGTCGGGCAAATGCCCTACCACCTGGCTGTGGGTTGTTTAGTCGCCTCTTACGACAGGCCGCCCGGCCGCAGGAATTTGTATTCTTTCTCCGTTCCTGCACGGATAAACTATAATAATAATAAATATAATAATAATAATATAAACCCGCAGGGGGGCTTTGTGGCGAAGCCTTAGGTGAGTGGCGACACCTCGTACCTGACTCCTGGGGCCAAGACGAGACCCCGCCTCCGTGCTTGCCTTAACCAGCCGGCACGGAGTGGAGATTGCTAGAGCTACGACTCAAGCTCCAGGGGTGGAAGTGATAAATGGCCTAACGTCGGAAGTAGCTTCGGTGAACCAGCAGCCCACCTCTCTACACCCCTTAGCCACTCACACCTATGTTGCCCCTGCCTTTTATGGCATCTTTAGGGGCCCATGCAGGGAGTGGCGAGTCACCGTCTGCCCATTTTTCCATGTTCCCTGAACATTGCGACGGGCAGACGCCATAGTCCCCAAATTCCCAGACCGCTAGTACCACTAACAGTTCACCCCAATAGCCCGGTACTTTTTGTCCTCATTTCCCACAATAGTCCTACACTGGCCGGGGCTTGTCTTTGGGTGCATTATTATATGGTGTAGACAGGGATAATCGCCGGTCAGTGTCACGCCACATATTTACATTAAATTTGTCAAGGGGCCTCTACGTGTTGGCCTCCCCATGGCCCCACGCAAGACCTCCAAAAGTCCGGGCCATTCTTATGGCCCGTGGTCTTGAAAGACATACATTGATAATACTTATAAAACTATAAGTGTGCGAATTTTCATACTCCTCCGTCCGCGCAATTTTCGTAAAAAGGGGTGCAACATTTTTACTTCACGTATTAACATATAGATTCATAAATTGCGATATTGAAAGACATGCGCTCAGATACAGATCGTATCATATCTGTATAGTGTTAGACACTCTACAAAGAGTGCAAGAATAACCGTTGGATTGATCGTGGTGAATAGCAGTTTCATAGATTACGTAGGCGGTAAAGAAAAGATGAAAGAAAATATACTGGAATGAAACTAAAATAACTTTTCAAATGAAGCCGATGTTTATTCGCTGGAAACATGGATAATAAGGTCTTATAAAAAGATTTTATCGCAGAAAATGAGGTGTAAGAGAATTCCGCGTTATACAAACTCAAAGTTTAGACAAGCAAAACCACATGAAAATTCCTAAATAACTTTATACGAGTTCCTTCCTAACAAGCATAAAATAACAAGTTTCTTCCCCTACGACGACGCTTATCCAATTTGAATTACAAACTTCTACCGTACCTGATTCCAATGCTCAAGTTCTTGTTTAAACTTTCCAAAAACTTCATATTAGAAATCAATTCATTCCGTTTGAACGGTGAAATTAGGTGCCGACAGTTGTCGGTTTTGCTAATGGGGAAACTTCCCAAGAATCCCCTTGAGAGGGTATAAATACCCCCCGCCCCCCCGCTTCTTCAGCGAAGTGCTGAATTTTAAACTAAGGTTTAACTTTGACAAATTTATTAAACTGTAATGATTTAATTACATTTTCAGAAAAAGTTTGTTGTAGCGACTTTGGAAGTTTACGAATAGGAAGATACGGACAATCCTTCTATACGAGGAGAATTACAGCGATGGTTGTGTACATCGCAATTGCAGGGTCGTGTTTTAAACCGACTTCAAAAAAAGGAGGAGGTTCTCAACTCGTCGAGATCTTTTTTTTATGTATGTTCACCCTTTACTCCGAGATTTATGATCCGATTTACGTGATTCTTTTTTGTTCGACGCGGAATAGCTTCCAATTGGTCCCCTAAAAAATTGACATAGTTTGGCCCAGTAGTCTTCAATTTATGTTTTTTTATGAAAAAAATTCCATTCCGTTCCACATGTACACCGATTACGCTAAGATATATGATCCGATTTACGTGATTCTTTTTTTGTTCGACGCGGAATAGCTTCCAATTGGTCCCCTAAAAAATTGACATAGTTTGGCCCAGTAGTCTTCAATTTATGTTTTTTTATGAAAAAAATTCCATTCCGTTCCACATGTACACCGATTACGCTAAGATATATGATCCGATTTACGTGATTCTTTTTTTGTTCGACGCGGAATAGCTTCCAATTGGTCCCCTAAAAAATTGACATAGTTTGGCCCAGTAGTCTTCAATTTATGTTTTTTTATGAAAAAAATTCCATTCCGTTCCACATGTACACCGATTACGCTAAGATATATGATCCGATTTACGTGATTCTTTTTTGTTCGACGCGGAATAGCTTCCAATTGGTCCCCTAAAAAATTGACATAGTTTGGCCCAGTAGTCTTCAATTTATGTTTTTTTATGAAAAAAATTCCATTCCGTTCCACATGTACACCGATTACGCTAAGATATATGATCCGATTTACGTGATTCTTTTTTTGTTCGACGCGGAATAGCTTCCAATTGGTCCCCTAAAAAATTGACATAGTTTGGCCCAGTAGTCTTCAATTTATGTTTTTTTATGAAAAAAATTCCATTCCGTTCCACATGTACACCGATTACGCTAAGATATATGATCCGATTTACGTGATTCTTTTTTTGTTCGACGCGGAATAGCTTCCAATTGGTCCCCTAAAAAATTGACATAGTTTGGCCCAGTAGTCTTCAATTTATGTTTTTTTATGAAAAAAATTCCATTCCGTTCCACATGTACACCGATTACGCTAAGATATATGATCCGATTTACGTGATTCTTTTTTTGTTCGACGCGGAATAGCTTCCAATTGGTCCCCTAAAAAATTGACATAGTTTGGCCCAGTAGTCTTCAATTTATGTTTTTTTATGAAAAAAATTCCATTCCGTTCCACATGTACACCGATTACGCTAAGATATATGATCCGATTTACGTGATTCTTTTTTTGTTCGACGCGGAATAGCTTCCAATTGGTCCCCTAAAAATTTGACTTAGTTTGGCTGAGTAGTTTACATTTTATGAACATTTTTATGTTCCCGTTTCTTGGGACCTTGGGAAATTATCTTCTCGAAGTTGGTGCAAAGTAAAACATAAAAATGACTATATTTTGAAAATTACAAAGCACCGACTTTAAGATGTTTTAGATAATATATATTAATAATAATACATAGCTTTAGAAATAAGTTATTTTATATTTTTTAGTTTTTGAAGTCGGTTTTTTAAACGAAGTTTTTTTATTTACTAACTTTTCTATTTTCAGGAAACGAAGTTATTTATCGGGATAAAAAGTATCCTAAGTTACGTCCCGGAATATAAGCTAGCTCTATGTTGAGTTTCATTTAAATCCGATCAGTATTTTTCACGTGATACTCTAACAGACACACATACAAACATATTCAGATCAGAAAGATAACAGAACAGAAACAGACAGCCATATAGAGGGACAGACAAAAATTCTAAAAATTACATTTTCGGAATCTCCTGATCCGAATTATCCCCCCTAATATTTTTCACATTTTTAAACGCATTGTACAAACTGGAACCGTTTAGAGATTTGTTGTAGTATGGATAGACTATTCATTTAATCGCCTTATCATCGGTTGACAACACATTTTACAACAACAAATTTTAACCGGAAGTAAGGCAAATGAACGGTCGGCAAGATATAGAAACCAACTCTAACTAACTCTTTTGTCTCAGCGACCCAAAGTGCGTCTTGGCCTCCGAAACGAAAGCATGCCACTTACTTCTGCCTTGCGCTGTGTCTTGCCAGTTGTGGGCTTGTAGTGCGGTCAGGTCAGCTTCTACGCTATCCATCCAGCGATACTTGGGACGACCAACTGGTCGCCGACCAACTAGTCGCCCCAATTATACTTTGTTCTCTCCCCGAGCCTCCTCCATCCGTTCTACATGACATTATTGTACATACTCGAACCATTTACAAATTTACTGTACACAATATGCGACGATAGATAGATTAAAATGGATAGGAGATAAAATAAAACGAAATTGTCAATCAAGTTGGTTTGTATTAAGCTGCACGCAGAAAGAGTTCCCAGTGTTAGTGAGGTCTGGCAATTGATTTTTACGTCGTAATAATGAAAATCAAATAACTTGCCGCGCTTAAAACCGTTAAAACGTAGTGTTCTAATAATTGTGTATTTTCATGCCTAATCCATCTGTTCGTCGCATTTCATTGTTATCTCGTTATAAGACATGTATTGTTTAACGTTAATTGATGCGCCGCATGTGCCAATAACACGAATGCATTGCCAAACAATCGAGAGGTACATGTGCCATAACTTGCTAGATACGACCTAGGGATTATGGAGGAAGTATATGATACTTGCAACATAATAAAAACTTTTTATATGTTTTAATTATTATTTTTATTAGTTTTTATAATTAAATACGTTAATAAAAAAAACAAAGACATTGAAAGTAAAATATATTATGGCAGATCACTGCCAATCATTGACTCATTCAAAGAGATTTTTTACTTGGAAATGAAAAGTGACTTTTGATGTAAAAAAGGAAGGAAGTTGTTGTTTGTGAAGTGAAGATGGAAATTATATTTTATTTTTTTAAATATTGTAAGTAATAGTTGTAACATTTCATATTAGAAATATTATTTATTACTTTTTTATGTTTGCTTATAAGTAAACTGGCAGACGGGTTGGTCCACTTGATGGCAAGTGGCTACCGTCGCCAATGGACATCTCTGCAACTGTAAGGGAGCCGATGCGTTACCTCGTTGAGACTTTAAAGATCTGTTTACGCCCTTTTTGAAGAACCCCATATTGTACCGCTCTGGGAATAGGGCGGGAGGGACAGCTTTTTTATAAATCTTTTAAAATCTATCCTTTTTTAAATAATCTCTTTGTACAGATAGTTTTATATATTCAATCAATCAATCAATAACTTATTGTACACCAATACAAAAAATGAATTTACAGACCAAAACTTATTGCTATCATATTCCAAGGACAGGTAACATTTTCTGATTATTGTTTTCAATATCGTAGCGATTTTGCTTGTAAGATAGCAACTAGCAGCGCGTTCCAAAGGTGCATTGCCTCGATGGTAAGAGAATTTTTGTGGAAAGTTTTACTATGCGCAGGGGTATTTAGTTTCAGTTTAATAGAAGGGAGTAAGCTCCATAGCTTGCTTCGTGCTACCATTAGCACGAAATAAAATCAAAGCGTTCTTTACAATAATGAGGATTATTAATAAGGACAAATAAGATACTGGACAGAAGACAAAGAATATGAGTATTCCGGCGAACACGAATTCTCAACCACTTCAGTTTTTTACGGCATTCAGAGACGTCATATTTGTGTAGGCCAAATATGAATCTCATACAGAAATTTTGGAGACACTTAAGTTTATTAAGTTGTTCTTGAGTTAAATCTGGATAGCTAGCGTCAGCGTAATCAAGGATAGGGAGGAATAGGGACTCGACTAGCTTAATTTTAAGTGGTAATGGGCAATGATCACTGTTTTAAATATCTACTGTATTCTTCCTTTTTATTGCAAGGTGGGTCCAAGCAAACAGACAGACGGCCCTTGTAATTGAAAGTAGTTACTGTCTATAGAGGTTTGCAACACCAGAAGCCAAAGCATTGCCAGTCTTTAAGATATGATAGGAGGACTGGAATCCCAGTAGTGGATCAGGACGTGGCCCGGTATCAAGGGCAAAGGATGGAATACCGAGGGTTTTAGTGGGTATCCCTGTGTGTGGCAATTGCATTTTTATTTCTACCTAGAGATGCTAGTGCCACCCTGGCGAATCTTAATCTCTCTCTTAATCGGGTTTGAAGAGATAGAATACAGATTGGATAGAGGAATCAGTCGGAAAGAATGGATTAGGGGGATGGGATTGGAGAAAGGGAAACTCTCACACATCGTATGAAATACGATCATCTTAAGGATTACCGTTTAGTTTCTCATTTGTGTCGTAGTTCTAAATAAATCTTTTTCTTTCTTCTCAACTTAAACAAATAGTCTTTAACCTCATACAATAATTAGTAATAAATCTATAAAAGTTCCGCCTACATATAATGACCTAATGGCATTTGAAATACCTATTTGTGCGGAATATCAATCAATGCGCAAATGAAGCCGCAAAGGTTACCTTGATTGCTCGGGTTAACGTAAATCATTCATGCTCCAACGGGTCCGATAAATTCACGAATGCCCGCGAAACAGCACAAGCTTATTTGTACTAATTATTTTATTATCTTTAATATTATAACGATCCAAACATGCTGTGTCTAGTTTGAATCTATTAAATAACTCTGTCTGATTAACAGAATATAATCATGCGAATACATTTATTATAATAACTTATGTATTATCGTATATATATAATTATGTATATATTCGTATATATGTTTATATATATGTATTTAAATTAGTTTGAATATTTACACCTATTTCATCATCATCAACATCATCATCATTTTCTTCAACCGATCTCAGTCTACTGCTGGACGTAGACCACCCCAAGTACGCGCCACATATCCGCGTCTCCTGACTTCCTCATCCAGCCCTGCCGGCGAACTTGCACAGGTCGTCAGTCCACCGGGCTGGCGAGTGTCCTAAGCTACGCTTGCTGAGACGTGGTCTTCACTCCAGGACTCGTTAGCTACATTGGTCGTCGTTCCTGCGGCAGACGTGGTCACGTCCCACTGCCAGTTCAACTGGCTAATTTTGCGAATGTCGGTTACCTTCGTTTTCTTAGGGATGTCCTCATTTCTTATTTTATCCTTAAGAGAAACACCTAACATAGCTAACCTAGCATAAGGGTCTGCGAAACCCATGTCGCAACCCAAACGTCAACCTTACCTGCCCGTGGTGTTCTCTGCCGCCAACTAACGAGGCTCAGATGACCGATCGATGGCTGTATCATAAAAAAAAAATTGGGGTGGACACCCCTTATCACATAGGGGTTTGAAAAATAGATAGTAGCCGATTCTCACATTTACTGAAAATGCATAAAAAATTTCATGAGAATAAGTCAAGCCGTTTCGGAGGAGTATGGGAACGAACATTGTGACACGAGAATTTTATATATTAGATATATAGGTACTGAGTTACTTTACAAATGATTATAAGAGCTGAGATTCAGCTTTTGTTTAAGCATAGTTTCTACAGATTTAACTTCTTGATCTGAGCACTTGTTCCTCTTTTTGGTCATTTATACCATCGATAACGAAAAAAATAGTCTCATATATAAAATAGCGACATTTACAGCCAAAAGAGTCAGATAAATCCTTTTAATAGCCATCTCGAATGAATAAATGTTGTTGAAATTAATTATGCTGCCTTTGGCTTCAAAAGTGCGATTCCCAAAGGCAAGGGGCTGATAAGCGAAATTCCTGTCCTTTGAGACTTTTAATAAAAGTACATTAAAGGATAATTTAGAGGTCTTTCAGGGTGCTTATTACTGTTGTGATACTATGAAAATTTACATGGATGTTAGCTGTGTCGATGTTTTTATTTCTTTATTTTCTTTACTGTACACAAAATAATAATTATAAAACTACAGAATACTAGCTGACCCGGCGAACTTCGTACCGCCTATTTTCTGAATTCCTAAAAGACTTTATTCCATGACACAAAAACAAAATCACCAAAATCGCTCCAGGTGATCAGGAGGATTCTAGAACCCGATCTCAGCGCCACCTACCGGTTCTAATTGAGAATCGAAACCATTCGGGAACCCACTCAAACACACAAAAACAAAATCACCAATATCGCTCCCGGTGATTAGGAGGATTGTAGAACCCGATCTCAGCGCCACCTACTGGTTCCAACGGGATAAAAAGTATCCTATGTCCGTGTCCAGGTTCTAAGCTACCTCCCCAACAATTTTCAGCCAAACCGATACAGCCATTCTTGAGTCATAAATAGTGTAACTAACACAAATTTCTTTCATATATATAGATAATAAAATCTAGGACCCGATCCCAGCGCCACCTACCGGTTCCAATTGTGGATTTAAACCATCCGGGGACCCAATCAAACACACAAAAAAAACACCAAAATCGGTCCAAGTGATTAGGAGGATTCTAGAACACGATCTCAACGCCACCTACCGGTTCCAACGGGATAAAAAGTTGGATCTATCTTTTAAGTTGGATCAAACTGCACACGGTGTGCAAATTTGATTGAAATCGGTTCAGTAGTTTTGAAGTTTATTGGCAACATCATCGTGACACAAGATTTTTATATATATAAGATATGGCTAAGTACAAAGGCGGGATTAACCCTAAAACAGTTTTCTTCCAGCAAACTTGTGGGTCTAGCGAGAGTGGGAAATAAAAATGGGAATATATTAAAGTATATATTCTTTCATTTTCAGTATTAAGCCTACATTTAAACAAAGTTACTGCAAAACCGATCCGTACCGAAAAGTACTCCTAGTAGTTTTTCTATGAAAGCTTAAGAATTTTTTTTATAGACCAAAATTTTTTATATCTAATAAACCTAAGAAATCATTGGTCTCATTCAAACAGTCATCCTATATTTCAAACCGTCCTAGTTTTGTTTATCTATCCACCGTCTGCGAAAACTACATAAATAAAAAAGTGACAATAATAACAAAAATTACAAAAAGTACAAAAGCACAAACGTACAGAAGGACAAATGTACAAAAGGAGAAAAAGGGCAAAGAGGAAGAAAAGGACAAGGATGACCAAAATTATACAAATGACTAAATCAACCAAAATGACGAAAATGGTAAATCACAAAAAACCTATCCTACTTTTTGGGATTACCTTTAAATCTATCCCATTATGTGGGATAAAAAGTATTCCTTATCTACCCTTGTTATTAAAATTACATAAATACCGATTTCTAGCTAAATTGGTCCAGTAGTTTTTCCGTAAAAGCATAACAAACAGAGAGACAAATATATTTTTATCCCGGAAACTATCCCATTTTTCTAAATAAAATGTATCCTATGTTCATTCTCGGCATCGAAAATATATACATATATACTGAGTTTCAGTCAAATCGGTCCAGTATTTTTTCCGTGAAAACGGAACAGACAGAGGTAATTCTGCATTTATAATATTAATTAATAATTAATATTTTGTTGCAATTACACAGACAGAGAGTAACACAAAGGAAATGCCTAAATCCATATTATTTAAAGCAAACATACATGTAAACCATAATTAGATTATAAGATGTTGCTATTTCCTTGTCTGTATATTTATCGAATTCTTGTGTTAATTAAAAACTAACCAACATTATTTGAAAAGTATAAAAGTGTCCGATGTATTAATAAGAATAAAATTTATATGCCTCCACATAATACTACATTGCATGACAAAAGCGTGTTTAGGGTGGTACAAAGAATATGAAATAAGTTACCGAATAATATAATAATAATAATTTTAACCTATTCAAACAAAAATGATTCGAATGGTAGGTCCAAAAGTCGCTACTTTTCTCCCGCAGGAATTTTAAGTCAAGAGGGACAAGCCACGAGAATATCCTAATATCTAATATTTTTATGAGAAAATTACAAAATTTGTCGTTACATTTTATATTGGTATTGGTGACAGTTGCTTCTTCTTTGGAAATTAAACTCGATGTAATGGACTGTATGATTATTATAACCGAACTTTTTACATGAATCGAAATATACATAGAATAAGTACAAATTATGCGAGAGAGTCGTCGTCGAGAAATACAGTAGAATCGTGGATGAAGAATTAATAATGGATGAACAGGAACAATTTTTGCCTCCAAGGCCGCTCCTATAATCCCGCATCCCGTCCGACGCCTAGTTGCTAATTGCGCCAGCTATGGGCGTCGGCGTTATGCGGGGCTCGGAGAGTAGGTGTGCTCCGGCGGGCGGGTCAGGGAGGTGCTCTCTGTCCGCAACATATGGTATTAATTAGTTTCTCTTTTGCTTTCTTCACGAAGTCACTTCATGTGGGATACTAATGTGTACGAGCATTGTTCGTCGTGCAAGTCGATCTGCTATCACGATGTCAGGCTTATTGCCTACAATAGTCCTGTCCTTTATTTCACATTATTAAATATTTTATTGCCGACACCGCTCTTCTTGGCAAGGTCACGTTAACAAATATTTTGTAGTTTTTTTTTGTTCTTTATTGCAGGATGTCAGCAGACAGGCAGACGGCCCACTTGATAGAAAGCGGTTACCATCGCCTATGGGCATTTGCAACACCAAAAGTGCTACAAATGCGCTACTGCTCTCTTAAAGAAGACTGGAACCTGGTCACTGATGCCGGAACACAAATCAAGTTTGTTATGGCGAACATACTTTAGACCAGAGGTGGTAGCCATCCAATCGGGTAAATGCCCTACCGCCTGACTGTGGGTTGTTTTGTCGCCTCTGACGACAGGCCGCCCGGCCGCAATATTGCCGCCGGAAATTGTATTCTTTCTCCGCTCCTGCACGGATAAAAACGGTTACGTATTATGACTAAAAATAATCAAATATTCCTTTAAAGTAGGCTGGAGTTAGTAGGCACTTGACCGTACCGAGCGCCCTACACAATGTTAGCACTCTCCCAAGCTAGGAGCGCCTTTGTTCTTGGTCTCCCATTATACCTACGCCTAGACCCAAGCCCACTTCACATTTAAAAGGCCAAGAGCAATATTATATGCATAATGAACGGTATTTGTCCGACGCTTCTATTCATACGTACAGTGGAATTGATTAAATAGCATCAAAAACCAATATATAATGTGATATGATAGGCGTGTATGCTAAAATGCTATCTTTTTGTTGTTTACTAAAAGCCATCCATGTTACAATTTAAAAAGTCTTACTAGTATGCAAGTGTATCTAAAAAGAAGTGTATTCCAAATTTTAGCCTTATACAATCAACTTGTTTTGTTTTATTCGCAATTTTGTCCCTTGTGTAAAACTGCACTTTTGTCTGTACGCCCATTTGTTATGACGCCCTCGATATGTATATACTCCAAATTTTTTAAGATTTCTAAAACCGCCAAAAACCGTTTTATATTCTTTTTTTTTCTGGTAAAGTATAATTTTATTGACTTAAAAAGTAGTTAGTTTCTCAAAGTTTCCGTTCAAAATTGGAATTTTAAAAGATCGCTCATATTTTTTTTAAAGTTACTAGTGCAAAACAAAAAAATATGATCTTATATGAATACAAGTCGCTTGAAAAAATCTAAAGAAAATGAAAAAAATATAATCGACCTTTTAAAATTCAAAGTATTAGTTTTTACTTCCTTTGCCAAAATGGCATTAATTATGAAATTATGAAATTACGACACTTAAATTTCATTGGCGTAGAAGATTAAATAACAAGACTGGTATGTTTAATGAGACGTCACCAAGCTGTTATTTATTGCCAGCGTTAGACAAAAAATGTCAGGAAGTGAGCCTCGCATAAACGGAGCAGAATTGAGAAAACAAAAGCTTGTGTATTTCATTATTTTACACTTCGCTTGTAAGAGATGATAAAATACAAACATATGTTTGTTGCTCGTGAAATATTCTCGAACATGTTGGAAGTTTTATTTATGTTCGCACATAAATTTCGTAGTCATGATTTTCAAGGAAAGCTTAGGTACGTTGTGTTTATCTACCTGTCAGAAGCCATATTTGTCACAGAGTTTTTTTTACTTTCATGGGTGCTTCTATCTATCTAGTTAACTGCTATAATTTGCGCCCCGCAACTAAATACACAATAAACACACCTCTTGATACATATTGTTTTTACAATAATTCTTTTGCTGTCCAGGCTGCGCATCTTTGAAATCAGCTACCTACTGCTATAAGATAAGCCAAATCTTTACAGTGTTTTAAAAATCTGGTCCAGAAGCTTTACTTTTAAAATCCTTAATTTAAGTTATTTGATTTGTTAAATCTTTTTATAACTTAAAGATCGTCCTAATCTAATGAAAGTTATGAATGTTGTAATTTAATAAGCGACCAATCTGAGCAGAGTGTGTGCCTCGAGCGGAGTCCTGGCGCCATCTGTACTTAAGCTAGACGGGCGAGTTTTGTGATACATTGGAGCGATAGCAACGGATGGAGTTGCTTGGTGCGGTTTTTTTACTATCCCACGGAAACTCTTTAATTTTTCAGGATCAAAAGTACCCTATTATGTTGACCAGGGATATAAGCTACCACCATACAAAATTTCATTTAAATCGGTCCAGTCGATTCGAAGACTACCCGGTACAAACAGACAGACAAACCGACAAACAGAGAAACAAAAAATTTAAAAAAAAACGAATTTAGTTCTATTTCACCTCTTATATCCCCCTGACTCGATTTTTACTATTTTTTTCATTGTACAGAAATCCGACCTCTACAATTTTATTATATGTATAGATATGTTTTGTGTATACTTGTCATTTTCAGCATTAAAAGTCTATCAATTACTACCAAGGGTTGTCAGGAAGAGATCGCTTTTTAGCGATAAAGCCGCCCGTTCTATCTCTTGTGCAATAAAGTGTTGTCTATCTAACTAACCTTCAAAGACCCCCTTATGTACTCATATCTCAACTTATCTATTCTTATAACACCACACGTCCATCCAATATTAGCATCTCATTTGAGTGGAGACGTTTTCTGGTCTTACTTTACTGCCCTAACATTCGGACCCGTAAATTTGAAGTACCTGTATTATGAAACTCGTACATAAAAGACGGTAATTAGGTCAACTTTCTGCTACATCTATGCGCTGTTGCCATTTTTAAATAAATCATAATAAAAAAACGTTTTAACGGTTTTAGTCGCGGCAATTTATTTGATTTTTATTGTTCCGACGTATCGGCCACGTTTCAGTAGCTGCAATCACGGAAAACAAAGATGTTAAGTGTCAATGAGTATTGCTAAAGTTTTATTTAGCCTATCGACAACCTGTTCGTTTTATGTCTGTGGTTATTATTTACTCAATGGGAGCCTAGTCTAATTCACCACCGCTTTGCAACATGTTATGAAAAGGTGCAAGAAACCATTCAGAAACATACCTAGCTGTAACAATTTTATATAATATTAAAATGAGCGGGATGTAAAAAAAATGTTAATCAAGGTGATTTGTGATACTGTGCACACATAGTCTTGAGGTCTGGCAGTTGGTTTTTTCTGGATGTAGATCTTAATAGTTTTGATGATCGGATCCCTAACAATTGTACAAGACATAGACAACACTTTATTGTTCACCATAACAAAAATTACAAAAAAAATGCACATACATACATACATAACTTCACGCCAGGTCCCTTGCGGGGTAGGCACGAACAAGAACGAGCTCTTCGCCACTCTCCCCCAGCATCTTCTACTTTAATTACAGCTGTAGAAAGCAAAATTGTAGGTTTGTTAGAGTTTGTTACTAGAACAGTAGAGGATGTGCTAGGAAGGGCATTTTCAACAGATTCAGGAACAGTTTTAATGTTAGGAGACAATACGGTGCTTACTATAGGATTTTTTTTATCAACAGATGAATTCCTATACTGCAACTGTACTCTATTTAAATGTATACTAGTATGATGTCTACCTCTACATGTTAAACATTTGTATTTTGAACATTTATGTCTATTATGATATGGTTGCAAGCAATTAAAACATAACTGTTTAGTTTTTACAAATTCAATACGACTGGGGACAGACATCTCTAGATAATTAGGACACTTATATAATAAATGATTACCTTGACAAAGAGAACAACTTATTTAGAAAAAATGCACAACAAGACAATAGTTACTTGGTAAAACAAAAAGCGGCCTTATCGCTAAAAGAGATCTCATCCAGGCAACCTGACTTAAAAGGAATTCTTAAATTATCTATAATTATTATTTAATACATTAAAAGAAAAAATAAACAAACATACATACATACACATACATAACTTCACGCCAGGTCCCTTGCGGGGTAGGCACGAACAACAGAGCGCCATTTAGGCTTATTCTTAGAAACCTCACTTGCTTCTTTGACATTCATAGTTCTTGTCATGCACACTCGTCTGTTCTTAAGGCTCCTGACATCACCTTCTGCTAGTACACGATCAATTTGATGATGGAAGGTGTGTCGTGGCCTTCCACGACTTCTGCATCCATCCACTTTTGCATTGTATATCTGTTTAGTCATTCTTTCATCGTACATTCTTTCCACATGCCCGAACCAAAAATAAACAAAAATAACACATATGGACAGCAGATTACAGTCAAACACACGAACTTACCAACTATCTTCTATATTGATATTTGGGTGTTTTATATTTATTTCAATGGCCTCACGCATCATTCTAGGTATGAAATAATTATCTTTTATATGGGTTTGTGGTTAAAGAAATTATTTGTTATATGATCTGCCTTTATTTACAAGTTTTTTTTTTTATTGCAGGAGGTCAGCAGACAGGCAGACGGCCCACTTGATGGAGAGCGGTTACCATCGCCTATGGACATTTGCAACACCAAAGATGCTACAAATGCGCTGCTGCCCTCTTAAAGGAGACTGGAACCTGGTCCACTAATGCCGGAACACAACTCAAGGTTGTTATGGCGACATACTTTAGACCAGGGGTGGTAGCCATCCAGTCGGGCAAATGCCCTACCACCTGGCTGTGGGTTGTTTTGTCGCCTCTTACGACAGGCCGCCCGGCCGCAGGAAATTGTATTCTTTCTCCGTTCCTGCACGGAGAAGCAAGTACATTGATCTAAATATTTATTTGACGTTGGAGATTCATACTGGAATTCTTAATCACAGCTCGGCAGGCTCTATCGGTGTTATACCACGCGCTCACAGAATATCGGTGTCAAACGGTTAGCCTGGAGCACACGTCCTCTTCCTCCTATCACATCTGATCTATCCCATCCTAAAGCCTGGCGACGCGGTGCCTACGCCCCTGGTGTTGTAAACTTCTATAGGCGACGGTAATTACTTTCCTTCAGATGGGCCATCGTCTTTTTTGCCAACTTGCCAAGTTAGCAGTGAAACATGGCACAGAAAACACCAATAAGTAGCGGTTCATTTAATTTAAATTCAACCACACGTAATAACCGCGCTTTAATTCACAAGGTGCAATTATTTCCTGTGTCAGTAGGTAATTTCGTATATATTTGCTCATTTCAATAAACGATTGATTTTATTGTCAATCGGGATTAATTTTCTATAGGATTCAACGTATCCAAACAAACAGTTTAAAATGTGTTCTCAGTATCATCATATTCATGCGTGAAGCAAAAACTTTATACTCTTTTTACCAATTACAAGGAAACCATACTTGCATGGAATACTGCTTTCATAATTGGGATGGCTCAGCTAAATACCAGCTCGAGACACTCTAGTCAATAGAGAAAAGAGTTAGGAAACTGATAGGCAATAGCCGACTATTCGACGAGAGGCTTAAGAACCTAAATCATCAATGTAAAGTAGCTAATTTGTTGGTATTCTATGGGATACATTTCGGGGAGCGTGTCAAGGAATTACATGAATTGGTTCCTCCCTCACCATATCACCACCCGACAAGCAGACATACCGCTCACGCCACCGATATAAGGTGGAAATACCAACAAAGCTATGCTTCCACTTTTATCATACGCACCGCTGAATAGTGGAGCTCTTTACTTAGCTCGTCGTCTGTCTTTCCCAAGGATTCAATCTAGGTGTCTTCAAGTCTCGCATGAACAGATATCTAAGGTAAGTGTACCCCGCCTTAGACTTTATTTCCACCTGACATTGGGCACAATGTCGGTAAAACGGGAACCTATTCATTGCAAAAAAAATTTGGGAGGCGTCAAGGGACACCCGGATGGAACGAAGTTCCTTTCGATTAATTAGTGAAGGTTAGTGAATTTTATTTTTTTTAAGTTATAAAAATAATCGTCGCGACACCACACTGTTCAATGCGAAATAGAAAGACGAAACGAGCAGACAGAGAAACACGCGCACGCCGCACGGCTTACAACTATGGGGAAAAGTGTCGTTACAACTTTTGGTCTTAATTTTTTTCGTCTAGCCTTTCGCAACGCGCGATAAGGAACTTCGTTCCAAAAAAAAAACACTTTTACAAAACTCTTAATTGTGCGCGGAATTTAAATGAAAGCATGCCTATACTTTACTTGAATACCAGCTAATATAAATGTATAATGAGACTCTCATATTGACCCTATACTTATGAGTATTGAACGCAATAGAAGTTTTCCAGACCTTATATATTTTGAAGATAGACTGCGACCTGTTTATAGAAAATTATGGGAGCGGAACGTTTTTCAGATGCCGGTTTTTCGTCGCCTAACGGCTTATTTTCCGATAATTATATCCAACGTTGCCTCCGAATTTTGTTTGATTTACATGGTAAAATGTGATTTCGATTACGCTTAACGTGATTTACGAATTTTATTTAAGTTGTTGGTGTGACGCTTCGGTTGATCAAGGCATTGGTGCGTAAAAGGTCAACTCCTATTTTTTTGTACATTTATTATTACCTATTCAGAATAAAAAAAGGAGTATGTACAACTTTAAATTTCAAAAATAAATATTATAATAATAGTACATGGTCTCCGAACATTGCGATGGGCAAACGCCATAGTCCCCATATTCCCAGACACCCAGTACCACTATAATTAAATTTACGACGTTTATATACGTAATTATTTTCGTGTACCATTTTATTATTGATGTTTTAAAGTTACGTACTAAGGGGTTTTGAGAGTAGTGAAAAGTATGCCCAAAAGCGTTAATTCAATTTGTAGCGGCCAGCAGGCTGCCTAAGCGATTTAAGGATGAATCATGCCAGACCGTAGCGAGCGCGAGCCGTGCCCCGTACGAGGCACGGTCCCGGCACGTGCCCTTCTAGACTAGTCGCAGCATGAACTATCTTCCGTGGCGTGTCCAAGCAGCGAGCGACGAAACTTTAGGGAAGCACCATGTATTTTTGAGTCATAATAGACGATGAAAAATTATTTTCTTAGAGACATACTGCTAATCTTTCTTCAGGTGTAATTGGTGACTGAAATTTTGTGTTCTGTCTTTTAAGAGCAGGCGTTAACGTACGTAATAAAATTTGAAAGTTATCCTTAGAAATTCAAAAATATCCAAAGAATTTGTATTCATCATCTGATATCTCTACAAAGGGTACAAAATTCTCTTTCATAACGGCGCTTTCTCTAATGTAAGAAAATAGGGTGCACACCCTATTTTCTTACATTTCTTCTTGCTATTGATTCCTCTTCTTCATCAATAGTAATGGCAATAGCTGCCATCTCCGATAACGAGAAGTCCATCATTTATTAATACTTGTGTTAAATCAATATGAAATCACAGCACTACGTCCATATCGGAGTCACCGCGACGGTGTAATGACTCCGTATAATACGAACATGTCGTACGGGGCTCGGACACCGCTCGCGCCCAACACCCTGCGGCCGGCGGCTTTACGGTGGACGCAATCAGGCCACAACTGGAGGAATGGGTCAACCGCACTAGCGGTACCCTCACCTTCAGGACGACGCAGATACTGACCGGACACGGTTGTTTCGATCAGTATCTGTTTCGCACTGTGGGCTGCTTGCCTTCTCCGGATTGCCGACAGTGTGGCGCACCCGATACGGCGTTACATACGCTTGTCGAGTGCGCTGCCTGGGCGCCGCAGCGTTTCGAGCTCGAGACAAAAGTAGGAGCCGTCGGATCGCTCGGCGACTTGGTAACGGCCATGTTGCAGAGCGACGACGCCTGGGATGCTGCGGTTTCTTTTTGTGAGGCAGTTATGTCTCTGAAAGAGGCCGCAGAAAGGGATAGGGAGCGAAGTCCTAGGGCGCGTGCTACGGTCTCTTCTCGAGGTCGCCGGCCTTCAGCCGGCACCCGGCGAGGCAGGTACGCGCATTACTTCCCTCCCTGAGTTAGGATCCGGAACGATGGGGGCCCTTAGCTACTAGGTAAAGCAAGGGACTTAACAACTACCCCCGTTTCGTAGTGGAGTGTGTTCTCCCAGGGCACACTTCAAGCACTTTATGCGCTGGATCGACTGTTGCGTAACTATGTTCTACATCTCAGTCTTTCCTCCACATCAAAGCGCAGGGCCGCGAAGGGAGGAGGGGGTTTTTAGTGGGTATTGAGGTTGCTCGCCCGTGCGGCATCGCTCGGAGTCTCCACACTCCTCTGTGTAGTCCATAGCGGACGGAGCGCAAGTAGAGCATACAATTGCTAGCGTTACCGCCCCCCGTGGATTCGTGCCGTTTCCTAGTGACGGCCCAGAGAGTGCGTAAATCGGTTAGTCATTTTCCCTCGCCTCAAAAAAAAAAAAAAAACCGCTCGCGCCCGCAACGCTCTAACATAATTCATCCTATAATCGTGGCAAGCCGCCTTCGCGTTAATCGCCGCCCGCGCCGCTCTTACGGCGTCCCTCTTCCCCCGACAGCTATAGGCTGTCGATCTGTTTCGGTCACCACGCGAGTACAGTCCTGCCGCGGTTATCATGCTTGTATTCTATAATAATTTTTTTCAATTTTTAATGTGCCATAAATAATAGTTTCATTAGAGAAACCGGCAACCATACAACACTTTAGTACACTGTGGCCTCGATACGATAGATGACGTATATGTAAGTTTCCGAAGTTAATAGATTTAAAAGAACCCCTAGTAAACAACATGAAGGTTGTTATTTTCTTATTGCGTTGTTGATATGTTTTTCTAACTCGAGTGATGTATAAAGTTAGTCAATAATTCAGTTAATCTATATAAACATATTCCCATGAGTGTAAAAGGAAAATGTTTGGTGGTGGGATCAAAAGGTAGTTTCTCACTAATCGCATTTATTTAGGCTCGCTATCACCATGACACAACGTTGAGCAGCTAAAATTGCACTTATAAAACGGTGCGGTGGTACATTTCATACTGATAATTGGCGTACATATTCAATTTTTTTCTAAATAAATTTTATATAAATACAAATGCTCACAGACAATTTCAATACGTTATTATTAATTTAAATGAGTTCCTTTTGGTTCTGAATATCGAGGTAAGTTTCGCATATTTCCCCAATAATTTGTATCGAATATATTTTTAATTGCAAGTATATATAGTTATCAATATTTTACAGTTTATTGGGTTTTTCTTCTAAAGTGTTTCAAATAGGTAGTATAAGAAAATACAAAGTAATAATACAATATCAAACACTTTTAATTACAAACATAATTTAAATTTATCATAAAAAAATATTTTTTCAGTTTAAATCAGCTAGCTCAGCTAATCAGCTCCTGCTGTCACTGAGCGAAAACCGCATCGAAATCGACCCATTAGTTTTTACGTGAATCCCGAACAAAAAGATACAGGACAAGAAATTAAAAAAAAATGCATTTTGTTCTCCATAATTTATATAGTATTCCAGTTTATTTTTTGAATAGCTTTGATATGCAGCCATGACGTGTTAAATTTTTATCATATTATAGATTTTATTACATCTCAGATCAAAAAGGTTAATCCAAAAAACGATTTGCGTCATTTTAGGTGCCCTGACCTAACTCTGTTATGACCATAGCCGGTTCAGGATAACTTGATAACGCCGACAATCTATCGCTAATACCTCATGGATATTAATATTCATTCGCTGTGATTGTGTACAATTATTTTAAAAGGACCCTAAGATTAGCCATATTAATCGATTAATTACGGAATCTATCAATTAAAGGCTCTTCTGGCTTAATCGTTCAGATAAATTGGATCGTCTGAGTAGAGGTTGTCCAGTTTTCCGAGCTTAATATGCATGTGGTACTTCCAAAATCCAAGGCTTCCATTCGTGCAGGAACGGAGAAAGAATACAACTTCCTGAGACCAGGCGGCCTGCTGTAAGAGGCGACAAAATAACCCACAGGCAGGTGGTAGGGTATTTGCCCGACTGGATGGTGACCACCCCTGACCTAGAGTATGCCGCCATAACCTTGTGTTGTGTTGCGGCATTAGTGACCAGGTTCCAGTCTCCCTTAAGAGTGCAGCAGCGCATTTGTAGCACTTTTGGTTTTGCAAATGTCCATAGGAGATGATAACCGTTTTTCATGAAGAGGGCTGTGTGCCTGTCAGCTGGGCTCCTGAAATAATAAAAAAATATAAAAAAAGCCCGGATTGTCTAGATGAAATCGCTTGTACGGCTGCCTTTTATTTCTGCCTTTACACGAAATGAATAAATAAATTTATTTATGTGTATGTGGTGAACTATAAAGAATTTTAAATCTTCTATCTATATACTTGTGTTAAGCACGTCTAATATCAAGTTGTTGCTTTAGATGGGTTCTTTAGAATGATTCGTTTTGAAAAGAACGTTTTAGATTTGAATTCATTACACAAAACCTTTTGCAATATATTCAAAATTTGTCAAGAAAAACTTCACAAAAAAGGTAAAATTACTATATAAACTGTTATCAATATTAGTCGGTCGCCCGTGGTCGAAATTCGACCATAATAATTAATGCCAAAGACTACACTTCTATAAATAATCACAGATTTCGCCATGGCTACACTATTAATTTGATTTGGACAATAAACAAAAGATTATATACGTCTGCGTGTGTGTGTGTATCAAATACATAGAAGTGTGGTATGTTTTTTTAATTGATTTAATTTTTTTAAGTATAATTTAAAAAAAAATATTACCATTTGTCCCTTCTTCTCTATACAAGTATAAGTGTGGGAAATTTCATACTCCTCCGTCCGGAAAAACAGAGTGGAGGCTATCTTCTCGGAGCTTCGAGCCAATAATTGGTAAGAAACTGCACAGGACAAGAAAAAATGGCACGTTCTCGTTTGGCGGCCAAAACCCAATTTGGGTCGCTGAGGGAACGGAGTAAGTACGCAGATGATTTGAATGTCTAAACCAGTACAAAACTTCATACAGGTTTTAAAAACTCTAGCCGGGCAGTCAAACCAACTCATTTTTTTTTTAAATTTATTATCCAATATGCTTACATTCATGTAAATTAGAAACACATTTGAAATGTAGCACAGAAACCTCATGGGTTTATTCGTGACGCAGGGAGCCGTGTACACATTTTCCTCAGTTTAGTCCCTGGTGCACATGTGAGCATGATGGTTCGCTTTGGGAATCAATGTAGAATCTTTTTAGATTTATATTTGATTGGTTTGTGGTTATTTTTGTACTTGGATTGCAGGTCTTACTTTAAATTCTTTTGTTAAACTTCAAGAACGTCGCATCCTCATAGATTTTGTATCTTCAATGACGTCATAAGTAGGTACAAGGGAAAGGAATTACACACCGCACGGTATTGTAAACGTTAGATGGTGTTATTTTACTGCTTGTTCTTTCAATTGAAAAATATAATCCATAACATGACAGTGGTTTGTGATCATTAATGAATGTTTAGGCACTCCCCCCCCCCCCTTTTTATTTAGTTTTAGTTTTTATATAGTTGATAGCATAGTTTGTAATTCAATTTTTATAAATAAAATCCATAACTTAAAAATGTTAAAAATTAAATGTACAAAATAAACTTGTTACAAATTAATTTATTTAAAATATGTAACTAGTAACTCGTGGTACGGTAATGGTTAGCGCACGCGTCCCTAACTCAAAGGGCGCGGGTTCGATCTTGGCCGGAATGCATGCACCACTGAGGCAGTTTACTGACCTAATGTGCATATTGTTACAATTACCACGTGCTAATAACGGTGAAGGAAAACATCGTGATGCAACCTGCACATCGAGATAACCGATGTTTCAAACCTGCCAAGCCGCCTTGAACAAACGTAGCGGGTATATTGTCCGGTTCCCCTACATTGGGAGGCCGAGCCCAGAAAACTGGCTGTATTTCCACGTTGTATGGCATTGTTGATTTGTTCCGCGAAATAAGAACCAGCCTTCTCATTACGGGTGTCATCAAAGAGTTTCTTAGCTTTTATTTGAAGAAACTTAACTTCTTCTTTCAAGAAGAATTCATTGTAACAAAGTCCACGTCCTATATAGTCCCTATTATAGTTTCCATGCATGGTTGGTGAATGAAAACTTTCGAAAAAAGCTACACCACATAATGTATCAATCCCAGCTTTCCATTTTAAACTAGCGTGACAGTTATACTTCCCGAAAAGTACAATCCGGGTATCTTCAAGTCTCGTGTGAATAGTTACTATCTAGGTAAGCGTGCTCCATCTTCGACCGCATCATCGTCACGCTTTGGAGGTGATCGTGGTCAAACGCAAGACTATTTAATATTTTATAAAGATGTGTGCGTCTCAGGACGCCCGACAGAAGTGATTACTTGCATGAGAGAAAGAGAAGCCAGACAGACTGGTAGCGTAACGCATTACGTAATGAAGCGGTTTACACTCCCATAAGAAATTATCACTTGAAAAACTTTTTAATTTTCAAAGAGACAGGAGGACTAGAGAGCCTAAAGAGTACTTTTTCGTAGAATTAAAAACAACGACAAGCATATCTAGACATATGCCAATTTCACTGAGCGATTCTCCAAAAGCGACCGCATTTGGCCTTCGTAGCTCAGCAATGGGACGTATGTATATTGCCTGGAATTATTTATTCTTATCATCTCATCCATTTGCATAAAACGAAGCACACGTAATATGACAAAATCGAACGATCTCGCTATAAAACATGGCAAGGGCACGAGTGACGTTAAATGCTCTTGAAGTGTTATTAATAACCCATTACATGTGAATTTATGGGCACCTTATCTACTAAGGACAGTTACGAGAAAGTGCAACAGCA
Source organism: Dendrolimus punctatus (assembly GCA_012273795.1). Classification (NCBI taxonomy): domain Eukaryota; kingdom Metazoa; phylum Arthropoda; class Insecta; order Lepidoptera; family Lasiocampidae; genus Dendrolimus; species Dendrolimus punctatus. The sequence goes on along the minus strand of CM022540.1, from coordinate 16,607,750 downwards.
TTAAGGGGATCGGGCTGATATCCACGTGATCAAGTAGGTAGCATTATAGTGACGGGTTTTTTACTATACAATACAATACTCTTTTTTGGATACCCACATGAGAGAGAAAAATACACAAAAAGCTCAAATACTTTAAAGTAGTAGATTTTTGCCATAAAAGAATCACCCAATATAGCTCGCTCTAAATTTGTGGACCCGTCCCACCGTCAAAGTCCACGTCTTGGCACCATATGTCTTAATTGGTAGGAGGCACTGCTAGAAAACTTTCGTCTTCAGTATTGCGGAATGGTCGATGAGAACACTTGACGAAGCTTACCGAATATGCCTACCTAACTCTAGAGTACCTTCTTTAATTCTATATGGTGAATGACGTAACACCTAAACAGCAGCATATACCATTGTACGTAATAAAAAAGATATAAATAAACAGTAATTATTAAAAATAAAAGATATAAAAGAAAATAAATCCCTACCTCTTACCACATGATGGATAGAGGCACTCTATATTATACTGTATAATATTATATTTATTTTATTTATTTATTAAAAGTATCCGACAGTATAACCACAATTTGAAGGCTTAACAATACATACAATAAATCTTAACCAAAACTGGATACTTATAATCTAGAAAAAAGAACATAGGAGATGGTGTGTTACTACACTAAAATAAATAAATTACTTAATATATCTAATACTGTGAAACTTCTGACGGGAAAACTAAACACAACTAAATTGTTAGGTCTAAATACAAATACTACTTTCCTTTTCAATCTTACTAATAAGTTTACTAACGACTAATGACTTGAAAATTAATTTCGAAGTATTAAAAAATATAAAAAATATTTGTTTTAGGTATTTGTACAACGACGCAGATATTCATTTTGTCCGTAGTTAGTTTTCGAAACAGGGGTAGCAAACAGTTTGAGTGAGGAACAATTTCGAGGGTAACGCTGTGGTACGTTAATATTCAAGGACGAAGTGAGAACAGGACAATCGATAACAGAATTTATGATATCGTACAAAAACGTCATATCGAGGTTGTGACGTTGCAAATTGGCATTGATAGCCTTGCAACATTTTATGTATAGACTTCTTAAATCGGTTGTATTAACACCGTATTACATCCTCAATTTAGTCACTAGAAACCACGCGATGTCTTTCCGCGCGTGGTTTCTAGTGACTAAATTGAGGATGTAATACGGTGTTAATACAACCGATTTAAGAAGTCTATACATAAAATGTTGCAAGGCTATCAATGCCAATTTGCAACGTCACAAGGTAATGCCTTCTTTCACTAAGAGGTATAAGATTATTATGTAGACAAGCTGCAGTATAATCATTGAAATGTTTATTAAACTTGAAATTCAAATGCTTGACAAAAAGTTTTTGGATACGTTCAATTTTGTTTATATGTGTGTAATAATTAGGACTCCATACAGTACTGTAAAATTCTAAATGACTGCGAACATAAGCGTAGTATATGATTTTTAAACATTTCATATTCTTAAATGGCTTACAAGTTCGCATTAAAAACCCAAGATTCTTATAAGCTCGGTCAGTTATGAAGAGGTAATGTTTGTGAGTTTGTGACGTTGTAATCTCTGGATTTACTAAACCGATTTTGAAAATGCTTTCACCAGTAGCAAGCTACATTATTGCTTAGTGACATAGGGTATACTCGATTGTGATTAACATTTTTCTGATGCCCAGCAAAATGGGCACGGGTCAGCTAATAATAAATTAAATAAGAAGAATACCTTCTTTCAGGTCTGTAGGTATTAAACCTTATTCTTCCGAAGGTCTTAGTCAAACAAGAAATAAACCGTACTGAATCTTAAACGCGTTTAATACAAAATCCAGTGATGCGTGGGGCCTGAAATTAAAATACCTGCGCGGTGCCTGGCAGGGGTTGGATGCTTTGCAAATACCCGACCTCCCCCCAGATTGCTACACGGCTTTGTCTTACAAATAGGACAGTGACCTACATGTTTTGTTGAATGTAATTAGAAATGATTACGGAAGCCTACAAAAGCTTATTTGCTAGTTTCAAATGACATGAAAATTCGATTGTTTACGTACCTTACTATTCGAGTGTTTCTGATAAATAATAATTGTGAACTGCAAAATTTTTTTGAAGGTATACTTCTTTTGGCGCATTGGGGAAAAATGATGAGAGTAAATTATTACGATGCGCGCGCACACCGTTACGAAAAACCGACACCCTGAAGTTAGCTATAGTCAACATTTTAGTTTTTCTATTGTTAGTGTGGTTTTTTTTACAAACGCAGAATAAAGCGAAAGATAACATTTTTGAAAAGATTTTTATCTTGTTACGCCAAAAAAGTATAACATCTAATGCTGTTGACGTATGTACACGCACGCTTTTTTATTGAAGAGAGGGCCCACTTGATGGAAAGCGGTTACCATCACCTATGGATATTCGCAATACCAAAGGTGCTACAAATGCACTGCTGCTCTCTTAAGGGAGACCGGAATCTGGTCACCATGCCGGAACACAACACAAGGTTGTTATGGCGGCATACTCTAGACCAGGGATGGAAGCTATCTAGGTGGCCACATACCGGGCTGTATGTTGTTTTGTCGCCTCTTACGACAGGCCACTCGGCCGCAGGAAATTGTATTCTTTCGCCGCTCCTGCACGGATAATGACTTACTAAAGCAATCATCATTATATAAAAATGGTAAGCCATTTTTATATGCCTATATTTAATATAATTATCATAATAAATTCCAAACTATTTTTCAGTCAACGCGTAATAAGAGCTCGTTATATGCGCCAGATGTTACTTAAAGCTTTTAATGAGCTAACATTATTGAAATAACAAATTCAAGCCAGCTCTAAAATGCTATTTGTGTATACGAATGAGATAATATTTCATTTTAACCTGAAATTACTGAGTAAATTAGGTAAATAAAACTAATTAAGCACTAAAAATTACCGAAAATTTGTATAGGAGTATTATGTTAAGTCTTATACTTCACTTCTACCTGTACAGAAAGAAAGGACCTACTGTTCACATTTCATTGGCGCCACCATTGCAAAATACTAACGAATAGATCGCAATGGCAACGCGAATGACAATGCCAGTAGAATAATTTAATATGTTTATCTCGTGTAGTTATTTTGAAATAATAATTACTTTTGAAATTTCTAAGAATCAAAACCTGATTGGATTGGCAAAATCTACCCTAAAGCGATTGAAGTCACGGTTAAAAGCTAGTATAATTATAGTGGAATACGTTAATACTTACGGAGTTTAGATATAATTAAATTACATTTTCTTCGTTGTCTTTAACTGGATTTATTTGTGACTTCGAAATAAAAGTTTAAATTATCTACAATTTCCTAATAAAAAAATACACGTGATATATAAGTCCCATATCGCTGTCTGGTGGGAACGTGCATAAACACTGGCCGCATTCCAGCACTGGATGGCAACGCTGATATGTTAATTCGAGTATATGACAGCATTTTGGTCAAGTAAAACTTCTATCAAACTAGACAATAGATCTCGATAAAATAATACAATTTACATTGTATATTATTTAACATACAATGTTATTGTTCATTATTTTATGTATTATAAAACAAACATACAAAATATGTCAATACAGAACACAGAAAACATTCGGAGATGCTTCTACGGACATGTTCAGAATAATTACATAGTTGACAAATATTGTCACGTAGTACTCAAGATTTCTGTGCATATAGTCTTACTGTTGTTATTTTTAAATTAATTAAGCAATATGTTGTTAATGTTAAATTAATTAAGCAATAATAACATAGAGAGTACAACACCTTATAGTATTATTTCGTACTCCTCTCTCGAGCGGACGAGTCTAGCTACCGGGGCGATTGGCGATTCATGGGCTCTCGCCAGTGATGCGTAATCCTATACAACCGGTAACATTATCGACACACCACACTCAAATTCAAATCTAATACAATTATGAACATTTAACCTAAACAAACCCCTAAAATTAGTTTCGTTCCCAAATACAACCGAAATTTACTGCTAGCAATCGGTGCAGGAACGGAGAAAGAATACAATTTCCTGCGGCCGGGCGGCCTGTCGTAAGAGGCGACAAAACAACCCGCAGCTAGGTGGTAGAGCACTTGCTCGACAGAACGGCTACTATCCCTGGTCTAAAGCATGTCGCCATAATAATGTTGAGTTGTGTTTCAGTCTCCTTGGTACCGCCATGTGGTTTACATGGCGGTATATCCTTTCAACCTATTAATACTTTTCTTCAACTACTTAAATTCTTCCTTCAAATGTGACGGCGCGTTCCCCTTTCGCACGTCACTTCAGTCACTCATTGTCATATCATAAAATAAATTAAATCGATCCGCATTGTAAATAAATAAAATACCTTAAAATAACTTAAATATACCGCATCGCATTTACAATAAATAATATTATAATAAATTAATATTAAAATATAGAAAATTAATACATATATAATATTAAATACTATAAACATAAAATACAATAAAGTGTGCGTGACGTGGATAGTGAAGAAGAGGAGCCGCATTTCATTCCCATGAACTAGGTAAGTGCGTGCTCGTTCTCGAATTCCCATCTAAATTGTCCCACTTCTTTTCCCGCAAGTTTGACATAGTTCGCTTCCCGCTAAATCCAGTGCCGCCGCAACACTCCTCTTTAAGAGAGCAGCAGCGCATTTGTAGCACCTTTGCTGTTGTAATTGTCCATAGGCCAACGAAACGATTTCCATCAATTGGGCCGTCTGCTAAACCTATGCAATAAAAAATAAATTTAAAAAGACTAATATCAGATGTGAATACCTAAAAAGCCACAAAAACTTGTATTACAACATAACGAAGTTTCAAACTAACAATAGCTTTCCTAATCTCGGACCGGGCCCACTCTCATCGTTGAAACACAAATCAGGTGGTAACGCCACCTGGCGGTAAAACGTCATCCTACCCCAATCCTTCCTCACCCCCCGCGCGCATACGCCGCTTGCCGCGCTCACTGGCATGTAGGGTAAATCGATCCCGCTACGAACGCACGCGTGTGAAGTGATATTTATTGTAAACTAAGGGTGATCAGACCACAGCCGGCCGGCTAGGAAGCCTACAGCAGCTGTCGAGTCCAGGTAACCTAGATTTCATTTCCCAAAGACGTTTGCCGCCTAATACAGTCCATTGCCGCCGCACCATAATTTGGTCTCTTCTAACCGGGTCTCCGGACCGTTTTCTATTGGAAATACTCTTTAGTTAATTCCCGCATAATTTTCTATGTTTAATTTGGTCATTTACCAATTAAATCACATCACATTTGGTTACGTTAGGATACCTAACCTACGTAGCTAATAATCATTCCGCCATTTTCTATACGCTAGCTATTCCCTTATACATTCACTTGATCATAGTTTATTACATTAATATTACATAATTGAGTTGGCATTGCAAGGAATAATAGTCGTATATTACACCGCAAATACATATTTCGCTTTTAAATATTTCTAAACTTATTTATTCATTACATCTTTAATATATCCTTCTTATAATTGCGTCGTTCAACCATTTTCATATTCGCTGTCTCGCTTATCGCAATACGTATCACGAACCTCATTGGTCTTCGTTGATATTGCTTATTCTGTCAAAATCCATCGGTTTACATACTCGTCATCTCTGCCTCGCTCGTGCCCGCTGCACGGAGTGGCAACGCTTCGCATCGCGCTATCCGCAACCCGCAACTATCGCTTTACTTCAAACTACCTTTTTGTTTAAATTTATACTAAGTACTTGTTTTCAATACATTTCGCCGCTATACAGCTATATTCACATTATTCATTTTTATCCTTATTTAACTGTCGCTTCATAGTATTATAATACAATGTCAAAGAAAGATTCAGAAGTTTCATATGAAAGTATCGACCATGATTTAGCTTTAAATAGTCGAAATACGCTTTATGCTCGCCTACAAACCTTATTTAACTTGTCTAAACAATGGCAAGAAGACGACGAAGCTAAGGATAATTTTCTTTCTTCTTGTATTAACTTAGAGAATATTCGTCAAGAGTTTCAAATCGCTAATAATACTTTCAATAAATGTAGATTAAAATTAAATCCTAAAGCAAAATTAGATGACCAAACTTGGGCTTCTTTTGAGGATCTATATTGCCGAGTTAAGTACATTTATGATAAAGTTTCATCGCTTGAGCAACAAAACAATGTAATTTCGCATACTGAAAAACAATATCCAAAATTACCGTGTATTGAACTAATGTCGTTTGATGGCAATTTAAATAATTGGCCAACCTTTTATTCGAGTTTTAAGAATATTGTTCATGACAATGCTTCGCTTACCGATACGGATAAACTATATTATCTTTTAGGAAAACTTTCACCTAAGGCTCAGTCCACATTTGCTGGCATAACACCATCAGGTGAAAATTATTCGCTTATTTTACAAACGCTTCTGGATAAATTTCAAAATAAACGCATACTAGGATCTGCCTATTTAAATCAAATTTTAGAATTTAAACCTATTGCTATCGCTTCCGCACAAGGTTTCGAACAATTTTCCGACACACTTGTCACAGTCGCTAACGCTTTGAAAAACCTTAAAATTGATAATCTTGCTGATTTTATGTTATTACATTTATCACTTAAAAAACTCGACACTGAAACCATACGGTCGTTTGAAATGTTTTCGAGACATAATAAAATTCCAACTTTCAGTAGTCTTGCAGATTTTATTAGGGATCAATCGCGCATATTTGAAAGCACAGAAATAAATTCATCTACGTTGCAAAATAATATTCCCGCTAAAGGACCCGCGTCTCGTTCCAGAAATGAGAAATCCTTTAAACCACCGCAACCGCACTCATACCTCGCTATTGGTAATACATCTAAATGTCTCTGTGACAACATTGTTCACGAGCATTTATTTAAATGTCCCGCTTTTTCAAACCTAAGTTCAAATGATCGCTTTACATCCGCAAAAGAGCACAATGCTTGTATTAATTGTTTGAGCGTAAAACATCAAACTTCAGAATGTCAATCGAGCTCCCGCTGTAGGGCTTGCAACAATAAACACCATACATTGTTGCATTTTGAGCAACCACAATACGGCAACCAATTTACAGTTGCGAACCCGAAGCTATCTAACGTCAGCGCAACATCATGCCCGCAACCCGTTGCAGTTAACTCTGCGTGCAAAGTGAGCGGTAATACACCGTGTTCCGCCACAAACAACTACTCGCTGTGTACTATGTCCATCGCTGGCTCCCAGTCGACGAGTAACACTCACGCACCCTCGCAAGTCGCGCAATGCAATACGAGCACGACAGTATTACTGGCTACGGCTGTTGTTATCGTGCGCTCGCGCAACAAAGAACATCATCTTCGTTGCCTACTAGATTCAGGTTCTCAGAGTAACTTCATTACTTCTAAATGCGTTGAAAAATTAAATTTAGAAAATGTCACTTATAGTTCTGATATGACGATTAGAGGCATAGGAGGCATTGAGAAGCCGGTTAAGGGTTCCGTGAACTTTCAATTCTTCTCGCGCTTTAATCCACAGGTTGGCTACAATATATCGTCGCTTATTGTAGACAACATTACAAATACTTTGCCCACAACTTTCGTAGATACCGCCGCGTTACCTTTTATTCAAGGCATCCCGCTTGCCGATGAGTCATTCGGTCATCCGGGGCCGATAGATATGTTAATCGGTGCACCGCTTTTCGCTCAATTATTGTTACCACAAGTTAGACAAGGAAATTGTTTCACATTACCTATGATAAATACCGTCTTGGGATACGTTATAATGGGGTCAGTTCCCACAATGCAGAAATCGCATGTTAATAAAGTATTATCTCGCTGCTGTTTGACACGGCGCAATCCCTTTGTCAAAACGCCTAACTTAAAACCTTATGTCACTCGGTCCGCTCATGATAGTAAGCTTGTGCAGCTTCATCGTAAAAACACTACTCACGATAAGGGCAGCAGTAGCAATAACTCCGCCGCTTTACCGCTTCAAAGCAACGCTTTGTCTTCAAATATTTCATACGATAGTAACAATTTATACACGCGCCTTTTTCCTTTTAAAAATAAATTCATACATCACGCCTGTTCAAATCAGGTTTGTAATAATTAATTAATAACTTAATAATTAAAAACATTTCTTAAATATAAGTTACGTAATTCATTTACTCATATTTATTTCATTCGCGTTCTTTTAAAAATAGTAGATATCATAATTTTCTGTTTTTTTTTATTAACAATATTTAATTCGTTCGCAAATAACATAGCCGCAAATTTCTTATAATATAATATTATAATGTCGCATATTTTATATGTATCTTATAATAAGCAGTTCGCACGTAATTCATGCTCGGGTATTTTCACTGCCGTTATCTACATAACTGAGATTGTAATGAAAACTACTTGGCATTACTTTATAATTTTATTCATTTACAAATTGAATTACAACAATTTGACGATCGCTTCATTTATTTAAAATCTTATATGTAAAATATATTTGTGCCGCGTTTAGTATTACTTTGCATAAAGTTATAAATTTAGGATTAGGTAACTGATGTATTGCTTTTATTTCACGCGTTTTTTAATGACGCTAAACTTTTCGTTTTAAAATACATCGCTATTTATTCAGGCTTAAGTATTGTTTATTGCATTTTCTGCATCCTTTTTCATCTTACCGCTAAAATATAATATTTTCGTCTATCGTTTTATCAACTTTAATTTAAAATATCACACCGTTAATATGTGTATTTTATTGACAATTATAATCGCCCCATAGAAATGACAGTTATGTCTAATTTTCGCCATTTTTATTATGTAGTTGATACACCATCGCGTTGTGCAATATATTTAGTTGATTGTACGTAAGGATCGCATTTATTTTCTGCATTGAATCTTATTTGGTCTTTGATGAAGTAAACCAGGTTCACTCATTTAAAGACTGTACATATTCCGCTGTATCTCATAAAGATGTTTCAGCTATTTTCTGGTGTAACTCTTTGCATTGTTAACTCAATGAGTACTTCTACATTATTTCTTGCGCTCTTATATTCATAATTAAGTATATTTTCATACATATAACTTGTTAATGTATAACACCATCTTACTCTTTTATACTCTTACACTCCTTTTACTCGTTACTCGCTACTTTTACTAGTTTAAATATATTAATTTATATTTGCATAATTTACTAGCGTATAATGTTTCCGTAACTTATAACTTCTTTAACTTCGCATCCGCTTCGCAACTTCGCACTTATCTCAATTTCTTCTCGCATTCGCGATTTTACTCTACCTTTTTTAAAGGTACCCTTTAAGGCCGGGGGTAATGGTAACGCCACCTGGCGGTAAAACGTCATCCTACCCCAATCCTTCCTCACCCCCCGCGCGCATACGCCGCTTGCCGCGCTCACTGGCATGTAGGGTAAATCGATCCCGCTACGAACGCACGCGTGTGAAGTGATATTTATTGTAAACTAAGGGTGATCAGACCACAGCCGGCCGGCTAGGAAGCCTACAGCAGCTGTCGAGTCCAGGTAACCTAGATTTCATTTCCCAAAGACGTTTGCCGCCTAATACAGTCCATTGCCGCCGCACCATCAGGTGTCTACAAAGTTCCGTCTAATGACATGTGGAAGACTAGAACTTCATTACTTACAAAGTGCCTTACAAAAACGTGCCCCAAAAAACCACCATCCGTGTAATCAAATTTATGGGTAAAAGATACGCGTGGCGGTAACTTAATTACTAGAAGAGACAAATTGAATTTGTGTAAGAGAAATTACCTTCATAAGTGAAAAGAAAAAAATATTTTACTATGTGTACAATCTATCAAAAACGTCTCAGGCTATGTGCGTTTGAGAATTTTGTAGAAGAGGAGAGAAAGGTTCTCTGTATTGTGTTTAAAATTGAAAATACTACAAATACCCTAAAATGACTAAATATCAATACAAACTAAAAACACAATTTTTATTACTTTGAAAATGAGTATTCTGATAACTATTGACTTAAAAAAAACGATATGAAATTAAAATGTTTACATAGGATAAAATAAAATCACTTTTCACGTCTGCCCACAGCTTCGTTCCCGGTATATTTATATACTTAATTTATTTTTTATCTAAGTAAACTAGAGCTTCTTGCTACGGTTTGACCCACAGCGTAGCCGCGAGGAAAACTTTAGTACATATAAACATTATAAACTAATTCAATGAAGAAAACTTAACTTAACTAATGCTTATAAGTTCATACTTGCCAGGTCATGGAAGTCAATGGCTAAGGTGCCCAGAAGGCTGGCTACGTTATTTCGCTGAATAGCCATACAGATCAGTTGCCCAAGGTACGACGAACCAGTCCTGTGATCATTTGGAAGAGTCGATTAGGCTGAAATAAAACAGGAATTAAAGAGCAGTCATGAATTCTCAACATTTGACTAACAATATCCCACAGGACTCTATGAGCTTAAAAAAGTTTACAACTCGTTATTTTTTTTAGTTTATCACACCACTGTTTTGCGGCATATTGATTACAAATTCCTAGAACATTTCGTCAATATATAACCAGTAGTTAATGAGAAAAATTAACTTACAAATATAAACGGCGGTTTTGTAACGGTTCAGTTAATTTATAATTTTTTTATTTTAATCGTTGTTTGTCTACACAAACGCATTGCCTATCGTCAAGCTAAGTAAGTTACGTTTGTGTTACGAGTTATATACGACACACCAATTTTAGAGCTTTCCAAAAGTCCTAGACCAAAGCAAATAACGGCATATAGAGTGGTTGTGCAATCGTACACAAATCGCCTGTGGCAGACAAACAAGCAGACGGCCAGCTTGGTGGAAGGTGATTTTACCTTCGTCTATGGACTTTTGCACCATAAGGGTTTCTTACGCGTTGTGGGCCTTTAAGAAATGTTATAACGTCCTTCTTAAACAACCCCATGCCATAGAGCTGAGGGAAAACCTCGAAGGGAAGCTCCTTTAAGATCATACTGGTCATAGGTCGTATGCGAAACGTTCTAGAGAACGAATGCGTAGTTTAGTCTGAGAGCTCAAGTAAATGGAGGTGAATATCTCGTAGGTGGCGAGCAGTGTGGTGAAAATAATGAGGCGTTAGCACCAGATGAAACTATCCCTGGTAGAACTCCCCGTTGTACAGACGGTAGAATGTGCAGAGAGACGCAGTCTTTCCCAAGACTAAGTAATTCTAAACTATCGTTAGTATGGGATAGTCGACCATGGATGGAGTCGGGGGGGGGGGTGAGTCTGATAAGCGGATCCCTCGGCCCAAAGTTGTGAGCACTGTGAAGGCCTAACGAAGCAAACTAAGAAACTTCGTAATTTAAGTTCAGCAATAACGTGCTAAAAAGATTTGTAGACCAGCTAATTACGAGTAAGCGGAGCGGACCCGCGGTATAACACGTAACTTTGATGAGGTAAGTGCATGCACGAAACATGTTTCTCTACAGAGGAACTCGATTATGTATCTAGACCGGCTTGTAACGAACTACAAACCAACTCAAACGAGCGTTTAATTCTCAGCGTTTAATACGTTATACGACAGAACTAGTAAAAGAATCTATGTGGTGTTCTGCTTCCAGGAGGAAACAATTTTTTCCTATATTACGTCACAGAGTAGGTTTAAATTATATAAATAAAATTTACTATATCTATATTAAATACAAGTCAAATTTTCAAGTGAGCCTTCAGGGCTAAATCCTTAACCGTAGGAAATAGCGAAAAACGCTCAAAGGAGTCCCGGACAATAAAAGTGGTATCATTAGATTTCGGAAATCAATTACCCTTCTCAGGCAACGAATCGGTTGATTTTGTGAGGAAACATACATAGTGTAATATTATACCAAATCATGGTGTAACTCGCAAGTATGAATGTCTTTGAAGGAACGTCAAAACTTTAAAAATTCCAACATGAAACGAACGACTCGCACATCGGACTTATTATTTTTAAGATATGAATAAAATGCAATATAAAATAGTGCCCATGTCATGTAAAAATTACACATACAAATATATTATCGAATATACGTGTGGCTGGAAAGTTTTTTCCACTTCTTCTCCTTAAAACAGCGATACCACGCGACGAAGTGCTGTATACCTTGTCTTACAAGATATATTTTTGGACAAAATTTTAGTTAACACAATTGAAATTCAATTTAGATAATTAATATAAAACATGTTTCACTGTAATATCTAAGTTCAAATGTGGCTTAAGTAGTCTAAGAAATTTAAACAACGTTAGGTTTTTTAATTCCTTGCTAAAATTCTGTTTCTAACTTAGGACACTGATATCCCAAAGAATAACAGTGTAGGTAGACAATATAGTACGTACGTAGTAAACTTAACTTAAAACTTTGTTGGAATAAAAAGCTTTGAATTTAGGTTTTAAAATCTCGTCTGCTTGGACCAAAGTCATACTAGAGTAAGTTAACTATTGTTTAGAACTCGGCACTACACGAGTTACAATTAATTTGGATTAAGAACGGTGTAGTGATGAGAGCAAGTAATTTAAGTTAGTTATTTGAATTGCTAACTTTACCGGCAGTATACTTATATGAGTGGGTTGTTTTGTCGCCTCTTGCTATGCCCGCCCGGCCGCAAGAAGTTGTATTCTTTCTCCGTTAGTGCCCGGATAAAAATAAAACGAAATACCGATATATTGCTTATTACAAATATTAAATTTAAAATTTATCCCTCTACAAAAAGCGATTCCATTAGTAAAGATGTTCTTCAAAGGCGTTTTAAAGTCAAATGTTCACCCGAAGAAGTCACATTGAGGATTTACTATTTACAGTGTATGTACTTTTTCCGCTTTCAATAAAGTTCGCATGTCTACTTCGTGGAATATATACGCCCTTGACAATATATCTTCATTATCTTGACAGCTATTGGTTCTTTAGCTATAAAAATGGAAATTTTAACTGTTTAATTTGAAACATTGTAGAAGACGAAAAATGTAATCCCCGTAGGGTTGTAACAAATAAGGTAAATATTCTTGGAGTAAAAACTAAAATCACTGAAGATTTCACACATAAGAAGTATATATAATGTGATATATATTACATTGAAGGCCTATTATTTATATATAAGAAGTACTTTTACACATTTACTGGAGAGTTTCTTAATATATACATATACATATATATATTACTGCAGTTCTTAATTCTACGTACAATTTTGTAGGTCATAAGAAAGGTATTCTCAAAAGGTTCGCAGGCTTTTGAATTCGGATCTGAACAGATTGGCTTATGATTTACAGACAATCGCCTCCGATGACTAACTGCATGGTATTAGAAGAATATTGTTCTGAGAATGCCTCAGACAGGTAGATATATTTCGTTGTTAAAAGAAAATACCAAATTAGATTAAAATCGATCGCTTAACTCCATTTAGTAAGGTTTATCATATTTCGTAGGCTTTCAAGGTAATAAAAATCTTTTAAGGTTCTTAAAGAAGCTTACAAACTTACTCTAACTCAAGAGACTCTAACTAAAGATTTATGTGACAAATTTGCATACTACTTATTTATATATAACATTCTTTAAGAGTATGATAGTACACTGCGAGAAGTAATACAGTTTCATATTATTCGAGTCAAATCCTAGAGAATATTATAAATGTAAGTACTCGTATTTCTTTTACAAGGTTTTTATGCCCGACTATATATCGATCTACTTTGAAGTATTAAAATAATCTTCAAGCAAACAAGCAGCAAGCGAAAGTCGATATCTAATTTTTGTTATAAATTAAGTCCAACCGAAGTCCCACTCTTTGTTATGACATTCAATCCAAACTTAAATATTTTCATGTAGTAGAGCTTTACTACAATCGTTATCTTCATTACAGCACCTAAGGCGGGATCGATCTCGCAGAATATATCATCGTGAAACTATATTTTTTGTGTGTGTCTCTAACGAAGTTTTAGTCATAGTTACTGGCACACTACACTTTTACACTCTTTTTTTAATATTAAATAGGTTCGCGTTTGACCACGATCACGCCCGATGCCGGACGATGGTGCGGTCGAAGATGGAGCACGCTTACCTAGATAGTACCTATTTACACGGGACTTGAAGATACCCGGATTGTATTTTTCGGGAAACACGGACTCCGGTAGTGCATTCCACAATTCTGCGGTACGCACAAGGAACGTGGAGGCGAAACGTTTAGTACGCACCGGCAGCGTTTCCACTGTGAAACGATGGCGTAGACCAGAGCGCCTTGTAGTCCGAAGATAGAATGGTGTGGGGAATCAGGGGAATCATGGGAAATCAGGTCGAACAGTTCAGCCGCACACTCTCCGAAATGAATCTTGTAAAAAACCGACAAACTAGCAACCCGGCGTCGATGCTCTAGGCTTTGAAGCCTTGTATCAACAAGCTGGTCGCTACCTATCAACCTCTTGGCTCTTCTCTCAATCGACTCTAGCGCCTCAAGCTGGTATTTGGCAGAGCCGTCCCAAAGGTGAGAACAGTACTCCATGCAAGATCTTACTTGAGCACAGTAAAGATTGAGCAGTTGCTCTGCAGTGAAGTACCGTCTCACCTTTGAAAGTATACTCAGCTTTTTGGCAGCCAGCTGAGCTACACTTTCAATATAGGAACCGAAATTGAGAGTGGATGTTAAAGAAATGCCAAGAAGTTGAAGTTGATCGGTTATCGGAATAGGCACTCCTCGAAAAGTGGGACTTAGCCCAAACTGACTTTTTTTCGCCGTAAACAGACATGCTTGGGTTTTTGCTGTGTTGAATTTGACCAGATTAGCATCGCCCCAATCGGATACTGCTTTCAGGGTCAGATTCAATCTTTCAACCATGTCCGTCCGCAAAGATTGGATTTCGGCTTTGCCTGCCCGTGGATGAGACACATACCTCTCTACAACTGTGCTGTCATCTGCATACCCAAAGATACCGGGCTTAAGGAGCAGATCATTTATATGAAGCACAAAAAGCGTTGCAGAGAGCACAGACCCCTGAGGGACACCGGCGTTAATCATCAAGCGATCGGAGGAACAACCATCAACGACCACTTGAATTGACCTTTCCCTCAGGAAATCTGTCTGATATCCAGGCACACAAACCAGCAGGCAGGCCATATGCTGGAAGTTTGGCAATGAGACTGTCATGCCAGACCCTATCAAATGCTTTTGAGATGTCGAGAGAGACCGCGAGCGCTTCACCATATCTCTCGATAGCCTCGCTACAAATGTGTGTGACGTACGCTAGAATATCCCCAGTCGATCGGTTTTGACGAAAACCGTATTGCCGATCACTGAGGAGATCATTTATTTCTAGGTGAGTCAGTAGCCTAGCATTTAGGATACGTTCCATACTCTTACAGAGTATCGACGTAACCGAAATGGGTCTGTAATTGGCAGGGTCGGCACGACTGCCCTTTTTGGGTACCGGTTGTACATTTGCCTGCTTCCAGGACACTGGAACCTTTCCAGTCTTCATCGAGAGGCGAAATAGGCGAGTCAGTACAGAGGAGATTTCTGGTGCACAGGATTTTAGAACTCTGGCTGGGATTCCATCAGGTCCGCTGGCTTTATTCGCATCTAGATTACGGAGCGTTTTGCGTACCTCGGTCTGACGAATGCGTATTTCCGGCTTTTGCAACATGCATTGCGGCAGGTTTGGAGGAAGTGAGCCCATAGCTTCTAGACGCGAAGACTCCGCGAAGAGTGAAGCAAACAAGTTCGCCTTATCAACAGCAGTATGGGCCAGCGAATCATCAGGCCGCAGCAGTGGAGGAAGTGAGGGGCGACAGAAGTTAGACTCAACTGACTTTGCCAAGGACCAAAATGCTTTGCTGCCTGCAGGGTAAGAAGCAAGTTTAGCCCCAGTACGGCTAATATGGTCAAATTGTGCTTTCTGTAACGTCCTTTTGCATGACTTGGCTGCCTTATTAAATGCTTTCTTCTCACTGAGTAAAAAAATCTTATGATTTTTACAATTTATCTTATGCTAAATTAAAGTTTTACACATTTACAGGATTGTTTCTTAATACATATTACTACAGTTCCTTATTCTACATAATATTTTGTATATTTAAAAAAAAAACAGAATGTTTGAAAAAGGTTGGTTATTGAGGGAGTTAGGATTGGACATGGTTGCGTCTTATCGTGAAACGATTGAACTTGAATTGGTCGTATTGTTGCGTGCGATGAGAAGAAGCTATCAGAGCTTCCCACCCACTTCCCTCTCTCCCTATCTCATCTCCTCGATTCTATTCCTGTTTTATTGCACGAATGCAGCACACACTTAATGGAAAAAATTAACCGTCGCCTTACGTATGTAACATCAAAGGTGCTATTAATATGTTGCCGCTCTGTAAAAGAATACTGGGACCCGGCCACTAAGTCTTGCCAGGTAGTAGGTCATTTGCCCGACTGGATGGTTACCACCCCGGGTCTAGAGTATTCACATAACAGCCTTGAGTTGTGTCCGGCATTACAGTGACCAGGTTCCAGCCTCCTTAAGAGAGCAGCAGCAAATTTGTAACAACTTTGGTGTTACAAATATCCATAGGCGATGTTAACCGTTTTCCATCAAGTGGACCATCTGCCTGTCTGCTGGACTCCTGCTATAAAAATAGAAAATAATATCGGAACCCAACTCAAGTCTTCAGCAGGGTTTTCCTTTCATTTCGTAAAAAAAAAATTTCATAAATCTCCTCCTCACAAACGTATCTACAAGAAGTCTCTTAAAGTTCGCAAGGCCAGACATCTTATAACGCTAAATTTTTCTTCGTGTATACGTACATTTGACTCAAGACTGTAGCGGGTAAAATAGTGAAAGACTATATTTACTGCATACATGTATTGAACGAATAAATAAATAATAAAAATAAAAGGAGAGAGCGGGGTGAGTCTTATTGCCTTGGCAGACGTTTTGCTTTTTATGTGGCGGTACCGCCCTGAAGTGTCTGCTGGTCCAGGAGTGGTGCCGACGGTACTACGTTTGGTGTGCCGGACAGCCGGGGACGACCTCACAGGCGCACTGGTGAACGAGTCGCCTGGATCTCCAAGGAGCAGAAAAAGAAACCCAAAACGTGGGTTATACACTACACTAAATATATTATAATTTAATTTAAACAGGTACTATAATATGATAATAGTAAATAATTTTATCGTTTTATCGTGGTGGTGGTTTAAAATTTTACACCCGAATGAGCGAGCATCGATGTGCCGTCGAATGGCGCGGCCTGCGACCCGCCGCGACCGGTTTCTCCGACCACGCTATGTTAGCGAAACACTCGGCGATGCTCGCGTTTAATATTTTATTGATATTTATTTAAAAAAAAATGTTTTATGTTTTAAAATATGTATTACGTTACAAGACTGAATACTCGTTTTGGAAAAGAGAACCTTAAATCTATAAGAAAGCTAAGACATTATTGCATTCTGTGACATAGACAACTCACACAAAATACATAGCGTTCACACGCATTTTATAAGAATTCAATATAGTCTCATAAAAGGGTTTGGTCGAAAATATAAAAGACCGCGATTTAAACAAGCAATCATACAATTTTCAAATAAAGATTTTGTATTATATTCAATTAACTTTGTTGGCTCAGCGACCCGAAATGTGTTTTGGCATCCGAAACGAAATCACGCCACCTTTTCTATCCTGTGCGATTTAATGACAATTATCGGCTTGAAGCATAAGTAGGTATGCCTCTGCAGAAGCTGAAGCGGAAGAATAGATCCTTCCATTGGTATTTGGGGCGACCGACTGAATGTGGCCCATCCAATTGTCGCAAATAGGCTTTCTCTACGTTTCGATCCTCTACCACCTGTTCTACGTAACTTAGTTAAATTAGCCATGATGTTTTCAATTTCAAGGCTTGTTTGGATCCTTCGGCTATGCCTTCTCTCCTTTTTGGGCCCAATCTCACGGATAACGTTTTATTTCACTATCAACGACTGCTTCTTTTCCTTGAGAGTAAGTGTCCAGAAATTGCAAATGTACATCAGGATGGGCCGTATGACGGTTTTATAATCCTTACTTTGTGGTTTTCCTGCTTAGAAGCCGGGACATCAATCTTATACGAATATATAAAGCTGAAGAGTTTGTTTGATTGTTTGCTTGCTTGAACGCGCTAATCTCAGGAACTACTGGTCTGATTAAAAAAAACGGAATTAGATAGCATATTTATTAAAGAAAGCTATATATCATCACGCTAAGACCCATAGGAGCGGAGAAGCAATGGAGAACGTTTCAAAATCGGGGGATTTTTTAACTTACTTTTCTTTTAACTATTTTTCCACGCGGACAAAGTCGTGGGCAGAAGAAAGTCCCTTATACAAGGTAGCACAGCATTTCAGAGTGTTTTGAATACATGAGTGTATATCATCCTCTTGGCTATTGGTATCTATAGGTAACTGTGCTGCCCAAATATTTAAATTTGGCTGCAATGGCTGATATATGTATGTATTAATATATCTATGTATGTATTAATGATGTTTCAAGATATGTGTATTGTGGTGTTTCAGTATATTATTTGTAGTGGATTGCTGACCCGAAAGACGCCACAACTCCTCTCCGTCGTGACATATACAATGTTCCTCGCGAGGACCTTAGTAAACATCAAGGTAATGGATATTTTTTCCCTGTCTTATTTCGCTCTGTAACGCGTTTAATAGAATTGAATCAAATCACTTAAAAAGAAGATATAAAAACGCCACCTTTCCTAACTTAATCATTTATATGTCTAAAAGAAGCGACGGAGTTACGTACGAAAATAATTTTATGAGCCATAAAAAGCCTTTTACTTCTCGCGTAAAAAGTCCTACATACCACATCTCTACGACAATTAGAGCAGACTTTTGCGTTCACGTTCTTGTTTACCGGATTCTGGATAACATTCAAAAGGTATTGTTGTTACAAAACAAAATTGGCCTTAGAATGAATATTTAATGACACGTGTTGTTTGGGTCGACGCATCTGTTGCATATTTTATGTGCATGGTCATGTTATGAAATAGTGATGTGAGTAGGTCCAGTGTCTGTATAATTTATTATTTTCCTAGGTGTGCGGGTTAGCAACAGCTGTACATTGCCGTGTCAGCGGTTTACGCCGACACTTGCATTTTATCATATCACTCGCATCAGTACTCGTTTAGCACCATAATTGGTCAGTCGGTATAACAGCCACAGTATAATCATAAACACCATCATTTTTATTATAATTTAAGCAATATAAAATTAACATCTGAATAAGGCTGAAGGTCTCAAACGGCGCAAATAAGAAACCTTAGGAAGGGGTTACATATTGGTGCCGTTTGGAGTTGAAACATTAGGTCCGTGGTGTCCATCGGCAAACAGTTTCTTCAAAGAGATTTGCCAGAAACTCTTTGATGCTACCCGTGATCATAAGGCTGGCTCATATTTCGCCCAACAAATAAGCATCGCTATACAGCGCGGCAATGCAGAAAACCTTCTGGGCACGCTCCTATCTGGCAGCGATTTGTTACACAGTTTATAATTTTATTTTTATTTTTTAAATTGTATTTACTTTAAGACTATTGTTAAAAGATGAAAAACAATTTTCATTAGAAAGAAATTTATAAAAAACCTAAAATAAAAATCTACATCTCAAAACCTGAAAGAGTTTGACGAAGATGCTAAGTCTGCGCTTTAAGTACAATGAATAAATATGAGGTAGTTTGAGTTATTGCATGTAACGTTTTGAATTTCTAGTATCATGGTAAAGTCGGACAGCAAAGACTAACACGTGACATTGTACTGTATTTTTACCATGTATTAACATCTTAAAACATTCTATCACTAACATCCTGTGTAGGAAAACCACACTAGGACTTTCCATGCGGTGAAGGCTTTGTGAAGTTTGCATCCAAATTTTAAAGGAAATATATGCTATGGAAAATTCTATCTTCTTATTAGCTTCATATGGAAATATATACGGCACAGAAACGTATTTTGTAACGATTATATCGCATTTTGTAAGTAGTAACATAGTTTACTTTGCTGTATATGACAAGGCGAACCCCGCTACCACCGCGCCACCCCTACAGTACTTTCGCTGTCAAGCCGACGTCAACGCTAGGTCGACGCGGCGGTATAGTATGTACAGAGAAATTCAAGAAAAGCAGGGCCGTGTCGGCTGTGCCGTCTACACAAGCGTTAAACGTGATCTAATAATAGATATCATTATTAATTTAGCCATAATGTAAATTTAATATTCTTTGTCAACATTATGATGAGCATTATAATAAACATTAATACCTAACCTAATATGAAATGCTTGATGTTTTATTTGAAGTTACCGGCTTTCCGAGAACGTTTATTAGCTTCCACATTTTAAGTGACAGCTCAATACTTAAGGAATACATACATTTATACGGTGCTGGTACCTACGCTCACGTATGGAAGCGAGAGTTGGGCATGGAACACAGAGCATGAAAGTAGAGTAAACGCAGTCGAGATGCGAGCACTGCGCAAAATCTGCGGAGTGACGCTCGCGGACCGCGTTCGTAATATCGTAGTAAGAAAGAGAGTTGGTCTGAAAGAGAGTGTCGGGATAAAGGTAAGGAAAGGAATGCTCCGGTGGTTCGGGCATGTGGAAAGAATGTATGATGAAAGAATGACTAAACAGATATACAATGCAAAAGAGGATGGATGCAGAAGTCGCGGAAGGCCACGACACACCTTCCATGATCAAATTGATCGTGTATTAGCAGAAGGTGATGTCAGGAGCCTTAAGAATAGACGAGCGTGCATGACAAGAGCTATGAATGTTAAAGAAGCAAGTGAGGTCTGTAAGAATAAGCCTGTATGGCACTCTGTTGTTCGTGCCTACCCCGCAAGGGACCTGGCGTGAAGTTATGTATGTATGTATGTATGTATACGGCATAGATTTATAATACATAACTTCACGCCAGGTCCCTTGCGGGGTAGGCACGAACAACAGAGATAACAAATTTATAATCCAACATTTAACGATCTCTCTGTTCAACTATTCTAAGAGATTGCTCTCCTAGTACTTTTAAGCTATTGCATAGCTTTTATCCCGGTTTAGAGCGCGGCGACCGAATCAAGAAATTCCGTAACGAAAATAAATCCTAACACTCCCCCACTCCGCCTACCATGTAGCTCGGCCGAGCGTTTGCTTAAAGTGTATGTATATGGTACGACTATACGAAGCTAGCACGAGACGTGCTGCTCCGAAATCGGACGAATACGTTATACGTAAATAAAAAACAAGCATCGAAATAAACTAAATTTCACGGTAATATAATCACATGAATAAAAATAAGTTAGTCCGAAAACGCAGTGTAACCATGCCCTAAGCTTGAAGAATCTTTTGAAGAAAAATCTACTTCAGTAAGACTAACAATATTTTTTATTAAATTAGCGGCGGCGTCTAGAGGTCTTTTAACTCAGCGTCTATTAGACACGAAGGCTGACAGTTTCCAAGTTACGAGTGGATACATATAGTAACTAGGTAATGGATGAACACTGTAAGACCATTTATCGTGTTTGAAGTACACTTTTATGACGTAATATTTCACTATATCGTTTAAGGAAGTTATAATGCAGATGCCAGGGTGATGTTTACTGTCATTTTGTTTAGGTTAACTTTGGTTTATCTTTTTTGCTGCTACATAAATAAAACATTACTGATCCAAAATTTACACCGCAAAATAAACGAGATTACTCAAAAATTTAACGTAATAGCGCTAAATGTTTTAATCATTGACATTCTTATTTCCACTTGTCCGTTGCGATTCGATTTTCCCCTTATCCGTTGAAGGAACTGTTTAGTTTCCTCTATCAATCTCATTTCTCTAGTTTACGCTCAAATGAAAATCTTCTACTAACAATACCTAAACATACTTCGTCCTTTGTAGGAAACTCTTTTGCCTTACAGGCTGTTCGCCTGTGGAACTCCCTCCCCTTGAAAATCAGACAAGCTACATCCATTTGTACATTCAAACACATGATCACTGACCATTATTTGTCCATGCAATAAAATTTGTTGCATTAATTCTATTATTGTTTCGCATGTAAGTAAGTATATTTAATTTACATTATTTAATTATGTATATTTATATTACTTTATTATTTTGTTTTTTAATTTTATTTTGAATTATATTATATTGAATTAGTTTTAACTGAGTTGAACCACCAACTATTTTTGTAATGACTCCTTCGACACCGGGTTGCCTGGAAGAGATCGCTATAAGCGATAAGGCCGCCCATTGTTTTAATGCAAATGTATTTATATTAAATGTATAATTTTAAGTTATGATGTACAATAAAGAGTTTTCGTTTATTCATTCATTCATTCATGTTTCACTTCTACTATGTGTCTTAACACAAAGGTCGATTTTTTATTATAATAGAAGTAGGTACAGAAAGCTGATGATCTGACGCTTTTCTTGCTCGATTCTTTTGTTAATCAGTTTATTATAACATATCATGCGGAAACCGTATGAAGAGGTTGAGTTATTAATTTATTCACGAACTTAAACCTTTGGGGAGTTTGAGGTCGTGTTCGCACATGTGGCACAACTAAATAATTAAATACATTATTCATGATGTTTTATGGATATTCCTTAATTAATAGTTGTTGGGTTCGATTTTATTATGTGGTACAATTTTCAGCTCAGCATAGCCTGTATAAAACAAACTTTATGTTTTATAGATATTCTTGCATTATATCCGATATTTAAAGTAGGTATAATCAAATGTTACCTATCTGTGTGAGAGTTTTTATATATTTGGATAAAAACGGAAGCCCTATATATCGAGGGCTTCATAACTATAGGACGTACAGACAAAAGTGTAGTTTTACACAAGGGACACAGTTCTGAATAAATCAAAAAACGCGCCTACGGACTCTACCTCGTAGGTGGCGGGGAAAACGAGGGACCTTTTCTACCTGCTTAGCATTCGATAAGTTAATTTTGGTTAGTTCTATGGTAAAGGAAAGAGTTAGGAATGAATAAAAAAAAAACTCACTTTTTATTCTGCCCTTAAATTGTAAGATTTCATAAAAGGTGTATCTGCTAGTTTCTCCTTAGAGGATAATTTTGGTGCGCTACACACACACTTGTACCAATCAATCACAGTATTTTATTATGTTTCAAAATCTCAGTCAGCTTAAAAAACATCTAAAGTTAGATATTAAAACAAATTTTGTTTAATTAACCGTATAACAACAAAATTGAAAATAAGAAACACTACATATATCGCCTGTAACTCCAGCAAATAAAACAAGAAAAATATTTTTTTACCGAAAAGAAACGGCACGCGAACGAATGAAGGCACAAAGAGACACAAGCCGCGGAAGTAGCCAGCGGGAAACCCGCGAAAGCCACCGAACGCCGCAGATTGGCCAACGAGAGCTGCTGAGAAGTCATCGCCATGCGGAGAAGACTCCAGCAGCTCCAAACCCAGTTACCGGTGGTTAGTTGCCCACTGAGTTGCATCCGGGGTAAAGAGGTATACCTCGAGGCCCCAACTTCCTCATCAAAAACCGAGGAAGAAAACCCTGGAGAGAGACACATACCGATATCATAGCGAGACGCGGACCGAAGACTGTTTTAGGTGCCCGGGCGATCACCGACGCCAGGCCACCCCCGCATCCTGCTCAACCCACTCTGTTGTCCTACGTGCGCAGTCTACGCCATTTATTTAAAAATATAATTAAATATCCCCGTCTTTTTGCGTCGCTAACATTGCCTTTTAAAAAATCCAAAAATATAAAATCAATTTCCACTAAGGTTGATATTTCAAAAGGTTGTTTCAATTTTAAACCAATGCTATTGTTTTAACGAAGCAGCTTGCCAAGGGCGGTTTATGCACCTTGCATAAAATATCGATATAACATCCACCAGAACAAAGAACGACGTTGAAATTCAATACAATAGAGCCTTTGTTTAGTGTATGCAGAAAAATTGACAATAGCTGACTGTCTATGAAAGCTACTGAGTTACATGTAATTTATTTTAAACTTTTTCTAAAAAATATACCTAGTTTCTTCACGGCTTCGCTTGACTCCTACGTGTCCTCCAGTAAACTCCTGGGTCGGGAAAGAGTGCGCACAAGTATTCCCCCTAGTGATATAAAAAAGGATATGTAGGTTATAATATTTAGAAACGTCGAATTTATTTTTTTACTTTGTAGCCTATCTATTAATTATGTGTACAGCAATTTATTTATTTACATTTAATTTAGTACTGGTCGTGGTTTGGAAACGCACAGCTCGTTGGTTGCAACAACCAGTTTTGGTGACTACTCGTATCGGGCGTCGATCGCGCAGTGCGCGGCCAGCACCGCCAGTCGGTATTCATACAACACCCGCAATTACCGCATCGCTTGCCGTCCATTAATCTCTATACATTCATCTCCATACATTCATTCATCTGTCATTCATACATTTAAGAAGTGTACAACATTTATTGTTTCTTACTAGAAATAAAATACTATAAAAACCTATAACTTAAACACTTATTAATGGGTATTTATTTTTATAACGCCTAGCGATAGATATATATAGATTTGACCGTAAGCAAGCAACACATTTTGTCGTCATTCGCGTTGTCACTCCCATTGCCATGATTTGTTTGTTAAGGAATTACAACGATGGTGCTAATAAAACACGATCGGAGCGCCATCATTTCAGACATATTAGTCTATTACATCGGAGTAGTGTTTTATGAAAGGTACCCTATAATATCGCTCCTTGAATTTTGCTGTCTACCCTCTTCTTGTGTGAAGTGACGACCAATGCACAGCAGGGTAGGGACACCCATTTTCGGACACTCACAATCAACGTTTGACGAGAACTACATCGCGCGTGTGCTGATACGTTTACTATTCTATCTACACCCCTTCGTAACGTGCTTTTGCCGTTAAGGAGAAGAAGCTAAAAAGTCTTGCTGAAAAATGTTTTTCTTTATATTTCTTATTCAGTTTATATCTCAAGTATCAAGTATGTTACAGAATTACTTTTCGAAGAATTAATGGAGAGCAAATAGTGAATACACAGTAAGACAAAGACGGCGAAGAAGAAAGAAGTATATTATGGTCGTTAAATTAATGCTGAGACGGTCTAAAACTTTATAGTGACAATTAGATGTCAGGAGCGTTAAAAACAAACGAGCGTGCATGACAAGAGCTATGAATGTCAAAGAAGCAAGTGAGGTATGTAAGAATAAGCCTAAATGGCGCTCTGTTGTTCGTGCCTACCCCGCAAGGGACCTGGCGTGAAGTTATGTATGTATACATTACATACAATTTAGAAGTATAGATAATACAGTTAGGATGTCTTAATAACGATACTTTAAACTATTATTCCTCTCTAACCAATATTTAAACATTTTTACGAAAATAAAATGCAATAAATCACTCGTTGTTTCTGATATATCAGACAAATTGCTCTAATTTAACAAGGCCAATTGAGAATCGAATCGTTATTCGTATCGCGTGTAGGCAAATCGATTACAACCATTGAAATTAGGGATGCCAATAAACGTCAACTGTTAAAGTCCGGAGGGCACAACAAAGCACTGAATGTGACAACAAATCTCCGTCGAAATTAAGGCAACCATTTTATATTTGAAAATCGCTGGTGTTCATTTTGCGCATGAATGTACAGTCGTGGTAGGAAAATGTTCGCCACTTTTCTAATTGATTCATATAACGTTCCGCGAGCGTTACTTTTTCAAAGTAAGTCACATAACAGACTCATCATCATCCGAAGTCGGAGCGATCACTTCGACGCCCAGGGTCCACTTTCCTAGATTTTCTTCTCCACTTCGCGCGGTCTTCAGCATCCCTCGTTTTGAGATCGTTGGTACGCATGTCATCCCTCACAACGTTAAGCCAGCATTTTTTGGGCCTACCCCTTCGACCGGGACCTGGCGAAGGCGGCATGGCTAGACATTTGTTCCCCACGTAACGAGTCCCCACGTTAAGTCAGAACAGACTGTTCCTAAGAAAATTATGTTTTAACTATTTCAAATTAAAGTTCAAAAATTACTTAGATCAAAGTTGTTTGATTTTCTATCTTGTCTAAGAAGAGTCTTTTAGGCATGTAAAACCTTTTGTTTTCTTTTTATGCTAAGCGTAGTGATTATATCAACTTTGTCCCTTATTGTTAATCTCAGCGCATGTCACTGTCAACATTGCAATTTTATTTTTTCATGTTTCTATATTTTACAAACTTAAAATTTATTAAAATATTGGTAGTGTTGTACTCGTGCAAGCAAAAGTCGACTTTAAGATGACAAACATTTTCGTTACGCGAATGTACATTGTATGTGTATTGACTTTTTATGACAGTAAAATTGAATGTCATCGTTAGGTTGTTTTTAGATTTTATATCATATTTTAACGTAGTTTTAATTTTTGGTGAACAATAAAGTGTTTTCATTTATTCACATTTATAACGATATTTAGGCCAAGTCTTACACTTATTAATCTTACCTTTAAACTAAACCAAGGACTAACTATTAAACTGATAAAAAAAATACTGCAGGAGTTCAGTAGACAGCCCATTTGATGGAAAGCGGTTACCGTCGCCTATGAACACTTGAAATACCAAAGGTGCTAAAAATGCGCTGCTGCTCTCTTCAGGGAGACTGGAACCTGGTCACTAATGCCGGAAAATAACTCAAGGTTGTTATGGCGACATACTTTAGACCAGGGGTGGTAGCCATCCAGTGGGGAAAATACCCTACCACCTGGCTGTAGGTTGTTTGGTTGCCTCTTACGCTAGCCGGCCCGGGTGCAGGAAAGGATATTCTTTCTCCGTTCCTACACGGATAAAATGATAACAAAATGCTGTTGGGATAAACTACTAGTGGAACTAGGGTCTGGATGGACTATGGAAACTATGGCGTCTGCCCATCGCAATGTTCAGGGAAAATGGAAATAATGGGCAGAGGGTGATAGGCCACTCCCTGTATGGGCCCCAAAAAAATCCGTACTAGATTTGCGAGAGGTAACATGAGTATAAGTGGCTAAGGGGTGTTGGAGAGATGGCCTGGACTACAGGTTCACCGAAGTTACTTCCAACGTTATGTCATTTGTCACTACAACCCCTTGACATTGAGTCTTAGCTCTAGCGATCTCCACTCCATGTCGGCTGGCAAAAGCGAGCACGGAGGCGGAGGGGCCTTGCCTTGGCCCCCGGAGTCAGGTCCGAAGTGTCGCTACTCACCCAAGGCTTCACCACACAGCCCCCTTCGGGTTTATTATTATTATTATAAATCTAAGAAACATCACAACTACACGCTAGTTGAAGAATTAACTTTATAAAAGAAAATCGGTGCTGTTATCAGAAAGAAAACTTAAATCTACTTAACTCCGAGTGGCTCTTAAAACTTCAACGATAGCGTTCTTCAAACTTCATTTTATACACTTAGTCAAAATTCATGTTGGTCCTGGAACCTTGCCAAAAGCTGTTAACACTGTCGCTATTTGAGGATAGATAATATTATGTAAGTTTTTATTAAATTAAAAATGCTAAAAGTTTTTGGATGTAGATTATTAAACTTTGCTTACAGAAAAAGCAACCTATTTTTTTAAATATAGCTTTGGAGGATTTAATATTTATCTAATGAAGACCAAGAAGGCTTGAAGATTATTAAAAAACTTGAATATTCATCTCTATTGATGAATATTCAAGTTTATTAATAATCTACAAGTCAACAGACTGTAATATTTGGGAAGAAAAGTATTTTTGATATTTTTATTGTGTTACATTAGCAAACAGGCAGACAGCCCATCTGATGGAAAGCGGTTACCATCGCCTATGGACATTAGTAACACGAGATGAACTACTAATGTGCTACTCTATAAAGAGATGCTACAACCTGTCCACTAATGCCGGAACACAACTCAAGGTTGTTATGCCAGCATGCTCTAGACCAGAGGTGGTTGCCATATAGGCGGGCAAATGCCCTACCACCTAGCTGTGGCTTGTTTTGTCGTCTCTTAAGACAAGCCGCCTATCCGCAGGAAATTGAATTTCTTCTCCGTTAAATTTGTAGTCTAATGTACAAAATACTGTCAAGTCGTCATACGTTTTCCAAAAAAACATTTTTATTTGTTCTAAATATCTATTAACATACAGAAACAAACTGATAATGTTCAGATTAGAAGTTTTATAATTACGTAAAAAATCGTTTAAATTAAACTCTTACAGGTAAACCCATATTCGTTTTATTTTACCAAAAGAAAAAGTTTTAAAATGGTAATAAAAATTCCAACAAGGACAGACAAATTGCTTTCTTTACTTTCGATTTTTCACAAAAATACCGTTGAATGGCATCAGTTTTAGCTTATAATGCAACTGCGCTCTATACGAAGACTGAAACATCACAATTGGCTGTATGGACTAAGCATTGAGATATAACATGTTTATGTTGTTACGAGTGCGAGGGACCGGAATTAAAATGCCGTCGGAATTATTATAGAGTTTATTAGAACTATATAAACACGTTATAACACAGGTACAAATATAACCGAACACAACAAGTGCAAACGTAATGCAGAAGGTCGTAATTCAATAAAACGTGCAAAGTCCGTCACTTATTAGATGCCCGATTATAGTACACGCGTCTCGTTTCTTTCGTGGTTCTCGCTTGATTAACTCCTCCCTCAATAGGGTCATTGCTTTATACTGCACGACTGCAATATGTCCACCCGGCAGCGTGGACCGAATTTCCCAGAATCAGTTTGTCCTTTAAATCCGTAACACCTGGCTAACGATTACAATACAACAATAGGCCGTATATATAAGTAAAGAAATGAAGACGACCATAAAAGAGTTTAATATTATTAGTTCAAATGCTGGCGGGTAATAATACATGTGCTTTGTTTCAGATATGCAGGTGGATTTTGTGTTTGTCGGGACCGGAGTTGTAACAATATGACATACATACATACATAACTTCACGCCAGGTCCCTTGCGGGGTAGGCACGAACAACAGAGCGCCATACAGGCTGATTCTTACACATCTCACTTGCTTCTTTGACATACATAGTTCTTGTCATGCACGCTCGTCTGTTCTTAAGACTCCTGACATCACCTTCTGCTAATACATGATCAATTTGATCATGGATGTGTCGTGGCCTTCCGCGACTTCTGCATCCATCCACTTTTGCATTGTATATCTGTTTAGTCATTCTTTCATAATACTTTCATTCCACATGCTCGAACCACCGGAGCATTCCTTTCCTTACCTTCACCCCGATACTCTCTTTCAGACCAACTCTCTTTCTTACTTCGGTATTACGAACGCGGTCCGCGAGCGTCACTCCGCAGATTTTGCGCAGTGCTCGCATCTCGACCGCGTTTACTCTACTTTCATGCTCTCTATTCCATACCCAACTCTCGCTTCCATACGTGAGCGTAGGTACCAGCACCGTGTAGTATATGGCAAGCTGGGCCTTCTGGCTGAGGTTCTTAGCGCCTAGAAGTTTACCTAACGCTTCATTCTCACTATTACCCAAATTTACTCTTCTTTCTATGTCAGCCGTGTACCTTCTACCGTCTATAACAATATGATAAGGACTTAAATTCCATTGCCTGCCTTTGTGTCGAATTACGACTGTTACAACTATAAACTTGTTTGTATTGTGGAAGAGCAATAAAGAAGCTACTATAGGTAGAATACCTATATAAAAATGACGGGTAAATTTGTGGTACAAAACATTTTTAATTTACTATGTAACCTAACCCGCACCAATTTAATATTTTATGGGCACAGAAGACAAGGGTAAATGTAATTAAAACAGGTAAATTCAGAAAATTCATAATAAAATTAATAGGCAAGAGAATACCTTAATTACGTGGCAGTCGATTGTCGAGATAACAATGTACTCTATAATAAATACAACATTTATTTATTTATGCAAACATTTTAGAACTATTAAACTTTAATAACTTTATAAAATAACTAGCTTCTGCTCGCGAATTCTACGTGTGGAATAGTTACTTTGGGCTAACGCTAACTTATGCCATACTTAATTTTAGCGAAAATCACCGTTTACGCAGCGCCGCAGGGGAAGCTCGCAAAATAGGAGAAAAACCCCCCTGATTTTGAAACATTCTTCATTGGTGCTGCTATTTGTCTTAGCGTGATAGCCTTACTCGATAAATGGGCTATCTAACACTGAAAGAGTTTTTCAAATCAGACCAATAGTTCCTGAGATTAGCGCGTTCAATCAAACAAACAAACTCTTCACCATTATATATTAGTATAAGATTTCAATTCCAAATGTAATAAGTTCTATTTAGTTACAGAAAGCTAGTTTGTGTTAAAGAGTAAATACAAAACTTAATTATTTTCACTAACTACATAATTAGACATTTATTTTGAAACTCACCCTCATCTATTATATTCCAGTCCTGCGTATATCCAGTTTTGTCGTTTATCATCCAACTATTGCTATGAAAGCAATTTTATACGAATCACTTTGGTTGCTTTATCTAAATAAAAGATAAGGAAACCGTGTAATATATTCTAAATATTGTTACGAGTGCGGGACTCCAATTAAAATGCCGTTGGAATTACTATAGAATTTATTAGAACTATACAAACATGTATACAACAGGTACAAATATAACTGAACGCAACCAGTACAAACTGCACGATTCAATAACACGCGCAAAGTCCGCCACTATATAGCTAATCGATTGTACGTCTTGCTCATATCATAATCCTCGCTTGACTGCCGATCTCTCCATGGGGCCATTGCTGCACCGATACAATATGGCTGCCAGCCCGCATAGATCGGATTTCTTAGAATCAGTTCGACTCACCTGCCTTATGACTGCCATAAAACAAATACAATAACAATAGAATGTTTTTCTTAATAACAAATTTTAAACACAAAGTAAACAAAAGAAGTCAAAATGCGGGAAAGGTAATAAACCAGGTTTATGGCAGGCAGCATGTAACAATATAATAATATATTGTTACATGCCGACATAATATAATCAGGAAAATTTTCGAATTCCCTGAAATATTCAATTATCGTTTTTTATAGAAATTCTATTTAGAAGGGTAGTGTGCTATAGAACAACGGTTAATATTAATCAATGTTGTTAAAATTCCATGAACTCGAGTATTAATTAATGTCTGGTAATATTAAACGTATTTCATTGCGTATGAGAGAGAACTGGAAAATGAACCCAATAAAGCTGAGTCATTTCAATTCTATTGTATGATAGATTGGCGTGCTGCCGGCAACGTAGCCGAGAGTTTTATTGTTCTCGTTTTTAAACTTGGCACTTCGCAAACGGGCCACCGACCACAGCCACCGGTGGCGACCACGCGCCACCGAGGGAACACAACCGCCACCGGCTACACGTGTGTGATGTGTGATGTATCATATTTGTAGTCTTCAGAGATTATTGGTAGAATACAACATAACTAAACGCCGTTTTCACAATCGACAAATAGTTTTATCTTCGATATCATTCGAATACATTATAATCTGACTAAATTCAAAAACGAAATAATTCATCTATTTTATTCACCGACTTCCAAAAGGAGGAGGTTCTCAACTTGGCCGGTATGTTTTTTTTTAATGTTTGTACACCCATTACACTGAGATTCATGATCCGATTTACGTGATTCATTTTAGTTCGACGCGGAACAGTTGCCATTTGGTCGCCTAAAAATGTAAAAAACTTCGGCTCAGTAGTTTTCATTTTATGAACATTTTTTATGAAAAAAATTGTATTCATGCAAGTGTTACTTTTTAATTTTCCCATGTTGTGTAATGTAAATCGGTCGAGTCGTTTCCGAGATTAGCCGGTACCATCAGGCAGACAAACAGACAAACAAAAAAATTTAATAAATCCAAATTAGTTCTATTTCCCTTCTTATATCCCCCTGACTCGGTCTTTGGCATTTTTTTCATGGTACAGAAATTTGACCTCTACAATTTTATTATATGTATAGATATATAGTATAGAATTACTTTAACTGGTAATTGAAAAATCGGCCCTAAGCTAAGTTTGCTTCTATTGTATTAGTTTGTGAAGTCATAATGTCAATGAACAAAATATCATATTTTTCAAATACGTTCATTTATTACACAATACTCCAATGTATAATAATTTGTTATTTTTTTATTTTTCACGTACTTTGTCGTTTATTTGACGCTCGATCGCTATCTCGGTGAATAAAACAAGCTAAAAATAACATCGCTCCAGTTTAGTAACTGTGACTTGTCTTGGGATGCCCGTTTCTGTTTGATTACCTACTATTCTTGTTGTGTATTAATTGGAACTCTTGAACTGGACTTTAAATAAAGTGGGGTTTAAATATATAGTTACAAAATACGACGAAGAATATATATTCGGACAGTCTCCAAAGGCACTGAAACCTGTCCCAACTCTCTATTTGTAGTATTTGGACGTAATCAGACCGCTCTCTTTATCCTAATTATAAAAACCTAATTATGTACCCAAGTAAAACAGAGCTCCCTAAGGCATAAACAGACGCAAAACACGACTGTTTTATACTACGTAAAAATATGTGCTCATACACAACAACACACAACATTGTAACCATCGTAGTAAAATGCGTATAAATTCGGGAGGTTTTTTGTAACACAATTTTGATTATAATTCTATAAATATAAAAATAAACAATAATAATTCTAATTAGATATTTTTCAACAATTAAATTTTCCTTTTCAGTTCTTTTAAATAATTAATTAAAAACTAACTTTATTTTAATGGATATGCGAGATTAACATTATTATACTTACAAATATTTATTATCGATTGAATTTACAGCCCGTATTTATAGGCCAACTGTGAAAACACAAGGCCACTGACCAAAATACATCTTTGTCAAGCAAATCTTGACATGCTTTCAATCTCATGTTCCATTGAATTTCGAGTCCATTGTCGCTTCGCACAATATCTTAATATGCCATTGTGTAGGTTTCAACCATTTGTCACTTCCATCCGCTAGCCATACAAAGTGGTGCAATTTTTTCACTTCATATCTCGAGTATATTTTTTTTGTTTGTTTTTTTTTCAATCATATACATTACATTCACATTTGAACTGTGGCCCAGAAACCTCATGGGTTTATTCGTGCCGCAGGGAATCGTGTACACTATGGGCCTTACTTATAATAATCTCGTTAAGAAAGGATTAGCCATCTCTTAAATAAGAGACTGTCAAGCCCTTAATCAATGGCTGTTTCAAATAAAACTTGCCATCTTGCGTCTTAGCAGTCACTTAAACTACCTCTCGATGTTGGTTATTTTTGACAGTTATTTATGAGTTACTTTACTACCACCTCTTATCCTTAAAAGGAGTTTATAGATAAGATTTTCAGTAATCAGTTGTTGAGCAGTTTCTTAAAATTTAACAAAGTATTATAAGTAAGGCTATATATTTTTATTTTAATAAATAGGAGCAAAGGTGCATAATCTATATATGTCTAGTATATCTATAGTAGTGATGTAAATGAATATTCATATTCATAAGAAACTGCGAATTTTGGTGGATATACAATTTTTTGTTTATGTAAAATTTGAATTTAATATTGTAATGAGTGACTGTTAAGTTGTTTCTGCCACCGATGAAGTAACATTTTAAGATACATCTTGTAACAAATTAACCCTGTCGTAGTTATTAATCACGTCTTCTTAGCCCCCAACAAACTTATGGTGGGTATTTTTGACTAAGTAAGAGGTAATTATTTAGGGAATATAATAAAGCATTACTTAATAAACGAGTACCTACAGGGCTTCCAACGGCTTCGGGAAACGGAGGATAACTGTAAAATGTTCCAATATTCATAATGTTAGTTAACCCTTGGGTTCAATTATACATTGTAAATATGTATTTTATTAAATTAATATGTGCTTTCGCGAATATTAAAGGTGAATATCCGCATCAACATTCGCATCCGCAAATGTGAAATTGTCGTAATTCGTTACATCACTAGTCTAAAGTTATATGTATTATATGTCATAGCTCTATTATAATACCTATCTTCTTTTACCTACAACAAACAAACAACAATAATTTACAGTCGTTTCATTGATCTTGATTTTAAAATAGTTTCGTTTAGTTTATGCTAAATTAATGAAAATGTGAATTGTTTTGGAATTTCGACCCTGTTTCTTTAATTTTCTCATTATATACAACAATTATACGCCTCAAGTAATTATATATATCAAAATCTTTTACTAATATATAAAACTGAAGAGTTTGTTTGCTTGAACGCACTAATCTCAGGAACTACTGGCTTGATTTGAATAAATCTTTAAGTGTTAGATAGCCCATTTATCGAGGAAGTCTATAGGCTATATATCACCACGATAAGACCAATGGGAGAGGAGCACCAATGAAGACTATTTCAAAATCGGTGTATTTTTTAGTGTCCTTTTTTTTAATATTCCACGCGGACGAAGTCGCGGGCCACTCTATATATAAAAATATATATTAATTGGAATTGATTATTTATTTAGGTTTGGTTTGGCAGCTAAACCTTTAAGCTTATATCTAAGCTAAGCTAATATCTTAGTTTACAGTATATAGTTTCTTCATTTTCTTAAGCCTATGCGTAGCACAGCTGAACTGTAGGTAATCAGCTAGTGCCATTCAACGGAGTTCTTGTGACAACTCAAAAAGCCACATTTGACTATACAGATCACAATTCTCACAAAACACATAATTACTACTCAAAAACCATCAATATCCTACAACTATTGTTCAATTTAGAGTAATTTTACACATGTTTAGAAAATAAAACTGCACAACATCTCCTTTCAGTTCCCGCCACAAACTCCATTGTAATTGATCAATAACTATGCTCACAAATCCAACATAACAAATGACATCTACATGACGTCTCGCGTAATAAATTACTGTTGGCTGCCTGTGACAAATGGTTTTATTAGAGATACCTTTTTATGCCCGGCCTTATGGAATGACACGTTTTAAATATATTTTCTTGCTCGTGCAATGTATGTTTCAAAATAGACGACATAAACAACAGTTGTATGCAAAATTCAACTGAAGATTTCGCTGTTTTGCAAAGTTTAATAATTATTTTTAATGAATATAAATCTTTTCATCTTCATCATCAACCACACAAACATACAACTAACAACAAAACTTATACACACACTCAAACTAATGCGCACTACCACCGCATTGCATTCCACGCACACTTTACAAACAAACCAAGACACACAATGAGCCTAAAATTAAAAACCCAGGCACAGAAACGAAAAAACAACACACATGGCACTAGATAGGATAATATATAAGTATATAGTTATAGACATAAGGCAGACACTGCACACGCACTTCCTCACAACACCAGCATG
Source organism: Dendrolimus punctatus (assembly GCA_012273795.1). Lineage (NCBI taxonomy): Eukaryota > Metazoa > Arthropoda > Insecta > Lepidoptera > Lasiocampidae > Dendrolimus > Dendrolimus punctatus. Next base: position 16,572,336 of record CM022540.1, on the reverse strand, counting down.
TACAGATACACTACATATACACTATACATACACCTCAACACAAAAATCACTAAATTAAGGTCACACACACGAACCAAAATAACTATTAAGCGTGTTAAATTAAAAAATAAATAAATCTAGAAATGAAATTGTAAAAAAGGGTGCGGAAATCGAGTCCGTAGAGCTGTTTAAAAAATAATGCATCTGTAACTGTCTGTCTTAAATACGATATTGTGGCTCACACATCCTAGTATCAACATTTGACCAACAATACACCGCGTTGTGGGTTCGTTTATTTACTAATTGTACTCTCCGATTCATATAAACCACTGGTCTTCAAGTCACGAGTGAATAAATAACTACTAGGTAAACGTGCTCCATCTTAGAGCGCATTTTCACTTAACACCAAGAGAGATAGCTGTTTAACGCGAACCAAACCACGATAAAAAAAAGTTTACTATACTGTTGTAAGAATGATTTGGAACCTAGTGCCGTGAGCAGTTCCTACGCGTGATATAGCCTGAAAGGATCCTGGAGAGTGAAATTTTCAAGGTTAGTGCAGCTTCTGCTATTCTACTGAAAGCATCAAGTTCAGATTTTATCCGTCCAGGAACGGAAAAAGAATACAACTTACTGCGGCCGGGCGGCTTCTCATAAGACACGATAGAACAACCCACAGCTAGGTGGTAGGGTATTTGTCCGTCTGGATGGCTACCACCTCCGCCATAACAACCTTGAGTTGTGTTCCGGCTTTAAGTTCCAATCTCTTTATAGCATGGCAGCGCACCTTTGGTGTTACAAATGTCCATAGGCAATGGTAACCGTTTTCCATCACCAATAAAGCGGTCCTAAGGGTCGCTTGCATAAGGTTCCTTAAATTTATTAAAGAAACACAAAACGCATTTAATACCCTTAAATACAATTAGCGTTTTGCACATCGCAAAAATTGCCGCTAAATATGTTTAAAGCACTGTCAATACGTTTTGTGTAAAACGTATTTAGGCTTAATATGATTAACTAATTTTATTTAAAGGCGATCGTCATGCAAGCGGGCCTTAGTACTGTTTAAACATGAAATAATATCATCATTTATACTGTTTACACAAATTGTTCTTATTTTTGCTTCTTAAGCATTACTTAAATAGTCGTTACAGTCATCTAAAAGTTCAGAATAAAACAAAGATGTTGCGAAATGAAACAGTCCTTTTCGTGGAGACATTAATTTTATTTATTTCTTTGTACAGAGGATGGGTGGCTATCATTTAGCTTAGTAATTAAAAATTCATTGTCGTACAATATTTAAGTTTACGGAAAAATCACAAGATTTAATTTCATACTTGTTTTAGATTTTAGTATATTAGTTTAATGTGTTAGTAAAATTTAATTGCGCATTAAGTTAATCGTCCTTTAAGTTATCTGAGTGCCACAGTTAATGTATTATTTTGACATTTTGTACGACAACTTTTGAAGATACAACAAAATATTACTAAGCGTTAACAAACAAGATAATAACATACATACATACATAACTTCACGCCAGGTCCCTTGCGGGGTAGGCACGTACAACAGAGTGCCACACAGGGCCATTCTTACACACCTCACTTGCTTCTTTGACATTCATAGCTCTTGTCATGCACGCTCGTCTGTTCTTAAGGCTCCTAACATCACCTTCTGCTAACACATGATCAATTTGATCATGGAAGGTGTGTCGTGGCCTTCCGCGACTTCTGCATCCATCCACTTTTGCATTGTATATCTGTTTAGTCATTCTTTCATCATACAAGATAATAACAATATCAATAATACATTTAAAATCTCTGAACAGCAAACTATCATAAATTATATAACATAAACTATACAAATATATTACATTACGAAAGCTTAGAATTACAATTGTCCAGTAAATACTTTTTTTCTGTTTTTGATGACTTTTTTAGACAAAACAAAGGTAAAAAGAAATGTGTTAATTTTTAACTACCTTGATCCAAAAAAAATGTGTGCGTGTACTAGTGTACACATGTAAGAAGTGATACTTCATTCATCTTCAATTATTTCATTTGAGTAAAGAAATATTACAATGCTCGTCTCACAATCCATCTATCAACAAGTCTTTGTTACGCAACCACCATCCTGAAAAATAATAAATAATAAAATGACGCGTAACCGAAAAATGTGACGGTAAATTTTCTAACGCCGATAAAGAAGTTTCACTTCAAAAATTCAATTAATAGTCTTAACTATACGATAACCAGTTACCATCAGGTGGGTTGTTTGCCTAATAGCAAACGAAAAAACACAAATACCAGAAAGCGAGGAAGTGTAACTTGTGCCACCATCTATACGAGTAAAATAAAGAAACGTCTGATAATTGCGTTTTATTGTATTTTAAGGACGATTGTAACTCCTAATAATCTTCATCCGTAATAAATACCAACAAATAATAGAGTATTTGATTTCCATTTTAAAGCTGCCCATATTGTTAACTGCTAGTCCCTGGCCACCACGACTTGACCGCGTGCGTTTGTTTGTTAGCTCTGATACTTACTGAACTCTTTTTAGGGTTAAACTCGCTTTTGTACATGACCACTATTTTGTAGTTTTATTTGTAATCACTTTGTGTTTGTGTACAATAAAGAATAAAGAAATATCCTATGTCTCGAAAAGTACCCCACAGTTCTAGTTGAAACTAATTAATAATTTCGTACAAATCCCTTGTTCAACCATTTTGTTTTATTTTAATTTTCTCCGTTTCTTAATTATGTAGTTCGAAAGTCACATTGGAGTACAATCTTTACGATTTATAAGGTTCAATATCTTCCTCTCTTTATCTGGATAATTTTTCAAGATCGGTCAAACGTACACGACAATTACTTGCACCGAAAAAAATTTCAACTTCAATTACAAATATGGTGGCCAGGCCTAATATTCACGATATTGCTACAGCATTGCGTTACAGCGTAGACATGTCTACGCCGTATGTTTGTCTGTCTACGGCATTGCGGCGTCATACAGATTATCTTTCATTCAGACCCCGTAACACTAAAAGGGTCCCATTCGCGATCCTGCATGACAGTCCAACTATCATTCCGCCGAGTAATGTAGGTCTATGAATGTTGTTGCAGCCTGCAACACAGAGCATAATGCCTGTCGAATCCGGCAAGCTCTGCCCACTGCAAAACTACACTGCAGGATCGTGAATGGGCCCCATAAAGACAGACGAACAGACGGACGGTTGGATACAAACAAAACAAACATTTCATAAAAGTTCTTTTTACCAACATAACAAAACTTAAAGTATATGAATATTTGAATAAAGTATTAAGGTTTTAGTAGCTAAAGGTGTCATTAACATTATGTTAACAAAACATGTTTAACAACTAAAATATTAGACATTATACTTAAAATACATAGTTATTACTAGGATTAAGCGTTTGGATAAAAGGCAATTTGATATGAGGTAGTGGGTATTAATGTTTCACTAAACACTATTTCATTTTTAATTTTGATATTTTAAAACTAACACGAAGTTTAAAAACATTTTATGTTACATGGTTTCAACTTAATTGTGTTGACACTTTAAAAATAATTTTATTGCTTTAAGTTTCGTCCACATTTGTAGAGTTGACTAACGAAATTATACACTAGAATTATTCATAAACTTTTTATATGGCAATGCTAACACAAATGTCAGTGTAAATGCACCAAAACATTGTCCTTATTTGTTTCATTTTGGAACGAAGTTCCTTATCGCGCGTTGCGAAAGGGGGCTACACGGAAAAAGTTGTAACGACACTTTTTGCTATAGTCGTAAGCCGTACAGCGTGCGCGTGTTTCTCTGTCTGTCTCTCTCTCTCTTATAGAAAGCAAACCAGTTATTTTCGTTTCGTCTTTCTATTTCGCATTGAACAGTGTGTTATCGCGACGATTATTTTTGTTGAGAGTATACAGGTTTTTTGTACATAATAAATAATAACAAATAATAACAATAATGATCAACGATCATCGTACCGATAGTGGTGTCCGTTAACGGTCTAATAGCGAAGAGCCTCGACCGACACCTAGAGAGGCTCTCGCTCGGTAAATGGCTGAAGGGCCAGATACAGAAGGCGGTTATCCTGAGCACGACACGCATTGTGAGGAAGTTCCTGTCCTTGGAGCCTTAACCACCGGTAGCTTGGACCCTAGGCCCCGCTGCCGACGGACGTCATCTTTTTATATTTTTTTAATATGTGCCTATTATATATATATATATATATATATATATATATATATATATATATATATATATTATATATATATATATATATATATATAATTATATAATATATTAAAAAAACATAAAAAAGAATTCAAATAAATATATATGTGAAACAATAATGAATCCTGACAGTGTTTCTGCACAAGTTCCGGATATTGCTGATGGAGTTAGGTAAGTAGAGATTTTATACAGACAATAATAACAAAAAAGACTCGCATCATGACTAACTTCGTTCCATCCGGGTGTCCCTTGACACCTCTCAAGTTTTTTGCTATTTTGGTGTAATTGTGTTTTAGCATACACGAGCTCAGAATATAAATAAAACTACTAACAGTGAGGTGCGCAAGTTATTCTTTAACATTTTCAAATTCAAGCAAAAGAAAAAAGACGCCGAATTCAAAGAAAAACAAGATTGTTTACGTATTGTATAAAATTCTTGCCAAGCCATAAATTAAAAAAAAAATCTCTATGGTAATTTCCGATTGCCAAATTAGTATTTTTAGTTAGCCGCGCTTCTTCAAACTAGTATTTATGTATGATATTAGTATTTATGATTATTTTTAAGAGTAGTCTGGAGAAGATGTGCAATAAAGTTATTCAATAATTTATTTCATTAGCACTATGTTTTAACGGTTTTAAGCGCTGTATTTTATTTCGAACACGTCTGCTGAAATGTGGTCGAAATATCGAAACAAATTTCATATAAAATACCGCGCATTAAACCATTAAAATATAGATTTTATTAAGCCTATACTAGTCGTGAAAACTGAATAAAATGCAATTTAAAGCATTTTTAATCGCTAAAATCGATATACTTTTATGTGTAAAAACATTTCAACAAACTTTTTCTTCCAATATGGCTTCCGTTGCCCCATTTTCACCGAACTCAATTTTTTACCTTTGCACTTTTAGAATAACTAAAATTTCTTCACGTATAGGAACTGATAATGAACATATTTTTTCAGCTTATCGCAGCAAAGCCAACAAAAATCTTGCAAATAACCAATTTTTCCCGTATTTTTCCTTTTACTTCCCCGTTCAGAGTAAAGCCGGATGCTATATTTCCTCCAATAAGCAAATTCTTGTTTCTTGGTTTATACAACTCCCGATTAAAAAGCAATTTATCTCATAGATTCGTACTTTTTACACAACATCAATGTCATGAATTTTTGGTGATTAAATTTTATTGTCTTACAAACGAATAGGAAATGCAATAGTAGAAGAGTATACATAAAATATTAAATACAAGATATAGGGGAAGCTATGCTGTTATTGGCACCCCATTACAATTATTAAAAGCCTGTTATTTTAATCAAAAGATTTTTTTTGTAGCCGTGCAATAATAATAATAATAATTTTTAAATTATGTAATAAAGTAATACATTCATTGATAATATAATTAGTTTCTACACACGATATACAGATAATTGATCTGTGCAAATGTGATTTTCGATCCGAAGGTAGTCTAGAATAAATCGCTCATAGCGATAAGACCGCCTTTACTTTGTTGTTACATTATTACTATAGTTCTAAGTTATGTGCAATAGAGTATATAATATAAAAACAATTTTTTGCAAAATACCCGCAAAAAGATTTTTTATTTTTTTTTCAAACAAGCATAGTATGTGGTTAATGGTTATTATTGTGCGTAAATGTTCATATGAAAATTTATTATTGATATAATAATTTCGTATAATGAATAATGTTTATTTATTATATGCACGTATTTATATTCAGACACAAAATAGTTTTGTGTATGTTAAGTAATGTTAGTATAAATAAAATATAAAATAAATAGACCGTGCATAAATTAACTAGCTGTCAATCATTTGCTAGGGTGTCAACGACAGTACAGCTTACCCTAATAACAAAATCATTTTAATTATTCTTAGAAGGTTCATAAAAGACACATTTAAAAATTACGAAGGTTTTATTGCTAATTTATATAATCTAATTTACAATATTATATCATTAAGGCTTGGACTTTTTAAGTGACATATTGGATATTACACACTAAGAATTTAAATTTATTATCTACTATTATAATTATTAAAAAGTATTAAATTTTGACAAATTACACTAGCCTTTATAATTTAGACACATTCTTAATTCACAATGTCATGAATACAATTATTTGGAAATTTAGTTAACATAAAACTGTATGGACACACATTGTATCAAATTATGGTAAATATATCAATAGTAAAATTATCAATAAATAATATAATATATTCTTTGTAATTTCTTGCTTGATTAGCATAAACCTATAATTTTGACCGTTCCTAATTAATAATACCCTCCTATAAGAAATTATCATTTCAATAATAGAAACAACATATAGGTTTCGTATGGAAACCCATCTTTTGCATCTCGAACTCCGCAGAATTCGGCAGATAATGTAGAAAAGTAATTATATTTTTCGTTTGTCCATCAGATATCATTTAAATTACAAATTGAATAACAGACAAATAATTTAAGCTAATTAATAGAAGATTAATTGGTTTTTTTTTCATAATTGATTTGTCATGTAGGGTTTATAGGTTATTTGGTTTGAGCGATATTTTCAGTATTTTAGTTTCAAACCGAAATAAAAATTAACATTATTTATCAAATCCCGCTTCAGACTAGATACGAAAAATAAATGTTTAACACCCTTAAAGTCAGTTCCAAGTAAAAGATTAAAGAACAGCAACAAAATTTCCAAAATACAGTAATTTTTGTGTTTTACTTGACACCGACTTCAAGATCGGTCGGCCGTTTCTACGGAGGAAACCGGTTGGTGGCAGAGCCGGTCAAATTTGGCCCCAAACTGTTTAAGTCTATACAACGTATTGACTATACACTACTACAATGCAATATTGTAGATGTAAACAAAATTGACAAGACATCAGTAGGTATAATAACGACATAATGGTAATGGTAGAGAGTACACACAGTTCCAGACGTTGTAGAAAGAAGTCGGTTAATTATTTATTTTTTGGTTTTTAGAGTTAATTCGGTTTTGTTTTTGTTAAAAAAAACTCTTTAGTTCCACAAATACTTCAATAAGAAATAATATTTTAAGCATCTATAGAAATTGTCCAACTGGCACACGCATACAAATTTGCCATCTCACTCTTTGATGTATATGCTCATTCAGTTCGGTTTCGTTGCGATCCGGTTATCAGATTCTGAGTTGGTTACCGTGAGACAACCTCAGGAGTATAATTCCTAAGTATATACTTAGGCATAAAGAAAACAAATTGAAAATCGGTCCACAATTGACGGAGAAATCGCGTGACATGCCAAATAAAAATTAGGCGCCTATAGAAAATGTAATACTGGCGTTTTTAATCAGAGTTACTCACAATTTCTCTGGAATCTACTCATCAAATCCTGACTTGGTGACCATGGAACCACCTCGGGAGTATATACTTATGAATAAAGAAAAATTATCCAAACTAATATACAATTGAAGGAGCAATCGCGTAACATGTATATAAAAAAATTAAGCGCCTATAGAAAATGTGATACCTGCACGCATAAACAAGTTTTTTTTTCAAGAATTTAGGCGCACATAGTTCTTTGATAAGAGCTATTCTCAATTTCCCTGGGATCCACTTATCAGATCCTACCTTAGTGACCATGGGACTACCTCGGGAATATACACTTGCCAGCAAAGAAAAAAAATCAGTTTACAAATGGCGGAGATATCGTGTTACGAAGAAGTTGTTTCGAATTTTTTTGGGGTTCCTCTGATTCCTTGAAATCCACTCACCAGACCGTGACATGGTGACAATAGGACAAATTCGGGAGTATAAACTGTCAATGCTTTTTTTAATTTGGTCCACAATTGACGGAGAAATTGAGTAACATACACACAGATGAATTGAGAACCCCCTCTTTTAAGAAGTCGGTTAAAAATCAATAAGAAAACTATGCATAGCTTATTACGAAAGTAATTGTAATTATTTGTATTTTGTTAATATATAATAATATACTTTAATTCATGTTTGCAAGCAAGTGGGCCGACGGTTTACTATGAGTGGTTACTACCTAACATCATCGACACATGCAACATTGAGCCGTTGCATACATACATCGTGGATTTACATTTACATATATATTTATGTCCACTTTTAAAATACTCGTAACGTAGCGCTCTAGCAAAACATGGGATGGGAGTTCATTCTATAGCTTATACACGTATGAAATGCCAAATGTCGAAGAAGTGCGAATGGAATCCCAACGACAAGGGAGTGGTGCGGTTATTGAATTACTACGTAGGCAGCACATCAAATAGAATTGAACAGGATAGATCATATTACGAAATACTACATAAAATCAGGAACATTGATATTCAAGTATAATATCCATTTCTAAATATCGCTTAAACGAAATGGGTTTTGTATCTACATGGTTTTTGATTAAAGTTTCAAAATGTCACTACTCATACAAAACTATTCAAACATCAGTCAATCATACTATCACAAACTACTTTTTATTAACATATTTTAGTAAGACATTAAGATTGGGTATTATAAACTTTATAATCTAATATCAAAATTGATTTATTTTGCCTAATTTCTTAATCAATCTTCCCAAACATACCGCTTCCTTTGGAATATTGTTGTACGAAAAGCTGTTTCACACAGATGTAGCGATTATTACAATGCGTGTGATGCGGTATTGTTTTTATTGTTAATAGCGTTAAATACTGACAAATTACACATTCTGCAAATTCGCATATAAAGAGTTGTTCGCAAAACTTGGAGCCCTCATACAAAATGATTTTACGAACTATAATACTTCATTGCTTACAAACTAAAATAAAGGTAACTTCATAAAGTTACCTCTATTTTATCTTAATATCAAAAGTAATTTTATTTTCTCTGTTTAAACAGATAAATTATTTACATTCAATTAAATATTTTAAACAACACGTTTTCACAGATTTTGAGCTCCATTTTGATCTGAAATTTCGATCACTTTTTAGTACTCGTGATCATAGAATGACTTAGACAAAAGTGTAACTGAAACTTTAGATTGAAATAAAAAGTCAATCAAAAATGAAACCGTCGAAATGTTTTTATATCAAATACCTAATGAAACACTAAGATACATAAATCTAATATAGATACGTAAATATACAATTAAATTCATAAGATTTAATTTTATTTTACACTATACCTACTTCATGATATGTTGGTGCGGTATAAGTTGTTTTCTACCAATGTATAACACTACAGAACTGCATACGTCTTGTCATCGCAGCGGACAACGCAATACTGACTACAGCGTTGCTAGATGAACATGTCAATTAACCCCCAATTTTTTTTCAAAACCCCCAAAAATAAGCTTTTTGAGAAAAAAATCCCCAAAATAGTTTTTACTTATTTTAAAGGAGAAAGAAAAAAGCAAAACCACCGTCGTAGCGAAAACGTCACTAATGACGTCATCATTTTCGCTCACAACGACCTGTGCCAATAGGTGCGTTAAATAACCATTCGGCTTGAGTTTACGATTGTGAGGCCAGCCAATAAGTGAAACGGGAAAAACCGCGGTTGTGAACGTGATCATTGTGAGTCTCTAACGGAAAGTAGCCTATGGGATGCGACGTATATGAGTAGAGATGGTATAATAAATGAATAACGTTAATGAACGAACGAATGAATTGAATTATTAAAATGAACTATTAAATTGAATTATGATTCACTAGTAGAGCATAATTCTAAGATAAAGTAAAGTAAGTACCGCATTGTGACTTTGATATAATAATTGTAGTGATAAGAATTGTGTTTGTAGATGAATTATTGATACTTAAAATATCTCTCCAAAATTTCTCACAACAAAATATTTCCCCCCGAAATTCCCCCAAAGAATCTTTACCCCCGAATCTCCCCCCAGACGTCAAAAAAACCCCCGAATTTGCAGGGCATCCCCCCTATATGGCAACGCTGACTGACTAGCACAACGCAGGAGCGCACATATGAATAGTTGCTCCATCTCGCTCACACATCATCCGCCCTACTCACACACTGTGCTATACATTATACTAGCAGTACGACTTGTTGTTAATATTTGTACCTAAGGTTACAGTTTCCAAAATAAATCAGTTCACATGAGCCACACGACAGTGAATACTACTCTCAACCATCTGAAGTATTTTTAAATCAGTACCTTTGCTGCTACAACACCTTATATTTAATTCTACGGCGCGTACAGTAAATTCTAAGAATGTTTTTACGAAGGTACGATATGTCAGTACACCGTTCTGCCCAAATCACAAATCAGAAACCGCACGCGGATTATGGACAGTGAGCAGTAAATTTATGAGGTGTCTGCTCTTTCTACATACCTTAACCGTACTAACAAAGGGTTTATTTACTCTGAAACCCCTTTTGTTTTCAACTCATTTTCCTCGAATTTATTCAAGCGAATTCGACGAAAGGTAGTGCGCCCGCAGGCACGAAAAACCCACCTGAATATACATACAACGTATATCATCTGTCATTACGTGGTATATAGTAGACGGTTTAATAACATTATGTGCCGACAGAGCAGCGTATATGTATCTGGAATATATTCTAGTCAGAGATTTGACGTCGGTCTACTACAGTGTTGACCAATGATGAAACGGTCTAATAGAAGTTGTTTTATATTATTTTCTGGAAAGTACATTTTCACATTTGTCGATACAGTAAGTGTATGGCTTTAACGGCAAAGTGTACGGCGGGGTGACCGGCGGGGCGAGCTGCGGGCATAGTGTCCAACTGAGTGGCCTGAGTGCACGCTCGGCGTTCAACGTTCACAAACCTGTTTAAGTTTATACGACGCCCCGCTCTACGCACATCTCTTCGGGCACTAGGGCCACTCATTAGCGTTTAGCTACATATAAATTGTTTATCTACGGTCTCAGTGCACGTCCGAACCGAGCATGCAACGAAGCGAGGTGTGCAGCGTTCATATAGACGACGCATCACTCAACAGAAACATGCCCGCTGAAGCCGCCGCGTCAGCCGGCTGCCACTAAGGACACGCGCTAGCTTTCCTGTATTATTATGTTCGACATCGGCACAAGTTACTCTTTTTCTTGTGTAAATGCGACATAAGCTATCAATTTGTCTGTAGGTTTCTCTGTCTACGGTTTAAACGCTATACGTTTCGCCCCGCTGCACGCTCGAATAGAGACCACCACTCAGGCTTTACGCTTACTACGTTCATAGCACGGTTAAGTTGCGGAACGGCTTATTGGGCAGCCACCTTAATACCACACTTACTACATTACTACCGCATCAACTTATCAGCAAATGTGTAATACTAATTCTATACATAATTAAAAGGTAAAGAAGTTGAGGTGTCTAATTAAACTTGGGAGAACACGTCTAACATTGAAAACTAACATCAAATAGCAGTACGAGGTTCGGAATAAGGTGGATAGTGTATTAAATTTCTGTAGGCGATCTCTTCAATACGAGGTACCTATTATTCGTTTAAAAAATATTAAAGTATTAGTATCGAGTAATACACAAGGGCAATTTGTAAAACGTCCATGTCGGGATAAATTAAAAAACAATGAGAAACTGATAGAAAAGTCTGACTCATAATTTTTTGATGAATAATAAAATTGCTTTATGCCACAAAACAACACATCTTGTGATAATACGGTACGTGCGTCTGATGTGTTAATAAATATGGTTCGGAATTTGATTACAAACGACATGCAGATGGCGTAAACAGGGAAAAACTAATTTTAGTCACACTCAGAAAAAAATGAAATTAATAATTTTGTAATTATAAATATAGAAAAATCCATTTCATTCTATATATAAATGTATTATAAATGTTTATCTTATAAATGTATAGTTATACAAATTAATAAATCGCAAGATTGTATAACCAATATAGAAAAAAAAAATGTTTTTCACTTTAGTAACCTCACTTTTCGTTTTATAGCCATTAAAACATATTGGTGCACTTTAATTATATTTTTTTATGAAAATTGGCTCAGAAACTGCTTTGAGATATGCAGTTAAGCAAGACTATTATATAATATCTTACAAATTTTGGCCGCAAGATAAGTATTTATAATTTATAGTGATAATTTCAGGTACGGAATGTGCGTTAGGTTACTTAGGTAAGTATGTCTTACAAACTAGGGTATCATAAGAATACAAAAAATGTCTAGATTCTCTCTCTCTCTTTTTTTAGAGATATTTTAAAATTAATATTACTTACAACTACTATACTCTTTAATTTTTTTATTAATTGTAAATCTTAATTGTTGTTTTGTTTCCAAAAGATATTTTTGAAAAAAATTATAGTATGTGCAGGTAGATATGACATACAATGAAAACTAATTTTGTGGACCTAACATGATCAACAACCATAACAATATCAGATTAATGTACTAAATGTTTAAATAATCGTTATGTAACGATTATTTAAATTAATCATCTAATTACATTTAAATACAACCAAATCAATTATGGTCTTGCCAAGAAAAAGTGTGACGTGAGTTCTGTTTATTTTTATATTCTATCATAAATTTAAATGTACAAATTACAACACACGTCCCTAATTTTCTATGTGAAGACCATAAGCGTATTAAATTTTTGGGAATAAACATCTCCTAGAGGTCCTAAATAAAACATATTTTAATGTTTATATATCTAGGGTTAGTAAATTTATAAGCGTAATGAAGTTCAATTAAGTCGATTTAGACGTGCATTTTAGTAAAGATTTCTTCTCAGTAAAAAATAAATTCCTTCCAAAAATACTCTGGTACTTAATACTATCATTATTCTCAAAGTTGGGAACGATTCCATCGCCGCACCTGCGAACAAAATTAGTATAATCACCCACTTTAATTTTTAAGCGAAATCCCTTCTCGAGTTACAATTACACTTACCCGTGATAATATCTGTTAGAATTGACTTTGTGACGGTGTCCCGTCAAAAGATTCCTCGTTTATCAACCTGAGTTTCACCGATTCCCTCCTAAGGTTGTAGCTAGTGGATATGTGGCAATGTTTCACGTCGACAGTTAATAAATCTTCATTAAGCTCTACTCCACTTTTTTCCACGTCAGCAGCAGCACTCGGTTTCCTTTTGTGCCTGAATGAGGTACCTCGTTGTGAACTAGATCCCAAATAACTATCAGTCGTCGTATTACCATTAAACGTTTTCTCCGACGGTCCAACTCCCAATTGCTCCAATTGTATATTGCCCCTCAATTGCGCCGATGAATCGATGCAGGGAATTAGTTGCTTGAATTCCTTTCGGAAATTCTCGTTCATCCAAGCGTAAATAAAGGGGTTGTAACAAGTCGACGACATTGCTATTACGTGACCGATAAAGAATACCAAAAAGTAATACTTTAGATGGATGGCGTATATGTAATAATCGTTGCAAAGGTTTATCACGTTCAAAGGCAGCCACGACAATCCGAATATCGTGACCATAGCTATCAACATTTGATTGGTTCTGCGTTTTCTATTTTTGTCAAACTCTTCCTTTCGTGAATTTTTGCTCGCCGCTTTTGCTTTGGCCCTGTCGTTCAATTTGAAGCTGACACAGGTGTAACAGAAAGCTATCACTATAAATGGCAAAACGAATTGCAACACTGAGGTTGCAGATCCGAATATACGTCTCAATTGCTCCGAAGGCCACGTCTCTTCGCAGTACCTGCCGCTATCTAAATCGTAGTATGTCATAAAAATAGCGTATGGCATCGTCACTGTTATTGCGAAGGTCCAAATCATTATAATAACTGAGATGCATGTCTCGACTTTCATGCGTGGTTTGAAAGGGTAAATTATTACGAAGAACCTATCAATTGCTATAGACATAAGGGTTAATGTGGATATGTATACGCTGCATCCCTGTGCAAAAGGCATTATATGACATAAGAGTGAACCCCAGCTCCATGTGCCTCGAAATGAATATAGAGGAGTAAATGGCACTGCAAAAATGCAAAGTAAAATGTCCGATAAAGCTAAATTGCTGATGAACAGATTGGTGACAGTTTGCATAGCCTTATTCCTTATTACGACGAAGCAGACTAGAATATTTCCAAGCAAACCCAATACAAATATGACGGTATAAATGACACAGAAAATAGCTTGAATCCATTTGTTGTCTATAATATTCTCGAAGCCGGTAGGATATGGGTTCGGCAGACCGGGTGGCGTCAAGTTGCGAAGTTTTTCCGTTAAATTCGCTTCGGTAAAATTCACAATTTCATTCATTGTCAATGCGCTTGTTGTAATGTCTAGATAACAATTTATTCTTGGCCTTAAAACGTCGGTTTTACGAGCACCGCCGTCCTGATTTATCTCCCGAACCTGTAACAAAATAGAGATTACAGTTTAACAACACGTTCACAATAAATACCGGGTTATATTTGTGAACAAACAATGAAATAAATATTTATCATGTTATTCTATTCCCTTCCATTAGATATAACTGTATAGAATTAAACAGTGACGTATTTTATCCCCCGACTGGGATTTTAAGCACGAACTTTAATTTGCCTTTGAAATGGAAGTCAGTATTGCTGCGGTGTTTCATTCTAATAAATCACGTCTCGTTACCAGGTCACTCGATGAAAAAGAGACATAACTGTTCACTTTTATTATATACCTACGATCATTGCACGTGTATTTACTTTTTTAATACCGCAAATCTACATCTCTAATTTGAGTAGAAAAGCTTAATCACTCTCTTTGTTCAGCAGCTTGAATTACAATACGCAATTCCCGAATTTTATTTTGTGCAGGAACAGAGAACGAATATAATTTCTTGCGACCGGATGGGCTGTACTAAGAGACGACAAAACAACCCACAGCCGGTTGGTATATACCCTATCTGCCCGAATTGAATTGAAAGGCTACCACCCCTGGTCTACAGTATGTCGATATGACAAACTTAAGTTGTGTTCCGTCATTAGTAGCTAGGTTCCACACTGCCTCATAAGAGCAGCAGCGCATTTTTAACGCCTTAAACGCTTACCATTAGGTGGTCCGTCTGCCTGTCTTCTGAAGTCATGCATTAAAAAAGAAAACTAGATAGATGGCTTTCTGCATTCTAAAATTTTTTAGGTATTAAGTATATCATGAAAATCAATTCATGACTACCTAACCTAACCATGTCTAATCGTAAATGACAGACAGATCAGTTTGTCTCAGGTAAACAGGCTCTTAAACGGGTCAGTGGTTTTCAAAGAAAATTATAAATTAAAAAAGTAATTTTAAAATCATATGTATATTTCAGACAAATATCTTGTAGATATCAAGGAATATTTACATAAAGTCTAACTCCTAGGTGAATAAGCGGTTCCAGCTACCAATCAATAAAGCTCTTTGAAGTTTGACAATCGTCATTTAATCTATATTAATCACATACGAGCAAAATAGGGCAGATCAAGCCCCAAGCTCTCAAACTGAAGTTAGCTAAAAGATGTTCATTTTGGAATAGGAATCAGATCGCGCCGCAGTGCGTTGCGAGAAATTAGTATTATGGCTTGTCACAACGCCAATGTCCTTGAGGATTTTTTGAACGACATCAGGGAATCCATAGAAGCGGTTTTCAGATACATTATTGTTTTATTGTGAATAAAATAAACTAGTATTAAAAAGTCATTATTTATCTCCCTTTTATAAAGAAGTAGATTTATCTATCCTGTTTTGATAAAATATTAAGAAGCAAAGTGGTGAAAATGTTTTTTTAACTTAAAATAATTATATAAAAATTATGATATAACCACGTTACGTCTCAAGATTTATGATAATAAGTAAGACAAATAAATAACAACCAAAAATTGTTTCTTTTGCACCCCATTTTCGAAATTTTGTGGTACCAGGGGCGTTAAATAATCGATTTATTACGGATATAAGGTTGGAATAGTTTCCATTAAATACATTACTATTATCCACACATGCAAACCACGTGCATACTACGGTATGTCACACATGTGACATTTTTAAGATGCTTCATTTTATTTACCGCCTTTGTGTATGTAGGCTCCGGCTACACTTTTATTTGGTCTACGTTATTATACATTATATAGGTATAATAATTGCTCCAATAACACTTATCGCCTTCAAACAAAGTCCTCTAGTCCTAGTCTTGTCTTTGTCAAAATAAAGTAACCTGAGACTAATGGGCATTTAATTGAGTCTGCACTAATATTTTCTAAAGCTATTTTAGTTTGCAACAAACACTGCTCGCAACAACATCTATCACGTTGTATTATATAGTGCTGAAACTTTTCTATCATGCAGAATAATAAGTATCTTATTTTTGTAAGATATTGTTTGTGTTATGTATTAATAGGTAGCACACTATATTTTACTTTAATTTGGCTGTAGTACGAGTTCAAAAAGTTATGTCCTTTTGAGCCTTGTTGTTATGCTTGTATTGTCCAGGAATTTGATCGCTTCGATGAATGGTAAAGTCAATAAATCTGGGCTTCAGCCCAGTTCCTAATTGCGCTAGTGCAAAACGCAATGATTTATTAATCAGGATCTCCGGTTTGAGTTTTAAAAATTTCCCCAATTTGATGTATGTATTATGCCACAAGTAATATGACTACCAGACGTCGTCATTATTAGCTTTATTTTAGTGGGTCGTTCGAATGTTTACATCTCATAAACAAAATTTAATGCCTACTACAAAAATATATTGGGGAAATAACCTCAAACTGAAAACCCTGCAACAAATTTAAAATGATGCGCTTTTTTTTTAAACAACGAATAAAAAGAATATTAAGCTCTATACCGTTTCAAATTAAATAACGTAATGTCAACAGATGAAGATCGCCTTACAAAGCAATTTTTCAACCGAAATAATAAACCCGGACAATATTTAAGAATGCCGCCTAAGCCCCGATACTTTTAATAAACAGCTGTTTAGTCATAAAATGCTTTTATAGGATCATTACAAGGCCGATTTACACCGCAACGAGATCAAGATTGGTGTTTTATGGACGTCTGTATAAATCCTTAAGGGTCGAGAAACGACAGAATGTCAGATGTCTGCGCATATCTTAAAAGTTAAAAATAAAACTTTAAGGGTAGGAGGAGTAGATTCCAAAACAATAATTTCTGCCATACTCAAAAAGTATAAATGATCATTAAGTCAGACTTCTATTATTTACATATACTTTAGAATATTTTAGTATTGAACTTGGCGTACCAGTTATTCGCCTTCTTAGACATTCGGTAAAAAAACATAGGAATTTTGTGTATAACTAAATAATAATAATATCAACCCATAAATGTTCTACTGTGGGGCTTGGCACTCCTTATGTAGAGAGCGAACAATATATCCACCACGCTTGTCCAAGACGGCTCCGAACATACTGGGTTCGGAGGTTCATATCTTGATGAGCAGGTTTCATCAAAATATTTTGAAATGACTAAAAACCCGCGCCCTTTGATTTTGGAATGTGCATGCTGACCATTACAGAACCACAACTTTTTTTCGCTAGAAGCTGGCAAATTCGAAATGAATCAAAGAATTTAAATAGAATTCAAAAATACTTTAAACTGAAATTAGTTTAAACTATATTTTATATACATTAGGGTCAAAAAGCTTGATGATTCTAGGAAAACCAACGACTTAGGACTTTTTGGTACTAATTTTTTGGACAATAGTGGGGATTCTATATACGCGATCGTTTTTCAGATGCTATTCTGGCATTGATTATTATTACATTTTTTATTAGGCTGTTTGAACTGGTTCCTTTGCTTGCTTATCGTGACTTAGTTTTATGCCCTGTCACTTTATTTCCCTCTATTTTGTGTAATGTGTAGTATAACCACGTATCGACAAAAAGATTGTTTTCATTTCAGTATTTCATCTATATAATTTTAGACAGATGCGTTATTACATCGTTATGAATAAAATAAAGTTGATAAAAAAATGTAGATGTTACTCAATGATAATGTAGCATTCCAATGGTGAAAGAATTTTTGAAATCGGTCCAATAGTTTTTGAGTTTATTCTTTACAAACATACAAAACTCCTTATAATATTCGTATAGATATATTTAAATACGTTTTTTTATTAATGTATAGTTCATTTCTCCTGTAAAAATGTAATAATATTAATTTTATTGCACTAGTCGCTTGATAAGTATAACTAATAAAATTATAAAAAATTAAAACTACCATAAGTCAAAAGTGACAGTTATTAAACAACATTAAATAAAAGGAATATATCAAACCAAATATAGCACTACAGTTGTATTCGGAATTTGCTTTTAACAGTTTATTAAGTCTTTTACAAAAAAGTGAAATTTTAGTAGCCTACGAGAGAATTTTTTTAATTGCAGGAGTTCAGCAGACAGGCAGAGGCAACACCAAAGGTGCTACAAATGTGCTGCTGCTCTCTTAAGGGAAACTGGAACCTGGTTACTAATGCCGGAACACAACTCAAGGTTGTTATGGCGACATACTTTAGACCAGGGGTGGTAGCCATCCAGTCGGGCAAATGCCCTACTACCTGGCTGTGGGTTGTTTTGTCGCCTCTTACGACAGGCCGCCCGGCCGCAGGAAATTGTATTCTTTCTCCGTTCCTGCACGGAAAACGAATGAGAATGAGATAAGATAGGTTTATTATTTTCCTAATATTTTCACCTCCGTATCGACACTATAAGAATACTATTCAGATACCATTTTTTCAATGACGCGAGATATTATGATAACTGAAATTGAAAATAAATGCTCTAGTTTCAATTTGATTAATGAATTTCAAAACTTCAAAATATTTCTAACTCTATCTTTATAACTATAAGTGTTTAAATTATTAAATTCACGGCATCACGCTGTTTCTTTGCCATCGAAAGAATTCACTACCGTGGCCAAAAAAGTTTCACTTCAAAAATTGTAATCTCAACAAGCTCTTCCATTAGCGGTAAATTAGAAACTTTTAATGGAATCTATGGATTTTCCGAGCACATAAAGCCCACACAGTAACTTCTTTCGGTAACATAATATTAGCGGACGCAGATTTAGAAATTTCATGTAAAGTTTCGAGGTTCTACGCTGAGTAACATTAAAGAGAGATGATAAACAACCTTTTTGGACCTACACGTTATTTTTAAAACAACCCTAAATGACAAATAAACTACTTTGTAAAGGTTTTAAGTGTGGTATTTTATTTGGTTGTTATTATCCCGACGTTTCCCTCTTCCGTGATCACGGCTATTGATAGTGGCCAAGACGCCGGAATAACAAAAATCTAATTAAAACCTAAAAACCGTTCAAATTTAGATATTTTTTTTAATAAATAATTATTTGGCAGAGAAATGCATATATATTGTATAACCCCAAATAAATAAAGCAGCAAGTTACGTTTGTGTTATGGGTAACATACAGCAGACTACTCTGGGCCCGTGTGCGGTAGAGCAAAGTCTTAGCCCGCTCAACTACAGAGGGCGCCGAGTATTGCAATATTATACTATAGTAATTAATAATATTATTGACGGTTTTTGAGGTTGAGCGGGCTAAGCATTTGCCGTTCAATCTCAATGCAATGCAGAAGCTCCGGGTTCGAAACCGGTATGGTAAATTTCGGAAACGAATTTACTCCGTTATTTACTATGGTCTGAATTGGTCTGGGTGTCTGGGATCATCTCCAGAGTAGTCCGTTGTATATTACCAATACCACAAGCGCAATTTAATTTAGGGATATACAATGTGTGTTTTTGTCTGCCGATTATTATTTATTATTATTATGAGTCCTAGGCGCGAAAACTGAAAAAAATAATGTTTTTATTTGCATCCATAAATATTAGAAGATGAACGAACACATTTTCCAAACGCTGTGTTCGGTTCAAATCGCATGACTTATTTTGTAACAGGTATAGTAAGTGGCACAGTGAGATCAATAAATGTTGAGGAAAACACACGTCACTGTTTTCTTTAAATTAAATATTTAAAAAAACAGCCCGCATCAAAACAACTAACGTTAATGCAATGAACACTTAGAATCAGTTATTTCCTTCTCGAAAAATACAAAAACAAAACTCAATTCTACGGTTAACGGTCGTTAAACTATTACTTATTACTAAAACCAATATTTATAATAGAGACAATTTCATAAAATAATTAAATAAACCAATTAATCTTAACAACCAGCATTGATTACTATATATGACGCGGATCTGTTAATAAAAATATCAAACGAAAAACAACACACTTGTGTCGATTAAAAATAACTGTACGTGATAATCGTGACTATTTTGCTTAGCAATTCTCCTAAGTCGACCGCTTTAGGCCCTCGGACACTAGGGGCCTTACTTATAACAATCTCGATAAGAAAGGATTAGCCATCTCTTAAATAAGAGACTCTTAAGCCCGTAATCAATGGCCGTTTCAAATAAAACTTGCCATCTTGCCTTTTGCAGGCACTTAAACTACCTCTCGATGTTGGTTATTTTTGACAGTTATTTACCACCACCTCTTATCCTTAAAAGGAGTTTATGGGTAAGATTTTCATTAATCAATTGTTGAGCAGTGTCTTAAAATTTAACTAACGATTATAAGTAAGGCCATATTTCGCTCTTATCGAAATAACTAAGTCTAATGGGGCCTCTCTCAGGGGACAACAGAGAGCCATGTTGCTCTTTAAACTTTAATGAAAATGTTTTGTTTACAAGACTCAAAGTTACTTAATGGACCGTTTTAATAGGTATTATTTTAAAAGAAAATGTTTGCTTTATTATAACAAATAGAGCTTTGAAGGACTTAGCTGGGACATGGAAAACATTTTATAAGTTTGTCAAATGTATATACTTTTGCGTATAGCTAAAAATAATAGATAATGATATACATATTATTTATTTAGTAATTTATTTTTTACTGCTGAATCACAGCAGATGGACTTGGACCTGCACTTCGTCACAACACCAGCATGTAACGGATACACTCTACATTAGTATAAGATAGATAGATAGATTGATAACACTTTATTGTACACCATTACAGAAAAGCTTACGAACTAGTATTATTATAGTAGGGTACAAAGGGCGGTCTTATCGCTAAAAAGCGATCTCTTCCAGACAACCCGTGGCAAGAATATTCCGATTTGAAGTGGCGACGGTGGTATACATAATTATTGTAGTTGAAGTTTAGTATTAAAATTAGAATAAATTAATATAATAAGTGACGCGTAAGGTACACCACAACACAAAAATCATTGAATTAATGTCACATACAATAACAAGAATAATCAATAAACGTGTATGAACTCTAAAAACTTTCTTTGAAGTTAAGTTGTGAAAAAGGGTACGGAACTCGAGTTATTAAAAAAAAATACCGAAGGTGCTGCCAATGTGCTGCTGGCCTGGAAGAAGAAACTGAAACCACTGATGCAGGTACATAACCCAAAGTTGTTATGGCGACTTACTCTAGACTAGGGGTGATAGCTATCCACTTAATTATTATAGTATTATTTATTATTATAGAAGGACTACAAAGGTACTACAAAATAACAATTATTAGTGTTTGAATTTCTGCTAGCTAATAATATATAATCCATCATGCTATATGGGTCGGAATGTTGAGCCACTAAAGTGATTAACCACAATTGTGTGAAGGATGAAACTATGATATGTGGTGTGACAGAAGATGTATGTCGGAGAGTAGAGGAGTGTGGAAGGAATATGTCTTATTCTATGCCCACCGCAAGTAATTGGGATATGGTGAAAGAAAATAATGAATAACTATAATCCATATTAATTTTATTAATGCAAAAATAACCCTGTCCGTCAGTCACGCTTTTATGTAAAAACCAGGGTACCAATTTTGCTGTTTTATTCATTTTTTTATATATTATTTCAACGCACACAACATAATTTTGTCAATGTCAAACTTAAACAACGAAAAGGCAGGAGGAAAAGAATACAATAATTATAAAACTAAGCATATTGCCAGCAGTTTCTAAATGATATCTGTAAACCCTGAGATATATGCATATAAGTATAATAGTATACTATATAAAAACAAATCCAAGAATGGTCGTGCTAGCGTAATGGCTAATGTACACGTCCCAAACTCAAAGGGTACGGGTTCGATCCTGGTCGGAACGCATGCACCACTTAAGCGGCTTTTTGACCTAATGTGCATATAGTTACAATTACGACATTCTAACAATGGTGAAGGAAAACATCGTGATGAAGCCTGCACATCGAGATAACCGATGTGTCAAACCCGCCAAGCCACCTTGGACAAGCGTGGTGGATATACTTCTCCCTATAGTGGGACATTATATGTACAATATATACAATATCCGTGTAGGGACGGAGAAAGAATACAATTTCCTGCGGCCGGGCGGCCTGTCGTAAGAGGCGGCAAAACAACCCGCAGCCAGGGAGTAAGGGTATTTGCTCGACTGGAAGGCTACCTCCCCTGCCTGAGTATGCCGCCATAACAACCTTGAGTTTTTTGCCGGCATTAGTGACCAGGTTCCAGGCGCCCTTAAGAGAGAAGCGGAGCATTTGTGGGAATTTTGGTGTTGCAATTGGTAACCGCTTTGCATCAAATGAACGTCAAAAAAATTATTAAAAAGAACTGTTATTAAAAAGAAACAAATGAGTTTTCGCTAAAATTAGCTACGGGATCGTAGAGGTAGCGGTATCGCTCTCCTATTTAAAAAATAAAGCAGCAACCATACATGATCATCGTAAAGTTTCTCCCCAGTAATATCTCCCAGAGCTTCAAATACAAGGTGTTATTTATAGCTTAAATACTAGAAAATTCAGAGAAAAATATAAAGTTTCCCAAAGGAGCAGTTGAGAGACCGTAAATGTAATAAAATAGAGTTCATTGCATCCTTTTCGTAAGAAAACGAAATGTTACTCGAAAAGGTATATAGATAGCTCTTATAGGAAAATGTTGCAGTGTCTTAACAAGTTTCTGGATGCTTAACACAAAAATTAAGTAGATTATCCCTCCTTAACATCATAACTCATTAGAGCCACCCAGCATACAACCAGATGGCCTAATCTCGTAGTGGAACATTATCAAGCCAATAGAAGGCGCTGTACAATAATTAAAGTCGCAAATCATTCCCGACAAGTACAAACAGTATAGACAAATTACCAGTAGCAGTAGTCTGATTCAGGTTTAGGCGTGTGAGCACTGCGGGGCATACATAACAAAAGCCTCGGCGAAAGAACGAAGATCTTCATTCGAGACCGAGCAACAGTAGAGATAATAAGTTATAACAGTTCAATTAAAATATTGTTATTCCTGTTACTGTTATTCAAAAATAACAGCATTGATTACCTATTCCTGAACAACATATTGTTGTTATTTACTTGTTATTGGAAGTTCCTTTACGCGGCTTGCGGTGTTTTTTTTTTTTTTTACTTGTTATTGGAAGTTCCTTTATGCGGCTTGCGGTGTATACCTACTGTTGCCAACTTAGCGCTTTCAGTGTTACATTTTTACCTCTACGTACAAACAATCTTATTTAACTTACTTTTCAGCGCTTAGCACCTAATTCGCGCTTTTTTTATTTACGTAACTCTTCACTTCATCGACGTGTATTGCAATATTATCGTCAAAAGACAAGTGTTCATAATCGTAATTTTGTAAATTTGTTGTTTTTTTTTATTTACTCACTTGACACCGACTTTAAGATGTTGTAGAAAGAAGTCGGTTAAATATTTATTTTTGGGTTTTTATTATTATTTTATACTTTTTAGTTTTTGAAGTCGGTTTCTTTAAATTCTAAACCTCCAAAAATATGATTATAATGATATGATCATCATCATCATCATCATCATCCGAGCGTTAAATCCCGGTTGCGTTCGGAGCGATCACTTCGACGCCCAGGGTCCGCTTTCCTACTTTTTCTTCTCCACTTCGCGCGATCTTCGGCATCCCTTGTGATGAGACCGTTGGTACGCATGTCATGCCTCACAACGTCAAGCCAGCATTTCTTGGGCCTACCCCTTCGACCGGGACCTGGCGGAGGCGGCATGGCTAGACATTTGTTCCCCACGTAACTAGCCGGTTTCCGTAAAACGTGGCCGTACCAGCGCAAGCGACTCTCCTGCAGATTATAATGATATGATAATATGATTTAAATAATGGTTTTTGGAAATGGGAGACGTTTGATAAAAAGCTTTATTTATCGTTTCGTAGCCGAATGGCACTAACAGTGAATGTTGTTTTGTATACACTTGAAATAGCAGATTATTACATGAGAGGCGAAAGTGAGCTATTTAGGTATGAGATTGTTTTAATGTTACAAAATTGTTGATATTTTTTATTACAATTCGAGTCGTAATTTATCGTAACAGTGGTTGTAAAAAACCGTCGGTATGAGTTACATGTGTCAACAGGAAAAATAGTTTCTCAAGAACGTAGTACTATTTTCATGCATGTGAACAGGCAGCTCCAAGCTTACTTTCAGAATATGAGAATTGACAAATATTTGCAAGATCGGTAACGTGTTATTGCCTGCTTTAGTGTTAATTGTAGCTGCGTTTAATTCTATCACCAACACGCGTTTTGAAATTGTCAATAGAACGCGATACCTGATCTTGAATAATAATCATATATTATAAAGCTGTGCCTATTGATATAATCTCTCTTTTTTCTTCCAGCATACCCCAATTAATTGGGGTCGGCACAATATGTCTTTGATATAATAATAGTAAGTAAAATAATTGATTGAATTTCTAAACGAACTCGGCTTGACAATCCCAATCAGGCCAGTTTAATTGGTGCTCGAATCGATCCAAGTTACGATCGGTTACACCCGCTTTGAGTTATAACATTGAAACCGCAAACATCCATACCCACGGTACATAATGGGAAACATACTTTACTGCGAATTACTCGAATGGAACCGAATTTATTGAATACAATGAATTACATGTTACAGATAATTATGTAATAAAAATTATAAACAAAAAACACTTTTTTTTAACTTCTGATTAAAATGTTTACTACATAGGTACATTAATACGTTAAGCCAAAACTTTGTACCCCTTTTTACGAAAATTGCGCGAAATTTATTTATTTATTAATTATGCATAAAAATGTATTTTTATGCATAATTAATAAATACAATAAAAAAATATTACACATACCATATATTTGACACACACATACACGCATTTATAAATTAACAGTGTAGCTTTTGAGAAATCTATTATACTCGTAGAAGTATATATTATAGTATTTGACAAACAGAACCTAAATAATGTTCAAACTTATAATTTTAATAATTATTATGGTCGAATTTCGAATAGGACCCTACAAGTTTCTTCTTCTTTTTAAGATTCTGTTTGAAGCGAAATTCTTTACAGAAATTACCAACCTGTCTAATTGATAAACTATGAAGATGTAGTCTGTATTTCGCTACAAAGTTATGTAATAAAATCGCAAAAAAATGAAGGCCAATGAGTGACTATCATATATTATTATACAGTTATATTTAGTGGATGTTTTTTTGCGATTTCGTAGCCAAATTATGACGATAGGGCGGGCGTTTATTACCTCCATGAAACCCTTAGTACTACACAGACAGAAGGCATTTAACTAATTTTTTTAAACAGTTTTGATACTACTACCCGGGGACGAACAGTGAGACAAAGGCAGTGTGCAACTGCATCAAAATCACTCCGATATTATTCCAATTATCCGACCAGCGTGACATTTGTAAGCCGCCAACCTGCCTTGGTCAACATTCATACCCATTGGCACCTGTTGAAGCCCTTCATGGTGCACTAATTGGCAAACACTACATTTTTTAATATGGTGCTCCGTTCTAATCTATTTTCTTGTTTAATATACTTGATCGTCTGCTACGTTGTCTACAAGCAAACATAAAAACAATGGCTTTGCACGTTAAATCAATTGTCACGACGAGGTGGACATATAACATAAGATGATTGGTGTACCTTGAACTGTTATAAACAGATGTACAAGCAGTAAAGCTCACTGACGGCCCATCCTATGGATCGCGGTGCGGTTATGGACATTTACACCACCAAAGATGTAGTAAACATCATTAGCAAGTAAGAGATTCACTAAATATCTGTAGGTAGTAAATGACTACCTACTTCCAATTCTTGTTGACATTTATCATGTTATGTTAAAAAAGAAATGCTAACTAAATTTATCAATAAAAATATTTCGTTTCCTTTTAATTGCTCGTGTTTAATACACGTGAGTTTTGACTTGGCTCTGTAATTTTAACATACTAGGCTCTTATTACAGTGAAGCCTCCCACAATCAACGGCCCTACTCACCTACTCATATTCATAAACTTGATGTTATGTTAATTAATTGAGTATGGGCTCTCGCCGATGGTGCGTCACCTTATCCAATGGGATAAACATTATAGAGGCACCACACAACTTATTTCAACCCCCACAAGTGGGTTCATATCTTATTTGTTGAGGTGTTCCTAGTTCCTTCCTCCCCACATATATCATAGTTATTTTTCTCGGAAACTACTGCCTTTATGTGAATCGAATGTGACAGTAAGAATTTGAGATGTAATTAATTATATATGTATAATAGGCTAGTTTAACTAACTGCGAAATCACTTAAATTTAAAGATGACCACCATACACGTAGCTGAGTTTAAAGAACGCTTGAATCTCTATAAGGAGCAGATAAATCTATGTATATGTATCTACACATGTCACAGCTAGGGTTACTTAGTAAATAAACAGTATACACTAGCGTGACGTCCAATAAGAAGAAAAACACATAATACTGATGGCTTCCATAAAAAAGAACGACATACTGTACAAGATATTTAAGTGATTTAGTCAATTTCATTCCAGTTAAGTAATAGTAAGCAATCTGGGAAGTGCGTGAATCTCGTTTTTTCAGTATTCGTCCACATTGTGATCTAACAGGATTACAGCATTACATCCGGGTTTACTGCTCTGAGTAAAAGTCCACACAGAGAGTCTACTTGAACCTAAAATAAAACAATCTAAATATTTAAGGAAAAACATTTTCCTCGCACAGTATCTTGTATCAGAATTTATTTTTCCTCCGTTTTATCACGTAAAACACTTTTATGAAATGTCATGATACCTGTCGCTTTTCCACCTAAACGTAACGCGTCCCACAGGACCTCTAAAAAGGAGATGGGATCGCTACAAATCCCTACTATATGTAATAATAAAAATGTGATGTAAAAAATGTTTACATGTTGCCTGAACGTATTTTAATTAAATGCCCTTTTGTCGTGGCATAAATTAGGTTCTAGTCTTATTGAAGTAATAACTTCTTATGGGAGGGTAAACCGCTTCGTTACGTAACGCGTTATGGCGCCAGTCTGTCTGACTTCCTTTTCTCTCACGCATACGACAGCGGTAGTCAGGCTCCTCCTCTCTCAGTCTACTCATGCGCTATATACATAAAAATTAAGTAATAACCTAAGCTTTGTTCAAGTTAAATCATTTCAATATCGAATAGTTCTTCTATCGAATGGTTCACTTCTGTCGTCCGAGATGCACACTTTTTTTGTATTTTCTTTTAACTCTTAGTCATATAGAGGAAATATACCATTTTTGACATCCTTTTCAATGATTGGCACTCTCTAAATATATTCAAAACATTAATAAATCTAAATATTTTTATTTATTTTGTAGCAATAAAGTGATATAATAATATTATTGTATGGCTACATAATAAACAATGTTAAGATTTCGTACTATTTTGAATAAACTGACTGAAGTACAAATAATAGATAGATAAATAGAACAAAATGCATAATTACAATACTTCTTGGCAAAATGCAGGCGGCATTATCGCTAAAAACGATCTCTTCCAGGCAACCTGGCTTAAAAGAAATAATTAATCTGGCGACTTAGATGGAATACAACAATATTATTTTATTATTAGTATTTTATTTTAGGTTGCCTGGAAGAGATCGCTTTGAGCTATAAGGCCGCCTATTGTATTGTGTAAATATTGTAAATATGGTCTGCTTTTATAATTGTAATATTTCGATGTGCAATAAAGTGTTCTCTCTCTCTCTCTCTCTCTCTCTTAATCTAATCTTTATTTTTTTTACTGTCACTAAAATATTTTGTACCGTGGCCTAGATACCTATGTACCTACTAAATTTCATCGATATAGTTCCAGCAGTTCTGCATTCCCTAATTTTGGAATGACTACGATATTCTAGAAATGTATAAATAACATGAAATAACTTTAAGAAGCGCAAAGAGTGTCGCAACTAATTTGGCTACTCTGCAACATGCTAGTTAAGGAGTAAATTATAAATTCTAATTCGCTATGACCACAGCGGTCCGAGAGTTGACAGAAAATTTGGCTTTATAATTTTATTGAGAACGTTTTGGGGTATTTATGGAAATTAAGTAGGTTATCTGTTTAACGCAGAACTTTTTAGTTTAAATGCGGGTTGTCCCAATGTCCTCCTTTACCAAAATAGCCTTTAATAGAAACTTTATCATATGTCAGTCCCGGAAAAATGTAATAAACATGTCACAGGCTAACGCTTTCTTTGTCATATTTGGACGCTTATGCACATAACACTGCCCGAGAACAAATGGTGAGACAGTGTGCAACTGCACACAAATCCCCCCGTTAATCCAATCACCCTACCAGTGAGCTAACGGCAAAGGAAAACATCATAACAAAATCAGCACATCGAAATTAGTAACGTTTAGAGCGTGCTAACCTGTCCTAATCAAACGGGGGTACAGTTCACACCCAGAAAAGATTGGAAATCAGAAGTAAGAGATTCTTGGAAAGATATGTAGATACAAATATCGTAGAATTATGATTATGGTATCAACGCGAACGTATGTCAGTGAAAATTGGGTACGGAAAAAAAGCATATCTAATTATGAAAGTAGAATAAACGTAATTAAAATGAAAGTTTTGAGAAGTCTATATGAGATAATTAAAAATAATATGATAAGGAACAGTGTAATAAAAGAACATTGTAGACTGAAAGAACATGTAATAAATAACAAGAGATAAAACAGGAATGTTTAAGTGGTTTGGTCATGTAGAGAGAATGG
The DNA here is from genome assembly GCA_012273795.1 of Dendrolimus punctatus. NCBI lineage: Eukaryota > Metazoa > Arthropoda > Insecta > Lepidoptera > Lasiocampidae > Dendrolimus > Dendrolimus punctatus. The sequence continues at coordinate 16,543,082 of CM022540.1, read as the reverse complement.
ATGAAAGTAGAATTATAAAACAAGTATATGACAGCATTACGAATGGTAGAGCTCGTGCTAATCGACCGCGACATATTATACACCAGGATCAAATAGCAGAACTATTATAAAGAAGTCAAGTAAAAAGAAGCGAAAGTTGTTCGTCAGAATCAATGCAAGCGGAGATCCATAGTCTCTGTTTACTCTAATGGGAGTCAGATGTGATAATATGTATATATGTACTGTTATTATCTACTTACAATGCAAAAGTGATACCAAAAAACATAGTCACCTAATAAAAAATGTGTTGATCAAACGTCAATACCATATCATTTGATTCATGATGATCAAACATGATGATGATTGACAACCTTTTGATTGCTGTAACTTGAAATACTATAAACATAGTTTTGAATAGGGTATTATTTACTCCATGCACTTATTACTAATTTATGAATGTAAACGATACCTAAATCATAAAGACTATTAAGCCTAACAAGATCTCTATAATATGTCAATTATAGCATAAGTAATAATACACACAGATTATAATATATGTCTTGGAAACCACTCCTTTATCTTAAAACTTAGGTACACATGCCTGGTAGATTTGATCTCTAAAATTCGATCAATTATTAAAATTAAACACATCCTTTTTTGGTTAATTTCTAAAGAACGAGATATGCAGTTATAAATAATCGTATTTAATTTTGAATAGTAAAAGATACATTAATCAAGAGTCAGCACCAAAATAATTTGTTGCCTAAAATTGAGGTTATGATTGTCAAAAAATGAAAAATCTACTTACGATATTGAGATATAAACTCCTTCTCGAACTATCTGCTCTATGAATGCCATTTTAATTGTAGGAAAGAAACAATTTGAAGCTAATAAGTTAAGAATATGTTTTTAAAATTGCATTTGTGTTGTCAGTTTTATACAGCGAACGCGTTGGGTGGCATGCGCGGGGCGATTTGACGCATGCGTACAATATCCCGGTGGCAGAGAGGCAATTATTTTCGATGAAATTTCCGATTCACCGCCCCGTATCGGAAATTTCAGGGCTTGCCGCGTTCTAGTCGCTTTAAGCGAACTTTTGACAGCCTGTTGTAAATGCTTCAATTCTGTAATGCAAAGCTTTTAGTGACAATTTGCAACGTTACTTCGGTGAGTGAATTACTTGAGGAGAGTAATCAATTTGAAGTAAACAGTGCACATTCTTATATTTTATCTGTAGGAACGGATAAAGAATAGACGTAATTTCTTGCCGCCGAGCGGCCTTTCGTAATAGGCAACAAAATAACCCACAGCCAGGTGGTAGGTTAGCCGTGTCCGTGTGGCTGGCTACCACCTCTGGTCTGGAATATACCGCCATAACAACCTTGAGTTGTGTTCTGACATTAGTGGTCAGCTTCGAGTCTCCCTTTAGACAGCGGCAGCACATTGGTTCCTCTGGTGTTACTAATGGTTATAGGCGATGCTAATCTTTTTTCATCAGATGGACCCTCGACCTGTCTGCTGAACTCATGCAATAAAAAAAAGTGTGCGTCTCGGGACGCCCGACAACTTAAACTAATCTAAGTTGAACTATTTTAAACTACCTACTAAAGCTACCTAACTAAAGCTTAGGTTATTACTGAAATTTTATGTATATTATTATGATACTGTAAGGAAAGGTTATTTATTAATAAAATCTTTTATTGATAATAAAATATGTTTTATTCTTAGTTACAATTCTTGAATATGTATGTTAGAATTTTGTGTAGGTTCATTATTAATATCATTTAATCTAATTACCGACATACGACTAACCCACAGGTTAGTGTGAGAGAAAGGGAAGCCAGGCAGACTGGCGCCGTAACGTGTTACGTAACTAAGTGGTTTAACCTCTCATAAGAAGTTATCCCTTCAAAAATATTCGTTTTTTTAACAAAATTAATTTGAATTAATTATTTTGTGAAAATTCGTGTCGACCATCTCGCGACAAAAGATTTTGAGTAGTACGTCCTAATTATAGCATATAGTATCGAGATCATCATCATTATCATCCTTGCGTTAAGTCCTTGTCCAAATGCATTTGGATTGTTCGCTCTGAAACTTTACTACTTTTTCTTCTCCACTCCGCGCGGTCTTCAGCATTGTCAGCCCGTTTTAAGACCATTGGTACGTAAGTCATTTGGCTAGACATTTGTTTCCCACATAACCCGCCGGTCTCGCTAAAACGTGGTAAACGTACGAAGTTAATACTTTCAGTGAGACTAGTTCACAATTCTCTTGTCTCTCAACTCTTATGGATAAAATCAAAAACTAAGATATCCCTAAGAGAACCAATAATTGATAAAACTCCCAAAATTTGTAAGCCTAGGCCAGTCACAAGTATTTTAGGACTTGTGGTCGATGTAACAAAATAGTCTGGACTGAAGACCACATCTGGGCTCACACTCATCGAACTGAGCCATATCGCCGGTGGGCTTTTTTTTAACCCAAGTTCAAAATTGGACATAGTGGAACATAATGATTTTTATTGCAAGTTTAATAAGCGGGATGCTTAGTGAAGAAAGAGTATCATTGAACACGTTGATGATGCTATTACGAACATCCACTGACACGTTACTAAAAGAGTTATATAGTCTGGCTATCGAAAGTTGAACCTGGAATTATTTGCAAACTTTTTACATGGTAACTCTAATACGAATGTCAACGTCAATTTTGACAAACAAGATGGCGGTTTTCGTTTGGTTGTGAGTGGATTTGCCTGTGTTGATATTTTGGCGGAGTCCCATCTTCCGGACACAGCTTTGACAGCCGGAGCTGCTGCTCTACACCAGGAGGCCCTGAAATGTTACAAATATGTGTCCATTGGTAGTGGGTACGTATGTGGCTTTCGGGTCGAGACTAGGGGGCCGTGACGAAAACTGATTTTGATTATAGCTGATAAAACTAAGTTTTTACCGAATATTGCAGTTTATTTTTCAAAAAATGTAATGACTACCGATTTCCTGCTATCTACCGGAATTAAAATTAGATAATCTATATTCTATTGTAGGTCATTCTAGATTCTAGATATAAGGGTTAGTAATAACAAGTATTCCAAATTTCATAAAATCCGTTCAGTATTTTTGGCGTGAATGAGTAACAAAAACATCTTACAAACTTTAGTATTTATAATATTATCGTTAGAAACGAGTATGGTGTATCTATTGTCACACATAAAATAAACAACATGAATAATTAAGTAACTACCAAGTATCAAAATAGGTTAATCCTAATCATTTTGATGTTGCCATACATATATTATTTAAATTTGCCGCCATTTTTCAGGGTCAGCTTTCGTTGGCCAGACTATAACATTCATATTTTTATCACAACAAGTTCAGGAATAGACGTAACAATCCTTTAAATTGCTAGATAAATAACGAACTTTAAGGAACAAAGGGTTTATTGTTACTCAGTCAATCGACAAAATATGGCTATCATTATTACTTCGTTCTAAATGAACTCAGTATAAAGTTTACATAAACTAAATGTTTCTCAGATAATCAAGACTTTTGGTAAACACGATCTAAGTTGTGAATACTCAGAATTAAACAAGAACGAAATCTAAGAAATACAATTTCCAAGAGTCTGCTGCTTGCTCAATGTTTTAAATAAACTTTGAGTGAAAGTATTTTTTTGTTTAGACAGATTTCGCGACGAATTGGTTTAGGTAAAATACGTACAATTACTGCTTTCTACAAATATTGGTAAAATTTCAGCTAATAAACATATATGTACACATACATATATAATATGTGTGTTTATTTAAATGTCAAAATTTTACTTATCTAGTGTTAACTTAGAATGCGTATCCCGAGCAAAACTCTACCACTTTCCAGGTAAAACATTGTCTTTAAAAATTTTAACAACCAATATCTAAGAAATACTATTTCCAAGAGACTACTGCTTGCTCAATGTTTTAAATCAACTTTGAATCAAATGATTTTTTTTGTTTACACACATGTCGCAACGGTTTGGTTTGGGTAAATATGTAAAATTATATATTAAGGCTTTCTACAAATATAGGTACAATGTCAGCTAATAAACACCTAAACATTTCATGTATACACATATAGAGTAACGTCTTGTATTTAATTCTGTCGAAGTACACCTGAGTGGGTGTACTTCCGATGTCACTCAGACACATATACTCATGCACATATACTCATGCACGTGTGTGTCATATATGCATACAGAAACTTATATAATGAAACTTTCCTAGTGATATGATGAAATGATTAGTGACATTCCTAAAATATTCAAAAAGGGTTTTTGCTTGATAAGTTTCAGTGATTTTATGTTAAATCTAGCTGATGCCCGTGACTTCGTCCGCAACACGATCGCGATGTAGAATAGGTACTCTTAACGCCATTTAGGTCATTTAATATGATGATGCAATACTAGCGTATTTCATAGCTGCTAGACACTATTTTCGTAAGCTTTTACTTTTTTGCGGAATTTCATTTTTTTAATGTATAAATTCTTTTATTGTATAATGATACCGACAATATCGATACTTAATTAGGTGTACAAGTTGTATATAAGCTGTTCTAATAATTAAAGTTTTTTAACTATCCACAAGGACTATTTAGTTGTTAGGGGTCAAAGTATCCTATATGATGACCAAGGATATAAGCTACCACCATACAAAATTTCATTTAAATTGGTCCAGTCGTTTCGGTGATTAGCCCGTACAAACAGACAAACAGAGTAACAAAAAATTTTAAAAAATCTAAATTAGTAGTTCTATTTCACTTCTTACATCCCCCTGACTCGGACTTTAGCATTTTTTTTTCATGGTACAGAAATTCGACCTCTATAATTTTATTATATGTATATAGCTGTTAAAACAATTCTCACGTAATATCTCTATTTCTCGATTTTTTATGCTTTTATTACATATCAAATTAAAAACGATGACTTTTGTCAATTTATTGAACGTTTGTTCCGCTCAGTTCTTTATGTGGGCCACGCCGCTGACGTCCCGCCGGATATACGCGGGAAATAGTGACAAACGCTTTTCCTAGAAGCAAGTATTTACTTCAATATCAGGTTTTTATTAATAAATAGCTATACCAGCGTAACTTTGTCTTCTTTTTATGACAGACAATATTTATTTGTGAATTTTAACGGCGAACAAGAAAATCCGATCGCAGCGCTAGGTATCTTTTTAGCTATTTGTCTATCCCACGGAAACAATATCATTTATGGGGATAAAAAGTATCCCATATATCGAATGTTGAATTTAATAGGCATCCGGAACGATTGCCACAGCTTAGCTTTTTTCGATAAGGAGAAATTCACTTACAAACTTATCACGGTGAGAGCCTGTGGAGACTCGCCGGTCTGTTGCCGGAATACCCACTAAAACTCCCTGTGCTTCTTCGAGTAAATGGCTATCGCCTGTCCGCATAAGCCAGGCACTACAGTTCTGAACAGTTCCTCGGAACACTCGTCGTTATAAAGTCGGTAGAATACTCAGAGAGACGTGAAGTCTCTCCGAAGGCTAAACGTATCTAGACAATCTGTGAGTATGTGATCATCGACAACCCGAACGACTCGACGTTAAACACAGTCCAGGAGATCAGGGCCAACCTTACCTTTTTGCCATAGGCGGCAAACTCGAAACTCACCGTCCCCACCGAAGTTAAACATGTAAAGAAGTATTTTATCTATCTAGCTTTCTTCTCCCAGAACCTTGTCTATTCGTGCTGTGTGTTAATTTCACTAATCATAATTATATTTTCTAGATTCAAGTGAATCGACATAATTACATTTTTTGGTGTTGTTTGTTATGGTTTTTGGGCTTTAGTAGTTCAAGTATTTTTACAGACATTCTTACAGGCATTTTTACCGCCGTAGACAAGTCGCGTATCGTTCCTACGGCCTCAAGCTGCCTCTGAGGGGGGTAAGCCAGTTGGCGGTTGCTTCAGTCCACAGATGTGAGCATTAGGTACTCATTTAATATGTAACACGTATATAGAAAAAACTAAAATGTTTTTCTCAACGTAATATATTTTGCAATATTCTTGGAAATATTTTCACAGCAATTAATGCCTGCTTATATAAAGAGGCCTACTAATGATCCAAGTGACGGTTAATTGAATAGCCCCTAATGAGTAAACCGCAAACAGGGGCTAATGGCGTCGTCAATTCAACATGAATACACCTCTCGTGGTGTTAACTTTTTTTTTTTACAGTCTGTAGCCATTTTAGTAAAAAACTGTTATATTTGTGTATCTTTGTATGTCAGAGCATTCCTTATAAACTATCTCCACTATTAGTATTAGTATAGGATTTGATGAAACCTATTTTATATTTAATTTAATGTGTCAATAAATATATTGCATTTGGGTTGCCTAAAAAATTTCAGTCCAGTATATGATTAATTAATAATTTAAAAAAAAAACATTTCACCGGTTTTTTAATTAAACAAATGTTAGGTTGCCTATTCTTTTCCGGTCACAACTCTTGGGTAGCCAGGTATAATCCTTTTCATGTTCAAGATTAAATAGCATGCGCTCTCTCTTTCTTTAAATGGACGGACTTCAAACAGCTGCTATGCTGTGCCCTCTTCTATCGCATGGGATATGGTTGGTTGGGACCTCCCAGCCACACATATTCTCTCGCAGCAATATTTCACTTTTCAAAATTCGACAACCGGAATTCGGGACTGATTTTTCGCAGGCAACCCTATACCACCTTTTCCTAATGAAATTATCTTTATTTTTAATCCAATAATCAGACCGGTGCAAAATGCTATTGTCGATTTAGCTGTTTATACCTGGCTACCCGAGAGTTGTGACCGGAAAAGAATAAGCAACCTAACATTTGCATGTTCTATGGGCTTCATACTTTCGATTGGTATAGAATTTGTTTAATAAACAAACCGGTGAAATGTCAAAAAAAATAAAAATAATATTAATTAATCATATACTGGACTGAATTTTTTCAGGCAACCCATATGCAATATATTTATTGACACCTTTAATTATATATAAAATAGGTTTCATCAAATTAGCACTCAGTGAAGGTCGTTGTATAGCGGGATCTTAGCCTATATGTTTTGTCAAAATTTGAAAACCAACAAGCGACGCACCTGGTGGAAATTGGATACAACCTCCTGTAAACGTTTATACCTAACAGTAACACCAGGGGCATTGCCAACACGCTGCCGATCTCGAATAATCGAAAAAGAAAATAACGTTAGTCAGGTCTTTAAAAATCATAACCTTGTTTCTTGATAAGATTTTAAATTAAAACAACAATTAACAGATATTACTAGTAATTGTTGCCAAAATCATTAGAAGTGTGTGAGCCACGGAAATTCAAAAAATGTTAAGATCAAGAAACACTTGGCGACGGAAAGTTCTGAGAACAATATTCTTTGTTATCTTTTTGTTATTATTATTGTTACGCGATGTGCATCACAGCAGTTATGAGAACCATAGAGTATATTAATATAACATAGACAATCGTCATAGATAATAATATGATCCTAGCAACACTATGATATAATTGGTATTTTTAGCAATATTGTAATATTATTATTTGGTAGGGTAGTTTCGTAGTATTTTCGTATAAAAAGGCGGTGAGGCCTGTAGACGGTGTTCATTGCTTACTGTGTGGTGTGAATAGTCACACCAAAGGCTGGACAATAAAGGGAAAACTCTGCCCAAATAGTTAATATTTGGTATCTTCGGTACTTTCTTACCCAAATTTCTGCAAGGCTTTTAACATTATAGTACATTTTCGATCAAATGCTTCTTTTTTGGTGCTGAACACTAGCGTCAAGATTATTAATGTTAGGTCACAGAAAGAGAGCATGCATCGATTTAACTGTGTGTGTGGACTGATAAGCACTTGGTTGATTTTTACTTATAAGTATCGGAACCAAGAATTCATTTATTTTTATTGTTTTATGTTAGCAGGAAAGCATACTGGCAGACGGTACATCTAATGGTAAGTGATTATCGCCACCCATCGACCTCTGCATCAGCAAGGAAGCTGTTTCGTTGTTTAGCCCGTACATTTTATAGTCTATTCAACAAATTCTTATGAGAGACCATTCATATGTCAGTCTGAAGCTTTGAAATGCTAATTTTCGTACAGCAAACAAAACATGTGATGGCTGTACTACATGTTCCCGTATGCACGTAATAGTGCAGGGGTAGTGAACCTTTATAAAAAGTCCTATAATTGTAGTATTTTATTCTCGGCATTTCATAACATGAAAATTACGGATAAGAAACGTACCAAAAAATCTGTATAGTTCTTAGAGACCTTAGATTTTTTTGATTTCATTCCAACATAATTATGTACCGATATTAGCACAAGATAAGACTCATAACTAATTAAAAACTATATATTACTAACTAATAACTACTTTCTTTATATTCATTTTATTATTGTAGCTTTACGATAGAATACTTCGCGGGGATCACTTTATTTCTACGGCATATTCTTTGCCAAGAATAGCTGAAAAGACATAGATATTTTAATTTTATTGTCATCATTTATGCGCCAATCCGACTCGCACACGGAATGTATTTAAAAATTAATATCCTATAATAAAACTAAAAGTTAATTTTTTATATATTAATGAAAGTTAAAATTTTAAAAGTAATTATTTTAATAATATTTTCTTAAGTTTTTGCGACTTGTATACATAACATTAATTAATTATTTTAAGTTTCAAAAAGAATTGTATCGAACTATTACCTTTTTTACTAACAATCTACAATGTATTATAAAATATACCTCGTGTTTTAGAAAAATAAACAGAATAAGGGCGATTTTAAACATCAAATAAAATTTTTTTTGTTGGACTCACGTCATTGAAGCAAAGAGGCGAAATATATTAAATTAAAAAGCTAGTGCCATAACGCTGTGAACAATGAACGTACCCTAAAGGCTGTCCATGATACCTCGTTCAATGGCAAACGCTCTCTTGTACGAAATATAGACCACCATATCAGTGGTGTCATGCATCTACCAGTCGAATATCAGCAATGTCTGTATAAAGCTTATAAATGCGCTTCAGGCCCATTTCTTATATAAAAATAAAGTGTTACATAGTTACAATATAACCTATTAAGGTTATATTGTAACTATGGTAAATGGGTAATGGTACTAATTAAATGGGCAGAAGGGCGAATCTCTTAAGAGCATAATTAAATGCCCCACGTTGCTTTAAAACACATGCTGGATCATTCATTTTTGGCTATAATTTCAGTGATTAATACTCATTATTGTTATCAGTAAGGCACTTGAAATTAAAGGTTCTTAAAACGTAGTTGGTTTTTAAAAGGTCTGAGTTCAGTCAATGGTGAACGCAGGAGGTTCATGCAGGACTTTTATGAACATCCCAGTGTTAAATATTTTTGTAAAAAAACGTAATATTTTATTAAGCTTTTGCAAAGCTTCTATCCCGGGCTTTGAGCGCGGCGACCGAATCAAGATAATCCGTAACGAAACTGAAACCTAACACCACTCACTCCGCCTACGATGTAGCTCGGCCGAGCGTTTAACGCGTATGTATATGGTACGACTGTACGAAGCTCGCACGGATCGAGACGGGCTGCTCCGAAATCGGACAAATACGTAAGCAGCTGTTTGTGAGAAAGTATATAGGTGTATCTATCATATCTTTATAATGTCACACTCACTGCATGTGCGCCCCGTAACTATATCTAGGTATATATGTATATATAGGTGATTTGTTTTCTTATCGGTCACCACGCGCAAAAAGTGTAACTTGAATTAATATCAAAGAAAAACTTGAATTAATTTATAAATACGAGACGCTTGGACCGTGGGGTCCTGAGGCCATGGGCGTCTACCAAAATTTATCAAAACGACTCATCGACTCTTCAGGTGATCAGAGGGCTGGTGCCTACCTCAGCCAACGGATCAGTATGGCGATCCAGCGAGGAAACGTAGCCAGCCCTCTGGGCACCTTACCCATAGAAGACGGTGATCTGGGCTCGGTATTCTACTTATAGTCTTGAGGGATATGGGTAGAATACAATACAAATAAGTTAAGTTTTCTTACATTGTATTCAATAGTATGTAATTTTATAATTGTGTTAGTAAAAAAATTTATAAATATAATTAAAAATTGGTTACCCCTGAACAGTACGATTATGTCATGTACACTACCACCGACCGCTTGCGATTTCAGCGAATTTAATTGCACGCTATGTGAATAATGAGGCATTGTGTTTTCTAATAAGCAGTTTAGCGTCAAAGGGAACTTTACATTATACGGTTAATAGCTCGTCATATCCACGTACGTGTACATTACCTAACAACCACTAATGAGTAATCCCCCGATTTATTTGCATTTGTGTATGTAGAATGTTTATGAATACTAATTAATATACGAGTATTAGGTTGGGAAATAAATTATAGCCGCTGTTTCTGAATTCAACTTTTCATCAATGAGCGGAAGTGTTATCGTGAAGAAACAACAAGCTCAACGACTGTTTTTTACTCACTTTTGGAGTTGAATTTGCATAATAAGGTTCAGTAATCGTCTGACCTTTTCGCATGCATGTAATAAAAAAAAGGATTCCTTCATTACCCCAAAACACTGAGACCATAGCTTTGCCAGCGGTAGGAGCAACTGGAAATTTTTTAAGAGGATGGTAGTTTTCAAGACGTGCTTTGTCTCTTAGTTTCAGGATCGAAATGATGGACCCACATTTCATCCATGGTGACTAGTCGATGAAAGACATTATCCGAATCACGCTGGAACGTTTCAAGAATACGCTTAGAAATTTTCAAACGTCGCTTTTTGTTTTCGCCGATTAACATTCGTGGCACCCATCTTGCCGATACTTTTTTGAAACCCAGTGAATCAATTAAAATGGATTTAACGCCACCAAACGATATCTTTAGGATCTCAACTATATGTTTTATAGATATTCTTGTCTTCCAAAACCAGATTTGAAACTTTTTGACATTTTCTTCCGTAAGGGGAGGTTGCAGGCCGCCCAGAACGCCTAGATCTTTAAAGCTTGAGCTGTCTCTTTTAAATGCAGTCACCCAGTACGCAATTGTAGAATGAGGTACAGCATCAAACCCTAATGTCCGCTGAATGCCCAAATTAAAAAAATTCGTAGACATTTTTTTCAAGCTGTTATATTTGATCACTGCACGTAACGCACTTATATCCATAATTTTCTGTTTCTACCAACTCGTTGCACAAAACAATTTATTAAGTGCGAAGAAACTGACGAAAACCAAGTGATGATAGTTGGTACAAACACTGTATCATTGACACTCTTTAATTCGATATAGAACTTCTCCCAAAAAGGTTTTATATAATTGCACTTCTAAGAACTTTTTCATTCACCTAGGTATATAATAGAAAACATACTAATATATAGCGGTATAATGTTGCTCTAAATAATAACATTTCTTAGGAAGTGAACTACGTTACGTATTAAACAAAACAACGTTTGGATTCAAAGATCTTTTTACCAACAAAAAACCTCAACAGCTCCATTGCATTAGATTATATTACAAATAGAAGCTCAGAAAGGTACTTTTAAAAATATTTAACCGAGCCCTCAATATGGCTGTCGCATTTCAAAGTTAATGAGAAAAATCTGCATACCTAGTCAGATTAGTTAAATTTGCATAGCTCGTTTTAAACTTCCTTCATTTGCGTGGAGTTGACGCTGATGTGTATTATTTCATGACTTCACGTGGTGTGTTAATTTCTTTTTAACCGACTTCGAAAAAAGGAGGAGGTTCTCAATTCGTTGGGATCTTTTTTTTATGTATGTTCGCCGATTACTCCGTGATTTATGATCAGATTTACGTGATTCTTTTTTGTTCGACGCGGAATAGCTTCCAATTGGTCCCCTAAAAATTTTAGATAGTTTGGTCCAGTAGTTTTCATTTTATGAACATTTTTTATGAAAAAAATTTCCTTTTCGTTCCATATGTACACCGATTACTCTGAGATTTATGACTCGATTTACGTGATTCTTTTTTTGTTCGACATGGAATAGCTGCCATGTGGTCCCTAAAAATTTGACATAGTTTGGCCCAGTAGTTTTCATTTTACGATCATTTTTTTGTTCCCGTTTCTTGGGACCTATATTTTTTAAGAAGCGCGGCACCATTCGTAGGTCCACCCATACATAGCTAGGCACTAAAAAGTAACAAATAAAAAATAAAAACTTCGTTTTAAAAAACCGACTTCAAAAACTAAGAAACTAAAATGTATAAAATCTTAAGGACGGTGCTAAGTAATTTTCAAAATATAGTAATGTTTATGTTTTACTCTGCACCGACCTCAAGACGTTTTAGATAATATATATTATACTAATAATATACTAATAATAATAGCTTTAGAATTAAGTTATTTTATACATTTTAGTTTCTTAGTTTTAGAAGTCGGTTCTTTTAAACGAAGTTTTTTTTTATAATGTTCTAAAGGCGTATTCTGCTATCTCAATGCTTTAGTATTGCAAAGATAATCAAAATGCGATTCCATTGCAATAATGCTCTACTATAACCACAATATATTTTCGATATCCGATAGCCAGTGCCGTAAATAGCCTTTTATGCGTCCTATGGGGCTTCTATAACTGCGACCTTGTTTTTTCTACCCTAGCTAGAGCAATGCTATGTATAGGCCCACTTTATTTAACTGGTCGAACGGGGTAAGAACGCAGAGGCTCCGGGTTCGATTCCTGGTATAGGGAATTTCGGAAATATATGTTCTCCGTTATTTACTATGGTCTGGGATCGGCCCCAGAATAGTCCGTTGTATATAACCCATAACACAAGAGTAACTTGCTTAATTTGGGGATATACAATGTGTGTGTTTGTCTACCGGTTATTTATTTATTTATTTCATTCAGAGTGATCAAATAACGCACAAGGACCTTAGTGTTGGTGGACCAATTATCTAATATTTTGAAAGAAAAATCTTTTTTTTTTTAAGAATTATAACACAAATACACTCATGCGCTGAAAAAAGAGCGCGATGTTTTGTTTAATTCAACAGACGTTTTTGATGATTCTGGCATGTATGTGTTGGAATCGAACACCAGAGGTGTAGCGGGAACTTATTAGGAGCAAACCGAAAAAATAATAGTCCTGCCTGGTCTGGCCATAGTTGCGCCCCCAGAGTCTACGCCCTGTGCCTGGGCACCGGTGGCACCGCATGGCATAGCCTAAATGAATATTGAAAATCTACCAAAATTTTCAACGTTTATTTCATAGCTTTTCGCTTATAAATATTTGTAATTACGCTTTTGGAATCCATAGAATATCGATAACAGGCCAACCTACAATTGAGACGATAGTGTCCGGCGAATTGACGAGATGGTAGTACCAGAATTGAGCCTCTGGTTTCATAAATATTTAACTCGTATTAGTGCGTATCGTATCCTATTAGTGCGGAATTCATATAAAGAAACACATAGAACTTGGAGAACTAAACATTTCTCCAATTTCCAAACGAAGAATGCCGATAAGTACTTTGTAATAATTAGTTACTTTACAGTTGCTACTATGTAATAATTAGTTACTTTTCACAATAATTAATCACCCTAGAAAGCTACAAGTGCATCCAACCAAAGTCGAAGTAAGAATGATTTTTCGTTTTCTTGTGCAGGATCGAGCTGAATAGCCGCAGATGGTTTCAGCGATACCGGGCTTTTTGTGCTTCCCGACTCCGTGGGGACGGAGGCGTTCAACACCCAGCAGCGCGCTCGAGGAGGCGCCTCCTGTGACGTTCGACCTCGGCTCGACGGCTATGATCTGTCGGCACTGCACCCACTGGCTATATCCGATTAGTATACACAACTACCCGTGAATATTAATGTTGATTAATTGAAACAAATGTTATTAACAATACATATAATAACTCTTCTAGGCTCTAGAGTTTTAGTGAGAAGTTCTAGGGTGATAATATATTGCTGTATAGTGTTGTTTTAAACAAGAATTGCAAGAAAATTTGCAACAAATTTCAAATTGAAATCTGTAGGGAAATGTGATTATCCAAGTTGTTACAAGAACTCCGTTGATTATTGTATAATTACTTGCGATTGGTTTAAACCCAGCTTACGCCTGTAATGTTGACTGGCGTAAGCCTTTAAGCATTCTTTTATTTTTTTTGAATGCTTGGTTAAATGACAGTTCTTAGATCAACAAAGTATAGGAAGCATTGTAAAAAATAAAATGAAAAAATCCATTCTTCTATCTACATAATTAATAAACTTTTCAGAAAGAAAAGAATCATCATTATAACCTCACAAATAACGATTTCTTTGAAAAAATAACTCACTTAACCTCTTCATTACAATATTACATGTTGAAATTTGATATCTGATGTAAGTTGGCAGATACTTGTGACTATTACATCATTCCTTTTCGCGTAGCAACGATATTGGTTCCAGCATTTATATCATGGTTAGATCAAAAATTAATTTATCCATAACATTACACGATACCCTTGTTTCAAGTTGTGAAATTATTGGAAATTGATATTGTTATCATTGTTACATAGGTAGGACTACCCCCTTGAGACTATTTGTCACTTTGAACTATTGTTTAATTATACACATATATATAGCCTACGTACAGACATACATATAGTCTTAAGAGACTATAGGTAGAATACAATAAAAGTTGAATTTCCTTCATTTTATTGTTTTATAATAATTTATTCTTTAAAACACTCTGACGATATCTCCTTTAACCAAGTCACATAACTTTTTAGGGTTCGTAGCCATATTAGCAAAACAGAATCTCTTTTCATTGCTGAACAACAGCAGCCAGTCTCCCTTTAGAGAGCAGCAGCGCATTTGTAACACCTTTGGCGTTGCAGATTTCATAGCCGATAGTAGCTGCTTCCATCAGGTGGGGAGCCGTACGCCTGTCTGTTGAACTCATGCAATAAATAAAAAACAGTTAATCAAAAAGTGGTAACTGTCGCCTATTGACAATTTCAACACAAAAGTTTCTGCCAATGTGCTGCCGTCCTCGGAAGTGGGACTGCAACATGATTTCTAATGCCGGAATACAGTTCAAGCATGTTATGGCAGTATACTCTAGCCCAGAGTGATAGCCACCCAGACGGGTAAATACACTACCACCTGGCTGTGGGTTGTTTTATTGCCTCTTACGACAGGATGCCCGGTAGAAGGTTTTTTTAACACGCTTTTATTAGCGTCACCTGTATGTATGTATGTTTGTAACCGACCCTTTGAGCTCGATTTTGTACTACTTTGAACGATCAGATTAAATTCAAACTTTGCAGTTGCACACCTGTCAAAGGTCGATGACAATGCAATAATATAGTACCATGGAGCTGATCTGATGATGGAGTCGGAAGGTGGCCATAGGAACTCCTGTACTAAACAAGATAGACCCGTCGTGTTTGGGCTCGTTTTACTTGTCTTGGCTAGCACTCTGCTGCTACATGATATGCAGGATCTCATAAGCTTGTATTTAAAAACATACAAAAAAAATCAAATAAAAAATGAAAAATAAATAATTTCTTCTTCTTTAATATCTTAAAAAGCGCTTTGAATACACCCCACGCTTTTTTTTAAGACCCCATCAGAAACCAAATTTATTAAATTTTATTTTCTGTTTTTTAGTTGGATTTTTTATGAAAGCGTGTTTTTTAGTTCGTTTTAAACTATTATTTATTTTATAAAGTTTTTTAAAGTATAGGTGTGCGTTTGACCACTGTCTCACCTGATGTTGAGTGATGACGCAGTCTAGTATGGAGCACGCTTACCTACCTAGAAGATACCTATTCTCATGACTTGAAGACTTCAAGATTGTATTTGTCAGGAAAAAAAGACTCCGGCAAATTATTCAACTCTTCGACAATGCGCACCAGAAAAGAAAAGATGAAGCGAAATAAATGGTTTGCTTTCTCGGAATCAAATAGTATCGATATCTCAAAGGGTTCCAAAAAAAATATAAAGCTCAAGTTCTACGTGATTAAAGAAACAATTACATCTAGTCTATCTATATTATAAAATAATAACTTGTTTTGTTAAAAAGGTTTTTAAATACAAGCTGTTGATTTCCTGGATATCATGTAGCAGCAGAGTGCTAGCCAAGATAAGTAAAAGGAGCCCAAACCCAACGGGTCTGTCTTGTTTAGCACAGGAGTTCCTATGGCCACCTTCCGACTCCATTATCAGATCAGCTCCGTGGGACCATATTCTTGCATTGTCACGCGATATGCGTGCAAAATTTCAGCTCAATCGGAAACTGGTTTCCACCCAAACTTACTTGCATACATGTAAATCCGTTGCAAGTTAAATAAAAGCTTGTAATAAGAATTTCAAGAGATATTCAAAAAGATTTGGCATATAACTTAAATTATAAGCTAAATGCTTATACAACCAAAGCATACAATCTTCGCATGTAAAGTACAAATTTTGCGCATTGCCATCTCATATTACTAACACTGAATGCCTTGGCATGCTCCCAAAAATAGGGTTTTGTTGGGATGTTGTTGCAATGTTCAGTCGCTGTACGATATATTGCACAAATGTTATCCTTTCATTTTAGACTAGAAACTCTCTAAATTTGATGGGAAATACGTGCGAGTTTGAACATAGACACTTAACTTAAGCAATGCTTGCGTGTGTTTAACTGCAGTGTCTATTGGAAAAATCTACATCGCAGACCTTTTAAACAAAGGTGAGATAAAACCGAATGAGGATATTAATAAAAGTACACTCCAAACTAACTAACTCGAACAAGTATGTACATAGATTCCTCGGCTGTAGATAATTATTTGATATCAGTGATTTTAGGCGAAATTTTTTAGGTGTCTAACCTAAAATTTCGAAGTGTTAACCCAACATCCTGGGGTGGGCATAGACCACGCAGCCCCCCTTCTGTAGCCTATGATTATAATAAACGAAAGTAAAATCCATAACTCATAAAGAAATTGTCAGTTGTGACAATAATTTACCACCACATCTTGAGGTGTTGATTGTTTTATTTATATGTTGCATAGCATTATCACTATATTCACAATAATATGACTGGAGAGAGGTTCTGTCGTCACAGAGTTTTATCTGTTAAATAAAGTAGAAGCAGCATTTTAAGTTGACTTGCAAAAATAATATTGACCAGCGACCACTCAGACAAAGTGAATTACGGGTATGTGAGTAAATTTTAGCACAGCACGCAAGTCGCGCTATAAATATTGTCTAGTCGCTTGTCGTAGAGATTCCAAAGATTAAACTTTTTGGAATGATTCCAAAATAACTTAGTAAATTTAAATTTATTTGCTAACTAAAATGTATATATTCTACAATCGTACATAGCTAATCAGGACTAACTTTAATTACTTTATTGCGGGCCTTAAACGGCGAATTTTGCTAATCGCTTAGTAAAATGGAAATGTGTTTAGATATAATATTAGTTGTAAGATATAGCACAAAGTTCCACTTTGTTTTGATAATAATCACGTTCGTCACAATAACCTGCGAAAGCGGTCACTTTAGGCTCTCTGATACGCATAATGTATATATCGAAACTAAGTCGTTGTGGGTACAACACTGGCTTTGGAATTCAGTAGATAAACGGAACCTCAATTACATCATACGTCAAAATATTTGAACAGGCATTCGATGCAGCAATCAATCACTGCCCCTCCATTTGAATCACCATAAATCTACGTCATTAGACTAATAAATATCAAATTCCGATCTCTTACATTTAACCAACTTTAGGGATTTTGTAATACGCTTCTTTAGGCTTCGGCCTCACTGCAAGCGGAATGGCGGTGAAAGAGTGTAGCCACGTCGTTATTGTCCACGATTCAAAAATTAGCAGATCAAAACAGTACTCACGGTTGTCTCGTCGCCACGTTGCCTTTACCAGGCCTGGTATGATGATTCGTATGTGCTGAATACCACTCGCGAATGAATTTTGAATTAAGTTTGTGTGAATAAGGGCTGCGCACGCGACACAGGTTTTAGCGGGAACGTTATAAAAGCCACTGATCGCGTTGCGGAGTGCAATGTGCGTTTAACCTGTGCGTGCGGGCGTCCGCGGGGTGCGGTGCGGTGGGGGCGGGGAGAGAACAAACCGGCGCACGTTTGTCTGCTTGTCCTTGAATAGGGGAGAATTACAAAGTGGCCCAAACAGGTTAGTTGATCGCTGGGATGACTCATTTTAGTGAGCCAACACATTGAATGGAGACACCGCAGATGGCCACCTAAAGCCCGAGATGGTCTTCGAAAGCCGCTGAATGGCTGACGCGTGACGCCGACGAACCCCATAAGTGTCATGCGGCTCCAGTACTTCATCACCGGGGGGTAGTTGCCCCCTGTGAAACTATGTAACATAGTGTTACATACCGACAAAGAAATGCGCACCTGGCTTATTACCCTTCCCGCATCCCAAGTTCTTTTGTTTACTTCGTGTTTAAAATATGCAATTAGCCAAGAGCCTATTGTTATTGTTTTCGACTTTGTTGGCTGTTTATAGCAATAATTAACCAGGTGTGCAGATTACGGTTTCTCGGAAACCCCACTCCACGCGGTCGAATTTTTGTATTATATAGTTAGTATAAAACAATGCCCGGACGGAGAGGTAGAGCATTCAAGCGAGGATTACGACACGAGCAAGACCTAGATTCGATGAGTACCTACCTATGTTATACGTGTTTGTATAGTTCTAATAAACCCTATAGTAATTTCAACGGCATTTTAATTTTAGTCCTGCGTAACTCGTAACAGCAGGTAGAGACGATGACCCAACACGCAATGCATGTAATGCTAGCGGCGCCACCGCTTTATTAGCCACGTCAAAGGACGATGCGTTGCCGTGGCTTATTTGCATGGATTACTGGGCTGCTTTGGAGGAATTATCAAACATGGACCCAACATGTTCGATAATTTTGGTTAAATGAAGGATATTTGAGCATAGTGCTTTCAGTAAGAAGCAATTTTCTAGGCAACTTTGAAAGAGACATTTTAACACAACTAAATACACTTCTACAAACTCACTTTAGATCACCAGGTATGTCATGCATAGCAGCTATCAGTCTTCAACAGCAAAGACTTTCTTTTTATCTGCACATTTTAAATGCACAAGTAATTAAGCTATATAAACAAATAATGCAAATTATACCATTTTTATAAGGTGCGATAAAGATAACTCTAAAATATTTCTTATTGAATTTAAAGTAAGCAGTGGTTATTGAAGCGTATAAGATACTACTATCGTCTGTAAAATGCACGAGAAAGTTCCCTAGACATAAAATATAATATACATTAATTTGCAATTCGTTTTTATCATTGAAACTTGTAATAATTTTAAATTTTCTAGGCTTTTGAGTGTTCCACTACAATTGTGCCGACCCCAAATAATTGGGATACGGTGAAAGAAAAGAGAGAACTTATCAACCTTTGTGACAAATGTCATAGTACAAACGTGAATTTTATTAGTAACGCTATCTAATATAGAGTGCAATAGAGAAATTTAAATATACATGGACATTATAGCACGTACAACCCGTTTCTGTTGTCACATAAAAATGAATAAGTATAATAAAGGACACATAAATTTTGATACTTGAAAATATATTACGTTCTATGTAACATTAATCTTTATTTACTTAACCGTTAACCGTGTCATCCAATTCACATGAATGAATTATTTTTACAATGACACCAGTGGTCAAAGCGAAAGAACAGTGTGCTCATTACCTCAGTCTTCATCTGAGAAAATGTTATTCAAATTAAAATTCAAAAGTTTTTATTTAAAATAAGTTCCACTAGAGAACACTTTTTACTTCCTAGTTTTACTTCCTAGTCTATGTACACCGCTTCGCAACGTGTTATGGCTGTTAAGGAAAAGAAGCGGCAAAAAACTCCCCACAATCACATCTAGCTAAAAAAATTTTTTGATTGATATTTATCTCTTATTCTATTTATATCTCAAGTTCTTTTTTTTTAATAAGTTATATACAGCAGTATGTTACAGAAAGACTTTTGAAGAATTAATGGAGTTGTAGCAAACAGTGCATATTCACAGTGGTTACGCGAATTGGTAATTGTTACCCATATTCATTTCATTTCGATGTAAAACCACAATGATGGAAATATAGCTGCACAGAACACGGGGAAATATAGGCAGTTATATAAAGGAAGGATGGCACAGTACCTTTGCGTAGTGAAGCGATGGTTTCTCCGTGATTCTTGAAGTTAGCACGACGAGCACAATTTCACGAAAACTAGTAAAGTCTATGTATATAAAGTATATGGAAGAAAATAGTTTATAATGTTCAAAAGCGATGCGTATGCGTTGCAGTTCGTAAGCGAGAAGAACAATTCTATACGATGACCACTATCGCGATGCAGTTGACGTCTCATGCTGTCTCCTTTCTTCTGCTTGCTAGGGTATGTACCGGAGAGGAAAAAAGGATAGGATGTGGTTTTACATGATTTGAAGTATTACGATTCGTTCCATTACTTTAAGAATTTTCAATATAAATATTAAATGAAATACGCGCGACCATCCGCCCCGGCTTGAAGGTACGGCTTCAACAAAATTGCATTGCAATCTAAATGATATACAACTAATACGACATGATACAAGTTTTCTAAACTATTAACTAATATGTATATATAATTATATAAAGGGAACTCTATAAATTATTGGTTGGGTATAGGGCAAAGACGTATAACTGGACGCAAATAAGATCCAGTCACAGTTTTGATGCGCACTGTACGAGTCACACCATCAGAACCCGGAAAGACTTCCTCAACAATGCCCAGGGGCCAGTGGAGAGGTGGACAATTATCTGTTATAAGAATCACCACAGTGCCAATCGTAATCGGGTTCACAGGTGTGTTCCACTTATAACGTGATTGCAATGTGTGCAGGTAGTCCATTCTCCAACGCTTCCAAAAAGATTGAACAAGTTTGTCTAAAAGCTCGTAACGCATCAGAGTTCGAATGCCTTCATCAATAGTGCTAGCAGGTAAATATTTTAAAGGGGTCAGATTCAAAAAATGGGCGGGAGTTAACGCAAGAGATTCTGAAGGGTCACTCGAGAGTGTTCTACACAAAGGTCGAGTATTCATAACTGCTTCTACCTGGGTGAGTACAGTACTCATTTCCTCAAAACTTAAAATTTGTTCTCCAATTACCCGGAGCAAATGTACCTTTAAACTCTTTATGTTTGCCTCCCAATTTCCACCAAAATGACTAGCAGCAGGAGCATTTAGTGTCCAATTTATACGATTTTCCGCTAGAATTTTACCAAACTCTGTATTATGATTATTTGAACACAGTAAGTCATGTAATTCTGATAGTTTCCTTTTAGCGCCTATAAAATTAGTTCCGTTATCGGAATAGATTCTACTTACGGGCCCACGACGTGAAATAAATCGTTTGAAAGCTCCCAGGAAACTTGCAGTGCTTAAATCACCAGCCAATTCAATGTGCACCGCACGGGTTGTGAGACAGACGAATAAGCAAATGTATGCCTTAGTTGCACGAATACCACGCCCACGTGTCAACGATACCCTAAATGGGCCGGCATAGTCTGTTCCAGTGTGAATAAAGGGTTTCACACATTGTATTACACGGCATGCTCGATGGTCTGCCATTTCGGGAAGGGATGGTTTAGGTCTGAGCCGAAAACAAGGAAGACATTTATGTAATCTACTCCGAATCACCTGACGTGCCGATATAATCCAATATCTATGTCTTAAAAGTGACATTAAAAGATCAGGACCTGCGTGGCAATTGATTTTGTGGTGATAATCTATAAGTAAATTTATCATGTGACCTTTTCGCGGTAACATGATTGGATGTTTATGAGCATAGGCTAGATCTGAATTAGATAAGCGTCCTCCTACTCGTATAAGACCATTATCTAGGAATGGCTTTAGATGTTGTATTGAACGATCACAAAATTTCCCGGCATGTAGTCTGGAAATTACATCTCCAAAATGAAATTTTTGGAGTTCACGAAAGGCTAATAATTCAACAAATTCTAAATCAGACGAGCATATTTGATTACGACGAGGTAGTAATTTTGCGAATCTACAAATATATACCAAACAATTTAAAAACTTAGTCCAAGACGAGAAACGGTCAGCTAACGAAATGATTAAAGATTCTTCTGCAGATGGTGCAGTAACTAACGAATGCCTTTTTTCTTCAGGTACCTCCGAAACTGTTGAAGGGTTAAAAGGGGCAATTGGCCACAGTGTTGAATCTAAATTAGCCCATGACGGCCCCGTAAACCAAAGAGAATGTTCTATAATTTGAGCAGGTGTTAGACCACGAGATAAACAATCCGCCGGGTTATCTTTTCCATCTATGTGATGCAAATTTCCTGGTAGTAAGTAGCTCTGTATTTTTGTAACCCTATTCGCAACAAATGTGTCCCATCTATGTGGGGAAGAATGGGCCCAACAAAGAGCAACCTTTGAATCCGAGAATGCAAAAATATTACGAATATTAATGCGGTTTTCACATCCACTAACTATACACGAAATCAACTTAACCAGAAGTAATATAGCACAAAGTTCTAATCTAGCAAGAGAAATAACCTTACGAGGAGCTACTTTAGATTTGGCACTAATGAGATACAAACCGATACCATCATTATTTTTGACGTGGAAATAAACTACTCCTCCGTAAGCCCTTTCACTAGCGTCCGCAAAAGCCAAAACATTAATAACGCTATCTTGATTAATTCCCACATACCTCGGAATCTGTAAATTGGTGAGTAAGGGTAATTCTTTTCTATATCGAGACCATAATTTAACAATATTTTCAGGCGGAGTGTCATCCCAATCACATCCACACAACCAAAGTTCTTTGATAAGTAATTTAGCATACAGGACAACGGGTGCCACAAAACCTATTACGTCCCATAACCTTGCGACACAAGATAAAATGCTGCGCTTAGTACAAGAAGACGCAGGATCATTAATTTTAAGACTGAATTTATCTGTAAGAGGTGACCAACATAAACCAAGTATTTTATGAGAATCAGGGTCGATGAATTCTTTTAGTGCAGAGAGACGATGCGATTCCGGAATAGAATTCAGAACCACTTGGGAGTTGCTCGTCCATTTAACGAGATCAAATTTTCCAGCCTTCATCAGTCCTATCATCTCCGACGCTGAAGATATAGCCGTGGATTCGTCAGGGACGCTATAGACAAAATCGTCCATATACAAGCCTGAGTCAATTACTGCCTTAGCAATAGGATATCGATCACCTACGTCAGATGTAAGCTGTCTAATAGTTCGCAGCGCGATATAAGGGCTTGATTTAATGCCAAAGCAGACGCGTTTAAATTCGTATACTTGAAGGGCTTCATTGGGAGAGAATCGATATAATATACGTTGAAATTTATGATCATGTTGGTTAACACCAATACTGAGAAACATTTGGCGAATATCTGCAGAAAGTGCTACTGCGAATAAACGGAAGTTTATAATTATATGGAATAAATTCCCTTGCAGATTAGGTCCACTGTACAAAATATCATTAAGCGATACATGAGAACTGGTCTTGCAGCTGGCATCCAAAACAACGCGCAATTTTGATGTAACTTTATCTTCTCGAAGAACCCCGTGATGTGGAATAATATATGAAGGGTCCTTCTCGTTATCTTCTAACTCTGTGGTTGCTAGCGCGATATACTCCTTTTCTAAATATTCCCTTATAACATCATCGTAGGCAGTTTTTAATGATGGGGACGCGAGCATTTTCTTCTCTAAACACAGAAATCTACGTTTACACACCTCCTTGGAATCACCAAGAGTGTTAATGTCACCTTTGAATGGAAGAGATACAACGTAACGACCATCCTCGTTACGTGTAGTTGTATGAGTATAAATTTGTTCGCAGAGCATATCATCAGTGCTAGGTAAAGGCGGTAAATTAACTTCCTCAAGTTCCCAGAACTTACGAAGAGTGGAATCGAGAGAATCGGCAGTAGAACAACATGTTACAGATATCTTACTATGAACATTAGCAACAGCTTCTCCAACTATAACATAACCTAGAACTGTTTCTAACGCAATAGGGGACAGTCGCGAAGACGAGCCTTGAACCCTTTTAGACAAAAGAAGATGAGGGAAAATTGCTGCACCGATCAAGATGTCTATTCCACTACTAATTGAATAGGTGTCATCAGCTAAAGGCAAAGTAGAAAATGACGATAGCGAAGAAACATTTACAGAAATAGTTGGTAAATGTTCGGTTATTTTATCAACCACTAATGACTTCATATTATAGTTAATGTTACGATTAAAACGTGAAGAAAAGGTAATGTTCACGGAACCCGCTACAGGTTTCGTTGAACCCCCAATTCCTTTTACTGTTGAACAAAGACTTGTGTTTAAATTCAAACCTAGGCGCCGGCAACAATCTTGGGTAATAAAATTGCTTTGCGAGGCGCTGTCTAATAAAGCACGAACATTATGTTCCCTACCATGCGAATCGACAACAATAACACGAGCGGTAGCGAGTAGTACAGTAGTAGGTTCATATGTTACTTTTTTGGTTGCTGCCTTTGGTGAGAGCGAACAAAGAGCGACGTCATCACTACGGATGCAGCGTGTGGTGCAAGCACACGCGCCGTCCTTTTCAGTAACAGATGCAGCGGGTGCGTGAGCCCGCAGCGGTGTAGAGTGCGCAACTATTGAGCTATTGACAACTGGGGAATAATTATCACGCTTGCTATCGTTGTTCTCTGTGAAATGAATCAACGTGTGATGTTTTCTATTACATTTTCGGCAAAGTGACTTGGAATTACACGTTGAGACATGATGGCCTCTACTTAAACAATTGATACACAAGTCATTAGATTTAACAAACTTAAATCGCTCATTGGGATTATAGCTATGGAATACCGAACAATTATATATATGTTCGTGAGCTGAATCGCACAAGGAACAGGAACTAAATTGAGTGTCGGAGTCAGCGTTAACATAAGCATACGTATGTGGTCTATATGACGCTTCTGGTCGACGGTCTGTTTTTTTCTTTGAAGCCTCTTGTTTTACCGATGAAGTACGTTGTAATATTTTAATATGATTGCGCACGAAGAGCACCAAATCCCCAAACGCAGGCATTTCACAACCACGGCTATCTAACTCGAAAGATCGCGCAGTATCTGAATCTAACCTTTTAAGTGCGATATGTAAGAATATGAAATCCGACAAGTCATCCAACTTAAAGTTTTTTAAGGCTGCCACGGAGGTCGCAAATTTATCCAAAAATAACTCTAAATTATTAATTGTTGCGGTAGACATGCTTTTAAATTCAAATATTTGGTCTAGGTATGAAGAAGCCGCCGATCGCTTATCTTCATATTTATTCTTTAACAAGTCGAAAATTAACGAATAATTTTGTGCAGAGGGCGTTATACCAGCGCAGATGGAACGAGCCTTTCCCGTAAGCTTGCCAATAAGGTAGTATAACTTTTCCGATTCTGAAAGGGATGGATTGTTATGCACTGAATTTTCGAAACTGGCAAGGAATAACGGCCAGTGCTTGATGTCTCCGTCGAATTCGGGAATCTCTATAGGAGGTAGTTTAGGCGACTTATGTTGAACAATAGGTTGTATACTGAGTGCAGACTGTTGTAACGTTCTACCGGCGCGCTTTACACTGCTAAACAAGTCATCAAACGACGAGAGCGGTTGATAATCTAGTACATATTTAGGATTCGAAAATAGCTGTAACTCGTTAATTTTGTCTAGCACAATTTCAAAGTCTGAGCGCAATAAGTCTACAGTTTCTAGCTCGCACAGAAACCTTTCGCGATGACATTCCTCATGAAGATCGTTCACGCGATTACAAATGCTCTGCATACGACTAAACATTCGATCTCTTTTAGCATATAAGATCTTTAACTTTGAATCAACTGCCAAAGTGCCTTTATCTGAACCTGTAGCCATTTTTAAATATTCAAGATTCAATTAATTACAGATTTATTACCAAATAACAAGTACAGTGATAACGTAAAGCTTTGGAGAATGGATTTATAGAAAATCAACAATTTATAGAAAAAATGTATTATAAGAGTCACAATTACTAACAACATATAGATACCTATTCCTAATATTGCCCACTGCTAATATACAAGTACGTGTAAATAAAGTTATTGTATAATATGTGATATATAATTAATATAATATTGTGAATATATATATTATATATATTTTAAAACAAATACTGAAAATATATTTGCACTTCTATCTTCAGACGGCTGATGGCCGCCTGGCCGGTACTTGTGTTGAATTTTAATACGTAACTCAAAACAAGTTGTTTTCGAACAATTATCAATAAATATTTATATAATTAATTTTAATTAGCAACCTAACAGCCTATTAATTAAAACAGATTAACTAAATAAGCCTTTAGTACGCAAATACTATATTAAATAAGAAAAATATACGACAGATTGTAGGTACTTTCGCAAAACACGGGAATCAATGCAATACAACTGTGTTGAAGAAATTACTAATTATTATATTTAGATCCGGCTCGTATGGTACCATTAATGGTTACGCGAATTGGTAATTGTTACCCATATTCATTTCATTTCGATGTAAAACCACAATGATGGAAATATAGCTGCACAGAACACGGGGAAATATAGGCAGTTATATAAAGGAAGGATGGCACAGTACCTTTGCGTAGTGAAGCGATGGTTTCTCCGTGATTCTTGAAGTTAGCACGACGAGCACAATTTCACGAAAACTAGTAAAGTCTATGTATATAAAGTATATGGAAGAAAATAGTTTATAATGTTCAAAAGCGATGCGTATGCGTTGCAGTTCGTAAGCGAGAAGAACAATTCTATACGATGACCACTATCGCGATGCAGTTGACGTCTCATGCTGTCTCCTTTCTTCTGCTTGCTAGGGTATGTACCGGAGAGGAAAAAAGGATAGGATGTGGTTTTACATGATTTGAAGTATTACGATTCGTTCCATTACTTTAAGAATTTTCAATATAAATATTAAATGAAATACGCGCGACCACACAGAGACACAATAAAAGTAAAGAAAAATATTACTATAGTTATAATAAAGAACATGACGTACTACATTTTTTTTATTTATTTTGCTGCAACATCATCATCATCATCATCCGAGCGTTAAATCCCGGTTGCGTTCGGAGCGTTCACTCCGACGCCCAGGGTCCGCTTTCCTGCTTTTTCTACTCCACTTCGCGCGGTCTTCAGCATCCCCCGTTTTGAGACCATTGGCACGCATGTCATCCTTCACGACGTCAAGCCAGCATTTCTTGGGCCTTCCCCTTCGACCGGGACCTGGCGGAGGCGGCATGGCTAGACATTTGTTCCCCACGTAATTAGCCGATCTGCGTAAAACGTGGCCGTACCAGCGTAAGCGACACTCTTGCAGTTTGTCTGCTATGTTATTTATTATTTTGCTGCAACATATCTCCATAAATTCCTTACAAGCTTAGCAAAATAATTTATATAAAATATGGTACAAGAGGTTGGAGCGAGCTGCTATGTAAATAAAGTTTTATCATTTAAGAATTCTTCAATAGTGTAGTGTCCCTTTTTTAGCAAGATACTTTTTAGTTTGGTTTTTAATTTAGTGAAAGGCAGATCTAATATTTCACTCGGAATCTTATTGAAGAAGCGTATAACCCCCAAGAAAGAGGACAATACTTTTTGTAATCTTTGTGATAAAATTACAGTTATAGACCATTTCACGTAGATGTAACGATGGGTTTAATGCGTTATTTGTATTACTGTTAATGACGTTAAATGTTGCCAGAACTAACTATCCCTTAAAGGCGTTACTTTTAACGCTATTAAGCTAGATCCGTGCATTACCAAGAAAGTACATAAATTCCTGTATCCGGGTGGCCTGTCGTGAGTGGCGAAAAACAAGCCACAGACGGGTAGTAGGGTATTTATTTGTGCAACTCTATGGCCATCACCTCTGATCTAAAGTATGCCACCATAATAACCTTAAGTCGTGTTCCGGCAGTAATGGACAGGCTCCAGAGAGATTGGTAGCACCTTTGGTGCTACAAATGTCCATAGGCGATGGTAACCGCTTTCCACCAGGTGGGCCGTCTACCTGTCTGCTGAACTCAAGCAATAAAAAAAACATTATAAATGAGGCGCATTTGGCCACAGTCAATAACATTATCGCATGAAATTGCGTCCATTTACGAGTAAAAATGTCGGTCTTTGTGGTTGAGAGGGCTAAGACTTTGCCGGCCCACCTCACTGCAACGCAGAGGCTCCGGGTTTGATTCCTGGTATAGTAAATTTCGGAAACATATTATCTCCGTTATTTACAATGGCCTGGGTGTCTGGGATCGGCCCCAGAGTAGTCAGTTGTATAACACAAGCTTAATTTGCTTAATTTGGGAATATACAATATAGTCTACAAAGCCACAGACGTATTGACTTCACAGTTATAATAAGCATTCCATTTTACTAGAAATAACTACAGAACCCTAGAAGAAACGAATAAGATATATGTGAACTTTTGTTTCACTACTAGAGTGTACTTATTTGATGACAGAACTAACTTGATACTCACTGAGATCGGTGTAAATAGTCGCTTGGCTTTGAGTTCTCTAACAATTTCCAATATCCCGCCTCTTACATACAAACATCGAGAGTGGATCAATGCCATTATATACAGTGATTTTCAATACCTTGTACTGCATGGCTAGATCTCGAGTACTATATTACAAAAATTTGATGCTAATGTACTTGTTTGTTGATACTTTGATTTGATATTTATTAATACTTGTGTTAGGTCGTACAAAGATGTAAAAGGCCCATAATAAACAAGGTTGGAAAAAAATCACCTCTATTATAGAATAGACTATAGTAGAATTATT
Source organism: Dendrolimus punctatus (assembly GCA_012273795.1). NCBI lineage: Eukaryota > Metazoa > Arthropoda > Insecta > Lepidoptera > Lasiocampidae > Dendrolimus > Dendrolimus punctatus. The sequence continues at coordinate 16,514,177 of CM022540.1, read as the reverse complement.
TTGTCCGTGCAGTTTGGGTAATAAATCAAACTCGGCCTCAGCCCGGCTAGGGCGGTGAGCATGTTCAAAATCATTATTATCTATTTTGCTGTTAATTTTAAACTTAGATATAAGTATTTATATTTATTTTTAATATAACTTGTTACATTCTAAAATTTTGTGCCTATAGTTTTTTAATACATAGATACCTAATTAATCATTTATCTTCAATCATTATTATTCTTATTTTAATAAATACGTTGTTTTATCTATTTTTTTTCTTTCATTTATATCACTAACCCAAAAAAGTACAAAACTAAATACACTATCAATAACGCTTATCGACAACTATAATGCGTATCACTATGCCTGCCCATAAGGCCCGTGAGTGGAAGAGAGAGCGAAATACTCGCTTCTCCGCTCCGATTATTTATGAGCCAAACTGCACGGAGAAAATAATTCTACTATAGTTACTTTTATATATCCTTAACAACATTTTGCATCATGTTCATATGTAGTCTACGCGAGTATGACCATGTCTCTGAATTCCGATAAAAACTCAAGGGGTGGCCAATTCGGTTTCGCCGAAATACTCACATAGTCACATTCTTTATTTTCTCTACAGTTTTTTATTTGTCCCAAGTACTCCTGATTACCTTAAAAAACGCCTTAAATTTATTTTGTGCTCTCATTAATTAACGCCCTTGTACTAAACCTAAATGAACACTCCTGGGCATAACTCAACTTTCTACAACAATTATTTTTCCGTTAAGGCCATACAGCTTTGGAACGCGCTTACTGTTGCTATCAGAAAAGCAAAATCGCTACCAAAAAATACTACCTGTCGTTGGACCACGATAATTAAATAAATCTATAAACATTTATATATTTTATAGATATGTATATTAAATTATATTATCCATTTTACATGCCGGCCTCAACAATATAATACGTCGGGCCCTTGACAGCGCCGGCGTGCCAGCCGTTCTCCAACCGAACGGCCTGATCCGCGACGATGGCGAGGCCCGACGGTATGACTTTAATTTCCTGGAGCTTAGAAAGGCCGCTTGTGTTACCTGTGTCGACACACTAGCGACTTCTCATCTCCAGGAGTCCAAAGTTTGGACCGGTTGCACTGCCACTTTTGCCGTAAACCTCAAACGGCTCAAATAGTCAACCCTTAGAATAGGTTACATATTTGAGCCGTTTAGGTTGGAGCCTTTCGGCCCATGGCGACCAAGGGTCCACAAATTATTTCAAAAGATTAAAAACGCCTGGTCGACAAAACAGGAGACTGGAAGACTGGAGCTTACCTCGCTCAAAGGATTAGCCTTTGTATCCAGCGAGGTAATGCTGCCAGCCTTACCCAGCGACAGTGGTTTGGTGGGGCTGGACGGGCTTTTAGCTTTTAGCGATAAGACTGCCCTTTGTACATAACTAGATATAATTTGTAACATTTTAAGATTCAGTAGCCATGCTGAGTGAAACAGAATCCCTATAAAAACGCCATGCGTGTCTGTCCGTTTATTGTTTTTTCCGACTAATAGGTTAAATTATTTATCTCAACAAGTTCCGGGTCTATGTAAATTCACCTGAATGGAAGGTGAATTTGATCTTTTTGATTTCCACATAATGTTAAACCATGGTATAATAAAATCACAAGATAGCTAAAAATAAAAAAATATAAGCTAATAGAACATTTTTCCCATTTGGGAAACTAGGCACTTCACTTTTTGCCTTGAATTTTCAAGGCAAAAAGTGAAGTGCCTAGTCAGACCTTATCGAGATAAATTTATGTGACAGGAATATAGTTTTATCTATGGGGACATTCTCACGGGAATTGTAGTTAAATAAGATTTTCACGGATAAACAAGTCGACGAATGATATATTTTTAGGAAACCAAACAGCCACTTAAAATTGCTCAGCGGGCAAAGGAACGAGCCGTATTGGGCGTGTGGTAAGTAAGTATGTAAGTTCTGTATGTAAGTTCGGATGGAATTGACCAACTTTCCGGTTTCCGATTGAGCTATAATTTTGCACGCATATGCATATCGCGTGACCATGCAATAATATGGTACCATGGAGCTGATCTGATGACGGAGTCGGAAGGTGGACATGGGAACTCGTGTACTAAACAAGATAGACCCGTCGTGTTTGGGCTCGTTTTACTTGTCTTAGCTAACAATCTGCTGCTACACGATATCCAGGAGCTCTAAAGCTTGTATTTAAAAACCTTTATAAAAAAGTTTATTTATTCTTAACACTATATTTCCGATGTCACTTTATTGAGAGGGGCTTTAAATTCATTTGAATAGCTTATTAAGAATTGTACAAAGCGGACGGACTTTGCGCGTGTTATTGAATTACGACCTTCTGCTTTTATATTTGGACTTGTTGTGATAGGTTATATTTGTACCTGTGTTATACGTGTTTGTATTATTCTAATAACATCTATAGTAATTCTAACAGCATTTTAATTCGAGTCTTGCGACTCGTAACATAATGTTTATTAAAACTGATTACACAAATGTGTCAATTGGAATGTCGAATGTTTGAATTTTGATGTATTCAATTAAAGGATGTATGTATGTAATGTAATAGATTATAAATAATAAATATAATAATAAAGTTATTATATTTAAAAGATAAAAATTTAGATTTCAAGCGGACTTGCTTTTATACAGTTTATATGAATGTACCCACGACCAATGATAAAGTTTGAACAATTCCTAATTGGAATAACACATTCCAGGGTTAATGGGTTATAAAGTGAAATCCAATCCTTATTTTATGCGACATATTTCCATTAACAGAGAAATTCAATTAAAATTGCGAAACAAGCTGAAAACGATATAGCGTCAAAATGTTATTCGCTTCTACTAATTCAGCGCGGTTTCACCCGCATTCTCTTCCGGTTCATATAATTGTGGTTGATGTTTTTCCTTTACATAGAATTGTTAAATGTGACAGTACCTTCGCACTAGACGTGTTAGGATAGGCTCTATTAGGTTGTTTGTATAAAGATCTATGAAAATGACTCATACGCTCTTCGGGTGATCAGAGGGCTGTTTCTAATCTCGGAGAAAGGATCAGTATGGCGATGCAGCGAGGTAACGTAGCCAGCATTCTAGGAACCTTACCCATTGACTTTAGTGCTCTTAGCTCAGTATTCCACTTATAGTCAATATAAATATAATTTCCGTCATTGTACTAGATTATTATAGTAGGGTGATTTTTTTTGACATTTTTCTTTCTCGCTCGCCACCAAAAGTTTAAATTGATTTGAAGTACATTCCGCGTGCGTGGAAAGATTTTCCATATAAAATATATGTAAATCTATCTAGCTATCACATCGGGCTTGGTCGCGATTTACTCAGAATTAAATAATGAACAACAGCGTCTACTGCGATGAAAGTGTACTTTATACTGGTGAATTGGTGCACGTCACTGAAATCGGTTTTCACCTAAAATTCTAGTATTTTTGCTGTTATCTCAGAACCAATGGACTTTAAAAAAAATGTATGTAGCAAATTTGTTGAAAATTTAATTTCCTACAAAAAATGTCATACACCTAATTGCTTAGTTCAATATTTCCTAAGCTATAATTCCTTAGTGGTGTAAATTTGTTATGGATTATAAAATAAATTTATTTATAAATGAAGTCGATTTTTATAACAAAGAGAGTCGGTAACGCGTTACTCGTGGTAGCGTAATGGCTAGCGCACGCTTCCTAAACTAAAAGGTCGCGGGTTCGATTCTGGCCGAAACGCATGCACCACTTAGGCTGCTTTCTGTCTTAATGTGCATATTATTATAATTACCACGTGCTAACAACGGTGAAGGAAAACATCGTGATGCAAACTGCACATCGAGATAACCGATGTGTCAAACCTGCCAAGCCGCCTTGGACAAGCGTGGCGGGTATACTGTCCATTCCCCTTCAGTGGGAGGCCCGAGCCCAGCAGTGGGACATTTATGGGCTGTTGTTATTATTAATAACGCGTTAGTACATTGGTAATTGATCCGTCATCGAGCTGTCAAAAGTACAATAAATGCTTGAAAAGGGATTATACTTTATCTACAACATTGTCTACACGGTACAAGGTAAAATTACCTACAGAATCGTTTAACCAAATTCGCTCTAAACCTTTTAAACTGAATTTAAAAATGAATCCTTTGTCCTACAACCCACCGGGTATTTGTTGGAAACAGTTTATATTCCAATTTACGCCTTTTTCGTGTCCCCGGCCTAATTACTTTTGGCGCTGAATTTGTACGCGCTTTGGATTGGCTACATCGGGGTTTTTCATTGGATATTGAAATACGCGTCAAAGTACTTGGTAGACCACAATGAACGGTTCCATGGAGATGGTGACTGGAACTGTATAATAGCTTTAGTCATTTGCTACGTTTTTTTTTTAAATAGTGTAGTTTTACAAAGCCTGACTGAGGATAACGCAAACATAACGAAAAATTACATACGCGAAAGGTGAAAATGACCTATCCACGCCCGTGCCCCAAACCGCTCCTTGCCTAAGGGATGGTTTGGGGCACGAGCGTAGTAACGGCGCTACTAGTTCGAGCGCCTAAATAGGTCTTTCGCCAGAGCTTAACACCTTCTCTAATGAAATCAGGCGTTAAATTTATATCTAATCTGATGAACTCATTTAATACGTCACGTATGAAGTAAATTTCTTTTTCTGTGGCCAGTATTTTTTTGTGACTCATGATAGTTGATTAAATTTTTTATTTAGCTTAATAGCTCAAATACTTAAATTTAAATTAAATAATAAGTTAGTGAAAGTAACTTATTAGTATAAAATTGATGTTATAAAATTGTTGTTGAATTTTTATTTCAATTTATGCGGGGATTTAACAATGGCTGAAAACGGTTGGGACATACGTCGAATATATTATCTATGGTACGTATAGATTTTTTTTGACATCATCAACCCTGTCATCAGGCAACTCCAAACGTATTTTCATCATCATAGTATGATAAATGTAAAAATGTTTTAAGCCTTATTTATATGAGCACTGGCCACTCATATAGATTATCCCTTTTTATTACATTTTATCCTGTTCGATCCAGAATATGACGATATCCTGAGGATATTATATTTGCTAAAATTACTTTAGAACCATCATTAAATAACTTTTTATTACAAATGTAAACGAAATTGGAACGTTGAAAAATATTTTATGGCTATAATTTTTGTTTAACTCGTGTAAGCGCTGTAATAACATTTTATTTATTCAACGTGTACTGTATCTGTGCTGTGATAATAATAAGATAAGAAAACTTTAAATTTAATTCTATAATAAAATCTATTAAAGTTTGTTGTGTCATTTTTTAGAAGAAAACAGAATATAATATGCGATCAAAGTGAACAAGAATAGCTAGGAGTGTGCTAAAGGTCGTTACATAGTATTTTCTTAACTTTAGTTGACTTTAAAAACTAAATCTTTACAACCTTTAAAACATAGTTTTAATTAGATCCTTTTCAATTTCATGAAATTTACGAATTTGAAAAGGAACTAATTAGGACTTTCAATCTGTTACTAATTTAAGTTTCATAAATAAATTTTAAATAATAACACGTTGGTTGGAAGTTTTACCGGAGAATTTCTATTATAATAAAAACACCCGTGCGTTTTTATTATCCCAATGGGGTCTATCACTACATTTTTTACTGAGTGTTTGATCGAAGAAATTTAACAACACCTTTTTTAAAAAAAACGTAACGAAGTGAGTAAGAAACTCAACTGGGAGCTCATTCCAAATCCCCATGCTGCGTGAGAGAAACCCTCTTGAGAACCATTGCGTACATAAGCCAAGCGGCTCAAGAAAATGGATATGAACGCCCAGCCAGAACGCCAAGGCGAAGGCACCATTCTGAACGGTCTCTCGGAACACAACCCATTACACAGTCAGAAGAATTCGCAAAGAGAAGAGGCCTCTCTGAAGGCCAAGCGTATCTAGGTAGTCTGTGAGTGTGGGATCGTCGACAACGCGGACATCTTGACGATGAAGAGAGTCCAGGGATTAAACGGATAGGCTTTAACTGCTGCAGGATGCTTTAACCCACAGCTTTGAACAGTTGTGCATAACATTGAACTCATATTTTAACTTTTTGATTATAATAATTTTTTATATAAATAATATTACATACATACATACATAACTTCACGCCAGGTCCCTTGCGGGGTAGGCACGAACAACAGAGTGCCATACAGGCTTATTCTTACACACCTCACTTGCTTCTTTGACATTCATAGCTCTTGTCATGCACGCTCGTCTATTCTTAAGGCTCCTGACATCATAAATAATATTCATATAAGTAATACATTTGTAAGATAAAATTTACAATACAATACAACAAAACTCTTTGATGCCACCCGTGATCAGAAAGCTGGCTCATATTTCGCCCAACAAATAAGTATCGCCATACAGCGCGGCAATGCAGCCCGCCTTCTAGGCACGCTCCCATCTGGCAGCGATTTGTTAGTCTATAATAGTTTGTAATATTTATAATTTAGATTATTTTTAGTTTTTAATTTAATTCCAAATTTACAATTAAAAGATCCAGAGATGACAGGCAGCTTCCGATTTACACGGACCACTTGCACAGAACTTATTGTCCTCACACTTGGCTGTAACACAGTGTGATTCTATACTCAAGATTACACTGAATAACACTCTAACCTACACTCCCGCCAGGTTTTATACTTTAAGAACGAGTAGAAAAATAAGTAATGGAGGTAGTTAACCGGAAATATCGCTCACATCAGTATTTTAGTAAACGAAGTGACAATGAAACTGGTGAGCCGAAAGTACCGCACACATTAGTATTTCATTAATTAAATTGTTTACACTATTTGTAGAAATCACTCAATCAATCAGGATATTATTATCAATTACATTTGTAACAACAGTAACTTATTTATTAGGTATAAATTGGCATTTATCTTTATTTAAAGCATTACTTAGTGAATGGTTCTTACACAATAACGATATACAAAATATGAATAACACTCGACGCACAGTCTTCAAACTTCTTATCGCGCTCAACACAAAACCTCTTCACGCTGGCTACACTTTAATCACACAGCTACGCAAAACGCTCCTCGTCTGATAAATCCTCTATACAGAGCCACTGTGGTTAATTTTCATCCCTTTTTGGAAATTTTATTAATAGCTACTTACCGTTAAATCCGTAACAAAGCACAGGAGCTTTGTCAAAAAGCGTAATATCATTTTATTTAGAAGAGGATTAACGCGCTAAGTCTTTATAATGTTCTTTGAAGCGGTTTCGTCCATTTTATAGCAACGGCTTTTTGTATGGCCACTTATATATAAGGCTTTTACTAATATTTAATACAAGGATACGCCGGCGAGTTCATCCGCTTGACATGAAATTCCCGCGGGATGCCCAGGATAACTAATAGCGCAGGTTTTAAGTCTAAGAATTATCTCAATCGATCGATCGGAGAAAAACGCCTCCAAATCGGCCAAGTAGTTTTTACGTGAATCCCGAATAAACAAACAAACCTAAAGTAATTTTCATTGTGTTCTCCGTCGTTTATTTTGTTACATGCCGACAAAGAGTGAATGCACATCTGCCATAAACCTTGCTTATTACCTTTCCCGCATTTGGACTTCTTTTGCTTACTTTGTGTTTAAAATTTGCAATTAAGAAAAACATTCTATTGTTATTGTACTTGTTTTATGGCAGTCATTAGGCAGCTGTGTCGAACTAATTCTTGTTGTTGTTTTGCGTCGAGGCATATTGAATTTGTACAGAATAAAAGAAATGCCCGAACGGAGGGGTGAGACAGTCAAGCGACGATTACGATACTAGTAAGACGTGTGTAGTACATTCGATATATAGTGGCGGACTTTGGGTCTGTTATTGGATCGTGCAGTTTGTACTGGTTGTATCCAGTTATATTTGTACCTGTTTATACGTGTTTGTACAGTCCTAATAAATTCTATAGTAATCCCAATGGCATTTTTTTCGAGTCCTGCATAACTTGTAATAATATAGTCTATTCCAGTTGGGTTTTTTAAGTAGCGTCATTGTACAGACACGGCATGTTTAGAATTTTGTAATATTATATAGAGATATAAGATCCATTGTAGATCCACTGTCTTAGATTTAACTCAGACTATTGCAGGCCACCTTGATTCTAAAAACAAATGCTTAGGTATCTTTCTTGACATGGCTAAAGCGTTTGACACTGTCTCTGTGCCCATTCTGTTAAATAAATTAGAAAACGCAGGAATTAGAGGTTTACCACTGCTTCTGTTTAAAGATTATTTAACGAAGAGGACTCAGCAAGTTAAAATTGATTCCTTCCTCAGCAATGAACAAGAAATTACATATGGGGTGCCACAAGGGAGTGTACTGGGTCCTACGTTGTTTAAAATCTATATTAACGATCTATGTAAAATTAAAATTCCTAATATGGCAGTCTTTACTTATGCTGATGATACCGCTTTAGTTATACATGGTCCTAGCTGGAACTTTGTTAAAAATAAGGCTGAGGAGTGTATTTCCACCGTTATAGCTTGGCTAAACTATAATCTACTCACGTTACATTTAAATAAAACAAACTACATAGCCTTTGCTCTCAGAAAAAACCTGAAACCTAGTAAAGATTTCTTTCTAACTGCTCACACATGCACAAACAAAACAAAGAACTGTAACTGTCCGTGTCTAGCATCTGTAAAAACATTAAGATATCTTGGAGTAGAGATTGATGAATATTTGCGATGGGACACACAACTTAACAATGTAACAGCCAGAACTTGATATATATATTCAAAAAACTAAGACATTGTGCACCGCTAGAATTGTTGAAAAAAAATCTACACAGCATTATGTCAGTCCATTCTGAGGTACTGCATTTCAGTATGGGGTGGAGCATCTAAAACTATGTTTCTGAAATTGGAAAGAGCTCAAAGAGCTGTGCTAAAAGTCTTGACCAAAAAACATTTTAGATACCCAACCCAACAATTGTTGGCAGAATGTGGGGTGCTTAGTGTACGTCAGCTTTACATTCTTGAACTAATTATAAGAAAACACAGAAATGTCCCTTTACCCGAACCTACCAAACGTCAAACCAAAATAATATGCCCCTGTATCCCGCATAGTACTAGTTTTGCCAAACGTCAATTTTATATCATCAGTTGTTTACTGTACAACAAGGTACATGATGCATGTGACATCATATATTTAAACAGACGTGAAATCAAAGCAACCACCCAAAAGTGGCTTATGCAACTAGATTATCATAAAACTGAAAACTTATTATATAACATCATATAAATTAACCTTATTATATATATCACAATATTGTAATCCCTCATTTGCAAACATACACTCATACACACACGCACAGACACACACACACACACACACACACACACACACACACACACACACACACACACACACACACACACACACACACACACACACACACACACACACACACACACACACACACACACACACACATACATACATACACACGCAAAGAAGTTATAATTTATTTTAAAAAATAATTTTGAGATAAATTGTTAAGTTAGTCACACACGTATTTGGTGTTCGCAATACAGGCTAGTCCTAGTGCGGAACCTATGAAAGCAATATTTCTATGTAATTTTTTGTCAATAAATTGATTTTATTTTTTATTTTATTTATTGTTTTACTATATACTATATATACTCTCTTTAAGCGTTGGAATAGTTTTGATTAAATAATTTTTCAGGACTTCTACGGTTCAACATACAGCGCTTTGCCGACGCTACGACCTACTTTAGGCTACTTTAATATTATGATATTAGTATAAATAATGCTGACAAATACTTTGTAATCGAGTTGCTATCAAGTTGCTAATAGTCGTAACATACGACTTCAACTACCACTAAGTTGAACTCAGGGATCAGCATCCAAGATCTAATAGTACGAGAATAAATCCCTGAAAGCAACAAGGTGTATTTACTTCACTGTACTATATATAAGAAAGCACCAGCACTCCACTAACTACTGCCAGCATCCACCACTACAAGCAAGAGCAAGTGTACAAACTGTACAGGACTCAATAGCAAAATTACAAAAATAATGACCATTAGTCACCACCATTTCTAAGCGGGCCCACACGCACTTGTCCGATTTGTCAAGCAATCATCATTCTTATTTGTCTTCCACAATTTACATAACTTTGACAATATATTCTAAAACACCGAATACAGAAGGAAATAAAATGTTAGAAGTGGAATTGGTTGCTATTTAAAATAATTAACCATTATCCGACTGAGAGTGCGGCATATACGACACTGATAGCAGATCCTTGATTGAAACATAACATTCAATTAATTTTTCAAACTATGTTATCTGTATTATCGCAGCGCATCGTTTTCTATTTTGAATTGCAAACATGATATAATTATGCATTTATTCAGTAACAGCGTATTAGCTGCGAAAAGCTTTATTAATTTTTCATGCACTTTTCTTTAACTATTCAACCTAGTAACGTTGAGGACGTTATTACATTATTCAATAGCGTCGCTAAGGTAACATACCGCAGAAGTCAAAAATTGGACATATTATGTTTTATATGTTATTAAATAGCCACTTTCGGCGTGCATCCAATGATGAGAGAAACCACTGATTTGTATATATATTCTAGTGGTCGCACATGGTCGAAATTCAACCATAATAATTAATGTCAAAGACTATACTTTTATAAAGATTTCGCCAAGGCTACACTGTTAATTTGACTTGAAACATAAACAAAAGACTATATATGCGTGCGTGTGTCAAATATTAGGGCCTTACATATGAAGTTGGAGTTTCGTCATCCTGGCCACTTTGATCTCAAATATCTCCTCTTTGGTTAGGAATTCCAATTTTAAATTTATACAACTATTTACTATGCTTTTGTGTTTTGAAAACCGTAATTCATTTGTTTCTTCCTCTTTTGGTTTTTTTTTTTTCACCGAACCGAGTCAAGAGGAAGAGGATGTAAGAAGTGAAATAGAACAAATTTAGTTTTTTTTAATTTTATGTTTCTCTTTTTGTACGGGCTAATGTCCGTAACGGGTGGACCAATTTAAATGATTTTTTGTGTGATGGTAGCTTATATCCCTGGTTATATAGGATACTTTTGATCTCGAGAAATTAAAGAGTTCCCGTGGGATAGTTAAAAAACCGCACCACGCGGATCTATGTATCATCATATTAAATTACGTTTTAACGGTTTTAAGATAAGTTTTTCAGTGGCCGTGGTCACGGACGACCACGCTTTTTACGGTCACTGTAAAGCGGCCGAAACGTCAGATAAACCAAAATCAAATAAATTACCGGGATTAAAACCGTTAAAACGTAGTTTTAACATGTATACAAGTCGCGAAAACTTAAGAAAATATCACATATCATCAGCTAATTATAATAACTAAGCAACATTTAACATATTTTTGTCATCATTTTATTTTGGTCTTATTTTCTTTTTAAATATCTTTCAATGTGTGTGAATTGGATAGTAGAGAGGGGCGCCGTAGACATCTTGCCCACAATTCTAAAACTGAGACTGTACCAAGTTAATTATTTTAAAATCCTTCATTTGCAAAATCTAAGATATTAAAATGCCATAGGCGTGACCCTAATTGCTATGCATAAATTCTATGAACCCTCTTGAGTTCAGAGTTTTCAATTAAAAGTTTTTTAATTACTTTTGCATATATTTTTCATTTAAAATTTATTTGTAGTTAGAAAATACTTTTATTGAATAATTATTGCAATTTTATTCCAAAGTGAAAAAAGTGAGTATCTTTTTCTTGCTGGATCTGTTTACTTTAATATTAAAAAAATTATATAAGTTTTAGACGAAATATTAGAATTAAAGATTGTAACTTTATTTCTTATATTTTCAGAATGGATAAATGAAAAATATAATATATTAAGTACCAGCCAATATCTCAATGTCAAAACAGAGTTTCAAACAAATCTATTACTACTGACAATCCTTATTTGACACTTTAATGATCGCGTCGATGAAACATGAACCTTTTATTTTGTCAGTTGGATGAGTTAAAGGAAAAAATTGAGTTCGATTAACCGCTGTCTCTGGTCGATTAGCTATGCGATGTCTTGCTATATTTTTGAAGTGAAAACTTCTTTAGCCGCGTTGGGCACTCACACAATATTATCCCGTCATCGACATGGTCATGACTGGCACATGCGCAGCGGCCGTGTGCTGTGCGCGTTAGACGCTTTTTGGATGGGTAAATCTCGTGCATTCGTGTCATCGACATGCTTATAGCAGTATATCTGTGGCTATACAGCTGACGTATTGTGTAACACTAGTGCTGTGCATATCTTATAAATGAAATTGAATAGATTTAGTGAAAAGTTCAATGTTTATATACTGTGCATTGTTGAAATTGTGTTTTAATTCGAACATTATAAAATTTCAAATTTTAATACTATTTCTGTTTTCACTTCTATCGGCAGTCTTTATAACTGCCAATTTTGTTTTTATTGCATGAGTTGAGCTGACAGATAGACGGCTCTGGAACGCAGTTAACACCGCCTATGTGTCACAAATGTGTTACGAGTGTGCTGCCGGTCTTTAAAGGTAGACTGATCCTGGCCACTAATACCAGAGCACAACCCAGAGCTGTTAGGGCAGCATACCCTAAACCAAGAATAGTTTCGATCCACGCGAACATGTGCCCTAATTACCTGGCTGTGGGTTGTTTTGCCGCCTAATACAACAGTCTGCTAGGCCGCAAGAATTTATATTTTTCCTCCATTCCTGCACGGGTCAAAATATTAAGAGATAATGCACAGAATAAGTTTGTCAAATTTATTGACGTCTAGCTAGTTAACAGTATATATTTTATATATAGGAAAATATATAAAATATATAGCTTTGAGCATGTAAAGAGACTGACAAAACATGTATATAACAGCAGTGTAGGTAACGTTGATGTTGCTGCCGGTAGACAACTACGTACTTGCCATGATTAAATTATTTGGAAGAAAGCTAAGGTAAAAAAGCTACTCATACGGAAATGAATAAAATCAGATAAATCGAAATTTTTGGTGCCAAGATCTTAGCAAGTCGAGGTCTTTCATCTGTACCCAATACTATAGGAAACAGATGAGATAATATTATTATGTAGTAAATATGTTCAAGAGTATGTCATAAGATTTCTACGAGGTCAAGAACATGTCGAACAATATAATTTTTCGAATATACATGTACCTCACCATTTTATTTGCTCACCTTGCTAATTATTTAGGAATAAATTATTCCAGGTACGTGACGTAACATTATCCATCACTAATTGTTTTAGATACAACTTCACACTTGACGATAGCTTTAAATTATAGCAAGACGCAACATATTATAGCTTTTCAATACACCGTTGGGACAGTGACCTACAATATCGTGGGCAGGAACTGTCGCCACATATCCTTAAGTATTTCAAAGACGGACAAGCTCCACGTATCTTGCCAACAAATTTCTCGGATGAATGACTTATATTTCAGTTGAATGACTCAATTTCTTTACTTGCTTAATATTAAAGTAAAAAACTCATCATATAAGGATTGTTTCTTATGATAAAAAGAATTCTCGGAAAATTAAATCAAGTTAACTTGTTCTTACTGATATACTTATTAAATATAAAGCGTGAATAATATATAATACTAGAGTTAACCCGCGGCACAGCCGCGGGGTAACCTCTAATGCGTGTCTCTTGTTTATAGAGCAAGTGCTACAGGTTATATTATATTACATTTTTATGTATTTGCCCACGGAAGATTCACTTCATTTTATATCGATAATTATATATACCAACCCTCGTCTATCTGTCAACAAAATAAATTACAAAACTTGACCAAAAAGGCCAAAATGGTCTAAATGACCAAAAGACCACAGTGACCGACATTGCTAAAATCCGGATGACGGAATAGGCAAAAACGACCAAAAAGGCCAAAATAATCAAAATGGTCAAAATTACCAAATAGGCCAAAATGACCAAAAAGGCCAAAATGACCAAATAGGCCAAAATGACCAAATAGGCCAAAATGACCAAATAGGCCAAAATGACCAAATAGACCAAATAGACCAAATAGGCCAAAATGACCAAATAGGCCAAAATGACCAAATAGGCCAAAATGACCAAATAGGCCAAAATGACCAAATAGGCCAAAATGACCAAATAGGCGAAAATGACCAAATAGGCCAAAATTACCAAAAAGGCCAACATGAAAATTATCCCTTGTCCATCCTCAGTATTTAATTTACATATGTACCGAATTTCAGCCAAATTGGTCCAGTAGTTTTTCCGTAAAAGCATAACAAACAAACAGACAAATATCATGTTATCCCGGAAACTAACCCATTTTTCGGGATAAAAAGTATCCTATGTTCATCCTCGGTATCGAAAATATATATATACTGAGTTTCAGCCAAATCAGTCCAGTAGTTTTTACGTGAAAACGGAACAGACAGACAGACAGACAGAGTTACTTTCGCATTTATAATATTAATAGGGATAATAGGGATTGTAACGACCTTAACGCCGACAAAAGACAAATTCACACCTGTAGATATTTTATTACCTTTTCGGCATTTGGACTTCTTTTGTTTAAAATTTGTGATTAAAAAGACAGCCAAATGTGTATTGTAATATTTTATGGTTGTCATTAGCCAGGTGTGATTCTAGGAAATTCAGTCCACGCGGCCGAGCAGACATATTGCATTTGTACAGTATAAAGCAATGCCCAAATTTAGAGATGAGCAGCGATAACCACGCGGAGCAAGACATTTGTGTACATGCGGTAATGTATTAAGTGACGGACTTTACGCGTGTTATTGAATCGTGCTTTACGTTTGGACTGGTTGTGGTCAGTAATAAATGCCGTTGCCGCGACTTGCCCTCACACAACACTCGAAGAATCTACTTTGGATGGCCAAACAAGCACTAAAGGACTCATACAAGTATATATGGTGTAAGAATGGAAAGGTACTTGTTCGAAAAAGTGAGGGCAGTAAAATATTAACCCTTCGTAGTGAAAACGATATTGCCAATCTACAACTACAAGCGAAAAACTAAATTAAAATTTGATATTTTATCTGCTTTTAATATCACTTTAGACTATAATGGATTTTAACTTAGATAATATTAAGGAACTTCATTATTGTATAGATTTAAACTCATATTTTCAACTTATACCCAAATGTCATCGAAGTACCACGCTAACCTGCATTCATATTAATATTCGTTCTATTATTAAAAACTTTTCAAAACTAGAAGTTATCTTACATACATCTAGAATGAAGATTGATGTAATAGTACTTAGTGAGGTAGGTATTTCTGATAATGTAAGCGCCCTATTTAAATTGCCGCAATACAATATGCACACTAAACTACGACCACATCAAAAGGGAGGAGGGATAATTATATACACACATAATAGTCATCAATTTGGCATTATAAACACTTCTACTATGCAATTTGAGTGCATAGTGGGTACACTACAAACGAAACAAAACACCTATTATAATTTATGTTCAGTATACCGACCACCAAATAGCAACAAAATCCTATTCATAAAAGAATTGCAATCACTCCTACTAACATTATCACATCGGGATGTTATTTTCATAGGGGACATAAATATAGACTTAAAAACGAAAAACAATACGCTAACACAGTATTTAAATTCACTATATGAATACGGGTTTGAATGTGGCATTACTGATTACACTAGAATCGAACAAAGGAAAGAAATAACATCCAAAAGTTGCATTGATCATATTTTCGTGAGGTGTAAATGCAATGTGTACTGTGCGGCGATCGGTACTGTTCTAGCGGATCATCGACTGACTGCGATAACCTGTTACGACAACACAAATATACAGGCTGATCCAATTTTTAAAACAAGGATTAATAGCTCAAATTTTATCAAAGAAATCAATAACACTGATTGGTCGAAAATAAATGATTATGAATGTCCAAATAAAATATATAACTTTATCAAAGATACATTTGACAGTTGTTATGAAAAAACAAAATTCGAAATTAAAATAAACCCAACTCGAAGAAATAACAAAATTTGGATAACAGACGAAATCAAACAAATATGTATGGAAAGGGACAAAACATTCATACAATTAAAAAAAGACTGTACTAATAAAATATTAAAATTAGATTATATAAAACTAAGAAATAAATCTACCAAATTGATAGAAAGAGCTAAAAATAATCATATTAAAACAGATATATGGAAAAACAAATGGGACATGAGAAAATTATGGGAAATTTTAAACATCATAAGTGGGCGAATAAAACAATCCATTGATGACGTTCTTAAAAAATCATTTAAAAAACACAATGCCAAAGAAATTGCGAATAAATTTGCACACGAATTTCAACAAACTGCAAAAGATATAATCCCAAATTGCGACACAATGCTTTTAGATGAAAGTACCTACAGAAATAAAGCTAATGTTTCAATGCATATACCAATAACCGACCCAAAAAATGTCTACAATATTATACGTCACATTAAAGAAAACAAATCTCCAGGAATCGATAAACTGCGACCCATCGACATAAAACTACTCGCAGCAAACATAACTCTTGCTATAACGAAACTAATTGATGTTAGTCTTAAAAAAGGTATCTATCCAAACGAACTGAAGACAGGAGTGGTGAGACCCATATACAAAAAAGGACCTAAAGATATCTGTAGTAATTATCGCCCTATTACAATATTACCTATCATAAACAAAATTTTTGAAAAGCATATATGCAATCAACTTCACGAGTTCTTTACAAAAAACAAAATATTATCTGATAAACAATATGGTTTTCAGCCAAAAAGAAGTACAACTCAACTCCTTTCTCACTTTACAAACTATGTAAATGAATGCTTAAATGATCGGAAACATGTATTAATGGTATTTATAGACTACAGTAAAGCGTTCGATATATTAAAACATGATATACTTCTAAAAAAGCTGGAACAAAATGGTATTAGAGGACCTATACTCAAGTGGTGCGCCGATTACTTAAAAAATCGATCATTCCATGTAAAAGTAGACTCAGAATTTAGTGACAGTGTGATTGTTACTGAAGGAACGGCCCAAGGATCAGTCATTGGTCCCTTACATTATTTAGTTTATGTTAACGATGTGGTAAATATAATACAACACTGTAAAGTATATCAATACGCGGATGACACATGTCTAGTAGTGTCAGATCGAGACATTTTAATTGCCCAGAGCAAACTCCAAGAAGATTTCACACGTGTTGCTGAATGGTCGTACGATAATGGTCTAGTTCTAAATCAACAAAAGACGAAGTTACTACATGTGTGTTCTTCTCAAACAAAACTAAAATATAGCACCGATATCAAATTAATAGCTCATGATCACAAATGCCTGCATCAGAAACCGGCTCAGTGTTTTTGTAAATCTATTGAGCAAGTTAACCAAGTGACATATCTCGGACTAATAATAGATCATCGCTTTAACTGGGAGAAACATATTGATAGTGTCTGTAATAAATTAAGAGCCATCCTAGCAAAATTTTATATAATTAAATTTAAAATTCCCTATACAATAATGATAAATATCTATAAATCTCTAGCAGAAAGCATTATATTATACGGACTTAGCAGCTACGGCCGAACATTCAAAACTTATCTAGATCGAATATTGAACCTACAAATAAGAATACTAAAAACTATAGTACCAAAAAACATACGAGCGAAACACAAAACAGACCTAGATGGCTTATTTAAATTCTGTAATGTGAGCCCTATCCATATTAAAGTTAATATACAGCTTTTAATTGAAAACTACTTTGCCTACGAAAACGAAATAGCACACGGTAAATTTACGCGACACGTCAAACATAAAAAATTAATAACTAATAACGCTACAAATTTTTATGGAACAAGAACAACAGATTATCTAGTACCAAGACTAAAAAACCAGATACCGGTTGAAATAAGAAATAAAATAAACTCCAATAATATGAAAACTATAATTAAATCCCTAGAAGATAATTTTACTTAAAATAAACGTAGACTTAAATATTTATTTTATCCATATTCATTCAACTATACATATAATATTATAACACACATCTAATAACATATATCTATATATATTTATATTTATTGTCAATTAATTTATTCTAATAGCCACTAGATACTCATCCTGTATATACATACCAACAACAGTGTACAAGGTCATGTGTTAATGTTTACTATCCTCTCTCACCTCACTTGGTACTAAGAATGCAGAAAGGGTAGATGTAATAATTCTAACTACCTCATATTTATTAATTATTATTGTAAATAAAGCGCGGACTATTAACATCTTCGTCAAACCCTTTCGGGTTTTAAGATGTATATATGTAAAAAATATGTATGTTTTTTTTGTTTGAATAAATTAAAAAAAAAAAAAAAAAAAAATTACTATAGAGTTTATTAGAACTGTACAAACACGTATGAAACAGGTACAAAACTGGATGCAACCAGTTCACACTACACGATTCAATGCAATTCAACACACGCAAAGTCCGTCACTATATCGCTAATCGAATGTACTGCACACATCTTACTCGTATCGTAGTCGTCGCTTGACTGACCCACCCCTCCGTTCCGTCATTGTTTTATACTAAACTATATAATAGAACAAAGGATCGCGTTCGCCGAGTTAATCCCGCACACCTGGCAAGCTTCGACGGTCATAAAACAAGTTCAATAACAATAGCATGTTTTTCTGGATTAAAAATTCTAAACACAAAGTAAACAAAAGAACTCCTAAATCAAAGAAGGCAATAAACGGCGTTCTACGACATGCAGGTGTGCGTTCTTTATCGGTATGTAACAATATTTAAAGGTCGCTGAGGAAGATTAATGGCGATGTAATATGGAATTAATCATGTATGAAAAACAGGTTTAAACTGAATGTTAATAAATACCAGATTTATGTTCGGCCAAGAAAGGTTGACAACGGTTATGCGAAAAGTGACATGTAGTTTTTTAACAACACATAGGTGACAAAGGTAAGAAAAATATTTGCGTAAATATACTTTGTGCGTTCGTTATCATTAGTTTGAAGAAGACATCCTCTGTATTGGTCACGTCGGTACAAAACTGTCTATATATAAAAATCAATTGCTGTTTTTTTTTTTTTTTATTGCAGGAGATCAGCAGACAGGCAGACGGCCCACTTGATGGACAGCGGTTACCATCGCCTATGGACATTTGCAACACCAAAGGTGCTACGAATGCGCTGCTGCTCTCATTAGGGAGCCTGGAACCTGGTCACTAATGCCGGAACACAACACAAGGTTGTTATGGCGACATACTCTAGACCAGGGGTGGTAGCCATCCAGTCGGGCAAATGCCCTACCACCTGGCTGTGGGTTGTTTTGTCGCCTCTTACGACAGGCCGCCGGGCCGCAGGAAATTGTATTCTTTCTCCGTTCCTGCTGTTCGGTAGTCTCGCTAAAACTCGAGAACTGTTGAACTGATTTAGCTAATTTTGGTTTTGAATTATTTGTGGAAGTCTAGGGAAGGTTTAAAATGTGAGTAAAAGTGAAAAAATGCTTGGAATATAATAAAAACAACAATTTCGCTTTCCCTTGAAAGTCTTACTACCTGTCAAACATTTTATGTTCGTCCCGTCGTTCAGAAATCAAATTAAATTTAAAAGTGGTATTTTTTTCATTTTTTGGTTTTGAATGTCAAACGTTTGATGTGCGTTCCGGTTAAGTTTTGACCACATTTTTTATTTAAGTTGAAACATTCTGCAATTATCATTCAGCTTTTTAGTTATTGATTCTGAGGCGGTACGTAAGTATCAGCTAAGTTTGTAAATAAATAACATAACATATTGTATTAAGTATTCATTAAATTAAATATACTATTAAATTACAAATTAAATATGCAAATGTAAAATAACGTAAAAAAGCGATTTTATTTTTACTTTTATGTAGATCATTTTAAATGACAACAAATGAACGCTACTACTATTTATTATACTTATTTAATTTTTCCATACACATAAGTTGTCTGTAATTTCAGGGTGTTGATTTTTTTCAATAATATTCTTAATATAATAATAAATATATGAATAAATATTCATATCCAAGGTTTATAGACGTAAATAATTTAAAAAATAGATAAAAATTTCATCTTTAAGATTGCCATAACTTCGCAAACAGTAATGAACAACAAATGATAATAATTTGTACAATTCAACGAAATTAGAACCTCCTCCTTTTTTCAATTCGGATAATGAAATGGCCTCGGAACCTCAAAAACGATACCTCTCACCTTTTAAGTAATGCCCAAAATGCGGCCAGCATTTTGGGCACGCTCCCCGCCGACAGCGATATGGAGTCAATTTTTTATTTATAGATCTATTTATATATCTATTTAGTAAGGTATATTTTAAATATGTTTTAACTAAAAACTAACTATGATCTTATAAATATCTATTTAGAGTAATCTATCTTTAAAATTAAACTAAACTATAAAATAGAAAACTAAAACTAAATAAAAAAGAGCAAAATTATAGTTAAAATATTGGTCCCAAACCACTGTCACTTACCGGGAACGTTCCCAAAATGCTGGCGGCGTTACCACGCTGAATAGCAATGCTTTTTTAAAATAACTTTAACAGTAAAGTCTTAAAATAGACAATAATATCTATATTAATTCTATATACAATATGGCCTTAATAAATCTAAGATTATTTTTGCTAGCTTGCCTATGGAGGGTTTTAAAATTTTTAAGGGATATTTCCGGTCCTTTTCGGAGGATACAAACGATTCATTCGATCGTTTCCGGCGATTGCATTGTTCCTGGTATCGAAAATCTGACCCCGTTTTCAGTTTCCTTCCATTTGATGAAACGAGGTATATTTATTCCTTAATAAAATCACTTTAATGTATTTGAACAAAGAAAATACTTTCGATTACCTTTCGAAAGTTATCCAAAGAGTATGGCAACTGATCTCTTATTTGAAAATATAATACTGTCACGACCGGACACAGAACAATGCACACCTGTAGTTCATTACCTTCAAGCATTTGGACTTCTTTTGTTTACTAAAACCTATTGTTATTCTACTTGTTTATGGCCGGAGGTGTGTGGATTACGTTTTCTTGGAAAATTCAGTCCACGCGGTCGAGTTTTGTATAGTTTAGTATAAAACAATGCCCGGGTCAAGCGAGGCAGTCAAGCGACGATTAAGATACGAGCAAGACGTGTACATTCGGTAAGCTATATAGTGATGGACTTTGTGCGTATTGAATCGTGCAGTTTGTACTGGTTGTGTTATATTATATAGTAGTTATATTTGTACCTGTGTTATACGTGTTTGTATAGTTCTAATAAATTATATTCTAATATAATAATTTCAACGGCATTTTAATTCCAGTCCCGCACTCTTAACAATACAATAGAGATGTTGTGTGCGTGGATCCGAAATAAAATAAAAACCCGGATATTCCGTAAACACCAACCAGCTGACGTTAATAGTATAATTTTGTTGCCTGCAGTTATTGTGTAAATGTTTGTTACATAAGAGTAATAGAAAAGAAATAAAATAAATAGACTTTACATAGAGTAACCCAAATCTGATGTCCAAACTCTATGTCCGTCTTTGGCTTCAGAATCTTAAAAAATCTAATTATTATATAAGTAACGTAAACCGCGGCTTAGCCACGGGACAACCCTAGTGTACGTATAATATAAATTATCGAAGAATTAGTGTAAGTTTGAACGCTTCTTTAAGAAATATAAAGAAGCGTTCAAACTTACTCTAACTCTTTATGAATAAGACCTTACATGTAAACGCATTAATCACTTAACAATCAAAGATATTGGCAGTTAGTGCTTAGTGACTAAACTATTTTCATAACAACACACCACCAAACCATACAAGCCTCGGTCCCTCATCAATCAGGACCTTGTTAAAACTTAGACACACGAGCCCATCCGCAATGGAAATAGTCAAAGTACACGGAAATAATTACAATGGACCAAAAGCAATTAGGCTAGTCTGTGTTGTGAGTTGTGACAAAGGACGGAATGGCAAGGGCTCGGATTCGGTGATTGATCACAAAGTCGGCCCATGAGAGCACTCATCTCTGTTAGTATAAATGGAGCAGCGAACGCATTTACCCTCAAATGCTCTCATGTTTGTAAAGAATCTTTTGGTTAATCTGATTTTGGACGGTTCATTTCAGTCTTGAATTAATCTACCAAACTGAAAGACTCTTTATCGTGAATTCAGCAGACAAGCCGACGGCCCTCCTGATTGGAAGCGGTTACAGTCGTCTACATTTTTAATCAAAATTTGTACATCAAAGGCAGTACCAATGTGCCGCTTTCTGAAGGGAAAGTGGAACCTGGCTACTAATACAATTAGAACACAACTCAAAATGCTTATGGCGGCATGCTGTAGACCAGACTGGTAAATACCCTACCAACCTGCTGAGGATTGAAGGCTACCCGGCAGCAGGAAATTGTATCCTTTTTCTGTTCCTGCAGGGACGAAGCTGCACCTAACCTTGACTCATTCAATGCCAATGAAAACCATCATTTCAATTCTGTGCTTTTCAACCAAATTCATTCAATTTGGTTGATCCGTCTGATACGAGCATTAGCGTAAGGTTCGACGCCCGGCGCTTTGCTGACCTACTGAGATTATTTTTATAAATAGCACTGACAATATTTTGTAGGTGACTTACTAGGAGTTCCTAATAACTTGCTAATAACGTCGGAGGCATAATTAATACATGTTTTATTCCTGCGACGGGTTGTCTGGAAGAGATCACTTCTTAGCGATAAGACCACCATTGTACACATTTAGAATATTTTTAGAAAAACTTATACTTTCTGTCTTCCCTCTCTCTCTCTTTAAAAAGGTCGAGTTTTTACAAGGATTTTTTAAAAAGAAAACTCTCTCAGGTGCTAATTAATCTAAAACACAACTTATTTTTTTTCTGTCTGTCTGTCTGTTCATCAGGCGAAAAACGAAAACAAAAAGAATGAATCGAATCAACCAAAATAACAAATCGAATTAAGCAAAAAACGAAAACCACGAATTGAATGTCCCGAAATCGAAAAGTCGAATCACCCGAAATCTACTGAATGTATTTAAATCAAACTCGATACAGAGAGAATTATCACACAGAGAGTTTTTTTTTTTTTATTGCAGGAGATCAGCAGACAGGCAGACGGCCCACTTGATGGACAGCGGTTACCATCGCCTATGGACATTTGCAACACCAAATGTGCTACGAATGTGCTGCTGCACTCTTTAGGGAGCCTGGAACCTGGTCGCTAATGCCGGAACACAACACAAGGTTGTTATGGCGACATACTCTAGACCAGGGGTGGTAGCCATCCAGTCGGGCAAATGCCCTACCACCTGGCTGTGGGTTGTTTTGTCGCCTCTTACGACAGGCCGCCCGGCCGCAGGAAATTGTATTCTTTCTCCGTTCCTGCACGGATTAAAATTCTATTCGGAGTATTCTAAATATACGGGGCAATGTTTAGAATACTTTTTATCCCGGTAAAACACGTCGTTTATGTGTAATAAACGAATATACCCACAAAAGTAATATAAAGTAAAACGTGGATAAAAGGGAATATAGGCGTGCAAACCTCATTACGGCGTATAAATTTTCAAAACATGCTTTTATATTATAGATACATATGCAAGCAATGTGAGGATGTCGCTTTTCCTACAAATATTTTTTCTTTGAAAAACAAATATCAGAACGGAGAAACAATACAATTTCCTCCTGCCGGGCTGCATGTCGAAAGAGACGACAAAGCAACTCATAGCCAGGCGGTAAGGTATTCGCCCGTCTGGATGGCTAGTACCCCTGGTCTAGAATATATCGCCATAACAACCTTGAATTGTATTTCAGCATTGGTGGCCAGGTTCCAGTCTCCATTTAGAGAGCGGCAGCACATTGGTGTGACAAATGTCCATAGGCAGGTAGGCATAGGCCTTCCATCAGGTAATCATGCAAAATAAATACAGATAAACGTTTTCAACGAAATTTTTGTATTTTTAAACTGTCATTCCAGGATTTCTTTTGAATTTGCAGTATAGTATTGCGCTCAGTTTCCTTTTTGTCCCTATTAAAAGAATTGTATTTAAAACACAGCTAGTTTAATAGGTACTTGGCTACAATAATATACTCTATTTGAACAGAGTTTTATGTGAATACTTAAGAAAATACAAAATAATAAAGTCAAAAGCAATATATGAGAATAATCTGATCGTCATAAATCGTATATTCACAACATCTGATAAAACGCTCCGAATAGTGATAAAAATATTTACTTTCATACCCATATAATGTTTATACATAAAAGTAATTAAATACAGTAATATTAGTCTAAGATCCCGCTATACAACCACCTTGAGATGTTTATTTGATGAAACGTATATTTTATATAATGTGTCTTAGAAAAAAATTGAATCATAATTTGTAGCAAATTGTTTTGCCTACAAATATGTTTGTATAACCTTTTGCCCTAAATTTAAGAAGTTATAAGCAAACAAGTGAGTTTTTTTTCTAAAAAAAATATTTTTTGCTCTATAACTTTTTTGCATTTTACAAAAAATTACCTCAGATCAATCTTGTAGATGATCTTTTGAGGATTCTTTTTCCCTATTATGACTCTACAAGTTTTTTGTAATACGCATAGTTTCCGAGATATCGCGAATAAAGTGTTATCACCCTTTTTCGAAGATGGCGGCCGGGGGACAAGGGTGGCGACCTCACAAACTTGAGGTTAAGCTTCTATTGACCCCCAACACATGGCACACGAATAAAATTACGTCTTCTAAAAAATGCAAAGCTCATGTAAAATTTCAATGGACTATGAAACTTCTTTAGAATCTTCGTGATTTGAAACTGGATCAAAGGAAATATATAGGACTAAGCCTGCAAGGTAGTGAAACACAAGTTTTGCATTGTGCAGCACACATTAGGGAGCCATAATACCGATGATTAAACACAGGTCCAGTTTGGACCAAAATAAAACTGTTAACAGTGAATAATTGAAAGTGATAGTTAAGAATTTTGATTACAAGATAAAGTTTTGGATAAAATTCTAGTTAAATTGTGTCTTTAGATGATTACTTTAATACTATTTCTACTGTAATATCTAATGAAAGATGTGACGTGGCATAAGTTGTCTAAGGCTGCTGTGCATAGACATTTAAGCGAAGGTTAAAATAAAATAATCACTGTTTTTTCATACGGTTTCATTGGTTGAATATCTATGCATATCAGCGTAAGACATTTAAACGTAATTAAATAGTGTAATTCATTGCAGAAATCTTCTAAAAGCCCATTTACAAGGAGAGAGTTTCTTGCCTCGACGTACGATTGTCGAAAACAAGAAAAAAATTAATCATATAAACTAAACATACGATATCGTACGTGGAAGGGCGATAATAGTCAGGCCATTGAATGCTGGCGTCTCTGTTTACACAAAATACAAAATACCGTGCTCATCACCGAGCTCTCGTCTCGCATTCAAATCGGTTCTTTTTTGTTATAATAAATAGGTTCGCGTTTGACCGACATTGCGCCTTATCTCAGACGGAAATGCAGTCTAAGGTGGAGCACGCTTACCTAGAAGATACCTGTTCACGCGAGACACCTAGATTGTATTTTTCGGGAAAAACAGACAACGGCAAAGAGAAAGAGTAATTGGTTCGAACTGATTTGTAAGATACTTACCTAAACTAGAAAAAATGTCATGTTCTAGTTTAGACAAGTCGATAAATCGTAGGCAAATAACTCAATACGATTTGTGTCCTAGTGTAAACAAAACTCTCGATGATAATTACCTTACGATAATCATATGACATACTTGTAGGCAAGTTTTTGTTTTTTGATTGAATGTAAACATATCAATGTGATTATTGTTTAAAGAGTATCTATCGACCCCGAAAATAATATAAGATTTGTCTCCCCCATAACGTGCGATAAACTTTCTCAATGTAAATGGCCCTTAAGGACAAAAAAAATTACACATGTTTATTTAAGGTGCTTTTTTCTTATAAATTATGATATTATTATATATAATATTTACAAATCTATAATATTATAGAAGTCTAATCTTTATTTTTTATTTTTTTTTGTTATGTTTATCCTGGATTTACGTATAAACTACTGGGTCGATTTCGATGTGGTTCTCACTGATCGATGGTAAATTTTCGGATTTAATATCTGCGGTACTTAATATCCTGAGAATCTTACGGGAATTTTCTTGGAAGAGGTTTAAAGTGA
The DNA here is from genome assembly GCA_012273795.1 of Dendrolimus punctatus. Classification (NCBI taxonomy): domain Eukaryota; kingdom Metazoa; phylum Arthropoda; class Insecta; order Lepidoptera; family Lasiocampidae; genus Dendrolimus; species Dendrolimus punctatus. The sequence goes on along the minus strand of CM022540.1, from coordinate 16,487,820 downwards.
CCAAGTTGCCTTTTTTTATTTCGACACGAATTTTTCACTGATCAATAAAATATTTAGTAAAAGAATTTTAACTTTGTAGGTATGCCTTTAGTAACAATATTCATCCTAAATTTTACGGGAATTTCCGGGATTCTATTGAGTTGATTCTCGCTAGTCTATTGAGAGATTATGAATTATAAACTGTATTACCACATATTAGAGATAAATATTATTACATAAAAATATGTTAAATTATAGAGAACAACTTACTCTGTGCAAAACAGGCGCTAAACACCGAATAAATAAAAATATAACATAATTAATTATTTTATTCAATTAAGTAAATGAACGATTATATCGTTTAGAAATAAGAGGATACTCATCAAAATTAATTATTAACTTTTAAAAGAAACATGTCAAGAACAACTATGCTACTAAATAACTGTAACACTACATTTAGAGCGCATACGGCAGTAAAAATTGTAATAAAATTCAAAAACGTGATAACAGCTGTAGGTGTAACATTGTATTTTTGAGAAAAACGGGGCTTTGTCGATTTAATCCTGTATTTACGGAGCAAAACAAGTCTTTATATTTCAAAATTCGTTTCATTCCTTTCCGATGACATCAGCTGTTCGCAATAAAATTTATTGTTTCCATTTTTGAAGGCGCTTTTGGTGGAATGTATTGAAAACTAATATATTCCACTTGGTTACGTTGGAGTAAGCTTGTGTCCAGAGCCGTCTTAGCCATATTGGACGCCGAGGTGGGAAAGTCAGCCTGCCACCAATACTATGACTATTTAGGTACTTAGATATTTAGGTCTGTATCTGCATTAGTGTTTAAGATTTAGACCGTTTCACGAAGATACGGCGATAAGTTCAACGCGTTATTTGAGCCACAACATTGTTAATAATGTTAGATATTGTTACATGCCGACAAAGGTGAATGCACACCTCCCTGTCACAAAACGCAGTTTATTACCTTTCCCGCATATTGACCGAATTTGTTTACTTGTGTTTAAAATTTGTAATTAAACAATAGCCTATTGTTACTGTACTTGTTTTATGGCCGTCATTAGGCAAGTGTGTCGAACTAATTCTTGTTGTTATTATTTTGCGTCGAGGAAAATTGTATTTGTACAAAATGATGCCCGAAGGGAGGGGTGAGGTAGTCTAGCGAGAACCACGATCGCAGAAAGACGTATATTCGATAATCGATATAGTGATGGATTTTGCGCGTGTTATGGAATGTGTGCAGAATGGAAGGTACGTGCAGTTTGTACTGGTTGTATCCAGTTCTATTTGTACCTGTTTTATACGTGTTTGTACAGTTATAATAAATTATATATTAATTCCAACAACATTTTAATTCGAGTCCTGTAACTCGTAACAATATTAACAGATAGACGTGTTGTTGGCGAGTTTCTTGCCGCTTCTTCTCCTTAACAGCAATAACACGTTGCGGAACTAACTTATTTTGAATAAAGCTTGAATTTGAAATTTTAACGGTTTGAATAAGACTTATTCGGCCACAGCAAAACGGCCTTATTTATATTGAATTAGAGTATGTTTGTAGGCTTCTTTAAAGATTTTTTAACATTAATTCATGTGACACCACAGCCTAAAACTACTTAAATACATTGTCGATGCACAATTAACTTGGGGATTTACACACTGGTCCAGCCGGGATGAAATCATTACGCTCGCACCGGTGTGTCCGCCCAATATCAACATTTGTCTATGAGGAACATTCGTAGTCTATGGCTAACCACCAATATTCGAATCTATTTCTGAACGAAAAACGAACCTTTGTCCGCGCACCCAAGATTTTATTATTAAATTGTAAATTATTGAAATATACACAATATTTCGAGAAGAGTTGTTTCCTATGCATCAACATAATTATTGTGAAATAAATAACTCAAATTTTCTTATAATAATTCTTTATTAAATTAGTGATCTAAGCAATCTTCAGTCCGCTTGATTTGTAAGTACAACACTTCGCTGTTACTCCGGCAGTCCTTCTTTGGGATATCTTCGTCTGAACAATGACCGAATTGATACCCCTTCGATAGATAATGGAACAAGGCTATAGATACGAACATAAGTCCTGTGTATATGAAGAATTGAGTTTCCTGAAATGAAAAATCTTAAAGTGAAAACCACTATTACTACTTTGTCTGTAAAATGAACTTTTTAGAACTTTTGTCTGTTTATCTGGTAGTTTGTCCAGACTAGAGTAGGATACGACTTATTGGAATTTAATGTAAATTTATGCAAGTCAAAAACTAAACAGAGTTTCAGAGAGAAAAAAAGATAATGTCAATATTTGATTAATTTATTCTCATACTTCTATCCACCCTCCTATAGCAGTGCTATTAAACTGAATATATATCAATTTTATTTTTTTATTGCAGGAGTTCAGTAGATAGGCAGACGGCCCATTTGATAGAAAGCGTTTACTATCGCGTATGGACATTTGCAACACAAAGATGCTACAAATGCGCTAACGCTCTCTTTAGCTCCCTAAAGTGGAACCTGGTCACTAATGCCGGAACACAACTCAAGGTTGTTATGGCGACATACCTTTAGACTAGGGGTGGTAGCCATTCAGTCGGGCAAATGGCCTACCACTTGGCTGTGGGCTATTTTGTCGCCAAATATATTTTCCAAAATATACTCATTTTAATAAAACTACGTTTTTTTTAAATACGGAAGACACGTGGTCTTCCGTGACCTCGGCCACTGAAAAGCGGCTGAAACGTCGGATCAACCAAAATCAAATAAATTACCGCGCTTAAAACCGTTAAAACGTAGTTTTATTATGTGTACAAGTCGCGAAAACTTAAGAAAATATAATATACACTCATTTTTTGTGTGCAAAATTTTAATAAAAACGACTTTTACTCAAAACTGGTTCTATATTGCATAAGTAGTTCCAATTATTGTATGCTTCCCAAATAAATTACCTAAATAAATAACTAAAATGATAGGTAGAATACAATACGAGTTAAATTTCCTTCACTGTACTAGTTTACAGGCCTGTTATTAATTAATTCAATTGAATTAATTAATAATTCAGTATTTCATCTCATTACCAATTGGTAAGTGTTAAGTTAAGTATGAAATACTTAATTTTTAAATTACCGCGCTTAAAACCATTAAAACGTAGTTTTATTATGTAATACTTTTTTAGGGCCCTATTATGACGAAAAAGATCCACATTCATTACTTATTTAAAAAAAACCTACATTGTCCGTAACACACACTTGGAATAAACTAAATTTGAACAACTGAATTGATTACAATTCAAATATAAAACACAATTTTGAAACAATTCTTTCCCCTTCAATAGACTCGATAGATTCTTACAAAGGAATATTTCCACCAGACTGCTATTATTGAAAACTTATTTAATCAGAAGTAATGTTATGAATCAATCATCAAATAAGCCAGTCATCGCATCGAAAATACAAAGGATTCATACTTCTGCAATATTGATTCGATAAAAACTAAAGTCATTTATTATATACTTCTAAAATATCACGAAAAATCTTTTCATTTAGTTTCTAATGAAAATATTATTCGTGGTATCTTAGAATGAAGGAGATAATTTTGTATTGAATTTGTCAGTGATCAAGAGGGTATTTATTATAGCAGGGTTTCTAAAAAATCCGATTGTTTAAAATAAAATAAAACTAAACTATTTATATCTCGAGTTTTTGAAAACTATTTACCACCATTATTTTCAGAATATGTGTATTAGAATCCTCATGTTTTTTTTTTCAATTTTTTGAAGTGGTGGAACAGTGTCAAAATAATAAAAACTTTTTTTTTCGTAACCTTATGTTCTATCCAACTGATGTTCTGTTTATTAGATGGGTGACAATGGCTCCATAGTGTCTCTTAGACTAAGACGATATTTACGAAGTGAATACAGTCTTTTCAACTCACCTGATAAAATTCAGAAAATAATCTAGTTATAATAATGATTATTATGTTCCCAAAAGCCTCAGTTAGTAGCCATACTGACGTCATTACAGCTTTCATGCTTTCAGGTGACTCTTTGAACGCAAACTCATTGCCTGTTACAGCGAATAACACCTGTAGATTGAAAAATCTGCACTGATGGATAATATTAAAGTCTCCATGTGATTTTAAAACAATTAACAAGATTTTTTTGAAAATTACAAAAAGTCGGCGTAGCGTAATGGCTTGCACACGCTTCTCATAGTCAAAAGGGCGCGCGTTCGGTCCTGGCCGGAACGCATGCACCGCTTAGGTAGTTTTCTGACTCAATGTGTAAATAAAATAATATAACAACATCCCATAACTGTCCCACTCCTGGGCTCGGTCCTCCCACTGTAGGGGAATGGACAGTATACCCGCCACGCTTGTCCAAGGCGGCTTGGCAGGTTTGACACATCGGTTATATCGATGTGCAGGTTGCATCACGATGTTTTCCTTCACCGTTGTTAGCACGTGGTAATTGTAAAAATATGCACATTAGGTCAGAGCCTAAGTGGTGCATGCGTTCCGGCCAGGATCGAACCCGCGACCTTTCGAGTTTAGGACTCTTGCGCTATAGTAGAATTATTTTGTCCGTGCAGTTTGGGTCATAATCAAGCTCGGTCTCAGCCCGGCTAAGGCGGTGAGCGTGTTGCGCTGGCGCAACGCCATTATCCATAAAAACTCATTCTTATCAAAGAAGGATTATCATTCTTATAAAAATAATTATTATCTTTTTTGCTGTTCATTTTAAACTTAGATATAAGTATTTATTTTTATTTTTAATACAACTTGTTACATTCTAAACTTTTGTACTTATACTTTTTTAATACATAGATACCTAATTAATAATTTATTTTAAATCGTTATTATTCTTATTTTAATACATACATTGTTTCATGTTTTTTTTTCTTTCACAAAACTAAATACACTATCAATAACGCTTATCGACAACAATAATGCGCAATCACTATGCCCGCCTATAAGGCCTGTGAGTGGAAGAGAGAGCGTAATACTCCGATTATTTATGACTGGTGGTGCCAGGGTAAAATTTCAGGTCCTTCCCCACCTTCCCTATAGCACACCACGTGGCGGCGGTTGTACTTTGTATTGCCCTACCTCCTGGACTGGTGCGGCCTTCGATAATATAGCTCAATAGCAGTGGACGGCAGGACAATCAGATCAATCGTTGCATCCGATTGATGATATGGGAAGGAAAATCATGCCACTAACCTTGACCTCCCGAAACTGCACTTCTCCCAAATCGGCAAGCCTGGAGACGTCTGGCAGCGGTCGTCGAGGTTCAAATTTGATTACACACGCAGTAGAATATAATAAAGTATTTTTTGTGGTGATACACACATTCACACAATGGCGGTTAAAATTATTAAAAAAGGTAGTTCATATGACTACGGCGCGGGTCGTTATACGCGCGCGGTCAGGTAGGCGGCTTTCGACTTATTGTGGCGGTGGTGCGGATTTGTCCCTCTATTCACATTATGTGACGACACAGTGTCGTTGACCAATGAGCCTCATTAGCAGGGCACAGATCGGAAGATGTTGGCGCGACTGACTTCATTCCGATCATATAATCAAGGAGATGAACCAATCGAAATAATTGGCCTAAACAATGACCTAACCTGCACGGACAAAATAATTCTACTATAGTCAATACGCTACCACGACACTCGACTCGACTTAATGCACATATTGTTGCTATTACGCGTGCTAACAACATTGAAGAAAAAATTCGTGTAATCGATGTATCAAACCTGCCAAGCCGCTTTGAAAAAGCTTGGCGGGTATTTTGTCCGTTCCCTTTAATGGGATGGCCGAGCTTAGCAATGGGACATTTATGGGCTGTTATTTGTTATTGACAAATATTATATTTATGTTAGTATTAGAACGGACACAATAGGACACAAAAGCAGAAATAATGGCCCCATCCCTCCCTCGACACTAATTAAACAGTCTCACCCAGCATCGAAGGAAATGGGAGTCCCTGCGAATACCCTCAGGATAATACTGGTGCCAGATTGGACTCTAAACAGTAAAGTCGCTGCTGTCTTACGCCTGGTGGTGTAAAGTTAGTAATACGTGCCTCAGCGAACATATAGGACGTACTATAGAATCGAGGCAGCCCCAGCAGCATCCTGATGATGTATTAGCACAATGACTAACCATAAATATGCTCATTAGAAATTTGTCTGTTTGTCTGACATTTTGTATCGAATAGTCTTCGAATAGAATAGAATAGAATCACAAAACAAGTGTATGACAGTATTGTGAATGGTAGAGTTGGTAACAGTAGACCACGACGTATATACCATGATCAAATAACAGAAGTGTTATAATGAGATCAGGTAAAAAGCATATCAAATAAACGTGCATGTATGAAGAGGTCAATGAAAGTAGATCAAGCGAAAGTTATATGTCAGGATCGTCCCAAGTGGAAATCTATAGTCTCTGCCTACTCCCATGGAAAAAAGGCGTGATAATATGTATGTATGTGTGTAGTCTCTGAAGTGGATCAATGAAAATATTAAATAATAAAACAGAAAATTAACATAAAATACTTGTTGTCCAAAAATGTTGTATCTACCCTCATGTATTCTTATCCCAAGATATTTACCACGGACACGATCATAAAATGTACACAGGAGGAGTTGAATTGACCGATGGTTCTGAAGTTTAACATGTAGTATGTACATTAGTACTCTTAGTAACAGGGATGAACATGGCACACTTTTTACCCTAGAAAATGGTGCAGTTTTCCCCCCGAAGGATTAATTAAATCATACTCACCTCAGCTATTGACATGATGAAGAACTGTGGTAACAATAATGCCATTGTTATAGAATTTCCTGCTGTCAAGACAAATAGTTTGGCTACCTGACAAAGAAAGAAACTATAAAATTTATCCGTGTAGGAAAGGAGAAGGAATAGGTAGTAATTGTGCGGTCAGGCGGCCTCAGCCTATCTGCTATAATCCGATATTAAAAAATGTCACTCTCACAATCGATCACTAATTGGTGAATAATGTACAGTCGTAATACGAGAAGGTTCGTCAGTTTTAAAATTGATTTTATTAACGTTTTTATAACGAGATCTTAATGGTTAATATAAATAAATAATTAATGGTTAGCCTCTGATTCTGATTCTCTTACTTAAGAGATACCTAAACGTTCCTTAACGATATTATTATAAGTAAAGCCGTGAGTATGTTTTTCTGTAGATTTATTTAACAATCATAAAGCAGATATGATGATAATTATATACGTTTACATATTTACTCACATATTCAGTCCCATTGTAATCAATAACTATAGAGTAAACGCCCCCGCTCTCCAAATGTAAGCCATCTCTTATAACAATATCATCAACTCTGATAGAATACGTGGAGGTAAATACTTCTGTCTGTTTGGCCACACCTGGAGCCAAGAACGCTTCTATGTTATCTTTAAGTTCGTTGTACAGGGTTATGTTTGTTGTGTCTACATTGTTTGTTACCAAGAATCTAAAAGCAAATATTACTTTAGTAACGCGATCGGATCAGTGCAAACAATTACAACTTTAAAATCCAAAAGCACACAGTATGTTCATATTGTAAGTTGAGATTATAATAAAATAGAGAATTGTTATATTTTCCGTGCGTTTCAGTAGCTCACAAAGCCCAAAATGCTCAGTTAGCTGTTCCACAAGGCGACCGCGGTCGTTGTGGTCGTGGCGAAAACGTCTCTAATGACGTCATCATTTTCGATCACACAACGCTCACAACGATCATGTCAAGAGGTGGGTCAAATAACCGTTCCACTTGGGTTTACAGTTGTAACGCCGGCAAGCAAGTGGAACGGGATGAATCGCGGTCGTGAACGTGGTCGTTGTGAGTCACTAATGGAACGTAACCTTTATTACTATGATTTAAAATCTATCCAAGCATTTATTTTACTTGTAACACAGCTCGATGACGAATCAATTAGTAATGTCCTAATGCGTTACTGCATCGATTTGGTACAAAAATCGAATTCAATTCTAAATAAATTTTAATCAATAAACTGATGATGATGATTAAAAGATAAAATATATAGTTAAATTAAAACTCATCTATTTATTTTTACTAAAAATACTATATCGTGTAATAAATAATAATAATAATTCTTTATTTACTCTCACACTAACAATAATGAAATTAGTAACAATTTTTCTTATAAACTGAAATGGTGAGAGCCTGGTGTCAGTAAAAGGAATAAACCTATGTGACTGATCACAAATATACCCACATTTCAATAAACATATTCTATATATATCTTAAATAAGTCATTTTTGTATATTAAAACGGCAATGCGCTATTTGAAACATTTGTTATTTGGCAATAACAACCAATACTAATAAACTTAAATTATCATTGTATTTAATTCGGCGGCGACTTATTAATAACTGGAATGATTTTTCTTTAAAGCATAACAATTTTTATTTTCGAATTGATTACTTCCTATTTATTTGTGAATAGTGTCGATAGTTTAATAGTCTGTGCGTTACATGACTCACAGAACATCACTATTATAAGTCGTGCGCAGAAGCTTTGCCGAATGATAACCCCTGCCTCTTCCTGAAACCGCGGCCTGCTGTCATCTAGTTCCTATAGTACAATTATTTTGTCCGTGCAGTTTGGGTCATAAATCAAGCTCGGTCTCAGCCCGGCGGTGAGCGTGTCGCGCGGGCGCAACGCCATTATCGATAAAAACTCATTCTTATCAAAGAAAGATTATCAATCTTATAAAAATCATTATTATCTTTTTGGCTGTTAATTTTAAACTTAGATATAAGTATTTATTTTTAATATAACTTGTTACATTCTAAACTTTTGTACTCATAGTTTTTTTTACATAGATACCTAATTAATAATTTATTATAAGACATTATAATTCTTATTTTAATAAATACGTCGTTGTACCTATTTTTATCATGTTAATAACTAACCCACAAAATGACAAAACTAAGTGCACTATCGATAACGCTTATCGATAACAATAATGCGCATCACTATGCCCTCCCATAAGGCCCGTGAATGGAAGATAGAGCGAAATACTCGCTTTATTTTATGACCCAAACTGCACGGACAAAATAATTCTACTATAGTACTACTTAGACAAGCCGGTCCCAGTCGTAGGAAACGGGAGGGATGATCATCGGCAAGCCTGCGCACGACTTATATACGACACCCACGACAATTATGTCGTTTGTTTGACGTGTGCTTTACTGTCAAGCAATAAGTAACTTGATAGACGTGCAAACGTCAAAAGAAAAATAAACGCTTGGAAACATGAAAACACAAGAACATGTAGTAATTTTCCAACAATCTCATTTAATCAAGACACTAAATTCGAGCACAATGAGAAATTCTGTAAATGATTTAACCGCAAATGTGAAATAACTGAGTTGGGACTATTGTACAAGAAATTTGGACATAATGTTACCGGAACCCATTGTCACGTACGATTTAGTCCGTCACGTAATTTTATGATTTTTCCCCATTTATTTCAGAGGACGCCTATTTTTCACGTACAAGGAAAATGGGACGATGAACGATTCCATGGATTTCATGTTTTACTCGATATAATATGGAAACGGTTTATGTCAGATAGCTACGTAGTTAACGTATACTTACTCATTGCTAGTACTTTTAACATGTAACGCATAATATCAATACGACATAACTTTTAAAAAAATACGTGTGCGTCCCGGGACGCCCGATAAAAGTGATAATTTAAACTAATCTAAATTGAACCATTTAATACTGAATTTGTTTAACTTGAGAAAAGCTCAGGTTATTACTTAAATTTTATGTATATTAATATGATAATGTAAGTAAAGGGTATTTATTAATGATTTTTGCATATACACTTGCATATACACGGAAGGGCGATATGGATATGTTTAGTTTATATGATAATATATTTTCTTGCTTTCGACAATCGTATCTTCGAGGCAAGAAACTCTCGCCATATAAATTGCCCTTTACAATAAATATTTTACTTAATTGAAAAAAAAATAAGAATACCGCTAAGGAGTTTCACATTACGAAAATAAACAAGCTAAATAATTGAACCGCCTTGGAAACGCTTTCGATCAATATTTGTCTCACTTTAATACTACAGAGAATATGCGACGAAACATGTAGTTCTAATTTTTAACGGCACACGTGGAACCATTTGCAAATGCGCGCCATTTGCATATTAGAAATGTCAAAAAAAATTGCCACTTTCATGCTGGTATTTGTTTGTTTCAATACTTGTCTGCGATTAACGCAACCTTTTCATTAATTACAGCCTCATTTCAACCTAAATAATATCTATAAATTAAGTACATAAAAAGCTGTAAAACATAAAATATTCGGAATTCGCAGCAGACTTAAAATTCAATATAATATATTAACAAAACATTACCTATTGTACTGTTATCTCGCAAAATGTGTTAACAACTGTTGTATGACAGAGGTGCGGTTGACTCGTGACTATTGTATAGTGTCTTTCAATAAATTAACAAACTCTTACCTTACAACAGGCAGCCCAGATTTACTTTTATCAACATTATCCAAGAATCTTTCTAACAAGTTGCCGTTAAAGAAGAAAGAAACTGATTTCTTTTCTTCTAACAAAAAGACATGTGTTCCCGGCTCTATGCAGCTTCCGCCTAACGTTAAAGGCAATCTATAGTTGTCTATGACTTTAATGTCTTTTTTGGTGAAGCAAGAGTGGGCAGGTATTGTATATGTAATATTATGTGTCTCATTCTCAATCGATATTGAGCATGGGTTGCCGTTGAATATGCGGATTTGGGAGTAACCACTTTCGGGGAGTTGGGGGTAAGTAGTCTGAAAAAATAATACTTATATAGCAGGCGTTGTGTTTATCTATGCATGACTTGTCTAAGACACGAGGCCTGACGAGTCGTCAGGTTCCAGTTCCCCTTTGAGACTGACAGCTTTGATAACATCTCTGTGGTGTTGGATTTTCCTAGATGACAGGAAGCACTTTCTATTGAGTAGGCCGTCATTCCTTCTGCTAGTCTCTAGGTATAAATAAAGGCAGATTTCATCATAATATTTTTTTAATAGTTTAAGATCCGTTTAGAAGGAGCACATTTTTTCTTATGGAAGTATAGGCTTGCGTTTGACCACTGCCTCACCTGATGTTGAGTGATGACATAGTCTAGGATGGAGCACGCTTACCTAGAAGATACCTATTCACTTTTGACTTGAAGACTTCAAGATTGTATTTGTCTGAAAAAACCGAATCCGGGTAATTATTCCACTCTTCGGCAGTGCGCGCCAGAAAAGAAGAAGCGAAATGCTTGGTTCTGACTGGTGGTGTTTCCACCATGTAGCGATGGCGCAAATCGGTGCGTCTGGTTGTCCCATGATAAAATGGGGATGGAGGAATCAGCTCATGTAATTCTAAGGTGTTTCATTAGTTAGTAGTAGTAGCTACAAGAGCAGCCTTCTCCATCCAAAAATAGATAATGATGAAAGAGACAGTTCTTTTCACTTTCATCTTTTCCAAATCAACGCAAACCTCGTGTCTTCATAAGTTTACGCATAAAAAAAATGAGAAAGGCTTTACTTCATTTGACTGTTTATAGGTTCCGTCTATGCTTTTATTGGTCTGAGACTAGATCTATGAGTTGGAAGTCTTTTCTCCTATTCTTCTATACTCTGACGTATGTTCTTTATTACTTCACAAATCTTCACTCCGTCCTTAACACAATTCATTTGTCTTTTTAGCTTACCTCTATCCAGTTCACCATTCCTTTCTTTACATAGGTACTTCATCCCTAGTCATTACTTTTCGAAAAACTAGACAATATGTAATTATTATTATAAATCAAAATTATTTTGCCTGATATTATTATGTTATAAACTGGCCATAAAACGCATTTATTTTGTTATTACAAAATCAAACCTTTTCATTTAAATAATTATTGAAGTGAAACTTCGTTATCGGCGTTGGAAAAAAAAATTCAGTCACATTTTTCGGTTACGCGTAACATTTTTTCCTTTACGCCATATTTTTCTTGCCCCTGGTAGGGGTGGCAGGGGTTTTCTTTACTTAACCAATATCTCTAAAGTTGCATATAGAAGATCATTTTTCGAAAAATATGGTCATAAAGAAGTTTCACTTCTTGCGTGTGTACACTAGTACACGCATACATATTTTTTTATTATTATTTCTTTATTTGATCTTTTTTACTTATTTTTCACAATTTCAAAAATGTTTATTTACTAATCCGTAGCCTACAATGTATGTATAAATTTTTTAACTTACCTTCAAATAAATCTCTACACTAGCGGACGCGATAAAGGCAACTCCAGCTAGAATTCCACCCAAAGTCAATTTATGAAGCGGATTTATTAAGATGTTGCGTTTCTCGAAGAATGGATAGACGTACTGCAAAATACACAAAATACTGAAGGGGGAAAACAGTTCTTGGGCTTATAATCATAAAGTAGTATTTCGAATGTCAAAACTAGAATATAAAATATCCGCCAACCAATCAAACAAGTAAACAACCAAGTATTATAGAACATAATAGAATAGAAAACAGTTTATTGTTCACCAAATAAACAATTACAGAATTAATTATTACAATAATTTAACGGCAAAATAAAAAGCGGCCTTATCGCTTAAAGCAGTCTCTTCCAGGCAACCTAACTGAGAGAATACAACCTATTAAAAAAACCATTTTTTTGTAAAGGTTACTAAAAGTTTTTTTATTTTTCATTTTTCGCCATATTTTCGATATATACAAAATTTTCTTTAATATATCAGAAACTGAAATTAAACAAGTCGAAGACATATTTTATTCAATATAACTATGACACTCATCATTTAAATGACGATTAACATAAATAGGGAAAAATTAATTACAAAATATACAAAACGGTAATTACATTTTGCGTCTTTTAAAATTATTGTAAGTTATAATTTCGCTACGTCAAATACAGACTTAAATATCATACGTCTGTAAGAGTAAAACATGAATGTACTGAGAATAATATACCATTATCCAATTCCGAGACCGCCTTTAAAGAGTTACCCAAGTGCTGGAGCCTACAAACTTGAGCCTTTAAGCTCCGGCGGTCATATGTACAAAAGAAATAAAATCAATATGAGAGAACATAAAGACAGGCGGCTCTAAACAAGACTACTTGCTTAATATTTTCATAAATTCTCACGACGTGCATACATAATAAAACTAGGTTTTAACGGTTTTAAGCGCGGTAATTTATTTTGTTTTTGTTATTCCGACGTTTCGGCCACTTTTTTTTTTTTTTTTTTATTGCAGGAGATCAGCAGACAGGCAGATGGCCCACTTGATGGACAGCGGTTACCATCGCCTATGGACATTTGCAACACCAAATGCGCTGCTGCTCTCTTTAGGGAGCCTGGAACCTGGTCACTAATGCCGGAACACAACACAAGGTTGTTATGGCGACATACTCTAGACCAGGGGTGGTAGCCATCCAGTCGGGCAAATGCCCTACCACCTGGCTGTGGGTTGTTTTGTCGCCTCTTACGACAGGCCGCCGGGCCGCAGGAAATTGTATTCTTTCTCCGTTCCTGCACGGACTTTTCAGTGGCCGTGATCACGGCAGACAAAAGTGTCAATGAGTATTGTTAAAGTTTCATTTAGCCTACCGCCAACTTGTTGATTTTAACTATTTATTTAGTTTTTATTTTGTTTATGGGTATTATTTACTCTATGGGAGCTAATGTTACCGGGCTCAAAACCGATGAAACGTAGTTTTATTTTATGTATACAAGTCGCGAAAACTTAAGAAAATATTAAATTGTATAGTTGGTTCATTTACATTTTTTAAATATTTGTCTTGTGTCGACACACTAGCGCCTTGAAGAGGAGACTCTTCAAGAGTCCAAAGTCGGGGCCGGTCGCACTACCATTTCTGCCGAACGCCCCAAACCGCGCAAATATGTGAACCTTGAAAGAGGGTATATGTTAAAGCCGTTTAGGGTGGAGACCTTAGGCCCGTGGGGGCCAAGTACCCACAAACTTTTTATAAATATCAAAAAGCGACTGATTGAGACCACAGGCGACCGGAAGGCTACAGCTTACCTCGCCCAAAGAATTAGCGTATTTATTCAGCGAGGTAATTCTGTAAGGCACACTGCCAGCGACAGCGGTCTGGATTGTAGTTTATAGTGTTTCATTTTAGTGTATATACATTTCGTTAGGGGGTTGTTGAAGTGAAACTTCAACTATCCCCACGTCTATCTATATAGACGTGGGGGTCTTAAGATCTTTCTGTCACGAAAAAGCTTTACGGCCGCGTGGAAGAGCGGTATAAATTCACACTAGACGTGGTGAGAGACGGCGTAATCCCAATCAAATTCAGTTTTTTTGTTTGATAAAATAAAATGTTTAAATAAAAAAATGCGGTCGTAAAAATGTAACTTACCTAACCAAATCATAATTTGCAGTAAACCTGCGAAAAATCGAAATGTGTGCTTGATGTTTCACTTCTACTGTGTGACACATAGTAGAAGTGCAATATCAACGGACAAGTGGAACAACGAAAGGCAACGGACAAATGGCAAAACGAATCGCAACAAAAAAATTAAATTGACGTTTTATGGGTAGATTGTTAATGTACTTGTCCAATTTGAAAACCTGCCCGTAAAACTTCAAGTTAAAATTCTGTTGCGATTCGTTTTTCCACTTGTCCGTTGAAATTTTACTTCTACTATGTCCCAGAACATATTTAGATTTTTTTTATTTGTATGTATTAGTTTAATTTTAATTTGTATATAATTAGTATAGTTTCTTTTAAGACCAGTAATTAATTAGGGATGTTTTTTTTACCCAAAATGAACGACACAAGTGAAATTTGTTTACAATTAAAGAAATATGGAAAGCAGAATTCTTAATTACCTTTTGAAATAAAGGTATTAATATGAGGATAAATATCGGTGACAGCACTTGCATTTGATCCGGTTTCACTGTTAAAAAACCAAATCGTCCATCCATCTTCGTCGCTTGTAACGTCCAGCGAGAGCCCTTAAACAAAATTAAAACATAATATTTTCTGAAGTTTTACATTGCATTTAAATATAATAATATATACACGTTTTAAATACTTTTATCTTGAGAAATTAGATTTACTTGAAATAAGTAATAAAAGCTTGGCATTAACGCATGCGCGTCTCAAATTGAAATCACTCGCACTCGGATCCTTGTCGGAAAGTACCTCTTAGGCAGTCTTCTTAACTAATGTGCATATCGTTTATTTAACAACTTTACAGACTCGGGTTCCGTACCCTTTTTATACAACTTAATTTCTAAGAAAGTTTTTAAAGTTTATACACGCTTATTGGTTATTTTTGTTATTGTGTGTGATATTAATTCAGTGACATTTGTGTGGTGGTGTACCTTACAAATAACTTATTAAATTAATTTATTCTAAGTTTATTATTATTATTAAACTTATATTCGTTTAGTGTGTTTATGTTTTAGTGTTCTTATTACAGGCCGGAGCTGTGAGGAAGTCCATGTGCAGTGTGTACATTATGTCTATACATATATATATGTATTATCCTAAAAAGTGACATGTGTGTTGGTTTTTTCCTTGCTGTGTCTGGGTTATTAATTTTTAGGCTCTTCGTGTGTATGTTTTGTTGTTAGTTGTATGTTTGTGACTTTGAGTGATATTATAATTTATTGTTTAATTGTTGTGACAACATGTTGACTGGGAATTGTTGTTGAAAAATGTGCAAAATGTTATAAATATAACGTGCTGTAAAGGAAAACATTGTTTTGAAATGTATATGTCAAAACCCGTAAAGTCCCATTGGACAAACGTGGCGGGTATACTGTATGTTCCCTGTGGTGCATAGAGTACATTAATATAATAGAAGACTGTAATGTTTTAACCGAGTAGGGGGTTGAATGGTGTAGGATGTTCTCTATATTCTATTACTAGCTTCTGCCCGCGATTTCGTCCGCATAGATTTTTTTTCATAAAAAGTATCCTATGTTAGTACTAATACCTCCAAGAATATGTGTACAAAGTTTCATGATGATCGGTTGAGCAGTTTTCGCGTGAAAGCGTAACAAACAAACTTACATTCACATTTATAATATTAGTGGGGATTGAAAATCAGTTTGATTACAGACGAATTTACTTTATAGACTTGACAGATACACATCACATGACAATTACACAAATTAACTATAATATTAGTATTCTTCATCCATGCTACAAGTGTAGATAAACCTATAAAAATAATTTGAAAATATTTTACATTTAGAGAGAACTTTTTCAATTTAAAAACTAAATTTTGATGTAAATTATACTATACCATTTGGTCTAAAAGAGCCCAAAAAACTGGCAACACTGAGAATATCACTAAGATAGACAACGTTTTCTTTATATCCTTTATAAAACGCCGATCATACGTCGGTTGGGTGGTGTCCAGCCAATGAGTATGTTTTTCGCTTCGCCCACGCTTCAGTATTGCATTTTTTATTCCCAACTGCAAATAAAACAGATTCATTAAGACATGTGTAGATAAACAGACGAATTGAGACAACATTCCTAACTTGAAATGTTTATCCCCGCGATCACGGACGAACTAACAAAAGTATAAACGGAATCTACGCGAACAAAAGTTTTTATTATTTTATTTTTAAGAAATGCAGTCTACGCGGCCAGAGGCATATTGTATTTGTGCAGTATAAAGCAATGCCCCAATGTAGAAATCGACAATCGAGCGAATAGCACAAGCGAAGCAAGACATGTGTACTACATTCGCTAATCTATTTAGTGACAGACAGTGTTATTATATTTGTACCTGTGTGAGTTCTAATAAATTCTATAGTAATTCCAAAGGCAATTTAATTCGAGTCCTGCTATATCAAACTATAATATTATTTTAATTAAAAATATTAGTGGCCACATTACACAAAAACATGGCATAAAAACATAACACTTAAAAAAATACAATTCATAATACCCTATTCTCCTCGATCGTAAACTTTTCAATGTTCAATGTATTTTCTTTCAGTTAATAAATATTTAAAGGAAGTAAATAACACCTTCTGAATTTTTTATATAATTATAGTAGTATGTATTACGGAATGTGGCTATTTTATCAAAAACGGAGATTGGTTAGATAGGTCTTTTTTTTTTGTTTTTTAATTTTTTTTAAGGACTTTTGGACTAGCGTCCATATCAGTCCGTGGAAACAGAAAAAACTTAAATTAACATTAATAATAATAATAATAATTAGGTAAGCATAAAATAATAGTCATTTTACATGTGTGAACATGTATAATCACTATTACTTAATGCTTTTAAAAATAAATTCTAAAACTAATTTTGTTTTTACAGACAGAGGGTCGGCTAAAAAACAATGAAAAATTCAAATCTAATCAATCTAATCAAAAAAGATAGGTCTTTAAGTTCCCCTTCACTGTAATTTTTAAAAATACTGAGGAAAAATTAGATACTAGAGCTGAAAAAATATGTTGAACGAAAATTGATTTCTAAAAGATCCGTCAAGTAGTTTAAGTTATGAGGTAATTTCATTGTTTTTAAAGATTTCTTCTATTCTATGTATGAATGGATACGCACTTGGCCGAATTTACGTATTTGAGTTAAAAAAACTTAAACACAAATACCTTACAAAGACTAGAAACAACATTAAAATGCAATTGCATGCATCTTGGCAACCTTCCCGTTCAGATAGCGCTCGAGAAAGAAAACTTGAATTTTCCTTTATTTGCACACGTAGCGGAAAAAATACGTTGTTTCATGTAAATAAGGATAATTTAGTTTTTCGATAGCTTGCATTTCTTATACTACAAGATACAATATTCAATGAAAACCAAGTAAATAAGAGGCGAATTGGTAGAGGTAGTCACATGCTCCAACTACACTTGGGCTAACTTTAGTTTTTTTTTCTTAAGTTTTCGCGACTTGTACACATAATAAAACTACGTTTTAACGGTTTTAAGCGCGATAATTTATTTTATTTAGGTTTATCCGACGTTTCGGCCGCTTTTCAGTTGCCGTGGTCACGGAAGACAAAGATGACATTTGTCAAACGTGTATTGTCAAAGTTTTTATTCAGCCTACCGCCAACTTGTTCATTTTAATTATTTAGTTTTAATTTTGTTTATGGATATTATTTACTCTATGGGAGCCTAATCTAATTTACCACCGCTTCACAACATGTTGTGGCTTGAAGAGAAGAAGCGGCGCAAGAATCGTTTCATACCAAGAATGATGCGTGAGGCTATTGAAATCAAAAAACACCCAAATTTCAATAGAGAAGATGGTTGGCAGGTACCACCTGTTTGGGATCCAATCATCAAAACTATTAAGACCCAAACCCAGCAAAAACCAACTGCCAGACCTCAAGACACTGTGAGCTCTTTCTGCGTGCAACGAAACAAACCAACTTGACTAATAATTTCTTTTATTTTTTCCTTCCACTCATTTTAATATTATATAAAAATTTTTTAGAACTAGGCATGTTTGCTGAAGAGTTTCTTGCGCCGCTTCTTCTCTTCAAGCCACAACATGTTGTGAAGCGGTGGTAAATTAGATTAGGCTCCCATAGAGTAAATAATATCCATAAACAAAATTAAAACTAAATAATTAAAATGAACAAGTTGGCGGTAGGCTGAATAAAAACTTTGACAATACACGTTTGACAAATGTCATCTTTGTCTTCCGTGACCACGGCAACTGAAAAGCGGCCGAAACGTCGGATAAACCTAAATAAAATAAATTACCGCCTTAAAACCGTTAAAAATGTAGTTTTATTATCTAACTTTAGTTGTCCTGACTGTGTCAGAAGACGATTTAATTATAACGTTAAAAAATAACACCGTTAATGATTAACTACATTAATGAGTATACATGATTTATCTATCAATGTTTAACGTCATTGACAATGTCACATCTCAAATAATGCATTTAACTCCTGGGCTACATCTGCATGACATAGTCTAACATTATCCCAGGAGTAGCAGGGGCATCGGGAAAACTGAGTAAAAGTTTAGAGTATAGAAAGTGTGGTGAAAGTGGAAATAAAAATGACTGTCAAACTTATCAATACGTGTCATTCAGTGTTGTGTTTTCACTAGACACACTCTAAGTAGGTAATATATTACTTCTTATTTAGTATTTGGCAACACTAAATTGTCACTTCCTCAAAATTCAGCTCTACATATCTAGTGTAATAACACATTCAACTTATATCAAATATGATAAATGTATTTATTTATGTGAAAATAAAGATGTTGGTCAAATAATTTTGTTTCAATAACACTTCTCGTATTCTCGATTTCTCTAATACAATAAATAATTAAGCAACACTTACAGAGACACACCTCACGAAATCGATTAATACATTCCCTTCGGGTTTCTTCATTATGTATTTGTTTTTTGCACTAACAAACACCACTGAAAAATATACAATTCAATATTAGCAAGATATCTGCAGATAAACAAATAAGTACATCTTATATTCTCATAGCTTAGCAAATTACGTAATTTTTTTAATGGACAACTCTGCGGCCACTCTTAGATACCGAGACCAGAGTCTAACGAAATGTCCATTTAGGAAGTTTACCCTGCGAGATATCGAATTCGAGGCCCCGGCGTACCTATTAGAAATCTAGGCTTACTAATGCTTAGACGCTACAGACAGTACAGAGGCTGGTAGAACTGATTTTCTGTTTCAGACAGCTTAAACTAACGAAGGCTAATCGACAAATTTCCACTTGAGTCTACAGAATAGAAAATACTTTATTGCTCACCACATAAACATAAAATAACCAATTGACAGTAGTCACATTTAACAATAAAAGAAGAAGCAATGGGCGTCCTTATCGCTTTAAAGCGATCTCTTCCAGACAACCCGGACTATGGATTTTATGCACGGGAGATTCGCAAGTGTATGACGGTGGTGTGCAATTTAAATACATATATAAATATCACACAATACATATACCTGAAATTAATAAAAAATATACAATAACACGCCTATCGACAAAACATCTCGCCTACGAGTTTAAAGCTCGCCCAGAATAGATACAATTTTACAACAATTCTTACAAAACTATAAGCTGATACACAGAACCTTGTCCGTAGTTATTTTTAAACTTTCTAATGAAAATAATATTCCTACTGAGTCACTGAAACAAGCATGTCGTTGTTTCGTACCAAAAGCTTATATTAATTATAATACTTCATATCTGGAAATAACTGGAAGTCATTGAATTTAGGTAAATGTGTACACACCATACATACCTATTCATTGTTCAAGGGTGTTGTGTTACAACAGCACAGTGTGGTTTAATAATAGAGCTATTTCCGATCCCGTAAGAAAACAATGAATAGTTTCTTATCAGTTATATCAATAATGTTATCGTTTATTGTTTAAAAGGAAAAAGTAGTCTACTTTAGGATTGTTTTATTGTTATCATATTTAGATATCATACCTAAATAAACAAGTCGTTAATTAACTAGACCTTCAATCAAGAACAGAAACCGGAAAGTACATACCTACGTACTATAATTTATTTATTTAGGTTTATGGCTTGGCAGCTAGGCCAGGCTTTACAATATAGTTTCTTCATTCTCTTAAGCCTATGTGTAGCACAGCTGAACTGTAGGTAATCAGCTAGTGCCATTCAACGGAGTTCTTGTGATAACTCAAAAGGCCACATTTGACTATACAGTTCATATTTCTCACAAAACACATAATTACTACTCAAAAATTATCAATATCCTACAACTATTGTTCATTTTAGAGCAATTTTACATATTTTTAGAAAATAAAACTGCACAGCACAACATCTCCTTTCAGTTCCCGCCTAAAGCTCCGATTTTAATAGTACGTGCAATTTTCTTTAATAATTAAAATATTTACAGTCCACAAAAAAAATATATAAGGATGTGTTTAACAGACAGAATACCGAAACTACCCAAACCTATGGTTGAGAGGATAGTGTCCGGCGATTTTCGCGACATAGTTATGATTGGGCCCAGAGCTGTTACTGGATGAAAAATAAATGGACATAGAGATCATGTAATTTTAGTATCTCAGTACTTTGCAAATACACACCACCACACTTACCTATAGACAAAAGAACGATTAATCCTGGAGCTCCAAAAGCGAGAGAATAACAGTCTTTCTCGCCAAAACAATGTACCTCAGACCTCAATATCGGCGATACAGTCTTAGCAATAAGACTTCCCATACATAAATTGAAATATAACACGCTAAAATATATGGACAGGTGTTTCTCTTGCTGCGGCAATATTATCTGGTCACCGCCGAATGCTGTCACGCATGGCTTTATCCCACCAGTGCCTATTGTTATCATAAAAAGGCCGAGAAGTGTACAAAGTCTGTGAACAAAACACAATCCTCAAAATCTGTAGTCTAGAACGTTAGACCACCAATAGAAAGCCGGAGTCTCGCACTCTCGTGGTGAAGCCGGTTAAAGTTGCAGATTGCTCCGCAGTGCGTTAGGAGAATTTAATATTAAATAATCGAACTATTATTACCCACAAAAACCCACCTGGTGGTATATCTACTACATTGGTTTATGCACACAAGTTTTTGAAAAAGCGTCAGGGCGTTGAAAGTAGTGAAAATGTAACTATAAAACGTCAGGTAAATAAAAAAATGTTAAATAAAGAGGAAAATATGAATAAGGATTACATTTATAATGAACTAACGATCGCGGCAGACATTGCCCTGTTCTGAAAATAAAACTAGGACCCCGATTCTGGTGCCTCCTACCGGTTCCAATGGTTCGGTATGTCCCCGAATGGTTAAAATTCACAATTATTGTGAATCTTAATCATCCGGGGAGACATTCAAACACACAAAAAAAACATCATCAAAATCCGTAGTATGAATTAATGAATGAATAAAAACTCTTTATTGTTCACCATACATTTAAATCTAAATTGATATGGATACATTTGCATTAGAGCAATGGGCGGCCTTGTCGCTTATAGCGATAGTAGTATAGTTGATAGTAGGCCGTAGTACCGCATATACCAAAATCGATAAATCAGAAAGCGGTCATACTAAAATGATATAGACAGAACCTTACCGGCTCGGTAAACCCACATGCGGAATAGCAGTGACAGCTACTAGCATATTCCCTGCAGCGTAAACAAACATCATGTATAAAATTGTTCTGAAACAATAAGTAAATTAAATGTTAGAAATTAATAAAGTTCCAAAATACCGCTAAAGTTCTTCCATTATATTTTTCAAAGAATATACAAACGACTTCTTCCTGTTCTATTAAAAAAAACATTTTATCGTTAATTTTGAAACTATTATTATGTACTAACAGTGTGACAGATAAAAACTCATTATTAATTATTGCTTTGGTTTTTTTAATGCGTTTTGTACGTGCATTCGCTTGCGTAATTTTTGGATCCACTTCCCGAAGTAACGATCATTTTTGAGATCAAATGTATAATTTATCTAACCCCGTTATTGAAAATACCTCGTAATAACCAGGGCTTTTTTGTGGGGGCAAGCAGTGCCCTTAAAGAAAGTTTCAAAAACATCAAAAAAAATGCCACATAAACGGAAAAAGTTAAAGAATTTGAAAAATAATCAATTTTGGTAAACTTAAAAACTGATGTTTTTTTTAATTGGTCAAATTTATTCAAATACAAAATATAATCTAACTTTCCCGGACAGTTAGCGCGTCGCCTCATATGAAATGTGCGATGCTCTTCAAGAGCTAAGTGCTAAGCCTAATGAATACTAATCAGAAATTTGAAAATGTGGTTCAAATATTTGGACAAAGAATAACTGAACCTAGTACGTGCTATGAAAAGGTTTTGGAAGCGGTGAATAAACAAATTTTTTGGAGTGGAGCTACACAACGTATGCGGAAGAGATATACAGCAACCCATAGATCCAGAGACATTTTATTCCCAATTGATAGCTTCTGTGAAAGATCGTTTACTAGAATGGAGTGATAAATATCGTTTAGGCTTGCAATATTCTCATACCCGAAAAATGGGGTAATGAAGTTGGAAAAACATTACTGTTGGAGGGAAAGATACGTCCAGTTCCATTTCAAAAAACAAATCCAGGTATTTCCCGATTAGTCCTTTGTGTACCATAAAAGGTGCCATAAATATATAAACTAACTAAATACTTTTAACTTTCGAGAATTAGCGTGCCCCAAAAAAGGAGTGACAAACAAAAGCCTGCCTATTACTATAAAATTCCTTGATAACTGACAATGATCCAAATTCCAGAAAAACGAATTAACGATCATACAAACAAAAATGTCCGTTTTTTCTATCAGTTATTCAACATATTTATTTCTACGATAATTCATATATTTGTTGTAATAATTGTTGTTTATACTAACCTGAATTTTCCTAAATGATTATCCGCTAATATTCCTCCGATTATCGGAAAAACATACACAAACGTGCTAAATACGTGATAAGTTTCTGTCGCTCCATCATCAGTATATCCTAGTTTACTCCGAAGATATAACGTAAGAAAAGCTGAAAGTAGGTGCAAATGGCACAATTTAACATCTTAGGCAATTTTAATTCTTATACGGTGAAATTTCGAAAATAAGTCGTGGTAGCGTAATCACTAGCTCACGCGCCCCAAGCTCAAAGGGCGCGGGTTCGATCCCGTCCGGAACGCATGCAGCACTTAGTCAGTTTTTTGATCTAATGTGCATATCGCTACAATTACCACGTGCTAATAACGGTGAAGGAAAACATCGTGATACAACCTACACATCGAGATAACCGATGTGTCAAACCTGCCAAGCCGCCTTGGACAAGCGTGGGGGTATACTATAAATGGGAGGTGCGAGCCCTGCAGTGGGACGTGTATAGGCTGATATATTATATTACATACATACACAACGTCACGCGAGGTCCCTTGCGGGGTAGGCACGAACAACAGAGCGCCATCCAGGCTTATTCTTACACACCTCACTTGCTTCTTTGACATGCATAGTTCTTGTCATGCACGCTCGTCTATTCTTAAGGCTAATGACATCACCTTCTGCTAGTACACGATCAATTTGATCATGGAAGATGTGTCGTGGCCTTCCGCGACTTCTACATCCATCTACTTTTGATATGTTATATTATACGATGAAATTTAATATTTCGAATACATGTTTCACTTAGAGCGCTAATGTAGGCGTTGGACACTTACAACTTCCATTCTTCGAGCCATGGTGCTATCACGTTCACTTTTGACATTATGCCAAAAATGATTTATTGATTGCGATATTCACAATCAAAAATATTTTAAAACTCAATTATATCTATATGATGTGACTATGACTTCGGCGTAAGATTTAAAATACATTTCAATATACAAAACTCATTAATATTTTTTTATTGCCTGAAGCAGTAGCAGGCAAAGAAGCAGATTGTCCACCTTATGTAAGTAAAGTGATTACCGTCTCTTATGATCATTGGCAATATCAGGGTGTTGCCAGCCTCTGAGAAATTGTATAACTCACTTCTTAAACAATCCCACTTGTAGCGCAGATGGTAAGTCTCGGTAAGAAATTCCCTCCAGATCCTTGGTGCAAGGCAATAAACTTTCTAGAATACCGTTACGTAATTGAGCGTGGGAGCTCAAACAAATGGAGGTGAACATCCAAATCAAATAAGATATAATCAGGGCATATTTTTTAGGGCACGCAGGGCCCTTAAAGGAAATTTCGAAAATATAGAAAAAATTGCCTTAAAATTTCAAAATAAAAAAACAATTTTCGTTTTGCAAAAAAAAAATGAATTTATAATAGATTTTTACAAAAATTATAGTCTTACATTTTTCGAGAATTAGCGTGCCCCCCAAAAAGACGTTAGAGAAAAAGGCCTGGATATAATTGAATAAATATACATACTGTACATGAAAGACATTAATAATAGGTAAATTAAAATCCATTCTAACGAAATAAATTGCTGCTTACCTCTCATGCCCGAGTACGAAAATCGTTCACAAAACTCAGCCAACACAATTACTAAAACGATCCTCGGAAAACGATCACTAACCTAAAACAAAATGATCAACCATATAAATGAACACAAATCCACAACGCTTAGAAACAATTTTCCTAAAGGCAATCAATTAACATCCATCGTTTTGAATTAAATTTGGGCAATTTTGGCGCGAATTATTACGCACCGGCGGTGCCAAATCCTTGTGCTTTTCATTTTGAATAGGTTTAGACATTTTCACTCAAAGAATGAGTAATTACTAAGAGAGGGGCTTATTATTTTGCTAATTTATATTATTTTGATGAACATGTTGTTTCAGCAAATATTCCATATCATATCACTATTCGTCTAATCACACTAAACTTGATACAAATATGTACACACGCAAACGTATGTTATAACACAGTGACTTTTCTTTTCACCTGCATAAGATATGCCACAAGGAATGTGAAATTTCTCATTCGAGATAATAATGTTTCTCAAATAGGTCTCTCTACTAGTACTAGTAGTGGCAGTAGACTAGATTAATTATTTAACCAACGTTATTGAAGTCAGTAGGGAAAAATGCATTCTGGAAAACGGCAGATTTCTATCTAGAAAGAAATGACTTTTAGTAAGTAAATTGATCGATAGAAATGCAGTTCTGCACTGTTGCTAAAATGTTGTTAAAATGACTAAGATTTGAAGATCCTGCAAAACTGCGAGATACGCTCTTAGATGCGATAGCGATGACCAAAATGACTAAAATGACCAAAATTGAACAAAATTACGAATATTACCAAAATGATCGAAATTACCAAAATAACCAAATTGGCCAAATTGACCTAAATCACCCAAATTACCAAAATGACCAAATTGACCCAAATGACTAAATTAACCAAAATTTTCAAAATGACCAAATGGACCAAGTTGACCAACAGACAACGCCTCGAGCCAAAGAGTATATTGAATATATGGAGACCTCGAGCCATCACTGGACCTTTATCTGCGACTCTGTCAGTGAAAAAAAAAAACACAACTGACACAGATTTCTGAAGTACATACATACTTTTTCCACGATACAACTGTTACAACTCCTTTCTAAGAAATACTTCTTAGATATGCTCTATATTCGAACTTCGTTTAAAATTCTAATGTGTATATTTGTCATAAATAATAATCATTCTTATGTCTTAATAAAATGTAGTTTTATTAAATTGGCGTCGAGATAAAAGAAATAATCATGAATGACGAACAGTTTGCTCAATTTTTAAGTACACAACAAACGCAACAAGAGCAAATGTTACAAATATTAAAATTATTAGTGCCGACTATTTCCTCAAGCCCAGCAACAACACCAACAAAGAGCGTGACGAGCGACTCTCCTACTACACATGCAACGGACAAGATGATCATCATAAAGAACTTCAATATGGATAGGTATAATCCTGATACATATAGAATCGATGATTTTTTAGAATTTTTCGAAACGAAATGCAAAATTCTTAATATAAACGACAATGATTTACAGAAAGATCTTCTTTTAAATCTATTGACGCCCGAGATCTTCCACGAGCTGAAGATAGCTCTGACACCAAATTTTGACACAAGCACGTACATAGAAATTTATTGCAAACTTCTGGACCTATACCGTATCAAAAAGACAAGATACCGGGCATTAACTGAATTCTGGAATTGTATTCGAGAGAAAAACGAAACGATGGAACACTACGCGAATAGACTAAAAAGTCTGAGTAGAAATTGCGGATATACGGAAGAACTACTGGAACGACAATTACGTGACCGTTTCGCTACAGGTTTGAATCACCAAGACCTAGAAACAGACCTAAAACAAAAATGGCCTGATTTACTACAAACCGTAGATGGAAAAACAAGAGAAGTGACCTTTGTGGAAATTTTTACAATTGCTCAATCGCGAGAACAAGCGGAACATGACATACCAAGCACAAGTATCAACAGGATAAAAAGAAATAAGACAAACAGGACAGTATCTCAACAGAACACACCACGTAGATTAAACTCAAAAAATTGTTTACGATGCCGGAAGGACCGCCACAAAGTTTCAGAATGTCCAGCCAACATTCACATATGCCAAGAATGCAAAACACAAGGACATTTCGAAAGCTGTTGCATCAAGTCAGGACGGGCATACCTCTCTCCGAACAAAGGTAGGAAATTTATTCAAAAAGTAAGGGAACCCCGTAAATCAGCTACATCTTCAGATTTTTCGGACGATAATAGCAATTATGACAGCGACGAAGACGTTGTTTATAATATTAACGGAACAAAAAATAAGGACTGCAAACAAATTGACATACGCATAAATGGAGTAACTTGTACGATGGACTGGGATCCCGGCTCCAATTATTCCATCATCAGCTCCCACTTGTGGAAGAAAATAGGATCTCCGACACTACATACGGCACCGAAACTCAAAGCCTATGGCAATAATAGACTACACACGAAAGGCATTACAGACGTAACAGTCGAAGTTAACGGGAAAGAGAGAATATTACCTGTTATTGTTATGAAAAATGCAAATCCAATGCTTTTTGGACTACAGTGGAGCGAGATGTTTGGAATGGAATTCCCAAAACCGGTATATTCGATCAAAACTTCAACCTCCTTGACTCTTAAACAAGTACTGGACACACATTCGCAAATTTTCGACGGAAAATTAGGCAAACTTAAAAATTACTATGTTAACATCCATGTTAAAGCAGGAGCTGAGCCTGTTCACCTTCCACCACGCCCTATTAAATTCAGTATGAGGAAAAACATAGAACGGGAACTAGAACGCTTACTCACCGAAGGCATAATAGAAAAGATAGATCCCAATATCACTCCCGTCGAATGGGCCACACCTACAGTCAACATCTTAAAACCTACAGGGGAAGTCCGAATCTGTGGTGACTTCAGCACGACCCTTAATCCAGTCCTGATTAAACATTTACATCCAGTTCCAGTATTCGATCATTTACGCCAAAAACTAGCAAACGGTAAGATATTTTCAAAAATCGATCTTAAGGACGCATATTTACAATTTGAAATAGCTCCTGAGTCAAAAAGATATTTGATATTGTCGACACATAAAGGGTACTATCAATATAATAGAATGCCTTTCGGTATATCGACGGCACCATCGATCTTCCAACATTTCCTCGACCAACTACTTGGGAATATTCCTAATGTAGCCATATATTTTGACGACATTGCGGTAACGGGAACCAACTTAACTGAGCACCTACAGACACTATCTATGGTATTCGAACACCTACAAAAAGCAGGTCTCAAAGTAAATTTAAAAAAATGCAACTTCTTACAGAAACAGATCGAATATCTGGGTCATACAATAGACCAACATGGAGTACGACCAACACAAACTAAAATTAACGCCATTATCAAAGCTACACCACCGACTAACACAAAAGAACTTCGATCTTTTTTAGGGTTAATCAATTTTTACGAACGTTTCATTCCCCATCTTCATGGAATTTGCGCTAATCTTCATGACCTGACGAGTGGGAAACATAAATGGCGATGGACTGATCACGAGAATGCTATTTTCAAAGCTACGAAAGAATGCATTGTGTCTTCACAGCCATTAATTGCATTTGACGAAAAACGCCCTCTCTTCCTAGCATGTGATGCATCTGAAAAAGGATTAGGTGCGGTCTTATTTCATAAAGATAAAAATGTGGAACAACCTATCGCATTTGCTTCCAGAAAATTACGCCCTGCCGAAATGAAATACTCCGTCATCGATCGTGAGGCTTTAGCGATCATATTTGGAATTAAAAAATTTGATCAATATTTAAGGGGAACCAAATTCACCCTAGTCACAGATCACAAACCACTTATCCATATCCTGGGCGCTCAACGCAACTTACCAAAACTAGTTAATAATAGACTAGTAAGATGGGCTTTAGTAATAGGAAGCTATCAGTATGACGTATGTTACAGAAAGGGTGAAAATAATACCATAGCTGACTGCCTCTCCAGATTACCCAACCCTGAGACTGAACCATCAGAGACTGAAAGTATTGTACATAGAATACAACTGCGTCTTTTGGGAACCAGCATGGCAGACCTGCACCTATCAGAAGAGATATTAGCTAAAGCAACATCTAACGACCCTATTCTTACGGTTGTCTGTCGTAGTTTGAAGACTGGTTGGCGGCAATTAGATTACAATACAGAAATGAAACAGTTCTACAGAAAACGATCGGAACTCTCCATTGAAAATAAAATCCTCATGTGGCAAGGTCGCATAGTTATACCTAAAGTGCTTCGCCCAGACGTTCTTGCCTACCTCCACCGCGGACACCCAGGTATTTCTGCTATGAAAGCACTGTCTCGATATTATGTTTGGTGGCCCTCCCTTGACGAAGACATAGACATATTTGTCAAAAGATGTAATAGATGCCAAGAAAATCGACCCAGTAACCCTGAACTACCAGTATTTTCCTGGTCAATACCAGAAGAAGTATGGGAAAGGATACATATAGATTTCGCAGGACCATTTGAAGGTACCTATTGGCTTGTTTTGTGTGACGCTTTGTCAAAATGGGTGGAAATCCGACCGATGAAAAACATCACCACAAGAGCACTTTGTTATACTCTCGACGAAATATTCTGTACATTTGGCCTCCCACGAATGCTTGTTTCAGACAACGGACCTCAATTCAGATCTTTTGAGCTTAAAGAATATTGCACGAAACAGGGAATATTACATGTGACTTCCAGCCCATATCATCCACGCACGAATGGCCTTGCAGAACGCTTGGTGAGAACCTTTAAGTCTCGTTTGTCTAACAATGAGGGTGGCAACCTGGAACGACGTTTGTTGGAATTCTTATTTTCCTACAGGAACACGCCACATACTACCACTGGAAAATCTCCAGCGGAAATGATGTTTGGCCGACAATTGAATTGCCTTCTTTCCAACATTCGCCCTAATAAAAGGAAACACCTACAATATCAGCAGGTAAAAGAGAATGTGAGAATTACGTCACCAAACTATCATCCTGGTGACAATGTTTTCATAAAAACAGGAGATGAGAAAAAGTGGCAGCCTGCAACCATAATATCTCGGAAGCACAGATATTCTTACCTCGTCTCTACTCCTAGGGGAGATGAAAAGCGAAGACATGCTGATCATATCAGGCCTAGAATACCACCAGAACCTATCATGGAAACAGAGCTTGATATGCCTACTACCAAAACCCCGTCACCACCAACATCGTATATTCCGTCACCAGCTTGTACCATGTCTACCCCTTGTGCCACATCTACTCTCCCTCCGCAATCCTTACCACCAGTGCCTTCATCAACAACATTGCCGAATATTGAAAGGCCTGCGGCAGTAGCGGTACAGCACCGTCGCCACAATCGGCAAACACGACCACCCCGTCGCTTGATTGAGGAGATGTAGGTGGGGAGGAATGTTACAACTCCTTTCTAAGAAATACTTCTTAGATATGCTCTATATTCGAACTTCGTTTAAAATTCTAATGTGTATATTTGTCATAAATAATAATCATTCTTATGTCTTAATAAAATGTAGTTTTATTAAAACAACTATTATGATAATAATATCACTTTCTGATTGGCTATTATATGAAACATATTACGGTATTTGTCAAACCTCAAGTATATACGAGTATAGGCACGAAAACAGCATCGGAATGTAAAGCAAAATATTTATTCCTCGAGAAATATGGAAGATAGAACGTTAAGCTCGTATCTACTGTTAAAGTAAGGCTTTGCCCCTTTGAATGACATCATGATAATATCGTATCATGATGTCAATCAAAGGGGCACTGACGTCCTTAGTAAACAGACATAATATTCTTAGTAAATATTTTTAAAATAATGACCAGCATTCCCTGAACACAGCATACTCAAATATAAATGCAATAATAACTTTCAATAAAATTTTCTTATGAAATATTTTATTATGAACTACTATTCTAAAATATAAAGTGATTCAGGCCGCCATATTATGTGCAAGTCTATGTTCATTATAGGCCACATATAAAATCTGATAAAATATCAAGGAATGAAAGTAAGAAATGTAGCTCATATAAATATAAAAGATAGACTAAAGACCATGCAGGATAGCATAGTCCCCATACGATTCTTATGCGGTCACTTTTATATGAGTACAAGTGAAATTTCGATTATCGAATCTGTTTCGAAGTATTAAGTAGCCAGAAACGTGACATTCAATAGAAGAATTTAGTTAGTTACATATAGGGGTAACCAAACTACCAGCATGTATGTTTTACCAAAAAATTTTAACTTTCGAGTAATCAATTTTATAATGGTTTTTGAGAATTTTCAGCCATTTAAGAGTTTTATACAACTATGGCTACGTTCCACTAGGGACTCACAAAGACCACGTTCACGACCCCGATTTATCCCGTTCCACTTGCCGGTGTTACAATCGTAACCCAAATGGACCGTCTATTTGATCCACCTCTTGACATGAGTCGTTGTGAGTGTTGTGTGATCGAAAAATGATGACATCATTAGTGACGTTTCCGCCATGACCACAACGACTATGGTCGCTTTGTGGAGTTGCTAACTGAGCATTTTAGGCGTTATGAGCTACTTATGGAACGTACTGTATAAGTCCTTATCAATTTTACTTTTACACATAAAGTAATCAGCACACAGATCATATAAACCTCCAGCACTCTAATAGCATCAATGCAAGTTACAAAAGTTATACTTGAAAGTGAACAAAATTATCTTGACTTTATCATTCATCGAAAAAAATATTATTCATAAAAAAGTCCGTTCTGGATAATAAATAGTATGCAAGTGAAGAACAAAACATAATAATATCGATTAGTCGATAAGTCTCATCACATAGACTGCCCTAAATGCGGAATGCGAGGAACTATAAATGGTTACCGTTGCCTTTAAAGATTAACAACACCAGTACGACCATTACTAACATATCTCTGTCTTCGAAGTAATTGGACGCTTTTTTTGAATTGTGATGTTTTATCTGTTTCAAACCAAAAGTTTACTGAAAATCAGATAAAAAAAAATGACAATCTCAACAAAAGTAACATTTTAATTTTATTTAGCCTGCGAATTTGATGATTTCAAAACGATAATGATTGAACAATTAAAAATGCAAAATGTCAACTTATAAAGTACACTAGGTTCATCGACCGTTCACACTTATCATTACGTGGGGTTTGATAATATTATATCAACAAATTCGTATGAACATTTAAGCTATCTGTCACTATATCTACGCACATATTTTATTTAACTTTGTAAAGTCCGTAAGTTAAACATTGATATATATAAATAAATATATATCAATGAAGTTAAAGCGATAAGTCAATGAAAACGTGACTTTATTAAACAAGCTACTACGTATGAGACACGCGCAGTAGGTTTGCCGATGACTACTTACTATTATTGTATTGTATTACTTACTATTAGTGTACCAAGTATATTCAAAATAAATTAAATTAATAAATTTATTGCAACAAATATTTATGTAAACTTTTTTGTCAATCCTACATACCATCGGCGCGTGATATTATGAGGCTATCAGCAAACCTTCTGCGCATGAGTAGTAATCTTATATTTAATAATAGTCTGTGCAGCTAACGACACCAAAAAACAGGGAATGATATGTAATTTTAAACAATTTTCTTTAATCAGATTGACTTTACACTCGCCCCTACTAATGTGATCACAATTTTTAAATGAGATTCGTCACAGTTTAGTCCACAAATAATTCCAAATTGATATTACTTTTAAATTATAATTCAACTTTAAAGAATTAGGAGCCATGTAGATACAGACAGTATTACGTTTAAAAATCTGTGCTGTGTCTATATCTGAGAGGTTTCATCTGTATATTACTTATTTATTTAGTTACACCATGATTCATTGCAATCGATCATTTAGTTAAATAGTTAATACCTGCCATCACTAGTAACAAGAAATTCTTTATGCATAAAAATATTAATTAATAAACAATCTACAAAAAACAAGCAATTTATATCATACTTAATAAATAAATAATATGCGCATAAAATTGTTAAAATTCTATTTAAAAACTCTAATTAACACATGTAATGATTCTAGTTTGTGGCTAATAGTAGCTTACATTAACGACTGTCGCGACCGACTGTCTGACATCAAGGTGAAACGGAACGTAAAATATTTAAAATAGTATTCGGAAATTCGAACGCAACGGTTTTTACTTTTTTGTTTGTGCATAAATTTCATAAAATTGTGTTTACTTTTTATATGCTCATATTTGTTTGAGATAAATGATAATAATTAAAGCAACTAATATAACAACCTAAACAAGAATGACATAAACCGTTGAAGATCCACCAAGTATTGTGGTGCTATGCAAAACAGATGTTTAAAAAATTAATGTTCTTCAGCGTACAATTAAGTGTGTAAATAAATAACATTGAAAATGGACTACTTGAAAACACCATCATCCAAATCCGAATATGCACCACGCACTCGTAAACAGTACAATTCTCGTGGGAACCGAAGTGTCGACTCTTCAAGTTCTATTGCCTCGGGGAGGCTTACGTCGCTCATTAATATTGAAGAAAACATGGCTTCGTTTGCTCTATCTCCTGCGCCAAGTAGACTGTCTGTTTTATCAGATAACACTGATATACAGGAACCCAGACGTAAGTACTGAATATATTTATCTAAGCTCAAAACTGACTATCACATTCCAGTGCTACACCAACTTCATTATTATTTACTGTGTGTATAATATGTGTACATTTGAAGTAGTATATTGTTATCTTTCAAATTTTTACTAAGCATTATGCTATACTATATTAAAAAAGTTTGAATTTGTTCATAATAAATGTGCACTATAACTACCCCACCTGTTTATAACCTTATTGTAGCCTTTAATATCAAAAATTCAATTGAAAATAAATCAAGTATTATGTATATACTGTTTGCAAATTGCTTGGTTGGGGTAATCTTCTTTATGATACACTGTAGATATTTGGTTATTATCTGGTTGGTAATATACCTATTAATTGAATTTTATGAATAGCTAGTTTATGTAAGACTATGGACAGGGCCCTTTTAAACATATTAGGGCCTGTAATTTAAAAATTAGACTACAGCCCCTGTTCCACCAATTGAAATGAAAAGTAGTCATTCTTACTTATTAAATAGACAATAAAACTATGTTTAACGGTAATTGCAGTAATTTAATTGATTTTATTGTCAATGTTTCAACCACTTTTCAGTGGCTGTGATCACAAAAAACAAAGATGTCAAGTGCCAATGAGTATGTACAATATTTTTTTTATCACATTAGTTCAGCAGACAGGCAGATGGTCTACTTGGTGGAAAGTGGTTACCATTGCATAGTGACAATTGCAACACCAAAGATGCTACAAAGACGCTGCTGCTCTCTTAAAGGAGAATGAAACCGGGTCACTAATGCCAGAACACAACTCAAGGTTGTTATCGTGACATACTTTAGACCAGGGCTGGTAGCCATCCAGTCGGACAAATGCCCTACCACCTGGCTAGGGTTGTTTTGTTGCCTCTTACGATAGACCGCCGGCGGCAGGAAATTGTAATCTTTCTCTGTTCCTGTATGGATAAAACTTAAGAAAATATTATTAAATAGATATTGCCCATTAATATCTTATATTTATCAGATCAGTTTATTGAATGTTAAGTAATTTTAAAAACTAGCATATTAAGTATGGTATGTATGGGTAAAATGTGGTCCTCTTGCACTCTCTGAAGCACCCTGGTGCCATGCACTCCTTGCATCCCTAGAAAAAGACAGCCCTGGCCATACAAATACTTCTAACAAACCTTTATGTTGGTAAAGATTGAAAATTTCTATTAATTTCATACTATATGTCTTTTTCAACATAATTCTAAACAAACAGACACTT
Organism: Dendrolimus punctatus; assembly: GCA_012273795.1. Classification (NCBI taxonomy): domain Eukaryota; kingdom Metazoa; phylum Arthropoda; class Insecta; order Lepidoptera; family Lasiocampidae; genus Dendrolimus; species Dendrolimus punctatus. The sequence goes on along the minus strand of CM022540.1, from coordinate 16,452,832 downwards.
GGACAGTATAATTTCTCTATTTGGAAAACTATAGACAAACTGACCTTATATTTAGTTTTATAAGCTACACTCTTATTTGTTAAGTCATTTTTATTAACTATGGAACCATTTTTTTTTTAATCCTTGATTATTTCATGAAGTATCTCTGTCTATGAAGTTTTAGTATAAATGTTTATGTCTCAGCCAAATAGATTAAAAATATTAATTACCCTGTCTTATTTACATATTGCATTTGAAATTTTAGATATTTTTTCCATTTTTAAGAACTTAAATTAGTTTAGTTTGTTAAGCAAGCAAGCTATCTATCCTATGGTAAGAAAACTTGTATTATAATATTCAAATACAAGTCAAATAATAAAAATAACAGACCATAAAAACTGGGCTTAGCTCTCCCATTTATAAGGGGAACCTGTAACTACTTAATATCTTTAATAATATCCAAAACATTATTGTATCTTTTAAAACATACTGTTAATAAATGAATTTTTTCAAGAATTGAGATGAGTTAAGCTTGTAACTTATAAAAGTATTATTACTATCCTTACAGCCAGATATGCCAGCCCACAGGCGTGAGCAGTATTCTATATGTGGCTTAACCTGGGCTTCATAAAAATAATCATTACCACATAATGTATGAAGTACTGTTATGTATGGTTTCATACCAGTTTTTGTGTCCTTTTAATGTTTATTACCTCCAACACACAGTAAATATTCTCCATTTGGTCAAGCGTTATTCTAAACTGTGAATAATGTCCAATTTTTTGTTACAGGAAGGTCTTGGTGGAGAAAATTAGATGAAAATTCTAGAGAAATCATGGATGTATTTGAAAGTAACAAGAATGTTGAACCAAACAATTTTTTAGAGGAACTTGATATTGAAGTACTAAGGTAAGGCTTGCAAATTACCCTGCATGTGATGTGTGATGACATATGTGATGATGTGAGTGTGTGTGTGTGAGGAGATTAAGTGGGGAACCTTGAAAAATGTTGTGAATTATTACATTTTAAATAGAATAATAATGATCATGATGATCATAAAGAACTGTCTGACTTTAATTTCTAACTGAATCCAAAATTTTAACTGAGCACTGCTATGTATGGGATGCCAGTCTGATGCATTAATAGTTATAAATGTTTATTTTAAGAATTTTTGTTTGTTAGCCTGTCTGAAGGTTTGTCTCAAACAGTTGAATTTGTACTAAAACTCGTTATCTATAATTTTCAGTCAAGAACAAAAAAATCATGATATAGACCTTCCAGACAGCAGTGAAAGTGAATCAATTGCCAGCATTGTTATGCCTCAAAGGCGACTTTTCACTCAAAAAGAAAACCAGCCACCGAAAAATCTTAATGCACTTATTGGCTTAAGAAAATCTGTAGACAAACATGACAAAAGTAAAATTATTGTTGATGATGTTGCTAATGTGAATAAAAACAAACTTTTTCAAAGCAAAACTAGATCCAAACCTATTCTTTCTGTAGCTATTTTAAATGCAAAGAGCGATAAAACATTAAATGTCACAAAGGAATCAGAACTGCCTACTGGACAAGTGAGGAATATTTTTGGACATGATGATGCAGGTAAACGAAAGGACATTTGCACAAAATTTGTTGGTGATGGCAACAATGATTTATCCATCAACAAAACTTTAATTGATAATTCTGAAAAAAGAACAAAAACGAAGCCAGTTAGAAATATCTTCAGAAATCATTCTGGAAATAAAAGAAAGAATATGTTTGCTGATTTTATTGGCTCTGAAAGTGGAAGTATGTCTGCTAATGAAACTATTGTCAGTAAAAGTAAAGAGTCAGAGGAAATGAGAAATCAAGTCAGGAATATCTTTGAAAATGCTACTGGGGTGAAAAGAAAGAATATTTTTACTGAATTTGTGACTATTGAAAATGAAGTACTAGATAAATCACAATCAAGAGGATTAAGAGAACCATCACCAACCTCTAGTTACACTACAGATATTGAAATTGATGATTGGAAGCAACTGCCTTCTTCTACTATGATGGAACATCAGCTAATAGACACCATAGAGAATTCAGCCAAGAAATCTAAGCTATCTCAATTAAAGGGAGACTCTAGCAATGCTAATACTATAGTAAACAAAACAAGCCAATCCAATAAATCAATTTTATTACAGAATATATCCAAATCATCAACAGATTCAGTTAAAGACATTACTAAAAAAATGAACATGAGTGTTACACAGGCCATAAAGAATCCATCAACCAAATCCATTCAAAATGAACACATAATTCCTAAAATTAGGGTAAATGATGAATCCCTAAATATAGTTGCTTCAAAAAATAACAGTGTAAGTAATTCATGTACAAAAAACTCAAATATAACAGTAATTAATAATTCCACAAGAGTTCAAAATAATTCAAAGAAATCAAATACAACAAACGCACAAGAAAATAATGCTAAAAACCAGAATAATTTGCATGAATCGTCCAACAAAACTTTTTACGAAAATACTATAGAATCTACTGTATCTAATTTATTAAAATCGAAAGCAAACAAAAAAGACAATGAAAACCACAAAGTTAATAAGGTTGATAACAATAAAACTGATCCTAGTGAAGAACAAATTGCTAATCATATAATGGAAGGGGATGAGGAAGTACAAGATGAAAGTGAAACTACAGCTGGTGATGAAATGGATTACCAGCAAACCGAAAGTGACCAAGAAGTAATAAAGAACAGTAAAACAAATGATGAAACTAATGAACAAATGGAACAGAGTATTCAGAATGAAAGTGGAGCTGATAACAATGAAAATGATCATCAAAGTGTAGTTGATATCAATGGGGATGAAAACGACGAAACTGATGGCAATGAAAGTGCTGTCAATAAGACTGATGACGAAAACGAAAGTGTTGTTAACGAGAATGATTTCGAACATGAAAACGCCGTTGACAACAATGATATCGAAAATGAAAGCGCTGTTAATGAGAATGATGACAAAAATGAAAGTGCGGTTGACGCAAATGAAAGCGTTATTGTCGCAAATGACAGCGCTGTTGATGAGAACGATGACGAAAATGAAAGCGCTGTTGATGAGAATGATGACGAAAATGAAAGCACTGTTGACGAGAATCATGATGAAAATGATAGCGCTGTTGACCCAAATGAAGAAAGCGCTGTTGAAGAGAATGATGAGGAAAATGAAGGCAGCAACAACGAAAATGAAAGCGGCATTGACGATAATGAAGTCGAAAATGAAAGCGACATTGACGAAAATGATGTTGAAAATGAAAGCGCTGTTGAAGCGAATGATGAAGAAAATGAAAGTAATAACGAAAATGAAAGCGCAATTGACGAAAATGAAAGCGCCATTGACGAAAATGATGTCGAAAATGAAAGCGCTATTGAAGAGAATGATGAAGAAAATGAAGGCAGTAATAACGAAAATGAAAACGCCATTGACGAAAATGAAAGCGTCGTTGACGAGAATGATGTCGAAAACGAAAGCACTTCTGACGAGAATGACGATGAAAATGAAGGCGCAGTTGACGAAAATGAAGGCGCTGTTAACGAGAATGAAACAACTACTATTGATGATGGAAATGAAATTGCTATTGATGATAATAATGAAGAGGACGAAAGTACAAATGAAATCCCAAATCATAATAAAAATGAAATTAACATTCCTGAGAGTGATAATGATGAAAACAGCGAAAGCAGTCCAATTTCAAGAACAGCTGTACAAAGCTCTCCAGAAGCAATTCTACGTCTTGATTCCAATCATGATGTTTCTTATGCAACTCGACGCAACACCTTACAGGCAACTAAATACTCGATAAAGGATTTAAATATTAAAACAAGTTTAATGCCCCTTCGCGAAAGTACACGCATGTCTGATGGCATTACAAATTCAAGTGGGGAAGGTTCAGCATGGGATTCCCATAGAACCACACGTAAAACATTAAGACAGACTTTTGGACGTGACTTTACAATAAGGAAATCTTTAAGAGCGATGGTTATGGAGAAATCAGCTAAAAGACAAACTGAAGTAAATGGCTTGCACGCAAACGAGAATTCTTCAAAAGTTAATGCAATGCAATCAAGTTTTAATCTTGAAGATAATCAAAATATATCCGATCATGAAGATTCAAGACGAATGATGCAAGCAGAATTAGAAATGCAGCAAGCTGAATTAGAGATGCAGAAGCATGTAGAGGAGTTAAAGGAGAGAATGTTTAAAATGGTAAGTAATTTCTGTATTTTGTTTTTAGGCTATTTGGTTTAACCATTAAGAAAGGGAAGGGTAATCATATGGTCATCTTTTGTTTCTTTTAACTTGGATGGTATACCAGTTGGTACTGGTTCCAATTGTGAATCTTAACCATCTGGTTAGCCACTCTTACAAAGGCAAAAACAACATCAAAGTTGATCCAGTAGATTAAAACCCTAGAACCCCATCCCAGCACCACCTACCAGTTCGAACTGTGCATCTAAATAATCTCAGTCACCCAGTCAAATATACACAAAAAATTTCATCAAAAAGGTAAAGCCCTTCTCAAGATGTATGTGTACATACTTTTGTATAATTCATTTTTTTTACTTTTTTAACCCTCCTTGGACTTCTACAAATATTTCACAATCAATATTAGGTAAATCGGTTCAGCCCTTCTCAAGTTTTTGTGAGACTAACAAACGTCAATTCATTTATATATATATATATATATAGATTTTGAAACATGAAGTCACAAAATTTAAGATCGCTCCCACCCCTTGTCACACTTTGTCAACCACCTCCCCCCCTTAACGTGTAACATAATTATTATTTATATATGGGCTCTTGTCAGCTAGGTTCATTTTAGATACTATGTTAATAAATAACTTTTCATAGAGATATATTAATTAATTTTCACATTGCAGGGAGAAGCAGCAAAGAAATACTTCAACAATGTCAAAAAGGAACCATACGACCCATTCAAAGTGCCATCGAAGCCCAAATTCACGACTCGAGAAACGAAAGTTGCTAAGAAAAAAGTGAAAAAGCAATACAATTATGTGATACCTAAGGAGATGTTGCCAGAAGAGTTTTTAAAAGATTTGAAGTATAAACCACCGAAGCGTTACCAGCCTAAAAATGTGGGCTGGGCTACGAAAAGGCTGTACAAATTTTTGGAGAGCAAGCTCGAGCCTCAGTAAGTATCCTTACAGCGTCTTAATTATACTATTGTTGTAGCTTAGTGTTAGTTATTTCGGTACTTGTCATACGAACATACTTTTTTTTATGTTTCTGCTTCATGGCAATCTGTTTTCCAACAATAAACCACTTCTCTGTCTGATTCTCAGTTTATGTTTTCCTCGAGAGCCATACTTGTATGAAAATTCTTTTCACACGACTCTCTTGATGTCAGGTGGTAAATCTTTTACGTAGGCTCGGTATGTCACTTCTTTTTAGCTGGGTATACTGAAGAGCGCCTTCTCCACTCAGTTTGTGCCAATTTCTTTACATGGACTGTCAGTTTCTCCTGTTGGGAACTTTGGGAACCACTGCCTTAAGGGATAATTTTGCACTTTAGCCTTACCTGTGGACATGTTTCTCTCCTAATTGTAAATGTTACATGTACCGATTTGCTTTCATTGGCTTTTACGAACATACTAAAGTGGCAATTTTAGGCCCTCTGGTTGCAATGTTCATATTACTTTGATGCTAAATTTTAATATTTTTTAACAAAGTTTTTTTGTTTTTCGGCTGTTTATAATAATTGGGATTGTTCACTTTTTTTCAATTTAGCTTTTTAAAAAACCATTTCGAGGAATAGTGTCCCTAATCATTTCTGTGTAATTAAAATTCCAAAAAACGTACGATCTTCTTGTATTTTGTAAGAAATGCGTTTGACCTTTATTTGACCTTACTAAATCCAATCAGGTGGGCCGTCTGCCTGTTTGCCTGCTTCAGGTGTAAAAACATTCTAGCTGTACATTATTTGATTTAAGTTCTGTAACATGGATTTTCCCTAAAGACCACTTTAAAAAATTTAACGATAACTATAGAAAATAATAATGGTTGAACACAAAAATTATAAGCCTAGCTACAAAAAACACTAAAATGATCATGATACGTAATGAGTAATGACAGTTACATTTAAATAGTAGCAGAGATTACTATGATTACTTTTATTATTTTTGTTTTCTAGGCAAAGAAATCAATGTAAACTTGTCCCGTCCCTTATGACGTCATCGGAGAAATAACTTTAAAATCGAATTATAAAAAAACTAACGCTTAAAATACAAAAATACTCAAATTAGTCTCTTAAAATACCCTATTTTATTGTAATTTTAATTGTAATTTTTTGTGAACAATCCCCTTTGAGTATAAAGAGGATAAATTCATTTTCCGTATTGTCGCAGTTATGCGTATCGCTCCCGCGTGCGGGCCGAGCGTGTAGTGCGGGACTTGTACGAGTTCGTGACGAGTATACGCAGGGTGCAAGTGGCGCCCCCCACGGCCATCAACGGCCTCAAGCAGGAGCTGGCGCGGCTGGACATCATCAGGACCCATTACGACTTCTTCATATTCTTCCACGAATACATGCCGAAGGAGCTCGGGTTTAAGGTTGGTGTTAAACACTTCTTTAAACATTAATTCGTTGTGGACTGTAGGTATTTTAATTATTAATGAAAACTGCACGTGCGTAATATATGACGATTTTAATGGCAATTATAGGGAATAAAATTTACAGATAGAAACAAAAAAAATTAACATTCTAAATTCAAGGGCCTTACTTTAATCGTTTTTTTAAATTTAAAGAAACTGCTCAGCAATTGATTAGTGAAAATCTTACCCATAAACTCAAAATATTTTGGGTAAAACCTACGTTAATCATTCAAATTTCGTTTATCTGTGCTCCTCTTAGGTAATTAACAGGTAATATACGTTTCTAAGCGAAAAAAAAGTTTCAATGGATTAGGGTCTGATTCTAATTATCTTACTTAAGAGATGCCTAATCGTTTCTTAACGAGATTATTATAAGTAAGGCCGCAAACATTTATGGCCTTACTTATAATCGTTTGTTAAATTTTAAGAAATTGCTCAGCAACTGAACAACATAATTCTTACCCATAAACTCCTCTTAACGATTAGAGGTAGTGGTAAAATAACTCATAAATAACCAATATCCAGAGGTAGTTTAAGTGACTGCTAAGAGGCAAGATGGCAAGTTTTATTTGAAACAGCCATTGATTAGGGGCTTAAGAGTCTATTATTTAAGAGATGGCTAATCATTTCTTAACGAGATTATTATAAGTAAGGCCCTTAGTGTTGGTGGCCAGTACTATGCCACATCAAAGTAATAAATACTTTTTGTTGGAGATTCCAACAGTTGTGGTCTTACTTATAAAAATCTCGTTAAGAAAGGTTTAGCCATCCTTTAAATAAGAGATTCTTAAGCCCCTAATCAATGAATATCTTTTTTTCACTTATAAACGTGTATTACCTGTTGCTTACCGCAGAGGAGCACAGACAAACGAAATTTGAATGATTGACGTAGCGTTGTACCCAAAATATTCGACTAAAGACCGGAAAAGAGCGAAATTCTTGCAGTACTACGTTTTTTAGTCTGTATTCAGTGACAGTGACTTTGTTGACACTAACAACTGACAGCTGAGTTGTTTATGTTTGTCGTGTGTAAATAGAAAATAATAGAAATTGATAAAATAATCTTTAAATACATCACAGCGGAACGCCATGTGAAAAGAATACAAAGAAAACTTGAGCGAACAGCAAGTGTAAGCGTTGTAACTATATTAATCCGTATTTTTCTTTGAATACTCTACTAACAAATGCCGCTAACATAATATTTTATGCTTTTTTAGCAAATTCTCGAAATGCTGGTACTTGAGTGTGCGGATATTATTGAAAAAGAAACGAGAACAAACGCGGAAGTCGCCAAAAAGCTCGCTTGGCTAATATGAAAAACAAGGCTAACAATCTGAGTTGGCATTTAAAAGAGCGAGAACAATGACTTGTGGAAGAGATTTTCCGCCTAGGTAGCCGGCCTGTTGAAGTTCAGATTTTGATGGAGACCATATCCCACGAGTTTACTGTGGATTCCAACAATTTTGACAGTGATATTATTCATATTAAATAGGTAACTACAAGTTTTTATTTAGTACATTCAACAACAAAGAGTCACTGTCTCTATGATATATATTTTCGTATTGCTTTCGTTTTTATTGCCACACAAAGCCGTAGTAGATTAATTGATAGTACATACATACATTTATCCCAATGGCCATTTAAATAAAAAGGTTAGTACATGTGTCCTAAACGCAAAGTGCTCAGGTTCGAATTCTGATTGGAAAACATACATCACTCAGGTGAATAACAATGGAGGAAAACACTGAGATGAATCCTGCAGGTTGGTATAACCAATGTGTTAAACCCGCCAATCGGCCTTGGAAAAGCATATTGCGTATACTGTCAGTCCCTGCCTTACTGAATGGGACATGCAAGTCCAATATTGGTATGTCTATAGGTTATTATTATAGCTTTTGTTTTCACAGACATACGGGAGACTACTGCAAGGAAAGCCATAAACAAGCATTGTTCATGTTGGCCAAAGCAGCATAGGAAGAAGGAATGAAGTGTAAAAGAGAAGCCCATGACTGCAAGATGAGGTGTGATAAGAGTTGCATGAAAAGTGATTGAAAATAATGTATCTGGAAGAAGACTGGCTATCAAAAATAATAAAAAATACATAATTGTGTATAATTTTTTATTAAAATTGTGCATTTAAATTTTTTGAGGTGTTTTAATTGTTTAAAAATGTTCCTTTTTATTTGTTCTACATGGTCATCAATAATATCAATAATCTGAGCTGCAAGTAATGGCAGTCCTCAGATATTGGGGTCGCCATGAGATTGGTAATTTGCTTAGGTTTAGTGGTTTCTGTAGAATTAATATTGTAATAGACTGCACTCAATAACATTAAGGAAGGTCAGTGATAATGTTGATCAGTATCATGTCATAGAAAAGACTTCTTTATCTTCTCCATTATAGCTAAATAAGAATGATAAAATTAAATCATTATTAAATCTTCATACAGGCATTTCAGGTTGAAGATTTTCTCTATCTGAAAACAAACAAAAAATCAGTAATAAGGCAAATATTAATAAGATATAAGGCTAGAAGTAACAATTAGTCAGATATATGAACTGGCCAAAGGTCATATTTTATTATTATATGAAAAAATATTATTAAATTAATATGAATATGCACCTCGTTCTTCATTCAGCTCGATCACTAAATTGTGCAATACTGTACAAACAATAATAGTTGCCTGTATTGAGGTGTATGAGCCTATCATGGCTTCTAATAATATTTCCATACACCGGAACCATTATTTCCATACACCAAAACATCTTTGAATAACATTACAAGTTTGGATATGACAGTGATTGTAACACTGCTCTTCTGCAGTGTGGGGCCTCAGCAGTGGTGTTACAAGGTGAGAAGTCCTTGCATAACCACTATCACCAACTAGCCGTTCAACAAACTCATTTTCTTCAAATTTCTTCTTGACTGAGCTTTCTCAGTATATCCTTGCATCATGTGTGCTGCCTCTACAATGACCACAATGTCACAATTTTAGCAAAAATCTGCGTTTCAAACGATCTGTGTGTTTTGAATAAGATTGCATTGACTTCTGTTAAATTTGATGGCATTTTTATGTACCGCCAACTTTTCGAAGCGAACGCGATTGCTATCTTACTCCGTATGTTCACCTCGGGTATCCACTTGCAGATCAGCTCTTATTTCTATTACTTTGCACATATTCTTTGCACATACTCATCATCTGTTAAATTATGCAACAGATTGAAACGAGCTCTGTCTTTCTCCGTCTTCTTGTCGCAGCAAAAGTATGCAGCTCCTCGATATCATGTATAAAATCGTAGAGATTGTCGAGTTCCATGTTTTATACCAAGAAACAAGAAAACAACAGCACACACCCAGTATTAACTGTAATACATACTAAACACAGCTTGTCGGGTTAGAACTTAGAACTGACTGAGAGCAGTAATAGTCCAAGAAATAACCACAAGAGACAATAGCGCTAGTGTCGGTAAAGGGTACAATAATGAAGTTATTAAATTATGTGCCGAGTGAAAATGGTTAATATTGTGGCGACCGAGGGTAGACATTTTGGCAGCATAAGCCGTTCTCAAGACTTTGAGAAAAAGGTAGAAGATTGTGGAAGGAATACACAACATTTTAGAATGGAATAGATGACGAGCGAAAGTTGTAGAATAGAAGGTTTGGGAAGGAAAAGACAGAGATAGATAGATAGGAAGTTAAAGATAAAGATACTTTAGAAAGGGATAGATAGTAAATAAAAGAATAATGAAAAGAACATGAAAGTATGGGTTCTAGAAGATTCCTTGCAGATATATAACCAGCGTAAGGCGCGCCTACCTGTAGTTCAAAGAGTTCAATTGAAGACAGTGAAGCGACAAATGCGATATGAAAGAGTTGGAAGAGAAGTTTAATAGAAGACTGACAAGTTTAGTGGTGAATTTTGTGAAAAGTTAAGTGGACAGTTCAGTGAAGGAGGAGTGTAGCGTAGTTTAAGAGAAGATCCAGAAGCGAGCTACATGGGGTAAATTCGAATGTGGGCACTGCAGCAGCAGAAAGTGGTCTACGCAATATCGGCGACGGTATTGTAAGTAAGACATAATTGTCGGGACAGAGCGTTGTTAGTTGTGCATGTGGGGCCAACTCTGCGAAGAGGAATCGCGGCTGTCTAAGTCAATAAAAGCGTTTAGTTAAAAACTGGTGTTTTCTTCCAATCCTACGTACTCCCGCTCCCACGTAACAATGTTTTTTTAGTTATTTTAATTGTTATTCCTTTTTGAATACATAATACCCTAGTGATTTTACATTCTTGCTTGTATAAAACTTTTTAGCACTTTCTTCAATAAATATCCCTTTAGCTACGGTAGGTGGCGACACCAATTCAATGCTTTTTTTTACTGATATATTTTTATACACAGATTCGATTCCCTTATTTCCGCACTCCGTGAGAATCAGCTGTTTCAAATGTGAATAGCCATTTTGCCTTTTAGCAGTCATTTAAACTACCTCTCGAGGTTGGTTAAATTTGACAGTTATTTGTGAGTTGCTTTACCATCTTTTATCCTTAAAAGGAGTTTATGGGTATGATTTTCACTAATCAGCTGCTAAACAGTTGCTTAAAATTTAACCAACGTTTATAAGTAAGACCATTGGTGTTTTTAACGCCGTTAAGGATCAGGCACTTTAATTTTCTGTCAGTCTTTTCTCTTTTTTATTTTTTACTTTTGTGTCTCTGTTGTCCTTATCCCTCACATATATGGCATTTATAATGTATATAAGCGTGTTGATGTGTTTGTTTGGTGGCCCGAGCGCGTGCATGTGTGTGTGTGTGTGTGTGTGTGTGTGTGTATGCGTGCGTGCGTGTGCGCGTGCATGCGTGTGTGCGTGCGCGTGCATGCATGTGTGTGTGTGTGTGTGTGTGTGTGTATGCGCGCACGCGCGCGTGTGTGTGGGTGTGTGTGTGTGTGTAGGTGCGATTGTTTTTGTATTTGTCCCGTATTCTTTCAAAGTATTGTACACTACCATCTTTTTGTTCGTGGATAATTGGCAGGTGGTAGGGTATTTGCCGGTCTGGATGGCTACCACCATTAGTTTAGAGTATGCCGCCATAACAACTGTGAGTTGTGTTCCGGTACTAGTGGCCGGGTTCCAGTTTCCCTTCAGAGAGCGGCAGCACATTGGCACATATTTAGTGTTGCTAATGTTCATAGGCGACGCTAACCACTTTCCATCACAGTTGAGCCGTTAGCCTGTCTGCTATACTCCAGCAATAAAAAAAGGTAGAAGATAAATCTTTTTTTAATTTCAGGTTATCCCCGATCTCATGAACAAGTTGCCGCTACCAAGAGACCTGTATGGAGATATTTTACAGGACAACAGATAACTATGTAGCGAGTATGATTTTTGGTTCTTTTTCATAGATGCTTGACTGAAATTTCTTCAATGTGTATTTTTTAGGCAGTATTTACATCGAACTGAGTTTCTGGGACTGGTCCCAGTGTGGTCCATTGTATATTATTTACAAAACAAGCATAAATAAGGTGCTTGGTAATATACAATGCAAGGTGTTTATATGCTGATTTCAAAAAAAGAAAATCATGTTCACAATGTAGTTTAGTATAGATTTAAATTAACATATAATTTTGTTATGTTGTCTTGTGCTTAGTGATATTTAGAGTATAATTATGTTTTATTGTTATGTTACTAGGAAACTGTATGCCTCGTGATTGGTGCTTACTTGCCCATGGGCATCTGTAACACTAAAGAAGTCGATGTTTTGCCTACATCTTTAAGGGCCTTACTTATAATAATCTCGTCAAGAAAGGATTAGACATCTCTTAAGTTAATAATACCCTAGCAATTAGCACTTTGGCTACGGTAGCGCCATCAATGTAATGCCTACTGCCGTTAATTTACTACCTCTTACCTTAAGAGGAGTTTATGGGTAAGATTTTCACTAATCAGTTGCTGAGCCAGTTTATTAAAATTTAACAAACTACTATAAGTAAGGTCATAAATATCTATCTCTGTCTCTTAAGAAATCCATGTAAGTAGCTCTTTAGGATAACCACAGAAGGAAGCTTTTTCTCTAGTTTGCTGACTGCTGTAAACTAGCGCTTTATCGTCTCTATTAAGGCTTAACGCACCGAAAACGCAAAAACGTGTACGAACACGCACACGTTAGCGTTTTTGAAGTTATACTTCTTTTGGCGCGTTACGGAAAAATAATGAGAGTAAATTAATACGATGCGCGCACACCGTTACGAAAAAACCTACACCATGAAGTTAGCTATAATCAACCGACACCCTGAAGTTAGGTTTATACCTAACTTCAGGTTCATCATTTTAGTTTTGAAATTATACTTTTACGATACGCGCGCACACTGTCACGAAAAACCGACACCGTGAAGTTAGCTATAGTCAACATTTTAGTATTTCTATTTTTAGTATCGTTTTTTCTACAAACGTAGAATAAAGCAAAAGATTTTTTTTTACTTAAATTTCACTACCACAGTGGATTTCCGGTGAGCAGCATGTGTGTGAATATGAAAACCGAACGCGGTTAACCGCCGTACGTGTGCCACCATATGAGACACAAAAAAATCGCGTATTTTCAAACCTCTGCAAATGTAACAAATTACGTTTTATCAGCAACTTAACAAAATCGCTGATTCTTACTCTTCTATTGATAGCTCCATGTTAGGTTTTTCTGCGGTATCAACTCGCTCGCGTTTAATCGCAGTGCGTGCAACCCTAATACCAAACAAAAATATTTTGCGGTTAACGCCATATTTATAGCGCTTTTTTAAATTACTCCGAAATCGATGTGTATCGAAATGTATTAATCTAAAAACAATATTTATAAAAATATATTTTGTCTTTTATTTCTTACTGTATTTTAGCACTGTGTTTGGGTATAATTCGAAAAAACTGTAGCGCGTTTTCACTAATGAGGACTATCACTGCATATGAAGCATAAAATGACAATAATTATGTTTGAATATTAGTAAATAAATTTTGAAATTTGATTATGGTATCTTTACTTTCATACTTATGAAACCGTAGTATAAAGTCGCATCTCCCAATTACATTTATGCTCCTATTATGTTGTCTCGGCAGTTTCTAACTTTAATCTTTTCTTTATTTCTGAAAGATTTTTTAATTATATCAATATAGGATTGAATAAATCACGTGTTACATTTATTTAAATCAGACATTTTGTTCAATAACGAGTATTTGTGGCACAAATTAGGTATTTGATATATTTTCCAAAAAATAACGAACATAAAATATATATGAGAGCCGTAAAGTACCATTTTATCACGTTTTTAAATGATAGAAATAATTTTAATTACTGTGTAAAGAATGAAATTGGTGTATTATATCGACTAATTCCAACGTATGACGTCACAACATGCAACGCTTGTACTAAATCCGCGGCTTCGGACTATTGTTACATAATTTTTTAAAAATAGAGATGTGCCCATTATGACTTCAACAGACTAGCCGATTAGTCGGTTATAAAGAGGCAGACTATTCGGCCGATTAGTCGGTTGTAAAAAGGCCGATTAGTCGATTGTAGAGGCCGATTAGTCGGTTGTAAAGAAGCCGACTAGTCAGCCACGCCGATCACTGTTTCGGGTATTTCCCTGATTCGCGCACAAGTCGCAACCACCGCATACGAGCGTGTTGGAACCTGTTTTATTTACTTCGCATTTTTTTTTTGGTTTTTACTTTTGTACAGGTCAGGGCGGTGTTATTGTGTATAAAAATTTTGTTTAAAGATAATACTGTTATCGTTCATTGAGGTGAAAGAGCTCAATTAAAATATAAGAAAGTCACGTGCATAGATTAAAATTATAAACTACAACGTCAGAAGCCGGATATTCAGCGTTCTTATCCGACTAGTCGGCACATCTCTATAAAAAATATCTCAATTGACTGTCAACTATAGGGTTGGTTTCAAGAGAAAGCAAAACGTTTACATGGTTCTGGATTCTATGACTTTATTTGAAAATAGGATACAAATGTAAATCTATGTTACAATACGCGCCAAACTTTATAGCATCACCAGATTTCCTGTAGAAGGCTGCACGATACATGATTTTATTTGGAAAACCGTCAGCGCCGTCTATTGCATCAGAGCGGCCATAAACTTTGACAGGCACTATACATTGGAGCACCATACACATCAAATTATATTGCAAGTACATAGGGTACAATTGGTATACGAGCGGTTCACATAATCGTACTATCATTTTCATTCGCCTTATTAGTTGAAATTCCACATACCATACAATTTCTACCAATGGTAAAGCAAATGACTGGATAGTAAAGATACAGGAACCGGCCAAAATCGACCAATAAATTACTCTTCTTTCAATCCACGTTTCCACAAACAATATCGCACTGAATAATCAGGAAAGCTTTACGTTAAAATCTAGTTTTTCCCCTACAAGTTTTAAAGTACAGTTTCTAAATGAGTATAAACCTCTAAAATATATCAAACTCCAGCAATAAAGCTTCGGAATATAATTCTGGACATACTTTTGTCGCAGAATTTTAACCGATTACTTTCCGTCAGGCAGGGGTTAGCCTATCTGCTCTCCAGATATAAAACCAAATAATTCTTTAGTACCTACTGAAATGGAACTAGAAAAAACAAAGTACCCATGTATCATTATCCAGTAATTCGGTTTTATGTTACTTGAGCCTTCTACTTAAATATATTTAATTTAAAAAAAAACACGTATTTAACTGGAAAGGTTAAAGTTTGCAATATGCCAATGTGTGACGTCAGCACCTTCGTCCATAATGGCGGCGTTTAAATAGCTCAAGTCCGATTGCAGTCTTAAAAGATTTTATTTTTGTGTTTTATCAATGTTCTATTTTACGGCTATTTGCAAATTGATTAAAAATAACACAATATATGCCAATTTTAGGAAAATGTCTTGTTTAGAATAGCAATTTTTTGGTCGATTGTACATAATAAATATGTATTACACAGAACATACACAGAGTAACAAATCATTACGAAAAATACATCTCACTTATATGACTTATAGCTATTATGTATAGAAGGGTAAAAGGCAAAGCTTAAGTCTTTAATTATCATCTATTTTGGGGCATATTGAATTATTCACGAGTTGTTTATTTGGGCTGGTGTGCGTAGACATTTAACCGACGGTTAAAATAAATTAATCGCTCATAATATATGGCTAACCAGCGATTACTTTATTTTAATCGTCGGTTGCCTATGCACACCAGCCAGCCTTAGAAAAATCTTGTGCTATTTTCATTTAATTTCAAGTACACGGTCGGTCGTCAACGCACTATGGTTATAAATTTTCATTATGGATTACTTGTTTCTTTCCCACCTACGCAAATATATTGCCCTTGCACTTACACAATAACAACGTTATTTTTTTCTTGTAGGTTTTTTGTTTTTTACTTTTTGTTTTTTGTGCGAACGCGACAGCAATTTACTTGTACTGTGAGGGAAAGAGATATATAATTGGATATTATACATGTGATTGCTTTTACTTAAATACATTTTTTTTATTTGCAATATGAAATTGTACTGAGAGAAGGTACATTAATACATTTATTCAATATTTATTAATTATATATTTATAATTATTTTAATCAGTTCCATTCCCAGCGATTTCTTGAATATTCTTATTTGTTATAATACTAGTCCTAAGAGTTGGAATATCAGAATAAAAAAAACAAGCTTAAATTTGTGAACTTGCTCTATGAAATATGTCTATACATATTGCTGAGACCGGCACTAATGTATAGTGTAAACTATATAACGACAATGAATGGTCTATGAATTTTCTGGCGTTATAGAGAGTTGTCGTTAAATGGAGAGAACTTAGAGAAGTCTGTTATTTTCGTCTGACTGCTGCACCTTTATTGCTGCACCAGTAAATTTGTTGTATATTTTACTTATTTTATTAATATCAGACAGTCGAGTTTACTACGGCCTAGGATAATAAAGCGATAAAAGAACTTAGTACACAACTGCGTAGCTTTTACTGATTTTGGCAACTTAAAAGGTGCTTATATTACTTAGTTGTTGTCGCTTTTGAGTGGATGTAATGCGATATAGAGTGTATCATTGTATGGAAGAAAAGCTAAACGAACCGAAGCCAAGTGATTTCGACGCTTAAGGAAGTTTGTCGTTAAATCGAGTGACGTTACATGGAGTTTACACTGTATTTATAATAACCGTTCACATCTTAAACAGCTTCACCCATACTAAAACTGTCTTCCAAATTATCTTTGTGCCTCGGTGAGAGCTATGACGACCGACAAATTCGAAAAATTCTATTATTATCTATATATAACGCTGTACAATAAGTTATTGTGCATAATAATGTGAACAAAAATACTTAAGCTTACATAAAATAAATGCAAAGCTCCGGGACTGGTTGCAGATTTGTAGATAAAAACGTCAATCATTTCCGACAAATATTTGTTACCAACTTTCGAATTTAAAAAAATTACTAATGTCATTTGAGCTTGAAATGCCTTCGTTTAAATGATAATATGAGTATTGTATGAGACGACTATTTCCCAACCATACTTTTGTTATAGACGTTCTATTTCATCATTTCTAACGTTCGATTTCTATATCTCATTAAATGCCTATTTGACTTAGCATTGGTAGAAAATAGGCATTACTTATGAAGTTTTGTAAAGTTCTAAACGGCAATAAGGCAAATGAACGCACAGTAAGGATATAGAAAGAAATAGATTTTGAATTTTTATTGGAAGAAATTTAATTACTTATTAAATTAAATAAGTAAAAACACGTTTTTGAGAACATTCAAACCCGGCTCAAATCTGTTGTTGCGCGTAGTGTTGAGTAGGACACGTATGAGCCAATACATTTGTTCCGTACAAAATACATTTGTACTGATGATGACTCTTTTTCGACGACGATTTTTGGTCGCGTTACTACTTATTCCTCAAATAATATGAGATATAAGAGGAAGGACGGAACGAGGCTCATCATACTACAACAATACAAGAACGCCTCTACGAATACTTATATGACAGAGAGGGACAACATGACATAACACAGTACGTCTGCTAGCTTCTACAAGTAAAATGAGGTGAGAAAGGTCAATCATTTGCTAACTAAAACTTTTTGCTTGTACCGCGTATATAGTTACAAATTGTGAGGAACTGGACAAATGTACAGTCGCGGTACAAAACTCCTCGCCTCACTTAAAGTGGTACATTGTATTGGTTCAGTGCAGAAAGTCATGTTACTCTTACTAACTCATTTTATAATTGTGTCCTACTCAACACTAATTGTATGTGTACTGTACACATACAAATTATTTTAATTTGCACAATGGGGTAATTAATCCTTGTTGTATTTAAACTCAAAGTTTACACACAGGACCGTCGTCGGCATAAAAACAAAGCGCAGATAAGTTGCTAGTAGTAAAGTCCACTTTTAATTTATTATGACACTTCAACTTTTTTTGTTGACGCTACTTAGATTCTCAGACATGCAAATACACTTAATGGGACACGTGACTGATACAATAAAATCCAAAATCTTGAAATAGATCATCCATACAAAAAGTTAACCAAGTAAATCCTGAAAACTTGCTTGTATTCTACAAATTCTTCACCAGTCCTAAAACACCATAATAATAAATTGAATCATACATTTGCGCTAAACACATAACGAAATACTCCATACACGCGTATACTCAAACACTACTTAAATTTTAAGTTCCACTTAAAATGATTTTTTGTAAAAACTTGTGACACAAGTTCTAAGGAGTTAGATAATATTTTTATTTCGCTTCAATAGCGGCGATTAAATTTCTTATCTGAATGTTTTATTGCACGTCAGTTGGGATTTTTGTTTTCTAGTCTGGAAACAACGAAATTCAAGCGGTCTTTTTATATTAAAATTTATCTCTTCAAGTCTCTTCGGTCACATTGTTAGTATCATAGAGTTCTGGTATCAACTCGAAAATTCATATTCACTTAGAAGAGGCTGGTGTTTTCTCGTGTTATTTTTAACTAGTTTTCCCCTCCTCTTGTTTAAAGAACAAGCATTAATCTAGGTTATATTATAAGTATTCGATTTTTAAGTTAGTGCTATTTGTCCCCGGAATATTCACTTCATTTTGTATCGCAAATTATCCCATCTCACGGGATGAAAAGTTCTATGCCCGTTTCAGTATTAAAACTACATGTGTACAAAATTACAGCAAATCAGTTTCCAAAATTTCACCAACATAACCTAAATTACCAAAAATAACCGAAAAATTACGAATATGTCAAATCACAAAATAAATCTATCCTACTTTCTGGGATAACCTTTACATAAATCTACCCCACTATCCGGGATTTAAAGTATCCCATGTCCACTCTCACTATTAAAATTATACTAATAGGGGTTTAAAAAAGAAAGACATATAAAATGCTAAATGTATGATTATGATGAGAGTTAACTGTCTGGGCCCTAAATTTAGACCTTTAGGCCTATTTAGGCATCAAACTCATACATTTGACATTTTAAATGTTTCTTTTTTAAATTAAAAATTACTCAAGAAAACACCTGCCTATAAGTTCCAGCCAAAAACACAATAGCAAAGAATATGTAACATTACATACAATAATCTAACTTAGGAAAACTTCAGTGTTAGGTTAATCTGCCTCAACTTCTCTCGAGTGCGTTGTTGAGTGAGTCTTACTAAAATTTTGAGTAGAGTTTGAGTATCAAGCCGATACATACTAATATAATACTAATTGGGGAAACTCCAATAACTAGAAATTGTGACAATAATGTGACCTAAATGTAGAAAATTACAAAGATATACAAATTACAAAATGGGTCAAAATGTCCTCCTCATTTGGCACTACTAAGACACGATTTTGGGAATTACCTAAAAAGGTCCATTAAGTGCTTTTAATGCTCGACAAAATAAAAAACAACAAATCATATAAATTCCCACTTATTTAATCGGCAGATTATTTCTTAAGAGCCAACTTTTCAAATGTCAGATTGTTTAAGGCTAAATTATAAAAGTGAAACAGTTTGAGGGCCGCTTGCATAAGGTTGCTTAGATTTATTTAAGAAACACAAAACGTATTTAACACCCTTAAATACAATTAGCGTCTTGCACAACGCAAAATTTTCCGCTAAATATGTTTAAGGAACTGTCAATACGTATTGTGCAAAACGCATTTAGGCAGTTTAATATGATTAACTAATTTTATTTAAAGGCGATCGTTATGCAAGCGGGCCTAAGTGCTGTACACACGTGACTGTAATTTTAAATTATTTCAAGTTGTATTAAATTTAAATTTTATCTCGTGATTGTAAAATTAGCCCTTAATATTGAAATTATTTGTTAATGTGGCCAGTTTTTCTACTTACAGGATAAACAAAACTTGCACAGTAAAAAATTACATTCATTGATCGATCATTCTAATACAACTGTAAAAGAAGAGTTGAGACCCCAATTGGTCCATCTTTAATTTGCCCACAAAAAAGCTGTGTTGCCATGTCATAACATAACCGTTACACGAATAAATGTCATTGTTTCTATACTGTTAAAGAATAAATCGATTTATAATAGTCCTTCTTAATTAAAATATTTAGTAAAAAATAAGTGGGATATTAAATATATAAAAATATGATAATATTTTAGTATAATTTAAAATACAAACATTAGATACTTCATACAAAATTCCATACATTATAACAACTAAGTATAAACGAATATAAAATATTAAAAAGTATTGATAATAAGCATAATAAGATATAATGGAATAAATTGATTAAAAAAAAATGCAAATTCTAAGTACAGCTTACAGAGCTATATTATGTCTGGCACTCGCCAAACTCGATGTTGCAAACAAGCATTTAAAGTTTGGCAAGACCATTTAATTAATTAATATTGTCAAACCATTTAATTAATTAATTAAATGATTTGTCAATACCGTTTAATTAATCGAATTGATGTTAAAAATTAATCTAATTCACAACATATCGAAATATTACACAACATGACTTAGTTCGAAATTTGAATTTAATAATACTTTTCGATGAAAACACAAACGCAGAAGAAATTAAAAACTAAATCAACTTCATATAGAACATAAATCAATTTGTCAATAATTCAGTCAAAAAATTTATTCTAAACATACAATTTTTAAAGATGGCAACCCTAATCATTGTAATTTATTTTTAATTTATATTCATGTAAATAAAAAATACAAAAGAAAGTCTATAAATTGTAAGACTATACAAACACAATAAAGTGTTTTGAAAGCGAATAAAATCACCGATACTTTAAAACGTAGAGGAAGAATTAGATAGAGAAGCAATAAACACATGGGATACTACAGCTCACCATATTTATCATAGTACGAGCAAAACTTAAGTGAGTCTTTGAACTTCGTACACGTCATTGCGCAGAAGACAGTTATATGCTATCTCTTTCACACAGCACATTGTAATGTGCCTGCTCCATCTTGGTTATTATTAATGACCGACCAAAAGTGACTTTTTACAGTATTAAAAATAAGGCCGTTAAATACGTTATCTATAAATGTTTAACGTCATTAAAAATTAATAACAACACCGCAAAACAAATAGCGCATTAAACCAATCGCTACATTTGCGTGAAACGGTCATTACCTAACTATCACTAACATTATCCCAGATGTAACAGCATAAGGTATAATAAACAATATTTGAATGTAATTGCGCAAACTCACTGAACTAAATTCACTTGGAGCGCATTTAAGTTTTACACGCACTATATGGTATACTTTGATAATGTTCAAATAAACTTTAAATTCACTAAAATTGTACCCAAGTTATAGTAATATCGGGTTGAGTTCAAATATTGAAGACTACCTGCCAGAAATGAAAATCCCATACGCAAAGCGAGACAAAATATTGTATATAATTCGTCTCTTTGAAACCAATAACAAGGCACATAAGCCCATCCTATTTTCGCAACTATTTTTCTTACCCATGTCATCTCTAATAATACTCCCTCTACGCCTCAAGTTATAAATTTTGCAAATATACTGTTATCAAGATGTATTTTATCTATAGTAAGAACACATGTATCGAGGCTTATTTCAACCAAGTCCCAATTAAATTCTGACTATCAGGAATATTATAAAATGTCACCTTCGCAGAATCAGATTACAAATCTACCAATGAAAGAAAAAATATTTACTTTTCAATATTTGTGGGTAGATCGAAGCAATATTTATGGTTTCTCCGCATTGGACAACGCACTTTTCGAGCACTTACCGTCATTTTATTGTAAACGACATCTGCACCTAAATATATTTTTTGTTACGACAGTTATTTTAATCTATTATGTTGTTTAAAGACGTTCAATTTTGAGTTCAGTAGAATCTAATCTTAGAAAAACAAAAATTTGGTACAAATGATTACGAGAAAAGGGCGGTAAAGACTCGAAAATTATATATTCAAAAGTGATTTGAACACCCATACCCAGCCAGACAACCCCTGGCATTATATGTATCATGTACATCTCTTATACTAATATATAAAGCTTAAGAGTTTGTTTGTTTGCTTGAACGCGCTAATCTTAGGAGCTGGTCTGATTTGAAAAATTCTTTCAGTGTTAGATAGCCCATTTATCGAGAAAGGCTATAGGCTATAATGGACGTAGTTACGCAAAAGGGATCCAACCCACAAAATGTTATTTTTGAATTATTTAAGATTAAAGTTTTAGCTGTATTTCCGGATTGATGCAGATAAACTTATTTGTATAAAAATGATACATTTACGCTTATATTTTCCTAAGAACCCATAGACACAAACAAGTACATCAAATGCGGAAATACAGCGAAAACTTTAATCTTTAATAATTCAAAAGTAACATTTTGTGGGTTGGATCCTTTTTGCGTAACTACGTCCATATATCATCACGTTAAGCCCAAACTTTTTTTATTCAACGCGGACGAAGTCGCGGGCAGAAGCTATATAGTTCATCATTATTAAAATGTAAATAATCGCACAGTAATTATGTATACCACCATCGCCAATCCTATCTGCTGATGATTGCTTTCGCCCTTTGAACACGATTAACATAATACTAGATCGTATGTTTTCTGTAATGGTGTACATTAAAGTGTCATCTATGAATGAATGAATGAAAACACTTTACTGTTCACCTAAAATTGAAACTGCGTTCTTCGTACAGTACATGTTGAACAAAGGGCGGCCTTATCGCTTAACACGCTCCTTTGAGACAATTATCGATATACCAAAAAGCCG
Source organism: Dendrolimus punctatus (assembly GCA_012273795.1). Lineage (NCBI taxonomy): Eukaryota > Metazoa > Arthropoda > Insecta > Lepidoptera > Lasiocampidae > Dendrolimus > Dendrolimus punctatus. The sequence goes on along the minus strand of CM022540.1, from coordinate 16,429,921 downwards.
CAAGACTAACACTACCACTATCTCGTATCTCACAACTCCTATATAAACAGAGTGAGACAACAACATAATTAACGATCACGTGCACAAACGCAACCTGCACTCTCATCGCGGACACATGTGCTAGAAGTGAGCGGGTTAAAGCGATCTCATCCAGGCAACCCCCATCTATCTAGCAGATTTGTAATGTGATTCTGGAAATGGTGCAGTTTAAAGCCAACTGTGGAGGTCCAAAGGGACCGACTAACGCGGATGACAAGGCAACAGTTGGACGTAGTTGGCGGGGAAGAGGCCAAAGACGCCGTGAGGCCCGAGGCCCTGCCACCAGCCGGCGTCGATCTGCTCAATGTGCGTTATTATGTCGCCGGGATCGAAAGTTATCTCCGATTCGTCCGCTGAAAGTGAACCATATAATATTATATAATTTTTTATAAAAAATATCATTTTTTACCTTTAAATGTTAGACGCAATATAAATGATATAACTTTTTTGATGAAGTTGGCTAGAGGCGATATAGATTGCCCAGACATAATTTCAAAAATATATTTACGGGCTAATCAGCTTGGTCTTAGACAGAGAGGTTTACTTCATACACCTTTAGTGACCACTAACTATAGACAAAACTCCTTTATTTCTACGAAGCTCAAATTGTTTCAACAAAATAGTAGTAAAATTGAACCTAGACTTATACTGCACTAGTATAAATTCGGTCAAGCGAAAACTGGCTCAAGATTTTTTTAGAAAAACAGAACTATATTATCAATAGGAATCGTGTTGTACGTTTTCTTATCAATAGGTGGAGGCTTGTTATCAGCATTTGTTTTTTATATACTTTTCTTTTTACTATATTGATATGTATTAGTCTGTAAGCCTTCCTAAAATTAAAAAAAAAAATACTCAAGCAAACATTGAACCAATTTTTTGCCTTTCAATTTGGATAGGAATGAGACAAAAAAAATCTAGAAAGAAACAAAACAATCATTATACCTTTTATTACCGACTTTTTGAAGTGAAACTTCTTTATCGGCGTTGGAAAAAAAATTTACCGTCACTTTTTTCGGTTACACGTCACGTCACATTTTTCCACAATCAACTGTCACATCCATGGATGGATTGTGAGACCGGCATTGTAATATTTCTTTACTTTATTGTGTTTTAATTAATATGCGAGTTTGATGATTTATAAATAATTTATTTAGTATCCTACACATTTATATATATATATATATATATATATATATATATATATATATATATATATAAGTGATCAGCAAAATCATAATTTAACTTTATTTAACCAATTTCTGTAAAGTTGCATATAGTAGATCATTTTTCGAATAATAAGTTCATAAAGAAGTTTTACTTCTTACACGCACACGTGTTTTTTTAATTTAACAAGAACTTTTATAACTACTATGAGTAGTTAAAAGAAAGTGACTTACGTAAAATATTACAACCAATATTTAAATTATTATAGTTTATTAGAACTATACAAACACGTATAACACAGGTAAAATTCAATAACACGCGCAAAGTCCGACACTAAATAGTAAGCGAGGCAAGACGTGTGTACATTCGGTAATCCGAATGTACACACGTCTTGCCTCGCTTGTGATTATCGCTCGACTGCCTCGGCCTTCAATCGACGCATTGCTTTAAACTACACGGATGCAATATGTCTGCTCGGCCGCGTGGACCGAATTTCCTAGAATCACACTTCGCTAAAACACTGCCACAAAAGATTACATTACAAAATGGGCTGTTTTCCTAATCACAAATTTTAAACGTGTTTTAATTTAAATTTTAAACCATAAAATTAAACACAAAGTAAACAAAAGACGTCCAAATGCCTAAAAGTTAATAAAATGTGTTTCTAAAGGGCTGCAGGTGTGAATGTGTCTTTGTCGGCACCTAGGTCGTAACAATATATTTTTTGTTTCTTTTGTCCCACTTCTATGCTCATGATATATTTGTTTTAAGCTAGTCGTTTATTCCAATATTCATGAATACTTTATAGACCTACAAACCTTGGACATTTCATTACATACATGATTCATAACAGCTATAGGGGAGTTATAGACTAGTTGCAAAGTGTTTTATTTTTAACTTTTCATAATTTGAAAGAGTGGGTTAAAATGGATAATTAAACCAGTAATTTAATTACGCATACCGGCTTGGTAGTCGTAGAGCGCTCTCGCCGTGAGTCCAGGGTCCTCGTCGAGATCCTCGTATATGGTGCCCTCTTCATCCAAACCCTCGGGCGATACATCTGACATTGACCATAAAGATATTTTATTATGGCTTGGTTACAGGACTTAAGGCGAATCGTTTTTAAAATTCAACATTTTTTTACTATTATTTATCTACAAGGCTTGGAACCGGTTTAAAATTAACCGATTTCAATCGATTATAACCGGTTTTAGACAACTATGACCCTCAGTGTTAACCTTTGAAAGAGTGTTATGAAACCAGCACTAACCGGTTTATTTTGAGAAAATTACTTTCTCATTCTAACTCTCAACATCTTATGTTGGCATATTTTCATAAGTTTTTGCTACTTGTATACATAATAAAACTACGTTTTAACGGTTTTAAGCGCGGTAATTTATTTATTTTGGTTATGCTGACGTTTCGGCCACTTTTCAGTGGCCGTGATCACGGAAGACAAAGATGTCAATGAGTATTGTTAAAGTTTTGTTTAGCTTACCGCCAACTTGTTAATTAGATTAGGGCTCTATAGAGTAAATAATAAGCTTAACAAAATTAAAGCTAACTAATTAAAATGAAAAAGTTGGCGGTAGGCTAAATAAAACTTAACAACACTCGTTCACACTTGACATCTTTGAAAATGGCCGAAACGTCGGAATAACCAAAATCAATAGAGTCCGTGACTACTCCCTTTGTGAGTGCGGCTTAGACAAGGGCACTTTAGAGCACATCTTTTTTCACTGCCAAAAAAATTATCATTCCACTCTACGATATTTTACCAGGAGGTTTCCCTCGCCCTGTCAACATAAATTTCCTTTTAGCACTGGCCAATAAAAAAATCTGTTAATATATTATGTAAGTTTATAACATTAAATAACATTTATTTATAAGGTAGTTAGATTAACTCTGTTTATGTTGTGTTGTCCCTAGGTTCACAGAAGTTACGACTGGAAAGAAAACCGACCAAATTTTTGTTTTCGAGCTGTTATTGCCAATAACCCACACCTGATACTCTCTGTTACTGTGACATTGGCCGAATCAGCGCCAGTAGCGTTGGAGCCAAATTGCCAAAAATAGAATAGAATAGAACCAAAATCAAATAAATCACCGCGCTCAAAACCGTTAAAAATAAGTTTTACTATCTTATGTTTGACTGAAAACTGGCAGTACCACATGGCTGCGCTTTGAAGGTGTGCGGCAAAAACCGTTCGAAACCGGTTTATTCAACAAAATGAACTTTTATTACCAAAAACCGTTGATTAAAGTTAAAATTAGAGCAAAACCGAAAAGTTCCTCGAACCGGTTACAGCCTAAGTACAGGTTGTAACCGGTTCAAATTTTTTACTGGTTTCTAAGCCCTATTTGGCACACACACACACAGTCATACACAAACAGCACAACTTATACACACACTCAAACCAACGCGCACTAACCACCGCATTGCATTACACGCACATTTCACAACCAAACCAAGGCATAAAAGAGCCTAAAAATTAATAACCCAGACACAGAAAGTAAAAAACAACACACATGGCACTAGATAGGATAATATATAAGTCTAGACATTAGGCCCACCCTGCACATGCACTTCCTCACAACACCAACATGTAAGAGATACACTCTACATTAGTATAAGTTTAGTATTAAAATTAGGATAAATATAATAAGTCACTCGATACATACACATCAACACAAATTAATTAATGTCACACACAAGAACTAAAATAATAAGCGTTCTAAATTTAAAAAATTCAATCTAGAAATTAAGCTTTAAAAAAAGCTACGGAACTCGAGTCCGTAGAGTATTTAAAAAAGAGAGAGAGAAAAAGCCCTATTTGGCTGTAAGTAATGAAAACTATAGTAGAATTATTTTGTCCGTGCATTTTAGGTCATAAATCAAACTCGGCCTCAGTCCGGCTAGGGCGGTGAGCATATTGCGCGGGCGCAACGCAACGCAACGCCATTATCGATAAAAACTCATTCTTATCAAAGAAAGATTATCATTCTTATTAAAATCATTATTATCTTTTTTGCTGTTAATTTTAAACTTAGATATAAGTATTTATATTTATTTTTAATATAATTTGTTACCTCTAAACTTTTGTACTTATAGTTTTTTAATACATAGATACCTAATTAATAATTTATTTTAAATCATTATTATTCTTATTTTAATAAATACGTTGTTTTATCTATTTTTTTTCTTTCATTTATATCACTAACTCACAAAAAGTACAAAACTAAATACACTATCAATAACGTTTATTGACAACAATAATGCGTATCACTATGCCTGCCCATAAGGCCCGTGAGTGGAAAGGAGATCGAAATACTCCGATTATTTATAACCCAAATTGCACGGAGAAAATAATTCTACTATAGTATCACTCACCTTCACTTGCAGTACCATTCTCTTTCTTATAATTAACATTCTCTATAACCGTGTTCTGCCTACTAAGCTCTGATCTCTCATCGTCAGCCATATTGTTCTTGCTGTACGGAGACCGTTTAATCGTACTAAACTTATTATCACTATCGTCATCATCGTTTTCATTCGAACTCGAGTACGAAGCATCAAACATATCATTTTCCAGAATGTTCTGTTTGATCATTGGTTCACTTTGCTTCATCGGTTCAATCTCTCTATAGGAGTCATTCGTTTTTGACTCCGAGTAGTTTATAGCACTGAAGGAGCTCGGTTCGTTGTCCGTACTAGGGCTTAAGTCTGTTGGGTCTATTATTGGTTCGTATTGAATCTGTGATGGACTTTCCAGGCTCATTTTGATTTTGTCTATATTCTTCAACGGGCTGGTTTTTAACGGTTCTTTGGGTTCTTCGGGCTGTAGTTTCGGTTCAAGTTTCACTGGTGATTTGATTGGTGATGGAGGTTGTTGAGGTTGCGTTTGCTGACTGAATGTGTTTATACGTTGAGCTATCACTGAACTACGGACTGGTTTCTCAGGTATAGAGTTTGACCTGAAATAATTAAATATAGCACACACAATGTATTATGGAAAACAGATATTATAGTTATATTTATTTTGTTGTTTGTTGATCAAATAAACTTTTCGTCAATACTTCGTGCATTGATACAACATAATCAATTTGTTTTAATGATTTAGTAGTTATAATCTACTAAATCATTACATCTGTCTGTTTTGTCAGTTATTTTTCACAGAAATGACTAAGAATCTAAAGCTAGATCGATTATTTTATTATAATTCTAACTGCATTTTAATTCGAGTACCGCTAACTATATATATATATATATATATATATATATATATATAGTTAGCGGTACTCGAATTAAAATGCAGTTAGAATTATAATAAAATTTATTAGAATAATACAAACACGTATAACACAGGTACAAATATAACCGAACACAACGAATCCAAACGTAATGCAGAAGGTCGTGATTCAATAAAATGCGCAAAATTCGTCACTATTAGATTCCCGAAAAAAATTTCCTACAATGAGCTTGTAATTTTAATCCGCAACACCTGGCTAATGATGCACCCTGCAGACGGCCGAGTACAATAGAACAATAGGCTTTTCTCCACAATAATAGAAACGTATGCCAATATATATAAGTGAACAAAAGAAGACGATCACAGAAGGATTACAATTGGGATTGTTCACTTTTTTCAATCTAGCTATTTCAAAAACCATTTCGAGGAATAGTGTCCCTAATCATTTCTGTCTAATTAAAATTCCAAAAAACGTACGATCTTCTTGTATTATGTAAGAAATATGTTTGACCTGTATTTGACCTTACTAAATCTAATCAGGCGGGCCGTCTGCCTGTTTGCCTGCTTCAGGTGTAAAAACATTAGCTGTACATTATTTGATTTAAGTTCTGTAACATGGATTTTCCCTAAAGACCACTTTAAAAAATTTAACGATATCTGTAGAAAATAATAATGGTGGAACCATCGATCACTAATAATACGAAAAATTATAAGCCTAGCGACAAAAAAACACTAAAATGTTCACGATATGTAATGTGTAATTACAGTTACATTTAAATAGTAGTACAGATAATTATGATTTTTTATTTTTTTTTTATTGCAGGAGATCAGCAGACAGGCAGACGGCCCACTTGATGGAAAGCGGTTACCATCGCCTATGGACATTTGCGACACCAAAGGTGCTACAAATGCGCTGCTGCTCTCTTAAGAGGGACTGGATCCTGGTCACTAATGCCGGAACACAACACACGGTTGTTATGACGTCATACTCTAGACCAGGGGTGGTCGCCATCCAGTCGAGCATATATATAATACTCTCCCACCTGGCTGTGGGTAGTTTTGTCGCCTCTTACGACAGGCCGCCCGGCCGCAGGAAATTGTATTCTTTCTCCGTTCCTGCACGGATGATTATCTAAAGATAAAACTTACTTTTATTATTTTTGTTTTCTAGGCAAAGAAATCAATGTAAACTTGTCCCTTATGACGTCATCAGAGAAATAATTTTAAAATCGAATTATAAAAAAACTAATGCTTAAAATACAAAAATATTCAAATTAGTATCTTAAAATACTCTATTTTATGTTATAAAGATAGAAAATCAGAGGGTATTTTTTTGTGAACAACCCCATTAGTTCAAGTGCCGACAGGTAATAAAATGCGCTTTTACAGATCTGTACGTGGAATTTGTCTCTATCGGGGCCTAGGTTGTAACAATATCATAAGGCTTGCATGACGCCATACTAAGGATTCAATATTCGGGCAATTATTGTCTACTGGCTATTGTCATTGTACTCACTTGGAGGTGTTGAGTTGGCCCTGGGCCAGGTTCTGCTGGAAGAGGGCCCTGGCGTTGGCCGTGGAGGCGCCGATGAGCTGCCGCGCCTCCAGCGAGCGCTGCCGCCGCACCGACTCCGAGGGGCTGCCCGCCTCCGAGCTCGGTGACCTGCCGATCGATTCACTTTGGAAATAATCATTATTTTTAAACTAAATCCACTCCAATATAATCATCATCTTGCATATTTATTGGTTCAGTTAACCCTTAATCGGGCAGAACCAAAATGTTTTTCATTACTAAGTTATGTTCATGGGTCATGTTGGATATCAGTGTACATAAAATCATATCGCGGGCTTCAAGCCAGAGGCGCGTATAAGCCAACTTTTCAGTTTTTTTTTCAATATATCTCTATAACTGAAAATTTGCAAAAGTACTTCCTTGATTACGTAAAATGCTCTTTTTTTAAATTAACCTACTAATAAAAAAAAACAGAGGTGGTGTATCGATAAAAATATAAAAGATAGACGAAATAAAAAAAACGCATTTTTTTATACGCCCCTCTGGCTTGAAGCCCGCGATATATAAATTATTGAAACTAAAAATAATGATCTTTTACGGGTGGGAAATTATTTCCCTTTGCCCGATTACGTCTATAAATTTAAATAGCAGATTTATGTCTCCACTATGTGAAAATCACTCCACTTCACTTTTTTGGTTTATAGCTCCAACGCACTTGGCATCGATTATGCCAATATCAGAGTACAATATGAGCGACAAATGATTAAAAAAAATTAAAAACTTTATGGAGGGGGGAGATAATTTTGACCGGTACTCGTTTTCTGTTAAAAATCTTGAGGACAAGCAAACGGTTATATTAGACTAACTACTTATGACGAAATGTTATTTATTGTTAGTATTAACTATTTAAGAGGAGAAACATAGACAGTATTAGTGGGAAAGGATAATTTTATAGATAAATGTTATTTAGAGTTAAAAATTTACATAAAGTACATACATATTTGCAATTAACTAAAGTAAGGAGATAATTAAGGTTAATGGGACGAGGGATATCTACTGGTAGGATGTCATAAAGACCCCCAGGGGGTGCCGCGCTGGACTCCCCTCCCCTGTCCAGGTAGCGGTACAAGGGGATGCGTCCCTGGGGCCCCGAGCGGCCACTGTCACATTCTCCCCTTCACTCCGTGACAGTGGTGTCCCACCTTTCCGCCTCCAAATCTTAATGCCTTCCTCTCCTTCCCAAACACCCATCCCTTCCGTTGCGACCGCCAGCGTCGAGATTTTCTCCGCTGGCCGTCGAGGACGGCGGTGGTGATGTCCACCCCACCACCGCCCGCCTGACCGGCGACCTACCCTCCCCCGCTCCGTCCGCCGACGCTGCTGTGTGCGCGAGGCGGCGGGGAAAAGGGGAGGAAGGAGAGGGGGTAGGGTTGTTGGCACAGGAACAATCCTCGCAGCCTCCCCCTCCCCCTATCGCGAAGCCCCCCCCCCCCGCCGCTGACGCTGCTGAGAGCGCGAGGCGGCGGAGGGGGAGAAAGGAGAGGCAGGGGTGATGGCGCAGAAGCAATCCTTCGCAGCCTCCCCCTCCCCCCCTATCGCGAAGGGCCCCCCCGCCGCTGACGCTGCTGAGTGCGCGAGGCGGCGGGGGGAGGAGGAACGAGAGGGAGGGGTGATGGCGCAGGAGCAATCCTTCGCAGCCTCCCCCTCCCGGCGGCAGCGGGCGTTGAGGTCTGGGGGATCCATATAGACCTCCGCCCGCACTAATGCCGCAAGAGGGCGCGAGAGGTAGCCGCGCGTCCCTCTCAGGGCCAGGGAAACACCATTCCCCGGCCCGCACACAGGAGAGGCCGCCTCTGCTTATGAGGCGGCCAGCCGCTGCCGGGGTCGCGGGTTAAGCTCGCGCACATACCGTGACCCCGGTGCTAGGCGGAAAGAAGGCTCCCATGGGGTTTTAGTGGGTATACCGGCGGCCGGTCGTATTGAACCGGCGTCGGGGAGCCCCACACACCGGCCGCGAATGATCCCCCGCGGGGCTGACGGTGCGGTAACGCATTTCCCCATGTAAAAAAAAAGGATGTCATTAAGAGGAATAGAGATATTCGGGCACTGAAAAAAAAATGTGTTCTAATGAACCCTCATCCAGGCCACACTCGCGCAGAGAATGATCACGAACTCTAATCTTGGCCAAAAACACCGGAGAGCGAATGTGTCCCAGTCGGAGACGGATTATAGCCGTAGTAACTTCTTTGGATAGCTTCCGGAATCGGAAGAACCAAGATGTTTGCGTAATGTACGGTTGTAATTGGTCATAAAACTTGCCAGTTGAGATACGAGATTGTTGCCATATGTCATTCCATGTTTTGAAACTAGCAGCTTTGGCTGCTAGACGGAGATCCCTGGGAAAACATTTGTGGTACTTATTGCACCCTGTGACGGAAGCCTGCTTAGCGCAACTGTTGGCGGTCTCGTTACCGTAAATACCTGAGTGTCCTGGAATTCATGCCAATACTTCAAGTCCCAGGTAAAGTTTTCTTTTGAGCTAAAGGGAAGTTTAGATAAGTCTTGTAAACAACTAAGGGAGTCTGCAAGAATTATTGATTTATTAATATGGTGTGATTCTACATAAAGGGCCGCGTCGAGGATGGCAATAGCCTCGCCAGTGAACACTGAGCTGTGGGATGGAATTTTATAGCTAAGAATAATTCTGTATTTGGGGATCCAGACAGCAGCACCTACGCAGCTGTCTGGGGATAGTTTAGAATTATTATTTAGTTTATGTGAAAATCGAGCAATTTTTTCAAAAGTGACATTAATTTGATTCCGATGTTGACACATGACATTTGAAAGGTTGGGGCTGCCAGTAAAATAATTCTCTTATTATCTTAAATACAACCTAAAAGGTTGCCATTTCAAAAATAAATGGAAATTTAGCTACATTGGGCGGGTGGGAAAATAGTTTCCTGTGCCCGATTAAGAGTTAAAAATAATCAATATTTCTGTAATTATAAACTATATATCTATCGAGGGCTTTATGACAAATGGGCATAACGCAAAAATGCCATTTTTTTTGTTGTTTACAAAAATCTAAGCATGTTGCAATTTAGAAAGTCTTACCAGTTGTGCAAGTGAACCTTAAAAGAAGGGTATTCCAAATTTCAGCCTCATACAATCAGTTACTTATGTTTTATTCACAGTTTTGTCCCTTGTGTAAAACTGCACTTTTGTCTGTTCGCCCATTTGTTATGAAGCCCTCGATATATTAAATAAAATTAGATAAAAATGCATACTTCGTTGTAAAATGTCCAATATTTATGTAAATAGATTCAATAAAGAAATAATCAATATTTGTCAAATAAATCAAGTTTTTGTTTGGAGATTACTTCACTTACAGTACAAGGTTCCTTTCTTTCCTGTTGCTCGTGCTAATAATTATGTAAAAAAATATTATTTTCATATTTTCATATTTGTTTAGTCATATGGCCTTGGGGATATGAATCAAATTATAGCAATTTGATACATACTAAATTATATCATAATAATAATATTTGTTTAAAAGACCTTTACAAAAATGCCTTACTTCTGTTGTTCTGTTTTCGCTCTTCTTTGTGCTTCCATTTCATCTCTTCTTCTGACATCTTCTTCTGCTTTTCTCTTCTCCTAAAATAAAAAGATTTGAAAAAAAAAACATGAACTCTATAATTAAATTAAAAAATAAAGCATTAAAAATTGCAGCGTTACTTTCACTGGCATTAATTTCAAAATTGTGTCCTACAAGAGACCTATATATGTGAAACATTATTTGGGATAAAAGTAACAATGTCCGCCTTAAGAAAAGAAGATAACTATATTAAACAATCAAAGAGTAAAGTTTATAATTTACTGACATACCTCTTCTCGTCTCTTTCTTTCCGCCTCTACTCTTTTCTTTTCTTCTTGTTCTTCTTTCAACCAGAACTGATCCCTTTCTTTTGAGTTTATTTCTTGAACTAAAACAACAATTGACAAGAAAATCAATTAGTGTAATGTCTTAATGCATCACAGACTCGATTTGTTATAAAAATCGACTTCAATTAAAAACAAGTTTTAATCAATTTAACACATGTATTTAAATTTGCAAAAAATACTACCACTGAAGAACTTCGCAAACTTCACTATATTTTTTTAACCCCGTCTTCTTTGGGACCACCCTTAGTATATGGCAAGTCTCGTCCTACTGTTTTCACGTGGTAATTCATAAATATAGTTTTAAATCATTTGTTACGCCTATTCGTGCAGGAACGGAGAAAGTATACAATTTACTACAGCTGGGCGGCCTGTCGTAAGAAGCATCAAAACAACCCACAGCCAGGTGGTAGGGTATTTGTCTATCTGGACCGCTACCACCCCTGATCTAGACTATGCCGCCACAACAACCAAGTATGTTCTAGCTTTAGTGGCCAGTTTCCAATCTCCTTTCCAGAGTAGCAAGGCATCGGTACCACGTTTGGTGTTACAAATTTCCAAATGCGACATTAACCGCTTACCATCAGGTGGGCCGTCTGCCTGTCTGCTAAACTGATCCACAAAAGAAAAGCGTTAAACTTTGCACGCCATCCTACCAAAATTATAAACGCGAGAATTTGCAAGAATGTATGCATGTTTCTTACTCTTTCACGCAAAAACTACTGAATGGATTTTGATGAAACTTTACAATAATATAGCTTGCACATCAGAATAACACATAGATGATAATTTATAAAACTGTAGTGTAATTCACACTATACAAAATACAACGATTTTCCATCAGCACGCGGGTGAGACTGCACAACTGCTGGGGAGCAACTAGTATTTGAATATAGCTCAAAAAAACCGCGATATTTCCTTAAAGGATATTGATTACGTGACTAAAACCTAAGTGTCACTGTGACAAAGCACGGTATTTGGAAGACCTCCATCTCTCTCCTCCTCCTCCCTAAAAATAGTGAAAACTAAAGAAACACTTCGCCGCAAACTATTCTTTCTCTTCTTAAGTTCTTCGGCCACTTTTCTCGACATCACACGTTCATAACAATTTGACATCATTATGCCTGCCATCGCACAAACTTTAAAATCACTTAACAAGTGTACACATAAAGAACCATATCGAATGTATGTTTTAAAGGTTTCAAGTGCAGCATTTACTTCAATTTTATTATTATTAACTTGAACATTACTCATTGATACTTGACATCTTTGTCTCCCATGTTCACGACAACTGAAAGTGACCATTATATAAATTCCGTCATCAAAACCGATGAAACGGCATTTTAGTTATGCAATTTATTTATTTTTTATTAAAACTTAAGAAAACACCATACAGATCATATTAAATGTATCCTTAGAAACAAACACACATACGATAATACTATACAGTGTCTTAGTTAGATTATAATTTGCCAATGAACAGTACAATGCAATATTGTTTGATGTTTGCATATTTCGTGAAGCTGGTCATTTCATGAATCACCTTTGTCCTCATAATATTGTCATTTCAATTATCATAAACATTCTCGAGCACACTAATAAAGACATTACGCAGATTAAGACAAAGTTCGTTAATTAAGATGCGACGTTGTTAATGACATTAGACAATAATCGATAACTCGTATCGTCGGCGCCAGTGCAGGACCTTTTAACTAAATTTTATGGTGAAATTATTATTTCAAAAATTTTCTTCACTTTCTTAATCACTAGACTAAAGTGAACATCTTTATTAATATTATAAATGCGAAAGTAACTCCGCCTGTCTGTTATGCTTTCACGGAAAAATTATGGACCGATTGGACTGAAACTCAGTATATATATTTTCGATGCTGAGGGTGGACATAGGATAGATAGATAGACAGATAATACTTTATTGTACACCATTACAGAAAACACAGAATTTTAGCCTAGAAAAATATTATAAATATGAAAAATGGGCGATCTTATCGCTAAGAAGCGATCTCTTCCAGACACCCTTAGGATACTTTTTATCACGAAAAATTTGATAGTTTCCGGAATAAAAGTATGTTTTTCTGTTATGCTTTCACGGAAAAACGATTGGATCGTTTTGGATGAAACTCGGTATATATGTAAGTTCAATATCTACGACATAGGATATTTTTCATCCCGTCAAAGTGATAGATTTTTTGTTTTTTTTTGTGATGTATCATTTTGGTTATTTTCGTCATTTATAGAACGGGTTGAAATAGGGGATGAAAGTTAGTATAGGAGAGCAATCATTTCCGCAGTGTAATAGATATAAAAAATCATCATCTATAAAAAACGATAGTAACTCGATCTGTTTATTTGTTTCAGTAGCTTTCACAAATAAACATTTGTTTGCGTTCACAAATTAACACAATTTGCATAATTATGTAGTTTTAATACCGAAAATGGCCATAGACACTTCTCATCCCGAGATGGGATAGTTTGCGATATAAAATGAAGTGAATCATACCATCAATCAAATAGCACTAACATAAAAATATTGTTACGACCTAGACGCCGACAAAGAGAAATTCACACCTGCATACCTGTAGAAACACATTTTATTACCTTTCGGCCTTTAGACATCTTTTCATCACTTTATGTTAAAAAATTGTGATTAAAAAACAGCCCATTGTGTACTGTAATCTTTTAAGGCGTATTGTTGTATTGTGATCACTGCCAGGTGTCTCGGATTTAAAGTACAAACTGATTCTAGGAAATTCGGTCCACGCGGCCGGGCAGACATATTGCATCTGTGCAGTATGAAGCATACCCCAACTGAGAGACCAGGCAGTCGATAACCTCAAGCGAAGCAAAACGTGTGTACTACAATCGGGAAACTTTTAGTGACGGACTTTACGCGTTTTATCGAATAACGATCTTCTGCATTATGTTTGGACTTGTTGTGTTCGGTTATATTTGTACCCGTGTTATACGTGCTTGTATAGTTCTAATAAACTCTACAGTCATTCTAACGGCATTTTAATTCGAGTCCTGCAACTCGTAACAATATTAACATAGAAAAATTTAATACAATGTAACTTGTATTAATGCTTGCTCTTTAAACAAGGAGCACGCACTGAAGTTTACTCTAGTTATATTACAATACTGACCTGGATTAACCTTCTGATATACAGTGCCAACAGGTCCACTTGGCGGCAATTCTTCAGGTCTACTCGACTTAAAGTTAAAAGCTGAACCAGCCTTTGCTAACTTATCCAATATAACTTTCTCGTCGAGATCATCTTCTGTTCTCGCGTGCATCGTGAGATGGAAGCCCGTGAAGAAATTCGCAACTTGCTTGATGTGATTCGCGCATGTCCCTTTCCGAACCGTTGGGGCACCTTCTCCCTGTCAACAATTATATAGATAGATAACTCTTTATTGTACACCAAAGCATAGACAAACAATAAAAAAGGGACTGTGGGTAGAATACAATACAAATAAGAAAAGTTTTCTTACATTATATTCGATAGTATGTAATTTTATCATTGTGTTAATAAATAATATTAAAAAAAAACAATAAATAAATCGACATTGTGCTGGGACACATAGTAGAAGTGAAACTTTCACGGACAACTGGAAAAACGAATCGCAACAAAATTTAAACTTGAAGTTTTACGGCCAGGTTTTCAAATTGGACAAGTACATTAACAATCTTTTACTTTACTGCAAATTATGAGTTGGTTAGGTTAGGCACATATTAATGAACGCATTTTTATTTAAACACATTTTATTTTATCAAACAATAAAACTGATGATTTTATGCTGGAACAAGTGAATGAGTTTGTATATCTCGGATGTGCTTTCAGTAGGGATGGAAGGTACACCGCTGATATAGAAAGAAGAGTGAATTTGGGGAATAGTGTGAATGGAGCGTTAGGTAAACTTCTAGGCGCTAAGAACCTCAGCCAGAAGGCCCAGCTTGCCATACACAACGCGGTGCTGGTACCTACGCTTACGTATGGAAGCGAGAGTTGGGTATGGAATAGAGAGCACGAAAGTAGAGTAAACGCGGTCGAGATGCGAGCATTGCGCAAAATCTGCGGAGTGACGCTCGCGGACCGCGTTCGCAATACCGAAGTAAGAAAGAGAGTTGGCCTGAAAGAGAGTGTCGGGGTGAAGCTAAAGAAACGAATTCTCCGGTGGTTCGGGCATGTGGAAAGAATGTATGATGAAAGAATGACTAAACAGATATACAATGCAAAAGTGGATGGATGCAGAAGTCGCGGAAGGCCACGACACACCTTCCATGATCAAATTGATCGTGTACTAGCAGAAGGTGATGTCAGGAGCCTTAAGAACAGACGAGCGCGCATGACAAGAACTATGAATGTCAAAGAAGCAAGTGAGGTGTGTAAGAATAAGCCTAAATGGCGCTCTGTTGTTCGTGCCTACCCCGCAAGGGACCTGGCGTGAAGTTATGTATGTATGTAATAAAACTGAACTCGATCCGAAACCACAAAAACATCCATAGTATACTCTAACATTATGCCGCCTCTCACCACGAGATCGGCGGCATTATAGAAGGTATAACGATACCTTCTAGCCCCACCACGCTGCCGTAACGCTTTTTAGTGAAAGATAAAATCCTTATAGGTACCTGTCTATATAGAAGTTTCATTTCGAAATGTGTGAATCAGCTCCAACCGAACGACAGGAGTTTAAGCATTAAACAACAATACTTTTTTTCTCAAAAATATCAGAGCATTCTCAACAATAATCTTCGCTAATCTAGCAAAGTAGGTGGTACAAATGCTTTATATTAAATAAATACATACTTATAAAACAAATATTTTAATTAACTTCACATTTAATGAATTTGACTATAAATACTTAAGAACATTATCCTACTAATATTATAAAAGCGAAAGTTTGTAAGAATTTATGAATGTATGTATGTTTGTTATTTTTTCACGCAAAAACTACTGAATGGATATTGATGAAGCTTTATAATAATATAGCTTACACATCATTTTTTTTTAAATGTTTGCGTATAGGCATACTGGCAGACAGGACCACTTGATGGCAAGTGGCTAACGTCGCCCATGGACATCTGCAACACTAAAGGAGCCGATGCGTTGCCTACATTGTTGAGACTTTAAAAATCTGTTTACGCCCTTTTTGAAGAGCCCCATATTGTAGCGCTCTGGGAAAACCGCGGGAGGGAGCTCATTCCACAGCTTGCAATAACACATAGGCTATATAATTTGTAAAGTGTGAATTATCCCAAATATGACGATTTTTCATCACCACACGGATGAAACCCGGGACGCAGCTAGTTATACATATATGACAAATAAGAACATGGACTTACAGAACTCTAAAGCTATTTGTTACAACCTAATAAGTTTTGATTTAAATAAAACAAGTGTTAAATTGCTTAATCTACTCACAACAGCCAGTCATTATTACATACAAAATGGGGTCACAGAAATAAACAATAAAAACGCTTAACTCATCTAATAGCTTCGTTCTTGTGTTATCTTTTTGTGAGAGCCAGATGGGTTAACGCAAGGCACCTTTTCTTTTTACTTTTAAACTTCAAACAAGTGTTAACTTTGAGCATCTGTTTCGTGTGGAAATTAAGTACTTTTACATAGCATATTACAATATAGACAAGCACGAGTTATATTTTTATTTCAGTCATTAAGTTAATAAAATATTTATACTGTTTATTCTATGTAGGTGTACAATTAAATTAAACTCATTAAAATATTTGGGTCGTTTTGGTCTTACGCCAAACGGTTTGCACTGAAAATCGGCGTTGTGTCGGATATTGTGCCGGCACAGCAATTCTTCTTTGCTGAAAATGCGGCGTACAAATTCTCAAAAATGTTTTTATTTTTAAAATACATAGCAATCATAATTTTTTTCTTTCTTTCAAAAAAAAGATATTTTTCTGGTTTGTAACGAATTGTAATTATCAGAATTAAAAAGAAATAAATTGGGCAAGTTTTCGAGGTGGTAGAGCCATTTTGGGATGATTATCTTGATCACAGGCTCCTAGGGTCGGTTCGATCGGTGTGATACTACACTCTCATAGAATATAGGCATGCAGCGGTTAGCCTTGCGCTAAACGTGTATCGTGGAATGAGCGAGAATTTTAATGGGCCACATTTTTTTTATTGCATGAGTTCAGCTGACAGGCAGACGGCCTGCATGCTGGAAAGCGAGTACCATAGCCTATGGACATTCGTAACACCAAAGGTGCCATCAATGTGCTGCCGCTCTGTAAGGAAACACTGGAGCTTGGCCCCTAATTCCGGAACACAACTCAAGGTTGTTATGGCGGCATGCTCTAAAGGATGAAAGTCATCCAGGTGGGCAATTACACCTGGCTGCGGGATGCTTTTGTCGCCTTTTAGGACAGGCCACTCGGCCACAGGAAATTGTATTCTTTCTGCATTCCTGCACCCCTTTTCTATCCCAATCCTCATGCCTGATTCCTTTATTTCATTCTTCGCCATATATTATAGGCGATAGTAACCACTTTCCATGAGCTGGGATGTCTCCCTATTTGTCAGCAATAAAAAGACTAAGTATTACCAGCCCTCTAAGGAATAATCAATAATGAAGGGTCCAACTGAAGTAACAAACACCTGGGCCACTTTTATTTTTATTTTTTTATTGCATGAATTCAGCGGACTGATGGCCCACCTGTTGGAATGTAGGATACCCATCGCCTATGGACATTTGTAACACCAAAGGTGCTACCCATGTGCTGCCACTCTCTATAGGAAAACTGGAATCTAGCCATTAATGCCATAACACAAATCATGGTTGCTATGGCAGCCATCCAAATGGGCAATTACCCTACCACCCGGCCCTGGGTTCTTCTCTCGCCTCTTATGACAAGCCTCCCAGCAGCAAGAAACTGTGTTCATGCAATATTTTGATTAATTTAAAAAAATTCTTTAGAAAAAAAAAAAGTATGTTTTATTCTGATATAAGCTAAATTATTGTAAGCTTTTATCAAAATCCATTCAGTAGTTTTAATATGAAAGAGTAAAAATAAGCATCCATTCTCACAAACTGTCTCATATATAATCTTAGTAGAAAGGATTTCTAAATTGAAAATAGGGACAGCTAAAGAGTATATTATCTTACAAAAATATTCATTCTAATCTTATCTGAATGTAAATGACATTTATTTCCAACTGTTTACAGCATGAGTAATGTTATCTACATTGAATCCTGACAAAAATAACATGCTATGATAAGATCTTACTAATATAAAATATCCTTGCAGTTAAATAATAAACTTCTGTTATTGTAAATTCAAGGAAATTTATTTTACGAAATAGTTACAGAAGAATAAGTAATCCATATGTACAAATAAATGAGCAAATTACTTGAATGTTTATTTGTTTCAGGCCTTGAGCCAGTTTTGAAATTATTATAACTCTACCTGCCACTTTGTGCAGAATTTGGACTTTATATATATACTAGCTGTCCCGGCAGACGTAGTCCTGCCCGAAAAACCTTCAATTGATATGCCGATAGTAGCGCCACCTAGCGGGTCCAACCCGTGAACAAAACTACATTGTGACATAATCATATTTTAATACTACCGAAACTTCGTCCGCGTGGTGCGGTTTTTTAACGATCCCACGGGAACTCTTTAATTTTTCGGGATCAAAAGTATCCTATAAGTTGACTTGGGGTATAAGCTACCACCATACAAAATTTCATTTAAACCGGTCCAGTCGTTTCGGAGATTAGCCGGTACAAACAGAGAAACAAAAAAATTGAAAAAAATCTAAATTAGTTCTATTTCACTTCTTACATCCCGGTTTTTAGCATTTTTTTTCATTGTACAGAAATTCGACCTCTACAATTTTATTATATGTATAGATATTAGACTTTACATATATATTTTAAACTCTGCAACACATTTAATTGAATACATGACAATAATAAAATATTATTAAATTTCTGTTTAAATATCTAAAATTTAAAAAGGAATGTTAAATTGTTGTGGGCATGTAGAGAGAATGAATGAAAGGAGAATCACAAAACAAGTATATATGACAGCAATGTGGCTAGTAGAGTCGGTGCCGGTAGACAGAGACATACTTACCATGATCAAATTTAAGATATTTTAAAGAAAGGTCAGATCAAAAGTAGATTAAATAAGTGTTTGTCAGGATCATAGCAGGTTATTCATTGTCTCTGCCTACTCCAACAGGAAACAGACATCATTTCACAAAATATTCAAGACTATCATTTAAATAGAATTTTAAAATCTACCTTTTATTATTAGAAATTGTATAAAGTAATTGTAAATACATATTATGGAAAACAGGAATACTGTTTCCCATAAAGGTAGGCAGAGATGATGGATTACCACTGTTTACACTCTTGACATAGATACAAAGTAAATGTATAAACTAATTTTTAGTTAAATATTAGCATTTATTTTAAAATTGTAATCATGATTATTTATTAATATTGTTTTTTTGCTATTTTAATATGTATCAAAATGGCTTATTAGTTCAAGCTAATTTATGTGGCTGCACAATAGGAATGCATGAAAGTTGAGACAAGCATCCATTTAATAAATCACTTTTTACATCACATATTGTGTCAGTTAAGTGGGAGCTAAAACTTAAAGTAATTATTAAACATACCTGCCAGTTGATAAGGACATATTTAGATATGCTACCATCGGGTAAATCCACCTTTAGGAATGCATACTGCATTTTCCCACTGTTAAAATCATCTATAAGTTCTGCGAGCCCTCCATCACCTTTGCTAATGAATTTCAAGTCATTTGTCATTCCATCATAACCAAATAAGGCCCTGGTAACATAAGAATAATAAGTAAGTAAGTGTTACAGTACACTCCATACATAAGGGACAGGGATGTTATGTAGCTCATTCATCATAACAAACTATCTAATATCCAAAATAGAAATTAATCCAAAATAGTAATCAAATCTGAAATACAAGAGTCGAATTATTTTGATTACAAGCGGATACTAACTAATGACAAGTTATGACAGTTTTTCACCTTTAAAACCATCAAAGTAACAATTTGCTGACAAAGTAGTAGTCAAATTGTTACTTTGTGATAATTTATATTGTTCTCTAACAAAACCTAAAAAAATCTAGTATTCATAACTGAAACTATTGGACAATCTGATTTAACTTAATATCCGATACCAGTATAACTTCCTAGTCTATGTACATCGCTTTGCAACATGTTATTTCTGTTTAGGAGAAAAAGCAGCAAAAAACTCCCCAGCAACATGTCTAGCAAAAATAGATTTTCTTTATATTTCTCCCATTCTATTCATATCTCAAATACTTTATACAGAAGTATGTTACAGAATGACTTTTGAAGAATTAATGGAGCTGTAGATATATAATATAATAAATTTGATACCTATAACAAACCCAATAATGGTCTGCCCAGGTTATTGAATTGTTGATATTACCTCAACATTTTAATAGCAAAATTAAAAAATAGTGGCATTTATTTAAGCAACCACAGATAATTTTACTAAAAATTTAAGCATGAAGAAGTTTCTTCTTCATTTATTATTAGCATTAGAATTAAATTACTTTAATTTTCTATTATAGTCTTTCACATACAACTTGATTTAAGCTTGTGTCATTTAAAACCCTATATTAATCCATAATGATACAAAATTGAATAAAATGTTTACTAAATACATAAATTGCTTTCCTGTTATTTTTCCTGCATACCTTAGAAATACAGTGCATTGGTATCAAAAAATATTTTTTTTAAAGGAAAATCAATTGGTTACAATTTGAAGTGGTATAATACTAATTTACAATAATACTGTTTATCTACTTAATGTCTGTAGGATAAGCTAAAGAAGAACTATTTTTTTAATCAATAGAAAGATTTAGTTGTTTAGACATTCGAAGGAAAACTGGTTGTTTACTCATACTTTCAATTATTTCTGTGCATTATTGCTTACACTGTAACAATGTAATTCTAAAATACAATACGACTCGCGTACGCATTGTCCTAACAAATAAGGGCCCGTTATAGCTATACATAACATGCTAATAAATTCAGTTAACTATTTTAATCAGACGCGCCTGTTTATTTAATTTCCTCATCAAGTAGGTCGCCGAAACTAAGATTTAATGATACGTACCAGTTGGTTTCAGTTTTTTCATCTAAAACATCCTTCCATGCAGCGATCAACGCTTGTTTATTTTTGTCTAAATTAATAGCCATTTTACATTATTTATACAAACTTTGCTTACAGTTAACAGGCAAATCACTTTTAAATATGAATATGAAAACTCCGATAAATCAGCCTGACTGACTCACAACAATTTGAACCATAGACAAAAATATAGATTTAAATTTGTTTTTAGTTGACGTTAATTTTATGTTACCATGTTTAAAAAATAATATTCAATGTCTTTGGTAGTGTCTTGATGGTCTTTGCCGGGAATTCGTCTAAATTCCCTTGTTTTCGTTCACCTAAGAGTGGAAAAAATCATACTTGCGAAGTTACTTACTGTAAGGCAAAATTTTCTAAGTTCAAAGACTTGGGTTTTCACCATAGTAACCTTTTTTAAGGACTTTGGGTGTGTACAAAAAAGCGTTTAAAAACCTGGGTGTTAGGAGGCTAAATATGGCGTATTTAATTTTACTACAGAAAACCATGGAATTAGGAGATTACAAATAAAGTAGATTACAGTTACTTTGTGAGTATTTAAAATGAAAAAATAACGGATATTTAGTATTCATACTAAGTACATGAATCGATTAATTTAATATTAAAGTGAGAATAATACAAATTAGAAAAATACAATACCACTGTTCATATAAAACGTCTAGTCCATCCAAAGGTTGTCTGGAAGAAATCGCTAATAGCGATAAGACTATTTGGTTGTAAAATTGTATTTCTTTTGACTGTATCTTTATAAACACAATAAAACATATTCATCCATTTAATTATTCATAATTCCATGGACTCCCGTAAAAATCCGGAATAAGTAATGATATACATTTATTTATATAACTATAATCTGTTCTACTAAAGATGTCTATCTAATAAATATATAGAAACTGCCATATCAAGCAAGTTCTTATATACCTATGTATATATACAGTAATGTGACTAGTCATTAGAGCTTTAAATGAGTCGCCTAGGAGCACAGTAAAAGTACTTTAAATAATCACAGGTGTGACCGCAGCTTCAAACGTATATATCCGGCTTTCATATGGAAGTTTTGTTTGAACATTATTATAGAACTTGGATTCTTTTTTATTGCATGAATTCAGCAGACCAGCGGACCTAAAAGAAAGTGGTTGCCGTTGTCTATTGATTTTTAACACCAAAAGTGCTACCAATGTTCTGCCGCTTTCTAATAAAAGTGTCAGACTGGAAGCTGACCACTAATGAAGGAACACACGGCACACCTCAAGGTTGTTATGTCTGCAAACCGTAGACCGGGGGTGGTAGCCATCCAAACGGGCAAATACACTACCAACTGCCTGTGGGTCATTATGTTATGTGGGAAATTGTATTCTTTGTTCGTTAATGCGTAAGTCGGAATATTTGACACTGGCCAGATAGATACACAAATCTGGTAAAGAAATATTTAATATATCGGCCAAGTGCGTGCCAGTTCACGAACTATGAAGGCGTGCGTAGACGTAATTTGTAGCCATTTGGTTACGAAACCTCCAGTAAAATAGACTCTCCGTATCAAAAATTACTCAAGATTCTTTTCTATCAATAACCGCTTAAAACTTTAAGTAAAATTCTAAACTTAGGGTTACCGAAGTCACTGGTTAGGTGTCCATTAATTACTTAAAATTGAAATACAATAATATGTAGGCTTTCATCAGGCTTAGACCGCACCGCGTTTAAACGCGAGCGGCTTAGGGATAGCAGAAAACGCGGAGATACACACACAGCGTTTAACGTTTTTGCTTAATATCATTTCATACGACTGATACAACGGATTGGTGAGCAGCATGTGTTATGGCTATGTATGTGTATATATGTGTGTAGTTCACACGCACTAGAAATGAAACTTCAGAAAATATACGCACGGATAATTCTTCTCTTACTTTTATTAATATTAATATAATTCCTATAGCCTATATCCGTCAACATATTAAAATTCAAAATAACTTATAACTATAAGTAGAATACTGAGCCCAGATCACCGTCTTCTATGGGTAAGGTGCCCAGAAGGCTGGCTACGTTTCCTCGCTGGATCGCCATCAGTCTTGAGGGACTATGGGTAGAATACAATACAAATAAGTTAAGTTTTCTTACATTGTATTAAATAGTATGTAATTTATATTATAATTGTGTAATTTTAAAAAAAACCTTATAACTTGCTAAGTATCATTTTCAATTATTCACTGTTTTAGTCTAAAATAAATTATTATCAGTTTTATTTCGGTCCTATTTGGACCTATGTTTAATCATCGATCTCTAATCTGTGCTGCACAATGTAAAATTCGTATCTCATTCTCTCGCAGGCTTAGCTACATATTAGATAGATAGAATAAAGTATTTATCTCTTTTTCGTTTGGAAACGTTTCGTTTCGATCCTAAAGAATTTCCATTTTAAAAATCGTGTGTTTTCAAATAATTCTCCAAAAGTAACAAATTACGTTTCTAAAATCAACCACAGAAAAAAAATCACTGACGCGTGCGCTTGTATTGAATAGCTATTGTGTTACATTTTTCTGTGGTTTCAACCAGCTCGCGTTTGATCGCAGTGCGTGCTAAGCTTTACTGTTATTTATATTAGAAGTTCCAGTATTGCGCGCGCAATCTCAATCACGGTTCCAGTAGCAGTAGTAAGTAGGTGGACACTTTCATTCATGAACCATCTCTAGTCACGCAAGACATCGCTTGGCGGTTGAACGCCGTGCGACCCGCGCCATGGATTTCAGTAATATTGTTATTTGATAAAAAACAAAAATAATAACCTAAAGTCATGTGGGTAGACGTCAGTGGGCCCGAGCGACAAAGTTATATGACCCAAACTAATGGCTCGTTTATACCGGGGTAAGTTGTTATTTAATTAGAAAAGTGGAGGGAAAGTGCTGTTTACATTAACCCAAAATGCTAAGGGCTGATTAAGATAGCTTTTTGTGTCATACATAAAGAATTACTCAGAAGGTCTGCTTTCCTCAAGAGAATACCTATCGAAATTATCCTCAAAACAGTTTGTGCTGTTACGTTGCAGTGTTTGGCTCAAGTGTTGAATACTTGTACTTCTGCCTTTATTGACGACATCATTATTTCTCAGTTTATTTTATTGCTTTACTATGATAAAACCAAAATTAAAGACTCAATGGATATGCCGACGACGAAGTAATAAATAATGGTGTATTGTACGGATGTTTAAATAATCTGAAATCCACAATCGCCATCACCAAAACCTCTCCAAAATCTCCATGAATTGAGAGCATCTGCTTTCGAGTTCTAACTGCGTTTTCCTACCTCTCTTCTCCAGTGCTGGCGTTCTTCGGCATCCCTCTTATGATATTTATTACTAACTAGCGGTTCCAGCAGACGTTGTGCTGCCCTGAGAAAATAAAAAATTGGGATCCGATTCGAGCGCCTCGTAGTGGTTCTAATCGTGACTCTAACCATCCGCGGACCCACTCAAAAGCACACAAAAATATGAAGAAAATCAGTTAAAGTCGTTCTCAAGTTACGCGCGTACAAACATTTCTACGATTTATTTTTATATATTAGACCAGCTGTGCCCGCGACGTCATCCGCGTTGAATAGTTAAGAAAATCTCCTGATTTTGAAACATTTTTCATTGCTGCTCCGCTCCTATTGGTCTTAGCGTGATGATATATAGCCTATAGCCTTCCTCGATAAATGTACAATCCAACACTGAAAGTTTTTTTTAAAATATCGGACCAGCGGTTCCTGAGATTAGCGCGTTTAAACAAACAAACAAACGCTTCAGCTTTATAATATTAAGTATAGGTTTTTATCGATTAAAGTTCACATACTATTAATCAAAGAAAGAATGGGACTTAAAGTATGGCGCAATCTATTTGATGCTTGTATAACTTACTTGACAGCAGAGCTCACACTCCCCGACCTCTTGGTTTCAAAAAAATCAAATAAAACAAAGGTTTTGATTATAAATTAAAATGAATCATATCCTATGTCCTAAGTTGTAACAAATCCAGCAAAATGAAAAAAAAACATTATAATCGGCTGAGTAGTTTCGACGTTCATCGCGGTCAAACACTGTGACAGGGAATTGTTATATATATAGACTAGCTAATGCGCGCGACTTTGTCCGCGTGAAATAGTTTAAAAAAGTAAGGTAAAAAACCCCCGATTTCGAAACATTCTCCACTGGTGCTCCGCTCCTACTGGCCTTAGCGTGATGATATATAATAGCCTTCCTCGATAAATGGGCTATCTAACACTGAAAGAATTTTGCGAATCAGACCAGTAGTTCCTGAGATTAGCGCGTTCAAAGAAACAAACTCTTCAGCTTTATATATTAGTATAAGATGACAAATTACACCCGTGACATTGTTCTCGACGCGATATGAAGCCATTATATTTTTGTCCTATTTCTTGTTCGGATATACAGGAACCTGGGTTGAGATCCTTAGATAGACATTTGAAGACATGTTTATTTTGCCTTTGTACATAGCTCCTTAGTTACTTATTTGCATTTTAAAAACCAAGGATAAATTTATAAGGTCTAATGCAGTTGCTATGCGCTTTATAACTTCATTTCAAGTATAAAATCATCTTTGGGATGGCTCAGCTAAATACCAACTCGAGGCACTAGAATCGATTGAGCGGAGAGCCAGGAAGCTGATAGGCAACGACCAGCTATTTAGAGACAGATTACAAAGTCTTGAACATCGACGCAGGGTTGGCAGCTTGTCGGTTTTCTATCGGATACATTTTGGAGAGTGTGCATCGGAGCTCTTCAATCTTATCCCGCCGTCTCCCTTCCATCATCGGACAACCAGACGCACTGGCATGCGGCACCGCTATATGGTGGACATACATCCTATTCGAACTAAGCGCTTTGAGTCCACCTTCATTATACGCACCGCAAAGGAGTGGAATACACTGCCGGAGTCTGTTTTTCCCGAAACCTACAACTTAGGTGTCTTCAAGTCTCGTGTGAATAGGTACCTTCTAGGTTAGCGTGCTCGATCTTAGACCATATCTCCGCTCAAATCGTGCGAGATAATGGACAAACGTGAACCTATACGTGATAAAAAAATATATATATAAAATCTTAAAAATATGACATAAATCCTTCACTCACTCTTCGTTCTCGTTACGCCTTCGTTTGTTCGCCACCCATAGCTTGTTTTCGTAAAACTTGCCATTACCGCGTAGGTTAGAGATTGCTTATGTCACTGATATGAAAATTGCTGTGTATATGAGAGTTCACTACCAGCCCCATTAGATGTTAATTTTGCAATCTGTTCAGAGTAAACACCTATTTTAATAAAAGCAACAAGAACAAGGCCTTGTCAAACCTACACATATAGGATATTACTAGTTTAGTCCAAGAACACAGATTAATCTAGATTGATTCGTTGCAAAGTCATCGAGTTAATCAACTGAACGTACCTATTTGTTAAGTAAGCCAGTTGGTATACCAAAATTTAGTTTGATTTTACGGATATGTTAAAATTATCCGTGCAAGAACGGAGAAAGAATACAATTTCCTGCGGCCGGGCGGCCTGTCATAAGATGCGACATACAAACCCACAGTCAGATGGTAGGGCATTTGCCTGACTGGATGGCTACCACACCTGGTCTAGAGCATGCCACTGTTACAACTTTGAGTTGTGTTCCCGCATTATGGACCAGGTTCCAGTCTCCATTAATGAGAGCAGCAGCGCATTTGTAGCACCTTTGGTGTTGCAAATGTCCATAGGCAATGGTAACCGCTTTCCATCAAGTGGGCCGTCTGCCTATCTGCTGAACTCCTGCAATAAAAAATACATCTGCATTTGATATTGCTGTATCTCCTTTCAACAACAAGGCAGATTTACTAAAATTAGAGTTCATATTTTTTTATAATCGACTACTTACTTTCGTTGTTGGTTTTCTGTAATTGTGAAATAAATAATCAATAACAGCAAATCTTGAACGTCCCACGACTGGCTTTGGGCCTCCCACTTTAAAGGAATATTAAAATTATACCTGCCAAATGAGCCTCGTTGTAAACACCATTAGAGAGAAGCCTTCAGTGGCTTCCAGCCCACGTCACCGGCGTCTATACTCTTTCAGCAGAATCCGAGGAATAAGTATTAAAGTAGTAGATAGTTCGGTTCTCGGTTCATGGCTGTTGTACTTATAACTTTTTGTAGTAATTTTATAGTTTTGTGTGGCAGTCCCGTAGTCGAGCAAATCTCCTGAGCGCATCGTAGTAAGCAACCATGTTTAAAAAAACTTGTACTGGGTTATTTATTTTTGGCTACAATATCACTGATTAATCTCATTACTGTTATCAACAAAGTAGTTGAAACGGAAACATTCTTAAAAAGTTAATTTATAAATAATCTGCGGAGTGACGCTCGCGGACCGCGTTCGTAATATCGACGTAAGAAAGAGAGTTGGTCTGAAAGAGAGTGTCGGGGTGAAGGTGAGGAAAAGAATGCTCCGGTGGTTCGAGCATGTGGAAAGAATGTATGATGAAAGAATGACTAAAGAGATATACAATGCAAAAGTGGATGGATGCAGACGTCGCGGAAGGCCACGACACACCTTCCATGATCAAATTGACCGTGTACTAGCAGAATGCGATGCCAGGATCCTTAAGAACAGACGAGCGTGCATGACAAGAGCTATGAATGTCAAAGAAGCAAGTGAGGTGTGTAAGAATAAGCCTGAATGGCGCTTTTTTGGCGTTGTTCGTGCCTACCCCGCAAGGGACCTGGCGTGAAGATATTATGTATGTATGTATGTATGTTGCGGCCAATGATGCGCGCCGGAGATTCATGTCGCCGTTCGTAGTTGTTTGTAGTCTTTATATATACAATGTACTCTTTGGTTTCTAGCTTTCACATAAATTATCCGGAACTGTCCTATAACTTTGATTGTTGTTCGATTCGGAAGTCATTTAAGATCCTATGAACACTCAATCCTATGAAAATTCCTTAGCTGCTCCTCAATATTGGAATCGAACCGGTCTATCTCTCTACTTCTTATTAGCTGAACCCATTGATATATATCAATGGCTGAACCCCATAACCAAATCCACCGGAAAGAAATGAAGCACGCTATTCATTGTATATATTATACATTTTTATAATTATATTAAAATCTCTATAGACAATAAAATCCAATCATAAATATGATTTTTACTAAAAAATGCTGAGCTTTTTCGGGTTCGATCCCTGGAATCTATGCAAATTAATTAAATAAAGTAAGTACGTACGGTTTCCGTATTTACGTCCTTCAAGTTGTCATGGTTACAAATGACCGCTTTGTGAACTCGTGCCACAAAATGCAAACAGAAGAAACATTGATTACAAAAGGCTGAAATAGAATAAACTGATAATTTAAATGTGCAAAGGTACTCTGGGTAACATAACAGAAGCTCGACCGCTTATTTTCTTGGTCTTGTATATTAATAACGAGCTCCACCCCGCGGTCTTACCAGCGTGGTGATGGAAAATCGATATATTTGGATAATTCACTCTACATCTTTATAAATAATAGCCTATGTGTTATTCTGATGTGTAAGCTATATTATTGTAAAGTTTCATCAAAATTCATGCAGCAGTTTTTGCGTGAAAGAGTAAAAAACATCCATACATTCTTACAAAGTTTCGAGTTTGTAATATTAGTAGGATAAGTAAACAATTACTACTGTTCGGTCCTAGCCTAGTAGACCATCGGTCCATCTACTTTACCGCCTACCCTCATTCTGTGTTAGGCGACGACCATCGCACGAGGCAGTATGGGCAGCGATTTTGGACACTTACCTGCTAGTCAACGTTTGATAAGAAACACCGGGCCGTGCGTTCTATTTTTCTACAAGAGATTCTGAACTAATTGTGATTACTGGCCGTTCTAAAAACATTTTGTCATATTTAAAACCTTATACAAAGAGTTAGTTCTAAAGTGAAATTTAGTGCCGTGCGCTGTTCCTGTAAGCAACCTGAAGAGAGCAGATCTTAAGTTTTGTAGAGTTTCTAATATTTAAGGGGAACGGTCTAGGTCATATCTCTCCCAATACAATCCACAATTGAACTACTGTATTAACTACGGGCAGCATATTAACACATACAATTAAACTTGAGTAGTGGGATCAAGCGCTATCTTGAGTTCTGACTTCTAAAGTATCGGAGCAAAGTGGAGCGTGTGTAAGCGTTCAAGTGCTCTTGAATATTGGTATCTACAGTCTACAGTCTGCTATATTCAAAATTGCGACTGTATATGCGAGTTGGGCAATACTACTATAACAATAGAGTTAGAGTGTTCGTTTACTGGCGTCATAATAGTTGCTTTTACTAGTTTTGGTATACGAAATTAATCATTATGGTCCAAGCAAACATTATAAAAATCTTCATATAATCAAATAAAAGTCTTTGAATTGAAAAATATTAATCTTAGAATCAAGTTCATTTCGACGAACATTTTAAAACAGACATTTTTTAATAAGTAGAATAATACAGTGTGACCAATCCAAAATAATTTTTTTTATGAATTTGAGTACTACCACATAATATATTTCTCCAACAAAATCAATTCTTAAAACATAACCACTTACACAACACATTTGGAAAAGTATTTAAAGTATAGGAAGCTATTAGTTTTGACCTAGTCAAAGTAATGCGATACCTTCCATGGCTGCTCATAAAAAATTTCGCAAAGATTTTCGCGACATCCGTAACTTTTTTTCCTTTCGTGACTTAAACTCATTTGCAATAAGCCTATACGAAACGAAACTTCATCCATCTTTCAACATAATATCGTCTTTTATTTGCACGATAAAAGAAAATAAAGCGTTTTACCTTTAAAGAGTTGAATTTAATTGTCATTAACTTTAATTCCTAAAACCTCTGGAACCAAGACTGGCAACCGGTTTAAAATCAACCTATTTTTAAAATTTAAGTCCGTTTTGTTCAGCTACAGGGATTCCCTGCGACTTTGTCCACGTTCGACGAAATAAGGTAACTTTACGTTTGTTTACTTGAAACTGTTCCCGAGAAAAGACCCACAGGATTATATATATATAAAAGCGATATAAAAGTATCACAAATGTTATGAGAATTTGTATTGATAAGTGAAAATATTACATCGGAATCCCAATTAGTTTCAACCGGAATACGTTAAACCACTCTCGAAACAGTTTTTATGGGATTCCCAGGAAAAAAAGTACCGCAGATTTTAAGTTCGGGAATTTGCTATCAATCAGCAAAAACCGCATCGAAATTGACCCAGTAGTTTTTACGTGAATCCTGAACAAACAGACAAGAAATCTAAAATTGCAGTGTTCTCTATCGGTTATATACTGAACTTATACTAGTTGCTTTTTTTAATTCTTGAATTAATAGAAAAAGCATTTTTAGAATTTTATAATATTATAGATCTGCGTCGGAGTGTAGGTAAGCATTAAGAAGGGTGTTGTGTAAAATCCTTTCTCTGTATAATAACTGTGTAGCAACTGAAAACTTGCTGAATATGACTGCGCTTTGAAGGTGTGCAGCAAAAAACGTTCTATTTAATGAACTTTTGTTGCTGAAAACCATTTAATTGAGGTTAAATTTAAAACAAAATGGAAAAGAAAAGCTCGTAGGTAAGTAATTTAAGCTGCAACCCAAACCTTGTCTGGAACTAATGTGAACATAATACAGATAAAGTAAAGTACTTATCAACAAAAACTAACAACATAAATATCGCTATCATGACAGGTATTTCCTTGCCCATGACGATACGGTTTAGCCAAGGTCTGTTATGAAAGGGGTCAGACAAGAAAGGCGAAAGGGTGCGGAGCGTGACATCAATCAAAGCTGGCTTTTCACTAGTTTGTAAGTTAGAGACTTGGTGACAAGGTTTGTAGGGGATTTATTATATCTTATCTTTTTTATCGTGTTAACTTTTGCTGTAAATACTGTTTCAACCTAGGCGCCGACAAAGGCAAATTCCACGTACAGATCTGTAGAAGCACACTTTATTACCTGTTGGCATTTGAACTAATTTTAAGCCTTTTATAATCGTCTTCTTTAGTTCATTTATTTATTGGCATTATTGTGGAGAATAGCCTATTGTCTTATTGTACTCGCTCATTAGCATCATTAGCCAGGTGTTGCGGATTCTTTCGCACTTGTGAAGTATAAAACGACGGTCTGATGGAAAAAGGGGGCAGTCGAGCGACGATTACGATACGGGACTGCCGTGTACATTTGGGAATCTAATAGTGCCGGACTTTGTACGCTTTATTGAATTACGACCTTCTGCATTACGTTTGGATGTGTTGTATTCGATTATATTTGTACGTGTATTATACGTGTTTGTATAGTTCTAATAAACTTTATAATAATTGTAACGGCATTTTAAGTCCAGTCCTGCGAACTCGTAACAATACTATCGGATTTATACTAGCGCAGTATGTATATGTTATACGTTACAAAATTGTTGCTTTTATAGTATACTTCAGAACAAGGTACATATTTGAGCCGTTTAGTGGAGACGTTAGGTCCGTGGGGGCCGAGTGCCCAGAGGTCACAGGCGACCGGAAGCCTGGAGCTTCCCTATCTCAAAGGATTAGTATATTATGTATTTAGCCAGGTAATTCTGCCACGAGCCCTGGTCGAGAGTCTGAAGACGCGGGAGACAAACGATGTTAAGTGAAAGTGGATGAGGCCGTTGGACCAACGCCTGCCATGGTCAGCGGAGGTGCTAAGCGTAATAATGTACCCCTGACCCTGGCATTAAGGGCGAAGGACTTAATACCGAGGAGTTTTAGTGGGTATCCCTAATTATGGTGTGGCAATAATATCTCTAGTTATGGCTAGTGCTAGTGCCACTTGTGCCACGATTTCACCCCTACACCCGGCTGATGGCCCTCAATCAGGTTTCCCCTCGTAAAAAAAGCCCGTCTGATTGGAGGAATTAGTATTTTTTTCTCTGTTCCTACACCGATACATTTAAAATTTGAACTAAAACGGATTTTTTTACGTTTATGGCTTGGCAAGAAAACGGTTTTAACTATTATCCTTTTATAGAACAGGCTCTTTTTACTGACACTTTTTATTACGTGGGTTTTTTACTTTCTACATATCTATGAATATTTTAATAGCTTGCCAGCTTACAGCATTTACAAAGAAAATATTTTCAGAGTGTATCTACATTGCGTGCAATGGGTTACATAAATATGTGAACGTTATTTTTTACGAGTTGAATGTTCAATGAGTTAATCGATTGACCGACATTTTATTTTATTATTTCAAGGTGAACGTTTTAATATAGCCTTGTATTACGTAAACGAAAGAATTCCCATTGAATTCATTATTTAATAATTGTCAGATATATTAATGCTATGAATTTAAACTTATGAATTTATTTACACGCTGTAAGGTAAACACTTACACTCCGATTCTGCAGCAGTTTTCAAGATAGAAGTATAATAACTAATTATATCTGTTTATATTTATACATAATGTATAAATGTTCCAAGGAACTGTTCAGAATGGTGCCCGTCTTCCCCACTTCCTTGATCCACTTCGCTAATGTACGCAACGGTCCTCTAGAACGTTTTTCTTGCGCACAGTGGGCATATGAAATGAGATCCTGCTGAGTTTCCCATAGCTTTAAGATATGGAGTTTTCAAAAAGCCGTCAGACTAACTGATATACCTTCGCTTTAAAAAAACATAAGGGCATCAAAACGGAAAAAAGCTCCATTTCTTGTATCTGATTAAGTTAACTATTTTTGCAATTAGATCTTGTCCCTCCAAAGGATGCTTGGAAGAATTACTTTTAATAAGGCCGCCCATTGTTACTTCCTTATAGTTTTTAAGTTTATCGTATATTCTTTTCTCCGTCATGTTGGTGTACAATAAAGAATATTTGTATTGTACTAATTTAACGGCCTCTATTGTTGAACAGGCTAAGTCTTAGCCGACCGAACTCGTTGGTATTCAGGTTCCAGGAGCGATTCCTGGCATGGTGAATTTTGAAAACGAATTTTCTGTTATTTACTATGGTCTGGGTGTCTGGAATGTTCCGTTGCATATCGCCCATAACACAAACATAACTTGCTAAGCTTGGAGATACTTATACAATGTGTCTGTTCTCTGCTGATTATTTTATTTAAAATCCAACAACGCAAGAAAATTCTGTTTTGTATTCAAGGCAATTTTTCGAGTGGCCATCTATGGTTAAATACAAGATACAGCGAAAAATATTTAAAGGCGTTCGAAGCCAATTTTATTAAAAACTAAACCGGTATTATCAGATTTTTGAAAAAGGAATTACTCGAATCAGAAATCAAATCGGCTGATATTGGAAAAAAACATAACTGAACTATTGAACCATAGTGTAGCTTATAGATAATATAATTATCTATGAAGGAATGTCAAATTTGGGGTAATAGCTAAAACGTAATGACGAAAGTGACGAAAAAACATTAATAGAAAACCTTCTTAAGTAATGAAAAGAAGAAAGCTGAGATTGCTATAAGCTTATTTTATCTGTGATCTCAATTCATCGAATCGTGTCGAGAGGGGAACAATCGATGCGAATCGTGAACTTGTTAGAATCAAAACAGTTTTCTCTATCGATGTTAACAATCAGAAATACTATTGTTTGCTGGTTTTTGTATCGGTAATCGCTCATATCACTTTCTATAAAATCTGTAAGTTAATGTATAATTTTAAACTGTAAATAAGAAATGTCCTAGTATAAAATGTTCCGTAAAATTCATTTAACCAAAAGCACCACGTAAAGAATACATAAAATATGTACAAAGGAACAGATTTTATTCAAATCTTATAACTTTAAAAATATATATTAACCTTAGATCATATAAACGTCTATAACTCAATGATATTAACTTCCTTTGTACGAGTATTTTTCAGAATTTTCCACCTCGTAAATCAAAAAGTAAAGAAAAATTAAAGGCATTCTTTTAACAACATTTAAAGCACAAACCTATAAAAATTTAAACTTATTTGACGTAAAAAAACTACTTTTACTTCAAGTAAAACTCATAAAAAACTTTGCTTTTTAAATGTTTTGTTTTTTTCGCGATTTCGCTGCACTAATAAGCCGAAATTATTCGGTTCGATGATGTCTTTCCATATGGATGAATCAACGAAAATGATCCAAATAAACGTAAAGTTGCATCGTTCAATGTCATTGAATACATCTGCGCGTCATGTTTTTTCAGTTCTGTGCCTTTCAACCATATTAATTCAATACGATGATACGTCTAATGTCAATATTATAAGTAGCAGATAATAATTTTGACAAATTTGATCTACTTATTACACAGTGGTTTACTTTCACTCGAACGTATAAATCAGGAATTACCAAACTATTTTGGGCAAGAGACCACAGTTCCAAAACGAACTGATACCTCAGAGCCCCATAACCAGATTACTATAGAACTCCTATCTCTAGTTTTTTCGTATTGATACAAAATACTCACCAATTTAAAAAAAAATGCAAAATGGTTAAGTGAGTAAACTTGTCATTATTTCCTCATTAACATTTAACAAAACTGTCCTTTTTCCCTACTAAAATATTAGTCATTGTCTTAAGAAGTTGGTACACGTAACACAATTTGCTCAATAGAAAGTTTCAAATAAGAACTTGTGCTAATTAATAGGGGTCGATATTTAGACCTTGCAGACCCCCATAATCAGTTTTCGGCGATATTAACCACTTTGGAAATGTTTGGTATAAATAAACCAATGTGTAAATCGACGACGTTGGCGTCAAAATAATATTAGGGATGGAATACGATTACATGAAACCAACCACGAAAACCGATAACACTATCATATATCACTATCGGACGGATCCATTTTCCGCTTACTAAACATAATCGTAGAAGGAAATAACTTCGACGATATTAACATTTTTGCCTATATTTCACCTATAACGTTGTATGTATTCATCTAAAATATTTTTACAACTTAGTTTCTGGCAAGAACAAATTCTACTCCTAATCTGTAAAAACACATTTTATTACCTGTCGGCATTTGAACTGATTATATTCCTTTTATGATCGTCTTATTTTGTTTACTTATTTTTTGGCATAAGTTTCTAGTTATTTTGAAGAACAGCTTATTGTTCTATTGTACTTGTCTACGGCCGCTTGCAGGCTGCATAATTAGCCAGGTGTTACGGATTATAAATACAAGCTAATTATGTCGACGGGCATATTCCCATTTGTGCAGTATAAAACGATGGCCTTATTGAGACAGGAGGCAGTTGAGCGACGATTACGATACGTGACGAGTGGACATTCGGGAATCTAATAGTGACGGACTTAGCGTATTTTATTGAATTACGACCTTCTGTATTACGTTTGGGTTTGTTTGTGTTCGGTTGTGTTTGTACCTGTATTATACATGTATGTATAGTACTAATAAACTCTATAGTAATTCTAACGGCTATTTTAATTCGAGTCCCGCTGCTCGTAACAGTATTAAAAACGGGTCCTATAATTAGAAATTTACATGATGAGTTTGAGTACATAAACAAATATACTCATATAACGAGGAAGACATAATCAAGGTATAGATAGAATCTAATAGATTGGGCTCTTATTTGGCTGAAATTGAAACGCCATATTGACATGCAACAGCCCACAAGACTTGATTAGCTTGTTTAAAGTTAGAGTTACATACCTACCTCTATAATATGAAATATATTGTAAGCTAGTACATTGAAGAACATTGTAAATAATCGAATACAATAAAAGAAAAATTATTTCTATTGTATTGTCTTTAGATATTGTCTTTAGTAACATTACCTATCTCGGGTGTTTAAGAGCATCTACGAAATGTATATGTTTTCATACAAAAAAATCGTTGCCCTGCTAAAAATACCTTATAAATGCTGCCAAAATAACTGTTATCTACGTTATCTGTCAAGCGTGGGTAAATCCTTGCAATAAATATAATTACCCATCGATTCTCAAAGTACCTCTTAGTACATAATAAAATTCTTTACTGTACACCATTACAGGTAGTATACACATTATAGGTATATTTAGTATCGTTACAGTTATTAGGTTTAATACCTTTAGGTGAAAATATAAAGAATACTTTAATAAATCACTAATCAGAAATCAAATTGTAATATTTACAACAACAAAAAAACTACGTTTTTCAATGAAAATTATGCTCACGTTTTAAACGGGTGACCCGTACAATTTTTTATATTTATTATTATTATATAGTTTTATTTTTCGAATATTATTATCTATTAGCAAGGCTTGTGACTAATACATAAATATTTATTAAAGTAAAGAAAGTAGTATATAAAAAATGTTGACAACAAGACTCCACCTATTGGTAAAAACATATACATACAGAATTCCTGATGATAAAGACTCTCTCTATGTAAAGAATTCGTGTATCCGCATAATCAGATGTACACAATACTAAATGTCATTAATAGGTTTATTACCAAGGCTGAGATTCTTAACGAAGCAAACATCCAAAGCAAAAATACTTTCACATTTACGTATATAGGCTAATCTGCAGTGTCTGATGACATCATTAATGACCTTAAGCAATGTAGCATTTGTTTTTAACAAGTCTAAAATAAATGAGCTATTATCACGGAACGTATGACCTATTTAGACCGGGAAATAGGTGAAATGGCTGTTACCTAATTGCAAACTAAAGTGATAGCGCGGGATGTGCCTGGCACGGAAGCGCGTGCCGCGGTCTAACTCACGGTTTTACTAAGATAGTTATGTATGTAGGAGGTAATTCTACCTATTGTGTGTAAAGATAGGCATTAACAAGCTAATACTAAAATTAATACGATCATTATTATTTGTAAGTAGTAAACCCGTACTCGAATCAATATCTAAATTACAGCTCTAATCATGTCAATCAATCCTTTTTTTGGGCGATAAGTGACAATTCCGATGGCCCACTTCCCACTCCCCCCCTTTTTTGATAACTTAGGGGAATATCTTTTCTTGAAATACTATACTTAAGCCTGGGATACTTCAAGGGATGTGTACTCTTGAACGGCCTTATGCCTAACGTGACCACCAGCGGAGGCCCCGGGGATGTCAACACACTTAGTAAACCTAAACCTGCGCCTCTAACTCGCACGCTGTTGCGTTCTGCCAAAGGAACTTGACAATAGGTACTGCATCTTTAACGCCCCACCGCTAGTCTGACGAACACCCTCTTCAGGAACAGGGAGAGAGGAGTCCGCAAGATCCCGGTTCTACGCGTTTGCTTGTTTGCCAACTTCGTAATATTTTTTTATCTTAAAGTAAATTTATTTCTCAAAACAAAATAGTGACCTGTTAACGGTAGCTCTTTACTACTTCTACCTACTTCTGGTCATACACAGAATGACAAGTAAGCGTAAATACAATTTGAATCGGTTCAATATCCTCACAATGACAATACGGTGTTTCGATATTGTGGGTTCCTCTATTTTCAAAACATCTTTACGTAACCGTTACAAAATGAGTTAAAAAACGCTAACCGTGAGAATTTCCACGTAATTTCCTTACTTCTGTTTGAAACAATGTACGTGCATTTGATAGTTCTGCTTTCTTTAGCCGCTCTCGCCAATACTGCTGGTGAATACAACCGTTGTTTATTACATAAAGGAAAATGTAAGTAATGCATCTTTGGTCTATTTGAAATTATTCTTAAACATAGAAAAATATTAAATTCGAAAATATAAAATCAAAAACTCCTAAAACAAAATCCAACAATGCCGTTTTTATTGAAATGTCCCTTCTCCATCTGGGATAGTATTAGTGACTGTGTCAAAATGGGACTTCTTTATAGCGTTAAAAATTACACCGTTAATGATTAGCTACATTAGCTACGTTCCATTAGAGACTCACAACAACCACGTTCACGACCGCGATTTTTCCCGTTCCGCTTGCTTGCCGGCGTTACAATCGTAAACCCAAGTGGAACGGTTATTCGACCCACCTCTCGACATGGGTCGATCGTTGAAAGCGTTGTGTGATCAGAAATGATGATGTCATTAGTGAAGTTTTCGCCACGATCACAACGACCGCGGTCGCCTTGTGGAACGGCTAACGGAGCATTTTGGACGTTGTGAGCTAGTAATGGAATGCGCTTTTAGTGTAGCGTTATCTGTCAATGTTTAACATCATAATAAAAAATCAAATCAGAAATAACGCTTTACATCGCTACATATGCGTGAAACGGTTACTCACACTAACATTATCTCAGATAAACGAGGCATAAAACATAATAATGATTAGTTATTTAATTTCTGCTTTAATTATACTTTAATTTGAATATTTCTTATATATTTTTGATAGTTCTATTATTTAGTCATTGGATTAACTTACGTGTAAAACTGTGTTTTTGTATGATCTTCTGATCATTCTTCAGGGCCTTAGAAAGCAAGCAACTATAATGAAAATGGGTTTATTTATAATTAATTTTTATAAAGGGGGTGATCATAATAGGTATACTTTATATACCAAAAATTGGGATAGTTGGTGCGGGATTTGTATGAGTGATTGAAGCCAAGTGGAAATCTTTGGGAGGTTTATATATTATAGGCATTAAACGCGAATTTAATCAATTTTGAAGAATGGTAAGCTACTTATAAAGATGATAATGTTTAATTTTATGGCTGATTTCAATATAACTAATAACGAAAAAGCTGGCCTGTACTTGGGGTAACGCGTCGGCGTTGCAATCAAACGTGGTTAGCGTTTTGGGCATGTTCCCAACCGAAAGCGATTTGGGACTTATATTATTTGTAATTTTTTGTTAGTAAATTGTATATAACTTAACCTTTATGTTTACATGTATGTTTAATTACAAAATAAACTAAGTATTGATAAGTAAGCTCGATTACATTTTTGGAAAACTTGAAATAAGTAGTTTTATGTTATTTTTCAGGCGTACTGCACTGCCCACATTTAATGTACCCATACCACACTCGTTGTGATAAAGATACCCAATCACAGAGAACATGCGATTCACCATATATTTACAATTTAGGTAACCGAATATTCGTTAAATATTGTCAGAGGTTTTCAAAGTTTTTGACTGACGCCAAGCAACAGCGATAATATAACACTGGTCTGCAATTAAATCCTCCTTTATTTTTTTTTGTTATAAACATGACGATTCAAATGTTTTGAATCTATTCCCATTTGTCGAATTTTTCCATCACATCTAGAATTTTTGATATGATTTTTTTTTAATCAAAATTTTGGGTTTTTTAATTATTTTTTTGCAACAAACAATGTATGTACAAAATAAGTTTTAGCGAGTTGTAAAACAAAGAAGGGAAGTGCCGAAGGTGATTTTTATGGTAGTACAACAAATCATAACATATGGTAGTACTTCCCTTTTTGAAATTAAAAAAAATGTATCGAAAAATCTAGACTTGATGGAAAAGATCGGCGGCTAACGGGTATAGATTCAGAACATTTGAATCGTCATATTTATGACAAAATAATTAAAGGAAGATTTCATTGCAGACCAGTGAATTTGTTAAGATTTTCTGAATACTCAAACAGATTTCTCATTTCTAAAAAAATCTAAGTATTTTTAATTTTATGTAAAAATTAAGTGTTTTTTATTTCAATTAATCTTACCCAGAAAAAACATTACCCTTCGACTTCCTATCAAAAATCTTAATTGATTTCTTGAAATGATCCGGTTACTGTAAAATATTTGTGTATAGGCGAGTAGGATTCTAGATTTCTGCTCACCTATACTCAAGTACTATTGTATATAATAATTAAAATAAACATACATCAATTTTTCAATATTATATTCCAACACAGGGTATACGTGTGGCTGGTCCCGTTGCGATTGCGTGAGTAATTACGTATTAGATGACTCTACCGGAGACTGCGTAGATATAAAAGATTGCCCAAAATCATCAAAACTAAGACCGAGAGGTACGCGTCGTAATAAACAGAAACCAGAAGGAAAGAGAGTAAGACTTAAAGTTCACGATCCTGATGATATTGACTACATGGTAAAAGATGAACCTAATCGTGAATAAATGCATTGATCAATATTGTTTTCTTTATTTATCACTTTCCTGGCAATTTCTGAAGGGTTGTAATATTATATAAAACTTAAATAATAACAGGTGGAAGTATATAAATGTGCTACGCATTAAACTGGATGATTCACGGGTATAAATGTTAAGGTAGACCAAAAAAGAGATGGATGGATTATGTGAAGGATCA
The DNA here is from genome assembly GCA_012273795.1 of Dendrolimus punctatus. NCBI lineage: Eukaryota > Metazoa > Arthropoda > Insecta > Lepidoptera > Lasiocampidae > Dendrolimus > Dendrolimus punctatus. Next base: position 16,389,566 of record CM022540.1, on the reverse strand, counting down.
CATGATGATTAATGAAGTGACAGAGGACATATGCCAGAATAATCGAGTATGTAAGGAAAAGACATTGTGCCGACCCCAAATAATGAGAAAAGTGAAAGAAAAGGAGAGATTTTTTATTGCAGGAGTTCAACAGACAGGCAGACGGCCCACTTGATGAAAAGCGGTTACCATCGCAGCACAACCATTGCAACACCAAAGGTGCTACAAATGCGCTGCTCTCTTAAGGGAGACTGGAACCTGGCCACGAATGCCGAAACACAACTCAAGGTTGTTATGGCAACATACTTTATACCAGGGGTGGTAGGCATCCAGTCGGCTAAATGCCCTACCACCTAGCAAAAATATCCTATGCATGGAAGTTAAGATGCAAATGCCACAAATAATCAACAACCTCGAAACGATGAAATTGTATCATAATCATATACCTACTCCGCGAACCACGTACTACCTAATTCTCTTTGTCCTCCGTTCTCGAATGTGCATTGTATTTGTTTACCATAAAATATAATAAATTAATGATCATTCATCAAAACTACATAAAAACAAAAGGTTAAAACTAGAAAACACAAATAATGACCGTATAAACTCTATATCTCCTACAATATTTGTTCCTCGTGTGTATCGGAGCCCTCTATTATCTTTCATAGATATCATCAACTTCAAGACTGCCTCATACAGCGCCAAGCAAATTCGTATAACAAAAAACTAAAATAGAAAGCAAAAGAGACTTATTATGAACAAGTGTTTTGAAAATATCAAACATGTTGACCATTTGTATGTGCAGCAAACATCACCTGTAGTTTGACCTGCGCTATAAAAGTTAGTTTATAGGAAGTTTGAGTGAAGTTGAGACGTAATGCTGCAACTTTCGAGCCTATCTTTAGTTTTTTGTTGCTTTCATGTTATTCACTCGATGTACTATGCTCAAGTTGGGAAACCGGACTGCCTTACTTATAATGGTACATGTGAGTATCCAATACCTTATTTCTTGGTATATTCCGACAATACTGCTTTACAAAGCTCAAATAAGGCTGGGCATGACGTAAAGCAGAACCATTTCCTCTTTAATTATTCTCTAAAGACTCTAGGCGAACCGCTGCGCTTTTTTCTTGCAGATCAGATATCTCCTACTCATGATAATCGGTCTAATTATACACGGCCTTCATAGAGACTTTGAGTCACTACGTTTTCTAGTATATTGAGAAGAATTAACATTTTTACTGCAATACTCAACATTCTTTTGACGTTCACCCCTACACTCTAAAGCACTTCCACAGTTTGCTCGTATGTCTTTTCAGTCTATAAGATGCGCCCTACCTACATTCATATATCTTTCGACTTAAACAGCTTGCGTGAGTTTTTGTGCTTTATATAAAGTAATGCGTTTTTCAGGTGTAGAAGAATGCCCCGAGCACATGCATCGTGTGACCAGCGAATGTCGTCCAACACCTTCTCAGAGGACTTGCGATGAACCGGTGGCGATTTCAATGGGCATTATATGTGGTTGGACAAGATGCGACTGCGATTTTCCATTCGTACTCCATCTGGCGTCTGGATATTGCTTCGCTTATGAAGATTGTCCACCTTGATTTTAAAATATGTTTGGATAAAGATTTTTAAGTGACAAATAAATTTTATTTTTGTACAAGTGACTTATTAATTTAAATATACATATAGTTCAGCGGACAGGCAGCCAGCCTGCATGATGGAAAGCGGTTACCGTCGCCTAAGGACATTTATAGCATCTTTGGTGCTACCAATTTGTTGCTGCTCTCTAAAAGGAGACTGGATTCTGGCCACTAACGCAGCAATATAACTCAAGATTGTTGTGGCGGCATACTTTAGACCAGGTGTGGTAGACATCCAGTCGAACAAATACTCTACTACCCGGCTGTAGGTTGTTTTGTTGCCTCTAACGACAGGCCGCCCGAACTCAAGAAATTGTATTCTTTCTCCATTCCTGCACGGATAGAAAAGTTATAAAATACCACTACAGCGGAAATTAATCAACTTTGTACAATAAAAATTTGATCGTGGCGGTGTTAATTACCGAAAAAATCTAAGTTTTCTTATGGCATGTTAGACTTGCAGAGACGAAATCACTTAAACCATTACAATGAAAGAAGCATACTAGGATAGATAGGAATAACACTAGCCTATTAAAAATGAGGTAACAATTCAGAATCATACATGACTGGATCATAGATAGCAACATCCAAAAGACATTTTACTCCCAGTTTTTAATGCCGTATTACTTTCAAAAAAATATACATCTAGTCTAGACCAATTATTAGCTGTAAAAATGTGTCTCAATAAGTCTCTTTTTATTGTTTTATGATTCTAATATGATAAGCGGGAAAAGAATCTGTGATGATTTAGAGAATTTTAGTTACGTATACATACATACGTTTCTTACTGGGCCATTAATGCCTTCTATGTCTTAAACCAAACATTCAAAATCAATAATTCAGAGTAAATAACACGTTTCAAAAAAAAATCATAGTCCATTTTATCGCGAGTTTTTCCAATCTCCATCTTTCTAATTATGTACGACTCTCCATTTCCAGGCCACCATCTTTCTAGTCTATAATGGTTTGCGCCATTGATCACCAGTTCTTTGACAGAAGTGGCGTATTGCCATTGCAGCGCATCTATCTATTATTATAAATTGCATTTATTTTATATTAATCTTTGCAGATACACAGGACACTGTCCCATGCTCAAGTTTCGCTTCGGAAAATGCTACGGAGACAACACGAGACAAATTCTGCGTGAAATTAAATCTAAGGGACTATTTAAGTAAGAGTTCAAATACATAGATTAGATAACCTTAATTGTCAATAAGGTATCAGCCCTCTAAAGACACAATTTCCATTCTAAAGCAAGCCGCTAACATACCGACCTGGAGATAACTACGAACTGGATAACATGCCACGCCACGACCGGCCTCAGCGAGACGTCTATGATGGTATTAACCACCGCCAGCCTGCGTACATGACCGGCTATACTGGATACGTGCCTGGGATGCATTTTAGGTATGCTTTTAAAAAACTTGAATCTAAGCCATAATAAAATACGAGCTTTTAAGATCCTGGATATCACGAAGCAGCGGAGTGCTAGTAAAACGAGCCCAAACACGACGGGTCTATCTTGTTTAGCACAGGAGTTCCTATGGCCTATACTTCCAAGTCCATCATTAGATCAGCTCCATGGTACCCATATTATTGCATTGTCACGCGATATATATATGCGTGGAAACCGGGAAGTTGGTCCAACTTAACTTGCAATATTCCACCCGAACTTACATACATACATAATGAGATCCATTGCAAGTTTCATAAAAGCTTGTAAAAATGAATCTCTGAATGCGCTAATCTTATCTCTACTTGTCTTATTTTAAATTTTATATAGGTCAATTATTTCAAATTGTTATAGGCCACGTAAAAACACACTAAAATCTGAAGGAGCAGAACAATGAGCACAATAAATGTCAACCGTTGTGATTGCAAGGGGGCGATTAGGAAAATGTACTATGATCATACAAAATTAATGCGGGTAAAAGAACGAGTTACAGCTAGTGTGTATATGATAATACGATTTTACATGGGATAACTGGGGAGTAGATGACGTTTCTCTCTTAAAAGAGCAAGAATACATTGGTAGCCGGTGTAATGTTACGACTTTCAAACGTTCTTCAGTGGGACTCTCCTTGAATAAATTCTTTTATTTGTATATGTACTTTTGACTTAAGTTGGATCTTCGTTTGATTTCTTAAGAAGTCAGTTGGCTGACAAAAGTGGCGAGATAAGTTCTTACCCTTATTTGTGCAGAGACCTACTTCAATCAACAACTTGGTACTACTTAACTGGCGAATTTCTGTCTAAGTGTTGATAAGGGCGTTATTGGCTAGTTTCACAAATCGATTCGCTTCAAAACTAATGCCGATATATATTAGGTACTTGAAGGTAGGGAAGGTTAAACATGAATGTCATCCATTTACTCAGGTAGGCATTCATGTCGCATAACAAAATTACTAGGCGATTCATCTAAATAAATTTTACCAGTCATAGTTTCGAGGCGATTAAATTTATTCAAATTTTGGTTTGCGATATCATCTGATCCGGTTAAGCGATTAAGACAGCTTCTACTTACTAAGTGGCATTAGTCTAAGCACGCTCTGTGATTTTATTTGTGCGACACGATTTTAGAATCGTGCCCAAAAATTTATGAAACGATTGTTTAAATCGCAAAATTATGCACGTACTGACATTTAAATCCTAATGTTGCAACTCTCCGATTTTTCGTGCGTGCTGAGCCTTATTGTCAATAGACTTCTCCCTACTTTACAGATATGGCAAATCATACGGCCGTGCGGCAGACGATTGTATGGCGGATTTTGCGGAAAACCAACGAGATCTAAGACGGAAGGCGGATTTTAATAGAAGCTACATTAGATCGAGAAGCGCGCCCAAAATGGAAACTGTACATTCCAGAGATGAAATTAGAAGAGATTTGAACAAGTTTAGAGAGATTAATAAGTATAAAGGTTGGTTTTGACGATGTTAGATTATGGAGTGTTGCAAGGATATACTTTTGATCCAGTTGTTTCTCAGATATATAAATTTTCCTTTCTAACTAAGAGAACCCTCTTTATAAACATAAACAAATCCACTAAATGCGGTAAAAAAGCTAAAGCAAAAGCAAATCGGCTTCTATTTATAACTAATTTTGTCTAAAAATATGTTTTAAATAAAACTCCTGTTATGGGGGGGTTCCAATATCTATTACTATTCATTCACTAGCTCTACCGATTACTATCGGTTAAACGTTTATATGGAGATTATGTCAAATTTTAAACAATAGTAAGGCATATGAACGGTAGGTAAGATGTTGGAAGCGGGCATTAGTCATCTTCTTGAAAGATATAGCTCTTCAGACTAGTTTTTATTATTAATTATAATTTCTCATATTCTTTCATGATATTAGTACGGGCGAATCAGTTTGAAAATTTTGAAAATGCAATATGCAAATACAGGCGGGAAGCTATATTTTAGAGACCATTTTCTTATAACTTAAATTGCGTATTTATTATTTTCCAGACAACACGATATCACCAGAATTTCCTCCGATAGCTGGATACACAGGCCACATTCCACACATAAAGGGTTCAGAGGCCTCGCTTAGTCAGCGTTACCATTGCGCTGCAAAACGAGGCTTAGAGTTGATCAAACTGCAAAGAGACCGAAGGAAGGAGATCCAGAACGCAGATGCAAACATCAAGGCAATACTACGCAATCCAGAGAAGAAACATTCCTATTGGAATTGGGGATAGCATACCGGTAGAAGAATGTTCTTCACGAAGTGTCGATGAACATTCTTCTATAAAACATTGTTGGAACAGTATTTTCGTAAAACTAAAGAATGATGCAAAGCCAGATAGCCAAAGACGATAGTTTGTTTGTTAATCACGTTAAGTATAAAAAGATTTTAAAGTAATTTTTGTTGATTCTCTAACAATTCATTTCTACTTCCAAAAGGAAGAAAAAAAATATACCAGAAAAAGATATACCATCTGTTTTTACAAAAGTAAAAACAGATGGTATATCTTTTTCTGGACCTTGAGGTCAAGCATCACCCATAACATAGTCAGGGACATGGTCAAAGGATCTTTTACAACTAGCTGTTATTTTCTAAATCGCGTATTTATATTATATTATTTACATATTTATACTTTTTGACAGATGATATTTAAGATTGTATAACAGCAAAGATATGCTTTTAAAAATTAGAATTTTAAAAACTTATGACGGTACCTACATCTTTATCTAATTTAGCTATGTTATAGTGAAATTGGAATGCAGCTGGGTTTGTAGCAATTTCTTCAGAGTTCATTATTTTTTCATAGCCCAGTCTTTTTAGTAGTTATTAATTTACATTAATATTTTTTTCACATACAAACGTATGACTTGTTGACGTGTATTAAGGGAGGGATGAAAAACATGTGACAAAAAAATGTTTAGTTAAATAATTGATGGATATGAAGAAAACAATATAAAGACAAGCCAAAAATGAGATGGATGGATTGTGTGAATTATGAACATGAATATTTGTGTTTTAACGAAGAATATAAACCAAAATAGAGGAATAAGAGTGAAACGCATAATGTGCCGATTCGTAATTAATTAAAAATACTAAGGGAAAGAGAAACGGAGTGTGGGAGAGAGAGGTGAAGAGAATGGGACAGGGAGAGAGAGAAATGTTATGCATAAATGAGATCATCATAAATGTCATTCATCTAATTATCTAAAGTGCACGAAAGAGACGAGAGCATTCAAAGAGTATTTAAACTATACTCCCAATTTGTAATGCTAAGGAATAAAGATATCACATTTTCATATTATCCGCATACTAATATCAATGTTTTATGCATTAGTAAAATTGAAGCTTAATACGGACTATCGCTTATTTCAAATATGACGGTATAGCTGACACATCCCATAGAACGTATCTTATAGCAATATCCTATTTCTATGCAATCGATTTCTATTGACATTTAGAAATAATTGTCAATCGAATATCAACTCATGATATGCAGAACGTCACATCTTTAGCCTTACCAAATCAAAGTCATCTATCATATGTCAGTTGTGTCACCCATAAATTCATTTCGAAACCAACAAAACCTGATTTAAAATAATTATCTGCCCGTATGTAAGTATGTAGAAAAAATACTACATACTTTTAATACTCTTTTAACATAGTCCGCGCCAAAATCTATGGTCTTACCAGATTAGATGCAGAAAGCTATAGTGTACCTACTATTCTACTATACTTTTCAAAGTCGTCTATTGCACACCTACATGTTGTAATCCAAAAGCTACCATATTAATTTCGTTATTCTTATTTCACTATGAATAAATATAAAAGAGCATCCCACTTTCCTACAATGCAATTATTTCTCACAAAGAAAATATCTACATTTGACGTACTGACTACATTATTCACGATATACTACGGCCAAACGATATCGTGCGTCGGACATATTTAAATACTCGCAGTCTGTATTGGGCTTTAATAAAGCAGAATCATTACATTTTAGACGAAACAAGCATTTATTTTAATATTTGAAAATAGAATGTCAACTATTGTTTAAATACACTAGTATTTATAGCAATATAACGAATAATCCATCAATGCAATATTAATTTTAATATTATTTTTGACTGTGAAATTAGATAATAAAAATCGTTTTAGTTAAAAATTTGTTTTATTTGTACTTATTTTCTAATAATATTTCAATCTATAAAACATTATTATAAACTCTTAGTCACGTGATGTTGCTACATATATTTAGCTCAAACTATTCTAAGAACGAACTGGACGTGCATATTAGGACACTTTAGGAGTAAAACGTGCTGAAATCATCATAATATATACATATTAATTCTATATAAAACCTTACAAATTGAACTTTACGGCATACAATGATAATTAATTCGAATTAAAATAAATATGTTCGGATACACTAGCAGTTAAAGCAATGGTTCCCAACCTTATTTTGTATACCGCCCACTTTGAGAATAAATTATTTTTTAACGCCCCCATTTTTTCACCTACTTAAAAAACACTATAACGTCAAATTAAATTAATTGATTATTGAGAGCTACATTAGCGGAGATTAAACAGGCTTTTAGGCTTGCAGCGCCCATAAGGGGGCGTTATCACCCACTTTGGGAATCACTGAGTTAAAGGATCGAAATACTTGTTGAATCGGCTGGACATCTCATAAGTCTGTTTGAGTATGACTATTGTTCTACAATACTTAGATAGTGACGATACAAATTCATAACATTCGTTATTCTAAATAATAACTAGAACAATACTTCTTCAGTATTGTTTTAATACAACATAACAGTGGCGTAAATAATACTATAAAATTCTAAGCTTTCCCTGTCTGTACATTAAAACTATTGAAAAAAAATATCGGACTAGCCTATACAAACGATGAAGAACACGGTGCAATTTTTATTACATTCCTCGTCTGTTTGTTCGGGATTGACGTAGAAACTACTGGGCTGATTTCGAAGTGATTTTCGCTGATCGACATCTAATTCTTAGATTTACACTCTGCGCTACTTTTTTAGATTACAAAAATCGTATTCCAATGTATTTTTTACTGATTGATAGCAAATCGAATGTAATAAAATATGTGATATATTTAACCCAGGTTTTCCGCGGGAATTTTCCGGAGCGCGGTTTGTAGTTATTCGTTTTCACCAAAACGATAACTTACGTTCTTTTTTAAATGATGCGGTATTTTGTATCCCAGGAAACCCCGGAGAGTTTCAAGTCAACCCTGGACGAAGTTACGGACATACCCTAGTGATCTCAGAAATCTCGCGCCATCAAGTTCCTTGATAGTGATAAATTAAGTGCAGATTTTTTTCAACAATTAAAATATTGATTTTAATGATCAATATTATTGTTTAAAATTAATAACATTTAAAAAATGAATAAAATTTCAAATAAAGAACGCTGTATAAATTTTTCAAGATGGCGCACATAATATGCCAAGTCACTTGTTTTTAAAATGGTTAGGTACATGTCTAGTAATTTGCTGACTAAAGTAAAACAATTCGGTAGTTGACAATTTTTGAGAAACAGGTTTATTTTGAGCCTTATGGTCTATTTTAGCCAAAATATTAATATTTCAGCAATAAACAACATTAACATTAAATATGTTAAAAATTTAGCAATTTTATAAATATTTTGACATTTCGTCACAAAAACGCCGTCACAGCGTGCAAAACAAACATCTGTTTCATTGAAGTGTCATCTGAGAAGCCATTGATAACTTCTTGTGTTTTGCACACTATGCCGTCATGCACTGTTGCCGTTTTAGCGACTTAGTCGCTAGATTTAGCGGATTTTGGATGTGTCTGGCGACATTTTTTATCCATCTAGCGACAAAAATATATTTAGCGACTTCTAGCGGCTTTTCGTTTGCAAAGCTGACTACCTACCAACGTGGGAAAAACCAAAATAGGACATAACTACAGATACTGTACAATTTTGGGCAGATGTATTAAAATACAAAAACGCTGTAGGTTTTAATACACTACAAAGACATAGCAAATTTAGCCATCACAGTCCTGTCGTTGCCACATTCCAACGCAGAAGTAGAACATTCGTTCAGTCAGATGAATATTATAAAAAACAAACTGGCTTCAACCACTTTAAACTCTATTCTTATTGTTAGGAATCATTTAAAGATTTTAAAACGAAATTGCCATAGGTATGTTTTGCCAGATCATGTCCTGGCCCAAATTACAAAAACGATTAAAAAGCCAAGTGCGTCATCCACATCTACTTCTGCGGTGGTACCATCCACTTCTTCAACGCCATTAGAAGTAGTTGAAGTCGAAGATCACGTAATCGATGACGATATTTTTTATTGTATAGATCTATAGAGATTTGTTTAATAAAATTTTGATTATACAGATTTGCTTTTATTTGGACCATATTTATAAAATTAAAAATTTTAAAATATTTAGCGACTTCTAGGGATTTTTTGAGTACTTTTCTTAAAATCTAGGGACATTTTGATTGAGGTCTGGGGACTTTCTTTTTTCCTAAGCGGCAACACTGCCGTCATGCGCTCTGATCGGCGTTCGTGGCTAATGGCTGCAATATAACAATTTTATTTCTCAAAAATATCAATTAATATTTAATATTTTAGTTAAAACAATTTATTTTTGTCATATTTAGATCGTATTCTACGATATATATTAAAATCAGCCTATATTTTTCATACTGTCAATTACCGAATTATAATCATGTTTAACTAAATCTATATTATAATATTGTTCCGCAATAAATATTTTTTAATATTTTTTTTAGTTACGCAACGGCTATACAGTACATTAATTAAATATAAACGTAATAAAAATAAATTCATATTTAATATAAAAATATATATTTGGTTTAAATATTTCCATTGAGCTGGCCAATAAATATCCTTCTTTAGAGAGATTTATTTCTTAATCAATACGGTTAGGTCCTTTAGGACTAACTTAATACTAATAGTTTATGAAAAAATTGTAACGACAAAACTGTTTTATCTATTATAATATGATTTATAAATTATTATAATAATAATATTATATGATTTATTTATCATATTCCAGACTAGTCAAATCCATAGCATGAAGCAGGCAAGTACACGCAATGAAAAGCGTACTCGAAACACTTCGCTCGTGTATATGCTATATCCAACATATATCAGTACAATATTACACAACTAATAATTCGTCCCGATGTACCTGCACAGTAAACCAATTTAAATACGCGCGGCTATGTACGAAATCGTGTAAGCGGGACTGAGCTAAGAATGCATAGCATTCAATACTCTAACTTTTATCCTTGCGAATAAAGTTCAGTATAGATTATTGATATGCCGGAAATAAAACGAAAACAGCCGATCGGAATTATTAATTATATAATACTGTAGTTTTACACAACTAATAATTTCTCGCGAAGTATCTGCCTGAGATCAATTTCGTAGGGCGCGTCAGTGTACGAATCGTGTCTCACTCACTCTTCCATTTCGAATCGCGAATAAATTTCAATATAAATCATTTACAGGTCCGAAACCAGTCCGCACTTTTCTGCAGAAACGAAAACTATCCACCATAATTATAAGTTGTGTGATGCTCGATAAAACAGAGTTGTCATTGTTAACGTTCAACTACAACTAATATTATGAGGCACAATATCAAGGCACATTACATCAATCTCATTAATATAATATCCTATAATAAAAAATAATTAATACTAATGTATAAATGCTAAAGTGCGTTCGTTTGTGTGATGTGAATTTTCATGAACCTTCCGGTGTACACTAAAAAACCAAAAAAGATCATACAGAGCCAAAGTATACATGAGCAAAGTGGCATGAACAACGCCAGTATTTTAATAACAAAAAATAATTTCAACGATATCTGTGTGTCTATGGATGAAATAAAAACTTTTTACTGTAGTTAAATTTATTACTAAAATCCGTTTTACTCTTTTTAAGATTAGCTACCATACTTATAGTTAACAGTAGATTTTAGTACTACCATGAATAATAACATCACTCAGTAAAAAACGTAACAGACTATAAAACGCTACCTGTCATTCTTCTCTCACTTGTTGATTTTTAGTTATTCAAAAGACAAGATGACAAGAGCTATGAATGTCAAAGAAGCAAGTGAGGTGTGTAAGAATAAGCCTGAATGGCGCTCTGTTGTTCGTGCCTACCCCGCAAGGGACCTGGCGTGAAGTTATGTATGTATGTAAAAGACATTTTTAAAACCTCTATCAGTGCATGATTGATCAGAAAGTAATGTCAAACTTGTACCGATAAAATGTAAAATATGTGAACCGGCTACTGATGGAACGTGGTTACCGTTGTCTATAGACGTTTGCAAAACCAGGCATGAAGCCAACGCGTTGCCAGCATTTGGAATAAGATACATGGGATGTGATAGGAGAATGAAATAGACGGACGGAATAGCGAAGATGGTATAGACGGACGGGACAGGGAAGATGGGATAGACGAACGGGATTGAGGAGATGGGATAGACGGACAGGATAGAGAAGATGGGATAGACCAGCTATACTCAACCCGCGGGCCTCATGTGACCCGTCTACCATGCTAATATGCTGATGCTAACTACATTTGTAACATCTCTGGTATTGCAAAAGTCCATAGATGGCCCTAACGACTTTCTAGTAGGTGGGTCGTAAGCCTCTTTTGTACTCTAGCAATGAAACTACACGTAAATAAATTTATGTAATGGCCTGTAGCAGCTTCTCTAAAAAAAACTTGAGTATCGCTGGGATAGAGGGACGGGATAGGAAAAATGGGATAGAGGGACCGGATAATTTCATTGTAATATAAGTAAAAATAACAACGTGTTTACTGGGCAATTGCCTGGTATTCCTCTTGTATGAAATTATTAAAAAGACTTTATACCTATTTTTAAAGTTCTTCACTTACTTTCTTTTTTATTCATTCTATACAACATAAATATTTTAATAGGAATTTTGATGTAATTAATATACTTTGAATTCGATTCCAAAAATGCCTTTGATTACAGTAGTGACTGAGAGCTATTTATTTACTTTTCACTGGATTTATTATGGAAGACAAATAACATGGAATACCAATGGCCCAGAAAGAAACTTAACTCATATCTGATTTTTCGACACATTTAGCGTCACCAGTCTTCCCGGCGTCTCTATTTGTTTTTGTAGGAAATGCCATCTTGGCTTAAAGCCTTAGTTGCCAAGCCATATATATATTTAAATAAAAAGAAATGTCATCACAAAAACTTTCAATCAACATCTAAATAAACAATTTTCTTTTAAACTTAAATCAATCATGAATTTATTTAATCCCTAAAGTTTTTTTTTCACTTTTTTAGTGGATATTTTCTATGAAAATCAAACACGAACGCCAGAAAACATGTCGCCTTGCCTTGCATGCCTTGGCATGCAAGGCAAGGCGACATGTTTTTACAGAGCGATTATTATTCTTCATTATACAGTTTCCATGCGTTTATTTTACTTTTGACATTTGCACGTCTATCAAGTTACATATTTTTGTCAGTAAAGCACATATGAAACAAGTGACATAATTGTCATACTTTATTGCTGTGGGTGACATAAGTGACTTTTTGAGTCCTGTGACGCAAAAACTATTAAACCGTCGATAATGTACGTAAAGTAAATAAATCGAAAATGATCGATTCGAAAAATTAAATTTTTCTCTACGTTATTTCATTCTTTTTACTTCATTACAAAAATGTCTTAATACATGTAGAATATGTTAATTGAAATGTGGGTATATATATTTATAACACGATATAGTATTTATAAGAAAAATGTGTAGCTAAGTTAAATTGATTAAAACTTATTTATAATTAAGTCGATTTTTATAATAAATCGAGTTGGTAACGCATTAGGACATTACTGATTGATCCATTATGAGCTGTCAAAAATAAAATAAATACTTGGAAGGGATATTAGTCTTGCATGATTTTGGGAATTTAAAATTAAGCATACTACACGATATACCTAAACTCATGTTTCCGGAAATGCAACAATTTTACCGGTGTTTTGATCCACCCCATCGATAATTACCGGTTTTTCATCGTCAACCGGTAATTCCGCCGGTAACGTGACTTCGGGAATATCGTTCTTCTTTTCCGCTGCGAGTTCCAACATTAAGTTTTCTAATTTTTGCGCTTTTCTCGTCTCGTTGTGCGTTATCAACGCGCACAAATGCTCTGTCAATAATTCTTTCTTTTCTCTCTCTTTCTGAAGGTTAATTTTCGCTTGTAAGAATTCCTTTTCCACTTTCAAGTAATGCTTTCTGGAACAACCAATATCAAATATTTAATATTTATTGGCATCTAGCGGGAATCATACATCGTCACCAACTACCAGACCAGACGATTTTTTTAAGCAAGGTTATAGCAATCCACGAAAAGGTCATAGCCATCTAGTGTTTTTGTCAAATAAAAAATAGTTTACGTCTTAATAAGTTTTCTTTTAATTATTGACCGATTTCGTCTAACAATAAGTTTCAAATAATAAAAAGATATAAATTGACAGAATTTACTTACGACTTTGGCTACATGAGCCTCACAACGACCACGCTCACGACCGAGATTTTTCCCGTTCCACTTGTTTGCGAGCGTTAATTGTAAACTCAAGTGGAACGGATTATTCGACTCACCTCTTGAGATGGGTCGTTGTGAGCATAGCATTATCAAATATTATGACGTCATTAGTGACGTTTTTGCGGCGACCGTAACGACCGTGGTCGCGAAAGGAGCATTTTGAATGTAATGAACTAACATAGGAACGCGCCCTTTATATTATACGAATCTTAACAATAAAACTAAGACGGCGTTACTTATAATAATCTTGTTAAGAGACGATTAGGCATCTCTTAAGTAAGAGAATCATAATCAGACCCTAATCAATGAATATATTTTTCTTCACTTATAAACGTGTATTACCTGTTGCTTACCGTAGAGGAGCAAAGATGAACGAAATTTGAATGATTAACTTATGTTATACCCAAAATATTCGACTAAAGAGGAGTTGATAGGTAAGATTTTCACCAATCAGTTGCTGAGCAGTTTCTTTAAATTTAAGAAACGATTAAAGTAAGGCCCTGAATGTTTCACACTTTGATTTTGATCCCATATACATTTCTACATATATTTTTTTAATCAAATCACAGCAGACAGGTTGACGGCCCAACTGTGATGGAAAGTGGTTACCATCGCCTATGGACATGAGCAATACGAGAGGTGCTGCCAATGGGCTGCTAGCCTTGAAGGAGAAACTGGAACCTGGCCACTGATGCCAGACCACAACTCAAAGTTGTTAGGACGGCACACTCTAGACCAGGGGTGGTAGCCATCCAGTCGGGCAAATGCCCTACCACCTGTACCGGCTGTGGGTTTTTCTGTCGCTTCTAATTTCCTTTTTTTTAATTTATCAAACATTAAGGCCTAAGGAGGTCGTTTTCACAGATTCATATGACAAAAATGACAAGTATCAAAATAAAGCAGAGCTTTATGCTACATATGTCTTACGACTGCTAGTATATATAAACACGTGTCAATTTCACGGGTCTTAGTAAAATATTTTTAATCATAATTTGTAACTCTTGTTTACCCAGCTGTTTTCCTTTTTATATAACACTACAATAAAATAACAGGAAGGGAGAAATTCTACTCACTCAGCCTCTGCATAAGACAAACAGGCATGATCGATTTTCTTTCTTAGAACTGCTACATCTTGTGAGAATTGACTATCCAACACCTGTAACTCTTTCTTTATCTTCTCTAACCGCATCACCTCCTCCGCCGTTTGTTTTGTCCTGAAATACAAGAATAAGAAGTAAATTTATATTATATGTTTAAATTTCCTTAATTTAGCATAGATTATACACACAGGGTGGTATTAAACATATGCTGCATATCAATCATGAATCGCTTATAGCGATCTCTTCCAAGTAACCCGGTGTCCAAGGAGATGTTAAAAGAAAAATTAAATAATATTTGATGGTTTAACTACATTAAAACAAATTCAATCATATTTAAATATAATTAAAGGAAAGTAGAAAAAGAAAATATGTATAAATTAGATACGTAATTATAAAAATGTTAATAAAACAGTGAAATATAGAAACTATATAGATATAAAAATTGTAAGAAAGAAATAAAGTAGAAATAAGTACAAAAATGTAAAATAGTATATAGTAACAATGTAATAGAGTAAGCATTATTAAAGTAATAAAAAATCCCTACCCATCCCTTGAATTACTAGAATTAAGAAATAAATAAAAAATAGAAAAAGAAAAATAAAGACCTCTGTCTTGTCATACGACGAAGGAGAAGGCGATAAATAAAAAAAAAAAAAAATATATAATTAAAGAAAAAAATTAACAACTATTAATATACACAATTAAATGGATTATAATAATATAAATTACATATACTGAGACAATGCTGCTTATGTAGGCCACGAGAACAATAACCTTTTCCAAATACAAATGTAAATACCTACACTTATATCGAATTGCATTACAATCAGCTCAAAGATGTAAAAAGAAAGAAATAAACATAAAACTAAAATCATAATAGGCTTATTTCGATTTTTTATTTGATTTGAACAAACACTTTTCTATATCTCATAGATCATAGTTTCACAGCAACTTCGCCGGTGTACCCGTCGAAAGTATCCCATTTTCCGGATCAAAAATAATTCATATTGACCAATATTACCGGGATTACGTCTATCCCAAATTTCATCACAATCGGTTAAATCCTAAGGCCGTGAAAGAAGAACAATCAAACATCCGAAAAAGGCTTCTTTCACATTTATATTATAGAACACCGAACTAACGATACTATAGTATAACTTGGTTATATAGCTCGACCAATACGATAAAAAAACAACAAGGAAATACCTAGATGCCTTGCCAGGTAAAACCCAGAGACCGAAAAAATATAAGAATTTTCCTTATTAACTTTTTTCGTTTAAAAATGTAATTATGGTCTCATAAAAAATACACCAGAAAACGAGAGAAGCGTCAGCATTTAGGAGCTTATTAGAGATCGGTTTTGGACTTTACTCCTTAAAAATCGATTTTCAAATAAGGCCTCCAGCATAGAAAATTTTAAATTTTATCATACAATTTCCAACTTTAATATAATTAAATAAAATCTGAAATTATATCAATCAGTGAAACACACGGTGTTTTAAAATTGCTACTATTGTACAATTTCGAACTTTAATGCAATGACATAATATCCATTGGTAGATATTCAAAGACAATCGTACTTAAGGAGTAAGCACCCGTGGTGGGTCAGAGCTGACATACACATTTTCTTTGTTTTTCAATAAGAGATTATCATCTATATCGTCGTCTTCCATGCTTCCTTTAGCATTTACAATAAATATATATATTTGATCAAGTATGGCATGCAAATCGTAAATGGATGTGATGAAAATTGATATTTTAACAACTTACACGACACAAGAAACAATTAATGGAATTGAAATCGTTACTGTGATAAAATAAATACATTATGTATAATGTAGACATGTTAATTTACATACCATATTGTTTTAGTAACTAAATTTAAATATTTGTTAAACATTCCTTCTATTGAGCATTTGTTTATTTATTCAATTATATCACTTCAGGACTAGATCAGATGTTGATAAGTGATTGAAATACATCTCAATATTTTTTACAAAACAGTTACTGATAGCTTTCAGCATTGTGAAATATTAAGATAAGATTGATAATAAAAACATGACTCAAAGAACCATTTCTTTGAGTCATATTCTGTTATGTGTGTCAGTAAACTATGAAATATTCTTTTGAGATCTATCAAAATTTGAAATCATCATTTACTGCAGTGCAGACGAGACCTAAATCCTAATTAGTCCCATATAAATGGTTTAGAAAAAAAACAACAATATTAATTTTAAGGTTAACCTTAGTGTTATTTTTACATATCCTTAACGTCATTGCAGGACTTGTAACTACACTTTTGGTGACATATTTTTATTCATCAAAATTGTAATATATATCACAATTTTGACATAAAATATAATATCACAAAAAAATGTAGTTACGGGGGCTTACACTGACCCCGAAGATACACAACCACATTGAAGTGAAATACAAATGAAAAAGTCGCAAGAGTTCTATAAGATCCCATAATGCTCTTATGTGTCAACAAATAGAGCCTGGCTCACAAAAGTTTTAAATCATTAACGAATGCTGAAGGCTTTCCAATTTGTCGATGCAGGATGGGTATGCTCAGTAGACACGGTATAGAAAGCTTACTAAACACTTTTATTTCTATGAACTTATCCTGATTCACTCTGTTTGTTGGATCCTGCATACAAGAATATTTTAAATACTTGATTAGTACTTCCCAAGTATGACTTATTCTTTCACTATCCAGTCGTGATACATAATAAATATATCAAACTGGTTCAAAAAGATTTAAAAGGAAACAAATAGTAAAGAAATCAATTCACACTTTTATAATTTAAATATTTACATCTTGTTGGCAAATCATTTTGAATAGTTTAGTTCTTGTCCTTCTATATACCATACTACACTTAGATATACATATACATCAAAATTTTATTTTTAAATACATATTTTATGATAAATTAAATTTCTTACCTATCAGCCAAAGCTTTCGCAAGCATTTCTTTCCTCTTCTTATTTTGTTCTTCCATTAGTTTCTGTTTTAATTGCAACTCTTCCAATTTTGCATTGTGCGATACATCATTCTCAGTATAGTTTTCAACACCCCTCACAATATCTGGAGTAACAACAACACTGTCTCTTCTATCTTTCTTATTGTTTTCATCTAATTCTTTTATTTCATTTAAATCATTATTTTCAATTTCAGTCATCTGTTTTTTTTCATCATTATTATCGTTATATTTCTGTTCCTTTTCATTAACCTGTTCCCTGTTTTCGTTAATTTTATCATATTCATTATTGCTGTTAACAGATGTTGACGTTTTTATACTGAGTTTACATTTATCAAATTGCATATCATCTATAGCATCCTCGGAGTTTTGTTGTTGTAAAACTGGTGATTTATATTTGAATGTAACTTTGGCAGGTTTTGCTGCAATCTTATTGATTCTTTTAACATTTGTTGTGTTAATTTGAGGCCCTGTAATTGATGTTATCAGTTAATGTTCTACAAGTATTTTGTTTTAATGATAAAACAGAAAAATTGTTGATAATAATTTTGTACATTGAAATGTCCTTCACATTAGATTTATCTTTTATTTATTATTTATTGTGACATGTAATATGCCTAAAAACTTATTTACTAAAACATATATATTTACAAATATCAATAATCAGTGGGATAAAATGGGGAGTCACTTTATTGTTTAGTTAATAATGCTAAATATTACTTCGGCATTCTTTTAATGCATACTCCTTCGTAATTGCTACTTTTTGCTGTATGTAGAAGCACTCAAAAAACAATTATCACATATATAAGTTAATACAACAATATCCAAGTTCTTAGCTAATTATTATAAGATGTCAATTTGAAGCTCTTGTATGGAAAAATAGTTAACCAATAATTTCTCATTATTTTAAAACAATTATCCTTTTCAAAAAAAAACACTTTATTAACAGAACACTGTATAATTGAAAATTAGAAAAGAATAGTATATATGTACTTTTATACACTCCATTTTTTATAATCTTAAAAAGTAAAAGCCAGTATAAGGGATAGGCTAATTGATAATTTAGTACTATAATGCAATCTCTTCTGCACAGCCCTTGGTTGGACAAGATATTGAAAAACCTATATTTGAAAATCTACATGTAAAAAAATCCAGTAAAAATAATAAATAAATATTTTGGCCAATAAACACATATTGGATATCCCCAAATTAGCAAGTTATGCTTGTGTTATAGGTAATATATAAAATCCTCGTCTCACAGTTTTCGTTGCCATACTCCTCCGAAACGACTGGACCGATTCTCATGAAATTTTGTGTGCACATTGGGTAGGTCTGAGAATCGGCCAACATCTATTTTTCATCCCCCTAAATGTTAGGGGTAGTCCACCCCTAAAATTTTTATTTTTATTTTTACCGGGCAGGACGTCGTCTGCCGGGACAGCTAGTAGGTAATATACAATCGACTACACTAGAGCTGATACCAGATATCCAGACCACAGTAAATAATGGAGAAAATTATTTTCCGATTTGCCATGCCAGGAATCATACATAGAGCCTCTGCAATGCAGTGAGGTTGAGTCAGCGAAGTTTAGCCAGCTTAACCACAGAGGCCATCAAATATGTGTATATTATGCTCTAATATACATAAAAATCTTCTATGGGTCAATGACACAAAGTGAGCTTTGAGCTATTCAAAACCTTATTTTTGTCTGTTCAACTCTGCTACTGCTCGAGTTGGTTCACTTCTAATTTCTGAGTCTACAAAAGGTGCATATCCACTTGTTTAGCCTACCTAAATACAACTCCTGGCACCAATTTTTCGGGAATGATTAACAACACATAGTTTACAAACAGTAATTTAACATTGAGACGATGAATTTACAAACCTCTCAATTTTTATATAGCACACATTATTTATTTGTCTAAAAATTACCTTATATTGGATAACCGACTATATGGAAGAGTACATATATCTAAACAGTGCAATAAGATTGTTCCACTAATCAGCACACCATTAAAACAACTATAAAACTCTTACGTTTTACCATGACATGTTTCAAATGAGTAATCACTGTGTCCGGTACAGAACAGAGATTACAAATACTTTGATAAGTATTGAACATGTTAAATGTTGTACAGCCAGTATATTGTGACATTAAAACATATAACCATAATTTCATACATTAGTATATTTCAAATTGCAGACTTTATTATTGAAAATCTTGCAAACAAGAAGACATTGTTGGATTGTTACCATCACATTTAGATATTGATTACACAAGGGGTGAAGCCAACCCTTTGCTGGCCTATACAAAGGGATGAGAATGGTATAAGGGGGGCTTGATAAAGATACAAGGGGATGGGATACTAAGAGTTGGTCAATTATCATGTGTCATACAATACATGATCAACAATTAGTTCAAGGCTACCCATTTCACAGTAATATGTTTTTTATTTTAATTTATTGTCCAATATACTTATGTTCATCGTCATCCAAGCGTTAAATCTGGGTTGAGTTCTGAGTGTTTACCCCGACACGCAGGGTCTGCTTTCCTACTTTTTCTTCTCCACTTCGTGCGGTCTTCAACATCCCCGTTTTGAAACAGTTAGCACGCATGTCATCCTTCACAACATCAAGCCAACATTTCTTGGGCCTTCCCCTTCGACCAGGACCTGGCGAAGGTGGCTTGGCTAGACATTTGTTGCCCACATAATTAGCCGGTCTCTATAAAATGTGGCAGTACCAATATGTTTACATTCATATACATTTAAAGAGATTCAACTGTATCACAGAAACCTCATGTGTTTATTCATGACACAAAGAGTTATGTAGAAAACACATTGAGTGTCTACATATATTAACGTAAAAAAATTTGGTAGTATGGAACTATATATCATTTTTTATTTCTTTAATTATGATTTTTTGAATAGATATATTATTTATACCATATTATTATAACATCTTACTGCAGAAAACTTAATTATAACTAAATATTATTAATGAATATTATTTCTATTGTATTCTACCAATTACTACCTGTAATACCTTTAGACCAGCCATACTCAACCTTTTTTATAGGGAATGAGGTGCAGCAGGGCGCAGCATTATTTTATTTATAACCTCTATGGTTGAGGGGGCTAAGTCTTAGCCAGCCGAATTTGCTGGCACACAGGAACTGCAGGTTCAATTCCTGGCTTGATAAATTTTCAGATACAATTTTTGTTATATATTATATTATATACTTTGGTCTGGGTGTCTGGGATAGGCTCCAGAGTGGGCCGTTGTATATAACTCAGAACACAAGCTTAAGCAAGTTATGTTATGTATATACAATGTGTGTGTTTGTTTGCCTATTGTTATTATTTAGCTGTTTTCTTACTACTAGAGTACAGAACAAACAGGGTTATGCTCAGCTGATGGAAAGTGGTTATGTTGTCTGTAGAAATTTGCAATAGCTAGGGTGTTTCCAATGTAAATCTATTATAGTGTACAAGTATGGAGTATAGCAGGCAGTCCACCCACAAAGGCTGTGCAAGCCACATTCGGCCCATAGGCCTCAGCTTAAGTATAATAGCTTTAGACTAAAAGAAGAATTCAGACCCCAAGTCACGTTAGATAGATAGATAACATTTTATTGTACACCATTACAGAAAAGTTACGAACTGGTATTAATGTAATCGGGTACAAAGGGCAGTCTTATCGCTAAAAAGCTCTTTCCCAGACAACCCAAGCAAGAATATTCTGATTAGGAGTGGCAATGGTGATATACATAATTGTTGTAGGATTACTTACATTATAATAATAAATATATAACTATACTATATATACAAATCCACACATAAGTATATTATTAATACTATTTACACTTATTTAATGGATAAGGTGGAAAGCAGATTAAGGTACTTTGCTAGATTACACCACTGAATGTTTTGCTTGTTTCAGGTAGCCACAAGTCCATTTCCTATAAGTATTATCCCAAAAATAACCTGCTGCTCAGCATGCACAACAATTCATTTTAGATCATAAAATGTTACTATGGGAAACTCAATAAAAAAAAATACTTCTCACGATGACGACATAGAGTGCACAAAATCTTATAAACAATGTGATCCGACAAAGTAGAGGAAATAACTGGGTTAATTTAGAACTACAAACTTTATGATACAGATTCCTAAATAGATCAGATGTTGAATTTTTTATATATCGGAACCGCTACATATTTATTAAAATATTATCAATATAAATGTTATGGTAAGTTAAAAATAAAACAAACTATTTTTACCCTTTGGTGTAACAGATTCCCCTGATTTAATACGCTGCAAATCCTCTTCACTAAAACCGGTAAACGACATTTCAATAATAGTTAGTAGTTACAGTTTTTACTTAAACTATTATGAAATTATCTTTACAAAATAAAAAACTAAAGAAACTCTCGTAAATAACACCAAAGTTTAGTGACCAAACACATAGATAAAACCAATTAGGCGTGTGTTATGTATAACTCTTTACTGAACCGACTCACTTCACTACTGATCCAAAACATTTAGAGCCTGTCCGCACAGCGATTTTTCACAGCACGATTTTTTTCCCGTAATTCTGTAACACTGAGTATTATAGGACTAGCCGCACTGGCGATAAAAAAATCGCGCGAGAAAAAAATCTGTGATTTGATGCAAATTGATCGCGAAGCGGCGCGATTTATTTTCGCGCGATTATTTTGTACCGTATAGACTAGTATAGAGTAAGTATGGCTATGTTCGCACAGTGGAATAAAATTCGCGCGATTCGCTCAGTCGTGCAACGTCGATATTGAAGAGATGTCCTGCCCCTCTTCTCCCGCCCGATCGCCGGCCGTGCAAGAAAATGACGAAATTATTAATTAAAATTCTCGTGTCACAGTGTTAGTTACCAAATTCCTCCGAAATGGCTTGACCGATTCTCATGAAATTTTTTATGCATATTGGGTAGGTCTGAGAATGGGCAAACATCTATTTTTCATCCCCCTAAATGTTAAGGGTAGTCCACCCTTAAATATATATTTTTAATTTTTTGATATTTTTTTTATGGTACAAAATTAAAAAATACATACAAACCTAAATTTTCAACCCTCTACGATCAATCCCTATTTTTTAATAGCGATATTAGTATTTTTACATTTTTTTACCGAGATGATTTAGATTTTAATTTTAACGATTCTCATGAAATCTTGTGTGCATATTGGGTAGATCTGAGAATCGGACAACATCTATTTTTCATCCCCCTAAATGTTAAGGGTAGTCCACCCCTAAATATTTTTTTAAATTTTATTTTTTATAATACAGCATAAATACATAAAGTTTAGTTTAGGGTTGTATACCCTAAATTTTCAACCCTCTACGATCAACCCCTATTTTTTATAGCGATATTAGTATTTTTATAATTTTCTACTGGGATGATTTAGATTTTAATTTGAACCAGGTAGATGGCGCTGCAATTGGGTACCAGAGTTTAGGTGTTCTTTTTGTTGTTATATGTGTGTAAGTGGATTTGAGAATAGTTTATTAACATTTGGTCCCGGTAGATGACGCTGGAATCAGTTTCTAGATTATTATTTTTTAAAGGCAGGACAACGTCTGCCGGGTACATCTAGTATATATATATATATATATATATATATATATATATATATATATATCTTTATAGGTACATATGTTCAAGTTTAATATTGCGTCCTCTGTTGGATAATATTATTATGGCGGTGGCTCCACAATAAGGATTAGATTATAGAACATCCGAGAACATTCTTTGTGAACATTTTCTATCTCGACGGTACTAAATGAGAATATTGGTTTGACGGGTAATTTATTAAACTACAAGCAATACTAAAAACTTTTTGCTGTATTTTCGCAACTCTTGATATTTTATGAAAAAAAATCCTTTCATGGGTCTCAATGCCGAATGTTCATGACATCTTTTGATACGACTGTTACGCCGCCTTAGCATTAGATAAATTAAAATTTTAGTTCGGTTGTCCATTTCAGACGTGCGTCTCAGCCGAGAAGTAAACTGACAAAAATAGTACGAAATTTTATTCGCAGTGCGTACTAGGTGTAATTCCAGTCGCGAAAATTAATTCGCGCGAATAAAAATCGTGCTGTGAAAAATCGCTGTGCGGACAGGCCCTTAGGTGTTCCAAAAGATTGGAACATCAATAATGTTTCAAATGCATCATTTGTTTCTGAAACATCGCGATCTCTCTGACTCTGTTCAGCGAGATTAGGTTTCTCTGTGTACGGCGCGATCATGTCGCTTACGTGTAAGAGAAACCGACCAGAGAATAATGAATTACAGAGCAACAAGCGTAGCGAGAGAGCAGGAAAACAATAAAATATAAGCAAATGAGAATGAGATAACAAATGAGAAAATACACCAGCTAGCCCAAGCGTCTGGCCGCCAGTCCTACTCCTAAGCCTGGATAAAGTATGACGGGAAATCGATTTTATTAATGATCTCACAATTTGTAATTTTTTCAAATATTACTATGAATATTCATCTTTATTTCAACCTTAACCGCAGCCCGTTTCTCAACCTCAGTCCGCGACGAACCATAACAAAATAACCAATAACCATGATTTTATATCTTTAACTCGATGTTCTAAATGTTCCAAATGAAACATACCTATCACTGATCCGGAACATTTTACTGTTCCAGATACAAATGTTCCAATCGCAAAAATGTGACATTTCTCCCACGCCTTAAATCAATCATAGACCTATATATATATATATATATATATATAAACTTATAAAGTACTCTGTGGATAAAACTTTATATAAAATAAAAGATTTTTACATGATGAGCCTCTTTGTTAGGGATGCTCGATGATCATCGATATTAAAACTTAAAACATCGATGTTTTAACATCGATATTGCATTATATAAAACATCGTAACATCGATGTAACGGACACATATCGAAATTTGGTCGCGTACATAATAATCGGCATCTATGAACGCTTCTACAAAGTATTTATCATATAAATTCTGAACTTAACAAAACACAAAAAAATCTCTATCATTAGTTCATTCTTATCTGTGGACTGTGCAAATGTGCTGTGCTCTGTGCTGTCTGACTTGTTTATGTGTGACGTGTGTGTACCGGTCATCTCATCCGTTGAAATTAAAGTTATTATTACTTGGTTATTAGTTATTATTAACAACATTTAAGTAACTAACTAGATATCATAGCCATTTGTCATAACAATTAATGTATGTATCACAATAAATTACAAACGGTCTCACGGCTTTTTTTATTCTTAGGTTATGCTTAATTTCCAAAGAAATACTGAATCAATCCCTATGCCCTGATATCCTGAATTTATTTTTCATTTTGTTGAATTATAAAAACGTGATTTTATGGTTGTTTTACTAATTGAACAATTTTTGCAAAAAACATCGATGTTGGCTGACATCGGTGTTTTGTGCTTAATAAACATCGAAAATCGATGTTCTGCTATCAATGTCTATCGATGCCATCATCGATGTTTTCTAACATCGAATACCCCTACTATCTACTCATCTATTCTTGCAGACTTCCATTCTCGGAGTTTTTGGCGGGAACTGAAAGGAGATGTTGTCCTACATACATACATACATATTGTCACGCCTGTTTCCCATTGGGGTAGGCAGAGACAATGGATCTCCACTTGTTACGATCTTGACAAACACTTTTCGCTTCATCAACTTTCATTAATCTTCTCATACATACACGCTTATTTAAACTACTTTTTATCTGACCTTTCTTCAAAATATCTTCAATTTGATCATGGTGAGTACGTCTTGGTCTACCGGCACTGACTCTTCCAGTCACATTGCTATCATATACTTGTTTTGTGATTCTGCTATCATTCATTCTCTCTACATGGCCAAACCACCTTAACATTCCCTTTTCAACTCTTGTCACTACATCTTCTTTCAATTCACAACGCTCCTTTGTCCTGTTGTCCTGTGCAGATTTATTTCCAAAAAATGTGTAAAATTACTCTAAAATGAACAATAGTTGTAGGATATTGATAGTTTTTGAGTAGTAATTATGTGTTTTGTGAGAAATGTGAACTATGTAGTTAAATGTGGCCTTTTGAGTTGTCACAAAAACTTCGTTGAATGGCACTAGATAATTACCTACCTACAGTTTAGCTGTGCTACACATAGGCTTAAGAAAATGAAGAAACTATATTGTAAACTAAGATCTGGCTTAAAGGCCTAGCTGCCAAGCCATAAACCTAAATAGTACAAAAATCTTCTATTTTATCAATATATGGCTTTACATAGCTTATGCATCCAGCCAGTGTAGCATTCAATGCAATAAAATATGATTTGAAATAAAAAATAAATGATATTCAAGTTTAAAAATTCAATAATCTTTATACAAAGTAATAAAAAGCTCTGCCAAAGTGTAGATATTTTATTGATGCCAAATTAGAGCTTCTTCTAGCAGTTTAAAAACGTATATTTCACTTTGAAGTTTAAATCATTAATATCAATATATATCTGTCGACTATTGTTCTTTTTAAAGATTTTTTATAAATTAAAATTGCACAAACAAACAAGATTTTTAAATTCTTTCCATTGCCATGTTAAAAAAAATTAGGAAGCTTATTTATGCCAATTGCCAATTTATTTATGGTTCTTTCAAAAGCGAAGCGAAGCGGCTTTTTAGGTTATAAAATAGAAAATATATTGTTATAATTTTTCTTTTAAAGCGTAAAGAAAAGGTTGGTATTTTAGATAAACAATACATTACTTTACGTATTTATTCCAATTACTAATTACACTGTTTTGATTTCTTACAGCTGTAATACCTCAACGATGGCGGCGGCTATGCCAATTAACCCTAAACCTTTTCTCAATAGTCTTACTGGCAAATCCGTCCTCGTGAAGCTAAAGTGGGGCCAGGAATATAAAGGTTTATTAGTGTCTGCAGATGGTTATATGAACTTGCAATTAGCTAACACTGAAGAAGTGGTTGAAGGAACAAGCACAGGTTAATAATCTCTTCAATTTCAGACTGAAAACAATAGAACAAATATTGTTTGCATTGACCAGATACTGTATATTTTGGATTAATAAAAGTATATTTTTAATTTAATATATGTATACTTGATACCAAAGAACAATACTTTTGTGACAATCTGAAGTCTTGTTACAAAATGCAGTTAAAACTCTCAATTTTGATCGACGGGTTCCTAAATTTAATTCGGAACAGAAATCGTACACCAACAGACTGCACATTTTATATTGATATGATATCATGCTGCCTTATGGTTTGTAATTGTTATAATTCATTGTGTTTGTAAGAACCATAAGTCTGTTACATGTGTGTACATCTAATCAAAAAAAAAAATTAATTCAGAAATAGTTGTGGCATAAACTTTACATTTAGAATACTGCAATTCATAAGAATTAATACACATTACAACTGTTTCAATTATTATTTATACTCCACAAAAACAGCTACAACTATAATCAAAACCGGATATAACGACATTAAAGGGACCATATACTTTGGACTTCCTAAAGTTGTTATAACCAATATACACATAGTACATAGTCATATTAATACTCATTAATGTGTAAACAGATAATCTAAACCAAAAGTTTTAATATTAACCTGTAATTCACACGGTCAACTATTGCATTGAGTAAGTTGTAAAATATGCAAGGTCAAATGGCAAAGAGTGGAAAAGAGGATCGTATAAGGTAGGAGAATAATAATCCGTTTTAGGCTTATTAATAAGCCACTAGCAAAATATTCCTTCATAGTATTAGTATAAAGGTGAAAATTGTTTGTAACATTATCTTTTGCTGAAATAGGTAAACGGTTGGTCATAATAGCCAATGATATATATCAATAAAGTTTCGTTGTTTTAAACAATATGTTGTTATAGGCAGTATGTGTACTTATTAGTATATATAGAGATTTGGCCAGAACCTTGCTGTTCGGTTATAACTGATCTGTTGTTATATTAAGTTTTGACTGTATTTATGTTTTTTTTTTATAAACAAAGCAAAATATCCCATTCATCTCAGAATAAATGTTGTCTCTGGCCAATATCATGGAAAAGTATCCATAAATTCCAAAAACTGTTTATATAACTTTATCTATGGTTCTAGGTAATCTTGGTGAAGTTCTGATCAGATGTAACAATGTTTTGTATATCAGAGGGGCGGAGGAGGAAGATGAAGAAGGAGAAATGAAAGAATAACATTGAATATATTTTTTTACAATTACTATAGATTAAGTTAATTATAAAACAGACTTAAGTTGGTATTGAAATAGTGTGGTTGAACTTTGCATTTAATAAATTACTATTATCAACAATAAGGTTTTAATCTTAAAATCACTTAATCAGTTCCAAGATTTGCAAGGCAAAGTGTGAATGTCATGGATGGTGCCAGGAAAATGTTAATGGGATGGTATTAGTTTTTAAAATTTGTAATAGTGACAATTGTGGTGACATTTTGTAAACGATTCTCACTTAAAAATGCACATTTTAAAGTACCATACTATAATCATACATTTTAAAGTATAACTAATAACTCAGTGAACCAAAGTGAGTTTGGTGTCTGAAATGAGAGTGTGCCACTTTACTCTGTCCTATGCAGTTTCTTGTCAATTACAGGCTTGAAACACATACAGGTTGTCTTTCTAGTGATATTGATTTCAAAAATCTATTGTGGGTATAGTTCATCTCAAACTTTTTAGCCACTCTGCTAAAATTCTGGTAACAATAGGTTTCTGGAAGGCCACTTTTACATGAAATCTGGTGTTTTACAGCTGATAAAGTTTGAACTTTATATATCCAAATGAATAATAGCCATATTTTTTCACTTTGTTATAGTATTGTAATAGATAAATACTTGAATTGTGATGATGTATAATTTTTTTAAATTTTCATATGGTTCAATATTACACACACGATTTTTCCATTAGTAAATAAGAATAAAGCACAACCAAATTGACTTTTATTTCATTCTTATAATTCCACTCCTGTGTAGTAAATTAGACATATGAAGAACAACAGTCGGAAAACTTAAGTTGTTAGGCAAGAATTTAGTTTTTGATTCATAAATAGGCATATGCGCGTAATTCTCTAAATGTAGATACACTAAGGGTGCGTTCCCACTATGTCGTAACGATTAATTTATCGTTGGACGACTGTCCTCTAGCTGTTTGTTCCCATTATAACGATTGTTTGTCGTCAAATTGTTTTATTGTTTAGCGACTATCGTATCTAGCTGTTCCCGAGGATCGCGACGACATTTTATCGTTTCACGACTGTCGCTTTGTCGTTTATATATTAGCAAGCTACTACAGTCGCGAGAGGATATTTTTATCATGGCTACGATAGATTTGCCGTTACGATTTTTTATTGTTTTACGACTGTCGTGCTAGTCGTTCCCACTGTCATGACAATCTGTCGTCACTGCAAAAAATGTCGTAGACGACAGTAAATCGTGTCATTCTGTATGTGAACAGCTCCATTTAAACATAAGCCACGACACTTAAAAATACACGATTATCTGTCGTCACGACAAGTGGGAACGCGCCCAAAGTCTAAGCACACTAAATTTTGATATCTAGCTATAGCTAGATAAATTATTTCAGAAAGTGAATTCCCGGAATAATTAGCTAGGACGTTCATCATAGTGAGACAATATTTATATATAAAAATAAGTATCACAAGCCACAATAAAAGTAAAATAAAAAGTTTATTGGAGATTTTTTATTTTCATCATAACATGTATGTATGTACATGATCACGATTTACAACATGAATACAGTCACACAATAGAACTCTATTACACTAAATAAAGCCTTATGCTTACAAGTATCGAAGAAATTTATACTTATTTGAAATATTAAAATAACTTGTATAATCATAACAAATAGGAAATTGTTAATTATAGTTCAAAACTTAACCCATATGGCTTACAGAAAGTAATTATTCACATGAAACATACAAAACAAATAATGATCTTTAAAAAATTAAATAATCTTCTAGTTATTTATAATCCAACTAGCGGTCGCTAAGGACTTTGTCCTGTTTTGAAAAACAAAAATATAAGTCCAGATTCCAGCCAGCACTACGTACTAGGTTCATAGTGAATCTAAACCATCCAGGGACCCACTCAAACACACACAAAAAATCATCAAACTTCGTCCAGGGGTTCAGGAGGCTCCTATAACCCGTTTCCAGCTTTACCCATCGGTTCAAATTGTGCATATTAACCATCCAGGGACCCACTCAAACACACAAAAAAAGGTCCAAACTTCCTCCAGGTAGGTGTTTAGAAGGATCCCAGAACCCGATTCCAGCTACACCTATCGGTTCCAATTGTGAATCTAAGCCATCCAAGGACTCGCAACACACACAAAAAAATCAGCCAACTCCGTCCAGGGGATTAGGAAGATCCTAGAACCGGATTTTAGCTTCACCTATCGGTTCCAATTGCGAGTCTTAAGCCATCCAGGGACCCACTCAAACAACGCACCAAACTTCGTCCAGGGATTTAAAAGGATCCCGTAACCCGATTCCAGCCTCACCTACCGGTTCTAATTGTGAATCTAAGTCATCCAGGGACCCACTCAAACATACAAAAAAATCACCGAACTCCGTCCAGTAGTTAAGGACGATCCTAGAACACGATTCTAGTGTCACTTTTCGGTTGCAATTGTGAGTTAAACTATCCGGTAGACCCACCCAAAAAATCATCAAAAGCGGTCCACGGGTTAAGGAAGATCCTAGAACGCGATTCCAGCTTCACCTATCGGTTCCAATTGAGTCTTAAACTAGCCGAGGGGACCCACCTAAATAAACAAAAAAAAAACACCAAACTCCATCCAGTAGTTTAGGAGGATCCTAGAACACTTCCAGTGTCACCTATCGGTTGAAATTGTGAGTTAAACTATCCGGGGGACCCACCCAAATAAACACAAAAAATCACCAAACTCCGTCCAGTAGTTTAGGAGGATCCTAGAACTCATTTCCAGCTTCAACTATCGGTTCCAATTGAGTCTTAAACTATCCGGGGGATATACCCAAACGACCCAAAAGAAATCATCTAAATCGGTCCACAGGTTTAGGAGTATTCTAGATCTCGATTCCACAGCTTCACCTATCGGTTCCAATTGTGAGTCTTAAACTATCCAGGGACCCACTCAAGCACACAAAAAAATCACCAAACTCCATCCAGTAGTTTAGGAGGATCCTAGAACACGATTCCAGTGTCACCTATCGGTTGCAATTGTGAGATAAACTATCCGGAGGACCCACCCAAATAAACACAAAAAATCACCAAACTCCGTCCAGTAGTTTAGGAGGATCCTAGAACTCATTTCCAGCTTCAACTATCGGTTCCAATTGAGTCTTAAACTATCCGGGGGATATACCCAAACAGACCCAAAAGAAATCATCTAAATCGGTCCACAGGTTTAGGAGTATTCTAGATCTCGATTCCACAGCTTCACCTATCGGTTCCAATTGTGAGTCTTAAACTATCCAGGGACCCACTCAAGCACACAAAAAAATCACCAAACTCCATCCAGTAGTTTAGGAGGATCCTAGAACACGATTCCAGTGTCACCTATCGGTTGCAATTGTGAGATAAACTATCCGGAGGACCCACCCAAATAAACACAAAAAATCACCAAACTCCGTCCAGTAGTTTAGAAGGATTCTAGAACTCATTTCCAGCTTCAACTAACGGTTCCAATTGAGTCTTAAACTATCCGGGGGGTATACCCAAACAGACCCAAAAGAAATCATCTAAATCGGTCCACAGGTTTAGGAGTATTCTAGATCTCGATTCCACAGCTTCACCTATCGGTTCCAATTGTGAGTCTTAAACTATCCAGGGACCCACTCAAACACATAAAAAAATCACCAAACTCCATCCAGTAGTTTAGGAGGATCCTAGAACACGATTCTTGTGTCACCCATCGGTTGCAATTGTGAGATAAACTAACCGGGGGGACCCACCCAAACACACCAAAAAAATCATCAAAATCGGTCCATGGGTTTTTGAGGATCCTAGAACCCGATTCCACAGCTTCACCTATCGGTTCCAATTGAGTCTTATACTATCCGGGGGATCTACCCAAACACACAAAAAAAACATAAAAATCGGTCCACGGGGGGTTTACGATGATCCTAGAACCCGATTCCACAGCTTCACCTGTCGGTTCCAATTGTAAATTTTGTGAGTCTTAAACTATCCAGGGACCCACTCATACACACAAAAAATCACCATACTCCGTCCAGTAGTTTAGGAGGATCCTAGAACACGATTCTTGTGTCACCCATCGGTTGCAATTGTGAGATAAACTAACCGGGGGGACCCACCCAAACACACCCAAAAAAATCATCAAAATCGGTCCATGGGTTTTTGAGGATCCTAGAACCCGATTCCACAGCTTCACCTATCGGTTCCAATTGAGTCTTATACTATCCGGGGGATCTACCCAAACACACAAAAAAACATAAAAATCGGTCCACGGGGGGTTTACGATGATCCTAGAACCCGATTCCACAGCTTCACCTGTCGGTTCCAATTGTAAATTTTGTGAGTCTTAAACTATCCAGGGACCCCACTCATACACACAAAAAATCACCATACTCCGTCCAGTAGTTTAGGAGGATCCTAGAACACGATTCCAGTGTCACCTATCGGTTGCAATTGTGAGATAAACTATCCGGGGGACCCACCCAAATAAACACAAAAAATCACCAAACTCTGTCCAGTAGTTTAGGAGGATCCTAGAACGCATTTCCAGCTTCAACTATCAGTTCAAATTGAGTCTTAAACTATCCGGGGGGTATACCCAAACACACCCAAAAGAAATCATCTAAATCGGTCCACAGGTTTAGGAGTATTCTAGATCTCGATTCCACAGCTTCACCTATCGGTTCCAATTGTGAGTCTTAAACTATCCAGGGACCCACTCAAACACACAAAAAAATCACCAAACTCCATCCAGTAGTTTAGGAGGATCCTAGAACACGATTCCAGTGTCACCTATCTGGGGGGAGTCACTCAAACACACAAAAAAACATTAAAATTGGCCCAGGGGTTTAAAATCCTAGAACCCGATTCCAGCGCCACCCACCGGTTCCAATCGTGAATCTAATCCATCTGGGATTAGTGGGACGCCCACTCAAAAAGTTTTATCAAAATCGGTCCAGGGATTTACGAGTTCAGTGACATGAACAATATTAGAATTTTATATCAAGATATTACTTTCAGCCTTACAATGTAGAAATAGAAATCGATTATTATTAAGATGTTTTTTATACACTATAAAGGGCCAGCAAAAGGGGTGGGTAGGTAGTTCAAACGTTTTCCCGCCAACAAATTGGACATTATTTTGTAAAAACGAACGCCTTTTCAAAGGCCTTCTCAAGTCTTTTTCTTGTTTTTTATATAGTTTGCTTTCCTACCCAATCTACTCTATATTAAATGCACTTAATACTGAATTCACAAAGTTTAACCATTTCTTGACCGCGAGGGTTTCCCTCGAGGGAAGTGATCCTTAATCTTATATTGTGAGTCCTTTTTCCGAAGACCCTATAAAGCAACATCTATAATGTTAAATTATTCAAGCCCTTGCTTCTTCTATACCGCAATCCAACATTTATAAACAAATGCAACCTCACGCTATGCTCGGGCATAAACAAAAAGAAAACATTTTCTATGTCAAAAACTTGACTAGATATTTACTTCAAGAATAACCCATATTGTAGGTAGTTTACTTATAATACATACACTTATATAAAGAACAATTAAACAGCGTCCAAACTACGCCACATGTGTGATCAAAATGCTTACAATGATTTATGTCTAGTCCTTAAAAACTAATTTTCATAAACATATTATTCATAGAAACGAAGTCATTAGTCCGTTTAAGAAAATAAGATAAAATTACTTATCTATGGTGTGTTCCAAAACGATTTAAAGTTGACTTCAGCAAATTAACAGACCATACTAACATGTATGATAATTTGTTGCACCTAGAAGTCCGACTTTTATAACTAATTTCAAATCGATTCGGACCACAACTTTTGACTAAATACGGTGATCGAAAAATCGAAACACATTTGAGCTTCATTGGTCTTTGAACATTAACATAAATCCTTCCCAAAATAGACATGCTTCACTGTTTTTGTCGAATTAACAAAACATACTTTATATAAATAACCTGTCTATAAATAGATTTTTTCTAATATTGATTTATACGTAGATTCATAATAATACTAATGTATAAAACTAGCACTGTCTGAAAATTCTATAATATTGAAATATATCTACAGTGGTATGATTTTTATTTATTAGATAAACTACTGCAACTGGGATATTGTCAGTGTTAGTGACTGTGTCACGCAGATGTTCACAGTGATGGATTTATACTAGGGGCTAGTGGCCAGGGCGGCGAAATTTGGTGTCAGAAAAAAAAATCGACTTTCTGCTATAAAAATAAATGATTTTCAAAAATTGGTTATGTACGGTGTAACTGCACAGGTTAGTTATGACTTCCGTCGACGAGTCGAGTCAGTTCACGGCCATCACGCGCCGATGACACTCATGTCGTTTTGAACTCAAATAAACTCATTGACTATCAAGTTATTTTCATTTATTACGGTGCTGGAACTCACCCAACATCTTATGATCCTTCGAGCGTAGCCCGCTGGCCTATCAAGGACAATTTCAATCAATTGTGGCTTAGTTATAGTGGTGCAAAACGGACTTATTCGTCATATACTCAAGTGTGCCAACGCAGGAGAAAACGTCTTCCAGAATTCGTGCAGAGCTCCAGGTCTACACTCAAGTAAGATCTTTCCGATTTTATATTTTCATCTTAAATATGTCACCAATGGAAGACAGCTGTATGGAGCTATAGAAAATCTGTATTCAAACTTCAAAAAAGACGAGTCCGAAAGAAAGACTGCGGAGAACATCAAACGTAGAATAATCGGATTTATATTGGGTCGAATATAATTCAAACCATATTAAACTCTGTGGGTTTGGAATTAAGTCTCGTTCTTATTTTACATCTAATGAATTCGAATCCGTCAGTCAATATTACTCAAGAACCAGGACCATAAGATGTTGCGTGAGTCCCAGCACCGTAATAAATGAAAGATAACTTGATAGCCAATGAGTTTATTAGAGTTCAAAATGACATGAGTGTCATCGGCGCGTGATGGCCATGAACTGACTCGACTCGTCCGCGGAAGTCATAACTAACCTGTGCAGTTACACCGTACAAGTTAGTTATTGGTTTCATGTTAAATATTAAAAATCGAGTTCTAATTGGATATTATTTTGAAGTCTAGTTACAGTACATATATAATAGGGCAATATTTTACACGGTGCCTTAGGGCGGTCGGTAAGGTAAATCCAGCCCCGCAGATGTAGCAAAGGTTTTAATGTGTAATTGAGTTGCGACATTGTTAATGATGTTGAACATTGACGCATGTATATTAATGTAGCTAACCATTAACGGCATCATTTTTACTCTATAAGTCGCATTTGGTCACAAACACCAACACTAAGACACTAACACAGATGGAGCAGGAATATAAGAGTGAATTTGTAGAAACAAAATGAAGAAACAAATGTCAAATGAGGACTATAGTTATGTGTCTCTCAGAGGAATTATTACGTAGAGACCATGTAAGACTATATATAGAACGTGTCTCCGATAAAGTAAGCCGAGGCCGGTTGGAAGCCAAGACTCTTGATTTGCAGTACCTTTCCGATTGGTACATAATATACATAACAAATATGTAAACAGGCCATGTTAAGACGAAGTAATAAGAATAACCTCTTTTTTATCGCACGATACCTTCGTAAGTGCTTTGTGTACGGACTTCAATGTTACGTCTTTGATATATTAATCGATCTCAGGATTGTCTTTTCTCTAACTAAAGTCAAGCTTCAAGCGGAGGCTGTTTTATCGACACTGAGGGGTCAATACCCCTCAGATCAATTAATAATTCCTCTGAGGTCAATATTTAAATGTCGGTACATAGACACGTGTCTATGTACCGACATTTAAATATTTGCACCAACTGTGAAACACAAATTCTAATCGAATTTGATGTATGTAAACACAGCGTTTTATATGGAGAAATAACTTATCTAAATATTACCACTTCAAAGCTGAGACATTCAGCAAATAATAATAATAATAATCAGCAAACAAACACACTCATTGTATATCCCCAAATTAAGCAAGTGACGCTTACATGGTAAATAACTAAAAATTCCTTTTCGTAATTAACCATGCCAGGAATCGAACCTGGAGCCTGCGTTCGACGAAGTAAGAAGGTCGTCAAATATTATGCAACAAGAATACTAGAAACGACAATCACTTAGTTGAAACTCTGAAAAGCGTCTAAATCCCACATAACTAGATGGCGCCACAGTTTCTTAGTCCATTTGTGACGTTTCATTAATTAAAACATCAAATCAGACAAAAATGAAGTCTTAATCAGTTTGCACGTGACT
Source organism: Dendrolimus punctatus (assembly GCA_012273795.1). Lineage (NCBI taxonomy): Eukaryota > Metazoa > Arthropoda > Insecta > Lepidoptera > Lasiocampidae > Dendrolimus > Dendrolimus punctatus. The sequence continues at coordinate 16,353,205 of CM022540.1, read as the reverse complement.
AAGAATCTATAGTAGCGACATCTAGCGAACAAAGTGTAACCATCAAGAGAACACTTTAAATCAGTCAAATTGTCATTCCTAGTATTACTGTGTAAAATTTGATCACAATCGGTTTAGTTTCCGCATAATGTGACCAAAGACAGACAAAAATCTTTTAAAGTTTTTACAAGTTATTTAACGCTAGAAAAATCACTCTCGATCCTAGAACATTTATGCGATTATGACAACACATCTTCAGGAATATTTTTGTCTACTTTCCAATATATTTAATATTAATAAAAGTAAGCTGTAATAGCAACAAATCGTTTGTCAAGAAAACTTTGCTCGACTTCCACAGATCCTCCTAGACCTTTGGCCAATGATAATATCTGAAAACAGAAAATAATATACAAAAATGTTTTATTAGATTGTCGCTATATTAAAGAGATAATATCTCAATAGTCATAATTATATGCATATAACAGATATGACAAGTGGGAAATGTTCCACGAGATACAGATCTGAAGTTGATACAAATAAATTGGAAAACAAGTTCTCCATAGACTAGGATTGGATTTTGAAGGGCTATTTGAAAGACTCCCGGTGTATTTTAATTACTAGGATATACCCGAGATTTCGTCCACGCTTGATTTAAAATCTCTCTCTCTCTCTCACTCTCTCGGGACACAGTACCGCAGCATTTAAAAAATAATGTAAGATGCCGTTATAGTGCACTTCTCTCTCCATAAAAACAACGCACCCATCTAACACTTCTCGGTACGCGCAACACCTTTACAAATATTTAAACAGCGCGTTCCATCAGTAGTTCACAACGCCCAAAATATCCCGTTAGCCGTTCCACAAGGCGACCGGGGTCGTTGTGGTCGTGGCGAAAACGTCACTAATGACGTCACCATTTCCGATCACACTACGCTCACACCGACCCATGTTAAGAGGTGGGTCGAATAAGCGTTTCACTTGAGTTTACGATGATAACGCCGGCAAGCAAGTGGAACGGGAAAGATCGCGGTCGTGAACGTGGTCGTTGTAAGTCCTTAATGGAACGTGGCCAAAGAGGTAAAGTTCGTGAGTCTATTTGTAGGAAGTCATCTCTTGAACTACTGAAGCGATTTTTGAAAATTCTTTCACCACTAGAAAGCTATATTATTTCTGAGTTGCTTAAGTTATATTTGAGTGTGATTAATAATGAGCATTTTTTAATACACCCATCGAAGTGGGAACGGGTAAGCTTGTATCTATAAAGGGTCACAGAATAGTATATAGAAAGACACTGTTATTGTACCTGATCGGGCCTTGTGTTTCTTGGCAAATACAAGGCTATTGTCGGTGAGATTTCTTTGACCACGTTTATTAACTCTGACGCTGGTTTGGGCTCCAACATAGTTTCTAAGTCATACTGATCATTCTGAAAGAAAAAGTATAAAATAACTTATTTCTAAAGCTATTTTTAATTAGAATATACTATTAACATGTTTAAAAAAATATTACTCACAGCGGAATATCCAGGTCCTCCCCAAGGCGGACTGAGGAACACCATGTCCGCTGTCAAAGTATGTGCGATCTCAAAGAAGTCCCCAACGATGAACTCTATACGATCCGCCACACCGTATACCGCCGCGTTGTGTTTTGCCATCTCTATTTTTACTGGATCAATGTCGACTGCTATTACTGTTACACAGGAAGAAAAAGTTCCAATCGATCCATTATTCAATATTAATTTATTATCATTAACCCCTGATATGTTGAACTCTTTTTCGTAAAGTGAAGTAATCAATAATAAAAATAATCGAAATGTGTGCTGGGACACATAGGAAAAGCGAAATTTCAACTGACAAGTGGAAAAACTATAGCAAAACGAATCGAAATAAAATTTTAACTTAAAGTTTTAGGGGAAGATTGTTAATAAACTTGTCTAATTTTAAAACCTGCCTGAACTTCAAGTTTAAATTTCGTACAAAATAAAATCACAAAATTTAGTAGCTGACAAACAAGTAAACTGAGCGGGGTTAATGTCGAATAATAAAAAAATATTACGAGCCCGAACAAACAGATCAATGAGAAAAGAAATATAAAAATTATGCAGTGTTTTCCATCGTTTGTATAATCTATTCCAGTTGGTTCAATTTACAGATACGGCATGTTTAGATGTTATAATAGTGTTAAGAGTTGCGGGACTCGAATTAAAATGCCGTTGGAATTATTATAGAGTGTATTAGAACTATACAAACACGTATAACACAGGTACAAATATAACCGAACACAACAAAACCAAAAGTAATGCAGAAGGCCGTAATTCAATAAAACGCGCAGTCCATCACTATGGTTCCTGATTGTACACACATCACCCCTTGGTCGTAGTTGTCGCTGAACTGCCGTCTCTGTCCATCAGGCCGTCGTTTTATAACTTACAGATACAAATGTGCCCGTATCATAGTCGACTTAATCCCAACGCCTAGCTAATGATTCGCCCGCAAGCGGTCATAAACGAGTACAATAAAACAATGGCTGTTCTCTAGAAACGTATGCGAATCAATAAGTAAACAAAAAAAGACGATCATAAAATAATTACAATTAGTTCAAATGGTGACGGGTAATAAATGTGGAACCCGTCTTTGTCGGCGCCTAGGTTGTAACAATATTAAAGATTATTGGAACATGGCCACACTACTACACTTACCTCTCTTACAAGTCATCGCAAACTGTATGGTGTTGCCGCCTGCGCCGCAAAAAGCGTCCAACACTGTATCATAAGCGCACTTGGTGGCAATATGTCGAGCGACGTTCTCGGGCGTTACACTGAACCAACTTTCGCGATCCAACTTTATACCTTCGTCAAACCTGACAAAATTAATGAAATTTATTTACTTGTTCAAGAAAGGTCACATGTATCACAAAAGACGACAATTTTAAAAACAGTGCATGGGCCAATAATGGATCTTACTTTATAAGCAAATATAATTTTCATACAAATAGGGATGTGTTTTTCTACTCATTACTTTGCCTTTGATATGAAGTCATTTAATCTATACTAATATTATAAAAAGGTAAAGTTTGTTAGTTTGTGACGTTGTACGGGGTAACATGAATGCAGCTTAAGGTAAACTTCTAGGCACTAAGAACCTCAGCCAGAAGGCCCAGCTTGCCATACACAACGCGGTGCTGGTACCTACGCTCACGTATGGAAGCGAGAGTTGGGTATGGAAGAGAGAGCATGAAAGTAGAGTAAACGCGGTCGAGATGCGAGCACTGCGCAAAATCTGCGGAGTGACGCTCGCGGATCGCGTTCGTAATACCGAAGTAAGAAAGACAGTGTCGGGGTGAAGGTAAGGAAAGGAATGCTCCGGTGGTTTGGGCATGTGGAAAGAATGTATGATGAAAGAATGACTAAACAGATATACATGCAAAAGTGGATGGATGCAGAAGTCGCGGAAGGCCACGACACATCCTCCATGATGAAATTGATCGTGTATTAGCAGAAGGTGATGTAAGGAGCCTTAAGAACGGACGATCGTGCATGACAAGAGCTATGAATGTTAAAGAAGCAAGTGAGGTGTGTAAGAATAAGCCTGTATGGCGCTATGTTGTTCGTGCCTACCCCGCAAGGGCCCTGGCGTGAAGTTATGTATGTATGTAGGGGGTAACCTACCTGTTCTAATTGTGAATCACCAAAACCGGTCCAAGTGATTAGGAGGATTCTAGAACCCGATCTCAGTGCCACCTACCGGTTCTAATTGCGAATCTAAACCATCCGGGAACCCACTCAAACACACAGAAACAAAATCACCACAACCGGTCCAGGTGATTCGAAAGATTCTAGAACCCGATCTCAGCGTCACCTACCAGTTCCAACGGAATAAAAAGTATCCTATGTCCATCTCCTGGTTCAAGTTCTAAGTTTCAGCCAAATCGGTAAAGCCGGTCTTGAGTTATAAATAGTGTTACTAACACAACTTTTATATATATATAAACTTACACAAATTTCATGACATAAATATAATAAAAAAACTTTTTTAAGAACATGGACCTACTTTAGGGTACTTTGATTCTATTTTTTTTGTAATATATAAACCCCGGGACGCAACTTAGCCAAAGTCGTGAATGCAAAGATGCACAAAAACATTTTTTCAGGTCTCTTTACTTGTCGAACAAGACGTGGGGAATGAGTCTACTCAACCGTATCCTTCATACTGATAAGCTTGACCGCGCGCGAGAGAGACGGACAGGCTTTTCACGATGCGAATGCAGTGCGTCGTGATACCACGCGGCTATTCACGGACACTACACAAACAACGCGCGCACTTACCCCCACTACGCCATAACGTGGCCAAGTTGTGTGCCGCGTACTATACCTCATAAAACTTAAAAGAGAACTTACCTATGGAACAAAGAATGCCTTTTCTTCCAATATTTCAGCATTTTGGGATCATCCCTCACTTCTGGTGGTAATTCTGTGAAGTTACGAGTCTCACCTTCTACCTTTGAATGTCGTTTCTGCCGTCTTCGACGTTTAGTTGTTTCTTGTACTAAAATTATTTTAACTTTACTACTAAAAGTGTAGAACTTTCATATTATCCATACAATATATACAAAATGTTAAAGTGACTTCGTTTGTTCGTAATACAAATCCAAAACCTTGGGATTGAGACTATTGAGAACGAATTTGTTACATGCTTGAATAAATGATATCAACATAGAATTAATCACACAAAATTCGATAGTTTACATAGGATACTATTATTACTGATGTTTGTCACAAAATTTAGTGTAAAATATTATTCATAAAGTTTATATTGAATGACAAAATAAATAATAATACCTGCACCTTCCAAAGTTGCCTCATTTCTCTGCTCACAATATTCGTGAGCATCACTTAAATTAGTTTCTGAATCGAGAGGCAAAGGTACATTTGCAGCCTCTTCTAATTTATTATCTTTCACCAAAACATTGCTTTCATCATTCTTAAAACTATTGTTTTCTTTGCTATCTAATGCATCCTTTTCTGTGTTACTTAACACATCATTTTCTTTGTTATTAGAAGAGTTAAATTCTTTTTTATCTAATGTGTCCTTTGCTTCATCAACCAGTGTACTGCTTACTACATCATCATCTTTATCACTAACAGTAATTTGTTCTAAATTATTGCTTTGTGCATTTGAATTTGTGTTTTCAGATTGACTTTGTTCAGTCTCTGTTTTTGTTTCTTGACAATCATCATCTGTTTGCATTTCTTTTTCATCCTGAAACTCTTTATACTGTAATTGATGTAAATAGTTTAAATTACTTTTTTAAAGTAAATTATATAAGTGTTTTAACGGTTTTAAGTGTGGTTAAGCCCACAGACATACTCTAACTTGATATGAATAAATAAAACTATATTAATTTAAATATATATTTGCTAAATTTTACTGACTCTCTTTTTGACTCTTCTTTTGTAAATCAAATTTTGTATGCCTTTGGGCAACAAGTGAATCGAAGTGAATGAAAGTCATTTCATATAACGTCTAATAATTACCCATGTTTCCAAAATAAATATCATTTGATTTAAAGGTATTTAATAAAAACATTTTTAAGAATTATTAGATATTTGTAGTAACTTAAATTAGATTTTGCTTTCACATAGTGACATAGAGGTGAAAGAAAATTTCTAATTTGACTTCATGAATTTAACATAATTTAAGCATTTTTTGACTGCTATTTCCGATTGAATTACTTAAAATCGTATGCAACAATTATGTCAAATATCAAAATATAGGATACCTGGTCCATTTGGTAAGGATAGCCATCATCATCAAAATATGTTTTCCTGGGCGTGTTAAATCGCTTGTACCGTGGAGGTCGTAATCTTGCTAATCGTTTTCTGTATACAAGTTGTCCCTTTGGCATTTTATCAGCATGTACACAAAAACCCATTATTTCAAATGTTGATTTGATTTTCTCAGATACTATCTCCTCAGCATCTAATTCATGGCTGAAAGTGATACCTACATGAATAAACTGGCTAACTTTACGTGTTCACAATTTTTGTTAACCAAATAATAGAAAAATAAAAAATGCAATCCTTTATGTATTATTCTATAATCCAGTTTAATTACTCAACTTTGACTTAAGATCGATAGAAGTCTATTATTTTCAATTAAGGTAGTTCATTAATCTGAATTATGTTTTTTAAGAGTGGTTGCCCTTTTGAATGTTTTCATTTTCACGTTTTCAATTTTCTGATCACAGAAGACAAAGTTGTGAAATCTTAACATGTATTGTTCCATTACACACAGAAAGAGCTCACAAGCCAACTGCCACAGAAACCAATTTGATTGATAATTTATTTTATTTTTCCTTCCACCCATTTTAATATTATATAATTTTAGTGTTAGGCATGTTTGTTGAAGAGTTTCTTGCGCCACTTCTTCTCTTCAAGCCATAACATGTTGCGAGCAGTGGTAAATTAGATTAGGCCCATAGAGTAAATAATAGCCAAAAACGAAATTAAAACTAAATAATTTAAATGAACAAGTTGATGGTAGGCTAAATAAAACTTTAACAATACTCGCTGACACATAACATCTTTGACTTCCGTGATCATGGCCACTGAAAAGTGGTTAAAAGTGTTATGATGTGTGTCGCAAAAACTTAAGAAAATATTATAATTAGACTTATAATGAGTTCAGAACTGTATGCTGGGAAGTGTCTTAGTTAGTATTACAAATTACTCATTTATGTAATATTTATGATGTTTCAATCAGTGTTACATTTGATGTTTGCTATATATGTATTACAACATCATTAAAACTTGTATTCCCTATTATTTTTTATTCAAAATTTATTTTAAAATCTTAGCAAATTTTAACAATTAGAAAGTAAATATAATTTAAGTAAAAGTGACTATAGTTGGATGTGAAATATCAAATGAGTGTATTTACCTTCTCTTAAGTGCGATAGGAGTTTCATCAGGTGGATCATCATCTCCGCCGTCATAACTATATGAAGTAAAGTCATTATTGCTAATAGATTGTTGGATATTTGTGAGTGATGTATTTGTCTCAACAACTTCATTAGATACTGGTTCTGATTCATTTTTATTATCATTCCCCTCACCAGCATCTTTTGCTTCATTCTTTATTTGTTCCTCTTTTAGCAAATGTTGTAATAGAAGTCCAACTGAGCCGATATATCTATTACTAGCTTTTTTATTCTTTTTATTAGATTTCTTAGCAAATTCTTCAACCTTATTTTCTTCAATTTCGGATTGATTTTCAATAATTGTTGGCACTTCTGTTGAATTTCCTTCACTATTCTCACACTCAATGTCAGCAACTTTTTCTGTACATTCTTTATGATCAATAATTTCTATATTTATTGCAGGCAATTCTGTTTCTTTAACACTATGTTTTTCAATATAATTTGCATAATGAAAAGCATATTGCTCTCCAAAATGTTTCTTCCATAGAAACTGCCAGTATTGTTCAGTATCCATTTCTTCTACTGGAATTTGCTCTGTAGTATCTTCAATATTCACTATTCTTGTTTGGTCATTTGATTGATCATCTGACGGGGATGATGATACACTATAGTCATCTGTCGGTGTGGATTCTGATGTCACATGACTGGATGTAACATCATAACTTGATATTGTTATTTTAGTAACATTTGTCATAGAATCTGTACCAGCTACAGTCCTTGGACTTAATATTCTATCATGCTCAGAACATGATCGTCTTCTACCTATTGGTAACCACTGTTCCTCCTTATGACTTATTTCTGTATTTTTATCAAGTTTATCATCTATCCGCTTACTACTCTTTTTATATGGATTAACTTTAGAGTCGTAAGAAAATTTTCTTTCCCTGAACTCATCTTCCATTTTTGGATTATTATCAATATACTCTTGACAAATAGGTTCAGCAGAATGTTGTTTTGGAATATTGTTCTCTTCCCCCACAAATTCTTTGTTTTCATTCAAATAACTGGGGTTAATGTAATCACTATACTTTTTAATCCATGACGCCCATATTAATCTTTCGCCATGTAGTGCCCAGAATTTTTCCCATGTACTTTCAGATAGGTAATCTTCATTGGTATCAATAATTTGAAAGTCTTGATCAACCATTTTGTCAGTGGTGTAATCAGAATGGCAGTCTTGGTATGTAAGATCAGCTCCACTATCACTGGGCTGGAGTGCATGGGATAATGTGCCGTGGACCAAGGCTGGGTCATGTTCATCAGTTGAACAACAATTTTCTGTGTGTGATGCACTACAGTAACAGCTAGCAGTTTCATCTTTCTATAATAGATAAATAGTATTTGTTTATACATTGAAAAACTAACCACTGTAAGAAGTGCAACTCTTTATTTTGAGGTTTAAACCATAAATCAATTTCTACAATACTATTTAGATCCTTTTATATACTATCAATTGAAAGCTATTATTATAATATATATATATTAATATTAATTTTTACAAAAATGTAATCTATGATTTCAATTTTTTATTACGATATTCAATTCAGTAAATGAGAATAAATTCAAAATTGTTTTAAAGACTTTATGGCTTATTAATTAAATACTTACCTCACATTTGACCTTATAAGATGTGTCCAATGAAAAATGGACATGAGAATGGTCATCCCATTCTTGGAAATGGGAATCCCGGAGTACTTCAATGTCACTCTCACTCCCCGCCTCTTTATCTACATAGTATGTTTTGACATTATCCCTGTAAATAAATGTGATTTTAAACTTTAATTAGATAATGGATTTAATTCTAATCTTTTTAATTTCAACTTTAAACATGATAATAACTTGTGTAGTATCATTTAAGGTATAATTTTACAGGCACACTGTTCATTGGAGTGGATTACAATGAGAAGCTAGTTGGTATGTTTCTACTATCAGCACAAATTTATGATATGACATATTCAACAATCAATGAGGGAGTAATATCAGTGTTAGCTTTAGACTTGTGTAAAACCACTCACTAAAATGAAAAGACAGATATTCTTATACTTCTTCCTCTCTAGAGATCACCCCTTTAGTTCATTTTGCTCAATAGTGTATAAATCGGAAAAAGATAGAGATTGAGCCATATTGTGAGACACATGGCAAAATTTTAATTCATATTCCCACTTATAAAAACAAATTTGATGGGATGATAGACATCAACAGTAAAGTGTATCATATATAATATAAATAAAGTTAAGAATACTAAGTTATAGGTAAATATATGTTTAAGTTTTCTCAACTGTATTTTCATGAAAACAAGGATCTATTTGCACTTTACATATTACAACACTGTGTTCTTTGTTGGCAACTGAGCTGGTTGAGCCATTGAGTTGTATGTTTGCAAACTGAGGGATTGAGAGAAAAGTTTTAAAATAATAATAAATAGGGCACATTTAATTATTAATGTTCATAATAAATAAATGTGCCCTATAACTATATCCCACCCTTGAAAATTACAAATGAAACAAAGGAGAGGATAATAACGTTAATACCTGAAAACCTGAAAATAACGTTAAAAAGCAACCTCAAATGGAGATCGTATCTGTTCATTAAATGAATGAAGGTCTCACCTTATAAATGCTCTGCTACACAAACAGTATAAGTAATTGTCATTATCAAACTCTTCCTCATCGCTATCAATGTTAAAATGGAATTCAGCAAGAGGCTCCCATCGATGAAAATGATCATAATATTCGGACATTTTTACTAAAGCAAAATTATATAGTTTATGTACCTATGTACAAATATTTGTCAGTTATTAGAGACCAAACATCATTAATTAACTGATTGTCGTTATTTTCATTTATGAAATTTGTAAATCTTATAATTAATATAGCTTACAACAAACAACTTGAACAATATTTTAGAAAAATCGAAGATAGATTTTATTTCGTTCGCCAGATTTACGTTTCATTTTACAGTCACACATTGAAACTATTTTAGACTATTGATTTACTTTCTTAACACTTATAATGGAACGCGCAGAGTACGTTCTTTTTCTTTGCTGATTTAAGTCTCATCTTCTCATTAATTGATATGACCATATAGATAAGCGTTAACTATGGATTGACTATGCCATGATGGTAAATATTTATAAAAAATATTATCGATTATATTTAAAGCCTCTCTTAGATTCAGAAGTACAAACCGTATTAAACTTATCCCTCTTAATATTATACTTGCGAAAGTAACTCTGTCTGTCTGTGTGATATGCTTTCATAGAAAAAAAACTACTGGACCGATTTGGCTCAAACTCAGTATAAAATTTAGTATACTCAATATCGAGGATGGACATACAATATTTTTAATTATTCCGAAAAATAAGAAAGTTTCTGAAATAAAAATATTAGTCTGTTTGTTTGATGCTTTTACGGAAAAACTATTGGACCGATTTGGCTGAAATTCGGCACATAATGTAATTTTAATACTGAGGATGGATACGGGGTACTTTTATTTTGAATAATGGGATAGACTTCGGGATGAAATTATGTAAAGGTTATCCTGAAAACTAGGTTATTTGCTTGCGGATAGCGCCTACTACTTCAACTACAAGTACCAATGATTAATTCGTGACTACTACTGACCTTTTGAAGTTATTGATCCTTTTGTACCTTTTGGACCATTTGGTACTTCAAACTTTTACATTTTTTTCTGTTATATTTTAAATGCGAAAGAACTCTGCCTGTTTAGCTTTCACAAAAAAAAAATGGAAAATTATTGTTAAAAGGCACATATTATGTAGTTTTAATACCGACAATGGAGATATGCATACTTTTCATCCCGGGAGATGGGACAGTTTGCTATAAAAAATAAAAACTTCGTTTAAAAAAACCGACTTCAAAAACTAAAAAGTATAAAAAAATTACTTATTTCTAAAGCTATTAGTATTAATATATATTATCTAAAACATCTTAATGTCGGTGCTTAATAATTTTCAAATTATAATAATTTTTATGTTTTACTTTGCTTTAAGATGTTTTAGATAATATATATTAATACTAATGAATACCTTTAGAAATAAGTTATTATTTTATAGTTTTTAGTTTATGAAGGATTTAGGGGACCAAATGGCCAGCTATTCCGCGTCGATCAAAAAAAAGAATCACGTAAATCGGATCATAAATCACGGAGTAATCGGTGAACACACATGAAAAAAGATCCTATACGAATTGAGAACCTCCTCCTCTTTTGAAGTCGGTTAAAAATTAAGTAAATTTTCCGGGGGCGATTACCGTCTATATAAAACTTTAATATATTACAACTTGTATTAATGCATGCTGTTTAAACTTTTCATTTGAAAATGTATAAAATGAACCGTGTTTCCGCATAATATATGTTATCAGTGTAAAGATATTTAATATTTCCTATCCTGAATAGCAGTCCACTGCGTAAGGCAGGGCTGTGCATTTTGTTGGAGCCTGTATTGCGTCCTGCAAAACCGAGCAGAATGCCTCTTGAGTCCAGCAAGCTCCACCAATACAAAACTGCATTAGAAGATAGTGAATGGGCCCAATAAGGATGTTGCTCATGTTGCATGTCCTAAATACTGTCATAACCAAGTCATAACTGACATTTGTCAATATCAACAACAGAACAACACGTTATTTCTGGATCGTGGATATTTTGGTTCATAATACAGTTGAAAGTGCTCAAGTTTTAATATCAAATAGTTGTTTCAGAAATTAGTTTGATTTAAAAAATGGGGAAAAAGAACAAAGATTCCCTTGGAAGGTCATTGATAAAGGATAGGTTCTCTAAAAACCGACACAAAAGGCATGTAGAAGACAACACCATGGCAAGTTATCGTTTTACAATATTTTTAATACATTATTAGTTTATATAAAACTATGTTTCTGGATAATATGTATAAGCAGTTTATTTCTTAGATCATTGTTCATAATAACATTAACTCCCAGTCACACATTTCAATATTTAACCTAAAACTGTGTTTACATTTGCAGTTTTTCGTACCATAGGTATTTTACAGTAAATTAATTGGGGTTGGGTTTACATATATATCCCTGGATGATTTCCTGGGATGATTATAATGGTTAATGTGCTTAGGAATATATTTAAGACTTATTTATAACAACTGAAATTGGTTTTCAGTGGAAAAAATACATATTCAATTGATTATCGAAGTTTAAAATTCACGACAATGATCTGGTAATTTTGTCGCCGAGACGTTTTTTTGTGCACCGGAAAGTGTACATTTTGAAGAGAACAGGATTTATTTAAATAGGAGACTGTATCCGAAAATTTAAATATGTGGAGTTTTAAACAGTCGGTTAGGTTAGGTTATGTGTAGACCGAGCGAGGGAAGTGAGCGTGCCAGGGCAGCGGCCAGCGAGTGCCACAACCGACTGGTAACCATTCACTATTTATCTTATCAGAAGTGAGGTTAGATTGACAAAAACATTAATAACTCAGGAACTATATTTCGGCCACATAGGAGTTGCAGAAGGGGTAAGTTCAATTCCCCCTTCCCCCTATTACTTATGATTACGGGGACATATGTAAATTACACCCATTAATTCAACTAAGAAAGGTTGCAGCTAAACTTTTGCATATAGTGTCATGGAATCATGAGATTAAGGGAAACACCTTATATTTTGACACTAGACCTGTTATTTGGGCTAGGAGACACGTTTTTAGGGTCCACTAAAACAAGTTTTGAATGAGTAATGGGAAAAACAAAAATACCTTTGATAAACAATGTTACCTGTCTTTTATTGATAAAAAAGTTTGATTTGTGTTTAGGAATACATTTACATTGTGTATCACTTTAGTTTGCGTTTTTAGACTGTTTTTTACCTTTGTGTACTAGTCACAAAACTTAAAAAAATACTAGGAGTTTAAACTCACAAAAAAGGCTGTAATATTTTTTTTTGTAGAATTTTAAAGAATACCTTTAAAGGTATACTTTAAAATTCTGATTGAGACTACTAAAAATTGGTTATTCAAATTTTATTAATTGGTCAAAAATTAGGCATTACTTGTATGGCACTTATGATTGTAAGGCAAATGAAATGTTTGTAAAATATGGTATATGTAGGAGCCAGACGTGAGTCATATTATCTTCCTGGACAGAGAAGAGTCTGTCCAGAATGACATACATTTTCTTTTGATAATATATTTATGTAATAAAACTATGTTTTAACAGTTTTAAGCGCCATAATTTATTTTATTTAGGTTTATCCGACGTTTCGGACGCTTTTCAGTTGCCGTGGTCACGGAAGACAAAGATGACATTTGTCAAACGTGTATTGTCAAAGTTTTTATTCAGCCTACCGCCAACTTGCTTATTTTAATTATTTAGTTTTAATTTTGTTTATGGATATTATTTACTCTATGGGAGCCTAATCTAATTTACCACCGCTTCACAACATGTTGTGGCTTGAAGAGAAGAAGCGGCGCAAGAAACTCTTCAGCAAACATGCCTAGTTCTAAAATTTTTTTATATAATATTAAAATGAGTGGAAGGAAAAAATAAAAGAAATTATCAGTCAAGTTGGTTTGTTTCTTTGCACGCAGAAAGAGCTCACAGTGTCATGAGGTCTGGCAGTTGGTTTTTGCTGGGTTTGGGTCTTAATAGTTTTGATGATTGGATCCGAAACAGGTGGTACCTGCCAACTATCTTCTTTATTGAAATTTGGGTGTTTTTTGATTTCAATAGCCTCACATATCATTCTTGGTATGAAACGATTCTCTTTCGCGAGGATTTGTGGTTTATCGAATCTGATATAATGGTTGGGTTTATTCAGCGTGTGTTCACTGATCGCAGACTTCGTAGACCTTGTGTGTTTGTGTGTGTGCTTACAGTGAAGTGAAGTACGCAAGAAAATGTCATTCCCAACAAAAACCAAGAAAACCTATCAACTGTAATAGGATAGGGTTGTGAGCAAGATGGGCCATTGTAACTCTTGCTTACCATACAACACAATTACTTTCCATCATCCTTAACCATCTCACATTGGTGTTCTGCGAGTGTGGTACCACACTGATTAATCTGGACCAGCAAGCTTTAATTAAGATATTGGTCGTAGAATGGCTCCAGTCTACCACATGTAGAAGTAATCATGCAATAATTATGTTTACCACCATCTTCATTCTCCAGCAATATTCTTGCCACTGGTAGTCTGGAAGAGATCACTTTTTAGTGATAAGACAACTCTTTGTACATAATTAGAATAATACTAGTTTTTCTCTAATGGTGTACATTAAAGTGTTATCTATCTATCTATAATAAAGAACAAATAATATAAATAATTTATTTTCACATTTTAGTTGCACACCACAGAAGTAAATGATGGATATGATTGGGGTAGGTTAAATCTACAATCCGTTACCGCAGAGTCATCTCTTCAAGAGTTTCTGTCTACAGCAGAACTTGCTCAGAGAGAATTCACAGCCGAAAAACTCAATTTGAAATATGTAAAATCCGTGCCGAGTGAAGTAGCTATAGTGACTTCACAGCCTGATTTTGATGAACCATTGACTGTGCCAAGAAGGTAAAGGAATTTATTGGAATTTTTGTTCATCATTTTGATGGATGTTTTTTTATTGCAAAACTGGTGATCAGGCGGAAGGGCTTGCTCTTGGAAAGAAGTTACCATCACCTATAAGACATGTGCAATGCTTATGGAGAAGACTGCAGTGCAAGCCTTAATATTGTAAATAAATATGATGATGATGGACGAGGTCTGAAACTAAATATGGCAAAAAAATATTCATAAACAAGAAGTCCCTTAAAAATGAAATTTGTTTTAAAATAATCAAACTTAAATCTTCAATATCATTCATCATGTGAGGTTGAGGGGAAAAAAATATTAGATACATTTTAGAGCAATAAATTTCCTACTAAATTCTTCCAGAACATTTTTCTGTTCAATCAATTATTAATGAGGTATGATTTTTTTTCTATTGGACTGAGAAAAAAATAAAAAAACTGCGACATGCCGAGGATCTTCCTATTGAAATTAAGAGCTGATATTTGATGAGAATATTAGAAACCCATTTTTCCGTGTCACTTGTAAAAAAAAATTTTTTTGACCCACACACACTAAGTTTCAGCCAAATCGGTCCCATAGTTTTCCGTGAAAATGGAACAGGCAGACAGAGTTACTTTCGCATTTATAATATTAATAGGATGTTGACAACATTATATTATTTTTAGAATTTGGTAATCCTGTGCATTAAAATTATCGTGAATGGGGGAGTCTACACCCCATCAAGTAAATTTATCTACTGTCCTACCAAAATTTAAATTGACTTGCATAGAGGTCTGATGTAATTTTTTATTGTGTTCACCTTTTCCATATAGACCAAAGTGGTCACCAGGCATAACAGCGGAGGAGCAGCTGAGTCGTGAACGTGAAGTATTCCTCGATTGGCGTCGCCATCTTAACGAGCTGCAAGCTAAACTCGGCGCAGCACTAACTCCATACGAAAGAAACCTAGAGTTATGGAAACAATTGTGGAGGACCTTGGAGAAATCAGATGTTGTGTTGATATTACTGGACGCTCGTAACCCACTTTTGTTCAGGTAAATATTAATTTGTTGACTTTTACTAAGTAAGATAGTATGTCAGTAAGTATTAAGTGAATTGAGTATAAGGTATTGTAGGTATAAAGAAGAAATGTGATGAATTTACACTACAATAATTTGGCATCCTTTCTATAAATTAGGGTGGTGTAATAAGTAGTTATGTCCAGTCTCTGTAACGGGTCCCTAAATTAGTTTAGTGTAATATAATAAATCCTAAATAAACAGCAGTTTATATTCAGGCATGTAAACACATATGGGTTAATGTTTCAGGTGTGCAGATCTCGAGAAATATGCATCAGCAGAAAAATGCAAATGTATACTTTTATTAAACAAAGCTGATTTGACAACTGAATATGAAAGGAAGTGTTGGGCAGAATATTTCAGTAAAGAGGTAAGGTAACACATTCAAAATTATCATCAAAATAACATAATCACCTTTTTAGGCATATTCATTCATTTCATTTATTAATTCATATTTATAAATATGGAGTATGATGAACTCAAATTTCGTCATGAACATTTTATTTCAGAATGTCCCTATAATATTTTTCTCAGCAGCTAAAAGTACAAACGAAAACAAATTAGTAGAAGAAAAAGATGAAACACTAAACACAGAAGATATTACTGATTCAGAAGATACTGAATCAATTAATTCTGTAGAAGCAAATGAGATAAATGACAAAGAGGCATTAGACAATACTGAAGAGGACATAGAACTATTCAAAAGGCAGCTTAGTCAAATAGACAAATCAGTTACAGATACAGAAGAGAGGATAAACAGAATTCAGTTAGCTTTAGACAAGTTGTTGAAAGTTTAAGGTAGGGAAACCTATAGAAGCCATTATTAATATAGAAGAAGACAAGGTTATAAAACAAGAAGTAGAAACACGGGAAGTTAATGAAGTAAAAGTGAGAAATCCACATGAAATCTATGACAGGAGTAGATTGTTAAGTGTTTTAAAGAGTTTAGAAGTGGAACCTTTGAAAAATCCACCAAGATTAAGTGTAGGGATGATTGGGTATCCCAATGTAGGGAAGTCCAGTACTGTCAATGTCCTTATGCAGACTAAAAAGGTAAGAAATGTTATAAATTGACTCGAAAACTTTTTTCAATTATATAAATACCTTCTTTACATTATAATTTATTGCCTTAATTGTTGGTCGTACATAAGTTATACCAAAAATAAGGTTAGTAGAAATATTTATACTTAGATAAAGTAATTACTACCCACATATTCATTACGATTTGATTTGATAACATGCATTTTTTCACTTGTCCGTTGAAGTTTCACTTCTACTATGTGTCCCAGCACATATTTCGATTTTTCGCAGGTTTACTATAAATTATGATTTGGTTAGGTTAGGTACACTTTAATGAATGCATTATTATCAAACTAAATTGTTTGAATGTATTTTATTTATCAAACAAAAAAACTGAATTCAATCTGGAACCAAAAAACGCTTCCATAGTCTACTCTAAAACTATGCCGCTCCTCCACGCGGCCATAACGCTTTTTCGTGACAGAAAAATTCTAAGACCCCGCAAATTTCACTTCGAAAAAGAAGAAGTTATGTGTTTGCGTAGTGGGTAAAATAAACACAAGTGCTAATCTAACATAGATAAATGGAAGTTGTTACTAAACATTATATTTTATTTAACATAGTCCACTAGTGTCTATGGAAGGAATGAAATAAAATGTTATCTATAAACTTAATAATGTTATAGACCTATGGTCTGTAACTCAGTTCAATGTTCCATTTCTCTCTGTGATTTGTACTCAATAATTTTACCTAATTTCATGATATTCAATCCAATCCCAAGGCTGTGGAGTATGTACAAAAATAATATTCTCATGGAAATAAAATGATATATTATAAATGGACTAGCTGCCCCGGCAGACGTCGTCCTGCCCGGTAAAAAATATGGGTTGATCGTAGAGGGTTGAAAATCTAGGGTTGTATGTATTTTTGTATGTTGTATCATAAAAAAATAGAAAATAAAATTTTGTCTAAAAAATAAAATTTAGGGGTGGACTACCCCTAACATTTAGGGGGATGAAAAATAGATGTTGGCCGATTCTCATAGATACCGGATAAGCACAAAAAATTTCATCAAAATCGGTCAAGCCGTTTCGGAGGAGTATGGCAACGAAAACTGTGACACGAGAATTTTATATATTAGATAAATCAAGAATGAATACAATACCTTTACCATTTGCTTTTTTTTATAATATATTTTTTGTTTTCGTATTAGGTTAGTGTAAGCTCGATGCCTGGCCACACTCGTCACATACAATCTCTAATACTGGACGACGACATTGAGCTTTTGGATTGTCCTGGACTAGTGTTGCCAGCGTATGCTGTTGCACCAGACCTGCTCTTAACTGCTGTGTTGCCCATTGATCAGGTAAATATTTGTAATCTCTATCCTAGGTGCTATTTCAAGTTTTATGGAATTCCAAAATAAATGTGCGCCGAACATACAACATTATTTGTATAAAAAAATGAGAAAGTAATTAGGATTAATGTTTGTTCAGCTTTCATACAAAAATTGCTTCACAAATTGATGACGTTATTATATACTAGCTGACCGGCTTCTTATCGCCTCAAAATCAATAAATAAAAAAGCTATGAAAAAAACTTTAATTTTCAACTTAATTTGATTTCTGAACGACTTTTAAATTTAATTGATTTCTAAACGACCTGACGAACTTCAAATTTTGACAGGTAGGAAGAGTATTCTAAGGAAAGCGAAATTGTTGCTTTTAGTATATTCCAAGCATTTTTTTCATGTTTATTCACCTTTTAAACTTTTCCTGGATTTCCACAAATAATTTAAAACCAAAATTAGCTAAATAATTTCAGCTATCAGTCGAACCAATTGCAGTTTGGTGATTAAAAAACTTCTTTGATCACCATAACGGCAATTTATTGCTATTTCTATGCGTTTTTTTTTTACTCAAAATTTTGAGGCTGTATGGACCAAACTGATCTGCCTGACTGACTGAATAGATTGGTCTGTTGTTGATGCTGTTTAAGTTGGCCAAAATATAACTATAAATGTAAAGTAGAAATGCTGCTACTGGAGATCCATATTGCATATTTCCAAAATTCGTTCGTCTATAAATGTTAGTAAGAAATAAGATTTTTGGTTTTAAAGATAATTGTACGGGAAATATTTTTATGTAGATGCGTGCTCACGATGCTGCCATGGCTCGCCTGTGCCAATTGGTGAGCAAACACACTTTCGAAGAGAAGTACGGTCTTCTATTGCCACAGGATGATGATGGGGCACCATTGGACTATAAACAGATTCTCACTGCGCATGCTTGTTAGTATACCACCTATTAGGCAAATGTAAATAGTATAAAACTATAATATTACTAGCTCACCCGGCGAACTTCGTACCGCCATATTTTTTGAATTCCTAAAAGACTCAGCGCCGCCTACCGGTTCTAATTGCGAATCTAAACCATCCGGGAACCCACTCAAACACACAAAAACAAAATCGCTCCCGGTGATTAGGAGGATTCCAAAACCCGATCTCAGCGCCACCTACCGTTTCCAACGGTATGAAAAGTATCCTATATTTTAAGTTGGATCAAATTGAACACGGTGTGCAAATTTGATTAAAATCGTTTCAGTAGTTTTGGAGTTTATTGGCAACATCATCGTGACACAAGTTTTTAAATATATATAAGATAACATTCCAAACATGCCGTGTCTGTACATGAAGCTATTAAAAAGTAAATTGGAATATATTATATAATCGATGGAGAATACGATGCATTCATTTTTCTAAATTTTTTGTCTGTCTGTTTCTTTAGGAATCCAGCAAATTTTTAGACTTAATTCTGCACCGTTTATTATATCTCGGAGATCGCGCGGTAAATTTTCTGGGAATTGCCGATGTGTCGAACCTGCCAAGCCGCCTTGGACAAGCGTGGCGGGTATAATGTCCATTCCGCTCGTGGGAGGCCTGAGCCCAGCTGTGGGACATTTACGGGCTGTTGTTATTTATCTGTGATAATGAGTCGTGGCCCGTCTGAACATAGGCTTTGCGAACTTTCACGCATGCACACTCTTGATTGTCCTCGAGAGAGTAATAGCGATAGGACCAATGTGTGACTAAGACAGAATATCTGAGAAAAGAAAGACAGAAAATAATTTTATTTAGGACAAATTATAACACACACACATACACACACACATAGCTTAAAAATTAAAACGAGAATAATATAATTTTGTCCCAAAAGGGGCATCAGACTCAGCATAATGCCAGTCAGTTAAAACCAGCGCTGATCTTCCGCTGTGCCCTTAAGGTGTCGTCACTGTACACATTACATCATTGTGATGCATAAAACTAGAATACTTAACTATATATATATCCACACATACATACATAGTACATACACTTTAGGTGGAAATAGGGGAATTCATTATCGGGAATAAATATATCTCGTCTTTAGTTCCGAGTATTGCCGAAGCAACAACAACAGACGTGCAACGTAATTGTTTAATCGATTATTATTCAAGTCGAGTATAATTAAATAATATAAATACATTAATTTATATGTTCTAACAAAGTTAAATTTTATCTAAGTAGAGTATTGAATTAATGTAAGTTTGTTTTTTACGTTAAAAAGTGAAATTGGTTCAATGGTTTTTGAGTTTATTCGTTACAAAAATACAAATATTTCCTCATTATAATATTACTACGAGATACATAACATTGTTTTGCTCACCAAAATAATAGACACAATATTCTAGTTGCATTATATTAAAATAATAAAAAATATATACCAAAAATCACTGTAAAATTAAATTTAAAACAAATATCGGCCAAGTGTGTGTCAATTTACGTACAATAAATTTAAAATTAGAGTTATGGGATTTTTAAGGGTTGCATTAAAATTAAACTCCATTTGAGTTCCACTTAAGAACTTATGGAACTTTTAGCTTTATTACATCTTTTCGCTGTATATTGTGTTTTATTACTTTCTCTATATTACTTTGAATGTTTTCCAGTCAACAGGGGTTTCATGACGGCTGCTGGTCAACCAGACCAATCCAGGTCAGCCAGACTTTTGCTCAAAGACGCGGCCAACGGTCGCCTGAAGTGGGAGCAACTGCCACCAGGATACAGTCCAGCCCCAATCGAGGAACTATTGGAAGAGAAGAGGAACGAGAAAAGAAAGCCTACTCCCAGAGAAACCAGAGCCGTCGAGGTAAGTACAAACGACTACGACTTCGTCCACACTAGACTTGAAATTCCCGCGGGATTCCCAGAACACAAAGCATCACAGCATTTAAAAACTGTGCTGGATTAAGTTATTTTTTATGCACCCGAACTACTACAAACCGCTTCTGAGAAAATTCCCGCGGGTTTCCCGGAGCAAAAAAATATAACACTGACATAAATTTGCTACCGATCGGTGAAAGAATCACATTGGAATCGATTTTGTTAAATCTAAAAAATTCCTGCGGGATTCCCAGATTAAAAAGGAGCATAGATTTTTGTCTAAGTATTTGCTGTCTAATAGCGAAAACTTAATCGAAATCGGCCCATTAGGTTTTTATGTGATACCCGAACAAATAGGCAAGAAATCTAAAAAGAATTTCATTATGTTCTCTATCGTTTATATAGTATATTCTAGTTTTTTTTTAGATAGCTTCAATACGTGTCATACGCAACGGCATATTTAAACTTATGAATGAATGATGAATATATATCGATATCCAGGGCTTGGAATCTGTATAAAATTAATCACTTTTAATAGGTTATAATCGGTTTATTCGAGTAATAAAAAAAATCGTTTTTTTTTTTAACTCGTCCTGAAATAATAATCCATAAAGTAGATATACTCATACCAAATTATTTTTTTAATTTCGGCTAGCGACGTTCGCGGTAACCATTACGGAGGACCACCGGTCAGTGCCAGTAGTCAGCTTCAATTGTTTTTCATATCCATCTTTTTACTTTACCAGAGGCCCTCGAAAAATGTATGTTGTTCACGTGAAATTTAGGTCTTGCTTCGCCAGTGTTATATTCACATTATTTTATACGTGAATATTTTTTTTTTCGCCTACTCCTCCGTCATGTTTCAAGACAGCCTATTGCTTACTAGTCTTATTCTAGCTACCTTAAACTATTATTATTATTCTAGGGATGATAAGAGGGGGATCTTTTTTATTTTCTTTTCTTTCTTATTAATTACAAATTTCTCTTATTTACTATTTCAATTATGTATATCTTTTTAGTTAATTATATTTATTACAGTTTATATATATGCTCTATTTTTGTAACATTTTCACATATACGTGAATATTGTTATAGGGCTGGTTGAATAAATCAACTGAAATCGACAACGCTTTCTTCGCGATGAACAAGAGCACGGCACACGTGAAGGGCAAACCTATTATCGGGTAAGTTGAAAACGAGTGGTCGTGTGTGAATAGGAATCGGGTGTGAAGAGTGCCTGTGTTTAATCCGTGCAGAGATAGAGAAAGAATACAATTCGGTAGCTGTAAATTTTTGAGAAACAGGTCTATTTTGAGCCTTATGGTCTATTTTAGCCAAAATATTAATATATCAGCAAAAAAACAACATTAACATATTTAATTTAGCAATTTTATAAACATTTTGACATTTCGTCACAAAAACGCGTCAAGCTGTCATGGCGTCTCGCATGACGTCACAGTGTGCAAAACAAACATCTGTTTCATTGAAGTGTTATCTGAGAATGAGAAGTCATTGATAATTTGTTGTGTTTTGCACACTGTGACGTCACGCGCTCTGATCGGCGTCCATTGTCACGTGGCTAATGGCTGCAATATAACAATTTTATTTCTCAAAAATATCAATTACTATTTAATATTTTAGTTAAAACAATTTATTTTTGTCATATTTAGATCGGAATGTACGATATATATTAAAATCAGCCTATATTTTTCATACTGTCAACTACCGAATTACGTGGCCTGTCGTAAAAGGCGACAAAACAATACACAGTCGGGTAGGGTATTTGGCCATCTGGATGGCTGCCACCCCTGGTCTAGAGAGTGCCGCTATGACAACCGTAAGTTGTGTTTTGAAATTAGTGGCCAGATTTCAGTCTCCCTATAGAGAGCGTCAGCACATTTGTAGCACCTTTGGTCTAACAACAGGTGGGTCGTTTGCCTGTCTGCTGAACTCATGCAATAAAATTTTAAAAACGGAACTTTCATAAATGAATAAAGATTTTTTCTAATATTTTATAATAATGACACTTGCCCAGTAAAAGGAGTATCTCTGAAAAGATCCTAAATTCTCAATTTCTAGAATAAAGACGCAGGTTATTTCAATGTTGCATTTTGAAGTTACATCAGAAATCATTTATTCATAACAAAGTTACCCGTCAATTTCTACATTAATTAAATCTATAGGTAATAATTAAAATTAAAATTATGTCATATTACGGGATAGAAACTCCTCATGATTATAGAAGGTGTGCTCGACTAACCATTTCATGAGCTCTGTTTTAAATAAACCTGCGGATAGTGACTCCGTTATCCTACTCGGTAGTTTATTGTATATTAGCGGTCCCATGACATGCGTTATGCCTTAATCAAAGCAAATTTTTCCAGACATATCAGATACTGAAGAATTTTATTATGATTTTAAATTTTTGGCTGATTTGGGTCGGAAAACTATGTTTTAAATAAAAAGGTAACAAAAACCAAAATATATTATAACCTGAGTCGCCGTCGATTATAATAATGTTATTATGATTATGTACGGTATATTCTAGGATTCGGACGCTTTTCTGAGCTCCAATATTTATTAGGTGATTGTTATTACTATATTCTTCTTTTATGGTCGGAACCTTAAAAGTAAAAGCAATATTTTGATTTTTCCGATTATTATCTTAAGAGGTGGATTCTCTATGTGTATTGATTCAGAATACGGTTTATTTAGATAACTCCTTTGAATTGAAATCTTTCGTCGTGCCCTCTCCCAACCCATATTCCGACCTCCAAAAGTGCAGTGTAAAAATACACAGCGCCAACCTCGTGTCGGAGATGAAAGATATCTCGTCGTTATTATCAATTAGAGCTAAAGGGAAACCTAAATAAACTTTGCGAGATGAAATGGCCACCCTGGATGCAAGCCAAGTGTTAATTCATAAAGATCCAACTGGTTTATGAACGGGCCCGTCGCGTTAACTGTCGTTCTAATTCGGCTAATTTTGATTTGAATGAGGACTTTGACACTTGCAACATGGAGACAGGTACATTCGACTAATACCCGACATATTACAACACTAATAGAGATAGTTAATTTCAATGAGAACTTTGACCATTGGCACATGAGATCAGATGCCTTCATAATATAATCAGATATTCTAACATTGATGGATAATCTTTCAGTTTAGTTATTGACACTACCTTACACTGCATTGCAACCATACTATCCTACATAGTTGTAACGTTTGAGCAGAAACATCCTACTGCCAAGCTGTTCATTATTTTTTTTAATGGAAAGGACTATATTTACGTCACATTTGTCCATGGCGAAATAATACACTGGTTATCTCGACGTGTAGGTTTGATCTGTCTGCCTTCACCGTTAGCGAGTATCATCAATTCTTATAGTTTTCAGTCAGAAAATTGCCTACGTGGAGCTTTCTTCCTGGCCATTATCAATTTATGATAGATAATTAGGGTAATGGTCAAATCCAGAGTCTGATATTGGTTAATTAACTTTACACAACTGTAATTGAATATCTTTCTCTTTCGACTATTTCTTGTCTGCTAGTAGTAAAGTTAAATAACACTTTCCAATATTTAATAAATTTAATAATTTCTCTATAATATAGAGCTCAGACAATAAATAAAGGCTTATGGTCACTGGAAAGTGTATGTCATATACCACCAAGTGGTGTAGAATTGTACATCATTTTTGGATTTGGGCTTCCTGAATTTGCGTCACAAACCCTAGTCCTATGCTTATCTGTAAGGAAGGTAGATCCGGTAAGCGTTGATAGTCCTCAACGCATACTTTCAAACTTGCGCCGGTTGTCGGTCCACCGAACTAGAGGGTATTTTACACTACGTTTCCGGAGACGCGATCTTTACTCTATGCTTCATGTACTCCATCGACCCTCATACAGCGATAGTCTGTCTCCTTAAAGAGTTCGGACCTCTGATTTGATTAAAATGCTTTGTCGTTTTGTAGCTAATTGAACAGCTATATGATCGGAATATATATTTAAACCATTTTAGCATCCATAGTTAAATTGTTGCTGCTGAAATTTCGTCATTGCTGGGTTTTATGAAATGATGAATATATTGTAAAATGTGTTATACATGTAATCATTCTGAAGAAGTAAGACTTAGTTCAACATGTTTATGTGTTTATTATCGGAAAATGATTTTAGAAGTATTAAAACATTCATAAAAAGCAAATTTTCCTTTTTAAAGTAGGCGTCTCCTATTTATAGAAATAGCCGTGCTGTGTATTGTTAGATTATTTACGATAACCATTTGCCACTTGACGTCATTTACGTATACGTAGATGCTTATATTTCTTTGCATTATCAAGCTAAAATTTACTGTACTCCTTGATTTTTTCTTGTTGATTCTTCCAGATCCAACTATTGTGCATGATATAAGCGTCGGCTGCTTGTTATGTTTTCATGGTTTTACTGTACATATAAAGTATGTATTAATTGTGTAGCAATTGCTTTGACTGAAACAGAAATGAAGCATGGTTATGATAGCGACTATAACTCTTTGCGCTGGCGAAGCGCCAGTCACTTTTTTAATTCAGGGCATGTGTTGTTCCATTAGCGCTCCTATATTTTCCATAAAGAGAATACTTTGGTTATCTTTAGCCATTAGAACGGCAATACCTTGGTCATTTTTACTAAAATCCATAATTATTCATATCTCTAAAAATATGTATATTTTTGTCTTATTCTATGTCTATTGTACTTTCCATTTCAAATTTTATATTTTATTTATTCTAGTTGTATTGCAAAACCTACATGTTACACAAATTTTCTCTAATCCATCCTAAGGTTGTCTGGAAGAAATTGCTTTAGTGATAAGACCGCCTATTGTCTTCTGTACTAAACTTCTTGAATCGTATCTAAATGTTATGCAATAAAGAATATTCTATTCTATTCTATATTCACCCATGAAACAGGAACAAATTCACTTTCACATATGGATGGTTTGTACACCTGTAATAGTTCTAAAGTTAAGCGTTTTTTTTATATTCTTAACAGCTAGAAGAATCCATTTGCTGGTTTCTCCATTTCTGAAACAAATAAAGGATGTGTTTATAAAAGTTTTCAGAAATAAAAATGTGAATCGAATATTTAAATGTTTGTATGTCTTTGCAGTAATGCCGGCGCTCAGCCAGCAGACAGACAGATCAGCAAACCCTGGAAGTTAGAGAAGAAACACGCCAATAAAAACAAAAGGGAGAAGCTTAGAAGAGTTTATGCACATTTAGATGAGCACTGAGAAAACGATTACAAAGTTTTATCCCGTGAATTATATTTGAAAAGGTTGTAATTCTCGTGAAACTGTATTTAAAGGAATTTATAAAAATCTAATAAAAATGCTCTATCTCGTATACTAAATGTTTTATTTTAACCAATCTGTCATGACGTGTAGTCTGATTACAGTGAACGATATTGTTTATATTGTATGTATTTCCTGGAGCGTACCCTTTTGACCGGGACTTGGCAGAGGCAGCTCGGCTGGGAATATTTGTTCTTCACACAGCTAACTGGATTCCGTAAAACACGACTACTGTATCAAAGTTACTCGCTGATAGTATGTTATGAATATAAAAGCAGTTAAATAACGTGGTTCGGTGGTTCTTCCATATGACTAGATATAGACGGTATCATATTCGTTTTCGTGACACGTGAATCCTACTAGTGTAACCAAACTCCAATTAGCATCACGCAACTTCTACTAGTGTCATGCAATTCCTACTATACTATTTCCATTTCTTTATTATCTTGATGACAGCTCCTGTGGAAACTTGAACGAGCCTCTTTTTTACATTATGTATACATTATTTAATAAAAATATGACGCTTACGCACGTACAAGGTCATAGCAGAGTCGGAGAAACTGATAGGGATGGAGCTATCGATAAACGTAACACGATAACAGACCCGATATTCCCCGTTTTTGCAAAGTGTAAAAAAACTAAACTATTGCCGAATAATTTTGTACAAATTTGATAACTAATATTACATTTAATTACAAGATGTAATTATATTATGTTGATTCTTTATTTATTTGAATATATTTGAATGTTTTTGTCTTTGTTCAAAACATAACAAATATATGCGATCGATATCATTACTTATTTGGCCACAACACTACAACTATCAAATTAGAACTGTCAGATAAAATGAAGAATGAAAATGGTATAGTGTCACGCAACTCACTAGTGTCAGACAACTTCTAGTATTATGCAGCTCTTACGTATATCTCGAATCTAATCTACTTTACGATCAAATTTTGTGATGGATTTATAGATATTAAATATTTTAGGTTGACAATCTTTCATGCGTTTTCTGGACCCTCCCTCCTATCATCGGCGTAGCGTGAGTGACGCCTGCCCGGGACGGAAGACAATTTTACCGCCCTTTTATTAAGTATTTCAATTTAATGCATACGATATCTATACTAATATTATAAAGATACATATTTCGTGTGTAACGTTGTGGGGTAATCTCTGGATGTACTGAACCAATTTAAAAATATCAATTTTCTTTTGTGTTGCCAGCAGTCGCTACAAAATATCATCCAAAGAAAGAGGATTCCCCGAATTCGACACAGAATAAGTAATGAAAGATTCGGTGCTCTTTTCCATCGGTCCGAATTTGTAGTTGCGATAAAAAAATTGTTTCGATTTTGTTATTGTTAAAAAATACTTTATTCATATATCACTGTTCTTGTGAGAAGGTAACAACTTCATATATAGCAAACGAAAGCGCTTGCATTCAACGGCGCCAATAATAATTGCAACACTGAACACACATCGACGCAATCAAATTAACTGCCAATAAGTAACGTTTTCAAATATAAACAACATTATACATGTAGTTTTAAATACATTCACGTTATAATAAACACGTAGTTTGCGAAATATTTGTGGCATTCTTATGGCGTAATGTTGGCCCAAATCTGCTGATTTACGACGCAGTAGCTAATTTAAGACAAGTGCTTGGGTGTAGGGCTGCCGGATTTCCGTTACTATGCAGCTTGTAATGATATTGTAAACAAGTAAACACCACATTGCTGCATATGTCGTTCTTTTTGTAATGACGACGGCCAGTCACGTCTCACCTACCAATAGCTGAGGACGTATAATACTCTTGGAACAAAGACCGCATCTTCACAAAATTCGTAAAGCCAAGCTGCCAAGCCAACAAAAACAGATCTATCTATCGGGAATCGTACAATTTTCCGAATGAAAAGTAGCCTATGAGCTGTGCCAGGCTTATAATCTAACTTTGTAATAAAACTACGTTTTAACGGTTTTAAGCGCGGTAATATCTGATTTTTGTCATTCCCAAGTTTCGGCCTCTAAATGGTGGCCGAAACAGCCAACATCCCTCTCTCTCTCTCTAGCTCTTTTAATTTTATATAATATTAAAATTGGTGGAAGGAAAAGTAAAAGAAATTAATTATCATTCAAGTTGTTTGTGTTCCGGTGCACGCAACTAACCAACTAGGATTAGGCTTCCATGGAGTATCTAAATATTAACCATAAACATAATTAAAACTAATAATTAAAATGAAATTAATTAAAAGTCGTGGTAGCGTAATGGTTAGCGCACGCGTCCTAGACCCAAAGGTGCGGGTTCGATCCTGGCCGGATCGCATGCACCACTTAGTCAGTTTTCTGATCTAATGTGCATATTGTAACAATTACCACGTGCTAACAACGGTGAAGGGAAACATCATGATGCAACCTGCACATCGAGATAACCGATGTGTCAAACCTGCCAAGTCGCCTTGGACAAGCGTGGCGGGTATACTGTCCATTACCCCTATAATGGGAGGCCCGAGCCCAGCAGTGGGACATTTATGGGCTGACATTATCATAATTAAAATGAAAAAGATGGCGGTAAATAAAATAAAACTTTAACAATACTCGTTGACACTTAACATCTTTGTTTTCCGTGATCACGGCCACTGAAAAATGGCCGAAACGTGGGAATAACAAATTCAAATAAATTGCCGCGCTCAAAATCGTTAAAAGGTAGTTTTATTATGTATGTATACAAGTCGCGAAAACTCAAGAAAATTTTATCTTTATTTGTGCCAAATTTCATCCAGATCTGTTCAGCCGTTTTGGCGTGATATTTTCTTTTTTCGAGTAATTAACGGAAAAAAATTGTTTAACCTCTTTATTAAAGTTTGCATCTAACATGGCACAGCCATGCTGAAATCATTATCTTCTTTAAAGCTCTCAGGGCCGGCTCAATCGGTGTGATACCACGATCTCACAGAATATCGGCGTGAAAGGGTTAACCTTAGGCTACTCGTATTGCGTGTTTCGTAGTTATTTTATAGAACATAAACAACATGGGAAAATTATAAATTACAGTGCATGAATAAAACAATAGAATTGTTTCACTTTTGAATTCATTCAGTTTATAATTTATTTGACTGATAAGTTTTATCTAATTGAAAAATCAGCCGTTTCGAATGTCAAGTATATATTCTAATAATACCAAGATGTATCTAGTATACTTAAGGATGAAGATCCCCAAAACAAAACTACAGCCCTGTTATTATGTCACCTATAGTTCCGCGAAAACATTAACCCGAACGCCACTCCGACATGAACCGCGATGACCGCACGCCTTCCTGCTTCTCCACATAAACAAGATGTACGAATCTATCAGATAATTGAAATTATTATTAGATCCAAAATTGTTCTTTTCAAGAATTTATTTTTAAAATGACGCTTTAATATTGTTTATCTATGTTTATCAGTCTATAAATAACTATCTACTAAATAGATCATATTGAAGTTAATTACCAGTGAAAGTATTTTTGAGTTGTCTCATTTAAATTGTTTTCATATATTACATCCTATTCCAATATTAACATCCTAGTTCAAAGTCTAGAAGAAGATACACATTTTTATGACTTTTGAATTACCTTAAAATCACAAAGGAACATCATTAGATATTATTCTTGAAGATTTGTGTAAAGATATATTACATAACATATCTATGTACACTATTTTATTTATCATATATTTACTGCTTGACTGTTTGGTAGTGGCCAATATTTTTTAGAGATTTCACTTACACACACGTATATTTTTGTCTTATTTCCATGTCTATTTATACTTACCATATCAAAATCTTATATATACATACTGTTTATTCTATTCATATTGCAAAACCCACATGTTACATAATTTTCTCTAATCCGTCCTAAGGTTGTCTGGAAGAAATTGCTTTTAGTGATAAGACCGCCTATTGTCTTCTGTAGTTAAACTTCTTAAATTGTATCTGAATGTTATGCAATAAAGTATATTCTATTCTATTCTATTCCACTCCATCCACAAAGATCGAGTATTTGTAGAGGAAAATGGCTGTGACATACGCAGTCAAATGAATGGAATAATGGTTACTAAGGTAAGAACATGACTCTTTTACAAAAATAAAGTTTTTGAAGTGAAACTTCTTTACCGGCGTTGGAAAAATATTTACCGTCACTTTTTTCGAATACGCGCCATCTTATTCTCACCCCTGTCACGGTCGATCCGACCGTGGTACACTACCCCGTGGTAGGGTTTTATTTTTTTTTTTTTTTTTTTTTTTTTTTTTTTTTTTTTTTTTTTTTTTTTTTTTTTTTTATTTAACCATTTTTTGTATTGTTGCATATAGTAGATCATTTTTCGAAAAATAAGGTCATAAAGAAGCGTACATTACGTAAAAAAAAAAAAAAAAAAAAAAAAAAAAAAAAAAAAAAAAAAAAAAAAAAAAAAAAAAAAAAAAAAAAAAAAAAAAAAAAAAAAAAAAAAAAAAAAAAAAAAAAAAAAAAAAAAAAAAAAAAAAAAAAAAAAAAAAAAAAAAAAAAAAAAAAAAAAAAAAAAAAAAAAAAAAAAAAAAAAAAAAAAAAAAGCGTTTACTTACGTGTATACACCAGTACACGTCCACTTTATTTTTATTTGCTATAATATCTATGGAAATCTAAAGCGGGTGATAGACGAGCGAGCAAGTACGCGTATTTATGGTTTGACGACCTTTTTCGCTGGTGTATACGGACAATAAAGTACCTCTAGTAAGAATACTTACTCGGACGTCTACCCATTACTAAATTTAGTTTTGTTAAGGATAAGTCTGATTACCTGACCTCGAGCATTTTATTTATCAAATGCAACTCTTCTACAAACTGTATTTTAGTGTATCCACCTATCATAATTCACCTCTTTAATCGCAGCTGTAGAAACCATTAATACTCATTTCCCAAGTGGATACAGATTTCTGGAGCGTTTTCAAACTTATCAAAATGTAGAATAACGGCTTGTAAAAGTATGACGAAATAATACATAAATAAAGAATAATAAAGATAAATTGCGTTTTGAAATCGTTTGAGAAAATTAATAATTTTAAAACGTAATGGATAGTTTATTTTGGACTAGCGGCCACGACCCTTAATCATTTTATTTACGTTAGCTTATATTTTGGGATTACCGTTAAATTTATAAGCTGTCAGAGTGAAATTTATATGACGCAAACTCTATTTGAGGATTAGAAACATTTTTGAGTGGATCAGTCAGCACTTGATGTTTTAGCATCACCAATCCCAGTTGCATTTAAGATGTTCGCTTCTCACTTTTCCTTCTCAACTTACATCAAGCCACTATTTCTTAGGGCCCTTCCATAAATTACGTCCACATTAAGGGGGTGATGCTGTCGACGAAATGTGACATTGTGGGACAAGAGGTGGGAGGTGTCCTAAATTTCGTGACGTCTAATTTCAAAATCAAATATATTTAAGCTAATTACGGAAGTGCTATTTTAATTAAATATTTTCTGGATGTAAAATTATACATTATATCACATTAGGGAGGTAGGAGTCTCACGAATGTAGCACCTTTGGTGTTGCAAATGTCCATAGGCGATGTAACCGCTTTCTATCATATGGACCGTCTGCCTGTCTGCTGAACTTGTATAACAAAAAAAGGGCGTAACAGCAGTTTGTTTACCATGTCTCGGAAATGAATCCTGATGACAATGTGGTCTTCCTACATGACTTACACATTTACTGTGGCAAATGTAGCATGTTGATCACCGTGACATGCAGCTCCTGCTTGTATCGCTGAAGTGAAGTACAAACCGTAATTCACTGCCTTATAAAAGTAAAGTAACAGCGATTGGTCAATGTCGTCGGGTAATAAAAACGACTCGAGTAGGCTTGCGCACGCATCAACTTTATGTTCATAAAAGATACAAGAAAATATTTAAATGTAAACAAACTAATGGAAATTATCGCATAAATATTAGTTCGACGGTATTTTTAAGGTTGATTTTATGATTTATTACAAAATTTATTATATCTACTATATAATCCATAAACTTTCATACGTATATGAAAGTTTATGTAAAAATAAATAATCTGGTGCTGCTAAAAAAAATCAGAAAACTTAGACTACATATTACATCAGTATTTAAATTAGTTCATAAGTAAGGTAAAGACACTGGTTGTAGACACTCTCCAAGTAGGTTAGTAGACAGTAGACAAACGATGTGAATCCTGCAATAGAGTCAAACTTTTAAAACTACGACTTGTATATGATGAATGTTGTCAGGTATAAAGTAGCAATTTCTACTAAACAGGGGTAATTTATGTAAACACTTCTTAAAATTATTAAGATTATAATGGACTTGAATATTTGTTAATTAAAAATACACGTGCTAATATAGACGAATTTATACTGTCAGAAAAAATCTGCAGTAGAAAAAAAACAGAACACCAATAAAGTTCGTAATTCGAAAACTAAATATTGTTTGTGGCCAGTCCTGAAAGATAATATTATAAAAGACTTGTTGCAGATTCGAACACATTATTTTATTTTGTACCTATGTATTATATCATATCTATATAATATCAATTACCTACCTATATCTTTACAAGTACATATAATACGTTTAAAAATAGTATATTTCACTATGCTAATTTTCAGACCCTTTTAATTACATAACACTAATTTAGAGACGTCGAGAAGTCGTGGTAGCGTAATGGTTAGCGCACGCGCCCCTAAATCGAAGGGCGCGGGTTCGATCCTGACCGGAACGCATGTACCTCTTAGTCAGTTTTCTGATCTAATGTGCATATTGTTACAATTACCACGTGCTAAAACCGGTGAAGGAAAACATCGTGATGCAACCTGCACATCGAGATAACCGATGTGTCAAACCTGCCAAGCCGCCTTGGACAAGCGTGGCGGGTATACTGTCCGTTCCCCTATAATGGGAGGCCCGAGCCCAGCAGTGGGACATTTATGGGCTGATATTATATTATATTATTATAATTTAGAGACCCATTGTAGAGGTGGCCGAGGCCTGGATAAAAACTCATTTTGTCTTTTTTATTAAATCAATCTAATTCAAAGAAAGAGACCTTAAATTAGCGTAGTGCAATAGTCGCTCAAGCACTAGTATTGGGCCAAAATTATACAAGTAAGTACTTCTTTCTTCTTCTTGAAATTGTTCTTGATGGTCCATTACATCGGAGTAAGTTCTCATAAAGGAGACCTTTTCACTTTGCTGTTGACATAAACATAATTATCAGCAGCAAAGCGGAAAAAGACAAATTTATGGAGAACTTTCGCTTCTTTCTTCATGTGTAGATTCGAAGTCTTCTTGCTGATATTATTAACTAAGATTAAAATATTGGTTAAAATACTATGTCATGAAAGGCCGATTAAAATCATCAAATAAAAATTATCAGTCGAATAAATCCTACTAATATTATAAACGAGTAAGTTTGTAAGAATGTATCTTGTTACTCTTTCACGCAAAAACTACTGAATAGATTTGGATGAAACTTTACAATAATATAGCTTACACACCAGAATAACACATAGGCTATAATTTATATATATAATTCATATAGTGTGAATTATTCAAAATATAAAGATCATCCTTCACCACGCGGGTAAAACCGCGTGGCGCAGCTAGTTATAACTTTTTATTGATTTTTCCATGTTATAATTTATTCTATGAATAATTATTATCCTGTGATTGAAAAATCGGCAATTAAATAATAATAGAAGTTAATTCTATTACAATCTAATCTGCGTTGCACAATTTAAAATTCGTATCTCATTCTCTCGCAGCCTTAGTCTATCGATTTTTGTTTTTATTTATTTTTAGTGTTGCTTTTTCGTTTCATCGAGTTTCAAATCACAATGATTCTAAAGAAACTTCACTACAGTAACCAACAATTGGCGCAACGAGTCATCATTGCCATACAGAGTGGCAATACAGCCAGCCTACTTACTGGGCATGCTTTCCTCGAGCAGCGATTTGAATGATCACCAAAAATTAAAACTACGTTCTTAAACTAGGCACAGTAAATGTTGAACAAAGGGCGGTCTTATCGCTCAAAGCGATCTCTTCCAGGCAATCCCCCAAACTAAGGAAAATATTAAGACACCAGTGGCTGTGAAGACAATAAATAATATGAAACATTCCAAGAATAAATTAAAAATATATAAGAACATAGGCACTTAATTAACAGATAATTAGTATACCTATACATTGAACTTAACTTATTTGTATTGTATTCTACCCATAGTCCCTCAAGACTATAAGTAGAATACTGAGCCCAGATCACTGTCTTCTATGGTAAATAAATAATAATATACTTTATATAGTATATAAAAATATGATATTTCATACTATATATATTATAGAATCAGCCAGCATGTTTTAGACTTGAGAGGATTAAAGATATTATATTATAGCGATCTGTTACATAATGTATATTAATTTATTTATAAGTTACATTAGTCCATTTAAATATTTTAAAACAATTTATATTTAACTAAAGCGTCGTTCAAATTCTGTGTTAACACGGTATTTGTACTGTTATTCTGGAACATAGCAATTAGAAACCCCGTCCGATTCCAACGGGCAATATTAATAGTGTGTTGTATATCACTGCATGGAAAATGTAAACAGAATTTGTGTTGTGTAAATAAGAGCTCTCGGTTCTTGTTGGAACGAAGGCTGCCCCAATTGCTAACTGAAATGTTTAAAATTCGCTTATATTTGTGCGTTTTTCGTGGAAAATCTTAACATTGAGTGCAGCATGCGAGCGTTTGCTGAATTATATATTTATGCTCGAACAAGTTTATGTCTGCTGTGTAAGGTATGTAAGGCGGCGATTTGTTTACGATTGGCTGAATGAATCATTTGGTGTCGAATCTAGGGATGAGCGATTCCTTCTTTCATTTTTTGGGTTCAGCACAATATGTTTTTGAAGTGAAACTTCTATATTGATATTAGATTTTTTTCTGTCACGAAAAAATGTTACGGCCGCGTGGGTGAGAGGGAGCATAATTTTAGAGTAGATCAATGGTTAAAATGCATTAATTAAAATTTACCTAACCTAACCAAATCATAATTTGCAGCAAACCTGCGAAAAATAGAAATGTATGCAACGGGACACAGTAGAAGTGAAACTTCAACGTCAAGTGGAAAATCGAATCGCAATAAAATTTTAATTGGAATTAACTATATACTCAAGCTAAGATTGAACAGAGCTTTCGCTCTGATCGAAAAGCGAAAATATAATATATATATATATGTCGGAGGGAAGATATAAATCGGCTAATTGTTGATTGGATTTATAACGCACAATATATTTGTTTACATTTTAACTACTTTTGAAATTCTTAATTTAATTTTATATCATTTGTTAAATGTTTCTATAACTTAAAGATCGTTCTAACGTAATAAAAGTTATGAATATTGTAATTTAATAAACGACCAATCAGAGCAGAGCATATGGCTCGGAGCGGGGTCAGATGCCCTCTATTAGACTTTAGTAGTATCTACTTCGGTAGACGGAGGAGTTAGGAGTATGTATATAATTATACATACATATATATATATATATATATATATATATATATATATATATATATATATATACAGCGTGTTTCATTTCAAATACAATAAATGATAATTTACGTGTATCATACAAATTTTTTGGTACCATTAAATTAACCGTAATGTCAAAATAAAATTTTGGAAATTTCCGAACAAATTAATTACAATAAAAAGGGAATAAAAACAGAACATCTTGTAAATATTGGTTCGCGAGCGAGAGCGTAAGAATGAACAACTTCCGCGTTTAATGATGAAGAGACGAGCTGGAAACATGATACATTGGTCACTAACCTACCGATTTAGTCACAATAACTGATACATGTTGTTGTAATATTCTGAAATGAAAAATGAGGTCCTGTGGCTAAACCAAAGAAGTTACCTTGATTCATTTTTGTATTTGGGCAGAGTACGTCATGAAGAAAACGTGGTCTGATTTATTGTCGTAAGGTCTGAAACACGCTGTATATATAAATATATACACGAGTTAAATCGATTAAAACTTATTTATAGGTGAAGTCGATTTATGTAACAAATCGAGTTTATATTGCAATAAGACATATTACTTATAATAAGTAGAGACATATTACTTAAGTCGCATCACAAACAAGGCATTAACCCCATCACTGCATCTGAGTGAAACGGACACTAACATTAATACTATCCCAGACGGAGCAGGGGCATTACATTAAGCAGTTCAATGGCTATATTTCAAACAATGAACAAAAGTTTTAGAAAAGAAACGGCGGCTTTAAATTTAATTAAAAAAACAATGATAATTTTCCCAATTCATTAAAGGTGACAGAATAAATGGTTTTGGAATTGTAATACAATGAGAAGTTGAGATCAACGGATGTTATCTAACATTTGGAAAGAATAACGCCGACTTTCATGACTCTTCACGACCTGTTTATTTCGAATAATGACGCCATTCGTCTTCGGGATATCGAGAGAGTTGAGATTCAAACAAATAATCAAGATTACGAAAGAATTTCTTAAAATATTTGTTCCGTGTTACATTAAACATCAATTTTAAAAGAACAAAAGCAGTTTCTTGTTTTCACTGGAATTGATTTGTTTATTAAACCTATTATTTTATATGTCTGTTCACGTGGTCGTCCGTGACCACGGCCACTGCAAAGCGGCCGAAACGTCGGATAAACCAAAATCAAATAAATTACCGCACTTAAAACCGTTAAACCTAGTTTTATTTTTATTTTATTTTTCCCGCTACGGTATATAGTTAATAGTAGTTAAAAATTTACATGTGTGTATTATTTAGCGATGTTTAATAAATGTAGTTAAATTGTGTGTTGCATGAAACAGTCGAATATTTTTTTTTACTTTTAAATTTACTCTGGTTATCATTTATTCGAGTAATAGTTAACTTTTACCTGAGGATTGAAAAGTTTATTCTCAAATTTATCTAGTAAGACAAAACAGATTATAAGATCCGTGCGTTGTTTATGCCTACTATAATTCGAATGTGTTTCGATGACAGCTCGTTTTTCACAAATTTGTTTTGGCTCCGCTTCAGTTTGAAACGAAACTATTTAGAAAATGCATTTTGAAATAACCGTTGTGTCTTGTAATTTATTTTTATTACTTTATTTAATCCTGATCAACTTTCGTATCTATATATAAATACGTGGGACAAAAATTTTGTACTCCTTATTACAAGAATTGGCGGACGAAGGAGTATGAAATTTCACACACTTATAGTTTATACAGCGAAGAAGGGACGGTTGCTAATATTTGTTTTAGTTATGCATAAAAATACATTAAATCAATAAAAAAACATTACACACCATACCATGTATTTCACACACATTTATGTGAAATATTATATATTTATGTATACTCTGCCTATTGTTGCCTTGGCAAAATCTGTGATTATAGAATGTAGTCTTTGAAATTAATTATTATGGTCGAATTTCGAGCACGGGCGACCACTACTGTAAATAAAACTTTAATTGCATATGTACTTATGGTACAGGTAATGAATACATACATACATACATTCCTATTACAGGTGCTGGTTATGACGAAAAATGGGATAGTTTCCGAAAGCATAACTCTAAGCTATAATGTATATAATCATGATTTTTTTTATTGCAGGAGTTCAGCAGACAGGTAGACGGCCCACTTGATGGAAAGCGGTTACCATCGCCTATGGACATTTGGAACACCAAAGGTGCTACAAATGCGCTGCTGCACTCTTAAGGGAGACTGGAACCTGGTCACTAATGCCGGAACACACCTCAAGGTTGTTATGGCGGCATACTCTATCCCAGAGGTGGTAGCCAACCAGTCGGGCAAGTGCCCTACCACCTGGAATTTAATATTTGTCAACTTAGGAGAAAAGGGGTGATTAATATCGTTACCTTTTTATACCAAAAAATGAAATCCTTTGTAAATTACAAAAAAAATCACAACAAGTTATTATTAGAGATGGGCCGAATAGTGGTTTCACCGAGTAGCCGAATACCGAATATTATTCGGTTTAGCCTTTACCGAACCGGATATTCGGCCGAATTATTCGGTTTACCATTACATTGTTTTGTCGCGTAAACAGGTTCAGGTTGTATACCAAT
This sequence comes from Dendrolimus punctatus, assembly GCA_012273795.1. Lineage (NCBI taxonomy): Eukaryota > Metazoa > Arthropoda > Insecta > Lepidoptera > Lasiocampidae > Dendrolimus > Dendrolimus punctatus. The sequence goes on along the minus strand of CM022540.1, from coordinate 16,314,909 downwards.
TTGCCACATAAGTGTGTTCATAAAAAAATGTTGATTTGAGGTTTGAAAATAAATGTTATTATATTAACTACAAAAATGATGATTTTAATTTAAGAATAAATGTTTACATAAAGTTTAAAAATAAATACTATTTTGAGGTTTAAATTAAATGTTGACTCTACCTACTAACTATAGGTTCACAAATAATATGTTTTCTTTCACTATATAACATAAATTAATAATAAGAAATGTCTTTTATTTCTACACCTTGGTTAGTTCTTACATGAGACAATAAAATAGAAATGCTTGAACCGAATATATTCGGCAAAAAACCGAATAATTTGGCCAAATACAAATAGTGGAAAAGATGCCGAATACCGAATACAAAACGAATATTCAGCGCATTTCTAGTTATTATGGTAAAGAAATGTGTCTTTAGATGATTAATATAAAATATTTTCACTGTAACATCTAACTTTACATCCGGTTTAGGTTGTCTAACAGCTCTTATATTTTACGGACCATTGCTTTGCCTTACTATCGGTTAATATTTGCCATAAGCTCCATACATCTTATACCGAAATTCAACTGGTGGTAGGGCACGTGAATTAATAATAAGAATGAATAATATAGGGACCGTCCGAAGACATTTAATTAATGTATTTCGTTGCAAGAATCCTGTTTGCAATGTACGAAAACGATCTTCTAAGGAAAATCAATTTATATATACAGTAGCGCGGGGTAGAAATTCGGCTAGGGTAAAACGTTTAAAAAACATACCATATGATGTGAGCGCCGACTACACCGTTGTGGAACAAACATCAACTCGAGATGTTTTTTTTCGTAGAGTAGAATGATAATAAATTATTGCTAGAAATGTGTGTACATGGGTGTTTTTTTGTGTGGTAATAGTCTCAACACATTTTGCCTTATTAGGCGTGCAACTTCCAGATCTTATAACTGTATCTAAACTAAAACTAATTTACAATAATAATCAAATAAATTAATAATATTCGTATTAGATGTCAAGCAAAGCATTAATTAAACAAAAATACAGTAATTAAATAATCATTAGAATTTATCACTTAAATAATCCTCGATTTTATAATAGCATTTCATTATTAAAAAAATCTTTAAATGTCTCTTAAATAATAATACGGATTTTTGTTTCTTTATACTGTCACGTAATACAATTTGTTTTTTTCTTAATTTTGCTATCTTACCACATATTTTGAATTAAAAGTCGGTGTCCGATCGGGTTATGAGTTGTATTCAAAATGTGTGAAAGCCACCGAACGTAAGAGATGGTAATACAGTAATAATATATGCACGAATAAAACACGTAAGCGCCAATAAGGTGCTATCGACTTTTAGTCGCTATTTAATTTGTAGAGACACTGGTAATAATGAGTTCGAACAGAACTCTAAACGCCAAGGAATGAATGGCGCTTTTGATCTTTTGTTGTTAGTCGCTAGTTTCTTAATGGTAGGTAGGGAAAAGAGTTGTATGAATTCTACGCCACTACAATAACAATCGATAAATGGTCCACTACTGGGCACGCATCTCCGAACGGACTGTAGGGTAGCGTAGGGCACGGTTATCCAAGTTGGATCCAGTTTTTCTGCACGTAGTTCTTCAAGGATATGGCACATCTGAATAAACATTATTACAAATAATCACTGGGACCGACGCTATCAAACTGGCGCTAATCCAACGCTGTTTCATTTCCAGGTGTGCACGTTCTAACAATTTTATTCGTATATTTTAAAAATGTAATGTATTTTTGCATGGTCTGCTTGATCGAGTCGATCAAAATAGACCAAGGTTGATCTCTAAATAATCAACAGCAGTGTGGATGAATTTATTCAACGGCCGTGCAACCCGCGTTGAATTTTGTAAAATTTATACCATAAATTATAATAAGATGACTTGATTTACTATGACTATGAGACATGGCCCGTAGTTGCAACACTTCTTCCGCGAAGACATTAAGATTCACAGAGATTTCGCTCTCTTCCTCTAAAATTCACTTTTATCTCGACATTCTATGCAGTTAATCACCCGTTGCAGTTGTTGAAATAATAAATTCTCCGCAATATTGTAAGTGTTCAAATAGATGCTAATTATCTATCCGTCCACCAAATTTTGCCAAGAAGTTCTTTATAGTTACTTTGTTTGGATGTTTACTCATCACTGTTATGCGAATAAACCTATTTGAACTAACCTATAATATATATATACCTACATGTACTTTCGATAACTTCGATGAATATAGTATATATAATATATTCTTCGAGGTCGACGGCGCGTTAGTTACATCCCTGGTGTTGCAAACGTCCATAGGGACGGTAACCGCCTTTCATAGGGTGGGCCGTCAAACTGCCTGCTGTACATACTGCAGTTAAAGAAAAAAGTTGAATTAGTCTAAAAAGTAAGTTATAAAGCAGCTAGGGAAGAAATAACTGTTCGCTCCATAAGATATAGTCATGTAAGTTATGACTTTAGAGATACATTTTTTACTGGATTCCATGGTAAAAACTAACAATCTACGTAAGCGGTTTATTCTCAAGACTGTAAAGAAGGAACAAACAGACATCTTAACTATTAGTCATTTATGTAAGTATTAGTTATGCTTACAATTCAAGAGCTTAATTCGGTTTTTGTATCGAGAAATTGTTGAAATTATAATAATTCTGTCCGCCTACCCTCTGAAAAATAATGTACGTTAAAATACACTAGGTATATCCTGAATCGCTCTTTACTGACTATTGTTTACACAACGAATTCCTTCTAGCTAGATAATGTTGAAAAATAAATTTTGATTTCAGTATTTTATAGCGACGATAAAAAGCCGTGTATTTTGGTAAATAACGCACTTGCGTTGCAACTTGACGCGGTTTGGAATCCTGGCCAAGACGCATGCACCACTTATAAATTTCTGACCTAATATGCATATTGTTACGTGTATATTGAGGTAACCGATGTCTCAAACCCACCAAACCTCTTTAAACAAATATTGCGGCTAAACTGTCCTATAGACTATTATTATTTATGACTGTTTCCGTAATCCGTGCAGGAACGGAGAAAGAATACAATTTCCTGCGGCCCGGCGGCCTGTCGTAAGAGGCGACAAAACAACCCACAGCCAGGTGGTAGGGCATTTGCCCGACTGGATGGCTACTACTCCTGGTCTAGAGTATGTCGCCATAACAACCTTGTGTTGTGTTCCGGCATTAGTGACCAGGTTCCAGGCTCCCTAAAGAGAGCAGCAGCGCATTCGTAGCACTTTTGGTGTTGCAAATGTCCATAGGCGATGGTAACCGCTGTCCATCAAGTGGGCCGTCTGCCTGTCTGCTGATCTCTTGCAATAAAAAATAAATAAATAATAATCTCGGGTTTCATCTTTAATACTGTTATAGTTATTGACGGTGGCCAAATGCCATAAAATAGCATGAAACCTAATGTCGTTAACGAATAGATATATTAGCGTTTGTACATTACGTTATTCAAAGCAGTGGTAGCTTAGTGGCTGTGACACCCGTCCGAAACCCAAAGGGCACGTGTTTGAATTCTGGCCGGAAAACATGGACCAATCCACAGCTTTTTCTGATTTAATTGTGCATATTATTATAATTACCACGTGTTAACGGTATAACAAAACATCATAATGAAACTTACACATCGCGATAACCGATGTGCTAGCCACTTCGCCGTGGACAAGCGTGGTGGTTTAATTTCCGTTTCCCTATAAATGGGAATCCTGAGTAGGACGGTTATGAGCTATTATGTTATTATATTTATATACTAGCGGTCTCGGCAAACGTTATCCTACCCCGAAAAAAAAACTATAACCCGATTCCAGCGCCACCTACTGGACTAATTAGAAATCTCAACCACCTCTGGACCAACTAAAACACACATACAATTTTATCAAAATCGTAGAACCTGATTCCAGCGCCTAGTATTTGTTTAGATTGATGGTTTGCATTATTGTAATTTTTATAGGGATCTCTAATTTTTATATAGCTTATAAAAATCGGGGATAATATAGCATTCGGATGGTGACAGAATTTTTGAAATCGGTCTAGTATTTTTTGAATTTATTCGTTACAAACATACAAATCTTTCCTATTTATAATATTAGTATAGATGTTATCTGTCAATATTTAAAATCATTAACAATAAATAACAATATCGCATCGCAAATAACGCATTATACTCATTGTAACATCTGCGTGAAACGCTCAAAACTATAATATTATCGCAGATGCAGCAGTAGCTAAAAGTGGCCCGAGTTCAGCAGTGAGGCGTTTATGAGTTCTGGGAGGTCCGAGATCAGGAGTGAGGCTTTTATGAGTTCTTAGAAGCCTGAGTTCAGCTAACGCGTTTGTAGGTTCTTAGAGGTCCGACTTCAACAGTGAAACGTTTATGCATTTTAGTATTATTTATGGATATAGGTTATGCTGTTACTTACACCGACGTTGCGAATTGAAGAGTGCGTCAATCGATGCGCACGCAGGCCGTTCGCCCGCGCAGCTGCGTCCGCGCCGCCCGCCTACCACAATTTTTATTGCTGACAATATATTATTCTTTCTAGAAGAGTCATTGAACGTCTAGAATTTTGTGACGAAAGACGAATTGTTTATATGCGCTATGAACACGTGAGAATTTGGCTTCGGTGCTGATTATTTTTTCGTTTTAATCCATACTAACAATTCAATAACATGTTTCTTTCATGACTTTCTAATAAATTAAGTGTTTATTTAAGTGTAGATTCGAACATGGAATGGAATTAGTAAAAGCATATTTAAACTGACTGTAACTATAGGTACGTGTGTAACGTGAATGAATGACGATAGTTAAACTTTAGGACACACACGTAAGCAGTATTCCGTAGTATATATTCACAATATAAACTATTATATACAATTGCAATCACCGATTTTACACACTTTACTCAATTGTTATCTTTTTAGTTACATAGATCGCGGTCGAAAATAGTTCTCAATAAACGCTAGCTGATTTTATATGTTGGCGCTAAAACAAATTATTTTCATAACTGTTAACGTTATATATGTGTTATGTATACGTACATAGTTTCATATAATCTATTACATTATGCCATTATAATATGAGTAATTACTACAACTATACCTTCATGATATCTCCTACATATTTTTTAGGATGCTAACACTGGTTCAATAATACAAAGTAAAATTTGCTTATCTTAATAAAAAAAATAATTGGAATATGTCTTGGTTTCTAGACCTTTAAGCCAAGTCTGTTTTTGATTAAGGCATTTAATTTTCACATGATTTTCACAATTTATTGAAAGTATTTTTAATATATTTGTGTAGCGGGCAGTAACACTTTTGTATTTTAATAGATCAGAGTTTTTGACGGGAACTGAAAGGAGACATTGTGCTGTGCAGTTTTATTTTCTAAAAATGTGTATAATTACTCTAAAATGAACAATAGTTGCAGGATATTGATAGTTTTTGAGTAGAAATTATGTGTTTTTGTGAGAAATGTGAACTGTATAGTCAGATGTGATCTTTCGAGTTTCACAAGAACTCCATTGAATGGCGTCGGTTGTAGACTGCAATACAACTGCGCTACTATACGAAGACCTATTAATTAACATGTTTCCGACTGAAAGACTTTGATTCTATGGTCATGAATAAATTAATAAAAAATAAATCACACAAGTGCAGGGGGACAATTTAAGTCCAATTCACATAAGTCAGTTGCAATAATTAAACGTTGCAGAGAAAACGCAGGACATGAAAATAACAAGTGTTCACCGTCACAATGGATTGGAACAGAAATCACAATTTGTATCGCTTCTTATTTTCAAAATCAATATCTTAATAATTGAATCGAATCATGTTCGTTCTTCATTTCCAAATTGAATAAGTTTTGACACTTTCGCATACCTGCAGCCGAAATTGAAATGACACAAAACTGTAGTTTCTGCTAAATGTTATTTATGGTTTTGCAATTTTTTTATATATTTCAAAACACGCATTTAAAGTTTATTGTTCTTTATTGTATAAATAAATATAATAACTTGCAAATTGTTTTAATTTAAAATAGAATGTTACGAATTTCATGATAAAAAAATAATATATAGGCGAAATTACACAGGTTGAATTCTGTCTTTCAATATCTTTAAATTGGACAGATTAAATCATGTGTAGTGTGTAGTGCAGGGCAAAAATTCGTGCACATATCCTAGTTCTAAATACTACTGTAAAATTGTGAACACTATTTTCTTGAAAATTGAATGCGGCAGCTTTAAAAATATAGTATAATACCCAAAATGTTAGTAGCTCGAAGAGTGTAATAGTAATATGATTAACATCTCAGCTTATCCTGACTACATAAGTAATTGGTTATTATCCCCGCAAATTGCTATTGCGCCTGGCCGCCATTTTGATGACGTAACCGTAGCCGAACACTCAGTACTGTTAGCATCACTGGCCAGTGAGTACGCGTACATATCGAGTTGCGGATGACGTCACGTGAATGTTAATTTGACAAGCTTCCAGCGCATTACCAATTTGCGGGATAATACTGATAAATGTGTTTATAATCTCTAAATTATTCTTTTAATTTGAAAATACGTAGATTATATTAGGGGTGTATAACATAGGAAAATTTTAAAGTGTTTTTTAATATCATTGATTCTTTTTTTAACTATTTATTGTCATAGTCACTTCAGTTTCATGATTTCAGGTGTCAGACGGCTGGTGTTTACTTCGGCCAACTGATCAGTATGGCCAGCTAGCCTTCTGGGCAACTTACCCATAGAAGACGATGATCTGGGCTCAGTATTCTACTTATGGTCTTGAGGGATTATGGGTAGAATACAATACAAATAAGTTAAGTTTTCTTGCATTGTATTCTATTGTATGTAATTTTATTATTCTGTAAAAAAATACAATCAAAATATCATAGAAAAAAAGTTAAGTACGATAAAGCAAATTAATATTTGTACGTCTTATAGGTACTATAGTACCTGTTGAACTAATTATAATTTAAGACCTGTTTATCAATGTATCTTGTAAGTAAATTAATTTAGTTTAATTTCAGTTTTTTTCTGAACTACGAGTATACCCAGTTGAATCTATATTCATAGTTCATTTGGCATGCCTTGTTTTTCGTACGTTAATAAGCTATGGATACTTCGATGAATGATGTCTTCAAACGTATAAAAATAATGCGGTCGGGCAACATGCTTTATATCGTGTCACCTATTTCGATCGCGGTTTCGTTAGTTATGATAGGTCCGCCTCATTGGAAATATAAAACAGATGTTTATGAAATTTATCTTGCGGTTTTCATTTAACAGTTTATGTTTCCGTCAGAAGCAAATTTGTTGGCACCGTCAGTAAATAATACAAAGAATTTCTACACACATACCTGCGAATTCTAGAGAAAGAAATCGGAAACACTGATTTTGATGTATCATAGAATAGCAGTAGGTAGATTGGAACATGGATCGTGCTCACTTATCAGGAAATCATCTGATTCATTTGTGTATGCACCCGAAAATGAAAAATATTGTGTGAATATCTGACCAAGTATTTTCAAATCTCAGTTCTCTTCATTCCTTCTAAATCAGTACTTGACTTAAAAAAAATAGTGTTAACTTTATTGTAGAGAAGCCAATTTTGTACCTAAATTTAGTTTTGAAAAGTTTATTCTAATTGGAATTAAGACATTAACTGAGCATTTTAAAGGGCTTATTATGTCAACGATGTATTTTGGCAGCTGGCAATAGATATATATGGTGTTTTGCTTCCCGTTTTAGAAAATCTAATTTAGTTCGTTCGAATGTCGTTAATGCTTATCGGTGCCACACTTGCAATGCGTGGCTTTCTATTCACAAAAGCATAACTGAGCCAACTTTTACATTATCTTTTAAAAATACCACACAATGCTTTATGTTTTGTTGTGTCATATGCCACTTGGAATGTATATTGAAATACTGCAGATTGTGGTTTATGCGACTTCTATTCGTAGCTACATGATCCCTTCATTACTTGTTCCTTATTCCATCTCATAATTATATTTCAAGATTAAGGGCCGCTTGCATAAGATTGCTTAAATTTATTTAAGAAACACAAAACGTATTTGACACCCTTAAATACGATTAGCGTCTTGCACAACGCAAAATTTGCCGCTAAATATGTTTAAAGAACTGTCAATACGTTTAGTGCAAAATGTTTAGGTAGTTTAATATGATTTACTAATTTTACTTAAAGGCGATCGTTATGCAAGCGGACCTAAATATTTGAAAGAATTGTCAATGCGTTTTATGTAAAACGTATTTACATACATACATACATAACTTCACGCCAGGTCCCTTGCGGGGTAGGCACGAACAACAGAGCGCCATTTAGGCTTATTCTTACACACCTCACTTGCTCATGCTCATCATATCATATACCTATTTTAAAATTCGACCTATACCAATTTTTTTATATTATTGCTTTTTAACGAAACTTTACAGGAACTATATACTTTTAGCTAGACGTGTTGCTGGGGAGTTTCTTGCCGCTTCTTCTCCTTAACAGCAATAACACGTTGCGAAGCGGTGTACATAGACTAGGAAGTAATATTAAATTTTAACTTATATGTATGACCTTCAAAAAGTGTTCTCCAGTGGAACTTACTTTGAATAAAAAAAAATTGAATTTGAATGTGAACTTTGAGCATATCCTCCTCCTATTTTAAAGCTAAATTACGCACGCTATACTTCTTTCTATTTTGCATAATTTCAGGGTACATTCCTTTATAAGTAGATTGTGTTATGTATTTTCTCTTGAAAGTTTATTTTGGTTAAATTCTTTAATTCGCAACTATAATTAGAATTTTATTTTTCACAAGGATATGACCGCGACTTCGTCCCGCTTGACTTGAAATTCCCGCGGGATTCTCGAGACACAAAATAACACAGCATTTAAGAAGAGTATAAGCTATCGTTTAAGTGAAAATTATGTCGGATTATGCTTATTGATATGCACCAGAATAACTACAAACCGCTCTCGGGAAAATTTCCGTGGGATTCCCTGGTTAAAAATTACTATAATTATTAAATTTTCATATCGATCAGTAAGAAATCACATTGCAATTTGATTTTTTATTCTGACCAGTTTAAATGATTCCCAGAAAAAATCTCGTAAGATTCCCAGAATAATAAAAAGTAGCACAGAGTTTAAATCTAAGAATTAGCTCTCGATCAGCGCAATACGCATCAAAATCGGCCCAGTAGCTTTTACTTTACTTGAATATCTAATAGTCGGATAAACCAACAAATAGACAAAAAATCTAAAAAAATTGTATTGTGTTTTCTCCGTCGTTTATCGCGATCGTTTATTCCAGTTGTTTTTTTTTAAATAGCTTCAATGTGCAGACGCGGCATGTTTAGATTTTTATAATATTATAGATTATCCAGACTTGCGAGCTTGTCAACTTGACAAGTCACAGATATAGAAATATCATCTTTTATTATGGCTACGTTCCATTAGGGACTCAAAACGACCACGTTCACGACCGCGATTTTTTTCCGTTCCACTTGCTTACCGGCGTTACAATAGTAAACCCAAGTGGAACGGCTATTCGACCCACCTTTTGACATAGGTCTTTGTGATCGTTGTGTTCGAAAATGATGACGTCATTAGTGACGTTTTCGCCCCGACCACAACGACCTCGGTTGCCTTGTGGAACGGCTAACAGAACATTTTGAGCGTTGTGAGTTACTAATGGAACGCTCTGTATTTAAACTTGTGAGTCTGGATAGTTTCCCTCCATACGAAACGTCGCAGATTAAAAATAGATACAGTCGTCATCATTCATCATGAATATGTTATGTTATAGGTACGTATGAATTCTTCAAGTGCAACTCCAGCTAGGTCATTGGGTTTTGGCAGTCAGCCGCTGGATCTTTTTGTCTGGCGTTTGTCTGCCTGTGGTGTATGTTTTACACAAGATATCATTTTACTTCCAACTGTCTGTCATTATGGGATAAATGTGTTGATCATTGTCACGGTTTCTGACAGTTCTCTGAAAATTAGTCCGACGAATGTTTCTAGATGTGAATTTAATAATTTGGCTGTATTCTCATATTAGATATAGCAAGGTCAAATCTATACTAATATTACAAAGAGAAAATATTTGTGTTTTTGTATGTTTGTAACGAATAAATGGCATTTTAGATTTACATATATTTTACATTAATTAAATTATATTATTTATTAACACAATTATAAAGTTACATACTATTGAATACAATGTAAGAAAACTTAACGAATAAATTAAAAAACTAAGAGAATGATTAAAATTCTTCCAACTATACATCGTACAAAAAAAATGTTTTCAAGGCAGGACAAAGTCTGCCGGTACTAATAGTATTAAATAATTTACATAACTTAATAAGAGACACTAACTTTGAAAGCAAAGAAAGAAAGGAAATAATGTTTATCTAGAGTTATTTAAAATTGAAATTATACAAAGCCAAAGGGTAACTAACTATATACAGGCCCTAACTCAGCAAATGCTGGTTGAAGTCAACTAACGCTGGTCTTCCGGTAATGCTAAGCAGAAACGTCCCTTTCACAGAAGTAAAAAAACCCCTGAACTTTTACATATTAAGTAAAGCTCCTAGGCATGTATACTCCTAGAAATATATATTAAAACCAATTAAATTTAAAGCAAAACTAATCAATACAAAATAAACAAAAAATATTTTAAAATAAGTATTGTATTTTTTATTATTTCAGATTGTGACTACTCCACTTACATTAACAGTACAGGAATACTATTTAAGTTTTATGCTTCACCAAGTGTCAATGTAGCATGTCTGAGGTCTTTTAGAACCACCTCCTGTCACGTGTGATGTCCACGCGAACGGTTTAATAATAATAAATACCTTTTCTGTAATTTAAACTTTAGGTTTGTTGATTAATAATAAATATTGTTTCGATGATTAATAAATAAATGTTGATTAATATTACTTAAAAAATGATTATTATTTGTGGTGTTCCTCCAAAATTTTTGTTCTCCTAGATGTACCTTGAACACAAAAAGTTTGCGGAACACTGCCCTATTATATAGCCCTGATAACGTGTATTAAAAATTTCGCGGCGATCTGTTGCGTAGTTAAGGTGTGAAAACGTCACAAACAAATACATTCACATTCGCGTCATTATAATATTAGGTAAGATTTCAATATTAAAATATTGTTAACAATAAATAGCATCGATGTGAGTGGGACGCATTTCAAATGAAATATCACAAAATTAATTATATTATATGCCTGCCCCAGTAACTCAAAAGCAAGTTATCTATAAGACCTATAACTTAAGTCATAAAACCACATAAAATACTGCACCAACGGCATTTAGCCCATCTCTATAATTATATTCTGAATGATATTATGAATGAACGCATGTGCACTCCCGAAATACATCGCCTAATGAATCTGAACGCTATTTATTACGTGCACTACATTATTCCCATTCACCGATACATTGATTAACTGATCCGAATTTCACTTTAAGGCTGTCTTTCTTAAAGAGAAATAGAAATAGACTGTACATTTAATTTAGATTCATATCATTAGTCTCCATATATCGCCTCTTTGCTTCAATAATGTGTTTACTTGAAAATTGGAATTTTAGAAAAAAATAATTTAACCTTCAAAAAATATTTTATCGGTACCTATAGATAACTTTTTTTACTATTAAACTACAATTTATTTTAAAAATGTTACTATTTTTAGTAGGTTAAAAAAACGCTTTTCTAAAATTGTAATTTTCAAGATAGCATTAAAGCAAGCACGAGATATGAAAATGAAAGTATTTCTTTTTCAAAATATCTTAAACTTTACTTATTGAAATCATGTGTCTGCTATACTATAATCTACTCCCGTCTTTGTTTTTATTATAAATAGCGTATATTCGTCAGTGGTTTTATTTAAAACGACATTGGGTGTATCTGAATACATCTAATGTTCCTATTAGGAATTCAAGATCATCTTTATCTCGCCACGTTTCGATCAGCGATCCCAGCATAAAATAGATGGTTACCGGCCAGCACTGGGGTGGTTTTTTTAAACTTGGTGTCTGAAGGTTTGTAGCCCTAACTAGTAGCAAGTAGTCTTTAAATATGTAGGCACCGGTGAAAGGGCCCTCAGCACTCTCCACCCCATCCTTACCCAAGTTCTAGGTATTTGACTGACATCAATTTACAAAGTCATTCAACCAATTCACAAGATGTATAGCTGTTATTTTAATAAGTTTCTCCAACACGGATAGTTGGAGGCGTCAATAGATGAAAAGAATATGTCAAAAGGGTCTTTACCTTCAATTGGAAATAATCTTAAAATTGATTAAACCTAAAAATACTTCATGCAAGTTCACTACAAAATTTTAATACATCAAAGCATTTCATCGCCCATCAATAAATGTTCAATACGATAAATGATCGTTGCAACTTGCAAGAAACACATTGAGCTGTTAGAGGCGAATGTTAACATGTTTACTGTGCTTAAATTAGGAGGCCGCATAGGGTTAACGCCCTTATTAAAAACAGAAAGTTCCCGGAATTAGTTCGGTGGATCACACTACCAAATGGTTTGTTAGTATTTTTTTTATAGCATGAGTTCAGCATACAGGCAGACGGCCCACGTGATGGAGTACGGTTACCATCGCCTATAGCCATTTCCAAGACCAAAGGTGTCACAAATGCGCTGCTGCCCTCTTAAGGGATACTAGAACCTAGCCACTAATGCCAAAACACAACTCAAAGCTGTTATGGCGGCATAATCTAGACCAGCGGTGGTAGTCATCCAGACGGAAAAATGCCCTAACACCTGGCCGTGAATTGTTTTGTCACTTCTTACGACAGGCCGCCCAGCCGTAGGATACTGTATTCTGCATTCCTGCACGGATTAAGTAGTAACGGACCATTTGCAGGAATAGAAGAGATTAAGAATTCTTTGTTGCTATAAGAAACGAAATGGTGTTTTGAAGACTGATCTGTTTGCGAACGTTTTAAATGTTTATACAAGCGGTTTATAGCGCTAAAAGAATTTCTCATGTTGGCTATAAATAAATTTCATATTGGAATTTAAGTGGCCATGAATCGATTCTACAGAAAAAAAGATAACTGTAGATAAAAAAGTTTCCATTTAATGTTACAGGTTACATTTTTGTATTAGTTTCATAAAATGGTGAAGAATGACTTATACTCCAAATATTAAATGTATCTAAAATTATTTATGTTATAGGGTAGTTAAGTGTGTCTAGAAAGCTGGCTGTATAGACTGCTATGCGAAGTATGAAATCTCAGAATAGGGGTGTAGAATCAAACAATTCTTTAAAATCTTTTAATGCTGCTATAACTGTGACCATTGGTATTATTTTTGATTTTTGGGTTTGAGTTCCTAGAACCGTAAGTGCTTTAGGGCTTCATAATTTCAATCGAGATCTGTCAACATCCGATAGAGGCATGGCATGACTTAAAAATTGTATTGTACTTGGGACAATGCATCAGCGTTGCCATCCAACTTGGTAATACTGGTAAAATTTGGGAGCGCTCTTCATTGAATCAATATTTTATCCATCAATTTTCTTAAATTAATAATTATAGTTTTATTTATTAGGTAGTTATTTAGTAATTATATTCCAAAATTATGATAACGTGATAATTTATAAATGTTCATAATTTAAATTTGAGTAATTTGTTTTATGTATTCGAATACAAAGTACATATTTATAGATCATCATTTCAAAATAAAGATAATATTATTACACCAAAATTGATTTAATTTTACTAAACTGATGACAAGTGTACACAATTTATGAAGGATTCCAAACGTACAATTTATTTGATTCAAAGCCCATCAAGGACTACACGTTATTATGAAAACTCGTAAAATATACATTTTATTTGAAATATTCTTGTTCCAGCTACCGTTCTCATAATGAAATGAGACATTTTTGTTAACATCGCCGTCGAGTGGTTTATGTTTTTACTATTATTTCACTCTGAGGTTGACATTAATGGTCTATCAACGTGTTGATGGTGCGTCATATGTTTCTGTGTGGACAGGTTACTTATGAAAATATCCCGTGAAAACACGTCACGAATACATCCTACTATACGAATAGTCAATGAAAGTGAAAACACAAAGCGCGATAAAATTCACAACGAATTTTGTTTTGTGAATCACACGGCTTTCATTAATAAAGCTAAAGAGTCTGTAATGACTATTAGGAGTTATATTCCGAATATTATTGTTTTGAATGGGTGTGACAAAGCCGTGTTAAATCATTTTCTACTGGCCGACTTTTAAAGATAATCTCAGGCGCCTATAATAACTGAATACGATTGATAAATGAGATAATCCATTACAAAAAATTCAGAAGACTGTTCTAATTTCGTAAACGTATGGACCTGACGAAATTATGTAATATATGAACTATACTATTATGATAGTTTATTGCAGGTAGATTTTTAAGAAGGCCATTTATTGAATAATATAATTGATGACTATTGAGATACACCTCCATTTATTTTACATAATTTCTCTCTCTATCTTTCATTTTAATAATCAGCAGACTCTTCCTTCTTCTTTTTTGTGACTTATTTACACCGCTGTATATGAAAAACTCATTCCAAACTGTACTTACTGAACTCTGGTTCGTGTGTTTCATAGTCCCAACAAATTGCATCTACTTTGGAATTTTGTAGGTAATAACATAATATTAGGGTTCCCTTGCTGCAGATTGCTTCGGAACCTTAATAAGGTAGGTTAGTTAGGTATATAAAAAACACAAACTGCGTTTATTCCTTGTTTTTAAAATGACAAGTTTATGGGATTTTTTAGGTTTGTAGATATATGCTTCCTTCTACCAAAAATATTATAGCTTTAAAATCCAGAAAACTAGTCGCGCTATCAATCAATGGTCCAAAATTAAAATTAACGGCCTTAGTTATGACTGTACCAGTTACGATTTATCATTTCAAACAGCACATTATTTATTGTTCCCTTTTATCTCCAAAAATAAAACTTCTCTTTAACAATGTTATAAATCCGCGTAACGGAAACATTAGTTTGTTAAATTTGAAGGAATAACTGGTCTATAATTAAACTAGGTGTTTAGAGGCAGTTTGGTCGTTTAAACATTATGTGCGTATTTTATGAAAATTATCAATTTCCAATCAATATAAAATTGTCATGTTCTTCAGATTATTTGTCTATCAAAAATTACATTTTTATGATTGAAATTTGGTAAGGACTTTTTTATTGGACGAGTTCTGCAGACAGTCCACCTGATGGAAAGCGGTTTCACCAGCTTTCCATCAGGTGGCCTGTGAACATTTGCAACTCCAAAGATGCTACAAATGCGCAGCTGCTTTGTTAAGGGAGACTGGCCACTAATGCCGGAACACATCTCACGGATGTTATGGCGGCATACGCTAGACCAGGGGTGGTAACCATCTATACAGGTAAATACCCCACCACCTGGCTGTGGGGTGCTTTCTCGCCTCTTACGCCAGACCGCCCAGCTAAAGGAAATTGTATTCTTTCTTCCGTCTCCGGTAATGTGAGTATTCTCTAAGGAGCTACATCATGATGTAGATAGATCGCGAAGAAACTACAACGTTAAGGTGGATTGCCATAGATTTACCTATATACTCGAGGTATTATATCTGTCAGTTTACTTTTTCTGACTTGATTCCAAATAAAGATGCTTAGGTAATACATTTCTGGCCTTGTGGTTTCCTAGTCTAATTTGCATTGTGTTAAGGTATGAGCCCACGATGATCCACTTTGTGGTAAATACATCAACTCCACGTCTGAAACCCAAAATTCCCTCTTGAACAAGTGTGGCGGGTCCATTCCTGACCAAAAATTAAGCATACGTATTTTAGGCTATTATTTTTGGTGATTTTTACCTTAAATGTTTTACTTTACTACGTAGCACATAGAAATTATGCATAGATAGTCCGACTTGTAAAATGAATTCACCTATTTTATTAACATTCAAAACGAAAATAAACTTATTTTAGTTCTCGGAAACAGGTTATTAGTCTTTGTTTGGCCCAACATTCTATTGTTGCTAAATGCTTGACGGAACCTGGTGGGATGTCATCCCACGTATTAGTTATTTTAGGTTCAAAAACAATTTCTATTTTTCTAATCTATTTTTGCATATTGTACATTCTAGGTTTATAGAAAAAAATGAGCAAGTGCGTGAGCCATACGCCAAGATGGGTTCCATAGAAGTAATCGACGTCCATCGTTTTGGATTTTCGAAGTTTGGCTACCCAATCCTAAAACACCGTAGCGATGAGGAGATACGTTACAATAAATTCCTATATTACTTAACACTAGCTTCTGCCTGCGACTTCGTCCGCGTGGTGCGGTTTGTAACTACCCCACGGGATGTCTTTAATTTTTCGGGATCAAAAGTATCCTATATGTTGACCAGAGACATAAGCTACCACCATACGAAATTTCATTTAAATCGGTCCAGTGGTTTCGGAGATTAGCCGGTACAAACAGACAGACAAACAGATAAACATACAAACAAAAAATTTGAAAAAAATCTAAATTAGTTCTATTTCACTTCTTACATCCCCCTGACTCGGTTTTTAGCATTTTTTTTCATTGTACAGAAATTTGACCTCTACAATTTTATTATATGTATATGTCGGAGGGAAGCTATAATTGGATGGATTATTGTTTGGATATATAACGCACAATATTATTTGTTTGCATTTTAATTACTTCTAAAATTGTTAATTTAATTTAATTTGATGTCTTAAATGTTTCTATAACTTAAAGATCGTTCTAACCTAATAAAAGTTATGAATATTGTAATTTAATAATTGGCCGATCAGAGCAGAACATATGGCTCAGAGCGGGGTCAGACGCCCTCTATATTTGAGTAGTATCTATTTCGGTAGACGGAGGAGTTTTTGTGGTACATTCTGTTGGTGGCAACAGGTCGAGTCGGACCTTTGAGAATTTTAAAGAAGGTATTGAAGTTGGAAGTATGAGCGGTGCCCTGAACCCGCTGCTCGGTCTAAACTATGTTAAAATGTCTTTTAAATCTAAATTAAAATGTATAAACCGTGGCTATCGTGTTTTATGCTCGCATTTTACCCTGATGACGCCCACTTAACCTGCAATAACTAAAGGAGATGTCGTGAGAACAAGGCCTTCTCCGACATATAGATATTGTTACAACTTAGCCCCCCGACAAAGACAAATTCCATGTACAAGCAAATTTTATTACCTGTCGGCATTTGAACTAATTGTAAACCTTTTATGATCATCTTCTTTTGCTCACTTATTTATTGGCATTCGTTTCTAAGTTATTGTGGAGAACGGCCTATTTTCCGATTGTACCTACTCGCTCATTAGTATCATTAGCCAGGGGTTACAAGATAATTCTAGGAAACTGTGGTGACATTGCCGGTCGAATATACATTTGCATTTGTGGAGTATAGAACGACGGCCTGATGGAGAAAGGAAGGCAGTCAAGCTATGACTACGATACGGGCGTGACGTGTGTACATTCGGGAATCTAATAGTGGCGGATTTTGCGCGTTTTATTGAATTACGACTTGTACGTACCTGTGTTATACGTTTTGTATAGTTCTAAAAAACTCTATAGTAATTCTAACGGCATTTTTAATTCGAGTCCTGCTAAACTCGTAACAATATAAAAGAAAGGACGTTACGAAATAAAATAAGTCATCTAACATTAATAATAGAAATAATTTTAATTACTTTTCAAACAATACTAATGCGCTGTTTGATTTCTTTACTATCCTACTTATGGCGTCATAAGTGGGTATGCTTGTACAAAATCTATGAGATGCGACTTTTTGTAAGTTTACAAATGGCCGGTTCCTATATCTTGATGCTTATTCACTTGCCTTAACATCGCTAGGAATTTGACATTGCTTCCGTGGAGCTTGTGTAAAATTTTAGTTACTAAGGTAAATGTATGGTTACAAGATATTACCGGCTAAAAAGTGTCTCGGTTGGTTTTATTGTTTGCTCTCCTCTTGAAAATACCTTGTATGACAAACAACTCGAAGCGTCTTATTTATACTAAATTTAGTTGAGTGTTTTTAACTAAGCTTGAGAAAGCTAAAAAAAGCATTGTCTATGTAAGCTGAAAAAAAATGCATCTATCAATTACAAATATGAAGGCTACCCTAAATTTTTATTATCTTTGCGATTTTATCTACATCAGAGGCAAGCGGCGTAAACAATACAGCTTCCAGACAGACAGATGAGGAGAGGGAAGGAGAACAAAACTATTTTACAGGGGTTTTCAACGAAAATAACTACGGAACTCTAAAAATGAATGACGTGGTTCATAATACTTTTGGCAAAAACGTTAAGCTGTCACAGGTTTCAAATGCAGTCCATTATGCGTGTCTCCTCGTTGTGTTTAACTTGGATTCTTTAACCCCAGCACTAAAAGTTATTCCTGCACTGGCAATATTTGCCAAGGTCTTGGCTTAAAGTTGCCAAGCCATAAATGCATTAAAAAAAGACTGGTTTGGTTAATCTATACATGGATTTGAAAAATGGAAAAACGTTCCTTTTTTGAATGTTTAAAAACAGGTACCAACAGGTCATAGTGTTAACGTATCCAATATATAAGCTCTTAAATGGGCCGGGCTTGGAGTTCTTTTCTTTTAGGAGTGACAGGCCGATGGTCTGTCAAACTCATCTAAAGCGGAACGACGAGATTCTTACATTAGCAACCTGTCAACACCAGAAAAACGAAAACAACAAGAAGATGTGAATCTGTTCTACATTCAAACTCGTGCTCTTTTCATGATCTCATGAGATTCGTGCGAGAATGTGGAATGTCCGTTAGATGTGTTTTGCTTATATTCACATAACTTATTTCTGAGACGATAAATGAGTGACCTGACACAATCTTAGTTTTCGTAAAAGCAAACATAGGAAGTGCTATTGTAATTATCCCCCAATAAAACCCAGTTTATTAACAATCCTATGCACAACCGTGGCGTAGTGTGGCAATGTTTACCAGCGCACGTTTATACGTGCTCGGCGTTCCACATTACGAAAATATACGTCTTGAAAATCATCTAAAAAATGGGCTGCTGAAATTCAGTCTGCAAGCCGCCCTGACGGATGTTTGTGTATGGATTAAGAAAAATATGTATATTGCGTTACATTAGTTCTATACGTACAGAATTGGTAATAGCGCCCTACATTTTCAACTCTTTATTGCTATTGCAAGCGCTTTTAGTGCGCGATGAAAACTTACATCTCTTGTTTATTTTGTTTTTTCGCGTCTGGTATCGCGAATCTCTGCTTTGATTTTGTTGTTGCTTTCCATCGCCACTAGGATTAAATGCTTGCCGTTAAACTATTTTTCATTTAGGGTAAGAAAATATTTGAAGCTTACGAACGATGCGAAGAACAGCGAATTAATTTGACAGGAAAATTAGAGTAAGTAAAATTAAACGATCTTATTCATATTGAATTAGAATACTTTAAGAACCTTAAAGAAGCCTACAAACTTGCACTAATATCTCAATATAAATTATTATACATACAATAACTCAAAGTCTAGCTTGATCAGAGTGGCAGCTGTCACTAAGCTTAATGCCTATCAATTTCTGTATGATGAGACGGTAAAAATTACGACAACCTCATACTTTATCGACAGGACCACACGAATAGTGTTATTCTACAGGTCATCTTAATTACAGACCACAAGGATCGATATTGAAAAAAATATTTTATTTTTCTAAATTTAAAATTGGATTTTGTATTTTATCATTATTGAATAAACTCTCCTGATGACTGAAGAAGATGATCAATAAGACGCGGAAAATTTTCACAAAGTGTGGAAACGGAATGTTCGCTTTGATTCAAGCAATGATTTTAGTAATGATGGTGATTAAGAATGTTCATCATAAATTTATTATAACGATATTGTTTAATTTTGTTTACCTCTATTTGATAATTTTTTTCTTAGCACTTAGTCACATTAGTTTGGAAACTGTCTCATTCTAATCAAGCTATAATAATTTGAGGACTATAGAAATCGATAAATGACAATTACTAGAACAAGAACGTAACACCGCATACGTAGCAACAGTAAATTTCATCTTGGAAATAAAAACTCATGTTTCGCTATTGAAGAACAAGAATAGTAAACGATATGCTGAAAATCGCATCAATTTGATAAGCAAAGCCAGTTTGCGAATCAGCAAACAATTTAAATTTAGAATCCAAACTGTGACTTTCAAATCATTTGCGACAAATATTCAGCAAGTACCCACATGTCACATTCCTAACATTATTATTATTAGGTACTATGACGAGTTAATAAATTCCCGATTTTAGATCCTTCGCAGTTCTCACTTCTGTGTAATGCTATAACTGATATTCTTGAACAACACTTTGAAGTTACACCGGTTTTAGAGAAGCGGTTCCTTAATACACACAACGAATCAGGTTTACTGCCTGTCTGTTTCGACTTTACTGCGTACATGACATATTTTTGTAATTGTGTACGGTATTTAAAACAAACCACTCGAGACTAGTAAAATTTTAGTATTACAATTATTGTAACTTGGCTGAAATTCATGTTATGTAGGTGTCTGAAACAATAGAAATGAAGGGTACAACAAAAATACTAAGAACGTCAATATTTTACAGCTAGGAACTGCAAGTGAAAGCTCAAAATTTTCAAAATACAAAAGATTTTATTCAAAATAAATTCCATTGGAAAACACTTTTTGAAGGTCGTACAAGTTAAGTCAAAATTTAAATTACTTCCTACCGCTTCGCAACGTGTTATCGCTTAAAGAAGCTCGTTTTAAGAAGAAGAAGCGGCAAGAAACACCAACACACGTCTAGTTAAAAAAATGTTTTTCATCGTTATTTATATATCACAGGCTCTTTTTTAAATACATAAAGAAGTTATATTATCATTACTTTTCAAAGAATTAATGCAGTTGTAACAAACAAAACATATTCATATCGTCGCAATAATGACATACGAAAAATACATACTGTGATAAATCTCCACAGATTCTTTACTTGTTATGCAAAATATAAGCTTTAGGCAGAAGATAAAGAGGGAAGAAGAGTTACGTAAATGTCATGAATTAAAATACGAAGTAATTAGGACTCAAGCCCTCATTAATTAGTGGTTTTAAGTGTGATATTTTATTTGATTTTTAATTCGGCTTTTCGGTCACTTTTCATTGACCGTGTTACGAGCTTGCCGCATTAGTTTGTTTCGTAGATTACGTAAAATAATTTAAAAAAAAATCTATTTTCACTCAAAGCCATGGCACGCTGAATGAATCCAGATTCTTTAAAGAGAAAATCTCCTAAGGCTGGCCGCATACATTCCTGAACAAAAAATCATATTATTATTTGGAAACTTGAATGCTCTGCTTACATAGAAAATGTTCAATAAAGGCGCATTCGTTCCTATTTCTTCCGAACGGAAAGAACCTAATGTTTACGTAGTAACTATTTATTAATCTGTGCTAATGTTCATTTGAATTTTACACCGTGCATTCCGGTCGAAGGAACGGAAAAAACGTAATGACATCATCTAGAACGCAGTGGTCGGGTAAATTTTGGCTAGTCCGCCGCATACGAACGGAAATTATCATTCAGAACCATGTTCTATGATCGTCTATCGAGCTCAACCCGTTAGTTTATATTTTCTCTCTTATGCCATTATGAAGCTCATCAAATGATTTCATTGATATCCTGAATTCTTCCGGGTGTGCGCGTAATTTTACTCTTTTGAGATAGAATTGACTCTGTCAAGCTCTGAGTATTCAACGGGTGCTCCGAAAAGCGACGATTCCTCTACTTCTTGTTTAACGCCAGTAAAAATGCAATGGCAATCAATTCGATGTCGACCATAATAACTTACTTTCACGACAGCGTCTGGAAACATACTGGCAGTATAAAATTCCGAATTCCGAATACAAATAACCGGACTTTTGCGATAGTCGCACGGAATTCCGGAACTGTATTTCTGATCAGGAAACCGATGGTATGCGGCCAGCCTAACGCGTGGGATTTTAGACGTAATTCCGTATCGCCTGATCTTTGGCTTGGTGTAGTATTTAATTTTTTTATTCTCTTAGTACGTGACAGTTTGCAGGTATATCTATGCCAACGAGTGGATTCTTAATTTATGTATGTTTGTTTGCTAGTTACTAGTGATTTTTAGTATTCCGTAGGTATTTTGGCAAAAACGGAACCCTTATCTAATCCGCAATGTCTGGCTATACGTCTGTCCGTGTATATCAAAGTTATTTTTATCAGAAACTATGAGGTCTGCAAGGATAAAATCAGATAGATAAGTGTAGTTTATTTGGCACTATGAAACGACAAGGTGAAGTTACGAAAAAAGTAAAATTTGGGGGTGACATGTAACTACGGATTGATTTTTTTCAACATAATTATACAGTTTATTAAAAAAATATTTATTATCAGACTTACTAACACTTACTTTGCCGGCCTACTAGCTTTTACTTTGATGGCTTCTGTCGTTGAGCGGGCTGAGCCGTTGCCGGCCTACCTCACTGCAACGCAAAGGCTTCGGGTTCGATTCTTTGTGTAGTAAATTTCGGAAACGTATTTTCTCTTTTATTTACTATGGTCTGGGTGTCTGGGATCGGCCCAGTGTAGTGCGTTGTATATGGTTTTAAAGTGTAAAAAGTCAGTCTATAAAATGTGTTAAAACCGTAAGGTGCTCAGATTGTAAATATGTGACCGATTGCTGTTCTTTTATTGCCACAAACCCTTCTGAGTTATTATTAGCAAATATTACAAACAGCCACTTTCAGACCTTATTTTCATATTTATAAACTAAAATAAGTCGTGTTCGTGTAATATCTACCGTTATCGGTCGTATCTATAGGCACGTCTAGCGTTTACGGTTTAATCGTGACATAAGTATAAATACACACCATATGTTATCTGTCAAGTAAGCTGGAAAAAGGTTTTAAAAGTGCAATATACTAGCATATTCTCTTAGGGGTAGACAGACACAATAAAAGCCCACTTACCTCGATCTACGATATAATAAATTTGTATAATAAATGGAATCAATAGCGGATTCAAAATATTGAATTGACTGTCTAAACAATAGTTTAGACAGTAATTAAAGGTCAAAATTAATTATATTTTTCTTTGATAGAAGTCTCACTTGGCCAAAGGGTTGGCCTGTAGTTAGGGTAGCGTATTAGCGTTGCTATTCATCGAGGAAATGGAGCCAGAGTTTTGGGAACGTTCTCAACTGACGGCGATTTGGGACACATATCTAATATATAAAATTCTCGTGTCAGTTTTCGTTGTCATACTCCTCCGAAACGGCTTGACCGATTTTGATGAAATTTTTTGTGCTTATCCGGTATCTATGAGAATCGGCCAACATCTATTTTCATCCCCCTAAATGTTAGGGGTAGTCCACCCCTAAATTTTTTTATTTATTTTTTAGACAAATTTTTTTATTTCTATTTTTTTATGATACAGCATTAAAAGATACATACAACCCTAAATTTTCAACCCTCTACGATCAACCCCTATTTTTTACCGGGCAGGACGACGTCTGCCGGGACAGCTAGTATTATATGTAATTTTCGTTATTTTTTTTCTTTAATTTTAATTTGTATATATAGTCTATTTCTAGTGTTTAATTTTATTTCAATTTGTATAGCTTATAAACAAAATATAAGTATTGTAATAAAATAAATAAATAAACTACAGTTAAGAAAAAAGCACGTGTAGTATTCACACGGGGAACAAATGTCTAGCCATGCCACCTGCGCCAGGTCCCGGTTGAAGGGGTAGGCCCAAGCAATGCTGGCTTGACGTTGTGAGGGATGACAAGCGTACCAACGGTCTCAATACAAGCGTCGAAGTGATCGCTCCGAACGCAACCGGGATTTAACACTCGGATGATGATGATGATAAGTTAAGAAAAAAGTACGTACAATGTACAATCTATTAATGGCCGGTTCCTATATTTTATCGACGGATCATTTACTTACTAGCGGTTAACATTTGGTATAAGCTCCATCAGGGCCGCGCCGACCCCCGACAGCGCCTGTGTGCGAAAACTATGAAGTGCCTCTTTTTTTCCCGAAGCTATATGTTTCAACTTATTTTTTTATTATTATTTATTAATTTTGACCGAAATAAATAGTCTCCAGTTATATATATTTAGATAACATTTTCCTAAATAAGTATAACCAGTTCGTTTCCGCTAGCCAATTAATGCAGAAATCCACTACAAAGAATAATTATTATGTTGTTGTGTAAGTGTAACAAAAAGAATTTCGACGGCGGCGCCCCTGTTGTCTTGGCGCCTGTGTGCGTCGCACACTTCGCACATAGGGGCGGCGCGGCCCTGAGCTCCATACAGTAATATCAAAAATCATCCGACGGTAAGGTAACTGAAAGTAAGATATAGGCACTAGCCATAATTGTATACAATCATAACTTACCTTATTCTATTTACTTGCAACATTATTGGTGCCTTTGTGTGTGTGTGTGTCAGCGAATGTAATTACATGGTGCTCATGCACACATCGATTTGTTTTGTGCTTCAGCCCCAAACGTAATTTTAATTTAAATTAATTATTACTTAAAGTGGTGCAGTTTTTTAACTATACCACGGGAACTCTTTAATTTTTGAGGTTCAAAAGCATCCTGTATGTTGACCAGGGATATAAGCTACCACCATACAAAATTTCATTTAAATCGGTCCAGTGTTTCGGAGGTTAGCCGGTAAAAACAGACAGAGAAACGAAAAAATTGAAAAAAGTCCAAATTAGTTCTATTTCACTTCTTACATCCCCTGACTTGGTTTTTAGCAATTTTTTTCATTGTACAGAAATTCGACCTCTACAGTTTTATTATATGTATATACCTAGATTATTCATTCTTTGACATGTGTCTAGATATACTGGTATATATAAGTAGATATAGCATAATGTTCCACTTTATTTTAATATTTGTCATACGAATCGGCGAAAGCGGCCTATTTAGACGAGAACCTGGTACTTTTCTTTGATATGTAGTACAACACAATTCTAATTAGGAGATACTAAACAACGAACGCACATAAATGTTTGACAACTCGCAAGGAATTATAATGAGATGTTAGGTCGGCTTTAAAACATTTATATCATTAATTAATCACGACATAAATTTAGCATGAAACGTTCTTTAGGCTATAAAACGGGAAGAATCCGGGTCTGACGTCAGTAGAAGCTTTCAGTGTACGTAATGTACCAAATGTTTATTGTATTATGGAAAGTACAGAGACGTTGAAATTATTTTATTAAAAGAAATTAAAACGCTTTGATGACGATCAACTATTTGCATTGACGCCGTTGCCTACTTTGTTGAGACTAGATATCTGTTTATGCCCTTTTTGAAGAGCCCCTTATTGTAGCGCTCTGGTGAAAGCGAGAACGAGCTCTCCATTTCATAGCTTGCTCACGTATGGCATTAAGGAGAGAGCGCCCCACACAGTAGATAACTTCCAGGTGTCAAGAAAGTGTGGGTGAACTCCCAGTCGACGGTGACCAATGCAATGGCAAAATGGTGGTCGTAGTTACTAAACCAAATAGCTCCTCAGAACACTCCCTATTACCTATCTCTATACAGACGGTAGAACGCGTTTAGAGCGTCAACGTCTCTTCTGAGATTTATAGGTTCTATACAGTCTGTAAGTTCAGGATCGTCGACAATCCGGACCGCTGGCGGCGCAAGTAGTCAACTGGGAGCAGCTGGTACTGAGGTGCCTCAACCCAGAGATGGAGCAGTATTCCACATGGGATAGGGCACGAGTCTTGCTAAGGTCTCCATATCCTATCCTAAAAGTTAATGAGTTGATGTCGGCCCTAGTGTTGGTAATTATAGGCAAAATTAACTAGTACTTTCCATGACCTGGACCGTCTGCCTGTATGCCAACTTCGAAATAAAAAACTAAGACTTTTGCTTCACCCCTTCTCGCTAGACGCATAGGTTTGCTAGAAGAAAACTCTTTTAGGGTTAAGCTCGCCTTTGTACATCACCACTGTTTAATAATTGTGTATGTAACTTTTTGTGTACAATAAAAAAAATAAGACAAAGAAAGAATAAAGAAATAAATTGAAAGCTGATAAACTAAGGAAGAATGCATTTACTTGAAGTAACTTTCCCGTCATTAATAAATTCTGTTTAACGTGGCACACTTTTAACATTTTTTTCATTATTTTTTTAAATAATCGGCAGACAAACACATGCCTTGCGAATTCCCAAATTAATCAAGTTATGATCCCAGACTATAGGAAATAACGAAAACCTTTTCCGAAATGTACTCTGCCAGGAATTGATCCCGGTGCCTCTGCGTCGCAGTGATGTAGACCGGCAAAGGCCGAACCCGCTCAACCACAAAGGCTGTAATCTACAAAGTATATCAAATTTTGAAAAGAGCATTATCGATATAATATTCTGCAGACGTATTTAGCGGAATCATATCGTCATAAAAGTTTATAGCCCGCGGCATACCGATCGAAAGTGCTGAAAAGAACAGAAATAACTGTTTCAAAGCCGTGTTCGTGAAGTTATATTTCGTTCTATAATATTAATATTTTTCACTGCAATAAATCATGTTCACTTTTTCATTTATTAAAAACCGAAGTCGTTACATGCACGTGTTATTATTTGACAGTGGGAACATTAAATAGATAAAAATAATAAATATACAATTTATATTAGATTTACAAATTGTTCTTCTGCTGAAACTACTTCTGAAAGAGATTATATTATATTAATTAACTATTATCTTAAATTTTGCTATAAATTCTGTAATAGTTTCAATAATATTAATAGAGTTTCCTACCTTTTTCAAATACATAGTAATTGCGTGCACTTCAGGAAAATTCAGGGCACGGCCGTTGGCCACCACGCCCCGCTACAAAAGTTAATCTACTGCACAGGCTATTACCATTTCATGAAAGTTAAACACCAAAACAACACAAAATAAACTACTTACTGTGCTATATCCAAAAACACAATTTATCCTTTCACCCTATCGCGCGCACGTCACGGCGGCGTCGGACGCTACCCCGTTGTATGTTTAATATGAAAATCTCGACTTGCGTATCGAATCATAAAAATATAAATATTTCAGGATGATCGGCGCGCGCGCCGCCGAGAACGCCCCGTCTGCCCATTGACGCATTCGTTTCGAACTAATTTCGGTGCAGCGACTATTCCGCGATTCTGTAAACACCGCAGTGGTAAAACTGGACCAGAGTTTATTGGCCCATCTTCAGGCTGGTACGTCTTCTTTCTCATCACCTTACACCTCCCGACGGGGGCGGTGTGAGAGGTCATCTTAGTTTGGAATCTCTAGGGCTTTGGTAAAGCTAACGTGCAGTCACGAAGAACCCTAACCCTATGCGAATAAGAACCAATTCAGTTTGGATCAGTTTATGATGTTACATTGTAAGTAATAAGCTCTGTTTTGGGCACGCCGTGAGTCAGCCGGGACGAGGAAATGCGTGCAAGTTATAATTTCAGCGCGGCCGACATTGTTAAATAGTTTTATTAGATTTATAAATCTTTTAACATTCGGTGGCGTGATGAAAAATCTGTGGGTGGTAACATTTCCTTTTGGAAATAAAACAAACCACAAAAGAATTCTTGATGTAAATAAACTTAGGCTGTGATCTACTCATTCTTTAGAAGTTAAGAGCTCTTTGTTTATAAAGCGGAATATCTTACTTGCGGAGACCGTGATTTATGAAATAAAATGTTACATTATTTAATGTCAATCAAGTAAGTAATCTTTTTATGGCCTGAAGGTAGGCTATTTTCGACTACATACATCAGCAACATGGGAATTAACTCCGCAATGTTGCCGATAGATTATCTACCGTTGAAGAACACAGAATATAATACGGCCGGCGTAACCTGGCGAAGGTGAACATAGGCTCTGCGAACTTTAGCGCATGTTGACTCGTGAAAAAAATACAGTGACCAACTAGTACAAAGCAATGAAAAAATACAGGATGAAGGGCGACCAATTGTATTCACTGACGAGTCGTATGCCCACTCATCACACAAGTGTACGTGCTCTAAAGTTCGCAGAGCCTATGTTCACATTTGCCAAGTTACGGCGGCCGTATTATACATTCATATAAAAGAACGAAATATGAAAATGAACGAAAACGAGCGCACTAGTGTTTACAAAGCCTAAAAGGTCTAACTATACGGGATAGCAGTCAGTTGAGTTTCATAAAATGAAAGTGGACACCGGCCTCCCACTTGATGTATAGTAGTAAAGAGTTATTCTGTTAGAAATTGTTTAGCGAGGTCTGTACGTATTTACTGTAGCGTAAAAGCAGTTTAGATTACTGGTTATTGTCATAATACAAGTCTCATGACTTGATCTGAATCTTGGCCGGGAAAAGCACCGCTTAGGTAATTTTTCCGAACTACTTGTCTATCATTTACTACTTGATGAGAGTGAAGATAAATATATATCCTGAACTAAGCAAGTTACACTTGTGCTGTGAGTAATATATAACGGAACACGCTGGGTTTGATCCAGACTCTCAGACCATAGTAAACAGTGGTAAGATTTTCTTTTATTTATTATTTGGTTCGATTACAGTTACTACACCATAACATTGTAGGAGACAATTTAAATGTTCAATACATATTACAAACAGTTGAGAGTAAATAAAAAATATAAAAAAAACCCACAAAATATAAGGATAAACAAATTTAGACATGAATTTATAGAAATACATAAGCATACATTTATAGATTACGAATAAATGAGGATTATAAAAATAAGTAAAAAGTAAATTAGTAATGATAATTAAAAAGTATCGGATGGAGCATAATGTGCAATATTCGGCGAAACTTCGGTAATGAGTTGGCAAACATATCTTAAGTTTATGCTATATTATAAAACTTACCACCTCATATTTATTGCGATGCTGGAAAAGGCCCGATGGAGTGGTTACAGTCGACAATAAAAGTTTGCGACAAAGCCAAAGTAGACGTTGCCAGCCTTTAGGACGGGATATGGAATGGAACAGAGAGATGGGATCCTGTAAGGTCTGGGAAAGTCATGTACCAGTAGCCCTGATATACGGACCACCCAGGGTTTTAGTAGTTCTCTAACTAGGAAGTGGCAATATCATGGCAGCATTTCGGACTGGATATGCTAGTGTCACTCCCATCTGGCGAATCCGCAAACGGGGTACGAAATATCCCCCCTCCCAAGGTTCTGCCCTTGTCGCGGCCTATGGTCCTCAAACGGACTTTCTTTGCTTAAAAAAAAAAAGGAAAAATGAGAGGATTTTTTTAATGCACCTGTTCAGCAAACAGGCAGACGGCCCACCTGAAGGAAAGCGGTTACCAACGCCTAGACACTTGCAACACTAAAGGTACTACAAATGAGCTGCTGCTCTCTAATGGAGACTGGAACCTGGTCACTAATGCCAGAACACAACTCAAGGTTGTTAGAGACACTCTTGTAACGGTTTGCCCTACCCTCTAGACCAGGGTGGTAGCCATCCAGACAAGCAAATGCCCTACCACTTGGCTGTAGTTTGTTTTGTCGCCTCTGGCTTAAAGGCCTAGGTGCCAAGCCATAAACCTAAATAAATAATAAAAGTTTTGTCGCCTTTTACGACAGGTCACCCAGCCCTAGAAAATTCTTTTTCCGTTCCTCCACGTGTAAAAGGCGTAACAGGAAGTGTCACCGGGACTCCTAATAAAACACAATTTAAAAATATCCAAACTTTATTACTTCCTCTTAATACTACGTTTCAATAAATGTCATTTAACATTTTTGAGGGCATCGCACGCCTCTTGCATCTTCAGCCCTTCCATGATATAGAGCAAGTTCTCCACAGACGCGTCCTCATCATCATCAAACCAGAGCTGAAGCATGTTCTTCGCTCTGGCAGAATCCGTAGCGTTCTCACTTTCAAAGAACTGAATTTCATCGGGCTTGTAACCCAATTTGGAAGCCAATTTCTTCCAATCTGTCAGTTTCGATGAAACCACATCAAGTTGCGCTGTTGTTATCATGGTCATGCGAGAACGAGTGTTCTTGTCGTAGTCCTCTTCGCCAGCGTGAGTTGAGTCTGGCACCTGCAAAATTAATATGATTTGACCATAATATCTAAAACGAGAACTATTTTTTTTGCCCTCTGGCAACATTCTATTTTATTTCTAGACAAGGTCAGTAAATAATATATAACAGGTATGGGCAACCTTTGAAATGTTGAGGGCCAAACTTTAGCGTGCAAATACGTTCGCGGCCGCGTTCATAAGTACTTAGTGCATTTTAAAGTAGTGATAATATTTTTTGCGATAGATATAAACATGAAATAATACAATATTATTATAGTACAATTTATTAAAATAACAAAAAAAAAATTAAAAATGTTACATTATAATTAAATCGTTAAATTTGCAATTGTTACAAATTACGAAAGTTAAATACACCGAAATCAATGAGACACTTAAAACTTAAAAGAACTATTCGCATTTATAAGTACTGCCAAACGCACAAATTAATCTTCTTACAAATTTTCTAAGCTACCGAAAATTATCTTCTTCTAGGTATTTTTTTTAGAAATCGCACAACTCTACGTCTTCAAATTTGGTTTTTAGGAGTGAGTTTTCTTGAATTTCGATTAAGTGCATTTGTAAGTGTATTGGAGAATTTTGTACATTACATTTTGTAGGAGTAGCAAATAAACTGAAACCTAATGTAATATTTTTTTATTGGGTTGTTTTCAAAACGTCTCGCGGGCCGGTTGTTGCCCATATCTTATAGTAATATATAAAGCTGAAGAGTTTGTTTGTTCGCTTGAACGGGCTAATCTCAGGAACTGCTAGTCTGATTTGAAAAATTCTTTCAGTGTTAGATAGCCCATTTATCGAGGAAGGCTATAGGCTATAGATCGTCACGCTAAGACCAATAGGAGCGGACACCAATGAAGAATGTGTGGGCTTCTCCCGCGATTTAAATTGACGCACGCTCATTACCCAGCGCGATGTATAGCACAACCGGAGGGTCAATGTGCGAGCGTGGCTCACTGCCGTGTGCGCTTGCGCAGCGGCGGTAGAATATCCATCAATCACGTGACACGCACACCAGTCGTACGCTTGCGGATCGACAGCGCTATTGTGTCTCACAATTATAAAATAGTTAATTGTTACTTTTAGTTAACTTAAATTAAACGTGTGTTGTGCATTCGGACTATTTATTACCGCCACCGTACCGTCAACATAGCCAGCCCCAAAAATGTATCAAAATGTATTTTCTTCGTGGACGAAGTCGTGGGCAGAAGCTAGTATGATATATAATTACAGTCCATAACTGTCCCACTGCTGGGCTCGGGCTTCCCACTACAGGGGAACGGACAGGATACCCGTCACGCTAGTTCAAGGCGGCTTGGCAGGTTTGATATGCAGGTTGCATCACGATGTTTCCCTTCACCATTGTTAGTGAATCATAAACAAAGCGAAATAAATAAAAATACGTTTTAACCGTTTTCAGCGCGGTAATTTATTTAATTTTTCTTATTCCGACGTTTCGGCCACTTTTAAGTGGCCATGATCACGAGAAACAAAGATGTCGAGATTGAGTATTGTTAGTTTTATATAGCCAACCGCCAATTTATTCATTTTATGGTTATTATTTACTCTATGAGAGCCTAATCAAATTTACCACCGCTTCACAACAAATTATCACTTGAAGAGAAGAAGCGGCGCAAGAAACTCTTCAGCAAACATGCCTAGCTCTAATATTTTTTTATAATATTAAAATGGATGGAAGGAAAATAAAGAAATTATCAGTCAAGTTGGTTTGTGTTCCGTTGCACACAGAAAGAGCTCACAGTGAATTGAGGTCTGGCAGTTGGTTTTTGCTGGGTATGGGTCTTTATAGTTTTGATGATCGGATCCCAAACAGGTGAAACCTGCCAACCATCTTCTCTATTGAAATGTGGGTGTTTTTATTTCAATAGCCTCACGCATCATTCTAGGTATGAAACGATTCTCTTTCGCGTGGATTTGTAGGTTATTGAATCTGATGTAGTGACTGGGAATATCCAGCGTATGTTCACTGATCGCAGACTTTGTAGACCTTGCGTGTTTCATGTCAGGAATGTGTTCTTTTACCCGTGTTTTTATGCTCCTATTTGTTTGCCCAACACATTGTTACAACACAAATATGAACTAGGATCTATGAATCAGAATTGGGTAGTTAACAGTCAAATCGTCTGGGACACTTAGCATGTTAAGAATCTAGGCAACTGGGGTAGTATCTTAGATTTCGTACCACAGTAGCAAGTTGTGACGTTATAATTTAAATGAGTCAAATAATGTATTAATTGTTAAAATTATTTTAACGATACAATAGGGACCAAGACTAAAATAATAGTCACCTGTTCGATATCAGTGGCGTCTTCGTCTTTGATCAAATCTGCCTCCATTTGCTCTTCAGTTATCTCCTCTTCGTTTGATTCCTGAAATAGATCATTTAAAAAAAATTAAAATCAAGTTATATTAGTGACTATTCCAGGACTTATTATTTATTATTATAAACAACAGGCTGTAAACATCCCACTGCTGGGTTCGGGTTACCCTATTTTTGATAATAATAACGTTTTCATATAAAAATAATTCAAATTCAAGTAGTGTAGTATTTAAATATAGTACCTACAAAATGGTTTAATAGAGAAAGGCATTGAAAACACTATTCTTTTCCGCCTGTATCAATTGCATAATATTGTAAAGAATACTCGTAGCGGTATTTCTTCCGCTTAAGAAAAAAGCGCGTAGTCTTCGCCTTAACAATAACACAATACGATGTTGCTTATACAAAATAACACGAAAGAGCAGTATAGAAATAAGGGTTCAGACAAATGTTAAAACGAGACAGATATACTCGAGAAGAAACTGGAATAAACTCGTAGTAAATAACAAGGACGGGAGTATATTGTGGACAAGGATAGATATATAATTGAATGACGTAATAAGGTTCATTCTAGACCGTGGACCGGATATATGAGTTTTTGGCGGGAACTGAAAGGAGATGCTGCGCTGTGCAGTTTTATTTTCTAAAAATGTGTAAAATTACTCTAAAATGAACAATAGTTGTAGGATATTGATAGTTTTTGAGAAATAATTATGTGTTTTGTGAGAAATGTGAACTGTATAGTCAAATGTGGCCTTTTGAGTTGTCACAAGAACTCCGTTGAATGGCACTAGCTGATTACTACAGTTCAGCTGTCCTACACATAGGCTTAAGAAAATGAAGAAATTATATTGTAAACTAAGATCTGGCTTAAAGGCCTAACTGCCAAGCCATAAATCTAAATAAATAATAATCGACCGGATAGCGACCGACAGACACAGTCAGACGCTGCCAATCGCGATCTCTCCACCATGGAGGATGGAGGAGGAGGAGGACCAATCCTCCAATTACATGAATTTAGCAGTTATACACGAAGTGAAGTGTGCTGGGTTTAAATTATTACGATTTATTTATATCATAATCTCAAATATTATTTTTTAATTTCATTATTAATGAATTTTATTTAATTATATGTATATTATATATATTCCACAATGAGGTGACATACTACATTTTTGTAAAATGCGTGGTGACAAAGAGGAAATCTTTCTTTCCTTCTTTAATCTAGTATCCTAGTCTAATTATTTGTGGCGCTATTTTTAAATACTTTCCACTTGCTATTGTGGCGCCATCTTAATTTGCTGCCCTTCAGTGGACACTTTTTAATATACTGAGATGGTTCTCCTCATCCACGTCCCTGCGAAGGACGCCAGGAGACATAGCCTCCCCCCCCCCACAGGATAGACTACGCGTCATGCTGGGAAGTGTCTTTCGTCGTTTCTTCTCTCCCAGCCATGCGAACCGGCAGTAAGATAGCGTAGGCCGCCGCGAACCGCCGATCCCGGTCCTCCGGGATCCTTCCCCTCGGGCTTTATATTACCCGTCACCCGTTCTCAATTAGTTCATTGTGTCGCCCTATGGTGGGCATCATCAGATTCATCCCCCTCTCATGGCAATAGTCCAGCCGAGGTAAAACTCCGTAGAGAGCTCCCTCGAGCAAATTGCCCCCCGGGCTCGAGCACCGATGACAGACTCAGACTAACAACATAAAGTTAAATATTTTAAAAAAACGGAGTCCAACTCGCACGGGCTAGCAAACCGAAAGCAACGAGAAGAGAGCAAAGGGATCAAAAGGGCCTTCAGACTGCGCGACAACGATACCATTTCTTGGCGAGACACCGGAATGTCAATTGAACGGATCAGAACGTGAGTCGATCGAAAAAAGCGTGTGGATAATTTAAAGAGATATTTTTTTTTAAAATTAATCTTTAACTAAGCAAAGGCAATTTCTCTTTAAATCGTGTTGCCTTCCAATCTCGGTACCCACAGCACGTAACAATATTTTCATTACTATACATGGCTACTAAATCAGGTATGCACTGGTATGATACGCTTTTGATACGTTCCAGTGGGCATAGTGAACCGTATCCTATTTCTTACCGTGCTTGATACGTTCATGATATGATACGATGTAGTTGGCAGAGACCCACTCTTTGTCTCATCGTTACGATAATTATTTTTATTATTTATATTACTTTCACAGCTCCTAGAATATCGTGCCTTTACCTCCAATGTGTTTTCGACTTACGAATATTTATTGTTGCAAAACGTATATTAAATTATTATTTGGTTTTGAGATTTTCAGTTTTGGATTCAGACCTAATCTAACTAAAACTGAAAGTTTTAAAACGTAATAATAGTTTGTAACGAAAAATATCCTTAGGTCCAAATGTCGCTTACGATAAAATAGTAGCAAAAGGCTCGATATACAGGTACTTATTCTAGATTGTTTTATTTGCTTTTTTTCCTACCTGTTTGGGCGTCTTGTCAGAGCTGTTCTTTGAGGACTGCCCGTTGATGGCTGCGGCGGCGTTCGCGGCCACTTCGCGGGACACGCGTTCGACCTGATCCATAAAAATATAATTCAAAATTTCTAATGAACAAAAATACTGCCCGACTTTAAATTTGAAATGAATAAATAAGCCCTAAAGATAATAAAGCACAAAATATTAAGTTAGCAAAAAAGTCATATACTACAGAACAAGTGTAAGTAAAACCCTGCATTCTCGTCCGTGCGCCCGTTGTATAGTTAAATAGCTCGGAATGTAGGGTAGTACAGTTTGCGATTGTGTAATTTTCATTACAAAAAAACCCTAGAACAATAAGCAAGGCTGTTATTGCAATATCAAAAACAATCTTGGAACACGGTTTATTTATTATAATACTTTATTCTTTATTTTCAGTAATTTTTATTTAACTTTTAAATATGACTATACATTTTTTACTTTTTATTCAAGCAATAACAAATATAATTTTTATATATCTAAATTATTCTAAAAATATATATACAACTTAATTTATAGAAATAAAAATAAAAACTACATATAATAAATAGGTCCCAAATCACCGTCAGTTGGGAACGTCCCCAAAACGCTGGCCGCATTACCACGTTGTATGGCAACGCTTATGCGTTGCGCAAAATACAGACCAGCGTTTTGGTTTCGTGAGACATCTATCAACCGTTTTGATAGGTCTCGATAAAGGCGATGGGCTTCTGGACCCCATGGCCCGAGAGTTGCGACACCAAAAGCCGCAAATATATATCCATTCCCAACGGATGGATATTTGCGGCGTTTTAGATCCTCTTGTCGTGCGGCAACTGCACCAGCTACCACGGCAGTATCGGAAAGATGGGACGCTGCCAAAGTGTCAACGCACGTTGCGTCCCAAACTAATGGTCGTCCCATCTTCCATGGCACCAAAGACATCCCGTCCGGTCTCTTGCCATCGTCGCGACACAATTATTCTTTATTTTACAAAAAATAGTTACAAAGAAAACTATAAAATAATGGTGATCTTAAGCCTAAAAAGAGTTTTCTTCCAGCAAACCTATGGGTCAAGCGAGAGTGGGAAGACAAGAGGCAGGGTTGATATTTATTTTGCTTTTGGTAAAATTTCTATTTTTATCTGAATGTTGTTAAACTTAATATCGGTGTAATAAGTCGTGGTAGCGTAATGGCTAGCGCACGCGTCCCGAGCTCAAAGGGCCTGGGTTCGAATCGGGCCGGAACTTGTGCAACACTTAGGCAGTTTTCAGACCTAATATGCGTATTGTTACAATTACTATGTGCTAACAACAGTGAAAAAAAACATCGTGAGGAAACCTGCACACCGATATGACCAATGTGCCAATCCTGCCAAGCCATTAACAGTTTTCACAAAAATGATAGGTTACATTCTTTTTTAAATGCTGCCTCGCGGGAATCCTGCGGGAATTTCAAGTCAAGCGTGTAAGTCGCGGGCATATCCTATACATACTTTTTATATCAGATTCATACTTGGATTGCAAAAATATTACCACGTTTCCAAATATTGTAAGACACGCAAGATGTTCATACGCTTTTATTAGCTTCATACGTATGTTAGTATGTAACGGAATCTTTGAACATGATTTTGACCCCCTTCAAAACGTCGGATTAACTCAAAATTTGGCATACTTATTAAGGTCCGATGATAATTCAATATTTTAAACAGTTTGATCCGTTATCCTTAATAGGATAATCAGGATTAGCGATAATTTCGGAGACCGTCAAGGTGAAACACCGCTCTTCTATGCAATAGCTAATAAAGATGTAAATATCATAAAGCTATTGCTAAATAATCACTAAAAAATAAATAATAGTTAAAAAAACTAAAAAATACGCTTTTATAGAAAATCCAACTAAAAATAGAAAATAAATTTGAATTAAAAATAGATTAAGAAAAATGATTTTATTGTAAAAAAAAAGCGTGGGGTGCTTTTCGGGATATTATCAAAATAACCCTTCTACTCATATCTGTTCATAAAATATTTATAACTATTGATACCATGCACCACAAGCTTTTTTTTTTACAATAAAATCGTTTTTTTAATTCAAATTTATTAAAATTTCTATTTTTTAGTTGATTTTCTATAAAAGCGTATTTTTTTAGATTTTTTTAAAACTATGATTTATTTAATTATTCTTTTACAGTGTAAGCTATTAAACTTTGGAATACGGTGCCTCTATTGCCAGAGAGACCAAATCCTTGCCAACATTCAGAAAACTCAGAAAGCACTCTTTATCCACAACTAGCTACGTCTGATCACAATATAACCATGTTATAATATTTCTTTCAATAACAACAGCGCTCTCGGCAGTATTCCCCTTCCAATAAAGAAAAACATTTGAAAATCGGTTCACAATTGACAGAGAAATCGTATAATAAACATATAAAGAAAAAACATACAGTCGAATTGAGAACCACCTAAGACTCTAAAGTCGGTTAAAAATGAACACATTTAGTTATATTATTATCTGTATGGATATGGAAATATGGCTTGGATAAGGGGCCTTCCACAAATCACGTCACACGTTACAGGGGGAGAACTATGACATTGTATTGTGTGACAAGAGTGGTGAGCTTTAAACACGTCAATTGGAAAAATAATGAAAAACTTCAAAATATTTCCAACTCTATCTATATGAGCAGCAGTGTTTAGATTATTAAAAAAATAATCTACATGTAAATAAAACTAATATCTTATTTAATTAATTAATATCTATATTATCGTAATTAATTTTATAATTTAAATAATATTTTCTTAAGTTTTAGCGACTTGTATATATAATAAACTACGTTTTAACTGTTTTAAGCGTGGTAATTTGTTTAATTTTGGAACGTCGATAACCGATCAAATAAATTACTGCACTTAAAACCTTTGAAACGTAGTTTTATTATATATAATTTAGATGTAAATAAAATTAATTACGGAATTGTTGTTATAATTTATAATTGAAGACATGAGTGGATGAAGGTGATAAGTCGCATAATTCCAATTCTGAGTAATAGAGATAAAAGTTTTACTTTTATTTGAAACTGAACTGAACTTAACACTTTTAGCAACTTTTCATTTTTTAAATATGCCTTATATCTATGGTCTAAGGTCTGTAGTCATTTGGTATCGACTTATAACATTCATCTACGCCGCAAAAAAAAGCAAAACATCACCTTCATCCACTCACGTCTTCAATTTATTGATGTAAAATTGCAAAATATGGGGACGACAAAAGGTTCGTAAAGTATGGTTACCATGGTGTCGAGGTACTCGGGCAGCCGCTCTATGGGGTTGTTGGTGTGTATGAAGAAGTGCGGCGAGCGGCGCGCGAGGAGCCGCAGCGCGCGCCACCCCCAGCCGCCGCAGCCGTGCGCCGCCGGCCCCCCGCCGCCTCCATGCCCGACACCATGTACGACTCTGGGGCAACGTCACCATTGGATACTTCATACATAACGGGGTAGACACGAACAACAGAGCGCCATTCAGGCTTATCCTTACACACCTCACTTGCTTCTTTGACATTCATAGCTCTCGTCATGCACGCTCTCTATTCTTAAGGCTCCTAACATCACCTTCTGCTAATACGCGAGCCTTTCGCGACTTCTGCATCCATCCACTTTTGCATGTCATTCTTTCATCATACATACTTTCCACATGCCCGAACCACCTGAGAATTCGTTTCCCTACCTTCATCCCGACACTCTCTTTCAGACCAACTCTCTTTCTTACTTCGGTATTATGAACGCGATCCGCGAGCGTCACTCCGCAGATTTTGCGCAGAGCTCGCATCTCGACCGCGTTTACTCTACTTTCATGCTCTCTATTCCATAACCAACTCTCGATTCCATACGTGAGCGTAGGTACCAGCACCGCGTTGTGTATGGCAAGCGCGGTGCTGGTATTCAAATTCTAAAATAGTTTTCATATAAAAGAGCAAGCGTCAAATTATTTTGTAACAGATGATTTTTTATCAAACGGCTCGCATCGCATCGTGTCTTATGGGAAAGGATACAAACGGATTTGACGATAACCGATCGCGTCCGGAAGGATGTCGACGCACACGATATAGCACCGCGAATTTATGCCATAGTCAGAAGTCACGTATGCTTTTGCACCAATCAAGAGAATTTTTCTTCTAAATCCATGATTGAATAACGTCTGGAGAATGAGCGGTGTCGCCCAGCCACGCTTTTTAGCGCACGCGATGACAGCCGAAAGGAACTGATCGGATACGAAGACAACCTAACGAAGCCGACCGCGCGTCACAGCATATTATCCCCGCAAATTGCTAATGCGCTGGAGCCTTCTCGAATTAACCGTCACGTGACGTCATCCGCAACTCGATATGAACGCGTACTCGCCGGCCAGTGATGCTAACAGTACTAAGTGTTCGGCTATGGTTACGTCATCAAAATGGCGGCCAGGCGCAATAGCAATTTGAGGGGATAATACTTTCGGGTACGATCGTGTGTTGCGAAAGACGCCCGAGATCAAGCTGCTCTGCGTGGCTTGGTAATATAGATTTTAAATACTGTATACAATTCTAAATCAATGTTCATATAAAAAAAGAAGTGTTAATTTACATAGCTTCTGATTTACTGTTAAAATAAATAAAATTTATTTTTATCATAATAGTTTAAAAGTATGATATTAGGATGGTATTTGAAAGCCCGCTCTTTAACGTGAACATTGTTTCAGATTTTATTGAAAAACGTGTCACTTACCAAATTGAATATTATTTGTGAAGGTTGCCTGGATAGGTGATAAAAATCTAATTTTATTTATGGTGAACAGCAAAATGCATTTATTATTTAATAATTTTTTAATGTACTCACCTAAAGACGGCATAAAATCTCTCTCTTTGGTGCGACACGCGGCGAGGTTGTCCGGACACTTGTTCCAGAGTTTAGTCAAATCATTACTGAAATTATTAAATAATTTCAAAACATTTCTAAATTATGCTCATGTAAAAATTGGAAAGCACACAATAAACAAGTGCACTCACTTTCCCATATATGATTTGTTTTGACCCTCGTACTCTTTGACGATGTCGCCAACGGGGCGTCGACGTTTCCTCGTCTTCTTTATCTCGTCACCAGCATCTATCTGAGCTGGTTGTTTGGGTTTCTGAAATTCTGCAAGAAAATAAACACTTATCTTTGGCAATATATTATTTTCTTATGTTTGTAGTACAAATATGAAAAACTTATGTAATGTTTTCAGTGTTCGCGGATTTATTGTGATTGTGTAGTACTACTGTTGATCGCAAATACGACGGTATGGCTGACACGTCCCATAGAATGTAACTTGTAGCAATATGTTATACTTGAAATACATACAAAACTTAATTATGTAGAAATAAATGAATATTTCATAGTTTAAAAATGACATTATAATTAAATTCACTATGTTTTTCCCTTTATTTACGTAAGTTTCATGTAACATTTTATGGTTTACTTTTCGTTTTAATGTTACATA
The DNA here is from genome assembly GCA_012273795.1 of Dendrolimus punctatus. NCBI lineage: Eukaryota > Metazoa > Arthropoda > Insecta > Lepidoptera > Lasiocampidae > Dendrolimus > Dendrolimus punctatus. The sequence goes on along the minus strand of CM022540.1, from coordinate 16,274,366 downwards.
TTAGCATTGAGAGTAGTGAAAAGTATGCCCTTAGTTTGTTACAATTTGTATGTAATTCAAAGGTCAAGTATAAGTATATATTGCTACAAGTTACGTTTAAGTGATGTGCCAGCCATATCGTCACATTTCGGTTGGACAGTACTTACCAAGTGACCAGAAATAAAATTTAATAACAATTTAATAAAACAAGTCCAATTTGCGTTTTAATGGGAAAAAATCTTTAAACGGAAATACACCTTATCCCTTATTGTTCAACAAACCTTAATTCATTTTATTTGGTTTTACAAGCTTTTATTCAACTTGCAATGGATGTATGTATGTATGTAAGTTCGGGTGGAATCTTGCAAGTTAAATTTGACCAACTCCTCCTCTGCTAAACAAGATAGACCCATCGTGTTGGGGCTCGTTTTACTTGTCTTGACTAGCACTCTGCTGCAACATGATATCCAGGATATCAAAAGCTTGTACTTAAAAACCTTTTTAAAAAACAAGTTATTTTAAAGTAGTTTGTTAGCCATGTTATTTTTTAAGTTATTTAACTGTCATGCTATATGGGTCCGAATGTTGAGCCACTGATATTGTCCAAAAATGGCCAAGAATGTCTCATGGATGTGTGTTACAAGAATAAATGTGAAATGACACAACAACATAAGAGAATCTACAGAAGTTGCAACCGTGATTGAAAAATTGAAAGGAACAAGACTAACTATGGTTACTTACCGATATATAGGTCCGTAACAAGACGGGATGAAAGTCATGTGATAAAAATAATGTTAAACTGAAAGATTGATGGGTCCCAATGTAAAGGTAGAACAATAAAGAGATGGATGGGTCGTGTGAAGAATGGATCATGATGATTTGTGGTGTGACAGAGGACATATGCCAGAATGAAGAAGTATGAAAAAGGTGTTAACACATTATAAGTTACCTGGACAACCATCGTTTTTCCAATTGTTCCAATGTTCTTCCCTTTTGAGAATATTTTTGACACATTCAGCAAAGCTTTTGCCGTTGGGCGGTGTTTCACTCAATAGGCGGTAGACAAGGGCTGTTGTGTCTTTCACCCAATCAGATTGATCAGATTTTAGTTCTTGGGTTTCCCTGAATATAAAAAGAGATACAGTGAACTTGGTTAAGTGGGAACTGGATAAGTGAGAAACCTCCATAACTGGAACGCCTGCTGCTGAGGTCCTAGCATTTTGGCACTGAATTACCCCTATTAGTGGGACGAAGCAAACCTTTGTATTTGGGATTCGTTCTTTTGATTTATCATCATAGTTACCTCTATAACTGAGACAGCGAGTGAATTTTATATGCATAAATCTCTGTAACTTAGATAACATCGGTTTGTTTGTTTACTTACTTATTCTACCCGCAAATGCCGTAACTATGTAAATAATTTATAAATGTTTACATAACACATTATTTTGATGAGTTATTTTGATATTTATTTAATTCATTCTGTTTTTTCAGAATCTAATTTAATTATTCAGACTCTACTTACTGCAAATTATGTTGTGGAGTTACCCCATGTCTAATAATTATTATTACTTTGTAATTTCATTATTACATAATTACAAGTTTTTTAATGAATCCAATAAAGAAGTTACACTTACATTTTGAATTTCACAGTGGATGTCAAATATTGGAACAGTATAAGGAACTGTATGAGCACACATCTCCTGAAATTCGAGTCCGATAACTGCAACTCCAGCAACTTCTGGTTGGTGAGAAACTTTGCAAAATAATGTTGTTCCTTTGAGCCCGGTATTTCAACTTCCACATTGACTGCTCTTAGTCTGTTCAGTTTGGATTTTTGCAACTCTACAGCTTCTAACTTATATGATGAAAATGCTGAGAGAACGCTTCCTGAATGCTAATAAAAATAATTTAATAGTAAAAATGTATGATTGATAAACTTAGTTATTAGATTTCATAATTTAATTTTTGTAAATTTTAAAAGAAAATGTTTAATTTTTTTTATTTTATCTCTTTTCTTTGTTTTTTATTGCTAGTTGCATTATTTTAACTAAATGAGGCCTAAGAATATACTATACCAAGAATGAACCACTCAAAACAGACACATAATTTAACATAACATAACAACAGTATAGTGTACATCAAACTTTTGGGCCCTATAGATTAGTTGCACCAGCTTAGAGGTGGTAGTAACTACTTTCCATTATATACCTATTTGTCTGCTTTTAACAATAAAATTGTAATTAAACTAAATTTTAGTGGTTTTAAGTGCAGAAATTTATTTGATTTTTAATAATACAATGTTTCAACTGCTTTTCAGTAGTCATGAACACAGAATACAAAGGTGTCAAGTGTCAATGAGTATTGTTAATGCTTAAAACTGTTAAAACTAAGTTTTATTATAAAATGCTACTCCAGGTAATTACTTTTCATGAAAATATTACTCCCAAAACTTTGTAGTACTTAGATGAAACATTTTTGATCTATTGCCAGAACTGTGCAATATGTTTATAGGATGGAAACATTTTCAACTTTTTAAACATATAAAATTAATGACTGAAAATAATCAACTTACAGCCACAAAAGTTTTCCATTGAATTTTATTATAACATGTGTTTGGATTCCTGAAAAAATCCTGAAGACTCCAAAATCTACAATACAAATTATAATCAATACTTAATTTGCTTTTCTCATTATCCACTACCATTTCTTCATCCAAGGAGTCTTTAAGTGTACTGGAACTTTCACCTCCGAACTCTGTTACATTTTCTAAGTTAAATTCAGAGACAATATTCAATCCCGATCTCTCAGAAAAAGGAAAGAATTTTGCAAGAAATAAAAGAATCCTTCCACAAAATACAGTGTTCTGGGATCTGGATAAACGTCTTAGTAAGTCATTACACATTCTTAAAAGATTGTTTTTACATGCCACAAAGAATAGTTCTTCCTTCCATATGCTAACTCCATTTTCTACATAAGAAAACATTTTTTCACACTTATTCAAGGTCAAAGCATCGAAAATATCACCTAGAAGAACCACTGGCATTGTAGCAGTAACCATCTGACGTCTACAAGACTCTATGCAGAAGGAAACGTAATTTTCTAATGTGTCTGGGTCTTCAACCAAAAGTTCGAGCAACTTATCTCTAAAAGCTTGGTCCATTGCCGCTTTTCGATCAATTTCATTTGTGTTCTTGGAAAATGAGTCTATTAGATCAATGTTGTTAGTACTGAAAGCTTTGGAGAGTACATCCTGTAACAAAATAAAGCCGAAAGTGATCAATTTCTGTTGTTTACACATAAAATAAATTATAAGGTTAGGTTATACTTGCCTTGTATTTAGCTCGCAGCCCTTCGAATCCTAATTTCTCTGTCATATTGATATATCACTAACACACTATATTAATAATTTTATACAACAGCTCAACTTATTTAGATAGTAAAATAAACATATCGTAAAAATTCACAATAGTTATGGTTTGCAACAAAAAGTCAAGCGCGAACCACAAACTATACGGTAGTCGGTAAGTCGGTACGGAATCGCCAGTGTCGCAAGATGACCATGTCAATTACCGGACTTTTAAAAATAAGTTTTTGAAGTGATAACTTCTCATGAGAGGCTAAACCGTTTCGTTACGTAACATAACCGTGTTTGTGGATGTACGTATGATGGTACTTAAAAAATTCCAAAATTTCTCTCAACATAATTTACCACGAAAGTCCTCAAAAAATCTTTACCTCTGAATTCCCCTCCAAGAGTCAAAAATTCCCCGATTTTTCAAGGATTCCCATCTGGCAACGCTGTACTACGTGCGAATATAGTCATACAGCGCATTCCTTTTATAGCTTATAACGCTCAAAATGCTCCGTCTGCCGTTCTACTTATTACTAATCCTTCCACAGTAATAATTATTTGATAATCCGTAAATGGATGTAAGTAATTACTGAACAATAAACACAAAACATTCTGTAATAAAACTACGTTTCAACGGGTTTAAGCACGACACTTTATTTGTATAAATATACAAATAAATTATCGCGTTCAATTCAAAACCGTTAAGATGCCGAGGATGCAACTATGTCATCTAATATAAAATATTATAGTATCTTCGCCTTGTGTGACGCCCTTTAAACCGTAGTTATATTATGTAGACCAGTCGCGAAAACTTAACAAGATATCCTGGCTACTTTTTCAAGAAAATTCTATCAAATAGCGAAGCCGTCACTTTTCGTTCCTTTATTTTTCATGGAACTTTTTTTGTGGAGCTGAAGTCTAAAAAGTAGTTGTATGGACTAAGATTCCCTTGCCGGCCATTGTGGCGAATTCTACTACTACTTTATTGGTTTAATACAAAATAAAAATGGTTCTATAATGATTTTGCACTGACGTTTCTTGCGAATCAGATTGGTCAAAGCATGAAGTTGTAGCTGACCCACCAATCATAGACTGAGTTCAATGTACGAAGTGCAGCTGTTTAGATTGACTATTCGAATTTGACAGATTTGTGTCGTGTTGTGTAGATTGTGGCGTCTTCTCTATTTATCTTTAGAAATTTATTGTTATTTATAGTTATTTTTAATCAATCTAGCGTATAGTTAATTATGTACTAGAGAATTTATTAACTTAAGTGATAAATAGTGTTTAGGTAAAAAACAAAATTGATTAAGTGCATTCACTTTAAAAATATGGACCGTAACAATATGAGGTAAGAAGAGTCTCCTTTCCTTCACAATAACTTTCACGTAGTTCCTAATGTTGTAAATGAATAATAAACAAAGATTATGGGGCTTTTTTGTTAAAACGATTTCATATTAGACTACAGATAATGAAGTTAATGTTATAACCCAATCATTTATCCCTATTGTTCTATGTAATATAATAAAATCAACTATTTTAATATATAATCTTGGATGAGTCGATGCCAGATGCTTTGTAGCCATATTTCAATGCATATAACAAAGAACTTCGAAATGTTTCTGTTAATAAATGATTATATCATGTTAATTATATAGACATATAATGTTTAAATCATACAATACTATGTTGGCTAGAAATATAACTAACAATAATTCAGAGCAATTATTTTGTAGATCATAACACATTGATTATACATGACAGACCCTTAATAATAATCTAATATAGTTTATCAATAACCTTCATGTCATGATAAAATCAGGAAGTGTGTATGATAAGCATATTGTAATTAGTTTCAATATTTACAATTTGCAAAGTTATAGATCAACCAACATATTTCTTACCTTATAAAATAAATAACTATATTTTATATGAGGATACCTTATGACATCACAAAGAGATATAGATAAAATGGTCATATAGCAAGAGTTTTTGGTGGGAACTGAAAGGACATGTTCTGCTGTGCCATTTTATTTTCTAAAAATGTGTAAAATTACTCTAAAATGAACAATAGTTGTAGGATATTGATAGTTTTTGAGAAGTAATTGTGTGTTTTGTGAGAAATGTGAACTGTATAGGCAAATGTGGCCATTTGAGTTGTCACAAGAACTCTGTTCAGCTGTGCTACACATAGGCTTAAGAAAATGAAGAAATGATATTGTAAATTGAGATCTGGCTTAAAGGCCTAGTTGCCAAGCCATAAACCTAAATAAATAATAATGGTCAAATAGCATATTAATTATGTATTGTTTGAAAAAGAATTTAAATTATTTAGAATTGTTATTTTTGACTTGTTATTTTTGTGCATTTTCATGATATGAGTATCAAGTTAGTGTAGGCTAAGAAGAATATGAATAATTAAAAAACAAATTAATAGGAAAAAATATATTTTTAAAACAAACCTTTATTTAAAGCTCTAAAGACATAAAAATAAATTTTATTTATATAAATTGAATGGATTAATTTATTGTATTACACAATTTTCCCTTATTAATATTATGTCAGTCTGCCTGTCTGTTATGCTTTCATGGAAAAACTACTCAACCGATTTGTCTGAAACTCGGCACACATATGGGATTCAAAGACACATTCTGGCTTGGTAGCCAGGCCACATATTATCTTTTTTAAATTACTAAATAATGATTTGTTATTTTTATTGTCAAAATGTAATCAGAAGAGGTGTTCGATGAATAAACAACTTAAGACTGTTGTAAGGAAGTTTCTCTTGCTTTTCTTCAAATAAAATCCATATATACATATTTTTGATGCTGACGATGAACATTTCATGCTGAAAAATGAGATTGTTTCCAGGAAAAACGTTTATTTTTCTGTTTAACTGTTATACGTTCACGAACAAAATTATTGCACTGATCTGGTTGAATTTCAGAATATATGAAATTTAATACTGAAGGTGGACAAGGGATACTTTCCATCCCAGATAATAGGATAGATTTATATAAAGGTTATCCTAATAAGTAGGATAGGTTTTTATAATTTTTTCTTATGTTTTCACGACTTGTATACATAATAAAACTATGTTTTAACAGTTTTAAGCACGGTTACTTATTTGATTTAAGGTGATCATAGAAGACAAAGATGTCAATTGTCAATGAGTATTGTTAAAAGTTTTATTTATCCTATCGCCAACTTGTTCATTTAAATTTTGTTTATGGTTATTTACTCTATGGAAGCATACTTTAAGTTGGTTGTTTGTGTGCATTGAACACAAACCAACTTGATTGATATATTCTTTTAATTTTCCTTCCACCCATTTTAAAATTATTAGAGTTAGGCATGTTTGCTGAAGAGTTTTTTGCGCTGCTTCTTCTCTTCAAGCCATAACATGTTGCAAAGTGGTGGTAAATTATATTAGTCTGTTAATGTTCAGTGTGTGGATCAGTTTTGCTGTAATTTTATACCTATGTCATTTTAATACTGAGAATACATACACATAAACATTCATCCTGAAAGATGGGATAGTTTTCGATATACTGTGTGTAATGTTCTTCCAGAGACAAATTGCATTAACATAAAAATTTAATTCAATGTAACCTTCATTAATGCTTGCTCTTTAAACTAGAGGCATGGACCTGCTTGACTCAAATGGCTCGACCTGCGGAGATTTGATTTGTAGTAGATTGTGTACATATCTATCTACATATTTAAAGACAATAAATAACACTTAAGGAGTAAACTTCAGTTCTGCGTCAGAGTTGACACACATTTTTCTATTTTAGATCAAGCTATATAAACAGCGGTACGAGATCACTCCCGCACATGGGCAAACGTCATAACGGTGGTCATAATGGGCACAGCAGCAACGGACACAGTGCGAGATTGAGCCCACCGACCCAAATGCCACCAAACGCACACCACTATAACAATCTCAACACTCAACATGACGATCTCATCAACTATGTTTATGATTCATGGAATAAGGTGAGTACTACGTTTATAATTATACTAGCTGTACTTCCTTCTTCCAACAACTTTTGGAAAGTTGTAAGCCAAATTTTAGGATAATAATGGAATTGTGGCCTGAGAGAGTTAATTGTGAAATGTCATAAAATGGAAAACCTAAAAAAAACTTATAAATTATTCAGTCTTCATACTTGTACTTAATTCATTTACCCTATATCACTGGGTAAAATTTGATATAAACGCCATACAATTAATCTAAATTTTCTACCAATTTGAAGGTAAAATAAAGGATAGGTAGTAGAATTAAGAAAAAGCAATAATAAATAAAGTTTTACGGCGGAGAATTGACAGGTGTCGCATAAAGTACACACGCTTTGGAAACATTTATTTCGGTTTTTTCTGTGTTTTTGTGGATATCTTCAATTTGTGTTGTCTTATTTGTGGTTAAGGTGTATCTAATATACTCTGGTAGTGGTAAGTTACACGCTTAGTAATGTCCTCGGTGGGGGAGGGCGTCCCTCCCGACAGGGGTAGAAACTCCTTGGACGTCGAGCTGGACGAAATTTCTATGGTCTGCCAAGAGTCGGATAAAACTCATGCAACAAAACGACACTCTGACAGTGTCATCCTTTCCCAGAAAAAGAAAACTGCTTCAGCCCCCCTCGTTGCTGCCTCATCCCAACATACCTATACAATCCCAGGATTTGAACCAGAAAATAAAATCATATATACTGAACAAGACTCAGCCCCCTTTATCGTTCACGTCGTACGCACAGAGAATGATGTAACTTCAACATCTAACAACATGAGAGCTTTAAAAATAGCTCAACTTATCTACAATAGTAACATACCTGGTGTAGATGAAATCAAGAGTATAGGTAGAGGCAAAGTCTCTGTCATTTTCAAAAGTTTTGGGGATGCCAACACCTTTGCTTCAAATCCTGTTCTTTTGTCCCATCAATTGACAGCGTCCATTCCCCGTTATCAATTAACTCGTATGGGTGTTGTGAGACAGATACCTGTAGAGTGGCCTTTAGAAGAGTTAGTTCAATCTATTGAATGTCGTTCTGGTTCTTCATATGTAATCAAAGCTAGACGATTAAACAAGAAGAAAAAAGTAGATGGTAACACAGTATGGGAACCCACTGGAACAGTGGTTCTCACCTTTCTTGGTCAATCCCTTCCTAAATATATTTACTGTTATAGCATGTCCATCCCAGTAGAAATGTACACTCTTCCTACTATACAGTGCCACAAATGCTGTAGATTTGGCCACGTCCGGGATCAGTGCAGATCAGCTCCTCGCTGTTCACGCTGTGCTGGACCACATGATTACCTTATTTGTAATATCAAAGATGAAAATGTGTCATGCCTTTACTGCTCAGGAAATCACGCTGCCACTGAGCCTAACTGCCCAGAACACTCCCGTCAAAAGTCAATAAAAATAGATATGTCCAGAGACAATATTAGTTATACGGAAGCTGCCGCCAGATTCCCCCGGGTTCGTAAGTCCTTTGTAGACATTGTTAATGTTTCCCTTCCGAAAAAACCAGTTTATTTTTGCAGATCCTCTCCTGTACACGTTTCCCCCCCGAATCCCTCGGAATTGTCGGAACTTCAACCATCCCCTGTATCATATAAAAGACCTGTCTTTGTGAAGCGTAGGCCTAAGCCTCAACTAGCTAAATCTTTTGATCAGCAAGCCCACAATCACATTACAGCAACACCGCCTTCGTCATTTCCCAATGGTTGTGCTATCTCTGACCAGTCGTCTGAGGTTATTTTACCCAATGAAAACCTAGCTGAGCTACTAACTCTGGCAGTAGTCAATATATTCTCCAAGTTTGGGGAATTAATACCGAACAATGTCCTTCAAAATCTTCAAACTCTCACAACTTCTTTAATTAACTCTCATTTAAAAAATGGCCAAGAACTTCATTCAGTGGAATTGTAGAAGCATTAAAAATAAAAAACCAGACCTTATTTTCTTGAGTAACAAATATAAACCTGATATCTTTGCCATCTCGGAGACCTGGCTAACCCCTGGCTCCCTATTTAGGTTGCCTGGGTATTCATGTCTCCGTGATGATAGAGCAGATGGTTGGGCAGGATGTGCCCTGTTTGTAAATCGTAATATCACATTCACCCAGATTCCTATCCCTGTCCACTCCTCCAACATTAACATTGTAGCTGCACAAAGTCAAAACAGAACCTTCGTTTCAGTCTATATTTCTCACCCTAATGCCAATCTTATCCTAGAACTATCATCCATTCTTTTGTCTCTTCCAAAACCACTTATAGTTTTAGGAGATTTTAATATACGCCATACCATGTGGGGTTCACCTGTATGCGACCCTGTATCTACTTTCTTTCTGGATTTATTAGATAGGACTGATTTGTGTATATTAAATGACGGATCCCCCACTCGCAGAGTTCCACCGACACAAAATGTGAGTGCTCCGGACCTATCTTTATGCTCTCCTTCTCTTATTAATCTTCTTTCTTGGTCAGTTATGATTAATTCCTTTGGGAGTGATCATCTTCCCATCTTAATTTCTTTTCTTGACTCCTCCACTCCAAGCCCTACATTACCTCCTCTTTTAAAATTTCGTGTTCATCAGGCTAATTGGGACAAATTTTCGGTTTTGGTTCAAGAGAAATTAGATATCCTACCTCCTGTTACAAATGAAAATGTCTTTAGTATCTATAATCAGTATACTGCTGCCTTACTTACTGCTGCCAATTCATCAATTCCTCTGAAAAACTCGGCCTGTAATAAAACTCCTTCCCCCGCTTGGTGGGATGCTGAGTGTTCCCTTGCCGTTAAGCAGAGGAAAGAGGCTGAAAATAAATTTGCTCATAATTTAACACTGGACAATTTTGTTGAGTTTAAAAAGATATGTGCTCATACCAGAAGATTCCTATTTAAAAAAAAACTTCAGGGTGGAAAGCATTCTGTGAGTCACTTTCTCCAAGAACTCCTTCTGCACTGGTATGGAAGAAAATAAGAGCTTTCCGAAAATCCCAAATAGATAATAATATCACTTCTAATGATCTTGACTCATGGTTACCTGGTTTTGCATCCAAATTAGCCCCCCCTTTTGTCCCTTCAGAGGATTGTCTCCCTTCTATTTCTCCTTCTTCAGACGATACCAGTTCGATGAATTCAGAATTTACATTTGCAGAGTTGCATTGTGTCTTACATCATCTCAAAGATTCTGCCCCAGGAGCGGACGGAATACCTTACTCCTTTATTATCAAATCTTCTGACTCTTCCAAACATTTTCTTCTTAAAATCCTCAACTCTATATTTTTAAGTGGTTCCATTCCAGATTCATGGAAATCACATCTAGTTATACCGATTTTAAAACCTGGCAAAAATCCGACTGACCCTGAATCCTATAGACCCATAGCTTTATCCCCTGTTTTGGCTAAAATAATGGAACACCTTTTAAAAAATCGCTTAGAGTGGATCCTGGAAAACAAAAACCTCCTCCCCAAGAGTCAATTCGGGTTCAGAAAAGGCTTAGGTACAACAGATAGTCTAAGCATCTTGACGTCGGATATTCGTCTTTCCTTCTCGCGTAATGAGCATGTTGTAGGAGTTTTTCTTGATATTAACTCCGCTTATGATAATGTTGATCTCCCTCTGCTCAGGCAGAAACTTCATCAGCTGAGTATCCCGGCGAGGATCACCAATGTCATTTGCAATATGTTCATGGGCCGCTCTTTATCTATTCGCGTTAATAACAGTATTCTCCCTCCAAGATATGTCTGGAAAGGCCTTCCCCAAGGTTCTGTTCTTAGCCCTCTCTTATATAGCGTGTACACTGCCGATTTAGAAACAACAGTAAATTGTTTCTGCAAAATCCTGCAATATGCAGATGATATTGCCCTCTATGTCTCTTCTTCTTCTATTATTGATGCTTCTTCACGACTTAACTCCGCACTTTTCTACCTAAATCAATGGTTATCAGATCATGGGCTATCCCTTTCGCCAACCAAAAGTACAGTCGTTGTATTCTCCCGTAAACGTTCTCTCCCTAATATCAATATTTGTATTGACAACCAACCTATCCACGTCCAAGATAGAGTTAAATTTTTAGGCATGTTTTTAGATACTAAGCTCACTGGCATATTTCACCTTAAATTTATTTGTGAAAAAGTAGAAAAGAACATAAATATAATGCGTGCTCTTTCTGGAGTGAAATGGGGATCCCATCCCTATAACCAAAAGCTTCTATATAATGCGATTGTTAGGAGTCATTTTGATTATGGGTGCTTTCTTTTAGAACCGTGCAATAAACTCGCCTTGACGAAACTTGATCGGCTCCAAGCTAAATGCTTACGAATTATTACAGGATCAATGAAATCGTCACCAACTAATGCACTTCAAGTGGAGTGTCTTGAACCTCCTCTTATCTTGCGTAGACAGCTACTGGCTGATAGATTCTTATATAAAGTGGTAGAACTCTCAAACCACCCTCTTTTAAACATCCTAGAGAGCCTTCTTCTTCTTACCTCAACATCCCCATATTGGCAACACAAAAATCTTCCTGATCTGATAAAATCCTACAAGAAATTCAAAGAACTTCCCAATAATATATACCAGAATTGTAAAAGTCCCATATTTGAATATAGTTTTGAAAGTCTCTTATATCAGCCCAAAATTATTCTTAACTTCGGTATAGATAAACACGCTGTCGGTGCCAACCACCTTCTCAACAAAATTATACAGGAAAGTTGGTCAGATTGGCTCACCATCTACACTGACGCCTCAAGACTCACTAGCGACGGACCTGTTGGAGCTGCGGTTTGGATACCTAAATATCGTATTATCCTCAACTATAAAATCCCTCCATACAACTCTGTCTTCTCTGGAGAGTCTGTAGCTCTTCTGGAAGCTGCCCTTTATATAGAATCTCATCGAATAAGTAAAGCTATTGTTTTTACAGATTCTCTGAGTTGTCTGCAAGATATAGTTAAGTCTCCTTTCCAATCAAAACAAATATCTACCTTGTCTTTAGGAATTAAGCAAGTCCTTCACAGATGTTCTTCCTTGGGTTTACAAGTTGTATTGGCTTGGATCCCTGGACACTCGGGAATCTGTGGTAACGAAAATGCTGATAGCTGTGCCAAGCAAGCTGTCTATGCAGGATGTAACAAGTATAATAAATGTTTCCCCCGTGACCTAAAGGCTCTAGCTAAACCAGCTATGATGAAAGATTGGGAAGAAATGTGGCAGCGTACTCGTCGGTCAATAGGAAAACACTATGGCAATCTACAACCTCAAATTCCCACATATCCCTGGTTTTTCAAATATCGTAATGTCCCCAAAAAAATTATTTCCACTATAATTCGCCTTCGTCTTGGTCATGTTTGCACACCAGTATTTCTAGCAAAACTTAGAATACGGGACAGTTCTCTCTGTGAGTGCGGCTTGGATGAGGGATCAGTTCATCACATATTTTTTAACTGCCCGAAACTTTCCATTCCCCTATATGACATCCTTCCTCATAACTGCCCCCGCCCCATCAATGTAAACTTTTTATTAACATTAGCTCAGAGTGATCTTGTGTATGTCCTGTGTAAGTTTTTAACGCTTAATAACATCTATGTTTAATGTAGTTAGTTTAACTTTATGTTTGTGCTGTCCACAGATTTGCAAAAACTCGTACAAATCACCGACCAAAACCTTTTTTGCGGATTGCATAGAATAAAGCACCTGTCTTTTCTACTTTGAAATTGGCAAAATCAATGCCAAAGGCGTTGCAGCCATAGCATTAAAGAAAAAAAAAAAAAAAAAAGTTTTACGGCTTTATATTACTATTGCTGCATAATATAGTTTCTCAGATGTCATATATTAAGATTGAATTGTGTATATTGTACTAAATGGGAATTAATGTTGGAAACTTTTTAGCCTGAATAATTTGCCATTGCGTTTTACATGTGTGAGGCACGTTTCCTATTGAATAAATAAATTGCAGACGAGCGTGCTTGACAAGAGCTATGAATGTCAAAGAAGCAAGTGAGGTGTGTAAGAATAAGCCTGAATGGCCCTCTGTTGTTCGTGCCTACCCCGCAAGGGAACTGACGTGAAGTTATCTATGTATGTAAATAAATTAAACACATACAAAACATCCTGAACCTTTAATATGAATATTTTTTATAGCGGGCACTTGAAATAAGAAGGCTTGATTTTATGGTAAACTTGTTTTAATGAATAAACCTACTGAACGGTTATCACGAACGCGCGGCGCGCAGGCCGGCGCGTGAGTTCCGCCGCGAGGGTGGTGGAGCGGGGCCCCGCATCGGGGTTACGGAGTCTCTAACATATATACTTCCAGCGCATTTACACACTGGCCGCGCTATAGTATGTAAATAAATTAAACACATACAATTACGAATACTTTCAATTGTAAATTTCCAGGTGACACGCGAACTCGAGCGCGGCAGTGAGGACGCGAAGTACTACCAAGAAGTGGTGGCTCCGCGACACTTGGCTAACTTCAGACCGTTCGATCTGGAAGAGTGGTGGGCGCGGAGGCTTCTGCAGGACATCAACCGCAACAAACATCGGTCTTAGTTCATGACATACGGTATTGTAATTTGGTGATACTTCGTTGAACACGTTCGGGTCATTTTATTTGTGATTAATTTGTTATCCTATCCGAAAATGCATATGTAAAACAGGTGATTACTTACAGTTTATTTCTATATTTTATTTATATCTATGTATATGAGTTCCCTCGCCGGGAACTTTGGTCTATAATGTATCATTTATGATTCGATTATGAGCATTTATTTAGTTGGTTCCACAGTGTCAGACGAAGAGGTCAGTGTGTTATTAGTTATATGAAAATATCACAGATTGTATCATTACTGGTTGCGCACTGTAATGCTTGATTCTGTTCCTTAACTAATGCAATGCTCGGATCTGTAATGTTACATTACAAATTCAAATGTTTTTATTCAAAATAAGTTCCACTGGAGAACACTTTTTGAAGGTCATACATATAGGTTAAAATTTAATTCTACTTCCTAGTCTATGTACACCGCTTCGCAACGTGTTATTGCTGTTAAGGAGAAGAAGCGGCAAGAAACTCCCCAGCAACACGTCTAGCTAAAAAATATTTTTCTTTATATTTCTTGTTCTATTTATATCTCAAGTTATTTTTTTTAAGTTTTATACAGAAGTACTTTACAGAATGACTTTGAAGAATTAATGGAGTTAGCAAACAGTGCATATTCAATAATGCAGACGCAATAAAAGGATAGAAAATATTATTATAGTTATAAATATAAAGACATGACATACAATTTTTTTTTGTTTCAACATATACAGGCAACTGCTTGCAGTAACCACTTAGGGATTTTTCAGTGCGTGTTTATACTATGCATATAGTTTGCAAGTGCACTGTATAATTAGGAAGATTACAGTTCACAAAATTTATTAAAATAAATAGATAACACTTCCTTGCTGACCATATAATATATGGTCAGCAAGGAAGTGTTATATATTATATGTAAATTATTTTCATGGATTTCCAGTAGATGTACAGAATAAATGGTTGCACTTTAGGTAAAACCAAATTTTACTAACATATCACCGTGATGTTTTAGTTTTCTGAAATTATATGTGTAGTGGAAATGTATTTTTTCTATTGGTGGTATATCACAAGCCTATTTACTACCGGTGGTAAAGACTAAATGGCGAGTTTACACCGATTGCGCTTTTTCTAACTTACTGGGCATATTACAATTGCCATGTGATGATGTAGACGGAAGCTACGTCGGGAAACTAGCATATTGTGATTACCGATGTAAAAAATCCGCTAATCTGACTTGTATAACCGTAGCGCGTGTACTATCTGTTCATCTTAAATGGGGAGGTCGGAGCCGGGTAGAGGGAAGTCTATAAGCTGATATATATTGAAATGATTGTATGCAACTTCAGCAACATGCATAATGGAAACATTTTTTCCTATTGGTAGAATAATGACACTAAACTTTGTCCATTATCTACCAGTAGTAGAATTCTCACAAGTAAATATATAGAAATGGACTGTAAGTAGAAGGATGTAATATATCTTAAGGGATTGTAAACACAATCCAGAACAATATTAAAATTTAAACCTTTCAAATGTTCTGGGGCCCAATTCTGCCATTTCAGTATCTTGGTGTTGTGAACATATTCAAAGTACGATGCTCTTGTGAGTTACTTGTCAAAAAATCGTATTCTACTAAAACCACATTATCTTCTCAATGTGGTCGTGGCGGAATGACAGTAGAAAAAAAATGGTAACACTTATTTTGTTAGTCATTTTTGCATCTTTTGCAACAACAAATTGAAAAGCTACCCAAATTAGTATTATCAATGTTTTCCAACTGCTATTCCGCCGCGACGATATTTAGAAGATATTATGGTTTTAGTAGAATACGAATTTTTGACACTCAATGGAATCGTACTTTGTAATTTCAGACATGTATTTCACGAGTTTTCGCTTAAATTATTATTTATATAGAGTGGCGTGCCCAAATAGAATTAACAGAATACAGATACCAGGCAAAGTTACGATTGAGGCGATTTTCACCTGATAGTAATAGCAGAATTGTGCCCCCGAGCGGAGTATAGATTTTCAAAATAAAATCAAAACTGATATATGACGTAATACATTGAATAGTGTATTGATATTTAAGAAATTTTTGACAAATTAATAAAAACATTTTAAAATTGTAACCCTAATGCATGTGAAAAGTATTATTTTAGCGTTTTAAATTGAATAAACAAGTAATTGTGACATTTTAAAATTGATGGGATTAAACATATTCAAAACCGTTGATTCCGTTATGTCATAAAGTCCTCATTTAAAAAAAATACACCCTTTTCATAATGGTTGTATTAAGTATATAGACTCCTTAATTATTTTTATCAATTTAGTTATTCATAATGTGATTATGAATAAAACTTGTTTTAACGAGTCCATGAACCTCATATATATTATGAATAAGGAGGTTTATATGTAATTTTCTCTATTGATCTAGTTTATTTATATAATGCTCCTGCTCCACTTGCGTTAGTGTTAATGACTACGACCAAATGCGGTTTATGTATAGCGTTTAAAACTAACGCTGTTAAAGATTAGCTACATTAGGGTATATACATTAGTTATACATACATACATAAAATCACGCCTGTTTCCCATGGGGTAGGCAGAGACTATGGATCTCCACTTGCGACGATCCTGACAACCACTTTCGCTTCACCTACTTTCATTAACCTCTTCATACATGCGCGTTTATTTGAAATGCTTTTACCTGACCTTTTTTAACAGTTCTGATATTTGTTCATGGTATGTTCGTCTCGGTCTACCGCAACAGCTCTACAATTGACAATACTGTCATATACCTGTTTGTGATTCTATTTCATCCATCCTCTCTACATGCCCAAACCACCTTAACATTCCTTTTCAACTCTTGTTATTACATCTTCTTTCAAACCACATCATCTTCTGTCAATGTTTAACGTCATTAACCAAGAGGCATCTCAATTAACGCATTAAACCACTAACACTAACATCATCCCAGGTGTAGCAGGATCAAAACAAAATATATCTATGAATAAGACATTTCAAAGTATCACCATTACACATATGTAGTTCTTCTGACGTTAGTTTCTTTTCTATATAATTATGAAAGTGTCCCACGAATGTACAACCTAAACTTCGCAGCCTTTATTAAAGTATGTTAAAATTTTATATAAGCAATAGTGTGTGTTCGTCTATGAAGGCAAATGTGTGCGTTTGAACATTTAATTAAATGCAAGTGAAACATAAGGAGCACATAATTTTAAAATTATTAAACAGTAGTATATATCTAGCGTGTTAGTCGTGTTTTAATTAAATAAATTCATATTAATTTCATGAGATTTGACTTGAGTAAGGTTTCAAAGATATCAACCATATTTAACTTATAGTAAGTAGTACAACACTAGTTGAAACTATTCAAAGCAGAAATCGGTTAGATATATATGCATTGATTTTTTTCTGTACGGAAAACTGAGGTTAAAATAGCGGTTTTCGCCGACTCGTATTGCTCAAGTATAAAATTAAAACAAAATTTTATTAAATATAAGCTATTACCTAGATCTGCCCGAATATCTAGATACGGAGCTAAAATACGATTCTACGAAAATTGCTTGTTTTGATCGCAGTAATACATCTGCATCAGTAAACTAATGGTTTCAAATCGTGACGGAATAGCTCTATTTAGTGCACTAATAGTTGTAATTCTTTTATCTGGATTAATGTAAAATTATGTCTAAAAAGGCCTGTATTCCATGACACCAAAGAGGCTTAAATAAGATTGAAAAAAGAACTTTCAGTGTTACCAACACTGAAATGTGACCCTACAGAGTGACGGCTTGAGCCTTCGATACGGCTTATAATTTTGGCGGATTATCATAGTAAGGAATGCAAGTCAGAGTTATTTTAGAATATGGGCCTAAGAGTATAACACTTATCAATGTACAAAACAATATCCGCTTTAGAAGATTAAAAAATTTTGATATATAGAACTTACATAATTTGATATCGTTATATAAATAGAAAAAATCTTCAATTAATTATTCTCCTTCAGTGTCGATTTAGTAAGGTAATATGGCAATGATATCTAATGACTAAGAAGAGATTACACATATAAGTGCAAAATTTACGAAAGCAATCTAAAATTTTAAAAGGCGCAGGGAAAATGCAAAACATACAATGAAATCTCTCTGATTTGCGTTACGCTATGCAACTAAAAATGAAAAAAAAAAAATTATCTATTTCAAAATTAACATCTTTCAACATGAGTATTAAATAGTTATTATATTTGGCCGTTCTTAACATCGTATATGTTATGCGAGATAGACGCCATCTTTGTTTCATATGTTCATGTGTTAAAGATTCTTTAATATTTATTATTAAAGAATATTTAACACGGAGTGACTTCATTGGTGTCGGCGAATTTGGTAGAAAACTAACATCTTATTAGACGTTGGGAAAAAATCTTAATTAGACCAGTTTTAATAGAAAATTAGAGCGCAAAGGGTACGAGTTCGATACCGGTAGGGTAAAGCTGTCTTCTATATTTGTACTGGTCTGGGAGTTATTGAGTTTTCCGTTGTACATTACTCATAACATAGGCGCAAGTTTATTTAGCTCAAGAATATACGAGTGATGGGTAAACATCTAAAATTCCAAAAACTTCGCATCCGGCTAAACCCTATGCTGGTTTTTTAGCTAATGGGTGAATGACCCACCAGCGGGCAGTCGACATCTGACAATTAAATCGTCAACTTATCGGTTTTATTCGACAACCATTATCCAGCTGGCGAATTTATGGCGACGGCTACCAGCTAAGCTTGTAGGAAACAAGTTACATAGACACTGGCTGTTTGGAAGCCGCGTTATTTTATAATAAAACCCTGTGTCTCATGATATTATTGCTATTGAATTGATGATGTGAAATATTATATTTAACTTATACAAAATATATTTCAAGTGAAGTGCATTTATTATATAAATAGACGCCCGTACACCAGCTATGCAGCAATTTATTACAGTGTGATAAAACATAAGTTTTAAATAAAGCTGTAAACTTTTAAGTTTTCGGTTTTATTTGAGATCCATTAGCCAACGCGAAGTGGTTGACAACTTCGCCGTGGCTATTTTGTGAACAACCGCTAATTATCTGGCTTTTAAAATAGCTACCCATCTCTACAATGTAGTTTTGCATGGCGATTTATTTATTAAACCCTGTAACATCCACAGTAAATTTAAATTAAATACATACATTCCCATACATTCTTTACATTCGGCAAATATTAGATTGACCTGGTCATAATTATTATGATTTTCTGTAATAACAGGATTGCTAATTTAATTCTGGTCACACTGGCCGTTATTTAGTCACACAGTACACTGAAATACGAGATATCGAAGCAACTTGCTCTTACAGGATGCTTGGCTTAAGTCGATCCTAGTTGAAATCAGTCGTTATAATATTAAATTAGAATCAGCTAGATATTATCATGAATTGTTGAAGTGCTTATAGATACCGCTGTAGGCGGGAAAGAGTTTTAAATTTAGAAATAATCAGAATTTTAAAGTTGTATAACATTCCAAATATAAACACAAAAGCATTGTACTTAGCATTTGAAGGTATTGTAAATAAGTTTTAAGTAATTCAGTGCTGCCAGACTTTGGATTTGAATAAATCATTTTTATAGTAAACGTTTTTTATTTTTTTGCTACCTTTACCCAAATATAAATGTAAGGTTGTGTTATTTCATACGAGTAGTATTAGTAAATCTTCAATTGCGTGCCCATGACGAATGTTAGTGAATGTTTAGTGAATTCCAACGACGCCGCGACCAAAAATTTGCGACCGCAGCGCTATCTTTTTGATTATAATCGTCCATCCTAAGGAAAGGTATCCAAGTGTTGACTCGGAGATGACTAGCTCTGTGTCGAGTTTCAGTTAAATCTGTTTAGTAGCTTTCATTTGATATTTTCTTAAGTTTTCGTGACTAATATACAAATAAAACGAAGAGACACAAAAATTTTATGTGATATATTTGGTATTTGCTAATCCGGAGTATACTTTGTTTTTTCTCTTTTTGTAGTTCATAGCACAACTCGATTCCTCCAGATTTATTATACTTTATATCAGAAGACGAGATGAGAGAGCAAGTTTGCAGAACAAACTTTTTCGATACGTTTATTTTCTACACAACTTGCTCATTGAATTGATCTTCACATTCTTGTCTGAGCTAAGCGAATTTATTTTCTATATGGTAATACATATGTTTTGAATTAAAAAATATTAATTCAAAACAAAGCCTGTTTTCTTTACTGCATGCAGACGCAACGAGCCTCATAAAAGTTATAAATTTAAAATAACCGCTTATTGATATACCGCTGCTATGCCTTCCCATCGCAGGGTAATGGATGAATATTTTTACAAGAGGATCAGCACTTATCATTATAACTTATATGTGCAAGTTTCTCATCATGTTTTCAGTCAAGAAATTCTCTAAATGGTGCATGCTCTCTATCTAGAAACGTATTTAGTTAATATGGCATAGAAATGCTCTTTCCAATAAAACGTTAGGCTATTAAATCTTAGATGTCGCCACAGGGCAACCTTTATAATTTATTGATGTTCAATTGTTGAAAACAAGTTTAAACGCTTTTTTAAGAACCATAAAGAAGCCTTCAAACTTACTCTAACGCTCTATGTCTTAAGACCGCTAGAATCTGATCATGAATCTTTTGGTTTAGAAATATTGGAAATAAAAGACGCCGAAAACCACCTGATGGAAAGCCTTACTTTTGTTTGTTTGTTCCCAGTAGTTGACATCAATTTTATAGTATTGTAATATTTGCGGGTATTTCTTATTACTTGGCTCGTTTCGTTATCGTTCAGATATAAAAGCGAGCGGGTTCATCGATCATTCTAATTTCGACGTTGGTTGAATGAATATGTCATTGTAGCGTCTCAAGGTAATTATTGTGCGGGAATCTTAACTTATTATTAATTGTACCTACTTTAGATCGGCAGTCTTTGTTCGGAAATTAAAAAAAAAAAACAGTTCTCCAAGTTCAATGCGTTTTGTTGTATAAATCCCGCACTAACAATTTATCTTCATGTATAATGTATATAGTACATAGTGATAAAAGTGTAATATGTGTACACCACGTATTTTGTAATAAAGTTACATCATTAAGGGTACATATTTTCACAGATCAAATAGAAGTTCCAAAATACATTTGAGCTCCCAACCGCCTACGAAACCGCACGTCTCGAGATCGCAAAGTATATTAAGCGGTACTTCTTCGTCTCGTGCGGTACAGCCCGGAGTATTTCAGGAATTCATAACGCGTCCCGTGGCCGTATGTCAAACAAAGTGTCCCGGTTCAAAGCGAACGAGTATTTATGTACCAGACCGCTCGGAGGCTTACACACAAGTTACAGCACCTAATGAGTTTGGCGAAGTTCGCATTTTGCCACAACAACAAGGAGATTACGTCGCAACTTTGTTTTTTGTCGGTTGAAATTTTGACGTTTGGAGGTCGCACGGACGCGCAATTTCGTGTCGTTAGTTATTACAAAGTGAACTCGTGCGCGTGTCTTTAGAATTTTCGCTAATTAAAGCCTTTCAAACAAACATTAAGGACACTGATTTAAAAGAAAATATATCTGTTATTCCTCTTAATTTTTTCTTCGATTTCTTCATTTCACTGCCTAGTTAGTTTCTTTACAGACCGGTGGTTCAATCTCACTAGTCGGCATTTCCCGTATATGTTTTTCTATACTCTTTCAGCAGACAGGAAGACGGCCCACTTGATGGCAAGCGGTTACCAATTTACCATCGCCTATGGAGATTTGCAACTTCAAAGGTGCTACAAATGCACTGCTGCTCTCTTTAGGGAGCCTGGAACCTGGTCACTAATGCGGGAAGACAACTCACGTTGTTATGGTGGCATATCTTAGATCAAGAGTGGTAACCATCCAGTCGGGCCAACATCCTACCACCTGGCTGTGGGTTCTTTTGTCGCCTCTTATGACAGGCCTATTTTTCCGTTCTTGCTCGGATAAGACTGTTAAGTTTCTTTACAAACCTCGATAGATCCTTTCATCACTTTATTCTCACTTGTCGCAATTACTCTTATATATTCTGCTATACACTTTGTACTCTCTTTTCTTCTTTCTTCTCATATTCTATCGATTATTTATCCCATTGTCAATTTTCTTTACGGATATCGATGGCTCCTTTTATCACTTAAAATCCCACTTGTTGCTGTTTTTTATATATATTCTGCTTTTTCTCTTTCAAGTTAAATAAATGCAATTTCTGTTTTCAACATACATAACATATATGGCAACCATTTTATCTTTCACTCTTTAAGAGAAAATATATCTAGTAGCACAAAGTTTTCTTGTGATTAGATAGCATATTCATCAAGGAATTATTGTAGATAGGTACTAATTACTACGTATTAATGAAACCGATTTTGGTGTTTGTTTCTATGATATTTTTCACCAATAGTCGCATGCAATAATACTTACATCTACACCTTAATAATAATGTTATAATATGCAAGTCAGATCAGAAAACTGACTAAAGTACTTGATCTCTGGTCGTCCGGTCAAACCTATGTATTCGAATGAGAAGATCTTTAAGAACCAAGTTTGTTTAAAAATCCAAACCTTATCTCAAGTTTTATAAAAAGCGATTAACTCATTTTTAATCCTTAGTGGAGCGGAGTTGAAATTTAATTAGGTGTTAAGTTAATAAAGTGCGCGGCGGGTTGGCGTGATGAATGGGAATCACGGTTGCCTGCTAACAAGCGGACTGCCGAATAGTTGCGTTAATTGATTGCCCTTGGAATTAACATAAAATCGCTCCGTTATGACGACCTTTAGTTGTAAAGGTATATTTATTAAACGAACCGCCAAGGAAATGTTATTCTGCTCAAAGTTTTACGATAAAGTAGAAAGAATATGGACGTGCAGACAGATGTGCACGTACTTATAACCAAGGCCGTCTTACACCCACATTGAGTAATGTAAATATGTATATAGATAGACAGACGGAAGCATAGGAAGCTTAGAAGATGTAGCAAGTTGTTTTAATATAAATGGATGGGAACACTTTCTATCGGATAGATCAAGTTTGCATTTTTTTTGGCTAGATGGCAAACGGCTTACCTAATGAAAAGTGGCTACCGCTCCCCATAGACGTTTGCAGCACCAGGGACGCAGCCAACGCATTGCGAGCCTTTACGTTAGTATAGAGGCGATGGGCCGGATGAATGTGACGGGTCGTTGCAGGAATAAATAACCCGTTCATTTGCAAAATATGTAATTCGATATATTTACATAATCGAAAAAACTAATATCTAAATTATAACTGGATTTAAAACGATTAAATTTTTTGACATTTTTGTCATGACTATTATCTCTATATGTAAACATAACAGTTGTCAATAATAACTTAAAATTCGCCAGTCAGTGGGCGAAAAGGTTTGTTTCGCCACAAATGGATTATAAGGGATGTATAAATATGTACATATATATGTATCGGAGGAATCGAATCGAATCGAGTCGAGTCAAATTAAATCATTTATTTACTCAAAACATGGTAAATAAAAACATTATATGCCAATATATTTTTTTATATGGTTCACATGGTCAGACAGGAGAAATGGGATTGATGGGAATGCGGTAAGGAACCTGAGATAGAGGGGAGGGGGAAATAGACCATCGGAAACGAAATTGTCACTCACTCTACATAATACGATTAGCTCAAAGCCAACCGTTTCACGCCGATATTCTGTGAGGATTTGGTATTGCACAGATCGAGCCGGCCCTAGGAGACATAAATAAGATAAAACTTCAGTACATACCAACAATATATATACCTACATGTAACATGAGTGCCTCAATTCGCAACCTGTTCGCTTTCAACCAGCCAGATTTATCTCCCGTTGAAGATTTACGTATCGAGTTCACGGCTAGCATCGCTGTCGTTGATCGCAACACAGGAATCGCAGTAAAATGTGAATTGTAGTCGTAAAAATGTCTATCTGGTACTTTCCCGTTCATTAGAGTTGACCGGCGTTCGCCGACCCGATAAAAGGGCTCGACTGTAAGCTTCTTTACAGCGCGCCTCATTACGTTTGTTCTCGTTTCCTTACTTTAACATTTTTTATATTAAACTGAATCCGGTTTATTTATTTGGATTTGAGACTGTTGTGGTTGTTCTCGGCGTAATTGTAAAAACAGCGCGATTTATTTGGATTATGGTTGTTTTATTTGCGACGCAGTTTGTTGTTATTTTTTTAAGTCGTTATCGACATTGGGAATGACTACATTGTTTATACTGCGGCAATCTTTACGACCTCTTCAGATTAGCCGCAAGAAGACTGCGCAATGCCCGGTTATGCCCGGTATTAGAACGAAATGCAACCGTTAAATATATATATCCTTTTGTAAGACAGTGAAAGGTCTGTGATTGAGCGATACAATCAAGAGCTACGTTTTACAAAGAAGAATTAGATGGAGGTTCTCTGAAAGACTGTGTTAGGCAGTTGTCTGTTACAAACGTCGTAGGCTGCGTTCGCTGTGACGTACGCGACCGACGAATGCGATAAATGAAAATGTACTAAGTATAGAAGTTCCACCCGCCTTACGTGGTGCACATATGCACCGTGTTTATACGTTAGACATCTGAGACAGATTGCAATGCATTTTCTTAATAAACGTTGTTCTAGTCCATCATACCGTCCCCAGTATGTGATGTTTGTAACAGCTCACTGTCTGAACGTCCTCCTGTTGTCGCAAGAGGTCGATAGTGGGGTGTAAACGATACACTTTTTCGTTGGTAATTACTGATCAATAATTTACCAAAAGTCTTCTAAATTACAAATAACCACGTTACATCGCATATCTTATGCGATGTAATGTGGTTATTTTGTAAATCTCCTCAAATCATTGACATAAAACCATTTTATTTCTTAGTTTTTTTTATCAAAACAGGCTAGAAAAAGGCCACCACTCACATTCATTATATTAAATTTAATAGCCATTATGATTTTAAAGGTATTAAGCAATATAAAACCGAATAGAGAAATTGCTCATAAAATGTCAAGCATACACAGAGATAAATAAAAGGAATAAAATGTATTTGATATACTAAAAATAAATATAATTTCATTGTGAAATTACGTCGTTATTACAAAGGCTAAGCTTTCAGCGGCAGATATTTTTTCCTTTGTCAAATAAAGTGCTTACAGTACAGTTTGATAATAAAATAAAACAACCGAAGTAACACAGTATGGTACTTTATTTGCTCGTAAACAAAAATATTGCTTAAGTCGTCGGGATCAGTCCATTTTTTTTGTATTTTATAACATTTTGCTTAGTAGAAAAAAAAACGACGTCATCAGTGTCCATTAACATTGCGTGAGTCGGTTGTTTGTCGAAATACATGACACTGACACAGTGGATAAAAAAGTATATAATTATTACTATGAGATTTTTCTTCTTCTTTGTTCAATAATGGCTTGGCACGATTTGTGCATTCAACCAGAAGATTTAAAAGGGCTTAATTAATTTGTTTTAATGTCATTGGCCTAGAATCTCCATATTGTGTTCCAAATATGAAAATTTAAAATGGCTACTAGCCATATTAAATAGAAATTAGAGTTTATGAAACTGACAGCTATACAAAATACAGTGCACTTTAAAACAAACATTGTATGCAGTGTTACCATTTAAAAGCTATTTATTTAATAGCAGGTTTAGAATATGATCAAAGTAATGGCCTTTTCTTAAGATAATCCTCTAAAGCCAGACGAGTTTATTTGAAATCAATAGAATTAAAATTCTTCCCTCAGTAAAGTCGCACACATAAACCATAATGGGTGTACTTGAGTTTATTTTAGGGCACCGACAACGTTAACAATCCTTTTGCGAATTGTGTTAAAACATTAAAGATTTTGTTTTGATAGGTATTATTGTTAGATCTAATGCTAATAACATATTTTAAATTATGGCGCTTATTCATAGTGTGTTTAATAGAGTAGGAATAATAAATATCTTTTTAGAATTGAAAATTTCATTACTTAAAACATTTAAGAATCAAGTAGTAAAGTATGTTTCAGAAATGTAGTATAAAAGGAAATTAATAAGAAATGAATTTCTTAGTATTGCTTTTGTTGCAATTTTATAATATGTGTTGTTGGCGTGCTTTGATCCAATAAATCAATGCTAAGAATTTTGAGCCACTGTGCCAGTGTTAATGTTTCAGATAAGAGTTAAGCTTCGGCCGTTGGTGTGGCCTGAGCGGTAGCGACGCTTGTGGTGGTGGAAACCGTGTCTGGGTCTTGCTCGCGGACTCCCAACCAGGGGAGACGCTTGGTCAGTTCCGCCCTAAACAAAAAAACAACAAAAGTTTATTTGAGCGCTATAGCACAGAGCCCTTCAAAGGATGTAAAAGAAAGTCGGCAAGCAGTCGCATTGTAGGTCCCCAAGGTAAGAAAGTTGCTTGTTTTTATACAAGGGGCCACTCTCGGACCCATCTCAAACACCCAGACCAAAGCAAATAACGCAAAAATCGTTTACGAAATTTGCCATGCCAGGAATCGAATAGATTCAAATTGGTACCCTATTTATATTACATTTATTTGACTTTTTATGCATAATAAGACTTAAAATAAAATGTTTTAGTATCAATATAATTTAAAATGTAAAAGTTAGGTATAATTAGCACATACATTCAAACATTTTTACGGCCATAGGTGAGATACGGTGATACTAGTCACACACTTTTATTAGCTATTGTCGACACACAACTATCTGTAGGTATCTCTATAAATTAAGATTAATTCATTCATTCATTCTATCGCACTCAAAGCCTCTGTACTGCAGTGATGTATGTCGGCAAAGGTGAGCCTTTGATTATGATTAATATGATATCTATTCTTGGTTAGGTTATATCTATTCTTATCTATGATTGGTTAGGTGTAGGCTGAAGCCAATCATAGAAGTCGTTAAAGTGGAGATAAACAGGTTCTGGATGTGCCCATGATTGGAACCTGGCCACTAATGCCGGAATACAACCCAAGGTCGTTATGGCGGCATACTTTAAGACGGGGTGGTAGCCTTCCAGGCGGCAAATACTCTACCACCTGGGTGTGGGTTGTTTTGTCGCCTACAACGACAGGTCTCCGCGAAGCATAAAACCATTTTACCTGTACCGACTATCTATCTAATAGAATAGTTCCTCGATGACTTACTCTTTGCACCTTATGATCGCCGCTGGTATAATGAGCCTCGCAGTATTGACACGGCTGAGTGGTAGCTGTAGCTACGCCCATGTAAGAAGCACAAGCATAGATTTCAGACTGTCAAGTATGTTTACCTGTATCTGGGGTGATTGATGGCGTAGACCCATGGGTCTATACACGATACCACCTTGCAACACACAGCTGGCACCATCGTTGCAATTGGGGTTAGCAGATTCCTGTTAAAAAAGAATTATGAGCATTTAGATTTAAATAACTTATATTGTTATTCTACAATATGAGATAGATTTTTAATATTTTTCATAGAATAAACTTTATAGATAGATAGATAACACTTTATTGTACACCATTACAGAAAAACTTACGAACTAGTATTATTATAGTACGGTACAAAGGGCGGTCTTATCGCTAAAAAGCGATCTCTTCCAGACAACCCGTGGCCAGGGTATTCCAATCCGAATTGGCGATGGTGGTATACATAATTATTGTATGATTACTTAAAATTTTATTAATAAATATATAACTATACTATATATACAAATATACACATAAATTATATACATATATAAGATATGGCGATAATATGCAACTATTTCAACATTGTTGAAGTTTAAGTACAGAAGACAACAGGCGGTCTGATCACTAAAAGCAATTTCTTCCCGACAACCTTAGGATGGATTAGAAAAAAAATGTATAACATGTGGGTTTTGCAATATAAATAGAATGGCAGTAGAAAGTACAATAGACATAGAAATAAGACAAAAATATAAACATATTGATATATATAAATAATAATAAATATTTTAGTAATATTGCATAGAATTACGTTAACGTAATTCTATAATCTCCCATATTAATATGGGAGAGATAAAGGATGTGATAATTGATTTTAGAGCCCGAGGTAATAATCTTTCTCGAGTCCCTTGAACGCCTGAAGAGATTGCTCACGCCTGATTTTCGCATTCCACAATTCAATTCATACTATATTAGGTTCTATAGATAATCAAAGATATAATAAACACTATAATGCAAATGTCTCCTAGATTGGTAGAAAGAAAATTTACGTTGAGAGGCAGGCCGTTTGAACGCAACCGGGATTTAACGTCATGAGGATTCAAGGACGTTATTGGAAGTGCATACATGTGTAAAATTTCGTCATCAATAATTCTGAAGGCTAATATTGTAACAAATAAATTCAGTTCCACATTAAAATCCGAGATAAATTTCAACGAATTTACTGTCGCCAAAAAGAATTGTTTTCACAAAATGAATGGCTTGTTCCGTCCAACATAAATGGCTAAGTTTTGTAGGACAGATCTTAAATTTATTTCAAAGCGAAAAAGCATTTTACGGCCTTTTTATACAGCGGTAAATAAAACAGAAAAAAAAACTTTTAAGAAACTTTGCTACGCGCCCCTCGTCTTAAGAATTTGCCACGTAATGCTGTCTCTGGTGTTTTATGTTTTAAATGAAAATAGTTGCTAGTACACGCCGCATCGACATAAGATCTCTCCTTGAGCTTAGGATCGACTGACACCCGAGCGACACCAGAAACCCTTCTCCACGTCTGTTCTCCAGGGCCTCGCTGGAGTATTTGCTGCTACCACCAAGATCTGCACCGACGGAGGTTCCAAGCGGGCTCACCCCCAGACCCTTCTTCGCACTCCACCACGTACGTCCTATTCGTTACGGCTTAATTATAATAACCTTACAATTTATTTTGGTTTGTTATATAATCATTTTTGATAAATCATCAATAATGTTACAATTGGACCACCTGCATATTTGTACAGCACATTTATTACCCTTCAACTTCATCTACCTATTATTGAAGCCCTTTTGTCACCTTCTTCTTTTGTTTACTTTGTGTTTGAAATTTTCGATTGGAAAAATAGCCCATTGTGTATTGTAATCTCTTAGAGTTATTATTATATTGTGATCACTAACAGGTGTCTCGTATTTAAAACACAAGCTGGAATTCTCCACGCGGCCGACAGATATATTGCATCGGTACAGTATAAAGGAATGCCCCAACTGAGAGATGAGGCAGCTTAGTGATAGTCACAAGCGAGACAAGACGCGAGATAAACTATATGGTGACCGACTTTGCGCATGTTATTGAATCATGCATTACGTTTGTACTGTTTGTGTCTAGTTATATTTGTACCTGGGTTATACGTGTTTGTATAGGTCTAATGAATTCTATTGTAATTCTAATGGCAGTTTAATTCGGAATCCTGCAACTCGTAACAATATTATAAAAACAAGTAGAATCTACTTGCCTGTCACCAAAAGCGCCGGTCATAGTAACAAAAGCATAAGGTGTCCACGCGCACACAAAGAGGAAGAATATGGTAAAGGCAACTTTAGCAATCCTGATTTCAACGCTTCGGCTCGCATCCTCTTTGTTAGATGCCAGGGATTTTACGTTCATCTTCTTGGCTTGTTCTTGTAACATGCGTTCGTGGAGTCGCACCTGAAACAACACATGTTCTAGATATAGGTATGTACAGTAGGTCAGTACTTAAACATAATATCAAGCTATTTCTTGTGAGAACTAACCAAGGTATTGGTAATGCGTGACAAACTCCAACTTGCTCAGATTTCTCACATATCTTTCGCTTCAAATATTTTCATCTACGTAGATGAGATATACGTATACATGCACTATAGTAACAGCCCAAAACGTCCCAATGTTGGATTCGGGCATCGCACTATAAGAGAACGGACAGTATACACGCCACGCTTGTCCAAGGCGACACATCGATTATCTCGATGTTTTCCTTCGCCGTTGTTAGCACATGGTGATTGTAACAACATGCACATTAATTAAGTTAAAAGACTGGCCGGAAATAATGGGAAGGTGGCGCATTCTTTCCGGCCAGAATTCGAACCCGCGCCCTTTGAGTCTTCTTTTTACCACGACGTGTACATGCACGTCTGTTTTGAATTGCAGTACCTGAGGTTTGTTGAATTTGGGCATGATAGCGTGACGCACATCCACTCCCTGTTTGAATCAAACTTATTATTTAATGCTTTCGCGAAGTTTTAATACCGAAATATGTATGAACATTAGTACACTGCGACAATTTCAATAATTAATTAGAACCTAGCAAGTTACTAATAATAAAGGAATTTTGAATCTTTTTGTTGCAAAGATGGCAATAAGCAGACGACCCAGTTCATGGAGAGTGATTACCATGGCCTATCAACCTTTGTAACACCAATGTGAACAGCCAACGTCTTACCAGCCTTTATTTAGCATGCAATAAAGAGGACGGAATAGTAGGATGAAGTATAGGGATCAGACATTACTCATGTCATTAGATACAAATGTTAGGATATAGGATTGGAATAGAGGGATTGGATAAAAAAGGTTAGATAGGGGGGAGTATCCGCTAAATATATCTACAGAATATTATATCGACGATGTTCTTTTCAAAATTTGCGATACTTTGTACATAGGTATGAGGATGTGAAATATTTGCTACGTTAAACAGACCTTCAAACCGTTTAATATAACCGGAATTTAGGATAGGATAGGGCGATGAGATAGTGGAATCAGATATAGGGAACGGGATTGTACGACTGGGCCAACGGAACTCTCACTCATGCACACACGAGACACGATACACACAGAGCACAGAAGAAAAGAAATAGTGAGAAAAATCCCCAACTCAACAGTCGGAAATAAAGGCGTAGATAGACTATAGTCTATATAATAGTATCAACGTTTCCATCGAGATTTGTTGATTGGAAAAATTGTGTATTGATAAAATCAGTTGTAAACAAAATGGAAACCTTGTACGTATCAAGAATTTTTTAATTAACGAAATACGACTTTTATTCGATTTTTGTTCAGATATTTTTTTAATGGACAAAATGTAATTATACTATATTCAATAGAACTGTGTGGGTCCAGATTACACTAAATTGCTTTTTTAAAGAGATTTTATGTAGAAAATTTCACAACAAAGAAATATCTCTAGTTTTGTGACGATGTTCAGAATAAAACCTATTTTTCAATACAATAGACGTCCCTTTACTATCGTATTACGTTTAGATGGTTTGATTAGATCTGAAACTGTAAAGTTAAATTAAATTTCGAGTTTGTCCATCAAGTAAAAGTTTAATACGAAGCTTTACATATTTTAATAGACTTCAGCATACCTTATCAAAAAATGTAGATGTTACATAATTTTTCATAAACTATGTAAGCTACATTTTTGAAATTGTGGTATCGTATATTAGCTATGAAATATTGAATACTTTTCCTGTATATCAGATATAAGGAACTATTTTATTAAAATCTAAAATATATAATTCTAAACATTTGTACAATGAAGCTGTTAAAAAAACAACTGGAATATACTATATACGCGATGGAGAACGCGAAGCATTTTTTTTAGATTTCTTGTCTGTTTGTCAGTAAATATACAGAGTATTCACGTAAAAATTACTGGAACGATTTATGAGGTTTTCGCTGATCGCCAGCAAATTCTTACACAAAAAATCCGCGCTATTTTTAACCCGGAATACCATGGGAATTTTTATGGAATGATTTAAAATTACCAAAGGAAAAACATCGAATTCCAATGCGATTTTTTCACTGTTCGATACCAAAAGTATGTAGTAATGTGATATTTTTGTCCCGGGAATTTTCTCGGGAGCAGTTTGTAATATGGGTGCTTACATTCTTTTATAAATGTTGTGTCCCGGGAATGCCGCAGGAATTTCAAGTCAAGCGTGGACGAACGCTTGGGCATATCCTACTATACTTTAAACTTCTTCGAGATATGTTCTTCGATTTTAGTAATCATAACTTATAAATGCTAGATTTAATAGATACTATATTAACGTGCTATATCTCTATGGGTTATATTATTGAGCCTGTTAATTAATACGCAATTATATTATGACGCCTGTCTTCCTTATGAGAAGGCAGGACAAAAGGATCTCTATTTGCTGCGGTCTAGGTCATAAATAAAGCAGAGAAAAGTTCACTAACAAAGTTATCCGTTGTTTTTATACTTAACTCATTATTTTTAGAAGTTTTATCTATCTGAAAGTTATAATGGGCACTGAAACGCTTATGGGATTATAATAAATATTTTACGGTTTGAGACAGAAATTACATATATTTAGATTTTCATGTATTTTCAATTTCAACATCTTGCAGGATTCAGAAGATGCGAATATACATATATAAATTAATATTATGTAATACCACTCGAATGGTCACTGGTACAGTTAGTATATAACATAACATAAAATAACAAGTATTTACATAATATTACTAGAGATTCAATCTAAATTGACTTTTAAGGGTGAGAATTCAAATACAAAGTAAATAAATACAAGTGAAGTAAAGGTAATATATTCACAAATCCTGAAAATTGTTTTGTTGGTCCCTGAATCCCGTCCCAAGAAAACAAAACTATTTTCGTAAACTAATATTTCACCCAGGAATGGAGAATACATGAATAATATTAGGGTCCTAATTCAAATTTTCCCTGGACATGCCTATTCAATGATTTTTACATAGCATTACAAGAAGCGGTTTTGAAAATAACAACATTTACGCATTTTTGTTATAATCAGTGAATGTTATAATATGTGTATATGCTCGCGATTTCGCCATGCTCGACTTGAAATTTCCGCGGGATTCCCGGTACACAAGTACAGCCGCATTAAAAAATGTAGCTATGGTTTTAGTAAAAACTGGTCGGAATATGTTGATTTTTATGGACTCTTACAATTTCAAACCGCTCCCAGAAAAAGTCCTCGGGATTCCCAGACAGAAAAGTAACAACAACCGCTATGAAATCCGCTTAGTAGTTTTTACGTGAATCCCGAACTAACAGTTGTTTTTTAAATAACTTTAATGTACAGACAATAATAATAATATAGATATCTAATATTGTCTATATTACCGATGGTATTTAAAAAAAAAGCATAATAATTTGCTTTTACGTATGTTTGCTACGTGATATCTTTTTTAAAAGTTAACACTTTTATATGATTGGTTTCCATGGGATTTTTGTGGTACTTTGGTAACACCGAGTAGAACATTTTGCCAGAGAAATGCAAGAATTTCATAGGGTTTTAAAATTGAAGCCTATAATAGTACAGGCTAATGGCGCGGGACAAGCTCGTAGTGTTGTTTTTATTACTGGCTGAATTGCAAGAGAATTAAAAATCAATCAAAAACTTAAACATCTCTTATAAGTTGTAATGAAGTTTACAACACATTTCGAATAAAAAGTTTAAGAAGAGTTTTTTAATGAAATAAATGAATATTATATATTTATATTTGTATGGGCTCTTGAAATATATTAAAATACATAAAACGAGTAGTAGTACAAACCTCGAAGGCCGTTCTTTCCCTTTAACATTCCAAACCCTTTCAATACAACGTCGGGAATTTATATGAATCAGAAAACAAAATGGAATCTAATTAATAAACAGTTTTCTTTTTCTCTCTTAACTTATTTCATTCTAGAAGTAATATATAAACGAAATAGTT
This sequence comes from Dendrolimus punctatus, assembly GCA_012273795.1. Taxonomy (NCBI): domain Eukaryota; kingdom Metazoa; phylum Arthropoda; class Insecta; order Lepidoptera; family Lasiocampidae; genus Dendrolimus; species Dendrolimus punctatus. Next base: position 16,240,669 of record CM022540.1, on the reverse strand, counting down.
TAAATAATGAAACTAGCAACTTTAAAAATATCGTACTTTGTGTAGCATTATGCCTTTATTTACGACTGTAATAAACGATGTAAATCCTCTATTTTAAAATATTTCTTTTTAATTAAAAAAATATGTTGAAATAGAGGTTTTTAAAACGTTCTAAAAATGGTATCGGTCAAAGTATTCTGCCTAACCTATTGTACAAGTTTTTTGTTATACGAGTATTTATTTCTGCTTGTTTTGTGTGTATCGCAATTAATAATAAATCTTTTTTCTTTCGTTTCTTTATCTAAATCTGATAAACTATTATTTAGCCGTTTTATAAAGCCACATTTGGCATCTACTAAACTGATTTTAGTAGTTACGTTAATTATCTATGATGATACGATTAAAATTGGAATCAAATAGGGATGTCGCGCATTACCGAATCGATAAACATAAAACGATTTGTTAATTTAAAAAGTATATTTTACGTTACGTTACCTTTTTTATCTTTAAAATATATAAAATATGCGTAAGTCAATTACAATTTATGTTAAACTTTTCGATTATACATTAATCTCCAAGTCGCATCACTAATAATTAAGAAATAAAGTGTTGACAAACATAACGTTGTCATGTTTCACGTTTCTAAAGAAATTTGATATCAATTCTTTTGATATTATTATAAAGTGAATTCGTCGGTTTTCATGAAACATTTAAAAAGTGGTTTCTAAGGGCTCAATTTTATTATAAGTTACACATGAGAAGACTTTCGTAACTTTTCATATTCTGTGGAAGAAACAAGAAATATATAAAGATTAAAAATAGCACTTTTGAATTTCGAATCCATTTGTCTACGGGCAAAAGAAACACGGATAAAACAGCGCTAAATTTACAATTTCGGTCGGCGGGACGTGTCGGTCCAATTTCCGGGTTAAGGAAAAAGTGGAAGTGTCGACAATCTGAGTTTTAATTATCACACTCGTTAAATCTCTCCGATGACGTCTCAACGAAAAATTCGAGAAATGAAATCCTTTTGTCTTTTTTATATAATATTTAATTGTGAGACATTGTATTTTTGGGCCTTTTCTATTTCCTCGCTTACGTTATGCCCACTTCAACGGCAGCAAAGCGACGAGGAAAGTGGACAGCTCGAGTGTCAAATTTTTATTCTAATTTGCTTTTAACATATCGGCGCAATGTATACGAGGGGTATGAAAGGTATGACTTTACACCTATGACTTTCACTGATTTTATTTTTGATGATATAATAATAATAATTCAGGATAAAAATCATCAAAGTCAAATACATGATATTTCTATATTCATTTTTATATTTAAACGGTATTTTTCACATTGGGTTAGGCTTTTTTATAATTCTTAAAGAACCTTCAAACGAACTCTAACTCAATATGAATAAGACAGAAGGTAACTAAATCTGCTTTAAAATAAAAATTAGAAACAATAAAAGACGTGCTTACTAACAACTTGCGTAAATTTAGTTCTATATAGAGTCTAGCTGTTTCAAAGTATTCACGATATAATGGTGCCTGAAGATACTTTAGGTATAACCGTTATTTTTATAATAAATATTTTAAGAAATTATTGCACATTGAGGACCACGAAAGCCACCGCTTAAAGTGGCTATCTATCAATCTATAAAAATGTGCTGTAAATCTTTGTGTTTGAAATAAATAAATAATTATTATTCTTATTACTGATATTTCGGTTTTCGGATTATAAATTCAGTTACATATGTGCTATTGAATCTTTTATCAATTTCTTAATAAATAATCTTCTAAGATGTGCACTAGATTCATATAGTTTCTATTAAAATATGCCAAGTTAAAATTAACCGGCGAACTTTAACGGCTACAAGTAATAAGTAGATTATCGAGAAAAACGAGTCTTCAAAAACTTATCTCACTTTTCTACTGGTACCTAATTTAATAAAGCGGCGGAGGAAGTTGGGTTTCGTAGAAAATTAATAATCGCACCAAGTATCCCGGGTCTGGGTCGAGTTTTAAACTCGTACCATCTATTATCCGTTTATCCCGAAACGATTCTTGCGGTGATGATATATACGTTAGACGAGAGTACTTTTTGCACGCTTGCCTCGTGTCAATTTTAATTCTTGTAAGCGCCAAATATAGAATTAAATTATTTTTTATTCGTCGTCATCCATTTGCCAGTCCACTGCTGGACATAGGCCTCCCCAAGACGTCGCCACTCATCCCTCTCCTCATATTTTCTCATCCAGCGCCTGCCGGCGACCTTGCACAGGTCGTCGGTCCATCGGGCTGAAGGGCGTCCGACACTACGTTTACCGAGACGCGGTCTCCACTCCAGGACTCACCTGCTTTCATCTTGTCGACCCAACCGTTAACCTCATATGTCTGCAGTACCCCCTGTCCTCAGGAAATCAGGATCTGGCGACCGATTGATGGCGGTATAACCATCCCAACAAAGCCGGCCTAAAGAAATCCCCTGTTCAGAGACGGGCAGCAGCGTCTCTGATGCAAATAGATCGGCACTGTGGTTACCGACCCGCATGCCAAGCGTGGTAACTATGGCATTTAACCCCCAATATTTTTTATTGCTTACATGCAATTTGATTAAATTTTATTTAAAAACCTTTCCTTCTATATAAGTAAAAGAATAGAAAAATTGCGCGTGTTTAAAGTAATTTTTTTTCAACCAATTGTAGAGGTGACGAAGTTTAAAAGCGATTTTCACTTCCTTTCGAACTTTTCCCGTTGTTTTTGCTACCGTTTCTCGTATTTACGATTGTTTGAAATCACGATTCAATGTTGAGAGTAACTTTCGACCGCCGCATCGCTTGTATTGAGGTAAAATTGGATCTGAAAATTGGATACGAAATTCGTACACTTCTTGTTTTATTTTATCGCATTGTTTTGTTGAAATCTTTAACGGAATACCTAAACAATTGTCTTTTAAGTTGAAAACGTTTCACAAACCATCTGGCTTTTGGATAAATATAGTACAATAGCGGAGTTGTCAAGTTAATATCTTGAATGTCGAGGGAAGGTTAAACTGAATGTCGCCTCCGAACGCCTATATTTTTTACTTTAATCATCATTAGTCTGCGGTTTTTAACCTATGCCTACGTGAAAATTAATTTATGTGCTTAAAGTAATGAACGTCTCAGTCGTCAAAGTTGCATTAATGATGAGTCGCGTATTTGTCTGCGAAGTTTGAATTTGGCTTAATATCCAACCGGGAATAATACTAGAAATAACCAATTATACGTATTTTGCTGATAATTAGTTATTTTAGTCTGGGAGTGACAACGCAATTATTTAGTTTATGATAGGTGTGCTTATTATGGTTTTTATAGAGGATTTTAATAAACATTAAAATTATATATTACTATTGTTTAAATATTACTAAGATAAAAATAATATCGTCAGTATACTCTAATTAAAGAAGCTTGAAGTGAAATGTTCAACAGCTTAACATGAAATTGTTTGTCAGAAAGTTCCTAAAATTTCTAAAGGAAATCAGAGACCCAATATAGATAAACTTAAGTATTTTGTCAGACATCAAATAAATAGGTTAATTGAAAACGGGATGAGGCGTCCAACTAATAACAGTAGGTAGTAACATCCGTGAACATTTGGGCCGGTCCCCGGGCGAATTACACAGGATGGAAGAGGCCCTTTCGGTCCTTATGAACAATTGTTAAAGCCGATCGCCTACTAATAGGCCGCAAAATGTTCACTTTTTTTTATTGTCAGTGTTTTCATTCTGAAGGAAACTTCGATGAGGTATTAACATTACATAAGAGTTTTCTACATTTATAGGCAGATTTGAATATAGGGAAGAGGGGTGAGGAGGATCCCTACACTCGTGGTTTATTAATCGTATTTTTTTTATTAAATTAAAAGTGTCTTTTAATGTTCATAGCGTAATACAGAATGCTTTCTTAGTTTGAGCTCCCGCCTATTCTGTTATGTTTTGAGGTCCTTGGTGGATCAGTGAAACAATTAACTCAATTATGAATGTTTAATATTTAAATACTTATGAGACAGTCGACATCACTAGTTCTCTTGCACAAATGGCTTCCTGTACCATTTGTGCAAGAGAACTAGTGATGTCGACATACATTAGTGATGTGCATTGTAACATAAAATATCGAATAGATTCGATTTCCAACATATTCCACCTTCTTTTTACCAGGAGAAAATCCGATTGAGGAAAATCAGTCGCGCGAGGAGAATCTGGCGTGTGGAATTCATTTATTCAGGGTGGCAGTAGCATCCCTGTAGGAATACTATAGCTACGCCACGTTTGGGATACCTACTAAAACCTAAGTGTATATTGTCCGGGTTATGGGATCGCTTGCGCATTCACTTCCAGCCCGAACGGACGATGGGCGGCCCCTTTATGGGCTGGCCCTTCCATTGGAACAGGCGCCCAGGTCACCAGAGAGACCAGGCTCTGCGGCTATCTCGGCGCCTGTACCACCTAACTGGCGGTTAACTAAAGTCATGCGCAGAAGGTTTGCGCATGATAACATCTCCCGCTTCCCACAACCACAACCCGCTATCGTCTAGTTTCTTATAAACCTTCTGCGCACGACTTAATTGTTAAGTTTTTTGCTTTACTTTTATGTTTCGTGAAAATGAAAAAAGAAAAAGTTTTACTTTTTTTCTTGTCCATCCCAAAATAAGGACACTTGCCGCTTGTGCCCTTCCCAAAATATAGCTTGGATTCGCCCTTTCATTGTACAAAGTCTGATATTCAAACATAACAGTCGAATTTCAATTTGTTGTTCAAAATTAAAAGCACTGAATTTTATAGTAGATACTCTTAATCTGATTGAGCTAAATAGTGATGTTTATCATATTTCTAGGAGAATAAGTCTCCGCGGAGATCACGAGTTGTAGTTAGTTTTAGTTTAATTAATGCTTTTACAAACGACGGTGCGGCAGGAGTAAGTTATTTTTAGATGATATTATATTTTGTAAATTCTGTAAAGGAGTTACTGGATTTTTGATATCTCATGTTTTAATCGTTTCAGGATCTTTGTTCATAAGCAATTTGTCTTGTTAAAAAGAGTATACGAAGTACCCCCGTTTATCCAGGATAGCGCCCACTGAAACAGTTTGCACTTTCTACGGCGCCCTCTGACATTTCCTACAATAACCGTTGAGTACACATCTCTTTCCTTCTTCTATAAATGAATTGCCGGCTTGTTCACTTGTTACCATTACTCAAACGCAACGACAGAGTGTGAATATTATGATGTCATTAAAATTATATCCACCTACAACCGAATTATAGCTACAACCATAGATTATGACAATTTTAAGAGTATAATAAACAATCTTATTTATTACTATCTATGCCCTGTGTTTGCCGTTTCGAAAATGTGTCCCGTCAAAATCGGTCCAGCCGTTTTAGAGATAAGCCGGAATATCCAGACAGACAGAGACAAAAAAAATAAAAATTGTTTTTTTGGTATATATACCGTATGTATTTATTATAGTTTCATGTATTAATTATATATAGTACAAAGCTGCTATTTTGACATTACAAACAGACACTGAAATTTTATTTACCTGTATAGATTTTGATTAATTTAATCGCTATGTGTGCGTGATTCCTAATCGGAAAACCTTTCACGGCGACACATGGTGGCAAAATTATTCAACGGAAAAGTTTGTGACGTAGTTGCGATTGGGTGATTCCAAAATGTGTTGCGGAACTCGCAAAACACAATGCTCCCGAAAATTGCCTTACCTTTATAAAGGATGTCTGTTTTAATCATAAAATTGCGAGTAAAATACTTCAACTTCAAAACACGGTGTTTGTGTTCGACCGTATCTAAATTTGTATATGGTAGACTTGTCACAGAGGTAAATGGATGAATTGTCTTCTAAAGGACGCATTATACTAAATTTCCTTTACGTATTTTAATTAAGGTCTATGTGATTTTTTTAAATAAATGAAGTGTTATATTTAAAAAAGGAATAACTGGCAGTTAACTTACGGCACCAAACAGCTGCGAATAGAAATAGCAGATGAGCGTCATCGGAATGCAGTAGCTCCAGACGAAGATGCAAGCAACGAACACCTTTGTGTCCTGGTCATCGCTGAAGTAGTCGAACGAACAGGTAGTTAAAAGCCCTCTGTATGGAAAAATATATCAGCATATAATATTGCGCTTCAAGGCTGTGCGTCTACGTGATAGTCTCAGATCGTGGGCTAGACGTGGGCAAGAGGCCCTGCCATAGCCCTAGTAAGTGTAGTTCCATATTGCCGAAGGGAATTTGTCCCGCTCCCACAGGGACCAATATTTATAGCATTTTTCTGTACGTGTTCAGCAGACAGGCAGATAGCCCACTTGATGGAAAGCGGTTACCATCGCCTATGGACATTTGCAACACAAATGCACTGCTGCTCTCTTAAGGGAGACTGGAACCTGGTCACTAATGCCGGAACACAACTCAAGGTTGTTATAGCGACATACTATAAACCTGGGGTGGAAGACATCCAGATGGGCAAATGCCCTACCACCTGGCAAAGCATAACACTGTGACCTTAATTTGTTACTTAAGCCATAAGTTCTAGAAATAGTTTTCCCTAAATTTTCGCGACTAATACACATAATTAAAACTGCGCTTTCGCAGTATTAAGCGCGGCATTTTATTTGATTTTTATTTCGACGTTTCAACGTTCGGCTAAATAATAACTTTAACATTACTCATTGCAATCTTTTTGTCTGCCGTGGCTACTAAAAAGAGACCGAAACATCTGATAAAAATGAAATTAAATGCCGCGCTAGGAACTATTAAACGTCGTTTTAATGCTAAAAATATATTTGCATAAATAAATATTATATATTGTTGTATTTACTTTATAGGTCAGTCACTTGCCATAACAAAAAAACGTTACATTTTTCAAGCAAAATTGTGATAAGGGATTGGTCATTGTGTCGATAAATAATTGAATTATCTCATTACGAGCGAAGACAATGGCATAATCTCTTGGCTACAGCGGATGGTAGCAATTTGTCACACAATTGGTACACTTAATTACGTATGTAGCCAGCACAAATAACTTGTATAATGTCCGAGATATGCATGTTGCATTCTGACTCAGTTAATTAAATTCTTGTTCACACGATACAATATCAATTTTGCAATTAATATTCAGATCGTACCTTTGTTATTATGTTATATTAGTTATGTTATATTAGTTATGTTGTTTTAGTGTATAGGCATGATTTATTTGTCAATGTTTAATATAATTAACGTATCGCAAATAACTCATTAAACCCATTGATATATGGCTATATCTGCGTGATACACTCAGTAAAACTAACATTATACCAGGTGTAGTAGTTAACTTACATATTATCGTAAAACAACAACTGCAAAGAATAAATATAAATGTAGGTACTTTATAGGAGATCTGTGTTTAGATTTTAATTAGCGCACTCTTGTACATAGTTGATATTATAAATTGAGTTTTAGTAAAATAGTGTCTGACTTAAATAATCATTGATTTTCAATCAAGGATCTTGAGTGTCTCTTTGGAAAAATATTGAGCCCTAAAAGATGACAAATACGAATCAAAGAATATTAGGTTTGTCAGTTTTGATATACAGCCATAAAATCCTTAAACATAATTCGTTTGCTGACCATTATTAAGAATAAAAATTCTTTTTACAAATTATAAGTAAAATATGATCATAAATACACTTACCAGGTACAAAGCGTCCCCATATTCTAAATGCTGGGAGGAGGGTAAATGGCAATGCCCAGACCCATGTGAAGACAATCAACAGAGCTGCTTGAACCCTATTAATTCTCCCATCAAGCGGGCATGAGATTGTCCTGAAAATGAAAGGCATTGACAGAATTACAGTTTATTATAAAAAAATATTTACACCACCAATTGAGAACCTTTTTGACCTTTCTGAAGTCGATTAAAAATGAGCAGTATTTTCTTTTTATTATTTTCATATTTTTTTATTTAATTAGACTAATAAAATTTTGTTATTTGTTCGTAATTACTTCTTATATAGTTGTATTCTTTACGGATACAATTCTTCTGTACTGTCATTAAAGTCCGCCTAAGCCGTTGGACCAATTTAAAATGAAATTTTGTGTGTGTATATGTGGTTCTCGGAAAGGGTATAGATTCACAATTGGACCCGGTAGATAGCACTGCAATCAGGTTCTAGATTTTTATTTTCAGGGGCAGGATAACGGCTACCTTGCCTGCTGTTCTTTATATATAAAAATCTCCTGTGCGTGTGTGTCACTGAACTCCTAAACGGCTGGACCGATTTCGATGAAATTTTTGTATGTGTTCAGGTTCAGGTTGATTCGAGTATGGTTTAGATACATAATTGGACCCGGTAGGTGGTGCTGTAATCGGGTTTTAAATTTTATTTCTTCAGGGCACAACGGATGCTAGGACAGCTAGTTTTGATATACTCGTAAAAAGGTATAATATAGTTTATATTAAGGTTCGTACTATAAATACTTACTTGTATCTATCGAAAGCAATGACGGCATTGGTGATCGCGCCGCCGATTCCAGAAAGCGCTCCGAGTACTGCGTAGACGTCACATCCAAGCTGGTACCCAACTAGGCGTTGGTAAAAGGAGTTGATGATGAGCAAAGGCATCTCCAGCATCATCATCAAGTCGAACACTGCTAGGTTGATCACGAACATGTTGCTTGCGCTCCGGAGAGATTTTGATCTAGTAGACGAAGAAAAGGATGGTTTAAAAATAAAGTGTTGACATCAGCTGTGACTATAAAACATACGGAACAACGGAACGGCCGTTTATGTTTCCACTTATACTTAGATATATATTTATTTTTTGCATTTTCTTTGCTTTACCTTATTAATTCATCCACACATCAGAACTTTTATATTAAACGATTAGTAATGTAACATAATAATGATGGTGTTCCTTAAATAAATAAATAAAAGGAAACATAATTACTAAATCAGCTATAAATTTTCAAAATATGAGAATCAGTATAATTGCGTTTATGACAAACAGCAAATTAAATGTGGAGGGGGATTGGAAACGAATTGTTTTTGACTATCTCCCGCTCCAGTTGTTTCTGGGAATGGTTTTCCACAATTTGGAGAATTGTCTAAATTTAATATGTCGTATAAGTAATGTCTCATTCTTGCTTTTTTATTGCATGTTCACCAGGCAGGCGCCCACTTGATGGAAAGCGGTTACAATCACCTATGGACATTTGTACCATCAAAGGTGCAACCAGTGTGCTGCCGCTCTTTAAGGGAGAAAGGAAACAGACTCAGCGTAATGCTGGCCACTAAGACCAGCGGTATTCTTCCGCCTGGAACCAGCAGATGGAGTCATAAAGGATAATACAATAATAAAAAACTGATTTAATTATATAATAAAACGGATTAATAGACAATTTTACACCAAAATAATAATACATACATACATAACTTCACGCCAGGTCCCTTGCGGGGTAGGCATGAACAACAGAGCGCCATAGAGGCTTATTCTTACACACCTCACTTGCTTCTTTGACATTCATAGCTCTTGTCATGCAAGCTCGTCTGTTCTTAAGGCTCCTGACATCACCTTCTGCTAATACACGATCAATTTGATCATGGAAGGTGTGTCGTGGCCTTCCGCGACTTCTGCATCCATCCACTTTTGCATTATATATCTGTTTAGTCATTCTTTCATCATACATTCTTTCCACATGCCCAAACCACCGGAGCATTCCTTTCCTTACTTTCACCCCGACCAGACCAACTCTCTTTCTTACTTACTTACTAAAATAATAATAATAAACAAATACATACATATACTTTGCAAGTGTCTTATTACTCCTTTGAATTTGAGTGATCTATTGTTCGCGCTAATCTTTTTGTTCACGCCGCCGTAAGAGGTCATAAAACCTTTATTCCTGTGTTGGTATTTCATGCGAATTTTTGGAAGCCATTAAGCTGATCATTTAACGACTTCAAGAACTAGTGAACGGCATGCTAGGAGGCCATGACTAATTTACAAATGAATGAGGGTCGATTAATCGGGAAGTGCTCTAGACGTGTTCCGACTGATAACGAAGCGTTACCCAGTGCAGTTTCGGAGGGAGTATCATATAAGTTTGCGCGATTTAGGTTTATCGCATTCTGTTACACTTGTAAGAACTGTGAATTACGTGTGTGTACTTCTAATAAACTTTGTGATAATTCCAACGGCATTTTTGAATTTACATAATAACAATATATTATCTAATCGCACCGTTTTTGCTACAGTTCCGCCTCCACCAGAAACCTATCTTCTGATAATTTCAAATTGTTGTATTACTATAGTTTACCAAAATTAACTTTTGCGTAATAAATTCGCTCTTTGACCTAATATAAAGTCTCGTAATTCGTCAAAAGCCCCAAAACTTGAAACTGAGATACGCAAACACGAAACTTCGTCAATTCGTTTAAAATTAATTTTAGCATAATAAACGCATCATTTCACCGTAGTAGGTCGGAGTTAATAATGTGGAACAATTTGACGATCGACCCGAGTGCTGCGCTGCCGTCACTTGGCTCTGATTTAATTAAGTTTCTAAACGTACCGAGATGGGACGAGACGGTTCGAGTGTCGCGAGTCCTGAAACCCTTGATACGACAAACAACCCTGAAATTGAACTTCAACTTCACAATTTGATTGGTGTGTAACCAGCTTTAAGTAAACGCAATTAGTTTGATCAAACGCTTCAATTAATTTTGGCCAAGCTATGCTTTTATGTACAAAAATATATTTATTCATGTTTTCCTTCATATATAGTTTTTAGACAATATGTTACAAAATTGTAAGACAAAAGCGCTGTTGTGTTAGCGTGTAATTAATGACTACTTAATGATATATAATGTGAAGGTATGGTTGTTTGGAAGTTTTTGTGTGCCTTTTTCTCGGCACTAACAATGAATGTTACGGAAAAAAAGTAAATATAATGTATCTATATATTTACTTTTTATTCTACAACAACCCTCTAGTCACTCTAAATTTAATCAATACTAGGCTTTCCTCAGGACTACAGCGATTTAAATTTAAGATGTTCACCCCATACACATTACCCTATATTAGAAAGTTATGCCTCATCTTCACATTCAGGCATGATCGGTACTCGTTGATTGTCTGTCATCGGCAAGATAATCGTCACGATCATCGTACAAGCATCCACACGATCGTCCGTGTGCTCACGTGCACGCAACTACACGCGAATTCTCTTTGTTGCGTGTCCAAAAAACCGACAAGTCACCGATCGCCGCGATCACGATGGCGTTTAAGGACGATGATGGGCGACTACAGACGAGTAGCCCTCTACACGATCGTACTCGCGTGTAATCGTCTGTGATCGCCGATTGTGAAGAGGAGGCATAAAAAGTATCCCGCGTTCATTTGTCATAGAGTCTATGTAATCTAAACTTAAAAATGATATATGAATATTTTATGATATACGGCTAATTAGCAAGGCTGTAAAGTAGCAATAATAAGGGCGGTTACCTTGAAGAGATACTAGCCCGTTGTTAAATTTATATTGCATCTAATTTTTAAGAATTTAGTTTTAATTTGTGGGAATAAATATTGTCGTCCTTTCAAAGAACTAAATTATTCAAACAATCTGTTTCAAATATACTACGATAAATGCGGATTGGATAATATGATAATTTATGATTTTGCTTAAATATTTTCTTCAGTTTCTTCACGTAAAATATGATTTTAAACATCGCACTTTTAGTTCCTCAGGGTACACATAATTGAATACTAATGAAAAGTCTATAAAATCCAGCAAACTATTCGTATATCCTCGTTAGGATCTGAAACGAGCGTCACGAAAGTTGTAAACCGCGCCCGCCCGCTCGCAGAGTTTGGAAAACGTTTCCAATGTTCACTTACTACACTTTTATACGTATTTTTATTTATCTCGGTCGTTTTGTTCGGGCTATCTGTGTCAGTGGGGCCTGCTGCTAACGTATTTCGCCCCGTTAGCGACTGCTGATTATGTCTTTTGAAAGCTATAAATGTGTAAGAGGGATTTTCCTCTTTATGATCTACGAGATATATTTAGGCTGTTCAAAGTCGTTTTATATGTTTACTAGTTGTGCCCGTGACGATGTCCGCGTGGAAAATGTTTTCAAAACCCCCCGCTTTTGAAATATTCTTCATTGGTGCTCCGCTCCTATTGGTCTTAGCTTGATGGTATATACCCTATAGCCGTCCTCACTGATATATCAATGGCCGTCCTCAATAAATGGGCTATCTAACACTGAAAGAATTTTCAAATCGGACCAGTAGTAGTCCCTGAGATTAGCGCGTTCAAACACACAAACTCTTCAGCTTTATATATTAGTATAAGATATAACATAATATGAAATTTACGTTTTAAGTAAGTTTCGCGATATCTAGACGATGGGACTTTAGGCGGCGATGCAGAAACTGTACTCCAAGACATGTTTTCTGATTTCAAAATTTAATTCAATAGGGTTAGAGTAAAATTCTCAAAATGCATTTTTTTGGTCTAAAATGTTGGAGTTGTAGCTGGCCTTAGAGAAAAACTTTAGTGTTCTCAATTTAAATAAATTGGTTACAACTGAAAAATAACAGAGACAATTTTGGTAGTGATATTGAAAAGTAAATCTCATAGAGTGATAAAGGTGCAAAAAAAACAATTTAAAACTATTATCCAAATTATAGTGGCCAGTGATCTGAAGTTACTAACGTAACTATCCATCAAGAATCCACATCCTGCTAGGATAGGTGAGTTTACCTATAAAATGAAAATCTCTAATAAGAAAAGTGACAATATAAGCAGTTGTCGCACCTGGTATCTAGGGCCAGGAGAAGGATTCTCTTCGTTTGCTTGGATCCCCTTATCTAGATTAGGCCATACCAAAATATCTGTTTTAGCAATCAGTCAAATTTGATCTATCATGCTCTTAACTTTTCGACATTCACTCTCAATTCTATCATATCGACATTGTCTTTTTACAATTACAATTTTTACGATTTTTTTAATCTTATAACCACTAGATACCATTAGGATACTTACTAAATTTTATTCTGAACTTCAACTGCTGTGTCTATTCCTCTCTAGACATTAGGTATGGAGGTTTAGGCAACCGCAAATTTTCTAGCGTTGCTCTATTGGCTCTTGTTTCATCTACCTCCAGCACTAGCCTAGTAAGTTTAAGTAAAGAATTATAGCAGCTAATGTTTTATAAGGTAGCTGTTTAGCTGCATGAGGATTATTCTAAAATTTCAATATACATGGACACTTGACACTGGTTATATTTCCAAACCATTAGAAGCCATATTAAAAAAAGTAGTTTAGATATTTATGGTCGTAGTGCTGCAATAATCTAGTTATTTTATAGTAACAACTATAACAATAGTAAACGTTTCACATAACCAAGAGGTAACGCGGTAATGCTACCAGCCTTTCCCAATTGATGATAGTAGTTTAGGCCCATGTTTTTGTATGCAGTTTAATTAATTAATTTTTTTTAATTAAAAGTCTTCTAAAATATAAATTTATATTACTATGACATTAAAATCGTTTTTTTTTCAAATAAAGTACCTACCTATTAATTCAACTTAAAAATTCAATTTCGTATCAAAACTTGAGATAAATTTTCTAATAGCTCTAAAATTAATAAACGTCGAACCCAAAGTGTCCTTAAACTTGCTTAATGGCTTAGAAGCAAACTTTAACAAACTTACTGAACTTTAGTGCACTTTGAATAAGTAACATGTAAATTTATTCTGAGTTCATCTCGTGACTTTTGTGAATTTCAATCAATGCACACAGAGCAAACTGAACTTGAAGCATAAGCATACGAACTTTGTAAAGTTGCCGAGTTTCTACCAAAAACTTGAAATCAGTATTCTTTCTGTCTAAGAACGATTATCGATTGTAATGATGGAAAATTTGGCACTAGATTCATGAATGAATGAAAACTCTTTATTGTTCACCATAACTTAAATTTAACATGAATATATTTCCGTTAGAACAATGGGCGGCTTTGTCGCTTATAGCGATCTCTTCCAGGAAACTCGATGTCCAAGGAGACATTACAAGAAAAATGAAATAATATTTGGTGGGCTTAACCAAATTAAAACTAATTCAATCGTATTTAGATATATTATTATATTAATTGATATAGATAATATTTTTTTCACTATTTCTCCTTTAGAAAGCTTTAAAGGGTAAATTATAATTTTCACTATCCAGCCCGAATCCTTAAGGATCAGATTTGAACTTATCTACTGTATACCTACATCTTTATTAACATTCTAGCTGCGCATGCGGTTTCACCCACGTGGTAATGGAATTATATAGCTTATGTGTAAGCTATATTATTGTAATTTAATAAAATAAATGCATGTATGTAACAAAAATAAATCCATACTTCCTATCTACTATCCATACTCTTACAAACTTTCGCGTTTATGATATTAGTAAGGATTACTTCATCATCAAAAATTAAAAGAGTGAAAATGTGCTGCAAAATTCTATAGGAACTCGTTTTTTAGTCGCATTTACTATAAAAAGATTTTGATGTATTAATGTGTAATAGATTATGCAACTACTATAGTATATTTCCCATATATTGAAATGCAAAGTTAGGACCAAAATTTATAGGAATTGTACAGTCGCCAGTGAACTCGCTGGCAAGAATCTAGTATCTCGTTAAAAGATCAAACTCACGTGCTAAAAATCCAAATGACAATCCCATTCCAGTGAGAGATGTTATCATGAGCATTGTGTAGATAAGGGCTAAACAGTAGTGCCAGTATTTGCTAACAGCGGGGAAGTTTCTCCAGTGGTCGTGAACGAGGTCTTGGTGTTCATCGGGAATGTTCCAGCCGAGCATGTTTTCTACAACTTCCTTTGATACCCTGAAATGAATTATTGATCCTTAGTTAAACCATAATTAGTCAATACCAACTTGCCGAAAATTAATTCAGTTGACAGACAAATAGTAGGCGACAATAGTAAAAGACTTGAGATGTAATGCAGTATTTATAAGTGGGGCTATCCTTACATCAATTTATTAACATTTTAAATAAATTTTCTGCCTTATTTGGAACTAAAGGTTCGATAAAGGACTAGCTCAGTTTGTAATCTCAAAGAAAAGGTACTCAAACACAAAGCGATACTAGAGATGGTAATCCGTCTAACTTAATAACACATTTTCGAATGCATTGTGCATTCGAAAATGTGTCATGATTCTGTTGCACTTTCTATTTAGTCGAGTAATATCTCTACCTTTAATATATGGCATAAATATAGTTTTAGAATACAGGTCAGACTTGAAAATGAAAATGTAAAAAAAGCAATAAAAAATGCAAAATTATTAAATTAGTTGTACTTACATTTTCAAAGGATAAGCCATAGGCCCGATTTCCAAGACCTCCTGCGTCATGTTGGTAACCATTTTGTGCCCGCTTCTTTTACAAAATGGCGTATAAAACCTATATTCAAAATAAACTGTTATAACATTTGAAGATTTTGGAAAACAATGTTTTGAAATAAAATGTAATTTTTTACTGACGAAGTGAGTAGTTCGACTTTCACGTCGCTTCTCACTTGTGGTTTCTGGTGTCCGAGGACCGTTTTTATATCTACAAATGGTGCGTGCCGGTTAATTCCTTAATTGAATAAAAAGTAAAGCTTCTTATGTATTTGGTCAAGCGTGAATCACATAACCGCCATTTATTCTCAATCTGTTTGCGATCTGATTCTTTTTTTTCATTATGTCTTTCCATTTAACTTCGCAGAGGACAATCTTCAGGGCCGTTTTACAGTTGAGAGAGTGTAATTATACGATAAAATGTGTTCTTGTATTTATTTATGACTAGCTGGGTTTTAATTTAATTTAATGACAACTATAATATTTATACAATAAAACTTGTTTGCAATCCATAGGGAACAGCTGTTATAGGTACCTATGTAATATAAATTAATGGTCATATAAATATATTATATAACATTCTTAATTGAATTGACTAGGTGATTTATGCTAACGAAGCAATTTAAAACTGAAATAAATTTTCACCAGACTAATATTATTTTTAATTATTATTAACAATATAATAAGTTAGAATCTTATAGGTATTTTTAATTAATACTTACGAGGACTCAAGTGTCTGGTAACAGCTTAGGTGTTTCTTTGAAATCCCATAAACGTTCAACTATCATCACGTTCGCTTTATTTCTCATGATGCCATTTCAGGCTCATGTAAGTAGGTAGGTATATTAGTCTTGGAATGGACTTCCAATTCTCTTGAGGCCTAGGTCGTCTTGCAATGCACTCTTTGGTGTTGCATTCGCAATGGTTCTGTTCGTTGATCTTATTTATTAGTGTTTTTAAATACTTCTGTAAATATTAAATAACCAAGTTGACTGCAAATAATTATTAAAAAAACTGCATGCGAGTATATGACTATGTTAATGGAAGAAAAAATCTAAAGAAAAAAAAATAACTAAAGACCATCAATGTTCCATATTTAAACATTACTAGGTGGTCGCCTGTGGTTGAAATTCGACCATAATAATTAATGACAAAGACTATACTTCTATAATAACAGATTTCGCCAAGGCTACACTGTTATTATTATTTTACTTAAACAATAAACAGAAGAGTATATATGCGTGTGTGTCAAATATGTGGTAGTGTGTGTATGTTTTCTTATTGATTTAATGTATTTTATTCATAAATAAAAAAAAACATTTATCGCTTCTTCTCCTATATTAACTTTAAGTGTGCGAATTTTCATATTTCTCCGTCCGAGAAATTTTCATTTTCAAAAAGGGTTCAAAGTTTTTGCTTCACGTATTACTATTTATTTTGGCCAGTACAATTTGTTATCAGTCACAACTAAACCTTTTTGGTGGAGATTCTTACAAGTTTGTGTTTATTTAGTAAGTGTGTCTCTGTGTCCTCGTGCGTTGTAAATAATGTATAGAACTGAAAAGAATCCGCAACTCATCATCAAGAGCGTCCTTATAAGTGGAAATGGGTATTTTATCCTGGGATGTCCATTAGACGCCACAACGAGATTGCGCGCCCCGTCTGCACAGAAAGAACCTTACGTCACGACCACGGGACGTGCTTGGAATTCTATCATATTACTCTTAGAGTGCGTTAATCGAAAATAGATGGCTGTAAACTTTGTAACAGAGGACGAATCGTTTGATTTACTAGCCTTTTTGCCTTCTCATAATAAATAATAAATATTTGTTTAGAACAATATATATATAAAATAAATTCATTTAAATACATTGTTTTAAACTTATTGCAAGAGTTCAGCAGACAGACATCGCCCGTAGATATTTGCAACACCAAAGCTGCTACAAATGCGCTGTTGCTCTCTTAAGGGAAATTGGAACCTGGTTAATAATTCGTGAACACAATTCAAGGTTGATATGGCGGCATACTCTAGACCAGCGTTGATAGCTATCCACTCGGGCAAATACCCTACCACCTGGCTGTGGGTTGTTTTGTCGCCTTTTACGTCAGGCCGCCCGATACATGAAGTTCTAATTTGTAGTAGCTCAGTAGATTGCTAATTGAGTGGAAACGCAAAATAAAATTTTACATAACAAATTGCAGGTAGAGTATGCTATAACAACTTTAAGTTGTGTTCCGGCATCAGTGATCAGGTTCCAGTTTCCCTTCAAGGCTGGCAGCGCATTGGCAGTATCACCGGTGTGCTAATGTCTATAGGCAACAATTACCACTTTCCATCACTCACATTTCATCATTGGCCGTCAGCCTGTCTGCTGTACTTCAGTAAAAAATAAAAAATCGATTCCAAATAACCTTCGACATGATGAAGGTGTTATTTGGTATATATATATATATATATATATATATATATAATATATATATATATATATATATAACCTTTATTTTACACCAACAAGACAGACAATGCGGAAATTATTTTTATATTGTTTATTTTAATTTATAGATAGATAACACTTCATTGCTCACCAAATATACAATTCAAAATACACAATTACAATATTGTCATGGTAGAAACAATAGGCGGTTATCGCTTAAAGCAATCTCTTCCAGGCAGCCTAACTTAAGAAATAATTTAACCTAATCTAATTTATTTACCTAAATCAAAAAGTAGTAGTGCTAAAAGTTAGGAACGGCTCTCTAACTTTAACTCAAGCAGACAAACATATAAGGAAATTGGAATAACTGAACGAACTCGTAATAGGGTATCCCGCGACCGACCGGCGCCGCCGTCCATACAACTTGTGCAAATCATACATCACGAACACGGCGAATGTATTATGGATATTTTATGAGAGTTTTTCATCTATCTTTTTCGTTAAACCCTTATGGACGCTCCCCATTCTCGCCATATCTAAAGGTTTGAGGTCTAAATCGTTTTTTTCTCAAAGAATAATAAGGTCTACTTACAGACATATAAATTATTATGACTAATTTTTATTAATTTTGTCTAGGCTTTCTGCCTGAGATATCTTAATTCGGAATTCCTCGACACATGAGTCTCAGTTGAAACCACTTATACGACTATAGTGGAACACTTACCTACTGGGAATGATTTGAAATGGCCAAATTAAAAGAAAATCGTATTACAAAGTGTTGTTTTTACTGATCTATATCAAATTTAATGTAACAAAATCTGTGATTTTTATCAGTTTTAAGTTGTTTGGATACAGCAAATTGTTGCTTATTTCGACACAGTTTCCACGAAAAAAGATAGCTTACTTTTTAAATGCTGCGATACTTTGTACGCGGGAAGTTCAAATAAAGAGTGGACGAAATAGAGGGAAAGTCCTAGTATATATATATATAATATATTATTATATATATATATTATATATATTATAATATATATATATATATAATATATATATATATATATATATATATAGTGAGCTTTAGCATAGTGTTTGTTTGATTTAAATTTATATTAAAACTTGAATATTTAACACTGATCGATCGTCGGCTAACCTATGTCCAATGTTGGACCAAGCCTCCCAATTTGCTCCATCCCGGTCCTGCGCTGGTCTCATCCAGCCTCCGCCAGCGGCTTTGCGCTGATCGTCGGTTCATCGGGTTGGACGGCCTCCTACATACAATACGTTTTTCGAGACACGGTCTCTCCTCTAAAACTCGTCAACTCCATCGGCCATTAGTCCGCGACAAATGTGACTGGCCCACTGCTATTTCAGGAACTTGGCTCACTTACGAATATCCTCGTTTCTGTTTTTATCCATAAGAGATACTTCTAATGTAGCATCCAGAAAGCTCTGATGGGTTTTTACGTCGAACATTTCGCAATGTTTGGAGATGAAAGTCTTCGAGCGTTACGTCCTACCCATCATGACGTATGGTGCTGAGTCATGACTAACAGTGGGTTTAGTTCACAAATTGAAGGTCGCTCAACAGAATAGTGCGAGCTACTTAACACTGACTAGACATATCTTGCATTGCTAGTTTTAGAAAAGAAGAAATCCTATCCCTGGATGGCTCAACAAATCATGCTACAAGTATCGAGATGAAGCGTAGAAAATTGACGCTAAGTATAAGGAGAAATGTAGCCTACCTAATTTGTAACCGATAATATCTGTAAAGGAACGCTAAAAATCATGTACGGTACAAAGTACAGCGTTTTGCTGACGCTGCGGCCTACTTTAAGTTACTTTAATATTATGATATTACTATAATTAACGCTCACAAATACTTTGTCATTGAGTCGCTACTGAGTTGCTAATACAAAGCTAAGAGCTACTATCAACTAAGTTGAACCCAGGGATCAGCATTCAAGCTCAACTATTATAATAATAAATCCCTACAAGGTGGATTTTCTTCACTCTACTACAAGAAAGCACCAGCAGTCCACCAACTACTGCCAGGCTACACCACTAAAGTAAGTTCAAACAAATCCCCCGAATTTGGAAGATTCTTCGTTGGTTCTCCGCTCCTATTGGTCTTAGTGTGATGATATATAATAGAACAGGAAAACCCTTTCCACGTTCTCTCTTCTCATGTTATCGATGTCCCTGCAGTGTTCAGCTGAACATGTGGAGGTTCCTTTAAACTGGCTGTGTGTCTGTATTTTGACCTTTAAAATGAATACCTAGACGTTACACTGAAAGATAAATATTTCATTTATATTGCAGAAAATGCTTTTATTTCTGAAACAAATGAAGCGTTAACAAAGCTATGTTATGAAATTCGTATTCACTAAATTAGACTAATATAGTCCAAAATGTTGCAAAGAAGGATCTAAACGTGAAAAATATTTAAATATTTTCTTCATTAATTCCTATGAATGATACAAATATTGGGCAAA
Organism: Dendrolimus punctatus; assembly: GCA_012273795.1. Classification (NCBI taxonomy): domain Eukaryota; kingdom Metazoa; phylum Arthropoda; class Insecta; order Lepidoptera; family Lasiocampidae; genus Dendrolimus; species Dendrolimus punctatus. The sequence goes on along the minus strand of CM022540.1, from coordinate 16,220,310 downwards.
AAATTAAAATTATGAATAGTAGTAAAATAGTTAAAATCTTGTTACTTTCTTAGATATTCATGATTGTTAGACATACAAGAATAATCTAACATTTCGGCTACTTGTATGTATCTAATTGTGATGGCAGAATAAGTGATCACGGCCGTTGAATAGTGGCTGTATCAGATTATAATAAGAAATCAAGTAGTTTAAAAAAAGATTTGTTGTTGTTAGAGTTTGAAATAAACATAAAAACATAACTTTCTAAAGAAATATTCCACTTAGCCAAAATGAAGAAGCTTCACTACATAATTAATTCGTTGTAAAATATTTCATTGCCTTTTCATTTCCACAATATATATTTAATGCTAATATGTTTGAAATTAAATATTAATACTTGCTTTATTATATTGTATAGTGATTTCCTCTTACGGGAGTCGATTTAAAATTTATTACACATAAACTGAGACAGACATTTGACTTTTAAATATCTTGCTGTCCTTGTCCATGAATTTATAAGAAAATCTAAAAGAATAAATAAAACTTTTGTTAAAACCATAGAAGTAGAACTAAATAGAATAGTACTTCGCTTATACCTAATAAAGACGAAAAATATTAGAATACACTTTATTCCATAACATTAGAAAGAAAATAATGTATAGCATGTGGGTTTTGCCATTATATATATATATATATATATATATATATATATTTATATATATAAGACATAGAATAAAACAAAAATATACATATTACAGGTTACCGTGTTTATTGTACTTAAAAATGTTACAATTGCCATGTATCCAATTGCCTGAGCAGGCAAACAGGTAGACGACCCACCTGATGAAAAGCAGTTACCGTCGCCTATTGCAATATCAGAGGTGTAGCTAGCGCAATGCCGATCTCTACCCAGAAGTTATAGCGCAAAGGGAAGACCGTGGCCGGTAGTCCCTCCAAATCATTGTTGTACGCGGAATGAATGTTCTAGACGAAATGGAGGTGAACATCCCGTCTATTTGCCAATTGTACTTCTTTTTATTATATGTAGTTAAGATAATAAAACGTGTTGCTTTTATTATCTTGGTATTAAATGAAGAAAACTGTTGTTGTAATACCAAGTTTAATCAATAAAGACTTACTTGCTTCCCCCTTTAACAAGAAACACATCCTAAACCCATCCCTATGCAGAAAAGACACGGAATAATTATATAAAGAATCAGTTCTTTGGTGGAGACTCATCTGCGTTAATGTGTAATGCGTTATTTATGATGAGATATTATTTATAGTTGTTAATGACGTTACATAGTGACGGATAACGTACGTTAAGGCTATTCGTTAAGGGCGTCATTTTTAACGCTTAAAATAAGACGCATTCGGCCACAGTCAATATTTTTGACATTAGCGCAGGTGCGATCCCATAATTAAACTAATGATATGACATAATTGATAAGTACTAACACATCGAAGTTCATCGTTACACATCTGTCTCAAGTTCATTCTATTTTGTATTTCTTTCTTACCTATGCCATCTCTATATACTATCTTTCTACGCCTGAAATTACAAAAGATATTATATCAAATAATTCATCCAATAAGTCACGAAGTCTCATAAATAAATTGCCATTTATCACCGTTTTTATTTGAAAATTCCAAATCCTATTTCTGAAAGGTATAATAAAAGTTTAATTTGCAGATTACTTTTGAAATTGACATAAAACTTTTTCTCAAAGATAAGAATTCGCCGATGCGAAGTAGATTTGGTTGGGTTTGTAAAGTTTGTGTAAAATGAGCTAACCTTCAGACAACTTTGTCCGGCTGCTACATTTCAACAAATTATAATAGAAGAGATTTTAACTAAATAATAACAACTTTTTTTGTAACACTCTAATTTTCGATTTGGTCATAAATTCTTAATCTATTTTGTTTGGAATTTGCGACACTCGTAGGTTGTTACAGTAGGTAAAAATATTTTAATGTAATAGATAATTAACGCAACTTTGACCACAGTGACGTAGTATTTTAAACACATGAGATTCTTAAAGACAACGCCATTCTCTATTTTAAATTGTTGTAACGTTAGAAGTAGTGAATATCAGAATATTGTAAATATCAGTAATAATACTATTTTCAATTAATCCACGAATATGATTGAACCTGATACTGTTGAATAAGAAGACGTTTGATACAACCACGATACTGCTAAGTGTGTCATTACGCTGACAGACATACGTGTCGGTGTGATCAGAGGTTCTATGCTTATATAATAAATATGGTCACACCTACACAGAAATTACTTTTCCGGCGCGCATGGGCGTAGGTTAAAAACACAGCACGCGTATCCATCAGGGGGCGTCTAATGGCTGAAATTACGATGATGATTAAGGTAAAAATATAGGCGAGCGGGGGCGGCTTTTTCAGTATTTGCCTCAGCTCGAAAAAATTTAGATCTGGGTCTAGCGTCTAATTGGCGATTATTACAGAGCATATATTAAAATTGCCGAATTATTCCAAGTCTCTTTTCTGTTTCAAATAGCTACTTATATGTATGTATTTGTAGCCCGAGTTTAGTTACAAAATGATATGTAGAGTTGTTAGAGCTCTATTACGGGTGTGTGCTTGCATTGGCATATATTTATCTTAAATTAGTGGTCGCCCGTGGTTCAAATTCGACTATAATAATTAATTTAAATTATAAGTTTGAACATTATTTACAAGGTTCTGTTGTCAAAGACAATACTTCTATAATCACAGATCTCGCCAAGGCTACACTGTTAATTTGACTTGAACGATAATAAAAGATATATACGTGTGTGTGTCAAATATATGGTAGCGTGTGTAATGTTTTTTTATTGTTTTAATGTATTTTTTTTATTCATAATTTTATTGTAAACTATAAGGGGGCGAAATTGCATACTCCTCCGTCCGCAGAATTTTCGTAAAAAGGGTTCAAAGCTTTTGCTTCACGTATTATAATATACTAGCTGTCCCGGCAGACGTCGTCCTGCCGTAAAAATAGGAGTTGATCGTAGAGGGTTGAAATCTAGGGTTGTATGTATTTTGTATGTTGTATCATAAAAAATAGAAATTAAAATTTGTCTAAAATAAATAAAAAATTAGGTGACTACCTAACATTAGGGGATGAAAATAGATGTGCCGATTCTCATAGATACGGATAAGCAAAAAATTTCATCAAATCGGTCAAGCCGTTCGGAGGAGTGGCAAAAAACTGTGACACGAGAATTTATATATTAGAAGATAGATCCTGTGAATGTTTCATTTCGATATCTACAGGGTTCTGAAAACATGAAGATATTAAAATGCAAGTCTTAAAAATTATCGCAGACGTAGCTATAACAAGCAAGTAGCTGTAGCAAGAAATAATCATTTTTTTTGCTTATACATAAAAGAGAACTTAGATAGACAAATAGCTCTATTGTACAGCAAAGTCTATCTTTTCTAACATATTTTTTGCAAAGCAATGCAAAAGCAATCTCTTCCAGGCAATTCTAGGCAAGGATTTATAGATTTTAAGTGGTGCAATAATAAAGACGTATAAGTTAAGAAAGTATAAATTTCATGTTGTAAAAATTAAAACATTCCAATAGCCTAATACTACCATACTGATAGTTTCATATTGTATATGTAATGTACTCAGCTAAACCATGTTAATTAAGCAAACAACATAAATTTGATGTATGACCCTTCTGAGGTCATACTTCCTTACAACATAAGGATGTTGGCAACACACGTAGTACAGTGGCTTACATGGTCTGAGTTGCCAACCCATAGAGTCCAAAACCAATTATGTACAGTCTGCCACAATATATGAGCGACATAAATTTATGAATCCCAGCTCGAATACTGAACGGGATATATGGTCCGAAGACTAATAATGTTTAATAGCTGAAGGAAATATTGTATCGCAATTGTCTAAGTGGATTAATTACATTTAATCTTTGCACCATTTATATTATCGAGACCTTTCAAAACGGTTGATAGATGTTTTACGCGACCATAAAGCTGGTCTGTATTTTGGGCAACGTATAAGCGTTGCTATACAACGTGGGAACGCGGTCAGCGTTTTGGAAACGTTCCCGACTGAAGGTTATTTGGGACCCACTAACCATTTGTAATTTTTATCTTTTTTTAAATTAAACTACACGAGTCGATAGATATTAGTAAAGGTATATTTTAGTTTTAATTTTGTAATATGAAAATAATTGTAAATATGAAAATAAAGAACTTGCCTCTATTGTGAAATAAAAGGATGTTCAAAATTTTTAGACATAGTCGATTAAAGTACTGTTTACATTGTGAAATGTCGGTACTATACAAGACTTACACAGTCTATTTTAACTTAAATGGGTGAGTGAAATTATAGAAATATGTTTCGAAAAATCTTAATTCTGATTATAATAAACTTTATTGCTAAAGAGAATTTTTTTTTAAGTATAAGTAATTAATTTATAAATCAAGTTTCAAGTTGTGTTTTGTAAGCCATGTTGCCATAATTGAATACATGGCGCGGCGTACGGCGTACGACTATATTTACAATGTTTAATCATAAGTACCTTTTTTGCTGTTAGTGTTCACCCTGTACCACAAATGTTGGCATTAAAGCTCCCGGTGCGTCTGATTTCTCTTTTAAGCACAATAGAAGAGCGGGGAGGTATCGCCCACCATTCCTATACGGCGTGGGCATGCAACCCCGGCATTCCTTGTTTCTTCTTTCAACAATCAACATATACACACGCCACAAGCCAAGTCGCGCTATATTATATCGAAACTAATTGTAATTGTATAAATAAAGTATATTAAATATAATATTCTACACATTAAAACTGTTTTTAAATCTACCACCCGTACAGTTAGTGTGTCTGAAAGTTCGTCTTTAATGCTTCTTTATGCTATGAGCTCCGAAACGGATCAATTAATTTTAAAGACATTTTAGGATGACATAGCAATTATGACTTTAATTATCGTATCGTATATTTCATTTGATATGCAGAGTACAGAATTATTCTTAATTTATTTCAATTAATATAAAGACGAAGTCCCGATCGATCCTATTAGTGACAAAATATAATCATGCTAAATACATTTATTATAAAAACTTATGTATTATTATATATGTATATGACTATATACAAATGTATGTATTACCAATAATTATAAATATATACCAATATTAAGTGTAACACAATTCAGATAAAAATAGAAATTGTACCAAAATCAAAATAAATCTTATAATAAATAAACCGTGTTTCCAAGATTATTTTTGATATTACAATAACAGCCTTGCTTATTGTTCTAGGTTCTTTTGTAATGAAAATTACACAATTGCAAACTGCACTACCCTACATTCCGAGCTATTTAACTATACAACGGGCGCACGGACGAGAATGCAGGGTTGCGCTGCAATTACTTACACATGTTCTGTAGTATATGACTTTTCTGCTAACTTAATATTTTGTAGTTTATTATATTTAGGGATTATTTATTTAATTCAAATTCTACCGGCCTCTAAATTTTGCACTGCATTGGGGCTAGTGTCTTCTACCTTAATGTAAATACAATAACATTCTTTTATTTTTTTATTGCAGAAGTTCAGCAGGCAGGCAGACGGCCCACTTGATGGAAAGCAAAAGAATGGAACTCTTTACCTTCGTCTGTTTTTCCTGAAGAATACAATCTAGGTGACTTTAAGTCTCCCGTGAACAGGTACCTATATTATAGGTAAGCGTGCTCCACCTTAGACTGCATTTCCACTTGAGATAAGGCGCAATGTCGGCCAAACGCGAACCTATTCATTATAAAAAATAAAATAGCGGTTACCATCGCCTATGGACAGGTGCTACAAATGCGCTGCTGCTCTCTTAAGGGAGACTAGAACCTGGTCACTATGCCGGAACACAACTCAGCATGTTATGGCGACATACCTTAATGGTGTGGTACCCATCCAGTTGGGCAAGTGCCCTATCACCTGGCAAAAATTACATTATTGACATTAAACACATTTAACATTACACTGTAACAAATACGACTAATAAAGGATATAGTTAAAATTTGTTAATTTTGTACTAAAAAGCAGAGAGAGAAGCTTCTCTTTGAATCTATCTAGATGTAAAAAAAATATCTAAGCTTCAAGTATTTTTAATCAAAGCTCCACATCTGTTAATTAAAAGTCATTGTTCTAATCCCCGTCTACTTATTTTAAGGAAAAAGAAAGATCGCATATCAAAGACAAAGCTATCCGAATGAAGGGAGCATTGAGGTAACTCGTCATAACCTAACGGTAAATCATTCTCTCGTGAAAACCGCGCTCCATTTACAAATTGCCAATACAGGGGCGGATTAAAGCAGCTTGAAATTGAAAACTACCTTCTCTATCTTAGAATATTTTTTTTGGATTTACATGTATAAACTATGTATAAGCATGGAGAAACTTACTAGGATTACAACCCAGGACGTTAAAACGTCGTTTTGATAGTTACTTCCACCTTTTTTACTAGTATTTCTTCTTTCTTCGTCATTTTAAGAAATTTATAAATTACTCCTGAGAGCTATAAGCGGCAGTTGTTAAAAAATGGAACTTTATGCTATGTTTTACAATTCCAGTATATGTAGACATGAGTCAGCTTTACTAGGTGATTCTCCAAAAGGTCGCCTGATACGCTTTTTGAATACAAAGCCGAAACAAAATTTCCTAAGACTTTCGGATTTTCATTGATTTGATTAAATAATAAAACATCTGGTCATGTATGAAATATAAATTTTTCAGTTAGTTTATTTACTTGGCGTTTATAGGTTTTTTTATATTTTTTTCGATTGTATGCGCTTATTTCGGAAATAATCTAATTTGCAACATTATTTTTGTGCTATATAAAATAATCGGTTCATTTACGCAGTTTACAGGCTACAACAATAATCCAGAGAATTGCGATTGATACGTGTTTTCTTAATAAGTCTTTGCACGTTACCCAGTAAAATTAAGAGTATTTTAGGAAGCTCTAGCTAATGCAGTTTAAGTTTGTCTCTGTACGAACAGGGCTTCGACGACTGAGTGCCACCAGAAATTTGAATAAATGCCCCGAGAACCGGGCTGCACTGCACCGGCGGTGCTTTTACACAGTCATTCTACATTCAAACTGAGCTTAAGGATGCTTAATGTTTAATAAAGTGAATGTTGAAGGTACAGAGAAGAATAAAGTAAGAACTTCTCTGTACAGAAGATTTATTTCATTTAAATAATTATTATATTTATCCCCATAAATAATACAATTGTGAAAGTCACGGTTTTTTGTTCTGCCTGAACCAAGCTAACAGCCAGTGGCAACAGTAGTCACTGCCGTCTCTGAATATTGTTAACAGTAGAAGCGTAGGTAACAAGACATTGCTAGCCTTGGGAAAAATTTAATCAGCCTTTTTAAACAAACCCATATCGTAACACAGAAACCTATAGTAGAATTATTTTGTCCGTGCAGTTGGGTCATAAAATAAAGCGAGTATTTCGCTCTCTCTCCCACTCACGGGCCTTATGGGCGGGCATAGTGATGCGCATTATTGCTGTCGATAAGCGTTATGGATAGTGTATTTAGTTTTGTCATTTTGTGGGTTAGTTATAAAAATGAAAAAAAAAATAGATACAACAACGTATTTATTAAAATAAGAATTTTATAGTTTAGTTATATATTTATGAAAAAAACTTAATTGTTCAAATAGGTTTCATATGTGACTTAAATAAAGGTTAAAATAAGAATAATAATGACTTATAATAACTTATTAATTAGGTATCTATGTTAAAAAAATTATAAGTACAAAATTTAGAATGTAACAAGTTATATTAAAAATAAATATAAATACTTATATCTAAGTTTAAAATTAACAGCCAAAAAGATAATAATGATTTTTATAAGATTGATAATCTTTCTTTGATAAGAATGAGTTTTTATCGATAATGGCGTTGCGCCAGCGCAACACGCTCACCGCCTTAGCCGGACTGAGGCCGAGCTTGATTTATGACCCAAACTGCACGGACAAAATAATTCTACTATAGGCAAGAACTTCTCTTCATGCTATTGCTTAAGTTTTACGCCTAAATCACTACGAAGATCCTGTTCCTTACATATCGAAGAATAATTTAGAGTAAGGACTTCCAAGAGAAAACAACGCAAAAACTTACTCATAATTATACTTACCATAGAAAGTCAAGTGTACAAAACAACAACAAAAAAACGGTATTTTACTTATAGTCTTGGGACTATAGTCAGAATACAATAAGTATTCTTTTATTGTATTCGATTATATATATGTATCTAAATTATATTTTTTTGTGAATAAAGATGAATATTGATATATAAATAAGCAATATAAACAATTTTGATCCAAAGAATATGGATATTTTTTACCCATAGACTCTGATACTATTCACATCCAAATTTGATTGATTTGTGCATTACAATTTAAGAATCGCCAATTAATACTAAACATTGATCACTTGTTTGAAAGATAATGTATATTATATGAGATTAATATTCACTAACTTGACATAATGTGAAACATGACAGAACGTGAGTGACAAACGTTTGGAGTTTCAACAAATGGCATTAACAAGAAAACCGTTGGAAACAGCCGTCGGCTCGGAATTCCGCGAGCTCCACTCAAACTTATAATGACATTTAGATATCCTTGTCATCGAGGTCGAGAGGGGAACGGGGTCGCTTCGAAAATTATAGCCACAATATTAGGGGTGTTGAAGAATCTGTCATAAATTTTAGTTCCAAATAAAACCACTACATTTATAAAGGTAGGTAGGTACAATTATTACAATAGCTTATTTGAGGTACCCTAGGATCCTATTGTGGTGAAGATTCAAGTAGTAGCGAGTTGGACACTTTTATAATATCTAAAACGAAGAAAGGCGGATAGCAAAGATACAAGACACAAGAAAACACGGCTGAATCAGAACACGCGGAAGATGTGTAATCATGTAGAGTAGTAACCAAGACGAAGAGCAAGAACACAAAATGTGATTCTCCAACAAAATCAAATGAATAATTCAAAAAAAGTTTGAAATAAACAGTGACATGAGTAAACGTGGTAATAGATCAAAAAGAGATGGATGGACTGTGTGAAGGATGACATAATGGTTTGTAGTGTCACGCAAAACTACGTCAGAATATAGGAGTTAGGAAGGAAAAGACCTGATCTGGTGACCCCAAATAATTGAGAGAAGGTGAAAGGGGAAAGAGTAACTGTCGTAATAAGTACCTTCTGGTATAAGATAGCCGTACTTTTTAAACGAAGAGTCGTAGAAGGAAAATTTAACTTGAATATTATAAATATTAAAAACGATCCATAAGAAGTGTTACGTATTGTCGACTATTCGTTATTTAGATATCTTTTATTAGATAGCACAGTAACATCACAGATACTTTATTTCGAATTTCAACTATATTATCTCGTCGGTTCATAATAGATCTAAAAGTTATCTCCTTTCCGAGCGAGCAGCCGAGAGTCGCAAGTGTGCCAAACGGTTCCGCGCTAGTTGAAGGCTCACTCGCTTTCAAGAGCGGTTTACTTGTGCATTTGTCAGTTGATTTCTCTTGAAAATGGACCGACCGAGATTTTTCTGGATTCTGAATATAAATTGCTCCATCTCGTTTTATAGGACAAGAGGCCTCTTTATTTATTGTTTATGTATGTACCGTACCTTCCATTGTATGTTGAGGTTCAATTTTAAAAACTAAAATAAAAGTTATAAAGTACAAGCGATTATAGACTTTATAATAAATCACTGCCAGATGGGAGCCTGCCCAGAAGGCTGGCTGCATTGCTGCGCTTTATGGCAATGCTTATTTGTTGGGCGAAATATGAGCCAGCCTTCTGATCACGGGTGGCATCAAAGAGTCTTGCAAATCTCTTTGTCGAAACTCTTTGCCGACTTACCCCACGGACCTAATGTTTCAACTCTAAACGGCACAAATAATAACCTTTTTTTTTGGCCAGGGGAAATCCGTTTGAGGACTAAGCCGCGACAGGCGCAGAAGTCTGGGGGGATGTTCGCGACCCGGTGCGAGTGTGGGATTCGCTAGATCGGGGGTGGCACTAGCGTGCCCGGCCAGAACCGGAGCCACACTATTGCCACTCTCCAGTTAGGGATACCCACTAAAACCTCTGGGTGTTCCGTCCTTCGCTTTATGCCAGGGCTACGTGTATGCGGATTTCCCAACTCCGCTGCCCTGATAAATATGTAATCTAATGGAACCTAAGTTGCATATTTGCGCCGCTTAAGAGCTTCAGCTTTTAAACAGCGTTGCCAGCTTTATCTCAGTAATTGAAAGATGTGACGGGCTAGAGATTTTAGTGCACGTATATGAAAACACATTAACAAAACTTCTTATATGAAGGCCTTTTAGTCTAGTGCTGTAAGTGTTGCTCCATTAGCCTCACAAAAACTTAGAGGCTCGTCTTTCACTAAACTGAAACTTGGAACTAAATACTATCTCCAGTTAGTTATTTCAATTTTACTGGAAAATTAAACTGGATACATAAATGTAACTTTTTAATATACCTACATATAGCATTCGTCTACTTATTGATATATTTTCTGCCAGAACCTTCTATTTATTCTTCCGTGAGGTCTCCTAATTTTTACATACAAACTGTCTCGCCTGTTTCTGGCAGACGGTAGATCTTCATTTGCCACGATCTTGACAAACACCTTTCGCTACATCTACTTTGATCTTTGCATGTATACACAATTATTGGTGCTTTTTACCTGCACTGTCTTCTATTTTTTTTGCAATAAATATCTATGTTCATCCTATGTTATATCGGTTAATAGCCAACGCTATAAAAAAAAACAAACGAATGATCAAATGACAAACAACTTCACTTGCCATTTAGGTATATTTTATAGCTTTCTATTAATATGTTATTTCTGATACTAATACGAAATAAGACCACATACAACATTTGACGATATTTTTAAATAGTCCTCGATCTTTCAAACAGCGCTCCAATAATTCAAACATTTAGTTAATTGACAATAATTAGTTGTACACAGGCGTAAAGTTGTTTTGAATTTATGGATTTCTGGAATCTCGGTAATTTGAAAAGTTATTTATTGATTTTCGTTTAAAATATAAAGAGGATTAAGGTGTTGGTACATCATAAATAAGTATTTATAGGTAACCGTAAAGAGGATTATTATTTTTGAGAAATAGCAAATTTGAATATTAATGCTACACCATTTCTTTGGCATTATAATTTGAGTTTTTATAAACATAGAAATAACTAATACAAAATATATTCTTATACATTTTGTATTAGTAAGCTAAGCTAAGCAAAATCGGTAAAAATATCTTTTAGACTTTATAAAATTAGTAAACATTTTTTTTTGTTGCAGGACTTCAGCCAATATACCGACGGCCCACTTGATGGAAAGCGTTAAATATCGCCTATGTACATTTGCATCACCAAAGGTGCTACAAATGCGCTGCTGCTGTCTTAAGGGGACACTGGAATCGGGTCACTAATGCTGGAACAAAACTCAAGGTTGTTATGGTGACATACTTTAGACCAGGGGTGGTAGCCATTCAGTCGGGCAATAGCCCTGCCTCCTGACTGTGGGTTGTTTTGTCGCCTTGTACGACAGGCCGCCCGGCCGTAGGAAATTTTATTATTTCTCCTATCCTGTACGGATAAAAGAGAGAAAAGGGAAAGATATTAAAATATCTAGAAAACTATGTGTACATAATAAACAAGCAAGTACGTATAGCTATATTTATAGTATAGTTTAATTTTAGTTTATAATAATTTATTTAGAACTTAGTTTATTTTTAATAATTAATTGCATAAATCGATAAATTCGTGTATTGTTTTAAAATAGGAAGAATATTAAAATATTATGACTATATTCGTAAAGAAGACTGTGACGTTTTTACTCAAAATATTCCACAAACAAGTAATTCTATAAAGTTGGGCCAAGATTAGCATTCTGTACTGTTTTCCCAATTGAACTATGTAAGTGACGTCTGTTACTTAGATAATAAAATAAGAAAGCCGGAATTATTTTTATACCGATTTGCATAGAACCAAATATAACATCGTTAAAATTGCTTTCTAATTACGTCGAGTGCTCATCTCAAGCATTGGCATACGCATAAGTATCCTCTAGATAATAGGTTTAATTAAGAAAGTAAACTCATTAATTTGTAGCACCATAAATCCTATATTCATATAATAATAATATTCAGTATTATTCTTGGCACGTTTCTCTTCAATAAAATAATACCGACCATCATTATCTTAATAGTAGATTTAAGATTTAATAAAAGAGATGCTCCATTTTTCACGTGAAAATTCTACGCAACCGTCTTTACAATATTTAATTTGAGTGTTCCGCCGATAAGACAGGCGGAGATTCTGGATTCTCTACTTTCTAATAAATTGTTTTTAAATCTTGATAAATGTGACTGATCGGGCCATAATCAGGTTCAAAGTTTATTTCACATTTCTTAATATTTAAATGTAATCGCCTCTACAAAGAGCTCTCGTAACGGCCTAAACAGCTGTTCAGGTAATGAAAGGGCTGGTTCCTCGGACAACAGGTAACGTAGCCTGCCTTCTGGGACCAATCTTCCTTTTCCATTTGACTTCGATGACCTGAGCTCAGCATTCTACTTATAGTTTTAAGGAAAATAGCATAATTAATGAGTTGAGTATTTTTCATTGCTGTTAACGCCGACCTATTTAGTCACCGCCTCTTTGTTTTTTCTCTCGCCGCATCTGTCACTATGCATAGTAAAGATAGTACAATAAATAACAAATTCTCTATTTACTCCTACTTATAATAAAACTACGTTTTAACGGTTTTAAGCGCGGTAATTTATTTTATTTAGGTTTATCCGACGTTTCGTAACGTAATAAAACGTAGTTTTATTATGTGTACAAGTCGCGAAAACTTAAGAAAATATTACTCCTACTTACTTTATTCAAAATTAAAAAGAAACTTGCCGAGTATTTACAAAAAGTAACTTATTATGAAACCGAATATCTGCTTGGAGCCTAATCGTACGTTAATCTGCTCACAAACTAACCTTATAATATTTTGTAACATACACCTATGAGAACCTACAACTAACCCCCAAGACACAGGTGCAAACCTAGTTTGGGGTTAGGGAAACGACAAGTCAACATATATACATAGATTTAAATTACCTTAAGTATTCTTTGTCATTGTGGTTTTATTACAATAAATTATTATTATTATATTACATTAATAAAAAAAAATAGTTTACGTCCGACCGCTATCCGCTTCGCGAAAATCTCGCAGCGTTTTGTGTCTTGAGCCGTATTTTACACCCACTTATATCAACCCGCTTGCTGAAAAGTACCCGCTGTGCCGTATTCAGCTGGTCCATTCGTCGAAGGGACCGCACGAGTGAAGAAATCACGAGGAAGACGTGCCTGCCGCTGCGAAGCTCGCATCGTTCCTAGCGTGTCTGGTGCGGTGACCTATCCTTTAAGACCTTTCCTTCTCTTTTATCCCGCTCCCACCCGCGCCCATAACTGTAATACTTTTTTTATAATATATAGTTTGATTATAAGTGATTATAATATATGTCTAGTGAAATCGATAATTTAAAACATGGAGTCATTGTTGTAAAACTGTTGACTGAATTCTCTCGATCACCCGAGTCTCAATCGAGAGATGTGGGCTAGAATTCTGACAAAAATATCCCACCTTCAAAGCAGCAGTTTTTATAGTCTAATGTACTCATAAAAAAAATCGGCAAATCTGATGTGTAAAATCTGCCCTAGATAATCGCGATGAATGTACAGTATTTTTGAATTGGGGGAAATGTGAATCTAATGAGAAGTACAAGAGCTGATATTGTTATGTATATTATTTTCGAGGAAACAAAAATTCTAGAGGTTAGCCAGTATCCATATGTATAAGGGAACGGCGCTGCCGTATCAGGGACGCTGATGTAAACTTTGACATGACGACAAAACTACGAGGTGCATGAGGTCAGCTCACAGTCTGGATTCTGGATTTCTTTAGATAAAACACACATCGAATAATAAAGAAACTTAAAAAACATTTCAATTGGAACAGCTATTCACATGGTAACCCCGCCAGCCTTTTGGGAACATTCCCGGTAAGTGACAGTCGTTTGGGATTGGTTATGCCTTCCTTTTTTTATTTAGTTCTAGTTTTTTTTAATTTTCGTACTATAGTTTAGTTTTAGTATTTAATAGTAATTTTCTATAGAATAAAATTTAATAATAACTAATGGTAAAAAAATTGGAACAGATATATTAAAGTTGCTCGATACCTTAATTAAATATCCGCTTATATTCTGTTGGATTTCTATGACACGATATTAAGTTCTGTATATTACCTACATTTATTATTGCGATTCTTAACCGTCGTATTCATCTTAGTTTCACATTATATTCTGGTTATTACTCTATTCAATTTCGGCATAAATGCCCAAAGTTTAGGCCCGTCCTTGACAAACTTGGCACACCATTACCTTTGAGTATTTCTCCCGGGACACAATGCCGGAATAATGTAGTGAACCACTAAGTATTTAGACATACAATGTGAGCCTTTGAGTATTATGACAGTTCTATTACACGTACTTTAAGAAGAAAATGCGTTCAATATAAAACAAACGTATTTGTATAAGTGTAACTGTATGTGCAATGCTGGATCACGGATCCCTACACAGCTTCGCTGGTTCTAATAGTTTATGGACTATACATAACCTATACAGGTTTATATAAGAGAGAGTGAGAGGTATGCCAAATCCTGCACAAAACCAATAGGGTAATAAGTACCACTAACCTCGGAATCCACCTCCAATGGGGCAGCTAGACAGCTCCTGATATTGCACGGCACGAACAGGTCCTCGAATGGCACTTCGGGTTGTAAGAATGGCACACTCACACAAAATAGCAAGCACGGCTTGTATAAAGTTCAATAAAAAGCTCCAAGAATGGGATGTGAAACGTTCACGTGCACGGAGAAAACGGAACCTCCGGACAGACCTCGCGTGCGTTGGAGACTGTTTCGCCACCACGCAATGGTGGCGAAACCGAAAGCTAGCGGGACTTATAAAACTACCCACATTAGAAAAATTGTGAGGATTCAACACTGTATTTTTTTTTCATATTAGTATTACATATAAATTGATACAAGACTAAGAAAAATAATCGGACAACAATAATAAATTGGACTGTGGAGTCCTGAGGCCATGAGCCTCTACCAAACTTTATCAAAATGATCTCTTCAACAAAGTATTTGAATTTACTCGTAAGTTGACTACTATCTAAGAATCATAAGTTAGGGAAATTTCACAAATAACCTCTTATAGGTTTACTTGTAATGGCTTTACTTTTTACTCTACTTTTTGACTTTATATGTACTACATACATGAACATGCATGTGAGTATATATATATATACACAGACGAAAGGACGGCCGAGGGAATGTAAGTAACAAGTGTTTTGTTTTATATAATTTCTATTGGTGCTCCACAGCTTAGTTGCATATACACTTTCTTCGTAGATTAAGGAAAATATTTAAAAGAACATTCGTTTTTACCAAAACGACTCATTGACTCTTCGAGTGACCAGAGGACTGGTGCCTCGACAACGGATCGGTATGGCGATCCAGCAAGGAAACTTAAGCAGACTTCTGCGAACCTTACAACCACCACCACCACCCATAGGAGACGGTGACATAGGCTCAGTATTCTAGTTATAGTCTTGAGTGATGGGTAGAATGCAATATAACTAAGTTAAGTTTTCTTTTATTGTATTAGTGTGTGAAGTCATTGCACTAAGTTAGATAAAAATAATAAACAGTTTATGCGTCTCGAGAGAACTTAGATTCATGAGTCAAAGCAAAGTTCAAAGTCCTTAGGCATGAGATCTTAGTTTAATGTTAATGTCTATAACATTTTTACACAACTTATAATTCCGATTGATAGTTGAGCAGCAAAATGTAGATCGGTATCCGACATGTAATTAAGCTATATCAAATTTTAATCGCAAACGGAAATGGCACTGTTTTGCTTGTTATACATTTTTAGCTCTATTCCGCTTACACGCAGGTACATCAAATTATTAGTTGCGTAAACCTGTCCACCTGACAGTATGCAGTGCGTAAAATACACTATGCAAGTCTGGATAGCATCTGAGTGAGAAAGTAACATTCTTAGCTCTGTATCACATTATTAATTCGGTGCACGAACTTCAAAGATGACTGTGTTTAGGTTTTGCTCGTACTATAAATTAATTTAAAATTGTAATTGAATTTTTTCTTACATCTTTTACCTCAAAGGGTCATTATACTTTGCTGGTAATAAACGTTAATTATTATATTGTTATTAGGACTAATTTAACGATTAACGGTTATAATGTTTATTAGGCACGATTTTACTTGAATTTTTATTATAATATACCGTTAATACCACTTTCAGTAGCTATAATAACAGAATTAAGATTTAGTTAACATCTGTTATACAACAATAGCAATAAATAATATTTGTTAAGGATGATAAAATGTATAAAAACAATACATGTTGTAATGGTTTTAAGTTCCACATTATTAAATATTTATGTTTATTCCGTAGTCTCAGCTGTTTTAGTATCCGGTGATCATGGAAGAGGAACTTTTTTTTTTTTTTTACATGAGGAAATGCGTTGTCGCATCGTCAGCCGCGCGGGGGATCATGCGCGGCCGGTATGTGGGGCTCCCCGACGCCGATTAATTAATACGACCGGCGCCGGTATACCCACTAAAACCTCATGGGAGCCTTCTTCCGCCTAGCGCCGGGGTCACAGTACATGCGCGAGCTTAACCCGCAACCCCGGCAGCGGCTGGCCGCCTCGTAAACAGAGGCGGCCTCTCCTGTGTGCGGGCCGGAGAGTGACGTTTCCCCGGCCCTGAGAGGGACGCGCGGCTGCCTCTCGCGCCCTCTCGCGGCCTTAGTGCGGGCGGAGGTCTTTCTGATCCCCCAGACCTCGACGCCCGCTGCCGCCCGCCCGTGGCTGCCAGGAGTCACGGGCGCTATCCTCCTTCGGTGGGGGAGGGGAAGGCTGCGAGGATTGCTCCTGCGCCTTCACCCCTCCCTCTCCTCCCTCTCCTTCCTCCCCCCCTCGCCGCCTCGCGCTCTCAGCAGCGTCAGCAGTGGGGGGGGCTTCGCGATAGGGGGGAGGGGGAGGCTGCGAGGATTGCTCCTGCGCCATCACCCCTCCCTCTCCTTCCTCCCCCCCTCGCCGCTTCGCGCTCTCAGCAGCGTCAGCGGTGGGGGGGCTTCGCGATAGGGGGAGGGGGAGGCTGCGAGGATTGCTCCTGCGCCATCACCCCTCCCTCTCCTTCCTCCCCTTTTCCCCGCCGCCTCGCGTTTACAGCAGTGTCAGCGGTCGGAGTCGGGGAGGCCACCTAACTTCGGAAGGGAAGAGTGTTTTGGGAGGAGGTTTGGATGGAAGGGAAGGCTTTTAGGATGAGGAGGCGGAAAGGTGGGACACCACTGTCACGGAGTGAAGGGGGGAATGTGACAGTGGCCGCTCGGGGCCCCGGGGACGCATCCCCTTGTACCGCTTCCTGGACGGAGGGGAGTCCAGGGCGGCACCCCCTGGGGGAATGGAAGAGGAACATGTCAAGTGTCAATGAGTAATAATAAAGTTATAATTTAGCATACCCCCAACTTATAATATAATATTTTTTAATTTATGATATTATTTAGTTTCTGAGACCCTAATTTAATTTAATGCTTCGTCGCAATAATTATTTTTTGTTTACCCACACACACACACACACACACGCACGCACACACGCACGCAAGCACGCACGCACGCACGCACACACACACAAACACACACAAACACACACACAAACACACACATACACACACACGCGCACGCACGCACGCTCGCACGCACGCACGCGCACACACACACACACACACACACACACACACACACACACACACACACACAAACACCCGCTCACATTAATACAAAAACTTAATAAGTAAATGCCAGACAGAAAATTCTAAAATGAATGACTAAAGAAAAGACTAGCACAGAACATTTCGTCGAACAGACGTCATTATAATCTCCCGACAAGTATGCTTTTGGTAAACGCATCCGCATTGTTCCATCATACTCGTGGAATTGATTTCAAAGGATGACGTAGACACCTGACCGCGTTGCACTTTGTTCAAATATACCAGTAGATTTTTGTATTTTTTTTCATTTTTGCCAAAGAACAGTTTAATATTAAAGGCTTTTGATATTGAATCTACACGTTTCTTGAGACAGCGAACTAAAAAAAATAGCTTTCGCATTTTGCTTTAGGTATGTTGACGTAACGAGTAACCCAGAGACCAATCATTTATACCTATGTATATGTTATTTTATAACAGACGGAATATCTCTTCTTATATATAAAAATAAATGTTTGTCTGTATATCCTTTATAGAATCGTAAACTATACATTGGATCATGTGATGATCTTAAGCAAATTTGTTGTGCATGAGCCAGAGAAGATGTCTGAGTTGGTTCACAATTGGACCCGGTTGGTGGCGCTGCTGTCGGTATATCGATTGACGTTTTTCCCGGTTGGAACAGCGTCTGCCGGGACAACAAGTAGTAAATAAAATGTTCATTACACTCAATATTAGGAAATGTGAAATGCGCGGCTAGATTTTACAGTAGCCTGTCATGCTGCCATTTTGTTTCCTGTGCGGTTTGGCGTGCTTTTGACATATTCCAATATGAGGTCGCAAAACGACCAACGAATCATACTATAATATACATATACATATTAGTGTGGTATATACCGTGAACAAAATATTTATACCATCGTTTACAATATACCAAGTGCTACGGCAGCAAGCTGGAATATAACGAAGGTACAAGGAGTGTAAATCCATCATATTATGTTGAACATGGTATGCCTACTCTTGCTGCCCACTTCCCTTGCTGTCGTGGAATTGGGCATAATGTAATTAAAGCACTAAAGACATTTATTTGAACAACTAAGATGATCAACTACGAGACCACATCATGTAAAACTCTTGCATAACTGGAAATATAATTATTATTCATTTTCTTAAAAAAAAATCTTAGTAACTCCCTTCAATATTTCTAGTTAAGATTTGTTTTTAAACTTGTTGACTTATTTAAGTTTCACAATCGCTGGCTTGATTCAATCGTTTAAATCGTATTTGTGTTAAGTGGTTTATTAAAACTAATTGGTATTGTGAGGATTAGTGTTGACGGCAAATCCGTACTTAGTAGAACATCTGACTCCGCATTCCGAACTACAAGCCTACAGTTAACGAAGTATTGGCCCCAGTTAAGTACGTTTACCGAACACACTAAAAGTCTTTTACGTTGTACTAAGAGGTGCTTTTGTACAGTTCGGGTTACTTACTTGTTAATAATTTAAACTACTTTTATAAATCATTTATTTAAGCATTAGTTTAAAAAAATATATAATAAAATACCACCCAACAGAAATTAATTTAAAAATGTGTACAATAAAAAACAAAACTTTGATACCACTCGTGATCAGAAGGCTGGTTCGTATTTCGCGCAACGAATCAATGGCAACGCTGCCATGCAGCGTGGCAATGCAGCCAGAGCCTTCTGGACACGCTTCCCTCTGGGAGCAATTTGTTACATACTCTATATTAATTTAGTTTATTTTTAAGTATTTAGTTTAATTGATAATTTAGTCTTATTTTCTATAGGTAATTGGAAAATAAGTGTATATTTAGGTATTTGAATGAAAAACTCGTTTTTAATAAACATTTTCATACTTTTCTAGACGGTAAAATGTTTAGGATAAGGGCCTGCATCGCCTAGGGCCGTCCTGTGTTGTGTCACATCGCTGTCAGTGAGGAGACACGGTAAAGCGCCTGGATCACCATGGGTTATCGTGTATCAGAAATGCTTTCAGAATTCCACGTCATGCAACACTTAATGACATAATCCGTCGGGTTCTTATCAACACCGGGGTACCTGGGACCGAACCGGTTTGATGGTATGTTATTGGTGCCCTGGAAGATGGGTCGCCCCTTAACATTGAAGGCGTCTTGCGTCAATACTTGAGTATCGTATCATCTTACAGCCACTAGCATGTCTGCCGTTACACCTGCGGCACAACAGGAGGCCCTAAAACGCCGCAGACATTCAGCTATCGGAAATGGCTATATATTTACGGCGTTTGGGGTCGAGACCCTGGGACCATGGGGGCCTGAGGCGCACAAGCTGTATCCAGAAAAAGCCAAATGTCTGGTGGATGTCTCACGTGAACAAAATATTACTCTATACCGCGTTGCCATTCAGGTGTCAGTCTTTTGGGCATGTTTCCAACTGACAGTGGTCTGGTATATGGTAGATTTTATAGTTTAATTTTAGTTTATATATATCGTTTATTTTTAGTTTCCTTCATTGTATAGTTAATTTATTTATAATTTAGTTTATTTTTAATATTGAGTAGAATTTTTTAAAAGTTAGTTTAGTATATTTTATAGTATAGCTTAATTTAAAACCATTTTTGTAATAAAGTAAAAAATACTTATGAAAAAAAATCTAAAACCCGCCAGCCCCACTAAACCGCTATCGCAGAGCAGTGTCCTAGAATCCATAGAATTAATCTATGTATTTTATTTCAATGCTGTAATGGAAGTGATAGTTTCATATAATATATTTTAAGATTTTAGTAAAATCCTGACATGAAACACACAAGGTCTACGAAGTCTGCGATCAGTGAACACACGCTGGATAAACCCAACCACTACATCAGATTCGATAACCCACAAATCGTCGCGAAAGAGAATCGTTACATATATACAATGATGCGTGAGGCTATTGAAATAAAAAAAAACACCCATATTTCAATAGAGAACACGGTTGTTTGGGATCCGATCATCAAAACTATTAAGACTCAAACCCAGCAAAAACCAACTGCCAGACCTGTGAGCACGCAGAAAGTGCTCACAGAAAGTGAAGAAAGCTCACGGAACACTAACCAACTTGACTGATAATTTCTTTTATTTTTCCTTCCACCCATTTTAATATTATATGAAAATTTTAGAGCTAGGCATGTTGCTGTAGAGTTTCTTGCGCCACTTCTTCTCTTAAGCCATAACATGTTGTTAAGCGGTGGTAGATTAGATTAAGCTTCCATTGAGTAAATAATAACCATTAACAAATATCAAATTAAATAATTAAAATGCACAAGTTGGCCTTAGGCTAAATAAAACTTTAACAATACTCGTTGACAATTATCGTCTTTGTCTTCCGTGATCACGGCAACTGAAAAGCGATCGAAACGTCGGAATAACCAAAATTAAATAAATTACCGCGCTTAAAACCATTCAAATGTAGTACTTTTATTATGGATACAAGTCGCGAAAACTTAAGAAAATATTCATTAAAGCTTTCGATATCATACCGCCAGCATATCTATCACAATCATTGAGTTACTCAATACACCGTGAAAGTGTGATGTCACTATTTTATCAGGATTGTAGGCATGACCATCGTGCCTACAACGTTGGATTCGCGCTTCCAAATACCCTGCATCTGGCTTAGTTGTTTATGGGAAAAGTTACATCAATAGAGAAATAAACATCGTGATTATAAGTATAAAATTATTATTAAATAGTAACCGCATTTAAATATATACATAGATACATACATACATAACTTCACGCCAGGTCCCTTGCGGGGTAGGCACGAACAACAGCGCCATTCGGGCTTATTGAAAATTGCTTGCTTCTTTGAAATTTAAATATATAGTTTTTATAATTAAAATTAATATAACGTAGGAAAGTTTACGATAACGCTAGGAGTTACATTTTATGTACGAGCTCGTATATGTCAGTTATTCCGTCATATTTGAAATATACGTTACAATTCTTGACTTGGGAATAAATCATGAATAAATATAAAAAAATACTTACGCATATATTTTTTATATTTTCTTGTTTACTACTACTATATAATATACTAAAGTACAGTATTTACTAGTAATTAATTTAATGTTTTTCGTTCTGTAAAATATATTATATAATATAAACAAACATCAGTGTTAAATGAAATTCTAAATCAAACAACTCTATCGAGACGTGCAAAGCTTTTTCCCAGGAGCTCTCCTTTTTATTTTTTTCCTGATTTTATTCGCTCTAGGTATCCGATCGTCAAGAAATACTTGCCTTTATCGTTTGATGTTCTTTTTTCTTTGTGATAAACGTTGACAAACGAACGACTAAGCGAATCGTGGAATAAGTCACGTTGGTATTATTATTAAAGCGTTATTATTCGTCTCTATTGTAAAGTGGCGTAGACTGAGTAAAGTGTCACATACTGCCTATGATATGCTAGTTGGGAAGATATATTTCCTATCCGTGCAGGAACGGAGAAAGCAAGAAAACAACTCACAACCAGGTGGCAGGTTATTTGCGGGACTAGATGACGACCACCCTTGGTCTACAGTATGCCGCCATAACAACTTTGTGTTGTGTTCCGGCATTAGTGACCAGGGTCTCCCTTAAGAGAGCAGCAGCGCATTTGTAGCACCTTTGGTGTTGCAGTGCCTCCTCAGTGCCTCAATTGGATCCAGTGGAAGAAGAACTGGATCAACTTTCTCCATTCTGGCATAAGTATTCTATCACAACACAAATCATCATGTCATCTTCGCGTAATCTCTATTGTAGTTTTTTTTATCATGTAGGTATAAGTTCCCGTTTGACCATTACCTCGTTCGATCTGAGCACGCTTACCTAGAAGGTACATTCACACGAGACTTGTCTATCTTTACACTTGTATCTATAATTGTGGATAGTCCTTTATTCATAAACTAAATATTAATATCGCAATGAATATAATATTAAGCATTATAATAACGACACCTGAACATAATACCGTTTAACAATGTAATTGTTTAATTTGTTAGAGCCATAAACGTTCCCTTCCGTGTCCGCAATATCTTCCTAATTAAGCCGCCCTTTGCCATGTGTGGAAATTATCTGTGGTCGTCCTTATATGCGCACTGTATGAGTTTTACAGCTATCTATTTGCTTTTATGATTTCTAATAACAATGCATTTACATATTGAAACAATATTAAATGGCCCCTAATAGTTAAGTTGTATTAATTTCCATTTCATTAGGGTCTATCGTCATTTGAAGTTATCTTTGAAAAATATTTTTCGACAAGCACTTTTAAAAATAAACCATATATATTGTTACAAGTTGCAGGACTCGAATTAAAATACCGTTGGAATTATTATAGAGTTTATTAGAACTATAAAAAAATGTATAACACAGGTACAAATATAACCGAACACAACAAATCCAAACGTAATGTAGAAGGTCGTAATTCAATAAAACGCCCAAACTCCATCACTAATAGTTTCCCGAATGTATACACGTCACGCCCGTATCGTAATCGTCGCTTGACTGCACAAATGCAATGTGCCCGCCCGGCAACGTGGACCGAATTGCCTAGAATCAGCTTGTGCTTTATAATCCGTAACACCTAGCTAATGATTACAGCCGCAAGCGGCCGTAAACGATTACAATAGAACAATATGCAGTTCTCTAGAAAGTATGCCAATAAATAAGTAAATAAAAGAAGACTGTCATAAAAGAATTACAATTAGTTCAAATGCCGACGGGTAATAAATGTGCTTCTACAAATCTTACGTGGAATTTGTTTTTGTCGGCGCCTAGGTTGTAACAATACAAATTAAAATTAAATCGGTAGGTAAATACACATATTGTATAGCCCCAGATAGCAAGTTACGCTTATGTTATGGCTAATATACAATGGGTTACGCTGGGGACGATTCCAGACACCCAGACTATAGTCTAAAACGTAGAAAATTCGTTTCCAAAATTTCCCATATCAGGAATCAAACTCGGAGCCTATGCGCTGCACTGAGGTCGGCCGGCACAGGCTTAGCCTACTCAACTCAACCATAGAGGTTGAGCGTGGTTGAGCGGAAGCGGCAAATACCACCGGAGAAAAAATATAAGCGCTATTTATTACCTTTAGGTGACACCGTAACAAGCATCATAATTTGACAATGGAAACATGTTGCATCATAAGCGTTTACCATCACCAACAAGGTATTGAAGTTGGCGATATATGAGTTTAAAAGTCAACAAAAGAATACCAGGCAATCCATTTACAAACTCAATAAAGGCTCCATCAAATGCGGTTCATTACAGAAAATATGACGATAAATGTATTTACACGACAAATTATATATCAATCTCAAAGGCGGCTGAGTTGAGATTGGTGAGATGAAAATCGATTGCCGTCGACCAAGTCGAATGTTCACGACGTATCTTAATAAGGATTCTTTTAAGTTTTTCATTAACCGCTTTGTCGGAGGCTGTGCTCCTAATTACTTGGATTTTTTGTTATTTTTTGTATATATCATTAACGTAGTCGCTTAGAATATTCTCGGTGAAAAAAGTGAGAATTACTTGTAATAGGACTTTGCTGTTCAGATGTTTAGACTATGAGACTGTGTATTTGAGTTTGTATATTTATAATGTTTTCAAAGCGTTATCAAATAATGCCAGGTAAAGGCTACCACGCCTAGGCTTAAAACATACCGCTGGAATGAACTTCAGTTGTATCCGGCATTAGTAGCCACGTCCATAGGCAATTTGTAAGCGCTTTCCATCAGGTGGGCCGTCTGCGTGCCCATCATGCAATAAAAAAGGGCTGGTGTTACCTTTAACAACGGATTAATATACAGCGAGCTATGGTAGGTAGCCTTCTTGGCACTTTACCAGTAGTTGGTGAGCTAGGCTGCTATGACAGAATAATCTTACGCATCACGTATGACACTAACTTGGCGAGGCCTACGACTAGTAAAGGGATGGCAAAGTATTTTTTTATGATGATATCCTTGACGTATTCGCCAATGGAGACGTCAGATCTAATTTTCTGATATGGACACAAGAATGGTTTTGTAGCCGCAGACGTCATCACACGGCCGCTCACAAATTGTTCGACAGAATCACTCCGCTGACCTCACCCCGTAAAGCCCGTGCGACCACCCCCCTACCGCGGGACATAGCTCGCTCCGTTAGCTGCTAAGTCTGCATTTTGTAGTACTTTAGTAACGGAGCGACAATCATGCATTCTGAACTGCAATTCAAACACAACATGTTTCACTTCTACTGAAACCTCTAAAGTGTAAACTAAGTAATGATTCAAAGTTCGGCTCTCATGTTTAAATACCAGGTTTTAAACGGAAGTTGCCCAAAAGTTCTTGACACGTTATCTCTTTGGATCATCACTGAATTATTCAAGTTCTTTAACATATTTTTACGAGTTGCGAGACTAGAATTAAAATGCCTTTAGAATTATTAAAGACTTTATTAGATCTATACAAACACGTATAACACGGGTATAAATATAACCGAACACAACAAAACCAAACGTTATGGAGAAGATCGTAATTCAATAAACGTATAAAGTATCTATTGGATTCCCGAATGTACACACATCACGCTCGTATCGTAGCTGTAGCTTGACTGCCCCCTCTCTCCAACAGGCCGCCGTTTTAAACCTCACGAATAAAAATGTGCCCGAATCTTAGTCGACGTAATCTGCAACACCTGGCTAATGATTCATCCGCAAGCGGCCGTAAACGAGTACAATAGAACAATAGACTGATCTCTAGAAACGTATGCCAATAAATAAGTAAACAGAAGTGGATGATCACAGAAGAATTACAATTAGTTCAAATGCCGACAGGTAATAAAATGTGTTTTTACAGATTAGCGAGGTTGTCGGAACCCAAGTTGTAACAATATTCAAATAGATCAAAACCATAAGAGATTATGATTTTATATTCTTGTAATATTTATCTTATAATGAGTTATGTCGATAATAGAACTTTTTTACGGATCAGTACCATCACCGGCAGATGATAATCGAAACACTGTAGCTAAATATATATACCGTACCTATCCTATATAAGGCACTTGCTTCCATCACTCCGAGTCGCACTGCTGAAATGTAGTTTGGGAATGTTACTTAAGTCACAAATGAATAGTTAGCTTCCAGGTAAGTATGCTCCATTCACATCACAACATCGCTAACATCCACCTGATGGAAAGTAGTTATCGTCGTAATTAAAACTCAGTTTTACAGCTTTTTGCCTGGTATTTTGGTTTTGTTTATTTTACCGTTTCGGCCACTTTTCAGAGTTATAATCAAGTTATAATAAATTATTACTAGCTGTCCCGGCAGATGTCGTCTTGCCCGGAAAAGCTTCAATCGATATGCCGACAACAGCGCCATCTACCTGGTCCAATTTTGAACCAACTCAGAAACCTTCTTTGGCTCTTGCACAACAACTTTGCTAAAGATCATCACATGATCAAATGTAACTATACATTACGATTCTATAAGACATACAAACAAACATTCATCATCATCATCATCATCCGAGCGTTAAATCCCGGTTGCGTTCGGAGCGTTCACTCCGACGCCCAGGGTCCGCTTTCCTACTCTTTCTACTCCACTTCGCGCAGTCTTCAGCATCCCCCGTTTTGAGACCATTGGCACGCATGTCATCCTTCACGACGTCAAGCCAGCATTTCTTGGGCCTTCCCCTTCGACCGGGACCTCGCGGAGGCGGCATGGTATATCTAATTATATACAAGAAGAAGATTATTATTTTTCATCAGAAGATCATTTTTGTAGATTACAAAACAGGATTAACAGGATTTTAGCTGTGAATTACATTATTTAGTAATAATGTTCAAATATCTTAGACAAAAGCCACATTTAAAGTTAGATATTACAATGAGAGTCCAAATACGACGGGTCTATCTCATTTAGTACAGGAGTTCTTATGACCACCTTCCAACTCCATCATCAGATCAGCTCCATGGTACCATATTATTGCATTGTTACGCGATAAACATATGCGTGAAAAAATACAGCTCAATCGGAAACTGGGAAGTTGGTCAAATTTAACTTGCAAGATTCCAACCGAACATCCATTGCAAAGCTTGTAATATATATAAATACGAAGTCTACCTATGTCATTTTTACAGACAAAAAGACACTCTTAACGTTACCTTGTTTGAGTAATAACAAGAAACGGAACTCTAAAAAAATATCTTGAACGTTTTTAAAATTCACACCCAGCTGTTAAATAGAATTCACAACAGAGGTGTAGGTCGTAAGTGCAATATGCAAGCAATATCGAGGGGTCTGAATGCAATTATGAAGTGTGACGCGCCCCCGGGACTCTCCGGCCCGCCCTGTCTGCACTAGCCCTAACAAAGCTGTCGTGTAAATGCCATAAACTTCGCTCATATATTGGCTTTATTCGCATAGGCTGAAGTCATGTGTGTCTTTAACTACTTATTTTTAGCTCTGCCGTTGCATCGTTTGCGCGGGGTTTGAACTTATTATTTATTTTTGAACTCTTGTAACCTATAATGTCAAAATCAAATACAAGGAAATTTAAAATATATAGCAACCCTGTATTAATTTTTAAATTTGTTAATTAAATCCGTTGTGATATTTCTGAGGGCTCACTCTGAAACGTCTTTCATCTTCGTCGTCTTTGTTTTTGTCGTTTGTTTTTTTACTTACTTACTCCGTTGACTCAGCCACCAAAAGTAGGTCTTGGCCTCCGAAACGAGAGCATACTACTTTTTTCTGTCCTGTGCGGTTTCTTGGCAATTATTGACTCCTAGCTCCAACAGGTCAGCTTCTACTCTGTCCTTCCAGTGATATTTGGGACGGCCGACCAGACGCCGACATACCGGCCGTCCAAAATATGATTTCCTCACGCTGCGATCCTCTCCCACCTGTTCTACGTGACCGAGCCAGAGGAGGTGAGCTTTTATATCTCTTATTATGTTAGGCTTGTTTTTTAGATTTCAATACATATTGCACTGTATGATTTATTTTTCTTATGTTTTTTGTCGAATGAAAAATATTGACGGAAATGTACGGTTTAATTGTTGATTCTTGTGTTTATTAGCTTAAAATAATATATAGCTGTAAAA
Source organism: Dendrolimus punctatus (assembly GCA_012273795.1). Classification (NCBI taxonomy): domain Eukaryota; kingdom Metazoa; phylum Arthropoda; class Insecta; order Lepidoptera; family Lasiocampidae; genus Dendrolimus; species Dendrolimus punctatus. The sequence continues at coordinate 16,192,237 of CM022540.1, read as the reverse complement.
TAACACAAAAACCAGAATATTTCTTATCGACCAGAACAGTGTTATATAGACTATTACTACTGTAGTGTTATGTATTATTATAGTTTTAAAAGGAATTGATGGAATACAAATAACCGCTTCCCTCGAGAATAAATCGATGGTGTCTATTGCAGCCTTTCTGTCGTCCATGGCGTTGTATTTCCCATGGGTGCCATCTGGATAGTCGATAACAGCTAGCAATTGCGTTCTGGAATATACAGATAAATAAAATCAAACAGTTTTGATTATCTTAAGAAGTTTTTGTCGGGAAATTGTAGGCTGGTGTTTTGTTGTGTAGTTTTATTTCAAAAAAATACATAGCTTAAAAAGTTTACAATAGTTGTAGGATTACTGTTTGTTTTTATTGAGGGAATTATGTGTTTGGAAATCTCAATTCTTCAGTGAAATGCAACAGAAGTTTTATGACTTTCAGAGATAATATCCTTCAACCTGTGTTATTTTTTAAAGCTCTAAATAACTTTACAAGTATTAGACTGAAAAAACAGCCCTTATATAGGGTTGCCACCTTTGATTTTCGCGATTTCACTGCAGTATTATTTATTGTTTATGTATGTCTCTCTAGACCACGGCCCATAAAAAACGACCAGGACTTTTGAAGGGCTTGCGTAGGGCCATGGGAAGGCCAACACCTAGAGCCCCCTTAACAAAATTAATGTAAATGTGGCGTGACACTAACCGGCGATTATCTATGGACTATGGCGTTTGTCCGTCAAAATATTCAGGAATCTTGGAAAAATGGACAGATAGCGACTCGCCACTCTTTACATAGGCCCCTAGAAATGCCGTACAAGATTGGCGAGGGGCAATAGGTTTGAATGGCTAAGTGGTGTCAAAGGTGGCCTGCAGGTTCACCGAATCTACTTCCGACGTTAGGTCATTTATACCTTCCACTCCTGGAGCTTGAGTTTTAGCTATAGTAATCTCCACTCTGTGCCGGCTGTCTAATGCAAGCACGGAGGCGGGGCCTTGCCTTGGCCCCCGGAGTCAGGTCCAAGGTGTCGCTATTTACCTAAGGCTTCGCCATAAAGTCTCCAGCGAGTATATATATGTATTTATTATACGTCGTCGTCGTCGTCAGCCATTCGCAGTCCACAGCTGGACGTAGGCCTCCCTAAGACAGCGCCACTCATCCAGCGCCTGCCGGCGACCTTGCATGGGTCGTCGGTCCGTCGGTTTGGAGGGCGTCCGATACTACGTTTACCGAGACGCGGTCTCTACTCCAGGACTCGTTTGCTCCATCGGTCCTGCGGCAGACGTGACAGTATTTATTATATGTATTGCTTATTTCTTTTTTATTCTCCAAAGGAAAACTGGCAAACAGGTAGATGGTCCACTTGACGGAAAGTGGTTAGCTTTGTAGTTAGAGCTGCTACCGCGCTGCCAGCTTTAAAATAAATCTTATCACACCCTTATTAAAAGACCCCAAGCCGTAGTGCAGAGAAAAAACTTGGGCAGGATACTTCCTCCAAGTCGTTATTGTACGATTTGTGCGTGAATATCAGAATAACCGTTTTAGAGAGCCGCTGCGTATTTTTTAGAGAGCGTGGTATTTCAAAGAAATGAGGGTTAGAACCCCGCCGATGGCGAGCGGTGCGGTGAAAATGTGGCTTTGGCACCTGATCAAAAGTTCCTCGGAATACACCCCTTAAACACAGAAGGTAGAATATGTAGAGAGACGTAGTCTACATTTTATGAAATATTATGTACAATACTTAGAGCTAGTAGGTTTCGAAAAAAACGATTCAAATATAAAAAGTGACAGATAGATCAACAGGCGGAATACTACCTACTGACGTTACAGAACCCTAAAAAGTTGGGGAAGACGAAGAAAGTGACAAAAAAGAAATGGGTGTCTATATAATAATGTATCAACAAAAATAATTAATTACGTAGGCATTGGAACCATTAAAAACTAAAATAGAATATTATGTGAGTGTGAATGTCCTTATGCTTGCTGAATCTTTCTATTTTAGTGAAACGAACGGTACCTATGTTGTCTATCGGATTGGTAGGTTTTACAGAACATTAATTTTATTTATAAAATTCTTCAAGCACGACGTGAGACACAGTAACAAACTTTACTGTTTCTAATGTCACGTTAAGTCGTTATATAATAATACTTATAAACTTTTTATTATTTCTTATAAGTATTTTTTTCCTCAATATTTTACATTTGTTTATGTAAATGCAAATATACATATGAAATACAAAATGAACATTTATTTAAGAAATATAAAATACTGGAGCATGGCATTTAAATTAAAGTTATTGCTTTACTTTTAATCTATTATTAATTGATTCTACGTCACATGAGCTTATAAGCGAGTATTTTCTATATGGCTTATAGTGCTACGCTACGGGAAAACGTCACAGTTTAGAAAATAGCCCGTTTCAAGCAGTGTCTTCAGACTTCAAAGTACTACGCAAAGGCCGTTGACTACAATGTGTGCTATCCTTTTCATACTTACATCTATACTCTTCCGTAAATCGAAATCAAAGCTCGTTGCGATTAGAATGGACTGAAGTTATCTTCAAACACTATGCTATGAAGTTATGGGCAAGTGAGCGTGCGTTCTGAATATATAGAGTGAAGAAATAGATAACGTTTAAAATAATTTTCAAAATTGAAAATAAGTAATTAAACAAAATTATTTAAATAAAAAACAAACAGAGAATTACGATAATCTGCTATGTTTTATAAATTTGAATAGGAGTAATTGTTTTTAGCTAAAGAAACTGTGTAAAGAATATTGGAATAAAAAGTTTATGTCCCAGACATTTCGAACAGGCAGAGGTATACTTTTACTATTTATTGTATGTGTAGAACGTGCCTGCATATGGCGGACGCTCGTTTGTGTTTATGTCAATAAGAAACTGATTTTTAACATTTGCGCGGGTGTGGATTAAACAATTTGTATATTATAATGTGTTAGTGGAACATATGAATTGTGTGTTTTTTTCGTGAATATGGTTTTTAGTAACGTACTTTTGGATGAATTGATATCTTCACTGTATCTATAAGGGTATGTATTTATTTTATGTTTCTTTATTATTTCTGGATTTATAAGCTTTTCTAGGGATAGAATTATGAAAGTTTAGATAGAAGGCCATTTAAGTTTTAAATTTGAGAGTTCTTCGTGTTATATATTGCTTTATTGGTGAGAATTTATGATGCTTCGTAGTCTGGAACAGATTTTTTCTCACATAGGTTATCGCCAGATGATAACTTTTCGCAAATTATCAATAAGTTTTCTCAAACTTGTTGTGGAAGAGCAGTGTTTCAAAACCGCGTGTAACGAACATACCACTTTGTTACAACTTCTGTTTTTTAGGAATTAACTAGTCCTCATATATAACAGTAAGTACACAAGTTTTTATATAGTATAATAATTCATATATCGTAATTGTTTTTTTTATACTTTTCTATATTTTTAAAGCTTCAATCTAAGTAGATATTTTAAATATTATGTATATTTATGAAAAAGCTTTCCAAGAAGCTTTATAGTTTATGGAAATGTCTTAAATTTCTTATCAAACTAAATAAACGTTTTACCATAACATATAACAGCTGTGTGTGGCATTGAAGTTTGATATCATACATACCACATTGTTTAGAAAAATTGCTGGTTGAATGCAAAAGAAAACAAACATTTCATAGTAGATTATTATTTATGGAAGTTAGCTTGTTAGTCTTGTTATGGTGTGGAGAACATATTGTGTTTAAAAGTTGGACACATGTGTTATTATATCCTCATACCATCACGGATTAGCATGTGTTCTCATGAGATTTATTATCATAATAACATCTATTCTTTTAGATATTAAAACACTAAGTATCATAATGACTAGAACTATGTATGTGTTATTAAATGTATACTCTTAAAACACATTTACAATGTTTATAGGTGACTTTGATATTCAATTTTAATTTGTTTGGGACACATACAATAAATAATATTCTCAAATATAAAACACAAAATTAATACATATATCAATCAAGTTTCTAATAAAGAATACATTGTAAAAATGTCTTAAAACTATTGTTAATTTTTAATTAATATTATGCATTTTTAAATAAAACAAAAACATTAAGTTCCTACCAAAAACAGCTGTCAGTTTTGTTTTCTGCAAGTATTTTAGTTCTAATACTCCCATCATTAGTAATGGGTTAATTTCAAAATGTATGATCCAAAATTGAACCAACAAATCATTCCAAAACCACTAACTAGTTCATAAAATAACGAACAATAAATAATCTTGTAGGCAATTATTAATAATATATTTATAATAACCATCTGTCACATACATCATGTGAAACTTGCACAAAAAGTTAGTCAAGTAAAGATTAAATGTAGGACAGTTTGCAAATGTTTGTTTCATAAAAAGTGTAAATCTTTAAATCATGAACATGTGCTGTTTTTAATTACTTTCCTGTGGGAAAGTATTTATTATGAACTGGTTCTGCCCACAACTTTATTTTTAAAAGCTTTTATTTAACTTGCAATGGATGTACTTATGTATGTAAGTTCGGGAGGAATCTTGCAATTTGAATTTGATCATGTTTCTGGTTTCCGATTGAGCTGAAATTTGTACATGTGACAATGCAATAGTATGCCACCATGAAGCTGATCTGATAATGGAGTCAGAAGATGGCAATAGGAACTGCAGCTACTAAACAAGATAGACCTGTCATGTTTGGGCTTGTTTTACTTGTCTTGGCTAGCACTCTGCTGCTATGATATCCAGGATCACAAAAGCTTGTATTTAAATATGTTTTTAAAAAACAAGTTTTTTCATTATTAGACTTCATATTTATATCCTTTGAAATTTTCAAATTATCTGATAAAATATATACCTACATAATATATAATAATTTATATATTGAAAACCATTTGAGACAATTTTTGAAAACACAGTTCAGTTATATTAGTTTAATTACTTTCTTCCTTATTTGTAATGTGGTTTATACTGTAAATTTAGATATCATTTATTTATTGCTAATCACAGAAGCTTTTTCTCAGACTTGAAGAAGATTAGTCTGTATTTTTTAAGTTTTTAATCCTACCTTTAATTGATTTTCAGTATATATATTACATTCTCTTATGGTAGAAAGAGTGGATGAAACAACAGACACAGAAATGTAAAGTCGAGTTAAAAGTTGTATTCAATTTATTAAAGGTTAGGTTAGAAGTTGATTTGGATCTTATTACTAATCTGAGATTGTTCTTGAACTTGTCCACTGTTTGTTGTCTATGAGGCTTTCAGTAAGGGTCTGCCTATACTAAATGTGAAAGCAAGTTTGCTTGGTGTGCCTTGTTTTTTAATTGCAGGGACCAAACTAACAACTGGCAAATGTCAAACATAAATATAATGATTACATATGTTTACATAAATTAGACATTTGCGATTGTGAGTTTAGTATCATTATCATTTTATTAGTATAATAAAGTTATTTATTTGCAATTACTAAATTGTACATACTATCAAAAGTTCACTATAATTTTTAAATACACAGTTAATTTTTATTTTGGAAAATGGGATACATTCCTCTGGAAATGTTTCCAGAATCTACATAAGCGAAGGCACATCCGAAGCTCTAATAATTAGTTAGAATATTTTTTATTGATAAAAATATTTAATAATACTCATTATACAGCTTCTATATTATTTTGTTCAAGTTGATTTCACTAATGATAGAGTGAATTTGTACAAATGACAGGTTGAGAGTTGCCTTGCGTCCAGGCTAGAGGTGAATGTGCAAGCAAGCCCACAGACCGAACAAGGGACATTCGAGGATCAATCAGGGGGTTAGGTAGGAATTGCAAACCATGGCATGGTAAAAGTATTCCTGAGCGGACGCTAGTGACACGACGACGAGGCGCATCCCATACACTGGCCGTGATTTTTTCCCCCTCGCGCGGCTAATGGTCCTCAATCAAATTTGCCCTGGTAAAAAAAAGTTGATCAGAAATTAATTTATAATAACAAACTATGAACTGTGAGGATAATTTTTAGATAACCTCACGATAACATTAATTGCATTACACTATGTTACAAGTAAATATTATTAGTATATAGAAATTTACATAATGTATATATGATTTTTTTATTTTATTTACAAGAGTTAACAGGTAGTTGACATCCACAGGATGATCAAAACTTGAAGATAAAACACCATTGATTAAATAATATATGCTCCACTTTCAACAGGTTAGTAGATGAAAGTGTTTATTGAAATACAATGTTGGCAATTAAATAGCTCTTGCTCCATTATTAATTTAAGAATCTACATGTCTAGGTCAGTGTTGAATATGGGACAGATTAATCAATGCCAATTATGCAAGACATCTCCCGCTCAGGTTGCCACTATCATTTATACATTCATAGTATACAATGTTATGGGGCTTTTGTAATGCAGTTTTATATTGAATATGAACATTTTGTAGTCTTACTATAATTGTTATATATCAAAATAAGTGTCTTCCTTCTATTAAAGCCATGCACAAAAAGTAAAGAACCAATTGTTAAGAAATTTTGTAGGTGATAAGATTATCGACACAGGATATGAATACTGCATAGTATTTTTAAATTTTGTTTTGGACTCAGCCACCTATTTAGTTATTCATTGACATTTAGAAGTCATCTACTGTAACATGGCGCTTATTCCCTTATACCATGCACATGAGAGTTGTAGATTGAACTCCATTTTATAGTCCTCCCCTATCCAAACATCTATCAAAAGGTGTAAACGAACATTCAAATTCTCCTTGAGCTAAACAGCTCCTTTTTAGTCTGGTTTCTATAGTTTAAGATTCACGGTAGTCACTTGCTTTATGGATATCATTTATCTGTTTCCATACAAGCTAAAATAAAAACCCATTCTAAAGAAATCAGGAGTCAGAAAGTTAAAAATGTTAATGTAGAAAGAATATTTCAAATTGGTCATTAACATATCTTACACCTCATTGAAATTATCAGTGTGTCCCACTTCCAACACAACAATTACATAATGACAATGTTTATTTACTGTCATAATGTAAATAAATTACTTTTGATGGCAATTCATTACATATTATTATTTATGGCCTATTATATTGCAATTATGAAAAATAAATATCAATTCTTCGCCAAAAATGGTGTCCTAATGGTTCTTCTATATGAATTATTTAACAGCTAGTTGCCCTTGAGAATCGATTGAAGTGCAATGGTGTCATCTGTTTCATTATTTTTTAATTTTGGATTGGAGTACAGGAGACAGATTAGTGCCGCTCATAGAATTTTAATGAGAGTAGAGTAGTAAAGCATGTATGTCAAGTAACAAATGGAGATTTATCATCTCTACCTACTCTATGGGAAACGGGTGTAATATGTGTGGAAATTTATATCACCAGTGCATGGTGTTATCAACCGGTGGCTGCTGGCAGTTTAGGTAGAGATGGTATGCCTCGTCATTAGATTCTTCTTATCTTGCTGACAAGTGTTACGTACGTCGATAACCGTCGATCACCTCTTGTATAGCAAAAGTTCACAGGTGTTGGTAATCAGTTTCTTTGGGCCGTTAGCATGTCTACTGTACTCCAGCAATAAAAAAACTGAAGATTGCTGTTTCAAGTTTGCATCGATAAATAACACTGGCCACTTAAAAAAGTGGTCTGTATTTTTGACCAAACCCATCTATTCTTATGTATTTGATGCGCTGAACCTGAATCTGGGGTTAGCTTACCCTCAAATTTGAGGGTGTAGCAGGATGTAGTACCACGAAGTACTAGGTAACAATGGACCAAACTGACCAGACCAGATTCGGATTCAGCGTATCGAAATACATAAAATGGGTCTGATTAAAATTTTAAATAACTAGTTTTTGTATGCGGCTTCCTTCGCATCCCACACGCCCTCGGGTAACCGCCTCCCGAGCTCGGAGACAGTGCCGAAATGCATTCCCCAAGCGTTATAAAAAACTAGGGTGTTTCTAGTGGCTTCGCTTCCGCTTCTAATTTGTTAGTGAATCGTTGGCTCAAAAACAAACGCGATTGCAAAGCCATCTTTTCGTCTATATTCGTCTGTCCTTCGGAAACAGTACTTTTTTCTGGATGAAAGGAACTCTATGGTCCTTTTAGATATACATATATAGTATATCCTTGACAACGTATAGGTATGCAAAATTTCGTGGCGATCTGTTGCTTAGTCATGGTGTGACGGAGTAACAAACACATACTCGCATTTATAGTACTAGTTAGGATGATGGAATAATCAGTCCTTAGCTGAATAAATTTTAAATCAACTACTAAACTATATCTAGTTCGGATACTTCAATACCGTTTATAAGTCTCAACACAATGTCGCGTAAACTACCCAAGCGTCATTATATGCTTCCCTCGTCTTTCGTCCATCATACAAGGTTCGTCCACTCGATTTAACACTTATTACGTTCAATAAACGAGCGATAAGTGCAGAATAACGTTACGGTATACGCTACTCCTCGATTGGTGGGAAGTGTTATACTGTACCATAATACGCGTTACTTAATCGTTTTCACCTAATAAACTGTATTATGATTATTGTTAATTCTCTAGAAGTTAGTTGTTAACACAATGTCCTGTGAACTGCCCGAGGATCGTTATATGCATCCTTCGTCTTTCGTCCATCACGCAAGCTTCGTCTGTTCGAAATAACACTAAGGGCCGCTTGCATAAGGTTGCTTAAATTTATTTAAGAAACACAAAACGTATTCAACACCCTTAAATACATTTAGCGTCTTGCACAACGCAAAATTTGCCGCTAAATATGTTTAAAGAACTGTCAATACGTTTTGTGTAAAACGTAGTTTAGCAGTTTAATATGATAAACTAATTTTCTTTATTGGCGATCGTTATGCAAGCGACCGTAAGGGCCGCTTGCATAAGGTTCCTTGAATTTATTTAACAAACACAAAACGTATTTAACACCCTTAAATATAATTATCGTCTTGCACAACGCAAAATTTGCATGAAAGGAACTCTATGGTCCTTTTAGATATACATATATAGTATATCCTTGACAACGTATAGGTATGCAAAATTTCGTGGCGATCTGTTGCTTAGTCATGGTGTGACGGAGTAACAAACACATACTCGCATTTATAGTACTAGTTAGGATGATGGAATAATCAGTCCTTAGCTGAATAAATTTTAAATCAACTACTAAACTATATCTAGTTCGGATACTTCAATACCGTTTATAAGTCTCAACACAATGTCGCGTAAACTACCCAAGCGTCATTATATGCTTCCCTCGTCTTTCGTCCATCATACAAGGTTCGTCCACTCGATTTAACACTTATTACGTTCAATAAACGAGCGATAAGTGCAGAATAACGTTACGGTATACGCTATTCCTCGATTGGTGGGAAGTGTTATACTGTACCATAATACGCGTTACTTAATCGTTTTCACCTAATAAACTGTATTATGATTATTGTTAATTCTCTAGAAGTTAGTTGTTAACACAATGTCCTGTGAACTGCCCGAGGATCGTTATATGCATCCTTCGTCTTTCGTCCATCACGCAAGCTTCGTCCGTTCGAAATAACACTAAGGGCCGCTTGCATAAGGTTGCTTAAATTTATTTAAGAAACACAAAACGTATTCAACACCCTTAAATACATTTAGCGTCTTGCACAACGCAAAATTTGCCGCTAAATATGTTTAAAGAACTGTCAATACGTTTTGTGTAAAACGTAGTTTAGCAGTTTAATATGATAAACTAATTTTCTTTATTGGCGATCGTTATGCAAGCGACCGTAAGGGCCGCTTGCATAAGGTTCCTTGAATTTATTTAACAAACACAAAACGTATTTAACACCCTTAAATATAATTATCGTCTTGCACAACGCAAAATTTGCCGCTAAATATGTTTAAAAACTGTCAATACGTTTTGTGTAAAACGTGTTTAGGCATTTTATTATGATTAAGTAATTTTGTTTAAAGGCGATCGATATGCAAGTGGCCATAAGTCTTATTACGTTGAATAATCGAGCGATAAGTCCAGAATACCGTTATGGTATCCTCTACTCCTCGAATTGAAGGTGTGGCGAAACAAACCTTTTCGCCCACTGCCTGGCAGGCGATATTTTTAGAATGAAGGATTGTCAATTGTGATGTGACATTAGATACAGAGAAAAAGTCGTCTACAAAATGTATATATTTTCATCCCTTTAAATCTCATTATATATTTAATGTTACCTCTTTCGGATATGTAAATATTATGTACGAAATTACATATTTTATAAATGAACGGGTATTTATTTCTTCAACGACCCGTCAAAGGGAATTTATTAAACCGTACACTAATGTGTGTTAGTTTGATGTTTTCAAGCGATAAACTGTATTTATGTTTCTTGTTAGTTCTTCAGGAGTTGATGCTTAAGAGTTTAAGGAGGGTATAATGTACATATAAAATAAATGTAAACGTTAATAGGGATAAGAGACGTGGTCTTATTCATAGAGTAAGTGTAAGTTTGAACGCTTCCATAAGAACCATAAAGACGCGTTCAAACTTCTACACTAACTCTCTATGAATAAGACCGTTTATGTTTAATTTACAGTATAAAAAGTTCTTGGTAGAATGATGCCAATAAAATGGAAATAGATATTTTATGAAGGGGAATTTTTATACACTTTTTATTGTGGTTTGTTTAGGTTCTTCAAGGTCGTTAATATTTATAGGATTAGCCACCGACTTGTCCACGTTTGACAGGTAATGTAGATTACAGTTATTTTGATAGTATTTCAAATCAAAGGATATTTTCAGCAGGGCAATGGATTTTTAGTTTGTAAATATATGACTTCCGAAGAGTCTCGTAAAAATCCGGAGTAAATAATGTTACTAAAGGCGTATATAACTACACCTGTTCTCCTAAAGATGAAGATAAATGTAGAAACTGTCATATCAAGCAAGTCCTGATATCACGTGGTTTCGAAGTTAAGAAATCCCGGGAAATATAAAAAGTCCCGGATTATATTGTTTTAGTATCAATCGGATCCGAATCAGCTATTTTATTTAAAACACTCCCCGGGATTCCGATTCCCGTAATATAAAGTATCGCATCACTTGAAAAAGGACTTAGCTATCGTCCTAGTGAAATCGTTTTGAAATCAGCTAATATTAAAGTAATCTCATTTATTTACACCAAGCGCCCGGAAAAATCCCACCGGAGTCCCGGAATATTAAATACCACAATTTTCTTTATACGATATTGTTTTAGTGAAAATGTCAGAATAAGCTTACTTTTATGCGCCTTAATAAGTAAACCGCTCCCGGGAAAGTTCCCGCGGGTTTCCTGGTATAAAAAGTGCCACAGGTTTTATTACACAAAATTTTCTATCGATCAGCGAAAACCACATCGAAAGGGGTCAAGTTTTTTCGTGAATCCCGAACAAACAGACAAATAGCTTCAATGTACAGACACGGCATTTAGAATTTTATAGTATTATAAATAATTTATTTTCTATATACAATTTTGTGTTTACATACATTTGATATTTATTTTCATTTACATGTGGAAAGTGAATAATAACAAAACGTATTTCAAGCAAAATATGTTACGCAATAAGTTAAACAAATAATTTTATTTACATCGGTTTATTTGAACTGGAACGAAATAATAGCATTGTAGGTGTACTAAGTACGATTTCGCAGTAAAAACCAGTGATACTTGTATTCTTTGAAACTGTAGAATTGATTAATCTATATCATGTTTTGTGTTATACGTAGAAAAACCAAAATATTTGGTTTCCATTATATAATAAATAGAAGTAAAAAAATTGTTGTTTGGTTGTTTGTGTATTTTAGGCAATGAAACTGACCGTCGTGAAATTCGGCATATGTAGATGAAAGTATGGTTCTTTTAGTCCCGACAAAGGGAGTAGCTCCCGTGCGATAAGGGACATAACCTAGGAGGAGGTGAATTAAACAGTTTCAGTGATATATTGAAAGTAACTTGCTTGACCATAATTATTCAAAACAATATTTGAATAGTAAGTCAAGTCCGTACCGAGATTTAATTATAATCAGGTTCAGAAGCATTAGCTTTCAATAGTATGTAGTGATTTCAAGACAAGTAGATGTATTAAAGATAGATCTCTTTTATTGAACTACCTAAACCTTAAAAATACAATACTTATACATTGCTTATCCTTAGAAGACAATTTTCGTACATTATAAACAGGATTTTTGCAATGAATTACACTAATTAATGAAGTTCAAACGTTTGGCACTACTTGTCTAAAGTTCGATATTACATAATACAATGTTTTATATTGATCATTTAAACACAGTTTAAATAAAGACATTAAAATAATTAATATTTATTATTATATTTTAATTGTACTTTTTATAACTTGGTGTAGTTAGTTTTTAATTTTATTTATTATAATAACTTATTACAGATTTTTTTTAAAATATAGAAGAATCAGTACTATTCTGTCAAAGGGGGCCAATAGTTATTTAGATTTAGCTTGTTTGTTACACTGATGACTGATAATTTCAGTAACTGTTTGTTATTACATTTAACTCTACAAGATATCTAGAACTTAATCTACTTTCACACAACACGTAATAATATAATATTGATTACAATATTACTCATTAGAAATTTAATGGAGACTAAGTTTTCATTTAAATTTCTTTAATAAAGCTGCAGAATTGAATCAGCTCTGATTTTCTGATAGGAAATTTCTAAACTTCTAAATTAGTGCGGAATTTTAGTAACTTCCTTAAGTAAACTTAATCTACGAATTTAACAAAGTTAGTGAGACCGTCGATATTTTTCATGTTTAATAAAGCATATTTCAAGGCTATCTTTATTGGTATTTATTCCTATAGATAACCTTAGTCCTTGAACGATAATGAAACATCATTCGGTTCGCGAAGTCGGTTATGCAATTTTTAAATCTACCAACTGTTTTTTTAAAATATGAATTATTGTAAAACATGCAAAAATTGTATCAAAACATGGTATCATTATTCCCGATGAGCTAAAATTGTTTGGATTGGCATGTCGATAAACGTTCATGACATATTTAATGGTTTTAAAAAAATACTGACTTGCTAGGTTTTAATTTTTAGCAGGCGGTCTAGACCAATGTTAGACTAATACTAGTTGTCCTGGCAGACGTCGTCCTGCCCGGAAAAGCTTCCATCGCAAGCTTCCAAAGCTTCCATATTTAACAAACAAAAAATAGGGGTTGATCGTGGAGGGTTGAAAATTTACGGTTGTATGTATTTTTTAATGCTGTATCATAAAAAAAAAAAATATCTAAAAATTTAAAAAAAGGGGATGGACTACTCTTAACATTTGGGGGGATGAAAAATGGATGTTGTCCGATTCTCAGACCTACCCAATATGCACACAAAATTTCATGAGAATCGGTCAAACCGTTTCAGAGGAGTATGGTAACTAACATTGTGACACGAGAATTTTATATAATAAGATATGAAGCTGAAGAGATTGTTTGTTTGACTGAACGCGCTAATCTCAGGAACTACTGGTTTGATTTGAAAAATTCTTTCAGTGTTAGTCCATTTATCGAGGAAGGCTATAGGCTAATATAGCATCACGCTAAGACCAATAGGAGCGGAGCACCAATGAAGATTGATTCAAAGCCGGGGGGTTTTGATAACAAATTCCACGCGGACGATGTTGCGGGTAAAGCTAGTATGAATATAAAAGCTTTTGCCCGCGGCTTCGCTTGCGTTAATTTTACCCCATGGGAACCAAGTTTTCATATTAATTATCATAGCAAAGAAGGGCTAGATCGGCTGTGAAAAATGTTTGTTGCTGGGTCTTTAATAAAGATCGTTTAGCATAATTTAAAACAAATGTGCGTGTTGTGTGTGTGCAGTTCACACGCAGTAGAAGGGAAACAAAGTGTGACAAGGGGTGGGAGGTATTCTACGTTTCGTGACGTCACATTTCATATATTATATTGTTATAATATATTTAAGCGTTAAATCACAACATTTTAAGTATTAACGAAAAACTTCATAACATTTACAAATCTATCTGTATGAGCATAGTGTTTAAATTATTAAGTATATTTATTATATCTTATGCTCCGCAGGTTTAGTCCTGTATATCTCATTTTAGTGACCCTTTTTCGTTTCATCAAGTTTCAAATCATAACAATTCGAAGGAAGTTTCACTTCAAAAATTGTGTGTCAGTTCACACGCAGTAAAAATAGTTCAGAGAATATAATCACAGATAATTCTTCCTTTAATTTTATTATTTTAAGTATAATTTGTTTAGCTTACATCCGTCATCATATTATAATTCGAAATAAACTTCTAAGTATCACTTTAAATTTTTCGCTGGTTTAGTGTAAAAAATATTATGTTTTATTTCGGTCCAAATTGGACCTATGTTTAATCATCGGTCTTATTAATTCTAATCTGCACAATGTAAAATTCGTATATCATTCTCTCGCAGGATAATTCCATAGATTAATGTGTTTATCTCTTTTTATCTCATCGAATTTTAAAACTTTAAAACACAACGATTCTAAAGAAGTTTCACTACATAAAAGTTGATACACAGAGAAGACGGATGCACTTCGCGACGCAACGTTATAAAAGTTCTGTTTTTACTAAAATTGTTATAGACACCCTTTACAGAAAGATCGTAGATACTATAACAACATCTTCCTTGAAATCCATCGATAACTCTTATAATACACATATACTAACGCACACATCGTTTAGTACTCGCATTACTATCTTATCAGGGCGGTGTAATCAAATCACTTGTGGCCGGTGTCGTCGTCCTCATCTCGTATTATCTTGGACGGAGGCGTCTCGTCGTCGTAATAAGTAACGCACTTTGCTCTAGTGATGTGAACATAATCCTTTTAGAGTCGAGTGGACTTTAGAGCTTTAAATAGTGACTAGAATTCGGATTTGTTGCGAAAACGCTTATAAAAGTAATATATAAACCTTACTCTTATATTTATTCAATGATATCGATTCATGACATACGTGTGCTGGCTGTTGAATGTACTCCCGCGGTTTTCCCAGAGCGCTACAATATGGAGTTCTTCAATAACGGTGTAAACAGATATTTAGTTTCAACGAGATAGGCAATGTTCGCCTGCCTTACTGTTTGTGGGTGACGGTAGCCACTTATCATCAAATGAACGTTCTACCTGTTTGCCTACAAGTATACATAGAAAAAGCGCAAATGTGAATTGTGTGGAAATGTGCAAGATTGTTATGTCTCAGCTCCATAAAACTTAAAACACAGAGACATCTCGCTTACTACAAAAATTAAACTTGTACGGCACTTATATTCTCCATTTATCTTTATGGAGCTAAGACTTGGGCTTTGAAAGCATTTGATCGCAGTCGCATTAATGCTCTTGAGATGTGGTGCTGGGGAAAAATATTACATATACGTTGGACTGTACACCGAACCAACTTCGAGACTATCATCCATCTGCCTCCGCAAATTCCTTGAGTACTTTGGATACATAGCCTGAAAACTGCGAGACAACAGATAATGAGAGACAACAATTACAGAAGATAATGGTCACTCGCGTTGGTCTGAGCAGATACGCAACACATTCAACGACTCCGTAAATGACGCACTACATATTGCCATTGATCGTCACTAATGGTGAAGAATAGTGTAAGAAAAAGTTTTGGGAAAGACTTTTTTAACTAAGACCTTAGGAATTAGGAATACGACTCAAGGAGGAGGTTGTTGATGTGTAACTTGGTCGATTGGTGAAGTAGGAGAAGAGATAAAATGTAATCTCTAGACTATTAATAAAGATTTAATTCTAATACTAAATATCAAAATAAATGGAAAACAAAGCATTTTCTTAATGGGGAATGCATATTTGGCACTCGAGTCGAGATAATTCGAGACTTTTCACCCAAGTCCGGTCGCTCTCGAGTAAGTCACATCATCACAATCTTATAGCTCGTAACCTCGCTGGTTTATGTTGGCTTTATCATATTTTTTAATAAAGTATTTGGATTTTTAGTGTTAATTGGGTTTCGCTTTTTATTGGTAAAGTCATAAAGATAAAGGTGGGACTAAATTTTTTGACTAGAGCACAAGATAAAGATCATGCAAGTTATATATAATCTGTACCATACAGCTTTATCCCCTTTCGTTTTTACGCTTTGAAGCTAATAATACCTACATTTTAAATCAGGATGATTCAGTAATGTGTAATCGTCGTTACAGAATATCGTACAAAAATCTAATATAAGTAAGTTTGTTTAGTTAACACCTATTTTTGATTTGTTAATCTCTATACAAAGCACTTCCTAATGGAAAACGGAAGATTGGTTTACAACTCGAGCTTACTTGAGTTTAATCAGTTATAATGATGATTTATGTTAAAAAATACAACTCAAATTGCTCAGGGATTCATTAGATTTAATATTTTCGATGTTCACCTCCATTTAGCACGTGACTTAGACATTGACATACTAAGTTCATTTATCATTTAAGAGCATGCTCTTGTCGGTGGAGCCTCTTCCAATCTTCTCTATTATGGGCCAGTTGTTTTCCTTCTATGTAAGACACGACACCCACTTTTTCTTTTATTTGATCCATAAATGCTCGCCTTGGTCTTCCCTTCCTCTCCTTGCGTCAACTTTACCTTCGACTAACGTGCATAAGAAAGTGTCGTGTCTTAGCAAATGGCCAAACATCTTCCCCCTTCTTTCCTCTAGAGTTTTTAATATTGTGCTTTTCTCCTTTACCATATCCAGGACTTCTTCATTAGTCTTTTTCTCTTTCCAACTTATTATCTCCATATTAAGTTATTTATAATTAAATAAATAATTGGACCTACTTATGCAAAACAGAACCAATCCACAAACATGCCAAAATTGGGTTAGGATGCAGAAGGCTTTCAAAATGCACCATCTATCGTCTCAATAAGAATCATAACGATCTGACAACATTTACAGAATAAAACATTTTTATCACATAACCCACAAAACACCAAGAGTATAATTAACTTACAAGATCCATGACTCATGGTAATCCAATTTGAAATTATTTACATGAAAATTGTACTTGAGTATATGGATCAAAATATAATATTCTATTTTTTTTTCCAAAATATACACACATTTTTTTGTATGCAAAATTTTAATAAAAACGGCTTTTTCACAAAACTGTCAGTATGTGGGTTGGTTCATTTTGCATAAGTAGGTCCAATTATATATATAATACTAGCTGAGCCGTGGATACTTCGCTGAGCGTCATTTAAAAGTACACGTGCACCCATACACACACGCACGCATATCAAGGTTTAATTAATTAAACCTTAAAGGTTTAACCTTAATTAAAGGTTACAAAGCTTAAGAATTGTAACCTTTAATTAATTCATAAACGCATAAAGCACTCGCAGTGCCTCGTACGAAGAGGTGCGCAATTCTTGCGTGTGCAAGTGCGTGTGAACGTTATTGCTGTAACACATTTAATAGGCGTTCCCGTGCCCACGCCGCGGAGCGATTTTTTTTTCATATCTTATGTTCTGAAAGTACGCTTGGAGTTGCCTAATAACGGAGATGAAAACAGCACTTTTCGTGTGCGAACCATAGTTAATACATGCTACTCAAGTCCCAAGTTTTTTTACAGCCACTTAAATTTTCATCACAATATAAATGACTTTTCACTAAATTAAAAGTAATTTTTATCCGTGCAGGAACGGAGATAGAACATAATTTCCTGCGGCCGGGCGGCCTGTCATAAGAGGCGACAAAACAACCCACAGCCAGGTGGTAGGGCATTTGCCCGCCTGGATGGCTACCAGCCCTGGTCTAAAGTATGTCGCCGTAACAACCTTGAGTCGTGTTCTGGCTTTAGTGAGCAGGGTCGAGTCTCCCTTAAGAGAGCAGCAGTGCATTTGTAGCACCTTTGGTGTTGCAAATGTCCATAGACGATGGTAACCGCTTTCCATCAAGTAGGCCGTCTGTCTGTCTGCTGAACTCCTGCAATAAATAAAAAAAAATCACATAAATTTGAGCTAACTGCTGTTTACTATCATCAGTGACAAAAAAATACTGGCTGGTAGAATGTCACAGAAAATAGCAATAATTGACGTTTCATGTGTGACGTCCATGATGAGGTTTCATCAGAATTAGATGTGGACATAACGCCTGATTTTATTAGAGAAGTAGTTGTTTGTTCAACAAATCAGTTTTTATTAACTTTCCTCATATTCGAAATGAAAACCAGAGTCTTACCTTGCTTGACAGGCCTATTTAGGCACTCGAATGCACTCGCCCTACGCTCGTGCACCAACCATCTCATGCCTGAATAGGTTACTTTCACCTTTCCTGTTAAAAGGTACTATACTTTTTTGATTTATTAATTACAATTGAATATAGTCTATGTCACTCGGGAATAATGTTAGCTTTCAATTGGTGAATACATTTTCAAAATCGTAAAGTACCAGAGATACCTCGATCCAAACTCCAAACTTTACCTCTATAATATTGTAGTAAAGAGCATTTGTCACAATATGTTCCCTATGACATTTAAAAAGTACGGCCTTGTTGTTTTATCTAACACGATGGGTAGAAACTACAAAATTCCTTTGTGGATTATAGCCGTTGTGGATTTTCGAAATGATCCGTATGATCTACATCCGGTACGTGGCCAGATTAGATGTTTCTCTGTCGTACAGCATGTAAAGTGACTTTTAGACGGTTGCGCGTTACTATATTATCTTCCCCAACTCGAATTTTGTCCCCTGGGCATGCAGTGAACCTGACTCCAGACGTGTGATACGTTGGGAATGAAATATATTGACGATTAATTAAATAAATGATGTGGTGAATAAATTTTTCTATCAATACTGCCTATAACCCGCTAATCCGCTCTGGACAAGCGTGGGTATACTGTTCGTTCCCTCAGTAATAAAAGGACATCCGATTCCAGCAGTGGGACGTAATGGATTGTTTTTATTATATGTTATCCATATTGAAAGTACCTAGATATATAGGGTATTCCGAAAATTGAAGTCAACCAGATCCGGGTAGACAGCAAGTTACACCAGTCTTAAAAATAAAAATCCTTGTCACTTAGTTAAATGACAAGAGGCATATCTACAAATTGTCTAATTTTATTATTATTTTTTTGGTAACATAACCCTAAATAGCTGTGCTATTAATCGCGGCCACAAATTGACCTAAAATGTTGAGAGTTTAATTTTTTTTTATTGAGTCATGACCATAAAATATTATGTCCGCTTAATTTGAACTTTCATATTTCTAAAAAAAATGTACTACACTTCCCGAGGCAAGGTACTTCATAAGCTGGCCCATTTAGTTAAGATTTCAAAATGATATCACACGTATCACTTATTAAAAATTGTTCACGGAATTTTATCTTGTAAAACGACATTAGTTCGAAAATTCATACCATAATACTGTTATGTATATGCCTAAATTGGCTCTACCGAGTTGTCACAAGTGTTAAGCAGATAATATGATAGAATGAGATAGATAATTATAATATTCGATGTCAAATTAAAGTGAGACAACTCCAGACGCAGCATTTAGAAGGAGAGAAGCGGATAATATAGGTGAAGCTGATAAAATAGTTATTGAGAAATGTAATTTACCAATAGTTAACTTTTACCCCTAATTTTAAATTTGTATCTCCTTATTGCACCGTTGTGTAGTGGAAAATTAAAGAGTTATTTGATTTTTTCCCAATTATGACTTGTATAGACATTCCTACTGGAGCTTTGAGAAAAGAGCCATGATATTTATAGAAAGAAAGAAAAGAATATTCTAAACCAGACATATACTCAGTCTGTAAATCTATAATGTGGGTGTTGATATTGATAGCAAAACTGGATTTAGACACGTGTATCAGCACGAGAGAATCTGTTTTTATGAGCTAAGTAAGTTCTGAATATATTAGATACAAAATAGAAAACTCGGCTGAAACAGAAAGGTCAGTGCCTTCTGATATAACCCTATCTTTTAGTCATCAAATTCCTTTTTACATGCCAGCCTAAAAAGGAATGTCGTATCATTAAAAATATGTTTTAACGTTTCGTTAATTGTCGTAGGGTAGTGTGGTGAAGATAATTTTCTCTTGTTCCAATGATGTGGGCTGTGTAATCCTGGCCGGGAATCATGCATCGCTTACGTAGCCTCTTTAGTCTAATGATGAATAATAAGGAGATAAGAAGTATCTTACTGTGAGAAATCATCCAATACATCAAACATAAAATTGATGTTTATTTGGTAACAGTCACCTTATTGTAAGTGTTAATACCATGAGAAAACTAAGGCAAAGTTCTTTTAACAAATCACTCTCATAGCTATATGTTCATGTGCATGTGGAAATTAAGTAAGTATAACCATTTTATTGACAATAAGAATAATGGAAAAGTTATAAGAGTAAGAATTCGTGAAAATGGATAGATGGGTTCTGAATATTTGAATTTTTGAAGCGAACATTTTCCCCACCTATTGACGAAAATAATAACGTTGATTTGCAGTTAACAGATCAGGAAAAATGAAATATAATGTTACTATAGTGTTGTGAAAAGTCAATTAAAGATTCTGAGTGTTGCGTTCTTCAATTCGCGCATTTTCCATTCTGAAATTTCTGCCAGGGTCCACATTCGCATTGTTAGGCCCATACCATTCGTGAATATTCAATAAAAAAATTATGCAACCATTTAAATTCCAGTCACAACTGAAACATGATTTTCTCGTAAGCTACTTATCGCCGTATGGATTGCTTACTTTGTGCGGTCGCTGAAAGTGTTTTGCATTTATATATTATGCTTAACGTCGATATGTTGCCTCCGCTTTCACATGCCAAATATGAATCGACACTACAATTTCCGTCGCTGCGAATTTTTCTATTACACACGTCATAGCTATGGCCAAAATCGAATATGCCAGATGCTGATTTATAGATTTAGGGATTGGTAATGTTACATACATTCAATATAAAGCGTAGAAATTGAAAGAGGTTGATATAGTATTGGTATTAACTTTTCATATATCGAATGAGAAAATCACGTTGAAATATAGTATTCAAAAGGACTAGGTGTTCTGGAGCTTACGTAATGCTACCGCAGCGAATAGGTTTAATATTAAATCTGCTAAAGCACACACAGTTAAAATAATCGTTATTCATCGTTAGAATTAATTACAACTGGTTCGTACAGCTACAACGGGGCGGTTTTGTAACTAGCTATTACCTGTGACTCCATTCTCATCTTTTTAGACATTAGAATGCCTTTACTTTATCCACGTCAGGGATGATTTTGCTCGCTTCTTAAATATGAACTTTCACATACCTTCTTTGAGAAATTAATCGTGGCCTATGTGTAAATTTGCACTATTTTACTTCTTTTAATGCTGCTTTTTCACCGATGGATAATACTTTAGTGCACACTGTAATAAAGAATTACAAAACAAATAATATGCGGCATGATCGCTTATCTCTTTCAATCAATTCTATATGAAAATAGTAATATCATTTTTACTCATCCAGGAATATGGTATAGTTTACGCGGGATGATTATTCTAGTGTACACGAAAGAAACCGATTATATCAGGTCTGTTTTGGTTTGCGTGCTTACGATAAAACGTATAACCATACAATATATTCATCTTGAACAGATTCTGTCATCATCTTTATTGAAATTCAGAAGGTTTTTATTCAAAATAAGTTCCACTGGTGAAAACTTTTTGAAGGTCATACATATAGGTTAAAATTTAATTCTCTTCCTAGTCTATGTACACCGCTTCGCAAGGTGTTTTGCTGTTAAGGAGAAGAAGCGGCAAAAAACTCCCCAACAACACGTCTAGCTAAACATTTCTTAATATTTCTCTTATTCTAAATGTAGGACAACGAAGTTGCATGAAAAGCGGTAGTGCAAATAAAAGCTTTGTAACGAATATAAAAATTGGTTGAGTAGAAATCCTAGTCAATTAGAATAAATAGTATTTGCCTTTAGTGGTTGTAGTTTTCTTAAGAGATAAAAAAATTGACAGCGGCAATCACTTTATCTTATAATCAGACTTGGTGATCAATTAAACTTTTATTATATCCGTTCCTACTTTTAAACTAAGTACCATGATCCATCATTTCGTAACTTAGCCCACATTTGTTTAAAAATAATTTGAAGCCAAAGTTGATTGATGTGACTAATCTATTTCGGGTGTATTTAGACCAGAAATATTTTATACAAGCTTGTATTAGCTTCATATCAATTTGTGTGGACCACCTTTGCTTACCGACGTGAATCAAAAAGTTTTTAGAAGTGCATATATAATATAACGTTGCGTACATTAAAAAAGAGATCTATCTTCCTTTTGGCGTAACACCAAAAGGACCCAATTTTGTTAATTATTTATTAGTGGTTGGCATGGATGCTATGATTATTAGTGGTGTGGCAGAGAACGTATGACAGAAGAGAGACGTATGGGAGGAAACTACATCTGTTGACCCCAAATGATTGGAGTTAGGTGAAAAATAATGAATTTTTATATAATTCGTTCAAAGGCAATATTTCTTATAAGCGTAAAAAATAATGACGCTTATACGAAATATTGATGATACGTCAGTAAGCGATCCATTACAATTGTGTAGAAAGGATATGACGTGGCTATTTTCAACGACAACGCCATATGACGGAGACTTGTAGACAGACGGATCCGTAATCCCGTCGTTGGAAGATAACAAAGTCTATTTTTAACAGTCTAACTCTATAAAAGGTAAGGATTACGAATGATCACGAAAAGAGCAAAGTTATTCCATTTGAAATGTAAGACTTTATCAGTGCCTTTACCTTCAATCAAATATTTTCTTATGAACGCTTCAGACACGAAACGCTTAGACGAATTTCATTCTGAAGTTTCATTTAAATTTTAAAATGGCTTGTTATCGATGTGAATTTTAATTTAATTCCTATTTTTAGATTAGACTTGAGCTTTATATTATTATTAAGTAAGCTAGTCTTTATCCTTGTTTATTTTTACGATGACAATGAGCAGTGCTGGATGATGGATTGGTGACTCCGGCATTCTGGAGGTCGTGTGCTACGACTGTTATTCGTGCCTCTTTACAATGAGATGAGTTTAATGCTAACGTTTTATTTTTTTTGTTTCATAAGAAAGCTATAAAAATCACTAGGATCATCATCTTGGTATTTCAATTTATCTGTTGCGTGACAGAGGAGGTATGACAGAATAGAGGACTGTGGAAGAAAAGACATTTTGTGCTGACCCCTAATAATTGGCAGAAGGTAAAAGATAAGAACAAGTTTTCAAATTACCAAACTAATCTAGGTACTCATGAAGTAAGTCCAATGTAAAGTTTGGCAAGCGAAATTAGACACTCGAATTATTCTCATATTTTTACGTGGCTTTGCCAATACAAATCAATGTCATTAAAACATTACACTTATAATATTGTAATTTTTGTACAATTTTATTTAAGCATATATAATAAGCTTTAAACATGAATAAAAATTCAGCCGTTTCTTAGTCTCTTCTTTCATTAGCCACACTCTAATAGTATAGCAGTCGCTGTAACCCAGATCGGCTTAAATAACTATTTAGTAACCGAATTAAACGTTATTAGAGTTAGTACTCATAAATTTCAAACCTAGCAACAGACGAAAATTAATTAAACCAACACATAATTGCATGTATCAAATACATGTCGATGATATTATGTGACATATTTATCATGTCTTTGAGAACTATCTCTAAGCCAGACAAAAGGTTAACAGCAGATAATTTCTCCTTGACATTCTTATCTTCTGGGAAAATTGAGATAATAAAGTCACAAAGTTTTCCATTAAATTGCTAATTACGGAACGGTATGTAATACAATAATACGTTGTTGTTTGAGCTTTTATACACGCTAATATCAGAATATACCTTTTCATCCAATCCATTCGAAAAAAGGCGAAGGGTTTCTCGATATGTACGGCCAAAATGGCTCATTTGCACTTAATGACAGTGATGAAGTGACTTTTGAATTTGGAACACTATTTTAATTAAAAAGTTTGAACTCAATTTGCTTCGACAAAGTCCTGGCTAGTAATAAAAAAGCGCGCCTGCAGAAGCGTCATTGGTCAAATTAAAAAAATACGCGGGAAGTTGTTATTCGATTTTTTATTAAAATACTAGATTCTGTCCGCGATTTGTCCGCGTGGTGCGGTTGTTTAACTCCCCCACGGAACTCTTTAATTTTTCGGATTCAAAACTATCATATATATTGACCAAGGATATTAGCTACCACAATACAAAAATTCATTTAAATCGGTCCAGTCGTTTCGGAGATATGCCGGTACAAACAGACAAACAGACAAACAGCGAAACATAAAATTGAAAAACAATCTAAATTCTAAAGTTCTATTTCACTTCTTACATCCCCCTGATTCGGTATTTAATTTTTTTTCCATTGTACAATAATTCGACCTCTACAGTTTAATTATATATATATAGATTACAGTCAATTTATATTTGATTCCTTCAAATTGAATAAAAGATGAGTTCTTGCAGTGAAAGTAAAATATTAACACTCGAAAGTGTAAAATTAAGCATAGAAACTGTTATAAACAATTTACTACCGAACAAATCGAAATAAAAATATCTAAAAGCCTATGATAAATTAATTGCATTGAAAAATGAAAAAGTAGCAAGGCCAATTTCAGAAACTGACATTTGGCGAAGACCAAACAACCTACTTTATGCAGCATATATTCAGTGTTAAAACCACAGTTACTACCAAAAACAACATTCAGAGAGAGACATATTCCAAATTAATTGCATATCTAAGGAAACTTTCCGTAGGGCACAAATTAAAAGTCTTTGCGAGCCAAAACATAGAGACTTTCTTGAATGAGGCGTCTGATAACGACTTTCTCGCTATAAAAGTAAGTAGTTATTGGATAAATTGTATAAACTCTCTGTACCCTAACATAATCGAAGTTGAGTGCCTGTTTAGAATGTGACTTACCAATACTGTGTACTAATATCCACATAACTAACTCATATTCATTATAGTTATATAGGTCACCTTAACTTTAGGAATCCACGGAGCATGTCGTGGACGAGAGCTTTTAATATAACTGTTGAAAACGTAGAAAAATACTCAGATCAGCTTCTATAGGTTAATTTAACGGACACCAAAAAAAACGTTGACCGCTCGTTCACCATTCGTTGACAATATAAAAATATCGTGGACAAATAACAAAATCGTCTTCTGACATGAATACGGATCGATTTTTCATCCGTTATCAAAATGGAAAATGTTCCAAGCAACATATTGGGAAAAATGGAATTTCCAAGATGCCAGAAGTTATAGCAAATTATTTGAAACTGTCAAATTGTCACTTTATACAGGACACTGTTTTCGCCTGACTTCTGCGACTCTGTTAGCAGATTTAACCACACTGAAGCGTCATGGCGGATAGAAATCCAGTGGTGTCGCGGAAGGATATATTTGTCGCCTCTTACGACAGGCCGTAGGAAACTGTATTCTTTCTCCGTTCCTACAGGGATACATGTGGGGACAACCAATCATACGTCTGCCAAAGGAGAGGCCTGATCAACACAACACCGAGGAGTTTTAGTGGGTATCTAATCGGCTACTTCCACATTAACTATAACTGCTGTCAGTCCTTGAGCAGATATCTCTGTAAACGGATTTCTACTTTTAACACAATTTTTACAATAAGGATATACTAGTTTGATTAGACCAACTTTTAGGCTGTTTACATTCATGTTCCGTCTCAAAAGTGCAGGGCAGTTACCTAACGTTAGTAAATTTTGGAGTATCTATCTACTCCTCACAGTTAACTAACGGTTGTTAAAAATTTCAATGTTGTAGTTTCACGTCAAATGTTATTATGTTACGCTATATCGAGCATACTAGCTGTATAAGTACAAGCTATACAGGATGCGTAGAATATCGAAGTGTTTTTGTACATCTTAAGTTAAGCCTTATTAATATTGTAACGCTATATTAGCGTGTATCGTGGAATATTCTGTAAATATGCTAACACAAACATTAATAATTAATTCTATAAGGCAATTTAATATTTGTACGGGTAAAGGTGTATCGAAAACATATTCATGTAAATTAAGACCTCTGTAATAGTGATGTAGTTGTAGGTATCATCATATTAGCAAATATTCATTCAAAAAATAAAAAATTACTTGCGTTTGGATATTAGAATTTTTTTTTTGGTACAAATATTATTTTTGGAATAAACAGATGATTAGCTAAAAGAGGTGTATTAAAGAACGATATAATATTGTTACAACTTAGGTCTCGACAAAAACAAATTCCACTCCTAATCTGTAAAAACAGATTTTATTACCTGTCGGCATTTGAACTAATTGTGAATATTTTATTATATAATTATTATATAATTTTATTATATAAATTAATATTTTACTTATTTATTGGCATACGGTTCTAGAGAATAGCCTATTGTCGTCGCTCATTAGCGAGATGTTGCGGATTGCGTAGACTACAATACGGGCACAAATACAGTGAGGTATAAAACGAGGGCCTGATGGAGAGAGTGGGGTGGGGTGTTCCTGTGTTATACGTGTTTGTATAGTTCTAATAAACTCTATAATAATTCCAACGGCATTTTAATTTGAGTCCCGCTACAGTTAACAATATTTAAGTATGGTTACTGGTATATTTTCTGCTTGCAGTTTAATTTATACTTAAATAGTGACCACGCTTCACGTTCAAGGGACGTTTCCTATATCTTACCGACCGTTTATTTGCCTTACTATCGGTTAAAGTTTGACATAAGCATACAAGTGTTGTCAAAATTAAACCGATCATGGGTTAAGTGAATGAATAGTAAGATATAGGAATATCGTACTATAATTGAATTAATGAGTGGTATCAACATAAAAAGGTACATATTGCGTGAAACCGACAGTCGACACAAACTAGTATTTTATGAAAGAACAAAGAAATCTCATAAAGTCACATTTCCAAGCTATACTGGTGGCCTACTTGTACAACTTCGTTTGCTGCTTTGAAAAAAATAACATCTAAAATACACTTCTTAGAATACTATTTTCGCTAATAAATGTGTTATATTGATTTATGTTATACCAGGGGATATATACATAGGTACAATATATATAAAATTATAAAATGTTTTTACATCGTTGATATTTGAAAAATGCCTGGCTGCGTATTATAGTAAGAGATACGATTGATGTAACTTATTTTAGAAATTTTGTCTATGCGGGTAGAGATACGTATTATTACATATTTGATTTATAAATGCGTGGGTTTCGCTGATTGATATTGTATTGTGTAATTAATGAACAAAATCGAATTACTTAATATTAACTTATTTCTGATCCTCCCATAACATCTTTATCTATCTCAATTCGTATGGTTATAACAAACAACATTCAATACGTTCTCTATCTCCTCAAAGTGGGTCACGTTCTGCTATGATGTGATCGACTCGGAGAATGCCTACACTAACGAGTCTTTAAACGGTTAAATCTAAAAAAATGTTTTTGCTATTTGTCGCAGAGTTCATGTTTGATTAAGATTTGTTATTTTATGTCCAACCGCGATCACCCTTGACTCAAATATTAAACTTATGATCGTAGTAAAATATAAACATCACTGAGAAGCGCATGTGTTGAAGGAACTTTTCAATTTGGCAAGCTCAAGTGTTGGATTATATTTGGATATTGTTTATTTTCTCCCTTGATTGTCAGTATAACGTGACGTAGCCCTACTTCTGAGCTTAGGTTTCAAATTTCAGAGGATTTTAGTAGTAATGTAGTGTGATTTATTCGAACGTCTGTGAACTTAGCGTCTAATATCTCAAGTATGGAATTTGGAAGGAGTTCTTATAGCGTCCAAAATAATACTAGAGTTCTTGATACTTTATATTAATAGTTCTGTTGAATTAAGTATCGGAAAAAGCATATTTAAAAATGAAACGCTAACGAATTTAGCGTCCCAAAATATGAAATCCAAAAAAAATACAGAAATCGTAAATCAATGACTAGTAGCTCTAGAGTTCTTGTTTGTATATATCGATAAATTCTTATAATTCAAGATCTTACATCCGTAAAATGGTTTTTACAGACGACAAATCAGGCTAATGGGACGCTGTCTAAATTAAAATAAGCGGCCCAAAGCACGAACCCCTAGAGAGTTCTAGTCTTCAACACAGTGCAAATAATTTTTAATAGGTAATTATTATGTACAAAACATTGAAGACTAAGTTCACACAAGTAATAATCGACAAGTTTTAACCCTGCGAAAATCGTTCTTGTGCAGGCAGTCCCTTATTGACTAATGAGGCTTGTTTAAAAATATCTCTTTTTATAAACCCATTTATGTCTTTAGAATGATAACTGGGCTTTAATGTTTATGAAGTGTTATATTATGTACTTTAATGATAGCGTGACTGGCAGAATGGTTAAGATGGCCTTACGTTGATGTGCTTAGGTAAAACCGCATCCAGGTTACTAAATATTCGTATGACTAGCAATTAGATTATTCAAAATCTTTCAAAAAATTTGTTCATTACTTTAGTATCTTATATATCATTTCAATATTTCTAACACATTTAGTGTTATAGATTTGTTTGTTGTTGTCACTTTTAAATAAATCTAGTATGGCGGACAATTTCTAGTTCCCGGTAGTCTACTTTACCATATCATATAAACTACACATACTTGTCTAATTTCAACCATACACACCAACTAATTTTAGAGAGTAATTACTAATCTAACAAAATGCTTACGGAAACAAACAGTTAAAACGCACTTTTAGTAATTATGGCCTTGTAAACGAATACCTAAAAAAATATTATGATCTGCTCCAGTGTTTTATTATGAACATTTTAATTTTGATAATCTCATTAACCTCATCGAGTAGGTGGTATATAAAGAAATTGTTAATCTATTTGTAATTACGCTCTTGTCTCGTTTAAACGCGAAAGTAATTTTATGCGGCTGAGAAATTCCTGTCTTAAATTCCTATTTGCCATCAATTGGGACGGGGTGGCCACGGGGCTAGAACATTTAGAAGTTTACGACCCATTTCACTTGAAATCTTAGCGATTTGTCTTCTTACTTCAGCATTTGCCTAACGAACGTAAAAATATTCCGTATGTTTTTCTTTCTTTTTTTTGCAAACGGTAATAACGTAACATTGATGTGTAGTTTCGTCATTTCCATTCGTCCGTATATTCGTCTGTGTATAGGTAGCACATGCATGTGATGAGTGAATTTTAATTTTAAAAACATATCAAAATGTAAGTCATTGTAGCGTTATGGCTAACGCAGGCGTCCCATACTCAAAGGCGTGGGTTAAAGCCTGGCCGGAACGCATGTACTACTTAGACAGTTTTCTGACCTAATGTGTAATTGTTACAATTACTACTTGTTGATAACGAACCCAACAATTGGACATTTATGGTCTGTTATTATAAAAAATATGTCTGGCTGGTTCATATGATGGTATCCTACTGTTTGTAAATTCATTGTTGACATTATGTAATAAAGTGCTTTTCAAATACCGGTTATTGTTTCGGTTTTTTAAGCATTTTTAGAATTCATCATAAAGCTTTCAGTGTTTATGGCTCAATACCACATATCCTTATATGGTTCAACGTATAGCGTCTTGCTGGCGCTGCTGCGCTGAACTACTACTAAATATAATCCTGTACGCAACAAGGAGCATTTTCTTCACCTTACTAAAATAAAGTCCTCACTCACCAACTACTGCCAGCATCCATCATTTTTTTTAGCAGGAGTTCTGCAGACGGGCAGACGGCCGACTTGGTAGAAAGCGGTTACTATCGCCTATGGACATTTGCAACACCAAAGGCTACAAACGCGCTGCTGCTCTCTTAAGGGAGACTGGAACCTGGTTACTAATGCCGGAACACAACTCAGAGTTGTTATGGCGACATACTTTAGGCCAGGGGTGGTAGCCATCCAGTCGGGCAAATGCCCTACCACCTGGCATCACTAAAAAAGCAAGAGAATGTATACAAACGGTACAATTTTATTGCCACATTTTAAAGATTTTTGAAAGAATATCGTCCTTATTAGAATAATAAAAACAAAAAAATATATGTAGGAGTACTCCGAATTTGATAAAACGATTATACAGAGTGACTAGAGATGGGTAGGTGTTTGAGCTGAGTCGTAAAGATCGCAGATGTTATAATTTTATGTTTTATAGAGGTTTATCTATGAAACATAATTTAAGCGTGAGGCAGACCCGCACACGGCCACTTGTTATGTCTCGAATTACTATTTTTCTTTTCGTCGTCAAAGCCGTTTGTGAGCTCCTAAACGGTATTGATTAGGCCGAGACCCTAAACCTCGGTTTGACATTACCGTTATTGGCTATTGGAGGTGCTTACGTCGTTGAGCTGAACGTCGACACGCCTGAGCTTCGACTGAATATAGACTGCCTATTTCGATTGAGAACGCGAAAATATTTAAATAATTATCTACAAACGGTTTCTGAATAAAAGAATGCTATCTTGTGTCGTAATGGCATATCTTGTTTAATACAAAAATACATTATAACTTTGCTCTAAAGAAATGCGTTGGTAGTACGATACAAGTTGTTTATATAATCTATTCTAATATATGAATGTGAAAGTAATCGGTGATCAATATTTAATGAGAATTTGGCGGTTATGGCTGCCGTAGAGGAGAGACTGTTTTTCAAGACTGAAGAAATACTTTTTTCGCGAGGAATAAGGAAGTTAGAAAAGCGTTAATTTAAATGCATCGCATTGGAGATTAGAAAAATAAATTATCCTTAAAATTTTGCATTTTTTAGTATATACCAAGAACTATTGTTTGATTTTCACTCGTGATTGGTTCGTTGGTTTTTTATTCACAATCTAGAATACAAAATATGTCTCAAGAATATAAGTATAATACAATATTGTACTTTACAGAAAGCAGGTAAACATTATTAGTATGTTTCGAAGTTTACCTTTATTGTTTTAGGAATTGCCATGAGTGTGATATGTATGTAAGCGCATAGTTGCTATGTGTCTTCGATGATAAATAGAAACACTGAGTAGGAATTCGTTTTGGAATTTCTAAAATAAATAGATATAAAATGTTATTGCTCGGGAAAATAACTGTTACTACATTAATTACAGTATTTTTAGGTAGAACAATACACAGCCTTATCTCTTAAAGCGATCTCTTACAGAAAACCTAACTTATAGGATATATTCTATGCTAATCTAGCCATGAAAGTGGTATATATATTGGTTGCGTCGAGGAACACCTCCTTGTAAATTCTTCCTCCCCATCCTCGCCATCAAGAATAAAATAAAAGTTTAAATGAAACACGTAACATATAAAAATTGTTGGAACACAATAAATAAATAAACTGCTACAATTGCATTTATCAGAAGATACGATCCTAGTGAGATTGTGAACACCGGGACGTGCGGCGACTGTGCGAGGTGAGTTTTTCTTGCTTTTTCCGTCCTTTGCTTCTCCGGCATCGCATATATAGTGTGTTATTCTTAAAGCGTTACTGTATCGTATATTATAAATGGACAGATTTTAATTTTATTTACACTACATTTGACTAAACTTAAACGTTCAAGCATTGTCGAGGTCAAAATGTTTGCATAGAAAATAAATTGCTATTCAGCGGTGCATCATTTATTGCCGAGTCGCGTGGTTGTAAGGTATAAAATAGATATCTGCATAAAATTAACATAGTGTCGAAATATTCTTTGAAGTATTTCGGAGAAAGCAGATTGTATCGATTCGAAATTAAATTTTAAACCAATCTTCCATAACAAAAGCGACACTGGGTTTATGCTGGTTTTGGTACTATAAAAGAGAATCTTAAAGTCTTAGCATCTTATTTAGCAATTAAAATAAATAATTTATAGGTTCAATAAGAATTATATCCAGAGATATTTAAAAAATATTAGTTTCTATTTATGCCCGCGACTTTGTCCGTGTGATAACTTTTATGGTAGGGTTAACCGCTTCGCTACGTAACGCGTCACGGCGCCAGTCTGTCTGGCTTCCCTTTCTCTCACGCAAGTTATCACTTCTGTCGGGCGTCCCGAGACGCACACTTTTTAATTTTATTTTTCGTAGAACCTAATAAAAGTAGCCTAAGTTACTCCTTATAACGTCACTTATCGCCCGTGAAAGTTCTTTCAAATCGGTGCAGTCGTTTCAGAGATTAGCTGGAATAATATCTCCGGCTCCAAAGTATCCCTCAAGATTTTATCACATTTTTATTTTACATTACAACGGACACTTTACTTTTATTTATATTATAGAATACTAGTATGATGATAAGTTTCAATACTTTTACAGTTGA
This sequence comes from Dendrolimus punctatus, assembly GCA_012273795.1. Classification (NCBI taxonomy): domain Eukaryota; kingdom Metazoa; phylum Arthropoda; class Insecta; order Lepidoptera; family Lasiocampidae; genus Dendrolimus; species Dendrolimus punctatus. Next base: position 16,159,811 of record CM022540.1, on the reverse strand, counting down.
TGTTTTTCTGAAAACTTGTTCCTTACAAGCAACACTGTGTTGTGTTGTTGTAATAATAGTGTTTTTTTTTCAAAATTAACCTATTCTATTCTGTATTACAATAACTGATAAAATAAACTAGTGAGTCCAGCATTAGTTTTATCAAAAACACTTCGAGACTTCTATAAGTATTTTCGCTATATTGTATACCCACTTGAAGACTAGAGATTTCGAGACATAAATATTGACAGACTGGCAAAACCGTAAAGCTGACGGTGTACCTGATTCGTTTATCTATGACTTAGTATCATCTGTTATCTATAAGACTATGAATATCAGATCTACTGAAGCATATGGAAGAACTAACTCATTTGTAGAACTACGTTTGCTTCGCACACAGTTGGTAAGAAACTTTGCGTATGAGGCTAAGTTAACACAAGGTCTCGGGTATTTAGGTTTATTGAAATTGTGCACGTTATTATGTGACTGAGCCCGTGTAAATGGTACGAATAACGTGGCTCTAGAGAACTAGTTAAATCGACCGTGAGTTCTGTAGGTAAGGCCAAATTGTGTTTATACAATTTTGTTCAATATTAAGACGTTTAAGTTGATCGTTGACAAGTATAAATTTACCTATCATATCCCGGGTTTTAAATCATCAATCAATATTATCCAGTTAAGCATCGAGCAAGCGTCATCAATTTTAGAATTTTCCTGAAAATTGTTGCCGTCTTCTAAGTTTACTTGGACAGTATCTGGTCTTTAGTTTTTGTCTTTAATTATTAAAACTGAATTGTGACGTAGCATCGAGTCTGCTGTAAACCGATCCTTATTATCATTGCTTATTTTGCTTTGCTTATTTAAAGAAAATATTATTACAATATAACTGATAGCTTACGAGTTTATTGTACAAATAATAAGAAGCAAAGGTTACATAGAGATATTAATTTGGTATGATATTGTTTATACTCATTGTTTATACTATGGACGTATGCTAGAATAGAGCTGTAAAAGTAAAAACACATTTTTTCGATCCCAAACTATTCAGAGAAGTTTAAAAAAATACTGTTAATGCTAAAATAAGTGTGAAGTAGCACTGTGGGAGAAAATATAATATCGGCGTAAATTATCACGCCTCGCTCCATTGTATTGCTCTGCGTCAGCATAAAGTTAGGCCCTATAATGCTTTTTAACCTAATTAAGTGGAGAGCACATTAAACTCATGTCCGGAACATTGTACCGTAGCGAAGATGTAACAGAAACTGGATATGACATCACGTTAAATATTCATCATAGTATTGGCTGTTCTCCAGCTTGACGTAACGACGACCTTTAAAGACGATTATGATGATTCTCGCAATAAACGCATAGTATAGTATAGTAAGCATTGATAGCCCACTGACATGCGCTAGACCTTCATCTTTCTAATGCAGCCCCTATCCATAACTGTGCACAAGTATATCGTGCTGGAGAACACTGGTGATTACGTTTATAAAATGCTTTAAACTTCAGCAGCCATCAATCTTCGACAGACAAGCTACAATGATCTTCATTGGTTACAAATGAAACTATAAAATACATTTTTCTATTTATCTGTTTCGGAAATAATATTACCTTTCTACTCGAGAGTTTATTTATAAGGATATTTCCTTGTAAACAAAAGGACCTGAAATCCGTTTTGACACATTTCACTATTATTGCACCTTCTAGTTTTAGTTTTATGTGTATGGTGGGTTCCGTTTAAACTCAATAGTTTGCGTTGCACGTGTTCGCGGGCTACTGTTAATGGTTCCATTATTAGGTTGTCCTTTTATGTTGCTATTTTATAAATATGTACGTGGATATTGCCTACAGATGTGCCTCGAAATGTCAGAAATGAATAAAGTTTATACAGGAAAACTAAAACATACATGATGTCGTTTTCTTAATCATAACCAACAGCGAAAAGCTTTGCTTATCGACCGAGAAATAAATAATAGAGCACATATTATGAATACTAGCAGAGTTTTATTCTTACATTCATATACGCGTAGTGGTTTACAGTTTACTTGGAAAAACTAATCTATACATATAAAATTGTGGAGGTCGAATTTCTGTACAATGAAAAAAATGCTAAAAACCTAGTCAGGGGGATGTAAGAAGTGAAATAGAACTAATATAGAATTTTTCAGACTTTTTGTTTCTCTGTTTGGCCCGTACAAACAGAGAAACAAACCTCCGAAACGACTGGACCGATTTAAGTGAAATTGTATGGTGGTAGCTTATATCCCTGGTCAACATATAGGATACTTTTGATCCCGAAAAATTAATAGTTCCCGTGGGTTATTTAAAAAAACTTTCCACGCGGAAGTCGCGGGCAAAAGCTAGTCAAGAATAGACGCAAAGACGTACTATATTCTAATGTAATTTAAATATAGGAGACGACCTACAAAAAGGTTCTTGTTGAAATGAAGAGGTTTATTTCAACATTCGCTACTATTTAGACCAGTGGTTTCCAGACTTATTTGTATACTGCCCACTTTGAGAATAAATGATTCTTTAGCGCCCCCATTTTTTCACCTACTATAAACCACCATAACGTCAAATTAAATTAATTGATTATTGTGAGCTATATAAGCAGAGTTTAAACATTCATTCTAAACGAGACTTACTATAGCCCGCAAGAGTTAACTTGCGACCTAAGCGCAATAGGTAGCACACAATGGCGCTGAGGTCTCAAGTTAACTCTTACGGGCTACACCTGCCAATGAGAATGATTATTGAAACGCAACTGTATAGTAATCAGTATTTTTTTCTGGGTTTCTTATCGCCCCCCTTTAGGCCTGCAGCGCCCATAAGGGGGCGTTATCGCCCACTTTGGAAAGAATGATTTGACGAACAAAACTGCGTATAAACTATTTAATGTACTTTTTTATTTAAAATGAAATTGCGCGATATCACTATATTACACCCTTGTGTAGCAGAATAATGAACACAAATTTCTGGTGGTATTTATATGATTCTAGTAGTTCTGAAAAACAGGTGTCTGTGACGTACATGACACACAGACGAACAAATATGCCGATGTTTTTTGCCGAAATACTACGAAATCCTAAAATGATTTTTATTCTTTGGCTTTCGAAGAAATTTATGGGCTTAATGAAGTTTCTTCCATTTTTAGGGAAACGCAGGGTAGGTATACCTAACACGTTTGCCCAAGATATATTGATGAGATTCCTGCATCTTTCATTTCGACATGCAAGTTTCCTCACAATGATTTTCTTCACCGCTACTAGTGACAATTGTTAAAATACGTATATTGTAGAGTTAAAAAAATCCTAAGCGGCATCATTGGAACAGTACGTAACTGTGATAGCGGCTATATTAAAAAATTCAATAAAACACAGTATTAATTATTGTCCAGTAAAAATAATACAATATGCATAAAAATGATTGTATAATAGCTTGAAATGTGGCGTAAAATTGAATGAAATGTGTTTAGTCTATTTAAAACGACTTGTGGTACTGGGTTGGGTAAATGGATTTCTCACGGGAATGCTTTTGTATCGCTGTTTAACCATTGTGAATCTAACATGCGTTCAAATGTTAAAACGACGTGTTTTGTTGTACTGATGAGCTTAAACAGCAGCACATATGTTTGTTAAAGATAGAGTTTACTTTGATTTACTGTATTTGCAACTTGCGTTGTACTCTCTGCTTTGTTCGCATGGTAATTGGTCTTTATATTAGAAGATCTAAATGAAATATAATGTTGTAAGATAATTTTTTATCTTAGGTTCTTTTTTTAATTTTTATTACAGGAGTTCAGCAGACAGATAGACGGCCCACTTGATGGTAAGCGGTTACCATCGCCTATGGACATTTGCAACACCAAAGGTGCTACAAATGCTCTGCTGCTCTCTTAAGGAGACTGCAACCTGGTCGCTGATGCCGGAACACAACGCAAAGTTGTTATGGCGACATACTTTAGACAAGGGGTGGTCCAGTCGGGCAAATTTGCCTTACCACCTGGCTGTGGCTTTTTTGTCGCCTCTTACGATAGGCCGCCCGGCCGCATTCTTTCTGTATTCTTTCTTTATATGTGATTCTTTCGCCGTTCCTGCACGGATAGAAAAGAATCCTAAGCCTATTGTAATGCAGTTTATCATCCTATTACGGGACCGACATCAGATCTTACGTCGTAAGAACGCTTCTCTTGTGAAGAGAAGCTTTGGAATGAGCTCCCAGCAAGGGTTTTCTCTGAACTCTACCTTATTAGGTTTTTTAAAAACGGTCTTCTCAACTTCGTGATTGGCATTACATTAGTAACACTTCTGATGCTGCAATTGTCCATAGGCAACGTTAACTGCTTTCTATCGAGTGGACCGGCAACCTACCTACTGTACTCCAGCAATAAAAATAGGTATTTTAGGCCAATCTGTACATGATAATTGATTTAATTTATTGTTAAATTGTGATATAATATACCCAATGTAGTTCGATAGCTTATCGAACTACTTATTGGACATTAGCACTGAAATGTGCTTCGTTATGTCGCCAATATATTAAGATAATACAGAATGTAAAGCGTTGCGCTAGACAGAAGAATGAAAAATTAATATACGCCAGCAGACAAGCGAATTTCGGTCTAGAAATAAGGTCAATGTCTCGTGTATCGATCGCGAATCTCATTAGTGATATCGTATGCTGCAGATTTTTTTTTATCGGCAAGGGAGCGTTTGTAATGACTAATGATCTATAAAAGTGTCATGTGGGTATGTCATTTTCTCGGTTTGTAATGTCTGTGAAAATATAATCATATTTTATAAAAAATTATATACGCACGATTTATCATCATCCGATCGTTAAGTTCTAGTTACGTTCTGAGTGTTCTCTCCGACGCCCAGGGTCCGTTTTCCTACTTTTCTTCTCCAATTCGTGCGGTCTTCAGCATGCCCCGTTTTATGATAATTGGTAATGCCAATTAGCCGGTCTCCGTAAAATGGGGCCGTTTCAGCGTAAGCGACTCTCTTTCTGTTTGTCTACTATGTCATGGACATGAAGACTACCGCGGATGCGAGAGTTCCTGACGCGGTCGTTCCACCTGACTTCACATATCCATCGCAATTGTTCATCTGCCTGACCGTAGCTCTTGCTTGCGTCGCTCATGTAAGAGCCGCGCTTCACTGCTGTTCAAAAGTACAGGTCTAATGATGGATTTTATAGCCCTCGACCTGTAGACAAGTGACATTAGCACTAAACGAATAGAATAGAAAATTATTTTTATTGCAAAGCTGACAAATGGGTAGACGGCCCAGCTCACGCAAAGTGGTTTTCGTCGCCTATAGACGTTTGCAACAGCAGGGGCGAAGGCAACGAGTTGCCAGCCTTTAGGATGGGCTATATAGGAGGGGATGGGATTGTGGGATCAGACCAGAAGAATAGGATAAAATGGATGGGACATGGGATTGGAACACTGAAAATAGGATATAGGGAGGGGCAACTCGCACTTATCGCACGAAACACGATTAGAGCACAAGGCTAACCGTTTCACGTCGATATATGGGAATTTCGTATGTTACGCAAATTATTACGTAATATTGATACATTTCTATTCTATTCGTTTGTCACTAATGCCACTTGTCTACAGGGCCTGTCCTTTTAACTTAGCCGACATTTATACACATGATTAACAATATGCAAATAATAGCGAACTAGCAATAATAGTAAACCAATCCGGAGCGGTGCGGTGTCAAGTTATTAATATTAATTTTGGTTGAAACATGGTATATTACAAAGTGTTATGCTATTGTGGTACAAATATATTTTTTCGCCTTTGACAGGTGCAATTTGTGTGGTTTCATAAATGATTTATTTTAAAAAAATGCATCGTGTTTTCCATCGCTTATTCATCAGTTGTTTTATTTTAAAGCTTAAATGAACAGGCATGTTTAGAGTTTTGTAATATTATAGATATATAGTAACTTAGTATAGATACAAGTATAGATTCATTATATGTGTCAAACTCACAATGCGTGATAATTGGGATGGACTGCGTGAATTTTATGCATCCTACCCATGGAGGCAGTTGTGTTTCTCGTCGGAAGATCCTGATGCATGCGCAAACTTGATCGCTGATGTGGTGCTGCAGGGAATGCAATGTTTTATTCCAAACTCAACAGTACCCATCGGTGGTACGAGTAAACCATGGTTCGACAAGCCTAGTGCTGAGGCTGTAAAGCTGAAGCAACAGGCTTATCGGTCCTGGACCACAGCGCGGGCTCGTCAGGATCCAAGAACTACCGACCTGAAAAAGAGTTACAACGCTGTCTCGAGGTTCCTCAAAAAGCAGCTCGCAAGAGCAAAATTCGACCACATCGGCAGAATTGGCGATCGCCTTTCAAGCTACCCCTCCGGGAGTAGAGCTTTTTGGGCCCTTGCCAAAGCTGTCGAAGGAAACTTTTGTCGCGCGTCTCTTCCATCTCTGCGCACAGCGGACAACCGTCTGGCACACGCCGCCAAGGATAAAGCCGATCTTCTGGGCGAAATCTTTGCGGCCAATTCAACTCTCGATGACGGGGGAGAAACTCCACCTACGATCCCTGAGTGCGAGTCCAGCATGCCGGAGATTCGCTTTACTCAGAAAGCAGTCCGGCGTGCCCTCCGCTCCCTCGACGTCAAGAAGTCATCGGGTCCAGATGGCATACCAGCAATTGTGCTGCAGACGTGTTCAGCTGAGCTGTCTCCAGTCCTTGCCCGGCTTTTTACTCTATCCTATCGCAGTGGTCGTGTCCCCGCTTCATGGAAGATCGCTCATGTACACCCCATACCCAAAAAAGGTGACCGAACGGACCCGTCGAATTATAGGCCTATAGCAATAACCTCTTTGCTTTCAAAGGTGATGGAGCGAATTATCAACGGGCAGCTCTTAGGGTACCTTGAAGATTCCCAGCTTTTAAATGACCGGCAATATGGCTTCCGCCATGGTCGCTCCGCTGGGGATCTTCTGGTGTACCTCACCCACAGTTGGGCTGAAGCCATTGAAAGCAAAGGGGAAGCTCTGGCTGTCAGCCTTGATATTGCTAAGGCCTTCGATCGGGTCTGGCATAGGGCTCTTCTATCGAAGCTACCATCTTACGGGATACCCGAGGGACTTTGCACCTGGCTATCCAGCTTCCTTGATGGGCGCAGCATACAAGTCGTTGTCGACGGTTGTTGCTCTAGTATCAAGCCCATCAATGCTGGTGTGCCCCAGGGTTGTGTGCTGTCGCCGACGCTGTTCATTTTGCATATCAATGATATGTTGTCCATTGACAGCATTCATTGTTATGCGGATGACAGCACTGGCGACGCGCATTACTCTGGACGTGCAAACGTCCCTCGATCATTTGTGGAGGAAAGTCGGGTTAGACTTGTGTCTAAGGTAGAGAACTCCTTAGAGAGAGTCGCTGAGTGGGGAAGACAAAACCTTGTCCAATTCAATGCCACAAAGACACAGGTCTGCGTATTCTCAGCCAAGAAAACCCCATTCGTACATGCGCTTCAGTTCCAAGGAACACCCCTTACTACCTCGAAGAGTATTGGGATCCTTGGTGTCGACATTGCAAACGATGTACAGTTCAGGGGCCACCTTGAAGGCAAGGCAAAACTTGCCTCCAAGAAGCTGGGAGTGCTAAACCGGTCCAAACAGTACTTCACTCCGCGGCAACGCCTTGTGCTTTACAAAGCCCAGGTGCGGCCGCATATGGAGTACTGCTCACACTTGTGGGCCGGGGCACCCGCTTACCAGCTAAATCCCCTGGACAGTATCCAACGTCGAGCCGTTCGCATTGTTGACGATCCCATACTCACAGACGGCCTAGATACGCTTGGCCTTCGGAGAGACTTCGCGTCTCTCTGCGTATTCTACCGACTATATAACGGAGAGTGTTCCGAGGAACTGTTTAGAATGGTGCCTTCGTCTTCTTTTTACCACCGCACCGCACGCCATCGGCTGGGCGTTCATCCCCACTTCCTTGAACCGCTTCGCTCTTGTACGCAACGGTTCTCTAGAACGTTCCTCTTGCGCACCGTGGGGATTTGGAATGAGCTCCCAACCGTGGTTTTCCCACAGCGCTTCGACATGGGGTTTTTTAAAAAGGGTGTTATAAGATATCTTCGAGGCTGGCAGCACGTTGGTGACATCTCTGGTGTTGCAAACGTCCATAGGCGACGGTAACCGCTTTCCATCAGGTGGGCCGTCTGCCTGTCTGCTGTACTCTAGCTATAAAAAAAAAAATAAAAAAAAAATTAATGATTCGCATGATTGGCCATGAATCCAATTTAGTACTAATTTCAATCAGTGTTCTGATTGGTTTTAATTGCATGTCTCTTGTTTCAGACGTTTCAGTTCCAGTCCGGGTTTTATTCCAGGATGGAGGCCCGATCCACACCCGTGAGTACCTAGACAGATAATATTTATTTAATACTGATACTTATGAAAAAAGGTACACTGTAATAATGATAGGTAATTTCTACAATTCGCGACGTTTCGAATACTGTAATGACATATGATGTTGCATTAATTTTATTGCAAAAATAAATGTAGATAATAATATCCCTAATAGCAGTGTGTCTTTGTGTAGCACTCACTAATAAGAGGCATCGTAAGATTTTTTAAATTTTACGACACTGTACACACTGTGCACACCCTATAAGGCTAACCTGATGTTGAATTCTTTGTGCCTCCGGGATACATCAGAAAGACTACACGCATGAATGCTGAGGGTAATAAAGCACATGTAGACAAGAAATATTTTTTGCATTTTGTACAAATACTTTGTATACAATTTGACCCTTTTACTAAGGCGATTGATTCCCGTAACCAACCTATTATTCTGTTAATTTCTGCGAAAAATAAATATAATTTTGTTATCTATCATTATTACCTTTCATCTCATTTATTAAGAACAAAATACATTTATCACACCCGAGTTTTGCCTTTTCGTATTCCTGCCATCTATTTGCAAGTTATTGTAACAGATAAAGGGTAGCCCGTCTGCCTGACAAGAGGTTTGGAGGCGACGGTGCTTTTAGGAGAAAATACTGGGAACGGGAACAGAGGGCGTTGTTCAATGTTACGAAAGCTTTCGCTTAAAATATGTAGATGGCGTAGTAGCAAGTTGTGGTATGGTTCTGAAAATTTCAGGGATGTTATGAAAATGGTCTTGAAAAACTAAGAGAGTGTTACTCTCTTGCGTAAGATGTCACCTTTTTAAACCCCGACGCAAAAAGAGGGGTGTTATAAGTTTGACCGCTGTGTTTCTGTGTGTGTACTGTGGGACCGTAGCTGATTAACGGGTGAACCGATTTGAATGCGGTTTATTTTATTTAAAAGCAGGTTTTCTAGACAGTTTAATCAAAATCGATTCAGCCGTATTAACGTCATCAGCTCTTTCTTAGCAGCGGTAGACGCATAATGGGTATGTATGCTTTATAAGAATATAACTAAGCAAGATTATGGAATTCTTGGTCTGACGCTGCAGGGATAAACAGATGATCCAGCGTACTAGAGCAAGACCACTGTTAAAAAATTATATCAGATATTATAGCGTCGTTTCAACGAGCAAGCCTTCCATTAATTTTTATAATTAAAATATATATAGGTCAATCTAAATTGATGGCTCAACGATATCGGTATTATTTTTGACTTTTTAAATGTTCACTTTCCTTTTTTGCCGTTGGGGGTTTTAATTATTAATTTAATTTTTATAAATTAATGTATATATTTATTGTAATTATAACACGAGACTAACGAATGAAATTAATATAAATGCGATTATTTTCTTTTATTAAATAACTAATGCTTACCTCTTGTATTTGCACAAGACAAATGTATTTGAGTAGGTAGTATATTTGTCTTGACTACACTAAAAGTACTTGTCATCGATGTAAATATTATTATCATATGAACATTACAGAAATGTTATGATGTACAACGCACATAACAGTAGAATGTTGAAAGAATTCTGTTTAACAATTTGGTTTCCCCGATTCAAAAGCGTTAGCTTAATTTAATACCGGATATGGACTGGACGTTTTACATTTTTCGCTCAATTTCACCAGGCGTTCCGGCCACGTTACATAAATGCCGAATTAACACATTTTGGCACAGGATTTTGCTTTTTAAAATATTTGTAAAATATTGCATATTGGCCAAACCATTGGCTGAGTACCCGACCGATATTCTTGAGGCTATTTATATTCAATATATCGATTTTGTTTTGGAAAAAATTGCAACCCGCAAAATTCAGTCATTTAACTTTTTCTATTGTAACATACAGCTATAATTATTTACATCCCAATACAAAGATCCTTACGCCCATATCTACTGCAATGGCTAAATTATGAATATAATTTGGAGATCTATGAGTACCTAATAGGGTAAGTGTAAAATTCCGTTTTTTTTGTTTTTGAGTGTCGAGTGAAAAACATGTTACTTTAAAATTTTTAAGACCCTCAAAAGAAAAGCTCAAAAAAATTAAATTTCAAAAATCGCTAAAAAGTGATTTTTTAATTCACATTTTTTTATCGTTACGGTATAATTTTGTAAAACAGGAAACAATACGATTCTGAAAGTGTCAGTTCAAAAGTTAGAGTTCTCTTAAAACAACAAAAACTAACATTTTTCACTCGAGACTCCAAAAAAAGTGTTCTTTTTTCGCCACCCTAATGAGTAATGTATTAAAAAATAATTTGTAATGTGTTTTGTTGACGTAGCTCTCCTGTAAATGTTATCTATGTCGCTTACTATGTACCTCCATAAGAGACTCGATATTCATATTCATAAAAGCGTATTGACTCTCATATTGTTCCATATCGGTTTATTAATAAACTATATCGCCGTTACCGCGCCGTGAAATGTAATACAATAGCCGCAGAGCGTTTTGGAATTGTTCGAGTGCAATATTTATAGCGGTTAGCATTCAAAATGTACCTTTCAATCCGTGCCGCAATGTTGTCGTTTTAATTAACAAACAATGATAAAACTTTTTAAAAATATTGCCCAAAACGAATTTGAAAGGCAATAAATGATTTTGAAATTTAAACATGTCTATGATAAATATAAGTACGTATTCTAATACTTGCAACAACTCAGAAGGGTTTATGGTAACAAAAGAACAGCAACTGGTCACATATTTACCAGAATATCAACCAGAAAAACTTAGCAAATTGGCACAACCGATAGCGGATTGAAGTGATTAATAAACTATTTTCATTAAAGGGTTGTGCATGACAAGAATTTAATACATTATTGTTTGGTAATTTTAGATAATATTTTATATATATAATATCTTATAATAATATAATAGAATATTTTACTTAAAGTTTTACATGTAATAAAATAAAACGAACACAGTATAAATCTATCGCGTGTGCCAACATGAAAATAGAATGTAGTAAATACCGTTTATATACAATTGAGGATCATAATATATACACAATTACCACATATTAGCGAATAATATTAATACGTAAATTCACGTTAAATTATAGAGAACTACTTACTCTATACAAAACAGGCGCTAATCACAGAATAAATAAAAATATAATATTGTTATTCAATTAAGGAAATGGCCTATTGTATTCAGAAATAAGAGGGTACATAACAAAATGAATTGTTAACTTTATTACTATGCTACTAAATAACTGAAACAGTATGCACGGTCTAACAAAAATGTGCATAAATGTAAAGTTTTTATAAACTTATACCCTCTTTTGGCCGGTTTCTATATCTTACTATTCACACTTGCCCTTTCATCGGTTGAATTTTGCTATTTAATTGTATGGAGCTTATGTCAAATTTTAACCAATAGTAAGACAAATATACGCTCGGTAAAATATAGAAACCGGCCATAACGCAGTAAAATTATATGGTATTCGTATTGATGACTATTTAATACTTTCTTTTCTAAATTAGGGCCAAACGTTAAAATATTAAATTGAAAATAACGATAGATACTTAACCTGGCTTACCAAACAATGTCGCCGTCGTTATCAGCCAATTGCAGTCTACTGCTGGTCGTAGGCCTCCCCAAGTTGCCGCCACTCATCCCTATCGCCTGACTTCCTAATCCACGTCTACCGGGGACCTTGCGCAGGTCGGCAGTCCATCGGGGTGGAGGGCGTCTGATACTACGTTTATCGAGGCGCGTTCTCCACTCCAGGATTGGTCTGCTCTATCTGCCGTCGATTCTGCGGCAGACGTGACCTCCCACTTCAACTGGCTAATTTTGCAAGCTACGTCGGGCACCTTGGTTCTCTTACGGATATCCTCATTTCTAATTCTATTCATAAGAGATTAATTGAGATTTCGTGCTATATATCTATGGTGTTGCCATTGACTCTCTGATATCTTGATGAGGGCGTAACTAAACAAACCGGTTGATATTAATAAGCAAAGGATTTGTTAACTTATGAACAATCCGTACTTTTAATTCACATTTTAGTGAATAAAGCTTCCTCGTAAATTCAAGTGGCATGAAGCTTACCCCGCCTTAGGCTAGTCCCGAGCTTGCGTCTGTTCCGGATATTCGACGTTACGAATGGCTTTATTAAGACTAAATATTACAATTTCCCAGCAACTATTACAGCGGTTAGAATTGCTAATACGCCGCAGAAGCAACCCGGTGAAAAGATGCGAGCGCACCGAACACTACCCTACTACGTCGACCACGGAGGTTCTTAAACTTTTTTGTTCGTAGTTCACTTGCTATATTTCTATGTTAGGAAGCCCCCCCATATACCAATCAATCAATCAATATCTTTATTTGCAAGAATGTAGTTTATACAGGTGTTACAAGATTGTTGATGCACAGTACATTCTACCACATAGTGGTGCACAAAATGAATGAAATGAAATTTAAAATTAAATTTACATAAATATTCTAATTTAAAAAAATAGTCAATTATCGATAAAATACAAGTAATTAATGACAAGAGAAATAATAACAAATAGATCACTAAGCTATAGAATTATAGATAATAACGACAAGCACTTTTTGTTGTGTTGTCGATAGCTGGTTATATAGTACCACTCACTTCGAAAGGTTTAAATTCTAGTTTTATTACACCTCTTAGTATCTTTGCGGATCAGTACTAAATCTTACATATTGGTTATCGGTATTTTCTCTGCACGTGGATTGTTGCTGGAAAGTTAAAATTATAGCTCTGAGTCCTTGAATGAGACAATATTGTAGACATCTATTTTTTTGCTGACCGTGACATCTTGCAAGTATTAGTCGAACTCTGCGGGTCCATAGACCAGTTTGGGAGTCATCGGTCTTCTGCCACGCTACTTGCTTGTTTTATGAGCGGCGAAATTGCAGTTTCACACCAACTTCGTGCTATATACTATCAAAAGTTATGTTACCGACTAACTTGAGTAGAAGCTTTGTTTTTTGTTATTATTTGTAATAAAAGATTCACTAATATACGATAAACTATATTGAAATAAAAGATTGGCGAAATACGTACATTTCATGATTATGACTTGTAATATTTACAGGAAAAAATACCGGAACGATCTTAGAAACATAAGTCGCCAAGAGCGAGGCTGTGTCTTGCGACCACAAATTACTATGATTTAATATTGCTTAGTTATCTGCGGGCTGGTAATTTGTTAGCACGCGGCGCTGGGTCGCGCGTTGGGCGCCATTGTTGCTCCGCCGCCTTTTGTTCATCGCCTTCCGTTGGCGATACGATCTTGAGTTATTATGATTAGGATTCTTTGCCAAGTGACGCAGACTCGCTAATTCCTCCATTATCGTTCTAGTTTTAACTTACTTGTGAACGTTTTGTAATACTTTTTGTTGTTTGCGTCTTTATTTCCAGGCTTGAGGAAATTAGCCTTCACTCTCTATCTAAGCACAATGGCTTTTGTCTTAAATGTTTTAAAAGTAGATCAGTGATAAGCATCTCTTCACGTAACTTTATCTCTAGATTATTGCAATGGTATAGTTGATGAAAATTACCTAGTAGTTTTATTAATATTAACTAATTAGGATTGTTAGTAGTCGCAATAAAATATATGCACATCTCAGATGAATACATGTTTGAATTTTATAAATATTACAATTTGGCTATGAAAACCCTTAAAGCTCGTTGCAAAATCAAAATATTTTTTTCTCTTTATGTGTTTTTAATTACATCACGACATTGTATTAAAGTAGTTTACTTAGGCTAATCTTATCGTTACGAGATTTGAATAGGTTATTCCGTAAATAGTTGTTTTATTAATTAAATTAAAATTGATAGAATAACTTGCACAATTTTCAGAACATCGGACTTGTGCTCATTAGATCTCTGATAATCGATAGTTAGATAGGGAAATATTATAAAGATAAAGACGTAAAGACGATAAACTTAATGGTTAATACAAGCGTAAGCGCACGTTTTGTTACCGCCTAGATTAATAAAAGTCACCACCGCTCGTAAAGTCAATGGCGCTAATACATCAGCCGTCACGAAACACCATGTCGTATTCCAACTTTCATTTCATATAGTGCTCACGTATAGATCGATATATGTATGACTTTTTCAATTAGTGGAAACGTTCGATTGTCGTTGTGTGTTTATTATATAATTGCCGGTTCGTTTTCCGTCTTGACCCGTGTAATAGGTGGCCATCAGGCAAATGAATCGCCCAGTTGTCTAGCCGGATGGAATGGGTGCCAGCCCGGTGGAAAATTATTACCCTCGAAATGGCTTCCTGTTTTAATGTCTGACCTATTGGTGAAGGTCTGACAGATGAGATTATTTTAACGTTCATCAAGTTGCTTGCGGAAACAGTTAAACACTGTATATTGTTCTTATATACAGCTCTAAATTCATAAGCTTTGATATATTCAATTCATTTAATTTTGTATTAACTTAGATTTTTGCTTTTACAGACTCGTGCTTAGAACCGTGAAATCTGTCCTGAAGCTTTCCTAATTCGACGGAACCGTGAACCTTGAAGCTTTCATAATTCTGCATAAATGACAAGAATATAGTCCAGAAATTAATTATGACGATACTGTTGACCATTTATTCCTTTATTCATTTATTCTTTGAGATTTAATATTATTACTTTTCATATAATAATAGTTTATTACTCTATTTAGTACTTCGCCTAGCAACTATACACTACAAATATAGGGTAATATAAAACACCTTTGCAATATTATTATAGATACATTTCAGACAACCATTTGTTTGTCCGAGTATATTGTAATATAGACGTCACCATAGTTATCTTAGAAATAAATCTTGGTAGTTCTATCTTTCTATTTTATTATTCTCAATTATGTATTGTCTGCGACATCTCTATCTTGAGACTACTACTACTCTATAAGCGAGACATGGCGGGGGCTACATGTCTAGTTATGTTTGTCGGTCTGTTAGTCCCTCACATAAATTGCCTACTTACGTAAAACGTGGTGGTATCATAGTAGTTAACATAATTATTATAGTATATGTTGTGTCACGTACTCGAAATCTGTCGCAGCTGGAAAGGAGTTTCTGGCATAGTACTTGTACCTAACTGGTTGTTAGTAAGGCTATATAAAAAATAAACTTATAGAAATCTGACAGCGAAACATCGAAACTATCCACTTGACTTCCTTGTTTCTGAAACATGTAAATTGTGAATATTAAACGTGTTGTGGGGCTATGTAGTTTCGCTGATATTGCCAATGCAGGCATGTCAGTGGAGGTGGAAAACGGGCGTGCGTGCCATTTATTACGCGTGGAGTGCTTCCGTGCATTTATCAATCGCGCTGGCCATTGCGAAATCATGTGTGCGGTGCGGTGTAGATTTTATGCTGCTACCCTAAGCTTTTGGTCTGGACTAATGGACAATTGGACGGAATAGTTAAAGTTATGCTTATGTTATGGATTCAATATAGCAGAGATTATTTGGGTCGTTTACAAAGACAGCCTGGTCAGAATAAACTCTTTTCGGAATTTACACTACCAGGTATCAAAACTGGAAACTAGACAGGGAGATAAATTTTGATTTATTAGACCATATATAGCATGCTCAACATTTTAACTGTTTTTAACATTAGGAGGAGTTCCACAAATACATTAACTTCAGCAATATCCTTACCATCTGGAGGCCGTTTGAGAATAAATTAAAAACATGTCATTTCGATAGAAGCTTCTCTACAAAAACATCAATTAAGAATATAGGTAAACCAGTACATGATACGCAGCAACTGTGAAGCAAATTGGTAAAGCCATACATGGCAGTAAAGCCAAATAGTACGTCGGTCACGTCAGCCACGGAGCCCTTACTTTTAGGGTCGCTTTCTCCGAAACCTTAAACGCTTTTATGAGTCTACTACTTAGTATTCATATTATGTTGCGTTCATAATTACTACCGTTGCCTAGAGCAACTTTTCCGCACTAACAAGTAGCAATAAGTGAGGAAAAGGTATGTTGTGTATCAGGTTTATTAAGCGAAACGTGTTTTTGGTAATGAAGTGTTTCTATTTTCAAATAAACAAGGTTGCGTTGCTAAATTACTCCTATACATCAAATACTTTTTGCTAAAATAAAAAAATAATGATTGTTTGGGCGTCATCAATGTAAATACGCAATTAAACGAACGTTGGAATAATAAAAATAACTAAGTTTTTGAATTACTTATCAAAAAAACTACAATATATCAATGCAGATTCAAATTACTGGTTCTTATCTAAAAGTACTACTATATTTAATCTAGTGTTTACTTAATTTGCAAAAAGAAATTCGAAAACCGTTTAAATCCATAAATTTCTAAATATTAAAAACAATATTTATTTTTATTATTTCGATATTTTTAAAAGCATTTCATATTCATACTTAAATATGTATTAAAATTATCGCATATCGTATACCTAAGGCACGCAAGTAGTTAATAGAGAAGTAACAAATTATTGTATTTTATATATGAACCTTATGGCTACTTGTTTTCTGAAGTCCATAATAATTTCATATATCCGTTAATTCCATTTGAAAAGAATATTAATAGTTTTACATTAGGAGGAATGCGAATCGATTGCCCTATGGGAATATTGTAGCCGATCCGTCCGGGACACAGTTATGTCCAAATAAAACGGACATCACGTTCATTTCGAAACGAAATTCGCCCAAAGCCAGTTTTGTGCTACGTTGCGATACATTGAATGCTAGTCAAATAGACAATATGTACGATTTTGAAATGATCAAAAACATGCGATGTCGCATGAATCAAAGACGATATTTCATTTAAAAAAAGTAATACAGATTCATAGATAATTCAGTCCGCTTACCTTCATAGTTCGGAAGCCGAATTTTTATGAGTAAAAATTGTACCCAACTAGTAGCTGTATAAAAAGTATCTGTGAATGTAATGTAATCGTGAAAATATCTTTTTGTTTTTGCGTTTATAAATTTATACTTAATTCATACATACAATACATATTGACACACCTGTTTCCCATCGGGATGGTAGACAGAGATAACGGATCCACCTGCTACGATCCTAACAAACACTTCGCTTCATCAAATTTCAGTAATCTCTTCATATATACACGCTTATTTAAAGTGCTCATTACCAGCCTTTCTTGAAAATATCTTCAGTTTAAATCTGGTGAGTACGTCGTCGTCGACCAGCACTAATTCAACTATTCACATGGCTGTCTTACACTTGTTTTGTGATTCTACTCATTCATTCTCTACATGCTTAAACCACCCTAAAATCAATTCACAATGTGTAAACAAATTAAGATGTAGTACGTTAAGACAGATTCATAATGTATTGAGATGAGCTGGAACTTAATATATCTAATGTTTCATTCACGCGATAAATGAAAAATAATTGTCGGTTATATATTTGAAGATTAGTGGACAAAAGATAATTACAAAAGTTCGCAAGATTACTGAAATTAATAACAATGCGTCTTGGTATGGATCCAAATCGAAGTTATATTCTTGAGCCGGAAAATTCCCTATTTATGAAGTTCACAAACTTTAGCAAGCGTTAACCCCTCACCGCTGCTGGTGGGTCGAATTCCTCTATAAAGTGCGGTTGCGGAGCGGAGTAAAATGATCTGGCTGGTGGGAGAGGCCGAGGGCACACCTGCGACCCTACCACAGAATATACCAAAGGTTTATTTAGTACTTAGTGCTGACGATGGCTATCACACGCTATGGTTTTTGGTGAAAATTTAATATTGTATGTATGTATACAGCTTCTAACGCGACTTAGTCCGCGTGGATTTTTTTCCCATAAAAGTATCCTATGTTACTTCTAATACCTCCAAGAATATGTGTACAAAGTTTCATGATGATCGGTTCAGTAGTTTTCGCGTGAAAGCGTAACAAACAAACTTACATTCACATTTATAATATTAAGTTAGGATTATAACCGTGGCCATAAAGAAAATTCTGGCCCACAAGTAAGAAAAAGTGGATTGTACGATTGTGGTTTGCTACGAGCCTGACAAATACTTTTCGCTTCATATATCTTCATTAATCTTTTCACACATACACGTTCATTTAAAATACTTTTAACCTGACCTTTCTTGAAAATATCTTCAATTTGATCATGAGTACTCAACTGATAAACCGAGATCTCAGAATGTATATCGGTACATATAAATGTATGTACGTTCAACTGTGTCAGCACTTCGTACTAAGGGAACCTTCTATACAATCTGTGATCCTGATCCGGGCTCAGATAAACGGTAAGATAGCGATAGTGATAAAGGAGTAACCATTAAAGCCAGCCGAATTAAGATATTTGCAACTGTACACTTAATTTGAAATTCTAAACTTGACCCAATCCTTAGCAGAATTAATATTGAGATTAATTTTGGACATCAAAGAGTTTTACGAAATTTATAAAGCTTATTCACGCGACATGCGGCATGTAGTCTCCAAATAAATTCAGGGATTAAAAGAAATGTTCGGAGTAGGAGTTCCCTGTTTTGAGATGCTTAGAGGAATCGGGGTCAAGTGGAAAGAGTAAATATACACGAAAAATAAAAGTGATTGTAAATATATAAAGACCCCAATTGTATATCCCTACAAACATCTTTTGATACTTTTTGTAGAATTCAATCGCTTTATGTAATATAGTTTTTCTCACTTAAATTGTATTCATGAAAGGTTTACGCCATGAAGTAGTTATAATGAAAGTGTCTATATATTATTTCCAAAATGATAAAATCGCTTTTTAAGTGTATGAAATATTTTTAAGTGAAAAATAAATATTTCACTAATATCAAGACTACCTTTATTGCTGTCTGTATCCAAAATCAGTTTTCTCCATTGCGGTTATTAAGTAACGTTACAGCCAATAAAGTTTAAAGCGAGATAAGGCCACGTAATTTTCAACAGAAAAAATAGTAAGACGTAGGCAAAATCAGCCTTTGATCAGTAAAGCGTATAATACTACAAATTTGACCCCGGCGGTGGCTAAAAATACAACTAAAATTTCCCTACACTTTTAAGGGCTTTTGACAAGTAACATTTTAGACACCAGCGCGACTCTTAACGGCATACATAACTTTGTCAAAGTGTGAGTTGTGCGATTTTGAATGTCCCATGCAATAAAGAGACGTGAATGTTTATTTAGACACGCCGCGTTGGGTTTTGGGTTAACGTTGTACTGTCGGTTCTTTAATGTATGGTTAACGATGTTTTTTTTCGTTTGGTCTTGTTTATGGACATCGCTTTTGAAAGGGTTTTATGAAAATATCACATCTTCTTGTAAAATAATTTAGAAGTTTAATACAAATAGAAACTCTTGCTCTTTTTGGTATGTGTGTACCTTTCTAAAGAAGAAGATTTCTAAAGAAAGTTTTAGTAAATTTCTACTTAAAGTTGTTCGTTAAAAAAGCAATAAAATAATAATAAGTAGGCAACGAAAGGAAAGCAGTACACAGAAATATGAGGACAGGACCCCCTTACAGGTGTTGGGCAGCTATTAGCAGTTATTGTCCACCACAATATATTGACAAACCAGAGGTTGAATAGAGATTGTTCGCTCCTCGTCTAAGACTGCTTCAGTGCCTGCTTCTGCTCGAACACCGCGTATTTAAGGCCTCTGGTCCGCTGAAGTTACATCATCTGACGATGCTTTGCTACTACTTCAGTTCTATTTCTTCATGGAATCAACTTCCAACTTCCGATTACTCGGTTTCTGACAATCGTTCACATAATAAATGCCTCTACATCGACATCTGATTATATGAATTCTAACATCCATTTTTTTATCACCCGATGAAGAGTGGTCGTCTATAAACTATTTGCTACACCATCCTTGACTTAATTTATGAATTGTTCTCTTCATGAAAAATGATGAATGTATGTCAATTCATACTCCATTCTTTATATTACATATCAATTCAGTAAAAAGGGAATAAATCAGCAAACAGCCAAATAGCAAAACTCAAGTGTAAGCAAATTTTGGTTGTTAAGTACCTAAATAAAATTGAATTTGAATACAATTTAACGTAAAAGAGGAGAGTCATAAGATAAATCTCACCCGGAACGCGCTTTGAGTTGCCATCATCCGACATTTGATATAGGAAACGGTCCAGTCATTTTTGGCACGTCATTCTGTCGTCGTCTACTTAACGTGATTTGTGTGTAGAGTGGCTGCTGGCAACATCTTAAGTTCACATGAGTGTTGCCAAGTAGTATTCAGCTGGTCTCTGTTAATTGGTCAGATTAATTTATTTTCAAGAAAACGGACATACAAGACGTTAAGAGTATAAATTAACATTGAATTTGTTTAGCTTTATAAAAGCCAATTTTTTTTATACCTATATATACATAATCAAAATCATAATCATGACATGCATCGCTAATGAACACACTCAGGAGTGCTTAAGGCTTAAAGTAAGATTAAATAAATGTATTATCAGTTAAAACCAATCCACATGGCATTATTGTACAAATATGACTGATGCTTTTACTTTCATGATTTTTATGGTTGCACAAAAATTCGCATTAAAAACTGCTCCGTAAAACGTAATATTTCAAGTTTCCACCAAAAACTCAGAACAATAACTAGGATATTGCATATATCTAGATGAAAATATATCATTTGCTTTAGTGGAAGACCTTGCAACTATTAAAAAAAAATTTTTTTTCGTCATATTTGTTCCCGTCGCGGTTTTACTTTTGTGCTATGTATGATGGGGTTTTTTAAGAAGTGCGTTATAAAATTTCTTAGAGGTCTTCAACGCGATAGTTGTGTGTGACCCCTGGTGTTTCAAATGTCCATGGGCGACGGCAACTGCTTTCCATCAGCTGGGCTGTCTGCCTGTTTGCCTGCTTCAGGCAAAAATAAAAACGTAATTCCTTAAAAATTAAAACTAGAATAATATAATTTTGTCCCAAAAGGGGCGGTCGGTTAAAACCAGCGCTGATCTTCCGCTGTGCCCTTAAGTTATCGTCACGGTAAACATTACAATCATTGCAATGCATAAAATTAGAATATTAAAGTATATATATATATATATATATATATATTTGGTTTGGTTAGTGAAACAGTTCTTTATTTGAAATGCGAGTGTAATACCGTCCCCTTCCCATAGGAAAAACGTTGTGTCCCTTGATTTGCATCCATCTCACACAACTTTATAATGTTTTATTTTGGAAACCCTTCGCGAGTGGATAGCTGGTGACCTTTATTAATCTGTTATAATACACGGAAAGGCGAGGCTAATTTGCCTCCCTATAATTGCTACAGTTAGGGCCTTATGATTAACAATTATTCAAAAGTACCTGAATTATATTTAAAAAAATCAAGCTTCGAAGCAATTTGTTTTGATCCTCTATGCGGTATTCTAACTCCAACTTTAGTTAAATCAGCCGTAGTTCTGTGTTCATTGATTGATACACAAAAACTTTAAAACATGTCAATCTATACAGATAAATAAAATTGAAGTGTTTGTTTCTAATTTGAAAATAAGAGCTTTTTACTAAATGCATATGAAAGTATATACGGTACTTATACCAAAAACTAAAATTTAAATATTTTTCTCATTCTGTCTGTCTGGATGTTCCGGCTAATCTCGGAATGACTGATGCAGTAATATGCAGTAATTTAAGGTACTTTTTGAAGTGAAACTTCTTTAGAGTCGTGATTTAAAACTCGATGAAACAAAAAAGCGACACTAAAAAGAGATAAATACATTAAATCTATAGACTTAGCCTGTGAGAGAATGAAATAGAACACACTATTATAAATATGTGATAATTTAAACATTAGGCTCATACAGATAGAGTTGGAAATGTTTTGATGTTTTTCGTTAATACTTCAAATTTCGTGCTTTAAAGCTTAATATATTATAATGATATAACATATGAAATGTGACGTCACGAAATTTACAATCGCTCCCACCCTTTGTCATACTTTTTCACTTTAATTGCACAAAAAAAAATTCACGCGGTCGATGTCGCGGGCATAGCTAGTTTACAATATAATTTAAATTTTAATTTCAGCTTTGCACGCATCTTCGCCCCGTAAATGTTGGATTCAAATTTAGTGTAATTAAATTATCACATAATTCTGTGTGTAATAGTCGTGGTAGCGTAATGGCTAGCGTGCGTGTCTCAAACGCGAATGGCGCGGGTTCGAATCGTAGACGGAACGCATGCACCACCTAGGCAGTTTGCTGACATAATGTGCATATTGTTATATTTACCACGTGCCAACAACGGCGAAGTAAAACATCGTGATGCAAACTGCACATCGAGATAACCGATGGGTCAAACCTGCCAAGCCGTATGGCGGATATACTGTCTGTTCCCGGGTAGTGGGAGGCCCGAGCCCAGCAGTGGGACGTTTAAGAGCTGTTATTATATTATTATATATCACATTGTTCGCGATAAAAAATAATACATGGGCATCCGTCGTTATAAAGCCATGTTGTTGGTCTGACAGTTTTGTAATTCCTACCTAGAGATATAAATGATGACAGAACTTTCCAGCTTTCCTATTTTCTTAAAAGTATACCGTGCCTACCGTAACTCTAATTATTATGTATGTATACCAGGAACATCTATGAACTTAATTCTCAATTTTAGTTGTTCAATAGAATCTGAAGCTATAAATTTTCTTCAAAACGTTCTCTATCATAAAGTTTTCTAAGTAGGGCTGTATAAAAATAATCTCATTTAACAGTAATATTCATTGTAATTGACAGGTCAGCTGAAGAATTGCTCCTGGAAAGTGTCTGAAGTCTAGGAATAAATAACGCCTAAGGAGGGCACGTCTACTGCTTCACTGGCGCTTTAGTCTTATTTTTTGCTCATCGAGACGCCATTTTTATCCGCAACAGTGGCTGTGTATGCGATCACCATTAATATTTACTACATTTAATAAGCAAGATTTTGCTTCAATTATAGTACAAAGTGATTATTCATTGACATCAGACGCGATTTATTAGTCTGTTATCATTTTGATGACTTGTAATTTTTTTCCATAAGAAAACGCTGTATGTGCCCATCGCTTTTTTACCAGACCAAGTGCCATGTTTAAAAGTTATAGGTAGATAGATATGGTGTATATATCGCTTTATTGTACACCCGAATACAAATATAAAGAGAAAGCTATCTATGATTGTATAATAGCCGGTCTCAGCGCTAAGGACTGTTCTTTTTAACCGACTTCAAAAAGGAGGAGGTTCTCAATTTGATCGGTATTTTTTTATGTATGTACACCGATTACTCCAAGATTTATGATCCGATTTACGTGATTCCTTTTTTGTTCGACGCGGAGTAGCTGCCATATAATATACTTTGGCCCAGTAGTTTTTATTTTATGAACATTTTTTATGAAAAAAAAAATTCATTCCGTTCCATATGCACACCGATTACTCTGAGATTTATGATCCGATTTACATGATTATTATTTAGTTTGATGCGGAATAGTTGCCATTTAGTCCCCTAAAATTTAACATAGTGTGGCCCAGTTGTTTTCATTTTACGAACATTTTTTGTTCCCGTTTATTGGACTTATAATTTTTAAGGAGCGCGGCACCTTTTGTAGGTCTACCCATACATAGCTAGACACCAAAAATAAACAAATAAAAAAACTTCGTTTAAAAAACCGATTAAAAAACTAAAAAATTAAAAGTACAAAATAACTTATTTGTAAAGCTATTATTATTAATATATATTATCTAAAACATCTTGAAGTCGGTGTAAAGTAAAACATAAAAATTACTGGGTATATTTTGAAAATTACTAAGCACCGATTTTAAGATAATATATATTAATAATAATAGCTTTAGAAATAAGTTATTTTTCGTTTTTTTAGTTTTTGAAGTCGATTTTTTTTATCTAGACAATATTGAGTTAGAAATTTTGATTAAATATACGAAATCTACGAGGGAAAGGGCTACGAAGTGATAGTTGTTATAAAGATGCTAAATAGTTTTTAGTAAAGCTGATTTTTTCGATACAACGTTTTGGCAGAGGCGAGGACTTACTGAAATACTTGGAAGTAATTATGTAGTCACAACAAATAAAATAATTGCAATTCATCTTTACCCCATTTTTAAACATAAATACTAAGTTTGATTTGAACTATTTAACTTTTAACTTAACAGTGATAAAATTAAAATTGTGTTTTCAAAAATTGTAATGCGGATTGCTAGTGGCTTTAGCGTGAACACTGTAAATGTTTCTATCAAATGCGCATAAATGCTTAATTTAGAAACTTATTAGAATGACGTGTTTTAGTGGCAATTGTTCTTGTTGCTACTAGGCCACCATAACAGTGAATAACAAAATAATATTCAATTCTCGGCGATCTATCAAATAGTTTTGCTATATTTTTATTTTGTGATTTTTATAAAGGCTTTCAGTTGAAACTATTCCGCTGTCGGTTTAAACTAAGTTTGTTCTACGCGAGTGTCACAGTATAGAATTGAGTTACGAATCCCAAAACCGATTTACACGTTCTAAAGCATGTAGGTACTGTTTGCAAAATATAGTTAAAGTCGATTTAATATGTTGCTGGGGGACTTGTTAATATTTTTTAGAGCCAACTTGAATTAATGATGTAATTTTTCATGTACAAATGTTACGTTTGCTTATTATTGCGAATTAAAAGAATGGAAGAATATTTTTTATTCAATTTTTTCTCGTTGCGGTATAATTTTGTAGACCAGAAAATAATACGTTACTGAAAGTTTCAGGTCAAATTTGAATTTTAAAAGGTCGCTCATATTTATTTTAAATTGAATAGGGCATTACTCGCTCCCGAAAAAAAAAACAGTTTTGGCGAATGTTGAAATCTTAAAAAATTTGGAGCGACCTCTTAAATTTTTTTTTGGCTGTCCTTTGTAGGAATTTCTTAAACCATCAAAAGCTAAAAAAATTTTCACTCGAGACTAAAAAAAGTAGGTTTTTTTTGCGCCACCCTAAAATACATATATATTTCTTATTATTCTTGATGTATTTATGTGAATATAAATCTAAATGTATCCTTGTGTATCTATATAATAATAATATGTATTTTGAAATATTTTAAAGAATATTGTGTAACGTAACCTTGCCCTAGCTTTCTCCGTCATCACAAGGTTGTCTGGAAAAAATCACTGCCAGCCACAAGGCCGCCATTTTTACTTAATTCTAAGCTTTTTTGTCCTAATGTCTCATTTTTTTCCCCATTCCATATATTTTAGTTTTCCATACTGTATTATTTATATTAATTATTGTGATAGGAGGTAATACAACAAAGTTCCAATTACAAAATGGTCTTATTGTTGCTTGCAGTTCTATATAGAATGGATAATCAGACCGCCCTCGGAGGGGACGTTTAACGGCGTTTTTTACTCGGTTTGCTAATGGACGCGCACTTACCGCAATGCTCCACCGCTTGTTTACTATTAATTGCGCCTTTTGTCGCTGTCTTCTGCAAGAGTAGGGTTGTACCTTTAACAGTCAATAATCGTTTTACTGCCGTGATTTTAGTTGAGACTAATCATAATACAGTCGGTCTAAAAAGTTAAATAGTCAATTTCTGTTTATTGAAATAAGTATAGAGTGCATAGCAATTTGGACGGGGTCCTAAATTATTTTCCAACGGGTTAACTTAATTTTTCTCTACGTAAAATATCCGACTACAATCTTCAAATACTGTCCATAAGTATATCAAACATTATCTACCACATTTTACCGGTTGGTTTGAAGGATTTGAACGTATAACAAATATACAAACAGTAGTAACCAATGTCTCATTTATATATATATATATATATATATATATATATATATATATATATATATATATATATATATATATATATATATATATTTATTTGCTTACCTTTACCCAATGTTTTGGTATAGGCGCAGTACGTCTTCCTTCGATGCTTTTGTTTCTGGCATACGTACATAATGCTAAAACACAAAAGCATCGAAGGATGCCCCCGGACGTGTAAGAAGATATCCTCTCTCACATCCGGGGTCTATAGCAATCGCTTTCGCAGATTCGTGTTACGAATATGACAAGTATCAAATTAAAGTAAAACTATGTGTTTGCATGTCAATTTCACTACGCGATTCTCCAAAAGCGACTGCTTTAGGCACCAGAAATCTTTGTTTTTAATTATTATTTAATAAAACACACATGCCATTTATAATAATATTATTTCACTTTATACTATGAGTGTAAGGCAAAAATTTAGAAGTATACTTAATATTGCATTAGGTAAATGTGCCAACCCTAACGTAGAAGGAAGGTGTGACGGTATTGCGCCGAGTTGCAGCGTTTATGGGTGTTTTCAATGTAGCCGACGGGATTGAGCTGATGCGGCGAGCTCTCTTCACTGCCGGAAAATGTGCTCAAATATTTTGCCTGCTTTCCCGCGTAATTTAAGTAAATAACCATTATAGTTTTAGGTGAACTCTTTAGTATTTTGAAGGTCATTAATTTTACAATAATTTGTTTTTGTGGTAACTTCGCATGCGTACACTGCTGATAAAATTTACTACGATATAAAGTATTTTATATGCTCTCCCTCTTTATCAAAATGCATATAATATTCATATTGATCAACGTTCAGTCAGAAATTTACACGTTGTCTCAGTTGATATGACTGCCATTTATCCTATATTATTGTTATAAAAGTGAATAAATTCTTTATTTTATCTGTACATAAGTTAAACAATATACAAAAGTTTATGTTATTTTCAAGGTAGCGTTTTTTGATATTAGATTAGACTGGATATGTAATTACATTAATACTGTTTTTCATGTAAAATAGCTTCTGTATAATTATGTTTGCTTAAATAAAAATAAGATTATTTGTTGGCAATCTTCTTTATTAATAACTATAAATAAAAAGTAGTTGTGCAAGCCGAAAGTAATCCACGACGATGATACTGTTTTTTTATGGAAGTTAGGTTTGCGTATGACCACTGTCTCACCTGATGTTGAGTGATGAAGCAGTCTAATGGAGATGAGAGAGAGATCTGAAGACGGAGCACGCTTACCTAGAATATACCTATTCGCTCGTGATTTTTTTGAAATAGGAAATTATTTTTATAATGCTGTACAGAACAGTCAAGAATATACAATATAAACTTTTATTTTAACAAATATTTTGGATAATAGATATTTAACATAAATAGCTTGGATTTTTTCGTACATATATAAAACATGCGATTTGGAAACGTTTTGTTAACTTTTACCATGATTTTGCTAAAGTCATGTGTTGGTTTCAGCTTAACTACGCCCAATTATTACTACACGTAAAAACATTTTACAACAAAAGAGAATATTTTTAAATATTCGTTCTCGTTAGTTAGTAACACATAATGTTATTATTTATCGCTGTCATGGACCGTTGTCGCGCTCCGGTTGACTCTTAACTTTTTAATTAATAAATATTCACTCACTGTTTTGTTGTTGAAATAGTTCTGGATTTTAATGGCTGAATAACCATGTGTTTCGACGTAAATAAAATATTGTTTGATTAATTAAATATTTGCTTTTACTCACATAAATGTAGGAGTGGAAATAGGCGGGCTGGTTTGATTTAAATCAGTTCAGTTTTTGTTCGTTAGAAATATGTATCTACGATGGTGATTTAAAAGGTACTTGGAATCAATATTAAAAAATGCAAAACTTGAACAAAAATATTTTATATTTCTAGATACCATCCAATGCAATACATTTAGAACAACATTCTTTTGAAGACTTTTTTTAGCTTAGATATTTTGTCACCGCAAGTAACTCACTTTTATCCATAATTTTCGACTTTTAGCAACTCGTTGCACAAAATAATATATTACGTGCGAATGGAAAATTTCATCTTGAAGTAAGTTTCAAGGACTAAATCATTTTATAGCAAAATTTTAGCATAATTTCGATTAATTGCAGGATTTAAATCATACAAAGTCAATATTTTGAAGTTAAATTGTTGTATTAAAACTACATTATTTTCTGATCAAGTGTTCATTTGTAATCGATACAATTCTATATTGATTCAAAATAGACGTTCAAAATTCTCAGTAAATACAACACCGTGATTTAACGCGAACAATATTTTAGCCGAGTTGTACAGTTAATATAAAAGTTGGGTAACTCCACACCATCGATTAATATTACAAACTCCACAATTTTCTGTTGAGATTTGTATGATATTGATGAGCGGAGCAGACAGCGAGAAATCGGTTATTAATTGCTTAAACATAATGAGATTCAGTAGATAGATATATTCCTTCACAAATTATTAGTAATATTGTAGAATGAGATTGCTATTTTAAATTAATAATTTTATTCACACACTGTCTTAGCCGATTCTTGTAACAGTATTACAGGCTCTGTTAGGTATAGTTTGTGAGCATCAGAGCCGTGGTTTCCTAGCTGCCCATGTTCTCGTATATTATATAATCTATTTTGGCCAAAAATGTGCGGTCGCAGTTTGAGCAAATCTCTTTCAGTTCAATCAAGTTAAAGTAACAGCACTACATTTGTGTTTATATCATAATATCAGCCCATAAATGCCCCACTGCTGGGCTCGGGCCTCCCATTATAGGGGGGAACAGACAGTATACCCGCCACGCTTGTCTAAGGCGGCTTGGCATTTGTGTTTGTATGAATAAAATTATGGTTGGAGTCCAACAAGAAATGTCAATTTTCGCCGTCTACTTTTTACTCGCTAATTTCATCCAACAAAGTAGCACCTTAATAAGTTCTGAGCAAAATTATGCGGCAACTCCATTCCCAGGGCGCGACGTTGTAAATATTGTTTCGTAGGCTCACGATTCAATAAAGAAATTGTTTTTGAAATTAAAGCCCTCAGGAACCCGGAGTTAATGAATAACTTGGCGTTAAGGGTGCTCATTTCGCACATGAACTTCATACATGCGAAATGCGGAATAATTGGAAAAGGGGTAATAACTTCATGATACTGTGTGCAGCGTGCTTCTGATTTTGTTGGCGTTTTTCATTTAAAGTATAATTTGAAAAAAATAAGATTATACCTATATATTTTTTTAGTTTTTATTACTGAACGCAACAGACAGGCTAACGGCTCAACTGTGATGGAAAGTGGTTACCGTCGTTTATGGACATTAGCAATGCTGTTAATGTGCTGCCGGCATTGAAGGAGAAACTAAAAGCTGGCCACTGATGCTGGAATACAGCCCAAAGTTGTTATGGCAGCATACTCTAGAGTAGACCATATATATAAAGATATAAAGGAATTTATTTTATTATTTAAAATAATTAGTGCAATTATGTATATTTTTTTTTTTTTTTTTTTTTTTTTTTTTTTTTTTTTTTTTTTTTTTTTTTTTTTTTTTTATTTTTTAAAAATTTTATTTTATTTTTATGATCAATACAATATAATTATTTTATTTAGATAATATTTTTCCACGTCTGACTATTATGTATAATATTTTATGATAATCATCCCGTAGAACGAATAAACAATGTTATAAACCTCCAAACAATCTTACTCTTTGTATAGAATTTTTTAAATATATATTTTTTTAATTATTGCCATATTTAGTCAGTATCAAACTATATACTTGTTCTTGGATAACATCAATAGGCGATTATTCGAAAATCAACAGTCGCAGCAGCCGTTTACAGCTAATCTAGAGATACCTTAAAAAGTTTGGCGCGAAATAGTACATAATAGATGTAGATGTAGAATAACCTTTGTAGGGAAGGTATTATAAATAATGGTTATAAAGTGCACATAGCCCAATTGTTGACCTTAAGTGGCAAATATGAGACTTAAAGTACGAACAAAATCTGAGTGTACGTTTAAAAATAGGAAAACATACCGTCCCAATTTGTACTGAAACCTAATTTTCTTTCGAAAATGTACACATTACATAACGTGTAGGTGTGAACGTTAACAGAATTGTGTGCTCTTCCGGGCATTATTTATTTTGTTTTTCGGGTAATAGAGAACGCATACCGGCGGATAATGGCGGGAAAAAATAGAGTAAAGCCAGTGCAGCACCTGCCGACGCTCACAGACCGCGGTAAGTATCTGGCCGTAATTAACTAAGTGCTGTGAAAAAGTACACTTTCAAATAACGAACAGGGATTTTGTAAGTGACTACCCGCGTAGTTTTTAAAGTAAATGAAATGTTGGAATATGTAGATTTGCATTAGATCATCATGTTCTTTTTTTAAAATTGTGTACTTAAATAAATAATGCAATCGGCCAATTAAATGTCAGTTCACCCATGAGGATACAATAATCCTACTGTTTTTGTCATTTGCATACAGAACCATAAACAATATTTAATCGGAAATACCCTATATCCCAATAACTGATCAACAAAACACTGTTGCAATCAATTTTCTTATATTCTTTAAGATCCTTGAAGAAACTAGAATTATTTAGGAATATTAGAGAGATGACACGTTTTAGATCATTGAAACTGAATATGTTCCTAAAAGAGTACCTAATTAAGAAAAATGTTTGGAATCTTTAAGACATGTCTTAAATGTTTTCACAAAACTATGCAAATCGGTTAAAATCATCTCTGTTTTGTGTATTGCGATCACTCCTTGTTTTTTTGCTGTTTCACACATCGTTGTATAGTGGCATATAGAATACACTTTCTCCCAAATATCTATATGGACCCAGTAGTTTCTCAGAAAAGTTGCTCTGCGATACATAGACAGACGGGAAGCGAAAAAGTTATAAGCGTTAAAAAGAAACACTTATGGTGTTTATTTTCGCGTAACAACAGCTGACTCTCTCGGAGAGAGAGAGAGACAAAGACAAAAATAACACTTTATTGCACACCAAAACTTACAATTACAAAAACAGACCATATTTACAATATTTTCTAGGCGACATAGGCGGCCTTATCACTCAAAGCGATCTCTTCCAGGCAACATAAATAAAACACAATTTTGAATCAGGCGATGTAGGTGGTGCAGGAAAAATGCAATGGCTACACAAATACTCAAACCAATTTAACAAATAAATATACAAATACGTACATATATACATAGTCAAATATACACATATATAATAATATATTACAAAATACATAAGTCATTATAATAAATGTATAAGCATGATTATATTGTGTTAATCAGACATTTAGAAATTTACTCAGTAAACACTATTTGTCTAATGTTGGTAACTTTTTTTTTAAATTATATCTTGCTTCGTGCGATCTGTGGCAAAACTTTAAATAGAAGTGAAGTTAGAAGATTTTATTGTAGGGTTCGTATATATAGGTAAGTAGGTAGGTTAAATAGGTAGGTTAGATTAAGTAGGCAGTTTAGGTAAACAGGTATGTTAGTAGTGTCCGACACTGATGAAGGTGAGCGAGTCTTAAGAAGTAGTACCCGACGCAGACGTGACGCCAGATCCTCGAAGGCGGACATGACGGGTTCTGGCTCGGAGGAGGAGGCTATGCCACCGAAGGTGGCAATCGCCCGCAGAGGTCGTAGCGGGCGTGGCACCTCAACGACTAGACCGCCTTCCGAACCTGATGTCGGCGAAAAGGAGAAATCGGAGTTCTCCCAGGAAGACACACGAAAGTCGTTCCGTAAGGGGGATCCCCCTGCTCTAGAAACAGGGGAGGCAATTTACGGCGCGGCAATGTCGCACCAGGATGTGCCTGGCCAAGATGTGCACGACAATCTCGACTCTAAGCAATTAAAGGAGCTTGCTGGTAGGGAGGTCGCTGACATCCTTGAAGTTGCCAAGAAGTCGGGGAATCTCAAAGGAGAATTTGTGAAGCGACTTAAGCGTTCGGCTACTTCCCTTACCGATGTCATTGAAGTCCTTGCTAGTCGGACGGAGGCCTCAGAAAGTAGACGCCTCCGCATCGAGAATGTCCGACTCAAAGCAGAAGGGGACTCTCTGCGGAATGAGCTGAAGGCCTACCGCAGGGAGTTCGACGAAATGAGGAGGGAAATGGCCGGAGCGAGTAGGGACAGATGCAATAGCCTAGCCCTTGCCCCAACCCTGTCCGGTGACAACGAGTCATCAAACAAGGAATTCACCGACTTTGAGGAGCTAAAGCGCTCCATAGTAACGTCAATGGGCGCATTGATCGACGCCCGCATTGCTGGCATAGAAGATCGTCTATTTTCAGCGCCCAGGATCCGCCCCCCTCTAGTGGCAGAGCCAAATCTTTCTCCGCCACTGCCGCATACCGCCCCTACGGCACCCGACCAAGGAGGCAATGACGACTGGGTGATGGTGGCCCGCAAGGGAAAAAAAACGAAGAAGGCTGCTACCTCGACTACTGCTACCACCGGCACACGAACCCGCGAGAAGGCTCTGACCCCTGCTGGAAAGAAAAAGGTGTCCCTTGAGACTCCCCGCACTGCAGCTGTGACGCTAACGCTGCAGCCGTCAGCGGAAGCCAATGGGATCACCTTCCAGAAGGTGTTCGAGAAAGCAGAGGCTAGCATTAACCTAAGAGAGCTCGGAATCGAGGCTGGTCTGAAATGCCGACGAACGGCTACAGGAGCCAGGATGCTTGAGCTGGCCGGCCCTCAAGGGGCTGAAAAAGCCGATAAGCTGGCCGAGCGCCTCCGGGTGGTCTTAGATGGGGTAGCTCACATCACGCGACCGGTTAAATGCGCGGACGTGCGCCTAACGGAGCTGAGTGACTGGGCCACCAAAGAAAGAGTGGAGGACGCTGTAGCCAGCCTCGGCGGTTGCCCCCGGGAGCAAATCCGGGTCACCGAAATCCGCCCGGGTCCCGGGAGGATGGGAACGGTGCTTGTCAGCTGCCCTATCACGGTGGTCAATAAGCTACACGCGGCCGGCAGAGTACCGATTGGATGGGGCTCTGCAAAAGTTACAGCCCTAGAGCAGCGTCCCATGCGCTGCTACAGATGCCTAGGAATTGGCCACACGCGATCGAGATGCCCATCCCCCATAAGCCGCGATGGACTTTGCTTCCGGTGCGGCAAGGAAGGGCACAGGTCGAAAGACTGTGATGCCTCTCCTCACTGCGCAGTTTGCGCAGCGGTGGGGCTAAAGGCGGATCACGCAATGTCGGGGAGGAGATGCCGCCCCCAACTGTTAAAGGCAAGGACCTACCGTCGACGTGCGCAGCCAGCGGGGAGAATACTAGCCTTCTTACGGCAATGGAGGAAACAGCTGCTGTGTCCGATTAATGGATAGCAGACACTGTAACTTCCTCCAAGTAAATCTAAACCACTGCGCAGGGGCTCAGGACCTTCTCCTGCAGTCCATGGCGGAGTGGGGAATTGGCCTGGCGGTGGCAGGAGAACCCTACTACGTCCCTCCCCAAGACAACTGGGCGGGAGACCTGGACAATTCGGTGGCGGCGTTAATCAGGGCAGGCACAAGCCCCGTCCTGACGCCCGTCGAGAGGGGACGTGGATACGTGGTGGTGAGATGGGGTGAGTGTGCAATTATCGGAGTGTACTTTTCCCCCAACCGTCCCCTAGCAGAGTTTGAGACGTTCCTAGATTCTGTCAGGGCCGCCGCATGCAGACAATCGCCGAGGCAGACGCTCATTCTCGGCGACTTTAATGCGAAATCTCATACCTGGGGTGGCACTACCACAAACGCGAGAGGGAGAGCAGTAGAAGCATGGATGCTCCACTGCGGCCTGTCCCTCCTAAATAGAGGGACAGCTCACACCTGTGTGCGGGCACAAGGAGGATCCGTGATAGATCTCTCATTTGCCACGCCTGCGCTAGCACGCAAGGTGGGCGGCTGGAGAGTGGAAGAGGACGTGGAGACCCTATCTGATCATCTCTATATCAGGTTTGAGGTCTCCTCTCCCCCAACCGCAGTGGAGCTCCCACGCAGCCAAGATCAGCTCCCTCGCTGGGCCCTGCGCGCGCTTAACAATGAGCTGGCAGAAGAAGCGGCCATGGTTCAGCGCTGGGCCATGCCATGGACGGGCAACGTCGAGACCTTGGTCGGCCGTATGCACACAGCTCTACGCAGAGTGTGCGACGCGGCCATGCCTAGGGCTCGACGCCGCCAGCAGCGCCGTGAAGTGTACTGGTGGACGACGGAGATTGCGGTTCTACGCGAGGCGTCACTACATGCCCGCAGAGCTTTCCAGCGCTGCCGGCGCCGACGAAGTTCGGATGATACCGAGGAAGAACAGTTGCGGGAGACGTACAGCGCTACCAAGAAGGCCCTCAGAACGGCAATCTGCCAATCAAAAACTCGGGCCCGGGAAGAGCTCATGGCTGGATTAGACAGAGACCCGTGGGGGCGCCCATACCATATGGCACGCAAAAAGCTCCGCGGTGCATGCGCCCCGGTTACGGAGTCCTTGTCACCAGATGTGTTGAACAATGTAGTTGATAGACTTTTCCCGAACCTGGGGGCGCACGCCCCTCCACCAATGTGTTCTCCTCAGCAGCCGGAACTGGAGACCGATCCCCCCCTGGTCTCCGATGATGAACTGGATGCTGCGTTGGAGCGCCTCCGAGGTCGCAAGACGACACCAGGACCTGATGGGGTCCCCGGTCGCGCCCTCTTCCTAGCCGCGAAACATCTTCGGGGCCAGCTGCGGGAGCTGTTCGACGCGTGTATTAGCACAGGGCAATTCCCGAAGCCGTGGAAAGAGGGGCGGCTATGTTTGATTCCTAAGGCGGGTCGCTCTTCCGACGATCCCTCGGCGTATAGACCCATCGTACTACTGAACGAGACGGCCAAAGTTTTTGAGAAGCTCCTCGCGACCCGCCTCGTCCGGCACCTCGACACGATGGAACCAGGCCTCTCTGAAGCGCAGTACGGCTTTCGGGCAGGGCGCTCCACGTTGGACGCTCTGAGTGCCCTAAGAGACTGGACCAGAGAGAGAGAGTCTGGAGGGATTCAGAAGTCTGTGCTGGCAGTTTCGCTCGACATCGCGAACGCCTTCAACAGTCTCCCATTTGAGACTATACGGGAGGCACTGTGCTTCATGCGAGTGCCCCCGTACTTGAGAAGGCTGCTGGAGGCATACCTCCAGGACAGGTTCATCTTTTGGGAGGGCAAAAACGGCCATGTAACTGGACGACGTCGAGTGACGTGCGGAGTTCCACAGGGTTCGGTATTGGGGCCGATCCTGTGGAACATCAGCTACGACTGGCTTTTACGGGAGCCCATCCCGACAGGGACAAGAGTTCTCTGCTACGCGGATGACACTCTCGTCATGGCCAGAGGCAGCTCCTACGAGGAGGCTGCCCAACTGGCCACTGTTAGCACGTCGCTGGTAGTGGACCGAATTAGGCAGCTCGGTCTGAGGGTCTCCGCGGAGAAGACGGAGGCCCTCTTCTTCCATGGCCCTCGCAGGGGACCACCTCGGAACGCGCACATTGTCGTGCAAGGCGTATCGGTGACGGTGAAGGCCCATATGAAGTACCTGGGCCTCACGCTCGACGGCCGTTGGAACTTCGGGGCTCATTTCACCCAGCTGACCCCTAAACTGGTAGGGGCCGCTGCCGCCCTAGCTAGACTGCTGCCCAACGTGGGGGGACCGGGCTCGATATGTCGGCGACTCTATGCCGGCATTCTCCGAAGCATGGCGCTGTACGGTGCTCCTATCTGGGCCGAGGCCCTGAACCGCACAAACAAAGCCCGGCTGCATCGTTGTCAGAGGGTTCTGGCGATTAGGGCTATACGGAGCTACCGTACGGTATCCTGGACGGCGGCAACACTCTTGGCGGGTGATCCTCCTTGGGAGCTCCAGGCAGATGTGCTTGCTGAGATGTACCAGTTCCGGAGAAGCGTCCGGGATAGGGGCGGGAGGCCTAGTCCCGAAGAAATAAAACGGACCAGAGAACGCGCAGATGAGACTCTAATCCGCCACTGGTCGGAGGAACTGGAATCCCCGGTGGCAGGCCGGGAAACAGTTGAAGCAGTTCGCCCCCATCTATCCCGCTGGGTCCGCAGAAAGCACGGAACCCTAAGTTTCAGAATGGTGCAGATACTTACCGGGCATGGCTGCTTTGGTAAGTACCTGTACCAGATTGCGAGGCGGGAGCCGACCCCGGACTGTCACGAATGCAGCGCGCCAGTCGACACGGCGCGCCATACGCTGGAAGAATGTGCCGCTTGGGGACCCCAACGGCATGACCTGATGTTAATCATCGGTAGGGATCTCTCGCTGTCCAGTGTGGTCGACCAGATGCTACACAGCGAGAGGAAATGGCTAGCGGTGACCTCGTTCTGCGAGGACGTTATGTCCCAGAAGGAGGCTGCCGAAAGAACAAGGGAGGAGGATGAGCAGGCGGACCCCCGTCGCAGACGGCGAACAGGGGCTCACAGGCGGCGCTTTGCTCATCTCCTCCCCATAACATAGTGGGACGGGGGGGGTCAGGGGACCCTCCCGACGAGCCACACCCAGAGCCGTGGGGTGTCCTAGTCACACACCCCCCCCCCTCCTTGTCGGCTTGCATCGAGGTGACACGGCAGTCATACCCATGGTTACGGTCCCGTGGCACCTCATTATGATGCGGAGGGACGCTGGAAGGTTTAGTGGGTAGTCGGGCGGTCGGTGCATGCACCAACAGCCGGGAGTCCCACATAATCCTTAGTGACATCCCCCGGGGCCTAAGGATATGTACAAACGCATTCCCCCAGTGTTGACAAAAAAAAAAAAAAAAAAAAAAGGGTTCGTATATATTAACAGATCTCTCTTAAGTGATACGCTTGGCTACGTCCGGCCTTGGAGCTTACAAATATGATAAACTGAGCAACTTTAATGCTGGAATAAATAGCATGATTTCCAAAGGCGATTGGTTTTATTATTAAACGAACACAAAAGAAAAAAATGTTTCACGAAATAA
Organism: Dendrolimus punctatus; assembly: GCA_012273795.1. Lineage (NCBI taxonomy): Eukaryota > Metazoa > Arthropoda > Insecta > Lepidoptera > Lasiocampidae > Dendrolimus > Dendrolimus punctatus. The sequence goes on along the minus strand of CM022540.1, from coordinate 16,122,574 downwards.
AGGCAAAAATTCTGGCATTGAAAAGTTAATTTTTGACGCCTAATTGTAATTGTACGCTTAATTGGATTCCCCATGAAAAATACCCATTCGCCGTATAAATAAAACAGACGAGGAACGCCGATCGATCGTTATCGAGATTAATGGAATTACTGATGGAACTCAATCGAGATTATTCCAATCCAATTTCGATTCAAGTGTGGCCCTACAACTTGAGAGGACCAATCAAAATTGATTTATAAAATGTGAAAGGACAGATGCCTGTAATTTATTGTCGAGTTTTTGGAGGTTGTTCGCTTTCCTACACCCGCTTATTTTCTTTTCAATAATTTATTTTATTTTAAACGGTAATCTAATTTTTTAAATAATTGGCCATTAGTTAAGGTCATGACTGTTTCCCATTTAAATTAAAATGACTTTTTACTGTAAACAGAAGTTGGATTGTTCTTATTGATATCATTATTTTAAACTTATTAGGTTGTAATATATTTGCAACGGCATTCGCTTCTCGTGCGGATGACTTGATCCCAGCTTGACATTACCGATGTGTGAAACCTGTTAATTTTGACTAGGACAATCATCCCGGATATATTGTTTGTTCCGGTAAAATGGGGCGGAGAAATGAGCCCAGCTGTGGGACGTTTGTGAGCTGATATTTTTACATTACAAAATACATTAAACAATAAATATATCAAAGTAATTTCATACGATTTTTTTATTTTCGAATTTAATGTAAGTATCCCTATTAATTTTATAAATGCAAAAATAACTCTGTCTATATGTCTGTCTGTTCCGTTTTCACGGAAAAAATCTACACTGATTTTCCTGAAACTCAGTATACATATATATTTTCGGTGCCGAGGACGAATATACTTTTCTTCCCGAAAAATGGTATAGTTTTCGAGATAAAAATATATTTGTCTCTTTGTTTGTTATGAAGCAAGTGAGGTGTGTAAGAATAAGCCTAAATGGCGCTCTGTTGTTCGTGCCTACCCCGCAAGGGTCCTGGCGTGAAGTTATGTATGTATGTTTGTTATGCTTTTACGAAAAAACTACTGGATGGATTTGGCTGAAATTTGGTATATATGTTACTAGAATTAGCCCCGTAGCTACGACGCGGGTCAACCTCTAGTATGTTATAAATCTAATCACCGTATGCAGAATTGCTTTTTCTTAGAAGATCATTTTAGTACATCACACATTTGTTTTTGCAATCAATTACACACTATTTAATAATTTGAAACATCTCAATCAACTTAAGAACCAAAAGCAGAATTTTGGTATTGTGTATTTTTGAATTGACCACCTAATCACAATTTCACTACAATTATATAACATCACTTATTTATATCAACACCCAGGTATACATTAATAATGATAACAAGATAATAGCCGCGCTTTCCGTTGCATAATTTGCGTGTCAGGAGCTGCTTGTGTCGAATTAATTAATCTGAACTTTTCCCTTCAACAACCAAGTTTGATATTGCGCACTTCCTGGCCATGACACGGTGTTGATCGTTCCAATCAACTGCTTATATAAAGTATCTTTTACTTTGTAACTGTTTTAAACATACAAAGGTTTTTGAATTTTCTATTTGTTCTAAAAACTATTTCAAAATTATTGGTTGTTAGATATTTAGATTGCAAAGTAGGTATGTCGGTGTGAAATCGTATGTAATATTTGAATTTCAAAATATAACACTTAACTAAAGAGTCTATGTATAAAATGGGTAAATCTATAGCTATCCGATGTACAGCTAATAATATATAATGGCGCTCTGTTGTTCGTGCCTACCCCGCAAGGGACCTGGCGTGAAGTTATGTATGTATGTATCCGATGTAGTTGTATTAATTAGCGGCTGGTGGAATAGGGAAGGGGAACAACTTACGAAACAGTATATATCGTCAAAAAACAAAGAAAGGACACAACAGAGCACATTTACATAACAATACGGAGTAACCATGAAAATATTCAAAAATGCGGCCAATAAATACGAAATTATAAATTGTGTGTTAATTGGTTAGCAATCGGTTTTGGCACTCGCCGCTCGGTGCCGCGGCACGCTCGCTCGGCTTGTGCACTTCGATCTGAAGCTAATCTAACCTAAATCACTGTTCTAGTCACTGGGTGCGACCTTTCACCACCCATCATAATAATATTAGTGAAAAAATAGGTGAAGTTATGTTTACCAAAAATAAATATTTCAAGAACTCTACTACTACTAGAACTACCCTAGTAGTTTCAGAATATAGCATACTTTCCTCCCTACCCACTACGCCCACTTGCGATTTAAAATTTATGCACCGGATAGCTGAGTAGCAGCCATAAAATGTAATAAAGTAAGTAGTAGCAGTAGAATTCGCCACAAAGGCAACAATTGAATCTTAGTCCATACAGAAAATTCTAATCTACAAGTCTTCGTGTAGGTAGAGCAGCTGAATTGTAGGCTACAGCTGATGCTATTTAACAAAGTTCTTTTGGAAAATCGAAATGCCACATTTGACTATACAGTTCACATACAAAACAAACCATTAGATTCAGAGACCGTAGACTAGAAAAAACATATTTATAATCCTCGTGGACCAAGTGGCCTTTTATACCTTGTCTATCGTAGTTCAGGAACACCGGTGTGTTTAAGTTTGTAGGCAGTAAAATTTTAATTCGCTTCAAAAGTAATGGAACACTTAAGAAGATTTCACTTGAGAAAGAGTATACTTGGTTTTCATACATACATAAAATCACGCCTGTTTCCCATGGGGGTAGGCAGAGACTATGTATCTCTACTTGCGACGATCCTGACAAACAACTTTCGCTTCACGTACTTTCATTAACCTCTTCATACATGCGCGTTTATTTGAAATGCTTTTTACCTGACCTTTTTTTAACAATTCTGATAATTGTTCATGGTATGTTCGTCTCGGTCTACCGGCAACAGCTCTACCATTGACAATACTGTCATATACCTGTTTTGTGATTCTATTTTCATCCATCTTCTCTACATGCCCAAACCACCTTAACATTCATTTTTCAACTCTTCTTATTACATCTTCTTTCAAACCACAACGTTCCACTAGCACACTGTTTCTTATCCTATCATTCAAGCTAACCGCACAAACACTTCTCAAAGCTCTCATTTCAACTGCGTTTATCCTACTTTCATGCTTCTTCTGCCATACCCAACTTTCACTACCATACATCAGGGTCAGCACCAACACTCCTTTATGGACAGCCAAGCGTGCCTTTACAGACACTTTCTGGCTATTCATAAAAGAATTTAGCGCTACATTCACTCTACTACCTGCCATAACTCTCCTTTCAATATCCCTTTCATGCTTTCCGTCTAGTAAACATGCAGCCTAAGGCTACTTGGTTTTCAATCTAGCTTAGACACTTATACAGTAGATAGTGAATCATAACGTGACGACATCCACCACATAATATATATTATGAAAAAATATATATAAATATTGGTGTATTATTCTTCTGTAGCAATATTTGTACATTTTTTTATGTGTGGTCCTGTCCTTCTAAAAGAAGTAATAAAGCCTCTAGCTTCGTTGGACAGTAAACGGGCAATTGTTATGGTAATGTGGTGTTGGGCGGTGTTTTGTTTATCGAAATGGTTTAATTAACGCGCAGCCGCCTGAAAAATGGGGCTGTGACACGCGAACGACGATTCGGCTTGCCCAATATTATGATGATTGCAATATTTAAATGATCTTTCGTAACGTTAGCCGCAGCAAGTTCTTGCTATCCAATCTGTGCGGGGATTGACGTGTAAATATTTATAATAAAATAGGCTTGTAATTAAATTAGTAGAAAACTCACCGCTCGCTCCGTATTCGATTTTTTGTTTGTAACACATAGGTTGGTGGCGCCAATGTCACTAACGTCACTTGTCACACGCGACACTAATACGTTCCGGTGAGCGGTTTATGGCATTGCCAGCATTTAAAAACCCTTCACAATCAATTTCTTTACTAATGGTCATAATCTATCTATCTTGTACATGATAAATCTGTAGAGGGGTCAAGTTTGAATTTATAAAAGTTAAAAAAAACCGGAGCTAATTCTGGCAGCAGATTTTCAAAATGAAACTTTTAGACTTTTTTGTGTCTGTCTGTTAGAGCATTATGCGAAAATTGAACGGATTTAAATGACACAGTTTATATCTCGGGTCAGCACTTTGGATATTTTTTTTCTGATAAAAGATATCGTCTCCGTGAGATAGACGAATATAGCCAAAAAGATGGCGCTACGATCGCTTTTGTTTTAATTTACCAACTTACTAACGAATTTATAACAAACACATAGATGCCACGCGGCAACGTGAACGATGACACTTCTAGTTTAATATAAACTTTTTTTATTACTAGAGGTCGAGGCAGAAGCTGTCCTGCTTGAAATAATAAAAATCTGGCATACGATCCTAGCGCCACCTACCGGTTCCAATTGTGAGTCTAACCCTTCCGGGGACCCCTTCAAACACAAAAATCATCAAAATCAGTTCAGAAGATCAGGAGGACCCTATAATCCGACCTTAGCGTCACCGACCGCCTCCAATCGTGAATCTGAATAATTCGGGAACCCACTCAAACACACAAGATTTCATCAAAATCGATAAAGTCGTTCTCAAGGTATGCGCGTACACACATTTCTACAATTCATTTTTATTTATGTAGATAAGGGGGCAACGCGAGTATGTAAACGCATCTTATTTGAATATTGGATTCCGGTGCTGCCCACTTCCCTCGGCATTTTATTTGCTTGCTACTGTGGAAGTGGGCATAATATCAACGAAGGTTTATTCTGGTCTGGTTTTCTAGGTGCCTATTAGGTAACAGTTAGATTTTGCTAGCTAACATAGTTTCCAATAACGAAATTACTATCACCGGATATCTAAGTAATAATATAAGCCGACGGCTCAGCGTTTGCAAAGGCAAATACAATATCAACTTTAGAGATGCTTGGAAGCTTTTGCCGATGCGATACTGGTATGAATATTATTGAATAAAACTATATCACAATACTAGTTTTATACTTGCAATGTGTCTATGACTTATTGATATCGTTTGTTATTTATAAATATTGTTACGAGTTGCGGGACTCGAATTAAAATTCCGTTAGAATTACTGTAGAATTTATTAGAACTATACAAACACGTATAGCACAGGTACAAATATAACCGAACACAACAAGTCCAAACGGAATGCAGAAGTCCGTCACTATTAGATTCCCGATTGTAGTACACACGTCTCGCTTGGATCGTGGTTCTCGCTCTACTGCCTCCCTCCTTCAATCAGGCCATCGTTTTATATTGCACAAATGCAATGTGCCCGTATCATAATAGTCCACTCAATCCGCCACACCTGGCTAATGACTCAGCCGCAAACGGTCATACGAGAGTACCATAAAACCATTGGGCTGTTTTCTAAAAACGTATGCCAAACAATAAGTAAACAAAAGACGATCATAAAATAGTTACAAGTAGTTTAAATGCCGCAGGTAATAAAATGTGCTTTGTTTCAGATATGCAGGTAGATTTTGTTTTTGTCGGCACCTGAGTTGTAACAATATTATAATGTACGTTAGTATTTGTAATTTTAATATTACTAAGTTGAAAAAGAAACAATCTAATAGAACACATATTGTACAATTAGTGTTCTCAACAAACTACAGTAGTACACAAAAAGCAAATTATACACCAAACTTATTCGAAAACAATGTTTACAACTCCAGTCGACTTTGTTTGGGCTAGTTCCCAGTTTTAATTAAAAAGCACCATTTTCCATTAAGGTTACCTATAAAATATTTACCAAAAATGTTAACACAATTCACCGTGGGTTAGTGCGACGAGCCAAAGTGAGTGCAATTTTTGTATTGAAGTGTCCATTATCATGATGAGACGCGTACTGTGCTCGTATGTGACTATATAGAAATAAATATGGGTGTGTGAGCATGTGTGCGTATTGACGGGTGACTGACGGCGAACTTCCTCGTACGTATGTAGTTTTAATTGTCAAACAGTAGGGAATTTCTAAACGAATAGGTTTATGGCCGATTTATTTGCCTCACTATATGTTATAAGTCGTGCGCAGAAGATTTGCCGATGATCACTCGTCGCGCTTCCTACGACTGAGACCGGGGATTGTCTAAGTAGTACTAAGAACTAAAGGACCGCGGGTCGCGGTTGTATGAAGCGGGAAGGGTTATCATCAGCAAACCTTCTAGGCACGATATAGGAACCGGCCAATAATCACGATATTCCAATTGAAACATGAGGCGGCTTTTCTCACCGACATTCCGATATAGTTTTGATATACATCTTATATAATTATATAAGAAGGTATGATGAATAAATAGCTATGAACGTATATACATGTTAGAGGGCACTGATTACCGGAATATAAACGTAATGCCTAACTCATACATTGAAAATTTCGGCTATAGGCGACGGTAACCACTTTCCATCAGGTGGGCCACCTGTCTGTACCTTCAGGCAATAATAAATATTTCGTCGTTATTTATTAATTTTATTATATTTAAACAATAAAAAAGAGCAAGTATAAACAAACGGACTCAGGAGTTAAACTTAGTAACTTAATATTATGTTTTGTTTGATTTCTCATGTTACTATCTACTTTAAATACATGTAGTTCAATTCTATTTTACCTAACGTTGATATTAGACGAATCAATGAAATTAAATCGATTTGGTTGAGAGGCACATAACTGATAGGATATTACGGTAATCAATGACATTGACTGATTCCTATTTGTGTTTATATGGATTTGTTTGATTCATCCAAATTTAGAACAGAAATGTACAGTCTAATATAGGCTTAACAAATGTGAATTGTGAAGAAAGTATGTTTAATGCGTAGATGTACATCGTCAGTCAGTCAACGTTGTGTGTTGTATACAAGCGTGGTCGTTTCAACAGATGCAGGCTCCGTGTATTCCTTGCTTAGATTTATATGGGATGTTTTGTGCGGATAATTGACTTAAATCCGCATGTGTTTCATATGTTACAAGGGTTCCGTATTTATTTTGCTGGCGTAGAGACTTGATACAGTGTGTTTTGCTCTCTTCATAACAATGTAACATTTTTGTATTAAATTAGGCAACAACTGATGTAGGTATAAACGGAACAAATTAGCGTTGATTTAAATAATGTACGACTGATTGGACTTCCAAATGATATCTTTAAAATAATTAACTTCGGGAATAACTTAACTAAACACTTAAAAATAAACTAAATTACAAATAAATTAATATACGAAGACTGTTACAAATCGCTGCCAGAGGAAAGCGTACCCAGAAGGCTGGCTGCATTGCCACGCTGTATGGCAATGCTGATTCGTTGCGCGAAACAGGAACCAGCCTGATAAAGAAATTTGTAAGAAACTCTTTGATACCACCCGTGATCAGAATCACGGGTGGTATCAAAGAGTTTCTTACAAATTTCTTTGAAGAAACCATCTGCTGATGGACCCCACGGACCTAAAGTTTCAACTCCAAACGGCACAAATATGTAACCCCTACCTAGGGTTCCATATTTGCGCCGTTTAAGATCTTCAGCTGTTGAAGCAGCTTTGCCAGCCCCTGACTTAGTCACTGGAAGATGAGATGCCGCCAGAGTGTCATCGCATGTCGCGTCCCACACAAGCGGTCTTCCCATCTTCCAAGGAGTAAGTGACATTCCATCCGGCCTCTTGCCTTCGTCGCGGACCAAGCCATTTGGCTCTAGGATGGCTGGTACGCCGACGCTAACAAGAGCTCGGCGGATTATGTCATTGAGGCTGGCATGGCAAGATCTTTGGCCAACATATAAGTCATATAAGTAATTATTATAGCTAGGTACTCATTTTTAATGTCAAAATATAAACAATAAAACAAATAATGTACGTAACTTACTCTAAGATGGCGGCGGTTTCACGTTAGTCTCCGTAACAAAAATTTGTTTTAAATATTCAAATCACTCCAATACTTTCAAACTAGTATGCAACGTCTATAGTTATCTACAAATAAGTGCTGCAAGTGTTATCCTCAAATTAAAATACAGTGTTAACGAATTGAAAGTCGTTAGTGTTTGACAACAAATTCCACATTTTTTTTAAATAGTGATTTAAATGCGAACAACATAATTATAGTATATATTAAATTACACATAAACAAATGAATACAAGTGAAGTAAAGTAGTAGTGAAAAGCTGAATATATAACCTCTTCATGAAGTTTTTATGTGTAAACAATTAACAGTTTCTTTTTGAAATTTAAATACACAAACATTCGCGGATTGGCAATTTCTTTTCTTTGTTTACGTTTTAAACCAGAGGTGTCGCTGTAATGGAAATTTAAATAAACTAAACTACAATTGAAGTATTTCCGTTTTGGTACAAGAGATGTCGCTTTATCAAGAATTTTTATGGACAAGAATTTGAACCACAATCGACGATGTCTACATTTTTAATAGAAGTCGGTTCAAAATAGATGTCACTTTATGCAATGCTCTATATGACAAGTTCAATTAATCAAAATAATTCAAACCACAACCTACGGTATCCCCGCTTTTTATAATATTGATGTCTCTGCGATGATATGCTGTGATTTTTCTTTTTAAAGACTTTAAAACAATTAGTTATAATGTTTTAGTTTAAAAAAAATGTATAATATATAAATAAGTATTTAAATATGTATTAATATAGTGTAAGAAAGCCCATGAGAACACGCAATGGAATATATAGTGTATATAATAATAATCCGCACGGCGGCGACGCGGCTCGCAACTCGTCACGTCTCGTTTCTCATGGGGGCGAAAAGCGGACTGTGGAGAGCCGTTTGGCGACGTTGAATGTAAGAGGAGGGATGGACAGTAAAGTAGATGAAGTATGCCAGATGATGAATGAAAGAAAAATAGATTTATTATGTGTGAGTGAGACGAAGCGGAAAGGATGTGAAACCACTAAGTACGGTCAGTATACGGCTTATTGGTCAGGAGTGCAAGCGACTGAAAGAGGTAGTCAAGGAGTAGGTCTTATTCTCTCTGAAAGAATGGAAGAATGTGTGAAAGAGCATGAGTGTGTCAGTCCAAGACTTGTATGGATTCGACTGAAAGTTGGCTTGACTCGGCTTTTTGTGGTTGGGGCATATGCACCATCAGACATGAGCTCGACTTACACCTCCCGACAAACCATAGAGGAAAAGGACAAGTTTTGGGAATGTTTGAGAGGTGTGCTGCTTACATGTAAGCAGAACGAAAAATTAATTATGTTAGGTGATTTTAATAGCTGGGTAGGCTTAAAACGAGAAGGTTATGAAAGGGTGTTAGGTACATACGGAGATGAAAGAATAAATATGAATGGTGACTGTTTGCTTGAGATATGTTTAGAATGGAATTTGTGCGTGACTAACACAATGTTCTGTCACAAGAATATACATATGTACACGTGGGAAAATGTGAAAGGGAAAAGTATGATTGATTTTGTAATTGTAGATGAAAGATTGAGAAAAAACATTCTGGACACCAGATCATATCGGGGTACAGGCATCAATACAGATCACTTCTTAGTAGTGTGCCGAATAAAAGATCTTTTCAAAACTTGGAGGCACCAACATACCGATAATCATAAATATAATACACTAGAAAGAATAAAAGTTGAAAAGTTGCAAGAAGAAGAAGTAAAAGAAGAGTATAAATCAAAATTACAAGAAAAATTTACTGAAATGAATGATCTGTCCGAAATAGAAGAGTTGTGGATGTCCTTTAAAACTGAAGTTGTGGGTGTTGCGACTGATGTGTGTGGTATAACTAAAAGAAAAACGGGTAAATGCGTAAAGAATATTTGGTGGGATAAGGAAGTACAGAGTGTAGTGAATGATAAAAAGAAGGCATGGAAGGATTGGTTAGCTTTAAGAGCTAACCTAAGACTGAAAAATACAAAAAAGGAGGATGTAAATGAGGCAAAAATTTTGTATAAAAGGATGAATGAAATAGTTAAAATTACAGTCAAAAAGAAAAAGAATGAGCAAAAAGATGATTTGGATGAAAGAATCTCTGAAGATTTCCAGAGTAACATTAAATATTTCTGGAAATCTATAAAAAGAGCTAGAGGAAAGACAGTACAGTCTGAGCTCAATGTAATCAGGGACAAGAACGGAGACATTGCGAAAGGAGAAAAATGCATATTGAACCGCTGGAAAGAATATTTTGAAGGATTGTTTGAAAAAGATAAAGCGGATGTGGAAAGTATGACTGATGAAAAGGACAATAGAGACGACAGTAGCGATAGTATAGGTATGGATGAAATTATGAAAGCATTGAATAGTATGAAACTAGGAAAGGCTGCTGGGTATGATAGGATAACCGTGGAAATGCTAAAGGCTGGACAAGGGTTGGTCGCAAGTCTCTTATATCGCCTTTTTAACATATGCTGGAAGAGTGGCTGTGTACCAAAAGATTGGTGCAAAGCCGTTATTGTACCACTCTTCAAAGGAAAAGGGTCAAAACAGGACTGTAAAAATTATCGGGGCATCAGCCTTCTTAGCGTTGTCGGGAAAATGTATGCTAAAGTGTTAATTGAACGGGTATTGAAAGTAACAGAAGAGAAAGTATGGGATGTACAAGCGGGTTTTCGACAGGGAATGGGATGTGTGGACCAAATCTTTACCTTACGGTGCATAACTGAAAAGTTTTTGGCCAAAGGTCAAAATGTGTATTGTGCATTTATAGATTTGGAGAAAGCTTATGATAGAGTGATAAGGAGTGAACTGTGGTCAGCGCTAGCTAAGTATGGGATAACAGACAACCTGATACGATCACTGAAGTCCCTCTATAGCGATTCCAGTGCTTGTGTTAGGGTAAACGGCGCCTACACTGAATGGTTTAGCATTGAAAAAGGTGTTAGACAGGGCTGTGTAGCGTCGCCGTGGCTGTTCAACCTATTCTTAGACAGTTGCTTGGACGATTTGAAAGAAAGTGAAAGTAGTTTAAGAATGAATGGGTTACTTATCAAATGTCTACTCTACGCCGATGATCAAGTTATACTTGCGTCATCGGAAACGGAGTTACAGGAGATGGTAACAATTATGAATGAGTCTTTTGAGAGAAAGGGTATGAAAATTAATGTGAACAAGACGAAAGTTCTGGTGTTTGAAAGAGATGAAAGAATGACAAGTTGTAATATACAGATAGGAAATCAAAAGTTAGAGCAAGTTAGTGAATTTGTTTACTTAGGCTGCATGTTTACCAGAGACGGAAAGCATGAAAGGGACATTGAAAGGAGAGTTATGGCAGGTAATATGGTGAATGGAGCGCTAAATTCTTTTATGAATAGCCAGAAAGTGTCTGTAAAGGCACGCTTGGCTGTCCATAAAGGAGTGTTGGTGCCGACCCTGATGTATGGTAGTGAAAGTTGGGTATGGCAGAAGAAGCATGAAAGTAGGATAAACGCAGTTGAAATGAGAGCTTTGAGAAGTATATGTGCGGTTAGCTTGAATGATAGGATAAGAAACAGTGTGCTAAGGGAACGATGTGGTTTGAAAGAAGATGTAATAACAAGAGTTGAAAAAGGAATATTAAGGTGGTTTGGGCATGTAGAGAGGATGGATGAAAATAGAATCACAAAACAGGTATATGACAGTATTGTCAATGGTAGAGCTGTTGCCGGTAGACCGAGACGAACATACCATGAACAAATATCAGAACTGTTAAAAAAAGGTCAGGTAAAAAGCATTTCAAATAAACGCGCATGTATGAAGAGGTTAATGAAAGTAGACGAAGCGAAAGTTGTTTGTCAGGATCGTCGCAAGTGGAGATCCATAGTCTCTGCCTACCCCCATGGGAAACAGGCGTGATTTTATGTTATGTATGTATGTATGTATTTACAGGTATATAATTAACTTTAAGTGAGACCTTCCACTCTGTTTTGCTCGCGTAAACTTCCGTTCGTAATTAGCAAATATTCTGTTCCGGGGTAAAATATTATACATCATTATGTTTGTGATATGATTATGACAAATAGAGAACTAGAATAACTTGAGCGTAGTAAATACAGACAGAAATAGAACATACTTTGGTTACAGGAAGTTAGACTTGTGTTAGCAACGTAAATTTATGGCAGCTAATATATGTTCATGGGAGATATTATGAAGCTACAGTTGTAATAATTGTTACTTGTATAATAATGTCATAATTTAATAGATTGTGTTAGGTATCACTAAATAATAGCTGTTTAAAGGCCGATATTTATTGATCTGTTACAGTGAATGAAGGATTAGTTAGTAAATACGATACCGTCATATATACTAAATGTTTTTGTGGCATTTGTTGTTTGTTTGTTGCTAATTAACAAGTTGCTGGATATTTTAGATAGCGAAAATTTTATTGACGGTAATTTCAAATAATATAGAGAGGCCAGGCAGAGCCGGTTGTTTTACAATTCAGTATACTGAGTGAGTCATCTTTAACCCCCTTTTTTTTCATGGGGAAATGCGTTACCGCACCGTCAGCCGCGCGGGGGATCATGCGCGGCCGGTGTGTGGGGCTCCCCGACGCCGGTTCAATACGACCGGCGCCGGTATACCCACTAAAACCCCATGGGAGCCTTCTTTCCGCCTAGCGCCGGGGTCACGGTATGTGCGCGAGCTTAACCCGCGAACCCGGCAGCGGCTGGCTGCCTCATAAGCAGAGGCGGCCTCTCCTGTGTGCGGGCCGGGGAATGGTGTTTCTCCGGCCCTGAGAGGGACGCGCGGCTACCTCTCGCGCCCTCTCGCGGCATTAGTGCGGGCGGAGGTCTATATGGATCCCCCAGATCTCGTCGCCCGCTGCCGCCGGGAGGGGGAGGCTGCGAAGGATTGCTCCTGCGCCATCACCCCTCCCTCTCCTTCCTCCTCCCCCTGCCGCCTCGCGCACTCAGCAGCGTCAGCGGCGGGGGGGGGGCCTTCGCGATAGGGGAGGAGGAGGGGAGGCTGCGAAGGATTGCTCCTGCGCCATCACCCCTCTCTCTCCTATTCTCCCCCTCCGCCGCCTCGCGCTCTCAGCAGCGTCAGCGGCGGGGGGGGGGGAAGGGGGGGGCTGCGAAGGATATCTTTAACCCCTTACTGCATGAATTATTAAGGATTGTTAATAAAAAAAAATTTTTGGTACATACGTGTTTATTTATCTTTATTGAACATAAATTAGACAATATTTTTTTATACATTATTATTGATGACAATAAATGAAAGAGCCATATCTGGACTCGTAGGCATTCTAGTGAAAATAATGTAAGTCATATCTGGCTTCGTATGCATAGCTGTTACTTTTTATGAAAATCTTGAAAGCAGTTACGCCTATCATTAAAGCACAAGAACAACTCACATTTTCACAATTTGTGTATCTGCGTAACTTTGAGTAGTTTTGACATAATCTTCGATCGGTTATGACCCAAATAGGATAATAATCGATGCCGCCGGTCCGTACCGACGTCAATGGCATATCTTGATGTCTGGCTGGTGCTTTTCGGGGTTTTTTCGAAGATACTGGAGCGTCAGGCATACTGGACGGAGTGACAGCTCGCCCCCATTGGACTGTAGACTTAGATCGATAATGTTTCAGGTTTTGTCGGCATCGGTGTTCCTAGAAGGCTGGCTGGATGACTAAGTTTTTTCTTGTGACCAGTTTTCCTGCTAGGTGAATTCGTATCCGAGGTCAGAATCGGAAACGAAGTCAAAGAACCATCACCTAGTGTAGTATGTACGTAGTTATTATCATATTTAGTTGTTGTTATTATCATAAAAGCGTTCAGTGTCAATTTCCGAAAAGCACAATAAAGCCGCCTGAGTGCATGGGAAGCCATATTTGGCGGCCAGTATTTTGACGGGAACGCATACCAAGCCATATTTGGAGTTTGCAAAAAACAGGTCAAAAATCAATCAAAAATAAAACTATTTACAAAAACAACTTACCCTTATTGTAGTCGATGACTGAAAGGATAAATTACAATTTTTTTTGAAGATCACAATTACTTTATTACCTTTGTTTTTTTAGTGATAAACGTTTCACTCAGCCGTGCACTTTACTTGCCAGCCGCGCTATGAAATAACTTCAAATATTTTTGACTCTGATGTCTTAACACAGACAAAAAAATACGTATAGATTCACAAGGAATCACTTCTTATGATACAATTATTTTAAAATAATTAAATTGTTTGTTGAGAAAAAAAAATAGCAAACTTTAGAAGCCATAAATGGATTTATATGCGGTAAGGGGTAAACTTTATTTATGTAAATATCTTTTTGTGGTTTAATTTTGATATTTATGTAAAAGTGAGCTGTTGAAGTTGTGAGGTACGGGGTGACTGTAAGGGTAGGTTGCATGTCATCGGGCCAGGTTGGGCCGATTCTGTATGCTATCTTAGTAATATATCTGAATGTGCGGCTATGAAAAGATTGAATAGAGGTATTATTTCTCATATTTCTGTGATTACGATATGTGCATTTATTAATTTATTACACGACGTTTCGATGACGGTTACACTTGTAAAAGAGAAAAGTATCGGCGAAGTACCGTTAATCAATATCCACACGATATCGAATAAATAACTTGTTTGATTTATTAAGTCCATACTAATAATAAAGGTGTTTACACACACTCAATAAGCTATTCAATCTCGCCCTCTCCCTCCGCACAAAGTTAGTAACATCATTACAGAGTTGTTTAGTTTGTTTTTGATTACGACTTACTACATACGAGATACAATCAATACATTTTTTCACGATAAGTCAGAACCGTCTTTATATTTTTATGTTTGGACGCCAATTATTGTTCATATTATTAGAGTAACAACAAAGAGATACCGTTATAATTACTTATCAACCAACGACAATCCTGGATGAAGGTTTCGCGAAGTTAGTCTTACATATCTCGGCTTACTACTTTACTGATCTGGTTCCCGCCGGCTATCATACTTGTAGGCGGATTGTGAATAATAGGGATTCATATATCCACAATATAATAAAATTAAAAAACACACACACATATATATATATATATATATATATAATCTTTATGTTATGTAAATATATATATATATAATATATATATATATATATATATATATATATATATATATATATATATATATATATGTATATATATATATACATAACATAAAGATTGTTCAGGATTCACGTAAAAAATTTTGGAGCGGTTCGAATTGTTCGGGTGCATAAAAAACATCACTAAAACAACTATCACATCATATTTATAAAGTAATGTACAACCTTTGTGTTAGTGTAAGTAATTGTTGGTAAACCAAATAAATAAAGAAATCACTAAAACGATAGCTTACATTCCTTTTTAATTCTGCGGTACTTTGTGCCTCTTGTATCCCGCGGGAATTTCAAGTCAGGCGTGGAGAAAGTCACGGGCATATCCTAGTTATATAAAAGAAAATGCCCAAACACGATCTTATTATCGTACTTTTCAAACACCATAACAAATATTTTTAATTACTGTTCAATAATTAATGCGCTATTTGACTCCTTTCACTTGTATATATTATGACGTCATCATTTGTGTGCTTGTAAATAATGTATGACGCTCCCAAATTTTGTATACTTTCAGAGTAGGTGTCTCAGTGGATTTGACTGTCCCCTCCCTTTTTGTAACTATAGGTACATTCGATTTGAAAAAAAAACAACCCTACAGCTTTCGCAGTGCATAGTTTGTGGTCCAGGCCGCCAATTCTGAAATTACAATATCGTCAGCATGGTCGAACACTGGCGTCATAATTAAACTTTTGATGAAATAACAGCCATCCCGACGCCAGTGGTCGACCATTCTGAGGACATTGTCATAGTTGAATTGTTGCCCAACATTCGTACCCACGTCATTGGAATGAGATGCAGTTGCCTCAGCTAGTAAGCAACCACGACATACAGTATGTGTTCAAAACTTCGTATTTATCTTGAATTATTCCTGATCCGTTTGGCACTCGCTTGCATGTGTCAAATCGTTTCGGCAATCATCGCAACCGTAACATTAAATCGTTTGACACTAACAGTGGTCAGACGGTGTCGATAGTGGTGTTTATTACATCTCTTAGTACATAGCCAATATCATGAGTTAGTTTTAATGGCCAATGAAAGCTGTAAAGTTTGGATATACGTTGCGTTATTACTAAATATTTGTTATTACATCATAAAAATATTTTGCTTGAGTAACCGAATTTTTAATTTTATTGTTATTCACTTCTTTATAAATGAAGTATTTAAAAACACCTAACCACCATTAAAAAATACCATGGTCGTTTCTACGGCATCAAGCAGGAAAGTGACAAGTATGCTATTTAACATGCTTGTTCGCATACTTGCTCTATACTCGCGCAAGCCATTGCCTCGCCACTTTCCTGCTTGATGTCGTCGAAGGAGATATAACGTAAACAAGATATTAGATAGATAACGGGACGGACGGATAGGAATGGAGAAATAATACAATTTCCTGAGGCCGGGCGGCCTGTCGTACGAGGCGACAAAACATCTCACAGCCAGGTGGTAGGATATTTGCTCGACTGGATGGCGATCACCCCTGGTCTAGAGTATGCCGCCATAACTACGTTGTGTTGTGTTCCGGCATTAGTGACCAGGTGTAGCATCGTTGGTGTTGTAAATGTCCAATGGTAACTACTTTCCATCAAGTTAGCCGTCTGCCTGTCTGCTGAACTCCTGAAATAAAAAAATACTACCTTATTTATTGCTCACCAAAATAATCAGACACGAGAATATATCTACTAGTTACAATATTTTAAGACTATACAATAGGCGGCTTTGGGCTAGAAAATATCTCTTCCTTAATTCTAACTATTCATTATCTTGCTTAATGTTTAAGGAACGCGGTCTTATATTCGTTATCTTAGAATAATGACTAAAGTCTCTTCTCAGTTTGTTATTTACGTTATTGTCACTATTATAATTACACATACACTTTTTCAAATGTTAATACGTAAGTGGTCTGTAAATATTTTATGAATGGCGACTACATGTGCGTATGAGACGAACTTACACTATATACTATACTACGTTTGTATTTAGAAAAAATAAAAGAACATCAATAAATTTGTTAATTCAAAAATCCTCCCAGTCCTCAGCGTTATTAATTATTAAGCACAACAAAAAAAAGTTCAACACATTTACTCAAAAAATTCATTTAGAAGCCCATATTAGGAAGTTAAAAATTACGCATCAAAGTATCTATTTTACACACAGTGTGGGGTTCGGTTTGATTCATTGAAATCTATAAAATTTACCATTTTCAATACCCCCGGAAAACTGTTCAGGTAACGCCTTTTTTCTCGAAATGACTCGGCTATATTACAAACAACTGCTAACCATTTGAGGATGTAAACAAAAGATATACGAGTATTTCATGTCTTGGTTTATTTATTCTTTCGAACCTTGTGTGTGTAGACTCGGTTGCAGTATCTGCAAGGCTTTCTGGGAACTTGTTACAACTGGTTCTTAAAAACTAGTCGCTATACCCGAAATCGGTGTCATATCGGAAGTCGCTATAGCCAAGTTATTTTCCTCTAAAAGTATACTCTAAATTCAAGGGACAGTAGTTTTATGTCGCTGTAACAAAGAAGTCATTACAACCGGTGGTAGAGTCATGACTTTCAATAAGTAATCTGTAAGATTCCATTTTGAAATAAATAAATTCATTTTCATTTTCAACCGACGTTGTTGTAAGTGAATATTTTAAATACATGCAATTTCAATAACTTTGTTTTAGTAGATGTATATGTTAGAATACAAAGACTGAAGTGGTAGATTTTTGTCTCGTTTTGTCGTATTTATATTTCACTGTGACATTTTTATTTGCAATCCATAAAGGTGCTTTCACAAAACGTTGACGCCCGAAAGCCAGGCGTGTGATTAATGCAGGGGCGGCCAGCCGTAGGGTGTTTATTCACATTCCGAGGGCTGTCGACGCACTCTCTTTAATGGCACTAGCCTCTGGGGAGCTCTCGGACGTTTTAAAATATACCTAGGTCCCGTGGAAAAAATTTTGAGGCCGAAAATTTGTTTTCTTTAATAATGTGCTTCTAGGCTGAGGGATCTTGGAACTCATAACGCTGAATAATGCAAAAGCGTTGGGAGAATAGCTGCTATATAAATTGTTAGGTGTTTTGCATAT
Organism: Dendrolimus punctatus; assembly: GCA_012273795.1. Taxonomy (NCBI): domain Eukaryota; kingdom Metazoa; phylum Arthropoda; class Insecta; order Lepidoptera; family Lasiocampidae; genus Dendrolimus; species Dendrolimus punctatus. Next base: position 16,104,402 of record CM022540.1, on the reverse strand, counting down.
TTTTATAATAGATATTATTGCATATTTTATTGATAATTGATTGCTTTATTGCAAAATTGTGTGCGTATTTCTTGTGTTAGTGGCTAGTTTGTATTAAGACATTTGAATAATTTTATTTTAAAAAATACACTTCTTTGACTTCTTTTGAGCCATGAAATGCAGAGTAATATAAGTTTGAAAAAAAAGGAAAAAAGAAGTGTTTTATAGGTATGTAGTATTTATTATACATGTAAAGATAGTGGGGCGTGTTGTTAGCATATTTTTAATATTGTTTATTACTATATTTTATATGTATTTGACTGTAAGCTTTCCTAAATCAACATAAATAAATAACCAACCTTTTTGTGTATAAAAACTAAACTGATACTGTTATTAGACGGATAAACCAAATTGAATCAATTTGATTGAAAAGCACTGCACTGAATGGACACGATGATATCAAATGAGATTGAATGATTTTAAGCTCATATTTAAATAGGAAGTTAATCATGTTAATATTAAAATGGCATCACTATGATTAATTCATCTAAATTGACAGATAAACTGAACCGTCTATTATTGCCTTAGGACCGTTACTTAATCTAGACTAAAAGAGGTTTGATAAACACTAATTTCAATAAAAACCAAGCCAGAAACAGATGGCGAAAGTAATATTAAATCCAGTAATAATTATTGCACAATAGATTAAAGAATAACATTGAATTTTACAACTTTAGCTGTTGGATAGTTAGTTTTTACGCTGTAAAATCGCACTTTTCCTTAGCGCGGTGAAATCATGAATCTTTTTCCCGTAAACCTAAGGAAATTGCTTGCTAAAAGTTTGCGAATTTATTGCATGATTCTAACGTAGCGTCCGAGCTAGTGTTCGAATCAGATACATTCTGTATCGTGTTACGAACGACGGCAAATATATTGTTACGAGCTACACAGGACTTAATTAAAATGCCGTTGTAATTACTATAGACTTTATTAGAACTACAAACACGTATAAAACAGGTACATATAACTGGACACAGACAATACAAACTGCACGATTCAATAACACGCGCAAAGTTAGTCACTATATCACTTGTTGAATCTACGTTTTGCTCGTATCGTAATCCTCGCTTGACTGCCCCTCTCCGCCTTTTCTATCTAAATATCGTCAGACAAGCACACATAAAGTATACAGAACTATATACCAAGCTGAATGAGTTGACTTGTATAATAACAGCCAACTTTAGGATCGATTACAAAGCTCCAAACCAGATATAACGGCGGAAAGTTGGTGTATGAAATGTACGAAATATATGAAATGTGTGAAATGAAATGTGTACCTTGTCAGGAATCGAATTCAGGATCTCTACGTCTTAGTAAATAGTGCTGGCCAACGCTTTAACCACAGATGACATTAAGTTTAAATAAAGTGAAGCGTAGCAAGTTTTCAATGAACAACGTTTTGCTCGTAATAATGCGTTTATTTTAGCTTTTAAAAAATTTACAGTAATACTAGCTGTCCCGGCAGACGTCGTCCTGCCCGGTAAAAAATAGGGGTTGATCGTAGAGGGTTGAAAATCTAGGGTTGTATGTATTTTTGTATGTTGTATCATAAAAAATAGAAATTAAAATTTGTCTAAAAAATAAATAAAAATATTTAAGGGTGGACTACCCCTAACATTTAGGGGGATGAAAAATAGATGTTGGCCGATTCTCATAGATACCGGATAAAAACAAAAAATTTTATCAAAATCGGTCAAGCAGTTTCGGAGGAGTATGGCAACGAAAACTGTGACACGAGAATTTTATATATTAAAGATTCGCGGGTACAATTTTCGGTTTGCGTTCTAGATTCAAATTTCCGCGGTTGTTCGTAGACATCGTCGAAGGACGCGTTCCTTTACTATCTCACAACGCGTAAAATGCTCCGTCTGCCGTTCCACAAAGTGACTGCGGTCGTTATGCTCATGGCGAAAGTTATCGGTGACGTGATCATTTTCAATCACACAACTCTCACAATGACCCATGTCAAGAGGTGGGTCGAATAACCGTTGGGTTGACGATTGTAAGGCCGGCAAGCAAGTGGACTGGGTAAAATCGCGGTCGTGAACGTGGTCGTTGTGTCTCTAATGGAACGTAGCCATAGTAAAAGGTGCATCTTGCGCGTACACACCGGCGCAAGCATACTGTTCTCATGCCTGGGCGTACCGGTGTGTATCCTTGGTAAGATTGTCTATGTAATTTATATTGTCTATGTAGTTTATACAGTCTATGCTGTAAAGCCACTAAATTTAGTATAAACTACCACGGAAAATTAAGGAACTCAGCATTAAAAGCTTTGAATTAAATTTAAGACAATTATTAATTAATAAAGCATATTGCACAATACATGAGTATCTTTCTGTCCCAAATACTGATACAGGAGTCTGATTTTGTGACATGAGGAATCATAATTATTAAGCATTATTACTCTAAATTGTATATATTAGACATTATTAGTTTTAAATTATATTATTTTGTAAGCTACATATGTAGCAGTATACAGTAATACCTTATTTTTATCATTATAGACATCACATTCAAACCTGTATACACAAAATATTATTATTGTCAAGGCTAGGACTTTAAGCCTGTCCTCTAAATAATAAAGAACAAAAATACTACTACTGTTTGTTGTTGTATGGCTAAGCTGCTTAACCAATTATAAGCTTTAATAAGTTTTCTTTTGTGACCAAAGATAATAAATACAAAGTTGTTACGAAGGAAAGTCTACTATTATTGAAAAGAACGGCTATACACAAGACAATCATTAGCTCAAAAATGGGTCCAAATTCTAACCATGTCATATTAGTACTATGAACTTTGAACCCGAAGGTATACCGAGTAATTTTTTTGTAAATTATACATATACTTTGTTAACTCTACTCTTAGAGGTAAATATGTATACTATACTATATTTCAGAACTGTCAAATTCTATGAATGACTATGAGAACAAACAAACATTTCAAATTTATTTGTACGTACATACTCGTACTATAATGTACGGGTTATGCATGGGTTAGTTTGATATTATTCATATAATTATAGAAACAATAATAATTGTAGTCTAAAATAGCATACAATGGCAATATTAGGAAATTTCAATGTCTGAGCTAGCCAATCTATTGCGGTCAATTTGAATACTAAACATTATTAAACGGGGAACGTTGTCCTATTGTAATTTAAATAGGTGCATGTCGCGGGGCCATACGTAGTGCTGCCACATTTTTATACAAAATGTTTTAAATGTTTAATATACTATTAATACGGTGAAACAGATACATTCTTTTCATAAGTTGCACAGAAATATTTTTCTATTAATCTTAGTTTATTTTTACCAAGTATTCCTGCAAGTTACATTGCATTATTTTTTTTTATCTAAACGCTATTTACCACCGGATAATTCCCAACCCGCGAAATTTATTCCATTTTCCGGGATAAAAAGTTTGGTATGTCTTTGGTATTCTCTGAGACTACATATTTATATATTCTCATATTTATAAATTTTAACAAAATTGTTACCGGCACTTATTTCAGTGAGTGCATAACACATAAAGTCATTTTCACTTGGTTCAGATAGAACCGACAAAATTAGTTCCCATTTGCTTCTTTTTAAGTATTTCATGAAAAACACATTCAATATTTTATTCAATTTATTTAACTAAAGTAAAGGCAGACCAGTTTTAATAAAATTCCGTAATTATGAAGAATAGACAGCTTAGAAGCCAAGATTTAATGTAATGATAAATTAACGATTATACGCTACATTTTGGTGCAAGCCACGACAACACGGTATAGCTCTGGTTTAAGTAATTATGGTGTTATTCCGTTTTGTATTAAATAAATAACCCTGAGGTTTTTCGATCGTCTGGCAACACTGGTCATAAGTAAGCCGGCACAGGGTTTATCTGGTGCCCGGCCGGGTTGAGTGAATCCAGGCCATATTTCAGGGTACACACCGCAATTTGCATAATTAACTAACTTCCAAGCGACTTTCGCATCAACCTTCGCTTGAGGACTTATTAGGGTTGACACCTAAGATTACCCCTTTGGATAAACATGCTACATTTTTAATTTAGGTATTTTCACATTCGTATTTCAGAACAATACTCTTGCATAAAGGCATACTTGAATCGTTATCCATGAATTTTTAAAATTATCTCATACATGTGACACCACTTTCAAATGAAAATAGTTTTTAATATGGACAGATTACGAGTATCTCTAGCGTCGCACATTATATTTAAAAAGCTTTTTTACGAAACAAAATTCACCAGGAAGTCCATGGGACGCTTCGTTGTTTAGAGTTAGTCAAGTGGGTTTGTCAGACCGCTAAAACACATTTGAAGTCAAGTCATTTACTAAGAAAGGTAACAAGGGATATTTTCCTGCTATTTTTTGTTGGTGTAAGATTCAATTTACGTCCATTCACTGTTCGGGAACCTGGTATACACACTAAAACAGGAAGATGTGCCTCATATGGGCGCTTACATTGAATCCTCACAATTTATACTGATATAGGTAGTTTTGTAAGTGCCGCTGGCTTTTGGTTTCTCCTCCATTGCATGATGGAAAAGCTAATCTCCAATGTACTAGAAGTACGTTCCGCATGTTTCGTGCAAAGAGCATAGTGATAGTTTCACATTTCTTTTTGTCAATATCTCTTTAAACTCTAATACAAGCCGTGCTTGCCTTTTGGTATGAGTGTGTGCATAATTCGAAGGCCTAAGTTCCATCCGAGAACTTGTTAGTATGCACTCTCAGGTCAGCTAGACTCTCATGCTGTTAGCTGCTCCATTGAAGGTGGATTCCGAGGTTAGTAGTGCTTACTACCCCATTGGTTTTTTTACAGGATTTGGCATATCTCTCACTCCCTTATATTCCCAAAATAAATCTTACAGTCCACTATATAAAATACTCTAACCAGCGATTTTGTGCGGTATCCGTGATCCACCATTGCGCATACATGGTCACGTGAAGAAAGGCAATTAATTTATTCCAACCGCGACCACATCTGATTGGATTCAATCGTAGCAGAGAATGATCTATTCTTGCGGTTCTCTATGTTTTCCGTATTTAATTATTCAATATTTTGAACGCCAAGAAAATGTTATTCGGATTCTATCATTGCAATGGCTACATAGAAGTCGTATGATACCATAATCAATAATAAAAAATACAGGTATCAACAGTCAACCCTACCTCCCTTGTCCGCACCTCAGTTTGTCGCGACCCATGCTTAGCGGTTGTTACAGGAGTTTGCGCGGTGTTTTAACATCTCTTTGGTGTTATTAAGTTTCTCATGTAGCTGCTATGTGGGTCAAATGACGGACTGGCGGTCATTGAACCGAATAAAATAAGTATTTTGCCTCTCAAAAACAGCTAAATTCCAGTAAATTTTTATACAGCAGACTTTGGCTACCGTCGCCTATAAACAATTTGCATCATTATAGGTGTTTATTATTTAATGCTGAACAATGGTTTTTGAATCATGGTAACCCATCTCTTGTTCATACTTCAGTACACATTCTGATGTATGCATACTTCTATTTTTTGTATACTGGTATGTATATATATCGATCTCGGTTTCTCTCAATTATGAGTTACTTCACGAAAATGCCGCCATTGTGTCGTTGGATTAGTTTGCGGTGTTAAATAGAGAGACATGTAAGAAATAATAAGATTTTTAGCAAGTGTAATGAGTGGTTGAAACAAACTAAATGACGCCCGTCCTAAAAAGTGACTGTTATTGTTTGAGTGACCGATTTATCTGGTTTCATATGTGCAAGATATATACTTCTGAAGCCAAATGCGGACATAGTGTTTGAAAGTAAGTTTGGGTAAGCCTATCCAATTTGTACTTATCTATTGTTATGTGACAAACATTTACACAAAAACTGAAAGCAACAAAATTATACAATTATATTCAGCGGTTTTGTGTTCGGAACATCCGGGGGTTTTTTTAAATTTCGGATCCGCGCATACAAGAGGTGTTACCTACTCACCCTCTGCCAATCTCTAAAGACTTTTCTGATGTTTCTGAAAAATCCCATAACATGTGCTGAGTTAAAAGCGACTGGAGCTTATGAATGAAAGAAAAATGTCAATTCTAATCCTTAAATGTATTTGCCTTTATAGTTCTATTTTGTGTTTTCGAAATGGGACTAGTATCGATAAATCATAATTTTACTAACGTAACTTATCATCAGCGATGAGTGAGGAAGTTCAAAAGACTTGGGTCTTTTCTTGTAAAAATATTCTTAAATAACAAGTTGTTGTTTAAAGGTTTATAATAACTCCATATACACTAGGAAGAAAACACCATAAATAAGCTTGTTTAAAAAGGTTTTTAAATACAAGCTTTTAAGATCCTGGATATCGTGTAGCAGCAAAGTGCTAGCCAAGACAAGTAAAACAAGCTCTACACGATGGGTCTATTTTGTTTATTACAGGAGTTCCTATGGCCACCTTCCGACTCCATCACCAGATGGGCTCCATATTGCATTGTCACGCGATATACATATGCGTGCAAAATTTCAGCTCAATCGGAAACCGGAGATGTTGGTCAAATTTAACTTGCAAGATTCCACCCGAACTTACATACACACAAACATACATACACACATACGTACATACATAGGTACATCCATTTCAAGTTAAATAAAAGCTTGTAAAATACAACTGTTCCAGCCCGACTAGACCGCTGTCGGTAGGCAGTGTGCCTAGAAGGCTGACAGCCTAACCTCGCTGAATAAATACACTAATCCTTTGAGTGAGGTAAGCTCCAGTTTTCCGGTCGCCTGTGAACTCGACCAGCTGTTTTAGAATATTTCTACAAAGTCTGGGCACTAGGCCTCGGCGGACCCAACGTTTCCATCCCAAAAGGCTCAAATAAGTAACCTGTTCAAATGTTCACATAATTATTTGCGCTGTTTGAGGTGTTTGGCAGAAGTGGCAGTGCGACCGGACACAACTCATACAAGAGTTTATAATTGTATTATTTTTTTCATTCATTAAATTTTTTGAATTACAGTTAGGTTAAGGTTGTCGTATACTAGTTTTTGGAATAAACGAATTAGTATAGAATTTCTGGGATACCGTGTATGTAATATAAATTAAATTTCTTTATTTGTCCCATTTTTATAACACTGAATATACGGTGAAAGGACTAACTTGATATATAATATTATTTTTTCCTGAAAATTAAATAAAGAAAGAATTTAGGTTCACAACTTTTGTAGCGAGTAAAAGTACTTATAGAGAGTGTTGGGATTGAAGGTTGCTTAAATTAATACCTTGTTTACAATAATACCTTGTTTACATTTCAGGATGCTTACTTAATAACCTACGCCTTCAAATGCCCGTAGGCTAAATCGCTATTTGTTTTAAAGAAAATTATATTGTGGTTTAGACGTAGGCGAGGACATAAAATATGTTTTACGTTAGTAAGTAGTTGGAACCTAGCTTACACAAGTCACTGCTACGACAGACTTCAAAAGTGCGCAAGCTTCCATACTTCCCGGTAATCGTTCTTGGTTACGACAATAGAATAGAACTTACGAGTCTGAACCCTTAAGCTTCCAGGAATTATCATAACGCAATTTTTAAACAATGGTTATTAACACTATTTAAGTGTGTTGTACTGGAGAAAAATACTTTATGTATTTTATTTAGGTGTTTAGTATACAAAAATAATGCCCAATGATATATATGCCTATATGCCAGCTGTTTAACCATGTTTTGATCAAATAAATTTGATTTCATTTCATTTAGTGAAAGTAAAAGATGTATATTTAAATTGTGCAGTTCTTTTTTTTTCTGCTCCATCTACATCGCCAGATTAGTTAAGAATTTCTCTTAAGTTAAGGTTGCCTGGAAGAGATCGCTTTTAGTGATAAGGCCGCCTGTTGTTTTGCCAACATAGCAGTATTGTAATTGTGCATTTTGTATTTGTTTATTTTGGTGAGCAAAAAATGTTATCTATCTATCTAATATATATATATATGTCGCAGCACGGCCTCGTTCTCACGACATCTTTAGTTATTGCGGGTTTAGTGGGCGTCATCAGGATAAAATGCGAGCATAAAACACATGGCCAACGGTTTATACACTTTTAATTTAGATTTAAAAGACATTTTAACATAGTTAAGACCGAGCAGCGGGTTCAGGGCACCGTTCATACTTCCAAGCTTCAATACTTTCTTTAATATTCTCAAAGGTCCAACTCGACCAGTTGCCATCAACCGAATGTGCCACAAAAACTCCTCCGTCTACCGAAGTAGATACTACCAAAGTATAGAGGGCGCGTCTGACCCCGCTCTAGACATGCTCTGCTCTCATTGGTCGTTTATGAAATTACAATATTCATAACTTTTATTAGTTTAGAACGACCTTTAAGTTACAGAAACATTTAATAAATCAAATTAAATTTAATTAAGAATTTTAGAAGTAATTAAAATGTAAACAAATGATATTGTGCGTTATACATCCAGTCAACAATACGTCCAATCTATTATACAATTTTGTATGTAACTTTTTGTGTGCAATAAAGAATAAATTAATAAAAATATGTAAATTGCATTTTTAGAATCAGCCTCCACTCTATAATTTGACCGCCCATGTCTATTATAAATACATTTTGGCAGTAGAGGTCACATTTCGGGTATACTATATCATGAACCCGTTAACCCTCCGTACCCCTTGATGGACTTAATTAATTTTTGACACGTATTCGTTATGTGAAGGGCCCGTCAGACCCTCTAATCTATTTTACGATCGATTTGCGTCCAATCCTATTGAGTGCCCGAAGCGAAAGGGTTAATTTTAAATGTTCGTTATATTTTTATTGGGACTCTATTGGTTTGTATTTTGTGAAGCTACTAGATCTTTCTAAGCGACGATCATTTCCCATTGGAATCTTTATCCTGCGGTACTACTACATTTTTCAGTATTAAAGTATTAGTTATCTTCGTTGTGTAATAGAACACACATTTTGCTAAATGATTATTATAAAAAGAAGCAAACATATTGTAAGTTTCTTTGCTACTTCTTCACGTATTTGGCCTTCAAAGTCGCTTTCATATTGAAATAATATAATTTTCCTAAAATATTGGGGAGCAGTGTCGTATAAATTCATTTTTCCAATACTGTAGAGACCCATTTCGAACTTAGTTTAAGTTTTGCATTATGAGATATTTACATATCTTGATTATTTGTTGTTTTAACTTTGTTTTAATCTTATATTTTGATTTGTTGTAGACATCGTTTTTGTGGATGATCTAACTTGATGTTTGCAGGTTTATTATATCTATTATTATTTCAAATTTTATCATTAGTCGCAATTGGTTTATTAGGCTTCAAACAACGGTTTAAAAGCTTAATTACATATTGTACTTTGCCATCTAATAATGTAGACATATTATTGCAAGAAATTCTATATTTCATATTCAACTATTCGTTCGTAAACCTCATTTGTTTGCACAAGGCGTATGCAGAGAGAGGGCATTGCGACGCAGACATCCGAAACCAACAGGTCGCATCTCACGTCATCCATCTCGCCGCAGTGAGGTTGACATAAATCCGGGTAGGCTACGGCACAGTGCCGGGAAATTGGGTATATCCGGCCACCTCCACAACTGTTTGTCACCGCGCACACGTACGAAACAGAATTATTCCTCAGTATTGACACCATTGACGCCCTACTCACGGACTTAAGCCTAGTTCACACAGAACCATGCTCACTCTCATCGATATGTTTTGCGGATGGAACACGTTTAAAAATTTGTCACAATCAAAGCTTTAAATTATTCGTGGATACTTTTTTGAAAAGGACTTGTTTGTTACATACATACATACATACATAACTTCACGCCAGGTCCCTTGCGGGGTAGGCACGAACAACAGTGCGCCACACAGGTCATTCTTACACACCTCACTTGCTTCTTTGACATTCATAGCTCTTGTCATGCACGCTCGTCTGTTCTTAAGGCTCCTAACATCACCTTCTGCTAATACACGATCAATTTGATCATGGAGGGTGTGTCGTGACCTTCCGCGACTTCTGCATCGATCCACTTTTGCATGTATATCTATTTAGTCATTCTTTCATCATACATTCTTTCCACATGCCCAAACCACCGGAGCATTCCTTTCCTTACCTTCACCCCGACACTGTCTTTTTTACTTCGGTATTACGAACGCGGTCCGCGAGCGTCACTCCGCAGATTTTGCGCAGTGCTCGCATCTCGACCGCGTTTACTCTACTTTCATGCTCTCTCTTCCATACCCAACTCTCGCTTCCATACGTGAGCGTAGGTACCAGAACCGCGTTGTGTATGGTAAGCTGGGCCTTCTGGCTGAGGTTCTTAGCGCCTAGAAGTTTACCTAACGCTCCATTCACACTGTTCCCCAAATTTACTCTTCTTTCTATGTCAGCGATGTACCTTCCATCCCTGCTAAAAGCACATCCAAGATATACAAACTCATTCACTTGTTCCAGCATAACATCATCGACCATTATCCTTGCATTCGTTCTGGTTTCTTCTCTTTCAAATAGTTTTTGTTACAGTTCAGTAAAACATGAATTACTGATCCGGGTGACGTCTTGAAATGAAGTGACACTATACCTTATGGCATCGTTCTTTAGGTTGCTATATGTTTGTAAAAAAGCTTAAGTGTTATAGGCCGGTGAATTTAATGTGCAATCAGAAAGAAACCATTTATTTCACCGAAACGAAACTATACACAAATGGAAACACATCGAATTCATACAATTGTATACTTCAATTTAAGAATATTGTTCACTGCATTTCTAAACAAACGAGGTTAGCGCTGAGCTTAGTGATATGCTGGAGTTTCCTCCAGCACAGCACTGATTTACAGCACCAACCCCACATAAACTATCAAACATTATGATCCATCGATTTTTTTTTCATGAAATATACAATAAAAACTTTGTAACATATTCAAAGTAATATTAGATATTTGATTTTTTGCTGCCTTCAAAGGCAAAAAGATTAAAACTAAAAAAAATGTTAGATTAGTTTTGATTTTATTTGATTCAATGATTCCGAATGCTGCAGTTAAACTCTTATGGCCTTACTTATAAGTTTGTTAAATTTAAGTAACTGCTAGAACTATTGTGAAATTTAATAAATCTCTTAGCAATATTTGGTATACCTAGTTAATCATTCAAATTCGTTATTGTGCTCCTTTAGTAACACAAGTATACATGTTATAAGTAAAAAAAGATATTCATTAGGACTGATTCTCTTACTTAAGATTAATGTTTCTTACGAATTTAAAGTAACGTTACCTACTTATTGTTCTTAATTAAGAATTTTTATTTTTGAGTACAACCTACGTTAATCATTCAAATTTCGTTTATCTGTGCTCCTCTTAGGTAAACAACAGGAAATACACGTTTATAAGTAAAAAAAAGATATTCATTGATTAGGGTCTGATTATGATTCTCTTACTTAATTTATTAAAATTATCTTAAACATTGACGGCCTTACTTATAATAATCTGGTTAAGAAACGATTAGTCTTCTCTTGAGTAAGATAACCAGACTCAGACCCTAATCAATGAATATCTTATTCTTCAGTTATAAACGTGTTTAACCTGTTGTTTACCTAAGAGAAGCACGGATAAACGAAATTTCAGTGATTAACGTAGGTTATACCCAAAATATTTGACTATAGAGGAGTTTATGGGTAAGATTTTAACTAATCAGTAGCTGAGCAGTTTAACAAACTATTATAAGTAAGGCCATACATGATTTAACGCCTTGTTTTCGCCTTGTTCACCTAGACAACCCCTTACTTTATTAGGTTACGATACAGTGTTTGGGATTGTTTTCGTTGTTGCCCGCTGATAGTGGTGGATTATGGAGATCGGGACAAAACCGCCCGGGCCCGGTGGGCTGATAATTGATCTGATTGTCAAGGGTTCGGGGTGATAAGCAATCATAGTCTTAGTTTAGTACTCCTATATTACCGTAATTAAAGCTGGTATCTTATAGGATTATTATTATAAACTATCACACAGTTAAACTTGATAATACGCTATGTACCCTCGTATATTTACATATGGTTCTGTCTTGTGATGGTATAGTCTCCGGCGCCTATTCTTCAGCGGTCACCTTGTCCTACGCACAGTCACCGGCTATTAATCAAAGAATGAAGTAATGTCCTAAGAGACAGATAGATAACATATATAGAGAATATATAGATAGAATCGCTATAATATATAAATCGTTATAAACGCGAAAGTTTGTAAGGCTGGATGTATGTTTGTTACTCTAACGCAAAAACTGTTGAATGGATTTTGATAAAGCTTTACAGTAATATAGCTTACACATCAGAATAACACACATAGGCTATCATTAACCGCGGGCGTAGCTTGTATGAGATAAAGGACAAAACATAATATTGTTGATATGTTGATAAATCGCATCAAATTGAGAGTTTGCATATTTTCTGGCTGTAATATTGGCTAAAATTTGTGCGGTACCGGAAAATTGCGTGTCTTTGTTGCCAAGGCCAATTCACAGTGATGGTTTCTGAGTAAATTGTAATAGATGATAATGAAGTGATGCCTAAAAGCCTCATTATCAATGCATAATATATTTTTTTGTAACACAGGATTGATTACAATGTATAAACATTAAAGCAATCAACAGAGATGAACAAAAGGGATTTAAATTGTTGCAACTAAATTATCAAACAACGATAATAAATCTTAATCTTTGTTTACATTTTTATAATGAAAAAATAAATTGTTTACATTAGATGATGAGCCCCTGTAACTCGCGTTTATTACTTTAACAAATCATTGTAGACGGGTATCAAATAATTTTCACTGCACAGGACATATTCTCATTTTGGGACATGTTTCGGACTGCGTAAGAATTTATTTCACTGCGATCGGGGGAGTTGACTAGCGTACAATATCTTGGAGTTTTTTAAATTCTGTTATAAATTAAAATATTTTAATAAAACTACGTTTTAACGGTCTTAAACTCGGTAATTTATTTGATTTTGGTTAATCCGAAGTTTCGGCCGCTTGTCAGTATTAGTGTATACAAGTCGCGAAAACTTAAGAAAATATAATATTTTAATCCATTTTCATGTGGAAAAGTATCTACGTACAAATAATATTTACGTTATATTTTAAATTGACAGCATTTAGACACGATATAAGAACTCAATTTACAAATTAGTATAATTTTTTACACAATTATTTATAGTCAGTAATATTGACTTGATAGTTAGTTAACCAGAACAAGCTGTCAGGCAATCGTAGTGCTATAAATGTGTATAAGTATATATTTTCTAATAGCGCTTAAATTATTTAGAAATAGTAAGTATCATAATTTCCGATATAACATAAAAAAGAAGAAATAGCGGCCGTACTTACATTGTTGACATGCATATTAAAAATAAAAACATATTTTGAGAATTTTTACGCTGCATTTTCGTCAACTTCAACTTTTATTCTATGCAGGAACCGAAAAAAAATACTAACTACTGCGGCCGGGCCTGTCGTGAGAGGCGAGAAACCAACCCACAGCCAGGTGGTATGGCCTTTGCCCGACTGGATGGCTACCATCCCTGGTCTAGAGTATGCCGCCATTATAACTTTGAGTTGTGTTCTGGCATCAGTGGCCAGGTTCCAGTTTCTCGTTCAAGGCCGACAGCGCATTGGCAGTGACAGTCACTGTCACATTTCATCAGAGTTGGGCCGTCAGTCTGTCTGCTGAGCTTCAGCAATAAACAAAATAACTTATGTAGTTATCAATCTAGTGTGATTATAACTTTTAATAGCTTTTATTCCTATTTTAATTTTCAATTTCTTACTGTGAAATTAAACTAATCTAATGCTTTTCTCTTAATTAATAAACTACTTACTGCTACAATTTATATATTGTACAGTATGAGTTTGTATGAATTAACTAAAATATTTAAGAGGTTCGTATCATAGCAGAAACTTTATTTTGTTTTTCTAAGAATAAACAGTTTTTGTGGTACCGTGCTTGATAAGGGTTTATATATGCAAAATAAAACCTTTAATTTTTCATACCGATACAGAGAGGGAGAGAGAGGCTTTGGTGCAAAATCCGTAACAAAAGCAAGCTGCTGTTGAATATTTAAAGCGACGTATCAAAGTGAGTGCAATTTATGAAAACAACGTGGGTGCGAGCCACGCATCCCTATGCGATCATTTAGTTATTCCATTACCCTCTTCTGTTGTATTAGCGCTTGTTCATGTGTACAAGAATCATCAAATTTGCTTCACGAAGGCGGCAGAGAAAATTAAAAACTGCGCCTTGTACATAAGTTTGGGCTAGAAATCCAGTTTCCTGGATTATTCTTTGCGCATTATATTTTAACACCCATTTCATTTTTGTATGACGGCGAAAAATCTACGAAGGTATTATCACCAAGGTAGATAGTGATGTATTCATACTCGCTGTATGTAACTGGGGTGAGACAGCATTCCGCCATACCCTATTCTGGAAATGAATTCTTACAACCAGAATATAAAGATAATAGCTTATTAAAACCACCAGACATCAAATAATCACCGGATCGTTTCGCTCGGAGGCTATCTTTGCGCGATGTAGATTTTCAGTGAAAACTTGCTGTTTGGAGCTATTCACGCAAAGACTTATTACTACGCGAGGTTGACAACGTGGCGCCTACCCGTGGACGGCGATTATCGGCGCCGACACTAATGAGGTATATGATCTATTATTACACGATTCATTTCTGGCTTTCAATTTAAATGAATCAAAGTGATCTATATAACAATGCATCATACAATGTCGCTGAAAATCGTCCTGTCTTTTTAGTTCAGTGCTTTTCAACTAAATTGATTCATTTTAGTTGATCCGTCTGCATAGACTACACACGACTATAGACATATAGAAACTACATAGTCTCTATCTGTCTATAGTCGTGCTTGTCTAATGCAAGTCCCTTCCATTATAGCAGATTTATATTAATCTGGCTGGATTAGCTGACTTCAAATTAGAAGGAAGCCAGTGCCTAACTACATATCGGCATCGTGCATATTGATTTGAAGTCACTACAGCGCTACTCAGTCTAAGTCAGTGCTGACTCTCGCTTTAATATTTCGAAGTTAGTCTTCTCCCCAAGTCAGTAGTTGGATCTGTGATAATCAGCCTTTAAAACCAAAATAATATAACGGGAAACGCTGTCCCAACCATAACTTCTCAACAAAAAATATCTCGTTAAACCGACATCATTACATTAACCACAATGCAACTTGGCTTCCAAATATTTTTTCGTTGGTACACGAAAGACAATAGAACACACCCAGTCCATAATAAATCACAATGTGATTAATGAGGCGTGTGACAGCGGTCCAGTTAACTAATCATATCACGAGGTGTCTGATGCACGCCGGTTTCTTTGGAGTTGTCCTATTGTTGTCATTGTGTGCACTTTGAACGGACAGACAATTTGCTTTTTTGTCAACGAAAGGGTAGAAAATTGTAAGGAACTCTTAACGAAAGGGTAGGGTTTTGAATAAAATATGTGTGGGATACTAAAGCGTTCACTTCATTGCGGACTGTAATTTTCGTGTACATTTAAAGAAAACGACGACCTGTGTATTTCTTAATATTTATTGATCAATTGAACTTATGTTACTTT
Organism: Dendrolimus punctatus; assembly: GCA_012273795.1. Lineage (NCBI taxonomy): Eukaryota > Metazoa > Arthropoda > Insecta > Lepidoptera > Lasiocampidae > Dendrolimus > Dendrolimus punctatus. Next base: position 16,088,706 of record CM022540.1, on the reverse strand, counting down.
AAATCAAAGGCACTTTTTTATACAGGGGAAATCCGTTTGAGGACCGTAGGCCGCGCGAGGGATTCGCCAGTTCAGGGTGGCACTGGCACCCACGTTGAGATGTGAAGAACTATTACCACGCCGCGGTTAGGGATACCCACTAAAACCCCTGTCCGATCCCAAGCGTCCTTTGTCCGGGCTGTGGGCTCGCTCGCACCTTCACCACCAGCCCGGACGGACGGCGGCCAGCCCCTCTTGCGGGCTTGCCTCACCATTTGGTAGCCGGAGATCTGAGTCTCTCCGGCTCAACTATCTTATAATACGATTTGAACTGATTATGCTTTTCTAAGATTGAGTATAAGGAATTCTACGCAGCATCGTTCGCGTTACCTTCGGATTATTATATTTTACCAAAAATATTTTACTGTCTGAGACAAAAATGATCTTACGTTTATGCCCATTAGGCAAAGCGCGTATTGCAATTTAATTTATTGTAGTAATGTTGATGAATGTTATCTCAAAAATTGATATTGTAGAAATCATTTTTTAACTATCAAAAATAATAGTATAACAAATAATAATAATAGTAGTATAGAAATAACTTCTTTTCTAAGCGTCAATCTACAATGTTTATTCGTTTCGATACAATTTTGCTAAATTTGGTATCATAAGTCTATAAGCTAAAGATACAAAAAAACCTTTGTTCCATCATTTTTTGAAAGTAACTTAAATCCCTTTTAGAATTTTCAATATAACACATTATTTTATCAAAGAGGCGATATATTCTGCGGAAAAATGAAATCTTAGTACACGCTTAGGATTATAAAAATATTTGTAATTGCCATATATTAATATTAGTACTTAAGCACATATTGGTAATCAAGGTTGTTTTTCGTCAAAAGATAATTTAAATTTTAAATCAAAATTTAAGCAAGTAAAGCCTCATACTAACCGCTATCTTAACGCACACAATACCTAGATTAGATAAAACTAAGCTTTCAGACAGATCTTAAAACAAATTAGAACAATTTACAATTTATTATTTCTTAAGTGGTAAATTGTGTTATAAATGCAACTTAGTTTTGTTTTACTTTTATGAACACTTAAGGGTAACGGAGAAAATTAATTGTTTCTTTATATAATGAATGACAGCGCTTTAAGTTAGCATAATAGGATTACTAGATCTTATGCTCGTAGAATTTAGAGAAAACAGTATTTTTTTCAACAGACAGGCAGACGGCCCACTTGATGGAAAGGGTTACCATGTCTATGGACATTTTCAACACCAGTGCTACAAATGCGCTGCTGCTCTCTTAAGGGAAATTGGAACCTAGCCACTGATGCCGGAACACAACTAAAGGTTGTTATGACGGCATACTCTAGACCAGGGGTGGTAGCCATCCAATTGGGCAAATACACTTCCACCTGGCTGTGGGTTGTTTTGTCGCCTCTTAAGACAGGCTGCCTGGCCGGAGTGTATACTTTCGGCATTTCTGCACGGATGAAAGTTGCAGCCGAGACAAGAAGATCTATTCTCGAGACTCCACCTCACGAAGGGATCAAATGGACGTAAAGAAGCATTACCCTGAACCATCATAATACCTTTGGTAACGAAACGGTTATATGAGTCTAGGGCTGATCTTAGTAAATACTACATCAGAGCAAATAACCAAAAGTTCCGAATTCACTTGGTTAAAAAAAAGAAAAATGTTTATTTAAAAGATCGATGAGCTAATAAATAATTAACTTTGTTTAACAACTAAAAGTTGTTCTACAACACATGTCCGAGATGGGTTACTGTTCAGCTGTTCCCCCTTGATCAGCAATCGAATAATTTCCATCCGGAATTTATGTTTATTCTTTACAGCTGTCATCCCCTGTTAGTATGCATTCGGTATCAGGGTGTCATTACGTTAGCTCAAAGCGCGCTACGTTCAATAGTCATTAGTTTGATAGGCGCGTACTCTGTCCGATTGCTTGCCGTTAATTCGGTGTCGATTCGTGAAAACTGAACGTGACTAATTTATAAACCGGCTGATATAAAGCCGCGTTCAGTTCAATTCTTTTCACTTTAAATACAACTGTTCGAAATTTAATTAAATACTTCTGTAGGACGGAGGATTTATCCAGTAGCACAATCTGACAGAAAGAATTTGCTAATATCCACGGTATAAGACTTTCCTATTATCTAAATTAAAATATATTATAATCCATAATGTTTATAGTAGCTTGTAATATTCAAACTACTAAACCGCTTACTTGCACTGCGAGTCTTTATTTCTTGTAAGGGTTCGTTCTGTTCTTATGGAACAAACAAACCTGCTCGTTGACGTACCACTTTAAGATAGTAGAGCCATGCTGGAATCATTATCTTGATTACAGCTCCAAGGATTGTCTCGATCAGTTCGGTCTCATACCACGATCACATACAATATCGGCGTGAAACGGCAAGCCTTCAGCTAATTGTACTTCGCACGATGAGTGAGAGTTCCGATGGCCTACTTCTGTCCCCCATCTAGTTTTATCTCTCATCCCCGTATTCCATTTCCTGATTCCAACGCATCTATTCCAATCTTGTCGGCGTGTCTCTCTATCTATCTTTTTTATCGCATTCATTTTGTCAGTTCCATCATAAAAGCTGGCAACGCGTCAGCTTCGGCCTTGGTGTTGCAAACGTATATAGGCGACGGTAATCAGTTTCCATCAAGTGGGGCGTTTGCGTGCTTCCCTGCTTCGCAATAAATGAGTCGCCAATAAGTCTTGGAAAAACGTAATTTTTTTTTTGTCTATAGGTACGCGTTTGACCGCTATCTCACTGTGTCGTATGATGACGCGGTCCACGATTGAGCACGCTTACTTAGAAGATACCTATTGACTCGTAACTTGAATACCCCTAGATTTATTTTGTAGGAATAATATTTGTATAGGATTGTATTTGTTAGGAAAAACAGACTGGCAAATTATTCCGTTCTTCGGAAATGCGCACCAGAAAATATGAAATGAAACGCTTGGTTCTGACTATCTAGTCCTAACTGCTGTTGTTTCCACCGTGTAACGGTGTTTTAAGGTGCGGTAATACGGGGATGGTTTTTTTTGCTGGAAATGAAGAGGCCCGAGGCATGACGTGGGACTTTTAGGGGTTACATTTATATTAAACACACAATAGGTAGGCGAGATGCCCAGTTTAGTAGTTCTAGACAGTGGTAGCTGTATTAAGCAGTATAAATTTCAGTGTTCAAACATGAAAGGTTCACACATACGCCTGTTAAGTTTATAAAGGCTTTTTGGGAGGTCGCCTGAGGCAGTTCTCGAGAGAAGTAAGATAACAGAGATAAGCTTTGATATGTCTAATGTCGATGAGAAAGGGCTCTGTGTATACTAACCTTTATGTATATGTGGGTGGCTCCTATTTCTGTTTTAATATTTTTTATAAATTATTAAACATTATGTTAACATACAAATTCCTCGGTCATCTTATCCTGGATATCAACCGTTTTATTAATTGATATTGTGCTATAGCCTTCTAGGTTTGTTTGCTTAACATTCACAATTTTCTAGTTATATACGCATACTAGCCGTTCCCGCCCGCTTCGCCCGGCGAATGACAAACAAACAAACGAATTGAGAAAACATGGAAAAATATATAGCCTATAACCATCTACGACTGTTACCCACTGTTATTTTAACTGTGGTTTTATGTGGGTTACTACAGTGATGGTATGTATGATTCCTCTTCTGACTCAAATTAGGCATGTCAGGCAGATGTAGATAAAATGAAATAAATACTAAAGTTATATGCAGTCTTTAATTTACTTCGTACGACTCGACTCGGTAGATGACGTGGGGCGACCAACAACAGTGCCACGAAAATTCACACATTTTTTGCTGAACTGTAACTATCGCTTGCCATCACAAATACTTTAATACCGACCACTGGTTTTGTTTGTATGGTTTTTTTATGTACTGACAAATAAGAAGTATTGTTACGCATCTAGAAAAACTTAAAACGACAATGGATATTGTTTAACACGTATTGAAGCTATTCATTTTTTCTATTTTTTCCATGAAGCTGGCAAACAGGCAAACGGGCCAGCTTATGGAAGTTTACCTTCACCTATATGTTTACAACACCAGAGGCGAAGTCAACGTTGCCAGCCTTCATTTGTGTAATTTTCGTTATATCGTAGAAACTTCACAGCAAGGGAGGGAGTCGAGATCAATAAACGTTTCTATCGATGATAAAAATTATCGAGGACATCGGAACCGATTTCGAATTCAAGTAATCGTATCACACTCATTTATTAATGTTACACCGAGACCGATTCGATTACATTTCTGATATATAATATATAGCCCCAAGTAATCATACGAAAACTCCCCAGAGTCGGGGAATTATAATTTTAAATAAGCTACTTATAAAGTCCGTTCACATCTCGTATGCATATCATACGAGTTTTCTGACACCCGCTCAATTTACATCATAAACAGCGGGGTTAACTCTGTTTTGTCAACCGACGCAGATATTTGTTATGTAATCATGAAACTTTGACTTTGATTAGAAAATATTGGGACATCATTGCGTATTTAAAATCAATAATTAGTGACGACGATACGAAACCGGTTGGAATGTACTTGTTACTTGGAAGGTTGTATACCCCTTTATGTGGGATGAGACTTGCGTGAACACTCTGGGTCAGTCACATCTTCCATCTACTAAGACAGGGCTGACAACGTTACCTCATTTACCGAAGATCTCATGAGGTTCAAGGATACAACACCGAGTCCGTGGGGCCCACCAGCAAAGTGTTTTACTTAAAGCCATCTGTAAGAAACGATCAACAGTCTACTTCATCCATACCACTATAGTATTGTTAAATCCAAGGCGCCTACAAAAACAAATCCACACCTGCATATCTGTCAAAACACATTTTTATGACCTGTCGCCATTGGAACTGATAACATTTAGATTCTTTTGTGATCGTTTTCTTTTGTTTACTTTGTGTTTAAAATTTGTGATTATCAAACAGCCCGTTGTTGCATTGTAATATTTTATGGCAGTCATTAGCCAGATGTGTCGGATTAAAGTCAGACTTAGATACGGGGACATTGCAGTTGCGCAGTATAAAACAATGACCTGATGAAAGGAAGCGAGGCAGTCCAGCGAAAACCACGAGCGAAGCAAGACGTATGTACTACAATCGGGAATCTTTTAGTGACAAATATCATGTATAATAATCCTATCATAAAAAGGTATTAAGTGGTAGGCAATTTCTTTCTAACCCTATTAAGAAGTTAGCAAAAACCCTTTTTTACCTTCAGGTTGTTAACGAATGTTTTAACAAGTTTCCTGAGTATAATCCAATCATAGATAAAAGTTAAGCATTCATTATTAACTTTTAATATGAATTTTGATGTGAAATTTCCATGAGAACCTTTCAACTTTGATTTCTGAACTTTCGGGTTCAAAGGGTGTAGGGTGTTAGGTATGTTAGATGACGATGTTATTTATAGTGTAATGAAGCCTAAATAAATCTAACGATATTGAAGCTACGCTGGATTGGATGAAAATGAGATGTTTTGATTTTTAAAAAAGTAAGAGCAAAAGGAAGGACTCGAAAGTCTCCTACACTACGTTTTCCGAGGTGCAGTCTACGCCAGAACTTATCTTCGCCATCGACCATCGGTCCTACAATAGACCTGTTTGGCCCATTGTCACTTTTGGCTATTGAAGTGAAAGTTTTTTGGAGTCGTTGATTTGAAACTCGATGAAACGAAAAAGCTACCCGCATTTTTTTTAACGAAAACATAACCGACTAAAATCCAAAGAATAAATATTGTGTGAAATTTTTAGTTTTAGGTTTTGTTTTTGTTAGAAATTGTTTTATTTACTTATTAGTTGAGAAAGTATTTAACATCTTTAGAAAGCATACATTAAGGACCTGTAATAATTGTATAACTGGCACGCGTATACAAACTTACTATCTCGCTCTTCGGTCCATATGCTCAACAAGGGTTGTTCTCGATTTCCTTGCGAACCATAAATCTGATTATGACTTAGTGGCAGTGGGACCGAGACCTAAAAAAAGCGTCTCTAGAAAGTGTAATACTGGCTCTTGTAAACGAGTTTTTTTTTTTTGAAAAAACGTAACTTGGTATGGTAACCGTGGCACCACCTTGAGTGTATAATATAATTACGAGTAAAGAAAATTGTAAAGTCGGTTTAGAATTGACGGAGATATCGTATTACGGAGATATATATATACTCTAATTCCTTGGAATCCATTCATCAGTTCCTGACATGGTGACAATGGGACCAATTCTGGAGTATATCTTTTGAATAAAAGAAAGATAATGAAAATTGGTTTAGAATTGGCGGAGAAATCGAGTAACGAACATTAAAAAAACACATGCAGACGAATTGTGAACCTCCTCCCATTGAATTCGGTTAAAAAACATAAACACATACTTAAATCTATAGGACTAAGCCCATGTTAGAATGAGATACGTGTTGTAGCACTGATTAGAGAGTCAATAAGACCGATGATTAAACGTAAGTCCGATTTGAACCGAAATAAAACTGATAATAATATTTTTAGACTAAAATAATGAAAATTAGAAAGTTTATTTTGAATTATAATATGTTGACGGATGAAGGCTATAGTAATCATATTTATGTAAATTAAAGTTAGAAAATAACTGTTTATGAGTATATTCTATTCTCTGAAATTTCACTTCTACTGCGTGTGTTCTGGATTTTTTTCATTTTATATTAGTTGCTTTGGTTCTTTTATAAATATTATCATTTCTAGCATTAACCATAACAAAAGTATCCAAAACAGCTCGATCCCTGTGAATCGCTCTCTACTGGTAATTTCTTTACACCAAATATACAAATATTTGGTGTAAAGAAATTACCATTTCTATGAAATTGCTCCCATAAGCCTTGTTGAAGGTAGAATAAAAGTCGCGGGTCGTAAATCCCAGACTTTATTACAGCGCTTTTCACTTTCGGCCGCCGCTGGTACACGAGTATTGGCAATCGAAAGCAATAAAAAACAAGCACGTCTTTACTATATTTTGTCTTTTTTAGCATCAGATATCTAATATACGCGTCGCGTACCAGATTTTTGAGGAGACATATAAAATGTTTATTTTTATGTAATCTTACGGTATAGTGGTTGATCTGATTCAAACATGTGTTTCTTTATATCTTATGTTATTTTTTTTGTGAAATACAAATAAAGCACATTTGGTGATCGTATTATTTTGTTTTTTTTACCGCTCTATGTGGGGCGGATTTAGTTGTCTTTGATCTTAATCTACAAAATAATATCACAATCTCACGAAAGCCACTCTGCTTGACTCGCGCTTCCCCATCTTATATATCCGCCATGTTTGTCAGCGACGGATTGGAGTGTTTCTAACATCGATAATAATAGTTATGGATATGTTTTATTAGCAGGTTTTCTCTAACATCTCAACCTTCACATTTAGCTCTACAGCTTCAGATCTGGTTCCTAGTTACCTTACCGGCAATTTTACACAGGTTGTTGGTCGACTTAGCTATATTGCTTCCTTGACTGCGTTTGCGAATGCTTGGTTTCCAACTAAGAGCATTGATATGTCAAGCATATCATTTGGCAAAATAGCTACCAGACCATGTAATGTAACTCCGTTTTGTGAGAATTAATTTTATGTGTGTTCCTAAAACAGGCCCTTTGAGGGTTTCGATTTTTGCCTAAGTAGCTAAACAACTCTAAAAATTCGTACCATTCAACATACTGAGGCAAATAAAGACGTAGGCCTGTAAAATCTTTACATTTACGATCACAAAGTACACACTCCCTTCACAGAGTTAACATAAACATGTGTTGAATATGTATCACGTGACTGAACTCACTAACTCTTTCAGAGAGAAAATACATCTTAGTATCTATTTTACTATCGTCTGAGATATTATTTAACTATACATCCATTGTGATATATATGTGTAATAAAGTTTGGACAGTACTTTAAGTGCGGGGTTAATAGCCACCTAAAATGCTACATTGGTACTAGAAATATTAAACGTAGTATCTACCAAAACGATATTACAATAAGTGAGAAGGGGTTATATTAATTCATTAATTAATAAATCGATTGATACATTAATTAATTAATACAATCTCAATTTAGGGTCTCGTGTCCGTTTTGTCTAACAATCCGTTTTTCCTTATTTGGATAGTTGTCATCTATCGTCTATCTCTATGTTCATTAGATAACATTATGTCCGCTGGTCTATGTATGCTACAGTCATTTTCTTGGACACTTACGGATCTATGGATATTTGATAGGAAGCCGTATTATTCCGTACGACACTATTTAATGCTTTTGTTACAACGTGGAAAAAAATATTATGAACGGTAGCTATCCATGTAACTCAGGTTTGATTTTTTATTTAAACGTGTATGAATTTTTAGGGTGAGATCGGTTATCTTGATTTTAATACAGAGGGTATTTTGCGTTAAATGTTTTTATTATTGCCAAACAACACAAGGATATGTTTTTCACCACACCCCCGCAATGTACATGGTCCGTCACGAAGTTGGCTGATTTTTGTATTCATTCTAAGAATCAAATTTAATCATCTCACTTTAATGGGGCTAATATTGAGAATAAAATTTGAGACATTTAACGAACTCGGTGGCACTTTTAAGGCTCCCTAGAAATAAGATATGTTCAAACCGTAGATGTTCAGCAAATAATATAACATTTAATATTTAGGGTTCGGGGCAACTTGTTTACTATGGATTCAGCATTTAAAGTACTTCGTAATATTAATTCTGAAATGAATATTATAATGTATATCTGTGTCTATAAATTAACTAATTATGCCCGTTATGAACGGGAGTTGGTGTAGGATTTAAAAAAAATGAATAATAATATTACGAGTTTGCGGTACTTGAATTAAAATGCCGTTAGAATTATTAAAGAGTTATTTCTTTACTTTATTTTATTAGATTTTTTTTTATTAGAATTATACAAACACGTGTAACACAGGTACAAATATATCCTAACACAAAAAATCTAAACGCAATGCAGAAGGTCGTAGTTCAATAAAACGCGCAAACACGTCTCGCCTTGATCGTGGTTCTCTTCTCTCCATCAGGCCGTCGTTTTATACTACACAAATGGAAATGAATGATGCTAATGAGCGAGTACAGTGGAAAATAGGCTATTCTCAACAATAATTAGAAACGTATATCAATAAATAAGTGAACAAAAGAATTACAGTAAAAGATTTCAGTAGTTTCAATGTTATTAGTTCAAATGCAGACGGGTAATAAATGTGCTTCTACAAATCTGTATGTGGAATTTGTCTTTGTCGGTGCCTAGGTCGTAACAATAATATATATTGCAATAAATATTTTAATTATTAATTTTTTTATTAATAGGATAGTTTTGTTTGTAGTATAGTTGTATGATGTTACTTGTTAGTTTTAAATACAAAATCACAGTTCCTTTTAATTACACAAATTCCTTAAAATCGAAATGATTATTTTATAAATTTATATAGTAATCTCACTTCACTAACACTTATTATTATTAGTGAAAGCTTAAATGTGTCATTAAAATTTATCGATGGCATTAGCTCAATGTACTGATGAATAAATCGACTCATTTAATTTAATGTTAGTACTAATTGTGAAGGATAATAAATTACGATGTCGAGACTGACTGATATTCAAGAAAAGATTGGTTTGAAAGATTATTTAATTTCAATATAATTGGGTTTTTTCTGTACAAATATTTTAATTTGATAGTTGCTTAATTCAAACGGAGACTGTTAATAAAACTCCTTCGTAACAGTTTCAAGCGCAGTGTTTTAATTCGTATATTTTTTTTATTCCGCCGTTTCTGCTTTTTTTAACCGTTATAACGTAGTCGCGAAAATATATGAAAATCCTACATGGATTGTCAATTGTTAATGCTATACTGGTTATTTACTGCTTATATCAAAATTGAGAGGAAGAAAATGAAGACGGTGTGAAAATATAATGAAAAGGGATGAAAATAATTCATTCATTCATTCATTTAATTGTTTAACTTTCAACACTAAGTAATTTTTAAGAACCACTTAGTTCCTATATTTAAAGTCCCATAGTCATATGTCAGAAACGGTGGGCGTCTATCACCACTAAGGAATTCTACAACGTCAAGACTGGTTCGTCTCTTCTACTTTTAAAACTTACTTAGACTGTTGTAGACACCGTTTTTGAATTGAATTAGGAGAGACCATTTTTGTACGACAAAAAGATACTTACAAAAGTGAAAATAAAAAGCCAGTTTAAGATCAAAGTTATATTTATTCAAGAACCTTACATCACAATAATAATATCATAGTTCACTCTTCATACCTATATTTAGCCGATGGTTGAAATAATTGCTAAAACTACACGTCTAAACAGCTATTATTTTCATTTATTCCTTGGTTAAATGTTTATGCACACCAGCCTCAGTACCTCGCAAGAAATGAGTCAACCGCTGCGTCACAAGTCGTATATTCGATTGACTCAGCCAACCAAGTAAACATCGAAATACACGAACTACCGTCTATTAGGTATTTGAAATAAATACTCAAAACATAAACACAAACCGGCTCTAGCCCGTGTAGCGCCAGTGTGCAAGCTACACCCCGACATCCTTTAGCACGGTCAAAATGGGATACTTACAGTTCTGTTTTCACCAGTGAACGAAAATTCGGGTACAATGTTGTAATTTTAAATCATGTCAGGAAACAATAGGTATACGTTCAAAACAAGAACTCGCGTAGAAAGCTTGCAGAAATAGCAACAACATGATACTTTTGTTTCATTTTCACTTATAGCACAATTTGGTTGGTGTGGAATAGGGGGATAGACAATATATTATTTCATTTACTCCCCTACTCCCACTGATAATTAAAACAAAGATACGGTAAAGAAGCATTATTTTTTTTCCTTACATATATACTTATTTTTTAGGAAGGAAGGGGTTAATATAATTATGCAACGCTACCCCGATTTATTTAATATTCTATTTTAACTCTGACCTCTCGTTAAAACCAAAGTCGTATAGGAGTAATGCCGCTCGTGGCGCACCTTCGGTTTTTCCAATTTTTTTTCTTCCGCTGCGCAGTCCTCCAGTTGTTACTAATTTTAGCGCTATTTTCCTGTGTCGTTTAATAATTAACAAGAATGCTATGTTTCCAATACTTTATCGTTATTTTATACTTCCACCAATTTGTGGCCCCACGCCTACTTACGTAGCTGTTATCAATGACAACCGGCATCATTAAATCACTTTGCGGGTATTCTTTAGTAACTCTAGCAAAGGTCCTTGTGTTGTTACCGCGTCCGGCGTCGTCCATAACACGGTCGCAGGGTTTTGAAACTGCTGGCGCCGCGAGCCACGCATGCTTTTCGGAAACGTCACGAGGCTGCCCACCTTACACTATAGGTAAAGCCGGCACTGGTAGGTATAACATATTATGAGAAATGATTAAATGACATATACTAAAATGTATACTTTCCATCGGTATTCATTAAAGTTATATCTTGGCCTATTCTTATTACGGTATATGTCTGTTATAATAATCCGCAACAAACAAAATGTGCTCTCTAGATTAGCAGCAAATTGTTAAGCACTAACAAGATTTCCGCGAGACTATTAGTTCTATCTGTTGATAACTAATAGTGTAGTATAATTTTTGAAATGTTCGCTATACTTACTGCCCGTATAAACTTTTTAAAGAGTTAACCAGAAATTTCAATATACGGGTTCGGTAAAAGAAGTACAAACACTCGTGTTAAACGGAAAGAAACAATCTCTCGTGGCCAGCCGTGCGTTATCAGTGCCGTTGAGCGTTGATAGAGCACCGTACTATTAGGGTTGGTTAAAATAGTTCAAGCAAATTTTATTAAATATTTATTCAGAAGTTTTGGGTGATGTTTTGCTAGACCACTTATACTTACCAGTATGCAAGTGTACCTAAATACAAGGGTAATCCAAATTTCAGCCTTATACAATCAACTAGTTTTGTTTTATTCACAATTTTGTTCCTTGTGTAAAACTGCACTTGCGTCTGTACGCGCTTCTGTTATGAAGCCCTCGATATATAGTTTGAAGTTCAAAGGAAATCTCTTGGATCTAGTGAAGTAGTAATGAAATAAAATCTGCCTATCCCGAAGCAATAGTGGCGCCATTTTAATTACATTGGTTCTTTAGGGCCCTTTAGAAAGAGAAAGTGTGTGTAGTTTGCCAGCCCTGGCGTAGAACACCTGTATCGCCAACCGACGCAGTGACACAATAAATCAGATAAATACTTTCATTGTTGACTCCACACCGTAGCTGTTTGCCATTTACCGCTCGTAAAATTCACACTGCGATCAAAATAATATCCCCTCTTGTAATTTTAACAGCCAACTTAGTGTTTTATGTACTTTGATATTGCTATAATGGAGTTTTGAGTTCAAACATTTTTGAGTTATCTGTGTAATAACTCACGGACGAGTGATAGATCGTTAAAAGTAAATAGGTTTAGGCGGTAAACGAATTTTGAATTTATACGAAAATTTGTCGTAGAGTTTTTTTAAATTTTTTATGAAAATTGACGTAAATGTTCTTCGTATTTTAATACATCCTAACTAGGGGTGGCCAGCTGGAATATTATGTGATAATATGTTTTGACTATTTTTACCATAAGTTTTATATAAAATCTCTTAGAAGTTGGAGAGAGATAGTTAGAAGAGAGAGATAGAGAGAAGTTGGAGAGGATATAATTTGTAATTTTTCAATTGTTCACGTTTACGTTTTTGTTTTATCTTTGAAATTCATGAATTCCTTCAAACTGTGAAAGGTGTGCCCGATTAGCCACTTTTTAAGCTGGCAAGTAAATGCCCTTAAACTGCCCGAGAGTTTGTTTTTTTGTACTTAATTTATTAATCGAAGCAATAAATATCATGTGCTACAGAGATACCCAAACTATTTCGGGCCAGAGACCCCTTTTCCAAAATTGACTGATACCTCAAACCGCCATAGCCAATTTACTTTAATAGTCCTATGTAGTTTTTTACGTATTCATACAAAATATTTATCATTTTAAAAAGTTGCGGTTGTAAAAGTAAATAAAAGTGTCATCCGTGCAGGAACGGAGAAAGAATACAATTTCCTGCGGCCGGGCGGCCAGCCAGGTGGGAGAGTATTATATATATGCTCGACTGGATGGCGACCACCCCTGGTCTAGAGTATGACGTCATAACAACCGTGTGTTGTGTTCCGGCATTAGTGACCAGGATCCAGTCCCTCTTAAGAGAGCAGCAGCGCATTTGTAGCACCTTTGGTGTCGCAAATGTCCATAGGCGATGGTAACCGCTTTCCATCAAGTGGGCCGTCTGCCTGTCTGCTGATCTCCTGCAATAAAAAAAAAAAAAAAATCATTTTCTCATCAAAATTTAACAAAATAAATAAATAAACAAAATATGCAGTGAATATTAAGTGTAATTAATAATTATTTATACAAATTACGTAAAAATAGTTAGTTGATAATATTAAAAAAAACACATTTGTACACTTAAGACAACTTATACATTATCTTGAAAGTTTCAAATAAGAACTTGTGGGGGCGGGCCGCTTTTACGACTTCATGAATCCCCAAAATCAGTTTTCGTTTATGTTTCACTCACGGTTATTTTATAGAAAGAATTAAAACGGTAACTCAACGAGTTTTTATTTAAAACATTCTCATAAAACTTCAATCCGTCATAAATCAAAAGTCCTAAGCAGCTTCTTTTTAGTTTCATAAATTTCAAGAATTTGAAAAGAAATATACCCATAATCAATATGAGAAAAACAACAAAAAATTGTTCAACTTTTATAAATTCGATAAATAATTTATTCAACTTAAATATATTTTATGAAAATCAGCAAAAAGACGACATCTTGGTCTTTTTGCTTATTTTTAATTTTCATCCCGTCGTTTACTTTGGCATTGAGTGCTAATATATTTTCAGGTAAGCCCCTTTACATGATAGGTAATTTGTGTTTAATATATAATTTATTATTATGATTGGTTCTTCTGATACGCTGTAAATGGGATTCTTAAGAAGTCTTTTAAACACGAATTTGTTTGCTTTTTGTCATATTTTTGTATGATAAATAGGTCTTTAGTTGCATCTATTAATTTTTTTAACTGCATTTTCAAAAAGACGGTTTTCACATCTTCGTTTAAATTGACCTATATCTTCAACTTTATTGTTTTTGAACCGATTTCGATATATTTTTGCATTAGATTCCGCATAGCTTCTAAGGAGCCTCCTATATAAATTCATTGCTTTAGGTTGATGGATTCCGAGGATGTAGCAGAGAATTCAAATAAGTAAGGTTGAGATATAATACTAAAACAAATAGATGTCTTATTATGGACGTACTTACCATATAATACCATATTATATTGACGGCCTCTGTGGTTGAGCGGGCTAAGTCTTTACTAGCCTACCTCGCTGCAACACCCTCTGCGTTGCAGCGACGTAGTTGCTGTTCCGGGTTCGATTCTTGGCATGCTAAATTTCGGAAACTAATTTTTCCGTTATTTACTGTGATCTGAGAGGCCGGGATCGGCCCCAGAGTAGTCCGTTGTATATTACCCATAACACAAACGAAACTTGCTTGATTTGGAAATGTACAATATGTGTGTTTTTTTTAAGCCAGCGCTACTCACGTTCTTTTAACGCTTTTTGACTTTAACCCTGCTTTCGTAGTGATTTTAAAACTGCCATGTATAATTACAGCAGGTTCTCCAGACCGTTCTAAGGTCGTATGTTCAGTTCATACATACAATATGCCTTGCACCAAAAATACGTTTAAAACCTCCCTAATAATAGGAACGAATTCGTAATGTATTCCCCATCCCCAACTCATCACTTGAGCATTCACAATGGATACGAAGTTAACATCCATTGTACGTTGTTTTAACAATGAGCTTCTATATTCCTATGTTAAGCCAGAAACTTTAACATAACATTGGGAGTCACACGTATGTTTGTGCAGACTTCGTTGAGTTCAGTTTTAATTAGTAGCAGTACCTTTTCTGTGGAGAGATAATGTTAGATAAGATCTGTCGGAACCGTTATAGGAGATACTATAAAACATCTATCTGTGTTAGGTCAGATTATTCGCTGATCACAATTAAGTCTATCCGTGCAGGAACGGAGAAAGAATACAATTTCCTGCGGCCCGGCGGCCTGTCGTAAGAGGCGACAAAACAACCCACAGCCAGGTGGTAGGGCATTTGCCCGACTGGATGGCGACCACCCCTGGTCTAGAATATGCCGCCATAATAACCCTGTGTTGTGTTCCGGCATTAGTGACCAGGTTCCAGGCTCCCTAAAGAGAGCAGCAGCGCATTCGTAGCACCTTTGGTGTTGCAAATGTCCATAGGCGATGGTAACCGCTATCCATCAAGTGGGCCGTCTGCCTGTCTGCTGATCTCCTGCAATAAAAAAAAAAAAAAAAGTCTAGTATTAGTTGTTGAATGAATCTTTAAAAGATCTATTTATACAACTTGAAAATTGAAAATAAATAAAACCGGCTTCAAACTAAAAAGCAAGGAATGAATATTTAACCAACATCTTGAAGTCGGTGTGAAGTAAAACATAAAAATTACTATATTTTGTTTAGTTTTTGTTTTTTTATGTTTTACTTGGTATTGATTTTAAGATGTTGTTGAAAGAAGTTGGTTAAATACTTATTGTTTGCTTCTTAGATTGAAATTGGTTTTGTTTTTGTTAAAAAAATATTTTTACCATTTAGTTGAGAGCCATCTCGGGAGTCATATACTCTTTCGAATAAAAACACAATTACATGCGTAACATGCATACTAAAATAACATACGGATGAAATTTGAATCTCCTTTTTTTTGAAGTCGATTGAAAACAGACCAAAAGTTCACCTTCGCTCTATTTAGGGTCGGTACAAAAACTAATAAACAAATATTTATACAATAAGACGTTTTTAAGTATTACTAGAGTTAGGTTTTGAACCTAAGCCACCAAACTCTTGAAAATGTGAAATGTGCAACTTACAGAATAAAAATGAGTTCTAATTGCCAGTGGTTGGAGGTAACACCTGCTTTTTATATTCAGAAAGAAATTACATAAGCAGCATAAGGGTGACAGTAAAGGTATTGTAGTATCCTCAATTCTCAAAATACAATCACGTAACATTATCAAAGCTTTTACAAGTTTTGACAAAGAGAAATAGACTGCAACAGATCAGTGAAACCATTTACAAATAACAACGTTTTCTCATGTATTTAACCAGCCAACGAGTAATCTGTACTTATCTACAAGAAATAACACGTAGAACATGATCAAGATGTGGGTGGCGCCAAAAGTATTGCAATACCCCAACACGTCAAAACCCAATCACCGAGCATAAATAAAGCTTTCACAAGTTTGGACAAAGGGAAAAGACTGAAAGATTAGTGGAACTGTTTCAATAACAACGTTTTGTCGCGCACTCAACCAGTGAACGAGTCATCTAAAAGCGCTTCCGCTCCGCAACACTTTTCAATTTCATTCACTCATCTGGTAGACGCGCGTCACGTGGTTGGACGACCGATATTGGTCGATACTTTCGGTGATTGGAATTACAGCGTAGTATAAATAAGAAACAGTCGTGGTAGCGTAATAGTAGGAGATCCGATCCTACATCACCTTCACCGAGCTGATAATAGGTAAATTATAGACAACTCTACGTCTGCACATTCTATATGTTTAATACTTTAAGTCCAGAATAAAATTTTCTTATTATCTTGATGTTGCAACATTGAATGAAAATCACAAACATCTTTTTTTTAATAATTAAAAATACTTTGTCCCGTATTTTTTTAGGCAACCCATTTTTAATATATTTTCTAATATAGTAAATTTATTATAAAATAAGTTTTATTCTATTATCAGCTCGGTGAAGGTCGATGTAGGGTCGGATTTTAGACCATAATGGCTAGAGTACGCTTCCCAAAGTCAAAGCCGCGGTTTCCATTACTATTATTGTTATTAGGCAGTTTTCTGACCTAATTGTTACAATGACTACGTGCTAACAACTGTATGTCTGTCTGTCTGGATTTTTCGGCTAATATCTGAAATGGCTGGACTGATTTCGACGGCAGATAGCCAATGTTATAAGGAGTAGTAACTTAGGCTACTTCTTTTTTTGGATTTCGCGACAAAAATCTCTTTTGGTTATCTTGATGTGCAGGTTTTATCAAAATGTTTTCTTTCGCCATTTCAAGCACGTACTAATTGTAAAAATATGCACATTAAGCCAGAAAATTGCCTAAGTGGTGCATGCGTTCCAGCCAGGATTCGAACCCGCGCCCTTCGGGACTAAAGGACGCGTGTGTTAGCCATTACGTTACCACGACTTTGATTATAAACAGAATGCTAAATATATCCAAGCGTAGATAATAAAAATATAAGAATAATTTATTTCTATCCAAATGGTATTTGAACGTGAAAAAAGGTATGTAAATCTATACTATCAAACTGCGTAGGCCTAAATATTGAATAAAAACATGTGCTTTTTTCCAACCTACCATTGATTTACTTTGAATAAATACATAGTACGTATTTATTCAAAGTAAATTTGTAAAAGTTTTTAATGGGAGGATTCTTTGAGGCTATAAATAAAAATATAAATGGAGTCTACGTGAACAACAAAAAAAGAAAATGAAGTGAAGCATTTATACAAATAATTATTGTTTTTCAGTAACGCCACAATGACAGGAAAAGGAACAAAATTCATACAGCCTAACCACATGCTTCCCATTGAACATGTGTATATAATAAGTGTCTTATTTAAGTTTATTTGTTTTTCAGGCACTTATCTTTACTTTTTTTTTCTTCGTTACGACTGTAATATAACTTAATTTTGGTTGTTTTAACCGTGGGTCGCATGACGTTTGTGATTAAGCAGGTTGGGCCCTGAAAAGCAGTGCTGTGTCGGACTATGTTTCGGCACAAGAAAATACTGAGTACCAACCTCATTTCGCAAATAGCGGCCACATGTTATTACTATAAATTATTGTAAAAATTAAATGCAATTAAAAACTAAAAATAAACTAAGATATAAATATTAGAAGCTATTATAGATAGTAACAAATTAAAATTAGACAATTAAACTATTGTTTGTGTCGCATTTATAGAAATAATGATTTTGTTCTTCTTTTCGGTTAAATTTGATTAAATATACTTATGTAGTATACACGTGGTTTGCGTCTGTGTAATGTAATGTATCCACAGGAGTAATTCGATGATTTAATAATAAGTTTCGTAATGCACTGCGATGCGATCGGCTTCCTTTAGCTAGCTTCACTCTGAGAGTTCGGGGCTCGATCTATCTATTTTTTATCTGAGATTAAACGTTAAAAATAAAACACAGCCAGTTTGATTAAGAGCTATCCATTATAGAGATAGGCGCACATATTCTCGTAAACAATCTCGAATAGCATCAATCTTGAAGTTTACAGATGACTGGCGTTTCATCACTATTACATACACATCTTAAAGCGAAAACCGCGCGGTGTTTTTTTTTTTTTTTTTTTTTTATTGCAGGAGTTCAGCAGACAGGCAGACGGCCCACTTGATGGATAGCGGTTACCATCGCCTATGGACATTTGTAACACCAAAGGTACTACTAATGCGCTGCTGCTCTCTTGAAGGAGACTGGAGCCTGGTCACTAATGCCGGAACACAACTAAGGGTTATTATGGCGACATACTTTAGACCAGGGGTGGTAGCCATCCAGTCGGGCAAATGCCCTACCACCTGGCTGTGGGTTGTTTTGTCGCCTCTTACGACAGGCCGCCCGGCCGCAGGAATTTGTATTCTTTCTCCGTTCCTGCACGGATAAAACGGTGTGTAACGTATTTTTTAAACATTACCTCTGCCACAATTGTAACAAGAAATAAATGTTTTCTACAATAATTTAATGTATATTTATTTTATATTTTGGTCATTTTTAATCAGTGCCAAGTAAAACCCAATTTGTTATGATGCAAAGAAAATGAGAAGTAAACTTTAACGGTCTGATTCTTTTCCATTAATAAGCTAAGTCAAATAAAACACTTTTAATCACCTTACAAAACGCTGAAGTCTTTTAAATTTTATCCGAGAGTAGCAAGTTATTCCATCATACTCAAAACGAGTCGAATAACGTAATAATTTTTGTCGAAACAGCAATTCACATTTTTTATCACTACTTTCTAAAAGTAAGAAAATGTGTGTGTGTGTGTGTGTGCGCGTGTACGTGTGCCTGTGCCTGTGCCTGTGCCTGTGCCTGTGCACACACAAAATACATACCATGTCATAGGCAAATAAATTTCATTTCATTCCAATAAGACCCTACTAAGTGTGTAAGTATAATTAAAGCAAAACAAATTGCCGATCATTCTTAACACATGACATAAGGTTGTTCGGGTTATAAATGCAATAATAGGCCACAGCGCATTATGCTAATCGGCGAAAACATATAACGTGCATTCAACCGATTGTATTACGTACACAAGGTGGATGCTAATTACTGGCTGAACGCATATTGCAAATAATATGACCCTAGGTGACCTTTGTTTGCGTTTAGACATCAACGCGATTTCAGTGGCTTTTGAATTGGTTTAATGGTACTGATAAGGTATATATGATAGTGGCTGACTGATAGTGATGTTTTTTTTCTAGCTTTGCAAGTGTAATTTCGTTGTGTGGCAGCGTGAGGTAGAGGTTAAATGATACTGTACATCATACATAGCGAGCTCTCTAACCGAAATAATTTTTGGCGTTGTTTCAAATTATGTATACTTTTTTATCATTGACAGATAAAATCTTTTTTGTATTTTGTAATTGTATTGTGTATTCATGTATATTTTTCACACAAATATCTCACAAGTATCTTTATTTCAAAACTAGCTCTGTCAGCGAAACGACGTTTGTTAGTGGAGTTGATATGTTCGTTTATTCCACTGAACCGTAATCATTTATTGGGATCAAAAGTATTCTATGTCCTACCCGGGATATGCGCTATCTCTGTGTCAAGTTTCATTTAAATCCTTTAAGTAGTTTTCACGTGATGCTCTTGCAGACTGATAAAAAATCTGAAAATTGTATTTATGGAATCTGCTTCCGATTGAATTATTGATATTTCTAATTATCTATTGAACTTACAGAATTAGCCTCTTTGATTTTTGTACAAATTTTGCTTTATTATATTACTAGCGGTCTAGGCAAATGTTGTCCTCTCCTGAAAAAAATAAAATCCAAGACTCGATTTTAGTGCGTTCTACCAGTTCCAATTGTGCATCTAAAGCATTATCCAGGGGACCCAGAAAAACACAAAAAAAGAAAATCTTCAGAATCGGTCCAGGAGATTAGGAGGATCCTACCGGTTTCAATTGTGAATTAAAACCGTCCAGGCACTCACTCGAACATAAGCCGTTCTCTATTTCTACGATTCATTTTTATTTATATAGAAGACTAATATTGTTAGTAACACATGTTATCGATTTTCTTCTTGTCTTCCGCTAAATTTCACATGTGTCCAGGATATCCACCCATTAGTCGTATTAATTTTACGATCACCTTAGCTCAAACATGTTGGACGTGCCGGCAATAAGTAGCCTCCAGGTGGCGACTCGAACGAGACTAGTCTGAATTATCTGCTTAAGTTTTATGGCATGTTAGTGTTACCTGGATGCAGCAATATTATGACGTGATGAGAAAATTACCACTTTCAAAGTTTTCGACAAAGAGGAGAGAAGCAGGAATTTGAGGAGATACTTTGTAAATTGCTGCTTATATATTTTTCAATGTAACATAGCTTGTGTATTAGGTATAGTTAGACCTCGAATTTGATAACGATGTTTTCTTTAAATATGCCTATTTAAGGGGAAGGCAAAGGCCACTACTAACATTGAACTCTCTCTATTTTCTTTCATCTTCTCACAATATTTGGGGTCGGCACAATATGTCCTTTTTTCTTCCATACTCCTCTATTCTGGTATACGTCCTCTGTCACAAAACAAATAATCATGCCATCCTTCATACAATTCTTGGATCTCTTTTTTATTTTATACTTTTACATTTATATCCATCTTGCAGTTAAACATTTTCTTTGTCGCTTGACTTTCATCCCTCCTTATTACTCTTAATTTATCAGTCACGGGTGCAAATTTCAAAGATCCCCTTATGTACTTATTTCTCACCTTATCCATTCTTGTAACACCACAAATCCATCGAAACATTGTCATCTCAGCTGAGTGGAATCGTTAGTGTTCTATTACTTTAGTGGCCCATAGTTTTATATTCTGACCTTTTAGTTTCAGTGGCATTAGTTAATCGCATTTCATATCGGTTTCCTGTCCCCCCCCCCCACTTTAGCCAAGCTAAATTTATTCTTCTCTATTTCTTAATTACTCTTCAGTAGTGAACCAAGGTATCTAAAATCGGGGTTTAACTGTAGTGTGGTTGATTATAGTTTAAGAGGTACAGCACTATAGGTTCCACCGAAATCGCATAACAGGTATTCGATTTTGGTTCTATTCTTTTTCAACCCAACGTCCTCTAGTGCTAACATTGTACTAGGAGATGGAAAATAAAATAAATAAATTAGATGTGTAAAATTTCAAATACATCATCCATAAAACTTAGTCAAGTAGTTTTTGAAATGTGGAGCATTTTCTATAAAATGCTTTTCTTAATTATTTTTTCTTTATAACCAAACGTGAAAACATCACGAAGAAACAAACCCATATTGGCATTTATAACATTATTTTGGATTAGGATTGAACTAGTTTTTTGAATTAGAACCTGCTACTATGTCTCATCGTCCAAATACAACAGTGACTTGCCTATAATCGCATCCAGTGCATTTATATCGCCAATTTTATGTTTTCCTGTTAGTGGCCACAGTGGAGGGACGTAGTAAACAACCTCGGGTAAATTTAGCACGTCAACCCTTCAAGCTAGACATCAGGCCAAGTTATTAGGGTCTCGCTGACCCCACCGCACTGTGACACTTGTTTTTTGTCATAAGAATTCTTTGAAGTTACGCGCCTGTGCTCTTCGTTTTTTTGCTAACAAAAGTTTGGCATTTTTACGACTAACTTCGACTTATACTGACAGGCCACGACGTAAAACTTTATGATTATGACGCGTTTCAGATCTTGGAAAATGCTTTATAAGTCGTTTTAAAATTTGGGAAAAGTACTTAAGTTTTTGATGCCTATATCAATAATAATTTTGCCGTCGTCTTGATATTCCAGCGTTTTGGTGATTTCTGAAGATGTTTTTGCGAGAATTACAAATTTAATGTTTTTTTCTTAAATCGTAATTTACTTTCGATTTAATATTTTTTTGTGATTTTTAAACTAATAAATAACAGAGACCGTCCGGCCACAGGAAATTGCACGTGTATTTTTTCTCAGTTCCTACACGGGGTATAGGTGTATTTCTAGTGAATAATGTGTGTAGTGTAGAGGTAATGTAAAACAGTACTTAGTTAACTGTAAGTATTTTGTTGTTGTTGTTACACTAATAAATAAAGAATTTAATTGTCCAATACAGATGTAATTGCTAGATTGTCCGGCGAACGTTCATTGTACCGTCGTCCCTCAGGTGACATTGCGTGAACCAGCAATACCATTGTCTGAATTAGCGCGATATTCGTGTCAGTTATCATTGTATCAGTTGAACTAAATGAGTTGTTTAACTAATACTAGTGAAAGTTAAGCACATGTTGACTTAACAGATTAAAAAAGTAAAATGTGAAACGGCGTTCATTGTCTAAAAAATTTAAATACCTTTTTTTATTGGATGATTTCAGGAGACATGCAAACGGCCCACCTGATCGAATGTGGTTACCATCGCCTATGGCATTTGTTACACTAAAGCTCTTACTAATGTGCTGCCGATCTTTAAAGGAACACTGGAACTTGGCCACTAATGCTGGCACATAATTCAAGGTTGTTATGGCGACATATTCTAGACCAGGGCCTGTAGCTATCCAGACAAGCAAATACCTTACCATCTAGCTATGCGTTGTTTAGTCGCCTCTAACAACAGGCCGCCCGGCCACAAGAAATTGTATCTTTATAAAAACTAAAAAATGAGGCAAGTGTAAACTATGAAGTAAAGTATGGGTTCCGTAAAGGTATGAACGTTCAATGAGTTTGCCAGTTGGCTATAAAATGCGTCAAACTTCACAAGTTTAGTTAACCGCCTTGATGTAAGAGATCTAAAAAAACTTCGTTTAAAAAAACCGACTTCAAAAACTAAAAAACTAAAATGTATAAAATAACTTATTTCTAAAGCTATTATTATTAATATATATTATCTAAAATATCTTAAAGTCGGTGCTTAGTAATTTTCAAAATATAGTAATTTTTATGTTTTACTTTGCACCGACTTCAAGATGTTTTAGATAATATATATTAATAATAATAGCTTTAGAAATAAGTTATTTTATACATTTTAGTTTTTGAAGTCGGTTTTTTTAAACGAAGTTTTTATTTGTTACTTTTTAGTGTCTAGCTATGTATGGGTGGACCTACGAATGGTGCCGCGCTTCTTAAAAAAATAGGTCCCAAGAAACGGGAACTAAAAAATGGTCGTAAAATGAAAACTACTGGGCCAAACTATGTAAAAATTTTAGGGGACCAATTGGAAGCTATTCCGCGTCGAACAAAAAAAGAATCACGTAAATCGGATCATAAATCACGGAGTAATCGGTGAACATACATAAAAAAAACAAAAAAAAGATCCTGACGAATTGAGAACCTCCTCCTTTTTTCGAAGTCGGTTAAAAAAACTAGTAATTGTGCTATAAAGTGGATATTTATTATGCGTGATAACTGTCACGTAGATTTTTAATAAATACCCCAATGGGCATAGAGTACATTAATATAACAGGAAACTTACGGAGTTTTTTTGGTATCTTAAAGTAGTTAAAATAGTGATAGAAAAACATATAGGAGAAGTAATATATTAAACAGTAATTAGAGTAACAAATAAAGTAAGAAATAAAATAAGTAATAAGTGACATCTCGTTAGGTATGGAGTTTATTTTCAAAAACTTATAAATCGCTTAGGAAACGTGCTACATTGATTGTTGTAAATTTAAGACTGAATTTGTTTGGATAATCTCAACAGCTCAGTGAAATTTCGAACTGCCACAAGAACTCCTTTGTTTAGCGCCAGTCTTTTAAGTCTTCTGTTACGTAAATCCGGATTTCGCATGTTGCATATTTGATTGTACGCTATTTTTCACTTAAATATTCATGTACACTGGCTGGACATAACAATCGTACAAAGCCATATTTAAAAATAATAACTCCCCTTGAAATGTAAACCAAACTTCTATGTATGTCATCCTAAAAATGCTTGTGTATCGATCGAACACAAAATTCTAAACCGGATTGGATTGTTTGTTTTAAATTCCTCAAGCATTGTCGAGTGGGAAGTTCAATTTGGACAATATATACTTCGTGTTTTCACTACAAAGGGGTTTACTTTAATTTAAACAAAAGCAGTAAACTTAGCGCGTTAACGAGTGGGTACACAAGTACATGACGCCCTTGGGCTCTCAAGTTGTTGTTCTTGCTTTAAGAGTGTGTTTAATCTATCGAAGGAAGTGGCGGTGCAAATAAACGGGATGGAAGAACTTAAGGTTTGTATATATGTATCTTGTTTGGAGGAACCTATTACCTCAAAATTAGATTATAAATTCATATATATACATTTAAAAATATATGCAATCTCTGTAACGAAAACAGTCGTGTAATTTTATAATAAATTAGTAAACTTTTATAAAAAATAGCTTTTTTCCGGTGGTGGTCTCGCTCGCATAAAATACGATACACAGGTAAACTTTTCAAGTGGGCATTTAGGGCCATATCCTAAATTATTGCTAAATAGCGAAAAACAATGTTCTATCTTCCATGAATTCATTAAATATCAAATTCCGCCGGTCACCTGACCGCACCTTAATTAATCTTTACTCATTGACTGTTTACATTGATTGGAATATAATAACGTGCATTTCGAATATTATTTTTTGACATTTGACGTCTTTGTCTTCCGTGATCATGGCTACTGAAAAGTTGCCGAAACGTCGGAATAATAGAACTCAAAAAATATCTCGCTTAAAATCCTTAAAACGCAGTTTTATTATCATTAAATAATGTAATTCATTGCAAAATTCTGTAATGTACGGCAATGATTTTCTGAGGAAAAAAAACACATACGATGTTTTCGTTTTTAAGTTTTACTACCGAACCCTAAGAATAAATACATAATCTTTTCGCAACACTCAAACAACGTTCAAAATGTGATCGAAGCAAAAATTCTCAAAGATTGTTGGCAATTTCACGCTTGTTCTCTTATTATTTTCTCGTGAGATTTATAAGTGGATCGTGCGAACTTGTGCAGATTGTCGGCCTTTAACGGAAACTTTGATAATAACCGTGTGTAAGTGTTACGCTTTGAGACACGTACGATTCACGTGTGCTAGCGGGACTAGTTAGAAACACGATCATGGTAAGGTTGCAATTAGGCTCTTATGACCTTAGTGGAATACTTGTGAAGCGGTTGAACGAAACTGTTCACGGCAGTTTAGTCGATATTCCATCACATCGAATAATCTTAATTGTCATATGAATTAGATTTAGGTCTATGAAAGAGAGTCTACAATTTTATGGTCAACCGTCGATTTGAATTGGTTGAAGCAACGAAGCGAACTTGTTGTATGCGCAAAACTTTACTCATTCTAAAGGCAATAATTAGTAGAAATAAATAAAATTTCGTTGAATCTAGTTTTTTATTAATCAGTAGGCGCATCGGAAAGAAAGAAAGAAAAAGTTGATTAAAAAAAATAAAGACGTTGTTTAAGCACATTTTGAGAATGTTTACGTCGCGTTTTAGACAAGGTATATTTTTACTATTTAATGGCTTAAATAGTAATTTTTAATTATTATAAAGTGACTAGCTGTCCCGGCAGACGTCGTCCTGCCCGGTAAAAAATAGGGGTTGATCGTAGAGGGTTGAAAATTTAGGGTTGTATGTATCTTTTAATGCTGTATCATAAAAAAATAGAAATTAAAAATTCTGTCTAAAAAATAAATAAAAAATTTAGGGGTGGACTACCCCTAACATTTAGGGGGATGAAAAATAGATGTTGGCCGATTCTCATAGATACCGGATAAGCACAAAAAATTTCATCAAAATCGGTCAAGCCGTTTCGGAGGAGTATGGCAACGAAAACTGTGACACGAGAATTTTATATATTAGATGAAGTGAAATATTTGCAAAGTGGTGATAAATTATAATTATAAATAGCCTATAGAGTAAATAATGAATGATGAAATGAACAAAGTTGGCGGTAGTCTGAATAAAACATTAACAATACTTATTGACACTTATCATACTTGTCTTCCATGATTAGGGTTACCAAAATGTGGCCGAAACGTCGACATAATTAAAATCAAATAAATTACCACGCTCAAAACCGTTAAAACGTGGTTTAATTATGTATATTAGTCGCGAAAACGAAAATACTAAGATTCATGGAGCCGATTGCTAGTAGAAAAGTAACTCGTTTTTTTACATGTTGCCAACCTATTTTTATTTCACTTTACTATATAATAATGTCTTTTTAGTTTTTTTACTATGGTATAAAAATTGAGTGAGCTAATTCACACCTCGCCAAGGTGATATTACATATAACGGATCAACCGTTACCAACCACAAAAACGTTATTTGATGTATATATATAACGCAATTCATTGAACTTATAATGGTTTCAACCACTCTGTTATATATTTCTAACTTAATGCAAATTAGTCCTATCCAATCCTATAATTAACGATCGGTGGTTTCTAATTGAGAATTTACACCGACATTGTTTGCTCTAATAAAACGAGCATTCCTTAAAACTTATAGAATATCCCTACGTATTTAACAAAATAAATGCAATATTTAAAAATGTCTCTGTATTTCGTGACAGCAATAATGGAATACATAAATCTATGAGACAAGTTGGTGTCCGAACAGGGCCAAAGACTGGATACGCCTCCGTCTGGTCTGCCGTCATGCCTCTTGACAACGCATCTTGAAAACCATCCATTTTACTATCGGCAACAGACTTGTCACAACGACATAGAGCTTATTTTGTCACAGTCTAATTCTAATTGTAACTTGGCTTAAGCATTACATGCACCATAAAGTTGTGCATTCGCAACCGGCTTTATTGTTATAGGATGAGAGTTTAATTTGCTAAGATAGAGCTGTAGTGAGTAAAAGCTGCGAATAGTCCCAGTTAATACCGTGAGCGGTCACGTCTCGTTTCCGACGGACATAGTAGAAAATAAATAGGACATAGTAGCGGCAGAAAACGTAGCGCCGTTAAAACGGTTGGCTTGTACGTAGATTTTTAGTCCATTTTTGCTATGGTCATACCATTTGAGTGAATTTTTAAGAAAAAGAATAATATGGTGATTGATGGTTGAAAGAATTTTAATATAGTATGATAAATAACAGTACAGCATTTATTAAAAACTAGATATCGCCGCGACTTTATCCTGCCTTGAAAAAATAAAAATCTAGGACCCGATCCCAGCGCCACCTACCGGTTCCAATTATACATTTAAATCATCCGCGGACCCAGTCAAACACACAAAAAAACAAAATTAGTTCAGGTTCAGATTAGGAGGATTCTAGAACGCGATCACAGTGCCGGTACCAATTGTGAATCTAAATAAACCGGATACCCACTGAAACACAAAAAAAACATCAAATCGGTAACCTCGTTCACAAGCTATGCGTGTAAGCCTTATAAATTAAAATATGTTGGTATATTTATTAAATGATACAGTATTTTTTAGGAAACAACATTATTAGATTCGTTTAATTGATTAAAACTTGTTCATAAATAATATTGATTTTTGTAACAATTACAATCGATAACGCATTAGGATATGTATTACCAATTTATTTATGATTATCCTCTTAAAAGTAAAACATACAATTGGAAAAAATAAGATAAAAAATGAAAACGTATAATATTCTTATAATGCACTAGATATGTGTATGTCTAAAGCTAAGACGAAGTAAATTGTCCATTTTCGTCAAGTTCCAAAAGTTTGGCGAACGGTAAATTAGTGGGTAGCGAAGAAACGGGCCGTTCTGAATTCAAACCGCGCTCCGCTAGTTCCGAAAGCGCTTGCAATTTGACAAGTCATGGCGCCACTGTCGCAGACTGCATTCAACACGGCAGACCGAAATTGATGACACCTCAAAATGTTTTATGTATAATGTCTTAATGTCGATTAAATTTGGATTGAAGATTTGGTGTTTTGGCATTGCTCTGGGAGCTACTATTATAATAAGGACGACTTGACAACTGGTTACATTAAATTCTAATATTTTATATATAAAAAAACAAGTGTTAATCAATCAATCATGTTAGTAATAATTTTAATTACATTTCAAACAATAATTAATTAATTGCGCTATGATTTGGTATTATATTAAATAAGATTTGGTTCCTAATTCTATCTGAATACTTCGTGATTGCAAAGGCTTTTTGTGTATTTTTAGATTTAAACAAAAATATGATATGCTTGTCACTTCGTCCACGCGGGATTCCCGGGTCACAAAATACCGCAGTATTTGAAAAATAATGTAAGCTATCGTTTTAGTAAAAATTGTTTCGGAGTAAGCTCATTTCTACGCACCTGTAAAACTACAAACTGCCTCCGCGAAAAGTCCCGCGGGACTGCCGGGATAAAAAATTATCATAAATTTTATTGCATTAAATTAGCTGTCGACCAGCAAAAACCGCATCGAAATTGGCCCAATAGTTTTTAGGTGAATCCCGAAAAAACAGAATAAAACGACACACTGTCAAACAGACAAGAAATCTAAAAAAAAATGCAACGTTTTCATATACAGACACGGCATGTTTAGACTTTTACAATATTAATTAGATTTTAATTTTAGAAGTATGTAAGTTTAAAGTTGTTATGGAAATATAAAATGGCGTGAATCGCCAACATGCTATTTAACTCTTCTCTTCTCTCTCACTTCTACCTACCTATGACATCATAAGTAGGTACGCTCGTATATAAACCTATGAGGATGCAACGTTCTGTAAGATTATAAAAAGTTGTCGATTTGACTTACACAAGTCCAAATTCTATCCCAGTGAGGGATTGAATTGAGTTGGTGGCGCAGGTGTAATTTTGAGAAAACGCTTGAACGCTGTTTCGCCGGAAATATTTGGAATCACTTTAATTACATATAAACTGTGAAATGCATGTCAGTTCATTTCGGGTGG
Organism: Dendrolimus punctatus; assembly: GCA_012273795.1. NCBI lineage: Eukaryota > Metazoa > Arthropoda > Insecta > Lepidoptera > Lasiocampidae > Dendrolimus > Dendrolimus punctatus. Next base: position 16,059,330 of record CM022540.1, on the reverse strand, counting down.
GAAATGCAATTGCGGGATAGATGAGAACATTTCATGAAGACACAGCGACTTCTAAAATAGGGAACATAATTTGATTTGATTTCTTGTGTGAATAATAATAATGGTTAAATGAAGAAAAAAAATCTATTTTTTTAAATGGTTTTTGTAGATGTTGTATAAGATTTTCACTACAATATATGTTCCAAAATTTAATTTCAGACCAAATATGGACATGATATTGAAATATTTTTTGGGATCATCTCCAACGCAGACTACTATATATTTTTTTAAGTAGCTTATTTTGATTACTATGTATCAACACTAAAATATTCTTAATTTTTAATCTACCGTTTACATGTTAACAAAAAGCAAAGTTTTTATGATAAATATATAAAGATATAAAATAATAATTAAATAAACGCCTCATTCATTAGTATTGTTGTTTTTTCTTACGACACATTTTCGTTAAATTGTGTCTTTAGACGATTAATATAATATCTAACTTTAAATGTGGCTTAAGTTGACTAAGACATTTAAACATTATATAGTGTAATTCATAAAAAAATCCTGTTCATAGTGTACGAAAATTCATTTTTATACAGTGATTTGACATTACGAATGTAATGTCCGCACAATCGCTTGCCAAACTTCGTAACAGTGTGTATGTTTAAGTGCAACTTTTGGTTGGTATTTGTTAATTCCATCATGTGTTTGCTGTTTCCGCACGACGTTCCTCTCTATTAGATTAAGAAAATTCGTTTTCCGCCTTATACTACGTGCAAGTTAAGAATGTTTTCCTGTTTTTCTTCAAGGGACAAAATGGAAAAACAATAGGTACTTCCAATACTACAGTATATTATTTAGTTATATTGCATTTTATCCGTATTTGAAACATTTGTACTTGAGGATTCTCACCTATACAGATAATAAAATTGAAGTGTCTGTTTGTGATGTCAAGTTACCGCGATTTAGTTAGCAATTTTTTCATATTATACGCAAGAAGAACGTCTGAAGAATGCCACATAATAATTTGTTCTCAGCTTTACTGCCCCCTTCAGCATGATTTCGAAAGAACGCGTCAATTCTTATATGTTAACAAAAGCCTAAATATGAATTTTCATATCCAAAAGCCATACAATATACTCCGTATTCAAGATTGTTTAGTGAGGCAAGTGTAACCTTAAGTATATTCTTACCCTGAATCCCCAGGATTCCAGGTTACTTTCTATTTCTTTACCAAATATCATTAAAATCGCTTCAGTCGTTTAGTCGTGAAAATGTACCTGAGCAGAGTTTCTTTCGCATTTGTATTGTTATGGACAAGAAGTGGCATTTTTTATAGCAAGAGTTCAGCAGACAGGCAGACGGCCCACTTGATGGAAAGCGGTTACCATCGCCTATGGACTTTTGCAACACCAAAGGTGCTACAAATGCGCTGCTGCTCTCTGAAAGGAGACTGGAACCTGGTCATTAATGCCGGAACACAACTCAAGGCTGTTATGGCGACATACTCTAGACTAGGGGTGGTAGCCATCCAGATGGGCAAATGCTCTACCACCTGGCACCGCCCGGCCGCAGGAAATTGTATTCTTTTTCCGTTCCTGCACGTATGATATGATCACGGATTTCAATACAAGATAAATAACGATTAAGGTCATAAACATCTTGTGACTATAATCGAGCGATATACAGAAGAATCCATTGCGTTCTTAGCAACTATGCAAGTAATAACGCTGCCAGTATTTATGGCGAGACCGCAACGTGCAGTAATTGCAACTTACGATGATTTGTTGCCAGGCCCGTCTTAAAGTTTCCGGCAGGGCTGCCAACACGGCGGAATTTTACCGTAACATCCTGATTTATAATGTATATGAGTTCCAGCGGGTATCGGGTTTTTTTTTTTTTAATTACGTAACTATTATGAGGAAAACGTAACGATAATAAAATCGTCGTGACTGCTTCCTGTCCTTTCATGAAAGAAGAATAGAAACGATTGCTATAGAGAAGTAAAAAATGCAAATGTAAAATAATAAAGGCGCCCCTTTCGCTGTCTAAACTCCAGCAATTCCCATATATGTCAAAAGCAATTTTTTACTTATATATCAAACATGGGGTATGTAATTGTTAGAAGATGAATGAAGACAGAAAACAAAGAAACGAATAGAATAGAATAGAATATACTCCATTGTACACAAATGCTACATAAAATCAAGAACATTAATATACAAGTATAATCGGCGCCCATGGCGATTTCTTCCAGACAACCTTTGGATGGAGTATAGGAAGGACAACAAAAGTCGGTAGTTGCTAAACCAGCATTCGTACAATAATTTAGTTTATTAATTAATAAATAAATATTAATATATATACATAAATAAATACACATATTATATTTATTATACATACATAACTTCACGTCAGGTCCCTTGCGGGGTAGGCACGAACAACAGAGCGCCATTTTGGCTTATTCTTACACACCTCACTCGCTTCTTTGATATTCATAGTTCTTGTCATGCACGCTCGTCTGTTCTTAAGGCTCCTGATATCACCTTCTGCTAGTACACGATCATTTCGATTTGATCATGGAAGGTGTGTTTCTTACTTCGGTATTACGAACGCGGTTATTATATTATATACATATAAAAGTAAACAATAACACTATAGCTTGAGCACTTTAGTAATCTTTAACTAATCTGTTAAAAGAAGGTAATGATCGTGTCTGCTTGATGTTTAGTGGTAGTGCATTCCAGAGTTGAATGGCCTGGATGGTAAAAGACTTTTCGTAAAAGCTTGTTATGCTGACAGGCGTTTTCAGTTTCAAATTCTCTGACAATCTAAAGAATTATCTAAACAGGCGGTAATATATAGGAACCGGTCATTAGGGGTTATTTCTAAATTATGTCACATATTAAGAGGGGGGTCGACGAAGTGTGACTGTGTGACATTGTGTGATGAGGGTCGGGAGGGCTCCTAAATTTCGAGACGTTACATTTCAAAAGGTGTTACGGAACTGCTGTTTTATTTAATAATTCCTTCATGAAAATTACACAATCCTTGATGTCACACCAGGGTGTCTCATTAATGTGACCAGCTGTGACTAGGACGGGGAGGGGTCAAAAGTGATGAAATTCATATCACTTAATTTGTGTATGACCTCTACGTTATTCTCATAGTGACGGTTTGAGATTTTGCCGTGTTTCCTGTTAAGTAGAAATTTGTTCTGATCGCGTTTTAAAACTGTTTTCGAACTTGCATTTCATTTAATTGTCTTCACAGTACAATTTGTTACTAAAAGGGGGAGAAGGAAAGCTACCAGTTTCAATTAAGGATGCGAATGGAGAGACTCAACTATCAGGATAAACAATGTTGCCTCGTTGCCATTCCCTGTCACTTAAGTTTCTTGGTAATTGAATTTGGATCTATACACTTCACTGTTTGTTGCTCTGCTTTTCTTTCTGAGAATTACTGGCTCATGCCCGTGACTTTTCTAGAAATGTTAGTGATATTTGAACGTAGGAAGCGAAGAGGGACTTTTTATGATTATTTAGTATTGAAAAAATAGGCAAAAGCATTTTATCATTTGCAAAGTGTTGCTTTTGACATAACTCCATCGCTTATTTACTGTGACTAAAAACAAGCTCGAATTAAGTTTTTATAATGTCTATTGTTTACAAAGATGCAACTTAGTTAATGCAAAACTAAAACAAATAAAAACAATGTGTGTGTGTGCAGTTCACACGTAGTAGAAGTGGAACTTCAGACAATATACTCAGAGATAGTTCTTCTCTAACTTTTCTTAATATAAATATAATTCTTTTATCCTATATTCGTCAACATATTATTATCAAAATAAACTTCTTGAGTATCGCAATGAATTATTCACTTTTTTAGTCTAACAAATAATATTATCAGTTTTAATTAGGTCCAAATTGGACCTATGTTTAGTCATCGATCTTATTGATTCTATAATCGATGTTGCACAATTTAAAACTCCTATCTCAATCTTTCGCAGCCTTAGTCTATATATTTTTTTTAGGGTCGCTTGTTCGTTTCATCGAGTTTCAAATCACAACGATTCTAGAGAAGTTTCACTTCAAAAATACATAACTCCTTCATCCACGAATGTCGTCATTCGTGTGAGCCAAGTTTCAAGGAATGTCTCACTTTATAAATTGTCATTGCTACATTTAGATATATAACAAAGTCACTTGACGTTTCTAGGCGCGGTATTTAATTTTATTTTTATTTCGACTTTTCAGTCGCTTTTATGTTTTAATTATATGTACTAATTGCGAAAACTAAATTTGACACTGGTTACATTTATATACATACTAGCTGTCCTGGCAGACGTCGTCCCGCCCGGAAAAGCTTCAATCGATATGCCGACAGTAGCGCCACCTACCGGGTCCAATTGTGAATCGACTCAGAAACCTTCCTTGACTCATGCACAACAACTTTGCTAAAGATCATCACATGATCAATGTATTAGTTTACGCTTATATATTAGGACATACAGACAAACATTCATTTTTATATATAAGAGAAGATTAACAGTAATATTGTTTAATAAATTATCTCAAATAAAGTAGTCAAAACCTTACTTCCCCTTCAAATAAGCAACACATTCATTCAGTATAAATAATGTCAAATATACATTAAATCCCGCGCAAGTGAGTCTTATTTTATAAGCTGCGTTATTTATGGTCCCATTTATTTTCACCTGTACTTTTGCTCCGAGCCTTGGTTTGGGACCTTTAGAGAGGGTCCAAATGTAAGAGACTATGCACAATTAATGAAATTAAAGCGTAAGTCGAGCGAGAACCACTAGCGAAGCAAGACGTATGTTTTACAAGCGGGAATCTTTTAGTGACGGACTGCACGTTTATTGAATTACGACCTTCTGCATTACATTTGGACTTGTTGTGTTCGGTTATATTCGTACCTGTGTTATACGTGTTTGTATAGTTCTAATAAACTCTATAGTAACGGCATTTTAATTAGAGTCTCGCGGCTCGTAACAATATATTCTTTTTGAGCTATGATACATTAATCCATCTCTTCTTTGGTCTACTTTTACATCTTCCGTTTCATCCCTCCTCATCGCATACCTTCTTATAACCAGGATGGAAATTATGATATACATAATTTACACTAATGAATAGTTATTACGTGATTATGTATGATTGTAGATACTAATGTGCTATGGTACATAAGCATGAATAAATGATAATAATGGTATGGTTAAAATCCCTATCCCATAGACAAATTAAACTAAAATGTGTTTATTCATAAAAACCTAATATTATGATTTTAGTGATATTGCCAAGTCGAGCACTCTCGAGCTCTTGTGTAGCATCTTGTACATGATCGAATGCTAATGCGCTGTCTGTCACTCACAAATTAGTTTCATTGTACTCCTGACTGAATTTGGACCAACGATAAAATGTTATATTTCAAATTGTGACTGCAGCTCGAGCACCTTAGCACGGGGCTCGATCGGAGCCCAATAAAACACCTCATTCTATGGAGATCCGGCTTCGATACGATCTTTGCCCCTCACACTTTATTGGCTAAATAATACCGCTTTGTCCCTTGTAATTGTTTCCCTTTTCGAGTCTTTGTCTCGATTATGCTCGAGTTTATTAAATGCTGCCTTGTACCCTTGTTTGTGTTTGATATTTGCTTGTTTGGAATTTATACGGCCTTTATTAAAATTGTCTTTAAAGTACTTTGATTTATGTTTTTTTTTTGTTACACTACATAATTATGTGAGTCGTCTTGTTCTATTTATTTTATTGCTTTGTTTTATATTCGTTTGTTGTTGATTAGCTTTTCGGTATAATAAAGATTTCGTTTTAACGATTTTTGAAGCGAATGCTATGAAATGGAAGTGATTTCATCAGAACATCTCCAGTCTTTTTCTGCTTAAAATATTAGCAACTTTGATGCTGCTAATATGTAAAAAGTACTTTCAATGAAATTTCTTTTAGATATGGGATATTTCTGTATGCTTGTTTACGTGGTCTAGGCAAGTGACAAAATTAGTCGACATTGTTTTAAACTACCTTTCGTCGTATATAGAAAGAATGAAAACATCTATCATCTATTTAGAACTACATTTATACATTAATACTAAAAAACCATAAAAATCATAAAGATGAGTTCTAAATTAAGTCTAGTTCAGCAGATTGCTGGTTGTTAGCCAGCGCTGATCTTCCACTAGGGACATAAGATATTGTTACGAGTGCGGTACTCAAATTAAAATGTCGTTGGAATTACTACATAATTTATTAGAACTATACAATCACGTATAACACGGCTACAAATATAACTGGACGTCTTGCTCGTATCGTAATCGTTGCTTGACTACCTCACCCCTCCGTTCGGGCATTGTTTTATACTAAACTATACGATAAAACAATCGACCGCGTGGACTGAATTTTCCAAGAAAACGTAATCTGCACAACTGCGGCCATAAACGAGTACAATAAAAATAGGAAGTTTTTCTTAATTACAATTTTTAAACACAAAGTAAACAATAGAAGTCCAAATTCGGAAAGGTAATAAACTGCAAGTGTGCATTCACTTTGTCGACGTGTAACAATATATATAAAATCTGACATACACTTGGGCGATATTTGTTTGATATTTTCAATTATATACTCATTTTAAATTCAACAAAAGATATAATATGACGTCAGAATTAGTACGATAGTCACAAACTGCTCATAATTTGCTGGTACTATATATAAGGCCCGAACACACGTGTCGCTGCCAACGAAACTGTTTAGTTTAAACGCGCCATCTATTGGCCACCTGCGCTTCCGATCTACAATGCGGACATGACCGTAATGTATTGTACGGTACTTAAACATCGAGGCAGTAGGGTTGATATATAAAGCTACTCTAAACAAAAATATATATTTGCCCTGGACTAGATTCCGTCTCTTTAGGATAATAATGAAGTCGCGATCTTTATACTTATACTAGCTGTGCCTGCAGCTTCGCTCGCGTTAATATTGTCCCACGGGTAGCAGCCTATGCTCTATTCCAGACTACAATCTCCTTCATAAATTTCATCCAGATCTGTTAAGTCGTTCTGACGTGATTGAGTAAGAAACATCCATCCAAACGTTCGCATTTATAATATTGTTACATGCCGACGAATGCAAATGCACACCTGCCTGCCATAAAGAACAGTTTATTACCTTCCCGCATTTGAACTTTTCTTTACTTTGTGTTTAAAATTTGTAATTAAGAGAAACAGTCTAGTGTGTATTGTAATCTTTTATGACAGTCGTTAGACAGGTGTGTCGAAATAATTCTTGGAAATTATTGTTTTGCTACGACGCATATTGTATTTGTGCAGAATAAAAGGAATGCCCGAACGGAGGGGTGAGGTAGTCAAGCGGGGATTACGATAAGAGCAAGACCTACATTCGATAAGCTATATAGTGACGGACTCTGCGCGTGTCATTAAATTTTGCAGTTTGTACTGGTTATACGTGTTTGTTGTTTATACGTGTTTGTTTATTCTAATAAATTCTATAGTAATACCAACGGCATTTTGATACGAGTCCCACACTCGTAACAATATCAGTAGGTATAGATTAGACTTCATTAGACGGTTCAAACAATTCGGATAAATTTAGTTGAAACTGCTGAACATATAGAATGACACTTGACACAGAGCAATACTTAGGATAGTTTTTATCTCGAAAATCACATGGTTTCCATGGAATAGACGGATTCGTAAAAAAGATGATGCTGCCATTGCGATGTGGATAAACATGGCTGTAATTCAATAAGAAATACTGTCATGTTGCCCATATGTAACTCATTACGTATATATAGTTATTTATTATTTAGTAATTAGTTACGTAGGTATTTCAAATCAGGTTGGCTGCGACTTTATGTTTTGTTGTGCAGTTGTCTACACTATATTGACTTAGTTTCTTTGCAATTGTCGTGAATTGAACAACACAAAAGTATTGAAGTATATAATATACGTATTACACCAAATTTATTTTTTATGTACTTAACATGAGCTACTACTAGGGTTTTTCATGCGGAATAACCGCGGGGAAAACTTTGTCGACATATTTTGAGTAGTTTTTAGTTTATTTTTAATTTTATATTTAAACAGTTTAGTATCATTAAAACGTTTCAACCCTAGACATGCATTAAGGCTATGGACTGACTGGGATAATGGGGTAGTCTCTGGTAATACCATTAGGAGCTTTTTGGGAGGTATCTCTTTTATTTTCTTGTGATCGAATTATCTGATCGCTAGTTTCCTTATAGCTCTAATAAAATAATCATTGTTTATTTCTTTAAGTATTTACTATCTTCAATATACTTGTTGAAGTATTGTTGGCTTAGTAGCTAACCCATGCGCGTTTTATCCTAATGACATGATTTGCAATCCTGTCGGGAAATTATAGCTTAAAGACAATTTTCACCGGTGGATCCTATTTATTACAGATTAAATAATTGTGTTTCCATTTTCATATCAATTTATAATTTTTTAGACTTACTACATGTGCATAACTAATACGTACTAATAAACTTACAGATATAATTAGTCCATGTAAGTAATACGTGTGTGTTTATTTGGCAATTATTTAAAAACTAAAAAGATTTTAATTTTTAAATTGAATAACCAAAATCAAATAAATTACCGCGCTTAAAACCGTTACAAAGTAGTTTTATTTTATTACTGAATTTTTATTTATTAACGAATATTAAAAAATATTTTAAATCGTAAATTACGCGATGCATAAGGTAATTTTGAATAGTTTCAACAATACATACACAAAATAATGTCACAACAACACTATTTGGAAACTTTCATAAAACGAAGAACACATAAAATGTCGCAAATATACAAGTCACTAATGTATATTTAAGGTTAGATAAAAATAGCTCCATAAAAGTCACGTGCGAGCTCGGCTGCCGTGTCAAATGCTGTCTACTTGTAATATCAATTTCGGATATTGGCGGTGGAAGTGGCGACCGAACCGGTTCGCATACAAATTTCTTAGCTTCACTTACATTTTTTGAATACGATGTTCCGCTTTATTAAACGTAATGCGAGAAGTGGTTGGTTGAACATAAGTGCCACTGAGTGCTTTTGTAGTATGCAAACGTAAGCACATTTTATATTTGTATAGGGTATTGTTTTATACTGAAATCGATTCCAAAAAACGACAATGAAAGGGTCATTGCACTTTAATTAGAATTTGCATACGTAGATTAAGTAAGCCTATAAGATGTGGCAGCGTAATGGCTAGCGCACGAATCCCAAACTTAAAGGGCGCGAGTTCCATCCCGGCCGGAACGCATACACCAGTTAGTCAGTTTTGCGATCTAATGTGCATATTGCTACATTTACCACGTGCTATCTTTCGCCGTTTCTTCTCTCCCAGCCATAACACGTTGCGAAACGGCAGTAAGATAGCGTAGGCCGCCGCGAACCGCCGATCCCGGTCCGCCGGGATCCTTCCCCTCGGGCTTTATATTACCCGTCACCCGTTCTCAATTAGTTCATTGTGTCACCCTATGGCAGGCATCATTAGATTCATCCCACTCTCATGGCAACAGTCCAGCCGAGGTAAACCTCCCTAGGGAGCTCCCACAAGCAAGTTGCCCCCCCGGGCTCGAGCACCTTCGCCTTGCGAAGGCGCTCGCCCCGAAAGCCCCGGTAAAGTTTTGAGGTCTTCGGACCAACAACATAAAGTCAAGTCAAATAAAAAAAACACGTGCTAACAACATGAAGGAAAACATTGTGATGCAACCTGCACATCGAGATAACCGATGTGTCAAACCTGGTGGCCGCCTTGGACAAGCGTGGCGGTTTTACTGTCCGTTTCCCTATAATGAGAGGCCCGAGCCCAGCAGTGGGATATTTATGGGTTGATGTTATTATATAGTAGCTTAAATGTAGAATGTAAGGATTTAATTAATATAAAAATAGAATAAAGGTATGCGTGGACGTAGCAATGTGAAGTTTCACTACGAACATTCGCATCACCAGACTTGTCATAAGAGTTCAATGTTTTCATTTTCTTATTTATCAAGCAAGTTATTGAAAGTGACTGTTTCCAAGGCGTGCCTTCGTTCGTAGAGTATTCAACTCAATCCCCATATTCGACTACCAAAAATATTATTAATTCCTTATTATTTATAATCCAATAGTGTGTTTACAAAAGTTATTTCTGTGCACAACAGTTTGGTGGTGTGGTCAGTTAGTTTAAGAATAATGTGTATAATAATTTTATTGATAAATATTCAACATGTGAAAGTATTTGGTTAGAGTAGCTAAACATTTTTTTGTGTTGTTATGCGAAAACCTTTACGATTGAAATTTATTTTAATTTATGCAGAAGAAAATATTTTATTCCTTAATGCCAATGAAATGTTTAGACCTCAGCAAACAAATAATTGAAAATACACGCGTGAATCTTTTAAAACTGCTTTTATCCCCATTTCTCCCGTACACACACTTGTCACTTGGTTCCGATATGCTTCACGCTCATATCCTTTAATAATAATAATAGTGACAGTTCGCGTGACTGCGTGCGTTTTGTCAATCGTCACGCGCGTTGCATGGGTACGACGAAATTTAGGTAATAGCGTAATTTTAGAGCTCCCTGTTCTAGGGTTGTGATGAGATAATGATGTTTATGTTATATTTTAATTCCCTTGACATTTTACACATTTGAGCGTTTTTTGTTATTTATAGTCTTTACTAGTATGTGTATGCAATGAGGAAATATAAAAGTCACGTTTCAAAAGAAAGAAAAACTGTTACATCGACAGGTACAAATGTAAATGGTACACTAAGAAAGGGATGGATGTATTGTGTGAAGGATGATATGATGATTTGTAATCTGACAGAGGAAGTGTGTCAGAATGGAGGAGTGTGAAAGGAAGATCCTAAATAACTAGGAGAAGGTAAAAGAGATGGACTTGGAGATAAAACCGGTGCGCAAGCTAAAGTGAAATGTACATTATATTGTGTTCAGTATAAACTGATTAAAATGATAATATTTGAGTTGTTGGTTAATAAGTGTTATTCAGTCATTTAGTTTCTATCGCGTTTAATATAAACCACACAAATCATAAAATCACACATTATTACTTCTACGCTACGTACTTAATTAAAAAATCCAGAAATGTTCAGTTACATACGTCTTAATACGTAAAAGACAAGGAGTCTTATAAAACAAAAAATCTATGGCCTTGCAGATAAGTAAGCATTAAAGGTAGCGCAATAAGCAGGAAAACCTAATACAACGACCCGAAATTATAGTGGTATTGAATTGACTTTTCCAAAGTATCATATTGCTACACAAGCGGCGCCATAATCGGAGCTTCTAAGCTCACAATATATAACGGTGACAGTAAACAATATCGGTTTATTCAAAGAAGAGAAAGAAAATAAACAAACATGTTAAATATTCTTACTTCTATTTTGAATCATACTAGAATAAATTACTCCCTAATAATATCTAACTGGCAATACTTCATATTCAATAATGTATGCGAGAAATCCAATACGGAGTCCAATTTCATTCAAAATTTAAAACGATCATAAACTAGGCAATCGATTACTCCCAAGTTACTCGGGGCACGCGACGCTCGCAAATCACACAGTGTATGCCCCAGGACGTTCTCGTAGGAGGAGGCGACGTTTTATCAATATTACTTTGATTAATTTTTTGCAGAAATGCCCACAAAAACAAACATCCAAACGAACTCAGTTTAACGTGTGTGGATATTACTGAAAGGCGATGTCGAAATATTTAAATCGATTGTTTCAATTGTTCAAATATTTCGATATTTTTCTATAGAAGTCTACGGTCTCGAGTTGGAATTGGTACGACACCACCATTTACGGAAGCGTCGATGAATCATAAACCAAAAGTCGCATTACATACGAGTATGAATCACGACTGGTCTCTTCCGCTATCGAGTCCATCAGAAAAGTCTCGATTGTTCAGTCTAGAAGCGAATCGATAATTGGCTCGAATGTAATTTTAAGCCGATCGTGATGCTTTTGATTGTTTAAACTTCTGGAAATTCTCATTAATAATTTATGCGTCTGATCGAGATATACAACTTTCTAAAAACAATCTGTGAATCAATACGAAGCGATAAATGTATTTTAAAACTGGCATTGCAACACTAAATAGAAATGTTTATTAATTTATGAAAGTTTATAAATGGAAGGTGTTGCACTGGTTGCTAAATGAGCACAATAACCGCAATGCAACGATGCCGCAGTCGGTGCTGCCAACTTATAAATAAAAGCAGTGTAGCGTTCTTGGTAGTTTGTAATTATTTCGGGAAGTTATTGTTAAAATACTGTTCTGATTTAAACAGTTGCAGTTTTATGAATCGTTACAAAAACGTGCTGCCGGTTTGATGTTTTTTTAAATTGTTTTTGATATTGCATTAAAGATTTTAAGTTTCTCGCATTAATTTTATAGAGATTATACCAAAAGCTAATTTCAATTATTTATGATTCTATAATGTATTGACAGTAATGGTTTCCAAGTGACCTAAACCAATATGCAATGTGCATATTATTTTTGTGTGTACGTGTGCTTGTTCTTATGTATGTGAGTGTAAAAAATTATAAACCAAGTCATTCTTTGACAGACATGTCATAAAAAACCAAATACAAAACTCTCAAGAGTAATGGCCAAAGAAAGGTTCTTTTTAGACGAGACGTTAAAAATAACACGCAATTCAAGCCCTGAGCGAAATAACGGCCCGACGTTCAATATAAAGCACTTGTATAACCAAAAACTTTAGCACATAATGGATACGGTTTATGCATTAAAAACTTCTCACTTGTACGCTGGGTGTTATGAGTTTTTTATTCAGTTAACGCTTCGGGATACCTTCGAAACTTTCATATTCGGTGCGAAGTGTTTTTGTTAAATGTTTTTTTATGAAGGTCTTTCAGCTTATCGGGATCCGGTGGCTGAAATATATCCAATGTTTCGTCATAAACGGTTTTGGGGAGCTTTTTTATTGAAACTGGTATTTATGCAAATTTGCAATGGTATTTAGTGATATATTGTATGTTGAAATATTTATTTTAAGTCATAATATGTCCAAAAGTATGTTGTTTTATTCTAGATTATTATGTGTTTGACATTGAGATTAGAGTAAGTTTGTAGCTTCTTTAAGAATGCCCTAATGAGCCTACAAATTTACTCTAACTCATTATGAATAAGACCGCAAATATTTCATTTTTATATTGTTTATTTGTATTTCACATTTTATTGATCGATTTAATGACATTACGAAATAATAGAATATATATACTTTATTGCATAACATTGCGATACAGTTTTCAAAAGTTTAAAATAATAGGCGGTCTTATCACTAAAATCAATGTCTTCCAAATAGCCAGATTAAGAAATATTTATATTGATAATGTATTAAAATATTATTCTGGGTAAATATATGAATACTATGAATTATTTTAGTAATGTAGGTAAGTCTCAGTTATTATAATTATTTGCATGATGATAAGGATGGTTAACAGGCATAACACGTTGCGAAGCGGTGTACATAGAATAGGAAGTAAAATTAAATTGTACCTTCTCTTCATCTCTTCATGTATATAAGGTACAATTTAATTTTCAAGAAGTGTTCTCCAGTGGAGCTTATTTTAATAAAAACTTTGAAATTTGAATTAGATGTAATTTTTGTCGTATTAAAAATAAGATGAATGCGTTTATCGGTCGAAATTCGTATGTAATTTTTGACATCCAATCTTGTTTCCCGGAAATAAATAAATTTGAATTTATTTAATTTATATTAAATTAAGTAAATTTATTGTAATATGCTATGTGCTACATATTTTATCTTTCTAAATTCCTGCTCCTATTGATTGATACACCTAAATAGAGCTCAAAAGTTTTTCTTCGCGTATTTAATACATAACTACATAATATGTTTACAAAAATGTTCGTAACAAAAAATTTGAAAACGTATGTTTTTACCTGTATCTAGATTACCAGACTTATTAATAATATGTTCTAGCTCACAAAACCCATAAACCGCGTTGCCTATTTTCTTTCATACTCAACCCGGTTGAAATTGGTTTAGGTGCGTTCACCCGGCTTACCTTGTTTTAGTTGCGGAGATAATATCCGGTTATTACAACCTGCTATAGCTTTGAAACGGTCTAGGCTTTAAGTGCAAACCAGATTTTCTTAGACATTATAATACATTACCCACACATTTGCTTTTGTAAAACAGCTGCTTATGGTGAATATATTATATACTACCTAGTGTTGATAGAGTATCAAATAGGTTTTACTTGCTATATTTGTATAGTGTTATTGCTATTTATGTTCAGGAAATGATTATATAGCCATTAAAAAAAATATCTCTGACAGGTGACATTGTCACAATGCGTGATAAAAAAAAGACCTGTTACAGTTCCCGCAAGATTAACGCCTCAAAATATTTTTATTATTTTTATCACATAAGTTTAGCAGGCAGTTAGACGGCCCACCAGATGGAAAGCGGCAACCAGCGCCTATGGACATTTGTTATGCCATGTGTCACAATATGCTACCGCTCACTAAAGGGATACTGGCTTGGCCACTAATATCGGAACGCAACTTAAGGTTTTAAGGGCGACATACTGCATTTTATACGTGCAGGAAAGGAGAAAGAATACAATTTCCTGCGGCCGGGCGGCCTGTCGTAAGAGGCGACAAAGCGACCCATAGCCAGGTGGTAGGGCATTTGCCCGACTGGATGGCTACCACCCCTGGTCTAAAGTATCTTATCTATCTATCGCCATAACAACCTTGATTTGTGTTTCGGCATTAGTGACCAGGTCCCAGTCTTCCTTAAGAGAGCAGAAGCGCATTAGTAGCACCTTTGGTGTCGCAAATGTCCATAGGCGACGGTAACCGCTTTCCATCATGGAAATGTGGGTCGTCTGCCTGTCTGCTGACCTACAATGAAAAAAATACTCTAAATAAAGAGTGGTAGCCATTCGGATGGGCAAATACAATACCACCTGGCTGTGGGCAGTTTTGTCACCTCTTACGACAGGTCGCAGGAAATTGTGTTCTTTCTCGGTTCCTGCACGTATAAAAGTATGTAATGTTGGAAAGCTTTAAAACTACAATTAACTTTGTCCGACTTAAGGGTCCTTATTAATCTTCAAGATTATTAAACTAATTGATTGAAGCCTTTTCGTGTGTTTGGATAATATCAATGTGATCAATGTCAATAGCCACTCCACTAGATTGGTATCGTCTTACATTGTCTAATTAGGGATTTATGCGTTAATCAACCTAGGGCATACATTAGTGGATTACTGTTTGATATTTGATGAAGTATCCTTTGTTGTAATTTACATATCTTAGCTGGTTTTGATTAATTACACAAATATTGTGTAGAAGTTTTCATCAAAGTTGTCTTGGGAAGATACGAGACAATATGGATAGACTTCTGGTGCCTGGGAAACTGATTGAAAGCAAGAGACCTCGCGGTAGATCTTCAAATTGATGGATTGAGATTGCTGACCACCTGACTATGTCAATAAAGACAGCTATTATTCACCCCCATCAAAGTCACGATCCTCAGCCATGAGGGAAGGACTTAGAAGAAGAGATTGCGTAAGATGCCGTTTAGTTGACGGACCGCTGTAGTATGTAGGATGAAAAATAGATGCTGACCGATTCTCAGACCTACCCAATATGCACCCAAATTTCATGAGAATCGGTCAAGCCGTTTCGGAGAACTACAGACACGAAAATTTTATATATAAGATTAGAAAGAGGTAAAGTTTGTGAGTTTGGATGTTTGGGATAATCTCCGGTACCACTGATCTGATTTTACACATCATCGTACGAAACACTGCAAGTGCTTTCTGCGTTTATTAATTAATTAAAGGTTACAAAGCTTGATATGCGTGTGGGCTTGTGTGCGTGTGTGCGTGGTTTCACCTGTATTTTTAAAGACGCCCAGCGATGTGAACACGGATCAGCTAGTTATCCATAAAATAAGCAAACTAGCTTAGCTTGGGAGGTGCAATGTGTGCTTTTGTGTGCCGATTTAAAAAAAAAAGAAAAAGTTCGATGCGATGATGAGATGTATTTTTAAATTGCTTTAATGTACAGACAAGACCTGTTTAGAAATGTATAACATTAAAGATATCTCAAATAATCAAAGAAAACGCGGATCTCTGTTTTTCTACGTTCATCCGCAACACAATGCGTACTACATATAAGTATATAAATTCATTTCTGTCAAACAGGATTTCACCCTCAAATCTTGTTTTTCCCGTCTCAATGGTTGAAAGAGGGCCCTTTTGATAAAAGATAAAGAATTCAGCGTGCCCTGTGTTTGGCATTAGTATGGATCCACAGATACGTTTGACATTTTTGTTTCTTTTATGATTTCACTAATGGACGCCCCGCTGCTTTATTCGCATGAATATGGCTTAATGTACTAACCAAAATGAAAAGAAAAGTATTCCGTTATATTTTCACCATTTAAAATCTTTATTCGTCTTGTTAATACTAATGTGACTTTATTTCGATTTCTTAGATGAATGTTTTCTTTATATTTGCCTAGCTTTTATTTGAGGCTTCGCTTGCGTTATTGTTAATTTTGAAGACAGAGTGGAAGACCGGCCGTTGAGAATCCCACAAGCACTTTCATCATCATCCGAGCGTTAAATCCCGGTTGCGTTCGGAGCGTTCACTCCAACGCCCAGGGTCCGCTTTCCTACTTTTTCTAGTCCACTTCGCGCGGTCTTCGGCATCCCCCGTTTTGAGACCATTGGCACGCATGTCATCCTCTACGACGTCAAGCCAACATTTCTCGGGCCTTCACCTCCGACCGGGACCTGGCGGAGGTGGAACTAGACATTTGTTCCCCAAATAAATAGCCGGTCTCCGTAAAACGTGGCCGTACCAACGTAAGCGACACTCTTGCAGTTTGTTTCTATGTCACTAATATGAAGACTACGATGCGGGAGTTTCTAACACGGTCTTGCCGCGTCACTCCACACATCCAACACAGCATATTCATCTCCGTGACACGCAGTTCTTGCTTGTGTCGCTCAAGTACAGGCCACACTTCACTGACATACGAAAGGACAGGTCTAATGATAGATTTATAGACCTGTCCTTTTAATTTGACCGGCATTTTGGGGTCACAAATGACACCTGTCACCTCACGCCACTTTAACGAGGTGTAATTCGCCATAGCCGTATACCCAGGGATAGTACGTAAGCAAGGTTGAGTTGGACTCCGATGGCATGCTCCGACCTATCAGCTAAGCCACCCTCGTGTTCGGGAATTGAAAAGATTTCCGATAACCCTCATGACGGCGGCTCATTGAGCTCCACTTCTTGCAGACTGGGTGTTGCGCCCTCTGCGTATTTCACTGGGCACGCGTGCCCGAACACATCGCAGTAAGTCCTACACGGCTTCGGTAACCTCTTGGGCCCGGAGCTAGGGCGCAAATGCATTGTCCCTGAGCGTTCAAAAAAACTGGTTATGTAGGCTGTGAAATGGGTATGGTTTCAAAACATGCATATTGTTGATAACTTCCAAACATTCTATTTTTATTTAAAATAAGTAGTATTCATTCTATTATAAATATTAGGTTCTACAAAGCGCAGCAAAGAACCAAAATAGAGTCACTATAATAAAAACAGTAGGAGTCAGTCGAATGCTCCCCATGGGGCACGTTATGAGCTTGAACTACGAATATTATTAAAACTTGACATTAAGTTTTAATTAAAACTACAGATAATATAATACACAATTCTCTATTTTTGATGTAAACACTTGTATATTAATTTTGTTTTGCGATAACTTAACGAGCGTGCTATTTTCGATGAGACGTCGCGTTTAATTTTTAAGATCCTGTAGCAATTTCGGCTAAACGGAAATTTTATGTTTCTTTATATCTATGTGTATATCTCTGTCTGTCTTTTTGTATGTCACAGTCATTATATGAGAAACTGCTCCGCTTCTATATAGATTAAAGATAAGTGTATTCTGCATTTTGCTACATATTTGTGTGTTAAAAACGCGAAAAAACTAAATGTTGTAATTAATATCTAGAGGCCATTCTCGTAAACTTATATCAAGAAATAAAAATTGTTTTCAGAGTAGTTCAGATTATTGAAAAATATGACATTTTTTACAATGTCATATTTTTCAATAAATTGACATTTTACAATGTGCAAAGACATTCATATCATGCGATTTTTTTATCGCATATGCGTACACTTTCATTGAAATCATAACGTTAGACCTATATTATCTCTCGATAAAAAGTCATAGTGTGTGCTTAGCCTTATTGTTTGTACTAGTGCAGGAAGTGGGAATAAAAGTAACAGCTGTTGGGTTATAATACTAATTAATGAGGCAGGTGCCCCCGTCCCAATATTCGAAGATAGAGACAGGAACAGGCGGTAACATGCCACCTTCTTTCTGGATGCTTATTTAAAATAATGTTACGAACTACAGGACTCGAAATGTCACTGGAATTACTGTAGAGTATATTAGAACTGTACAAACACGTATAAAATAGGTACAAATAAAACTGGATGCAACCAGTTCACACTGCACGATTCAATATCGCGCGCAAAGTCCACTACACACGTCTTACTCGTATCGTAGTCATTCGGGCATCGTTTTATATTAAACTGTATAATGAATAAAGAATCGCGTTGGCTGAGCTAATCCCGCACACTTGGCAAGCTTCGACGGCCATATACAAGTTCAATAACAATAGCATGTTTTCTGGATTAAAAATTCTAAACACTAAGGAAACAAAAGGATACCTAAATCAAAGAAGGCAATAAACGGCGTTTTACTTCATGCAGGTGTGCGTTCTTTATCGGTATGTAACAATAATATAAAACAACAGATATGCTGTTATACTATCCTCAGTGCAGCTTTTATGTTCTATAATATAAACGCGTGGTTTATGTCAAATTAGCTGTTGCCAGCATACATTATGCAGTAATAATGCTGCTACGTATTCTAGGCAAATTGAGATAAATTGTTGACATTAAACGCTCATATGGGCCAACTAATATTTAATATGGCTCCTAGAACTTTATTAGCTGTTGTTTTTCTTTTCATGAAAGCTTTTTTATCATTTGTCTCGTAAATAAAGGTAATTATTGCCAAGAGTGTAACTCGTCATAGATACTATATGATCCATGATGCTATTGTATATGCATGTTCTAGTATATTGTATATGCTAGTTTTGTTATTAATCTTAACAATGAAATCTTATCAAAGATCTTTGCAGAATTTTTGATTTTTTTAAACTGTAGATATATAATTTTTCTTTATAATAGAGAACAGCTGTCGTAAATGAATTTTGAATTTTAAGCAAGAATTGTGTTTTATGTATAAAAATTCAAGTGATTAGTTATAATGTATCTACCATTTGTTTTACACTAAGAACCTCATTGTTTGAGGTTAGTAAGAGATATGCAATACAACTGGGACTGAAGTCTCTGTTTTGTTCATCGTTTTCCTATTATTTTAGATCGATACAATATCTTCTTTTTCCATACTCCTCTATTCTGACAGACGTCCTCTTTCACACCATAAATTATAATGTCATCCCTCACACAATCCACGCGGAACCAAAACAAGGGGTCTGATTTTCGCTTGGTTCCTATAAAAATTGTTCTAAAATTTTAATATTTATAAAAACTAACATTTAAAAAAATGTAGACTTTCATCAAAGCTTTTTAATAGTAGATGCATATACAACTAGACTTTATTAGCCTTCTCAATTGCCAACCTACAAAGGGACTTCCCAATTGTAGTCAAATGAAGATCCAACTGGCCCACAATAAATTAATTTGGCATACACTTCGCCCCTTCATTTGCAGTCACATGTACGGCGACTGTGTCGGGAGTCGGCGCCTCCCGTTCACAAGGCACCGTTTATTAATGGGGCAGGTTGTTGACTTACTTACCATAATGATTGAAATTAGGGATAGATGGAGAGTGTAGCTCGTATTCTACAACGTTTGCTGCACGCAATTACCCTTGAATAATAACAGCTGCAATTATTTTGGATTCAGTTGAGGAACCTGCATTTGGTTTAAGTATTAGTTTTGTCAGAGTTTTTTTTTTGTAGTCGCGTCAGTAAGTTTTAAAAGACAGCAACATGTTGACGATGCTTCTGATATTGCAAAAACTTTTAAAAAAGAATTAGCTTGGATTTTCCCTATTAGTAGATAATATCCGTGTGCAGTCTTCTCCACAACGTTTTATTCCCCGTCAGCACATAGCCAGCTTTATCACTATACAAAGACTCACAGCCGCCTTAACTTTGTTTTCTTGTAATTTAGTCACAATTTTAACGATTACTTTTGTTATTATTTTTTGAACAGTAATTATAAACTACTTATACTATGATATTAAAGGTATGCAAATTTGCTAAATACTTAGAAGTAACAACATTCAATTAAATGTGACAATTTACCTACTCTGTATATGTCTTCTGCCAGAATAAAATGTACTGTTAACATTTGTTCCAAATACTGCCACCAACTATTCTACTGTTGTAATA
Organism: Dendrolimus punctatus; assembly: GCA_012273795.1. NCBI lineage: Eukaryota > Metazoa > Arthropoda > Insecta > Lepidoptera > Lasiocampidae > Dendrolimus > Dendrolimus punctatus. The sequence continues at coordinate 16,038,743 of CM022540.1, read as the reverse complement.
TTTGCGGGTAGTTGTGATTACCACTTAGCTCGTTTCGTCACCATTAATTATTATTATTGTGCAAGAATCAGAACAAATACATTGTACTTTAGATCGATATACTTTGTTAGGAGTTCTAATTAAACAGTTCTCAAAGTTCTACGTGTTTTTTAAAAAATCCCGCACAAACACTACTATTTAAATAAAAACGAGTACCTCCAAATTGAGCTTATATAGGAAATTATTAATTCTCCCTAGAACATTCCAATGTTTCAATACACGACCGTAACTTACAAATAACAATCAAATCGTCTCCATTAAAATTTATGCGCGTACAAACTATTCAAGAAATACTCTCTGGTCCCGGGCCCGATTGTTCATCAGACAAAGGGTATCTTAAAACGGGTAAGCCACTGTGTAATGTTTGCCATGGAGCCAATAATGGCGGATGTCACCGGCGACATTTGACTGGGCAAACTCCCATTCTCGCCGAGATTTAAATTTGGGTCCATTACAATAGCCTGCGCACAGGTTGGGCGAGTCACAATGGTATATTAGATGGTTTCAGTAAATGCTCGAAGTTAAATGTTAGTCTTGCACTGTTAGTTCTTTTGTTCGAGATGGGTAATTTTGTTCAAATATTATTACGAATTTGTAAGAGATTTGTAGGATGTAAATGCAGTTGGAAATATAAAAATTATTAGAAGTACACAAACGTAATTCACAGTTCTTACAAGTATAGCCGAATACAACAAAACAAACCATAGGGCAAAAATCGTTATCACATAAATTGCGCAAAGTTCGTCGTTGTAAGATACTCGCTGCGATAGTGCACTAGGTAAACGCCTCGTTCGCAGTCAGAATATGACTAGCGCATTCCCCGAGTGAAGGAGCCTCATTCATTTGTAAATTGTAAAAACACATGGCCTCGTAGCAACATGCCGCCCACTGGTTCTTGAAATCATTAAACAGTCAGCTTAATGGCTTCCGCATGAAATACCAACACGGGAAAAAGAATTTATGTCGTCTTCAGCGGCGTGAACAAAGAGATTTGCGCGAGTCATAGATCACTGAAATTCAAAGGAGTAATAAAGCACCTGCATTGGCCGTATTGCATCAATATGAAACAGATGATAGAAAAATATTTAAGAGCATTTAATATAAGCTCGTATTAGGGGTTCATTTGTCGTTCGATTTCGATGAATCATCCTAACTGATCCATAATCATAAACTTAAATTATTCAATGAGAATGAATACCGCCGTTTCCTTCATTTGTGCTTTTTTAATTAATTATTTTTTTTTTTTTTTTTTTTATTATTTGAGATATTCTGATCGGCCGTTTTCCTTTCCAGATTGAACTTGTGTTTCAATTATATTCACTTTGCTACAATGAATGATCAATGCTATCGAATAGGATATGTAATATAGGTCCATGATTGATCAGTATAATATCAGCATTAGTTAAGTATAATCTTAAGTTTACTTTTAAACTAATTAAGTAACAAATACATCTAGATTACAATTACTGGTTGTATTATTTTTTACTCCCCTCAACAGGCGGTTGAGTCACCAACACAGACGCACCACACAACTTAAATAACCCCCACACAATGTATATACATTCAGTATTTCTATAGGTAGCTATATAGCAGCCGATCCTCTTAGTGTACACAGCAGTTTGGAAAGCGATACGCCATCCGTCTTTACAAATGCCTGTAAATAAGCTATAAAGCTGAATTTCTTAGCAGGCTACCGAGCCGGTGGAACACCTGTGCCCTCGCTATCGGGCTAAGTTTAATATACTAATTGCACTGGAATCCGTAACGGCGTCCCATATGTACGATAGGTTTCAATATTTGTTTCCAATATTTAAGGAGTTTCATAACGACTCTGGGAATTTTAGGCAGGTACAAGAAAATATATACAATTTTTTATTATTTTTCGTGTAATATTAGCGCAAAAACAGTCTGCTGTTAGTATATCGAGTCTAGTTTTAGGACAGCGCTATACTACTATAATATACATAAACCTGGAAAGTAGACCTGGGTTGCCTGTCTATAAACAAAATTGGGTCGTTTTGGTCTTATGCCAAAAGGAAGTTTGTACTGAAAATCAGCGTTGTGTCGGAATAATTCCGGCACCGCAATATGCTGAGTGTAAACCTTGTTTGCTGAAAATATTGCGTACAAATTCTTTAAATATGATGCTTTGTATACAAAAATGTATAACGAATGTATTTCTGCAAGTAAAGTTTTTCTTTCTTTCCTTCTATTGGTGTTTTATAGAGTCAGGTGTGTGCGGTTGAACTGATAGAGGTGATTTCTTTTACACCCTTGCGTCTTCGGCTCTAGATATTCGATAGACGCTGTCAATTTACTATCATAAGTCATAGATTACACTTATAATATTATATGTGTGCGAATCATAGACAATAAAAATAAATATCGTGTTTCTTGTGTTATGCCGTAAAATCTTCTCGGCCAGAATGGTAGCCGGATGGCTATTAATGGCGTTATATTTTGTGATACTACGTTGTTTTAGATAGGCAGCACTCTTGGACACGGCACAATTTGTGAGGAGGTTCCTATCTCTGGCGCCCTAACCATTATTATGTATTTTTGTAAAAGTATAATGTCTTCTATTTATTTTAAAAAAAGAAGTCTTTATACATTTTGAAATATTGAAAATTTTTCTAAATAAATAAATACATAATAAAACTACATTTTAACTGTTTTAAGCGCGGTAATTTATTTGATTTTGGTTTATCCGTATACAAGTCGCGAAAACTTAAGAAAATATTATTATATATAATCATCATTAATTTCAAATTACGTCATAAAATTTATACATTGGTTAGTAAAATAACACAAGATAGAAATACTTAAAACTAGTGTTAATATATGAAAATTGAATGACATTTACATACATTGAAATTTTTAAAGAATTATTAATGATTTTTTTAACGCTGTAAACAATTTGGCTACAGCCGATAACACTAAGCACATCCCAGATGGAGCAAGGTCAATAAGAAAAGGATATAATTGAGACTGATAATCACCTGCTCGTGCCGGCCTACAGAATTAACATAAAGTCGTTATAAGTAATGTATTGTGTTACTAACGGAAAATAACATATCTTTATTTATTTTCAATAACTATTGTATGTTTTCGTATTTACATTTTTGGTTATTCATTGAAAAGAACTTGTCAAAAAAATCTTTTTCATATTAATTCCGACGATTCCATAATATAATCACTTCTTAGAACCAATTAGCTATAAGAGATGGCTACTTATGTATATTCCATCGTCTGTACTACTAAGAGTGTTCGAGAAACTCTTTGATCTGACTTTAGCGGAGTAGGCGACTCTGCGCTTCGACATAGGTTCTTGTTAGATCATTATAACGTTTCTTTGAAGCCGACACAGCTTTTCGACGCCCCCGATGTTGCAGGCATCCGTTGATGGCCTCTACCATTTGACCCGCCTCAGGCAGGGGCCTCAGCTTGTCTGCTGTTTACCACCGAAGCTATAAAAAATCAAAAAATGCCTTTTTGTAAAATTGTTCTTTGCATAGATACGGAATCAATGTATTCGCGGATAGAATCACATGGAAAGTTAGTTGGTTATAAGAATACATACAGTGAAGCTTGGTTAAGTGGGACCTGGATAAGTAAGAGCTGACAAGAGCTATGAATGTCAAAGAAGCAAGTGAGGTGTGTAAGAATAAGCCTGTATGGCGCTCTGTTGTTCGTGCCTACCCCGCAAGGGACCTGGCGTGAAGTTATGTATGTATGGATAAGTAAGAAACCTCCATAACTCATGCTGAATCCCAACACTTTGGCATTGAATTACCCCTGTTAGTGGGACGAAGCAAACCTCTATATCTGGGATTCGTTCTTTCGATTTATCATCAAAGTTATATATGCATAGACCTCTGTAACTGAGATATCATCGTTTTGTTTGTTTACTTATTCTACCCGCAAATTACGCACTTAACTACGTAAGTAATTTATAATGTTTACATAACACGTTATTTTGTTTCATAATCGCATCTCTATAACTGAAATAACCTGTATTCTGACCTCTATTTACGGAACCCTCTGTAAATGAGACAGGTATTTATTTATACCTGGATATCTGAGACCCCGGATAAGTGGAATGCCTCAATAAGTGAAACCACATTTCAGGTCCCTTGATGTCTCACTTAACCAGGTTTCACTGTCATTACTTTACTTTGCAATTGTTTACATTGTTGTAGTATATGCTACCACTTTGAATTTAAAAAAAGAACAGTCTAAACTGCCAACGCAGTGCTAAAGTTGGTGAAGAAACTCGACAAAAAAGTTTAGGTAAGAGTTTTATACGTGCAATATTTCATAGTTAAAAAGATGAAAGCTCCGGCGGCTTCTTTGTGTCTAACAAAATAAAGGTAAGTTGTTAGCGGTAGGAACTTTCAGAATCTTTGTATCTTTGATGGAGAGAAAACTGTTCTGACCTTTGATGTTATTACTTTAGTTTAAATGTTAGGAAAAATGCCAACATGAAATGTACGTCTCATTATGTAAGGTCGCGGTGTGAAAAGCTCCGTCACCTTAAAGTCGACTTTAGCTTGCACGAGTAAAAGAAACAGTATCAAACATGTTAATAAATGTTACTAAAAGAAAGAAAGATAATATTTATTTCTAAATGCGACATACACAATATAACAAACAGTTAAGATTTTTTCAATATTATCGCTCACCAGTAACCTAGCCAGATATAGTTTAGTGGTGCTTAATGGGATTGGTATTTATTTATTTATTTGAAACGTTTTCATTATCGAACGGTTTTTTTATTTATTCTACTAGCCCCTAAACTAGTTTGCACTGTATAATAGGAGCTAGTGTCCTCACCCTTAATGTAGGAACAATAACATAAGATACATTTAATACAACTTAAAATAAATATGTGTAAGAGTGGGGTGATGTATGTGTGTGGGAATGTGTGTTTCACTATGTGTCTGAAATTATATTAATATATTGTATAATATTATATTATATTATGTGCTATGAACCATGTAGACGAAAATCCCGAAAAAATAAATAGAAAAAAACACATACAGCCGGACAGATTGGAAGCAATATATATACAAAAATTGTACCGTGTCATTTGAGAAATGAGGTTAGCATCATAATTTTGCTGTGCCGAAACGTAGTCCGACACAGCACTGATTTTCAATGCCGAAGTAATAAAAGTAACGACTAAAGATTATATACGACTCAAAAATACTTTCCCAGAAATTTGTTTTAAACTATTTAAATACATTTAAGTACGTAAAGGAAACAATCATGGAATCGGGAATACGTGCGTCATCGCGGTATCGTTTAGGAAGCGCCCGGTTACGGTGTTCTTTGTCGGTCGCCGTTGTATGGTAATTCCCTTCCTTCCAGTGGCCGGTGAGACCATAAATTAACCGCCGCCCGACCTCGCAACTGAAAAATTACCTACTTCAGGGAAAATTGATATATGATTTAACTAGATGTGGCTATGTTGTCATCTGCAGAGAATATTAGCGGCATATTCTTATTTTCCTTTGTATGTTAGTTAATAAAACAGTCGGCTCTTCTGTCTTTATTGCTTTCTAGTCTTAGCCAAAGTTTAATATTTGACTAAGCCCACACCAGGGAGTTCTTGTGTTCACAATGGAATTTACATTTTTTGCTGAATATTTGATAACAGTAAAAGTACACGTAGGACAACCTTTTTATTTTTCTATTCATTTTATTGACACTGTCATCCCTATGATAGCTACTAGAAATTATTTTCTGTACCTTTTATATTGTAAAACGAGAAATTAAATAATTCATCTTGATACAAAGCCTATATTCTTCATTGCAACAATCCGCCACATACCCAGGTGGTATCATGAAATAGGTTAAAGAATTTACCAAATACAGTTAGAACATGCAGAAATGGCGCATCTAGTTGCTTTTTAGCTTCGTCAGAAACTGTACACAAAGTAACGTGAAGTTACAGTGGCTTAGGGATCATTTAGTCGATAACGCGAAATGGAAACCATCGAGCTCTATGTTCTTGCATCCCTGCACTATTAGGTGTTGATATTGAATAATTTACCTGGGTCAGTGGTGTATAAAGATGCAAGCATGCTTTTGTTGGAAGTTGAGTTTTCTTTAAATATTGTATATATATAGTTATGAAGTCAACGTGCATGCAAAATTTGCTATTATTAAGTGCGACGACAAAGTGACACTAAAAAGAGATAAACACATAAAATTCAACCTTATCAACCTTTGGAAATATAATACCTTTCTTAGTGCCCGTTCGTATTAATTTAAAAATTAAAAGATTTCTAATGAGTTTTACCCTATCTAAAGCATATACTGAATGCAGTTATATTTTTAAATATTTTTTTTATTGGAGGAGTTCAGCAGTCTGGCAGACTGCCCGCTTGATGGAAAGCGGTTACCATCGGCTATGGACATTTGCAACACCAAAGGTTCTACAAATGCGCTGCTGCTCTCTTAAGGGAGACTGGAACCTGGTCACTAATGCCGGAACACAACTCAAGGTTGTTATGGCGACATACTTTAGGCCAGGGTGGTAGCCATCCAGTCGGGCAAATGCCCTACCACTTGGCTGTGGGTTGTTTTGTCGCCTCTTACGACACGCCGCCCGCCCGTAGGAAATTGTATTCTTTCTCCGTTCCTGCACGTATGCAAAGTTATTTTTTATACGTAGATCGAATAAAATTGTACGGAACAGTGTATTTAGATGGTTTTTTTAAATAAATATATGTTGAGGCATGTAGGCTAAAGAATTATATTTATATTAATAATAGTTACAGCAGAATTATATTGTAAGTATATTCTCCGAAGCTTCACTTCGTGAAGCCACTTCTACTGCGTGTGAACTGCGCACACATTTTTTTTGTCATCATTTTATATCTTTCTTAAAGCTTTTGTGTGGCAGTGAAGTGCGGTTGTATTTGAACGACTGCTGCGTGTCATGGTGGTGAACATGCTGCGGTCAAAATATATGAATAAAGTTCGAAGGCCAAAGGCCACCGGAACGCTGAAGCTTACCTTGACCAAAGAATATGCATATATATTCAGCAAAATAACGCTCTCGGCAGCTTTTTAGATACGCAGCCAATGACAGCCATCTGGTGATACTAGATACGAGTACCTACTATAGTTACAAGTGGTTGTTCTTATCTAGTTCCTTATTACTTGATTATTTTAAGTGTTATTTTATTATCTACAATGAAATGATGAAATCTATAATATTAAATATGACTAAACCTACATTTATAATGAATGACACACGCCTCTGTTGCACAATTATAACATTCAATGTACGTATACAAATATGTAACATTATTAAAATATTCAATGCTCTCTGACAGTAATACTGAACTGCTTACAAATAAATTAATCTTAAATTAAACCTTTGCTAAAGGTTCAGAGCAGAATATTCTACTAGATTCAGCTTTTTACATCAAAATCCACTCGGTGGATTAAGTGGGCCTATATTCGTTCGTATTGATTCGGGGACAAAAATGTCTCGGCTGCATCCCAATTAACGGTTGACATTGATTCCGTCTGCGCCCGGCCTGGGGCAGCTCGGAATAGCTGCCACGATCGATGCTGCTCCGGATTTTGGAGTACATGTACCAACCTAGTACATTCATACAAACCATGCCCGCTACTATTTACTACTACACGAGTAATACTAGAAGTGGGTAGCTATTGTTAAAGCCAGTTAATTAGCAGTTTTATACAAAACGGCTGAGTCATCAACACTTCGCGAAATGGTTAATGGTCGTCGAAAAAAACTTAAATCCGAGTCAGGAAGAAGCAAAGATTTCAGTTAGTTACCAACCGGAAACCCTTACGATTTTTAAAGATTTATATGTGTCTATTAAAATAATACAATCACTAAAGAATATCATCAAGATTATTACGTTCAGTTACACGTATGGCTACATTTTTATAAATAGCCATATAGAGTACACTTTCTGTCAAATTCTAATAGACTCAATAGTTTACGAGAATGACTATGTCTTCGAAAGCCGATTGAACGGACATAAGAAATACATAAGTGCTTTTTTGATAAATAAGTTCGCGTTTGACGACGATCACGCTTAATACGATGATAAGGTCGAAAATGGAGCACGCTTGTATGATAATACCTAGTGAACGGTTATTTCCAAATTGGCTATACACTTTTAAAAACAAAATGAAGCCTGAAAGTATCCCAAACTGAGCATAATGAATTAGGTAACCAATAATGAGTATTTTGCACTGGAGGAATTATTAGTTTTGTATCAGTGCGTTTCGATACAACGGCAGTAGTGCCGCAACGTGCCTCCCTGACGATTGAAAACCGTGGCCATACAGGCCAATATGCGGCTTTAATTGAAACTCCCGCTGCATCGTCACTGATGCGATTCGGACCGCATAACCACTTTGTTGTCAGCGAATTAACGAGCATTGTAAGTCAGCTGTAAATGTACGCTGTACGCCCAGAATAATGTTTCATGCTAATATTAGAAGAAAGGCATAGAACCTTAAAGGACACGACGGCGTTCAATGATATTGAATGATTCTTTGGTTATATCAATGACTTTTAATTAATTCGCCCAAAACAAAAGACATAAGTGAATCGTCTATGTTTATATTAGACATAACAACCAAATTGATTAGGCTGAAAGGCAGAGAGAGCACTGAAAAGGTTCAATAATTTACATCCCTGTCCCCTGTTTTCCTGATCCAGCGCCTACGGGTGCCTTTGTACAGTTCGTCGATCCACTGGGCTTGAGGGCGTCCGACACTGCATTTACCGAGACACGGTCTCCACTCCAGGACTCGTCGGCTTCATCGGCCATTGGCCCTGCGGCAAACTGTACTGCCACTTCAACTTGCTAATTTTGCGAGCTATGTCGGTTACCTTGTTCTCTTACGGATTCCTCATTTTTAATTTTATCTAAAAGAGAAACACCCAACATCGCTCCATAACCCGTTGAGCGACTTCGAACTTGTAGACCAATCCTGCCTTCAGTGTCCATGTCTCGGCCCCATAGGTCAGGTCAGGACGGGGATAACGCACTGCACGAAGACGTTTGTCTTCAAGCATTGTGGAATGGTTGACCAGAAACTTGACGAAGCTTATGGAATGCTGCCAACAGCCTAACTGAATCCTCCTATTGGTAATTTATGTAAAAATTACTGGGGCAGATTTTGATGCGGTTTTAGCTGATCGACAGAAATTCTTAGACTTAAAATCTGCGCTACTTTTTATTCTGAATATCCCGCGGAACCCTTTCTGGGAATTGTTTAAAATGTCATGATTAAAAAATCTAATTCCAATATGATTTGTTTACCGATTGATAGCGATTTTGTAATAACAAAATGTTTAACAAAACGGGATAGTTTTTAGTTGTCCGGGTGCATAGAAATTAGCTTATCCTAACACAGTTTTCACTAAAACAATAGCTGCGGTACTTAGTGTCTTGGGAATTCGAAGTCAAGCTTGGACGTGGTAGTAATAAATAAAAAGAGACTAGAGAAATTAAATGAAGCAAAGTGTTTGTTAGAATCGTATAAGTGGAGATGTCTCTATCTATCCCAGTTGGGATACAGGCGTGACAATATGTATGTGTAAGTCATAGATATATCGTTAGTTATTGAAAGTACAGAAACCGCCGGGTTTCTATCGATCTGTGATGCTATAAACGGAAACCGGGAGGGGCTGGTCTGGAGTTCCTGTTATAGCCTCCATGCATTTTGCATGAAACTGAGACTGCATGAATAGAATGTTTAAATTTGGAGTCTTGTAATAGCAAATCGTGCCGGTGAACATAGGTCGCATGGTTTTTGGGCCCATAATGATTGGTAAGAAACTACGCAGGACATGGAAAAACAGCTCTCGCCTTGGAGGCCAAGATTTAATTTGAGTCGCTGATCCCACGAAGGCAGTATGTTTTGTGGCCCAGACCTTTTTTCTGTTTTACTATGATTTTCTACGCGGTTTCAATCGTATTCGATTTCGTCCTTTGGATTTATACTAAATATGTCTAACAATTAATAGATACCCTTTGTGGTTGGGGGGGTAAAGTTAGCCTATCTACCTGCCGCGCAAAGTTTGGGATATGAGCCCTGGCATATTAAATTTAATTAGCAAACTTTCTGTTATTTGCTATGGTAATATAGTTATGACGAAGCGCTGCACTGTTTGAATGATTGTTATAACCATTCATTTCAAATGTTTATGTACTTAACTAGCAATCCCTGCAGACGTTGTCCTGTCAGGAAAAAGTAAAAAATTCCAGCACTACCTCAAACAAAACACATAAAAATGTAACCAAAATCCTGGAACCCGATATCAGCGCCACCTTATGGGTCTAATTGTGAATCTAAACTGTTCTAGTATGTCATTAATTTGCAGTGGACATCAATTACTAAGTTATATAAGGGTGTATGACGTGAGTTATCATTTGCGCAAGAAGACTGACTTCCATACCATTTTTTTTTCTGCGTATTTTTTCGATGTATTCATCGTTATTCTGCTGTTTGAAGTGGAGACAAATCCTACAGATCAAAGATTATTAAAAAACAACGGTAAATGGTGTTAGTACATATATATAGATTGGTTTGAATTTAAATAAATTACTCGTAAATATCCCTCGTGGTCTTTTCCTTGCAAGTGTTGATGGGCCTATATCACGATCATATGGTGCTATTTACAAGCACTACACATCACACCAGACCACGCTATTGCCAATATGGTCTCGGTGTCTGGGTTCGGCCCGAAATTTTCCGTTATTACCAATATCAAATGCGTAACTAGTTTAGATTGGGGAATATACAATGAGTGTGGTTGTCTATCGATTATTTAAATTGAAAATACAACTTTCAAATAATTACGAATATTGCATACCAATAAATTCTTATCAATTATTTACTTTTCCAATATGTGACGTCATATCCACGCAGAGCAATCACTGTTATTTCACCACCGTAATATCAATACGGTTATGCGGTCGTGGAAGTGGTGAACTCGTATATTTGTTGTAGTCATATTTTTATGTACATTTTATAAATACTATCCTATACATTTTATTGTCTATTATTTGACGAACCTTCGTCCTCAGTTAATCGCAGTCACTGTTAGACGTAAGCCTTCTAATAGTGACTGCAACTGTGACAATGACTTTCAAAACAAAAAAGTCTCGAAAATCGATGCGCGGTTGCCAGCTTCTCGGTTTTCTATCGGATACACTTTAGAGAGTGCAAACGAGCTCTTTGCTCTGATCCCGCCGTCTTTCTTCCATCATACCAGGTGCATGGACATATTTTGGATATTCCGCCAATACGAACATCAGGCATAATGCGCACTGCACTCATTGCCAGAATCTGTCTTTCCTAATACCTACAACCTGGGTGTCTTCATGGCCCGTGTGAATAGGTACCTTCTAGACAAGCGTGCTCCATCTTAGACCATATTTCCACTCTACATCGGACGAGATCATGGTCAAACGCGAACAAATACTACCATAAAAATGTTACGAATAAAATAACAATTTATTGTGAAATCAATAAATCTCTTTAGTCTATAATATCTGTATCGGTGTTTCGTAGTTGGTAGAAACGAGTTAGCAAGTTTTTAGTGAAGGACCGTTCGCGTGATCCGGATGAGGTGTTAACGATTACGATGGACAGACCTTGCCTGTAACATTTGCATTTTAAGTGGTTTATGGTTCAGAGGTGTGAGAACACTTTTTTGGGCTTTCATTATTAGGGGGGCTAGTTAAAATTGGATTATGAAATATTAGTAGGAGTTACCCGATCGACGTCAGTCGGGGTCCCGGAGACGCAGATAAGCGCAAACGTCCCGTAATTCCGCTACAGGGGTCGTCCAGCATCTGGGTAATGGAGGATCAAACCCCTGTTGACGAAGTAAATGGATCATCGTGGTCTATCGTAACTACGTCCTAAGTCTTACGCTTTTCCATGAGCGTGAGGCACAGGGGAGGAAGGGGGTTTTAGTGGAGTACTAGCCCATGAGTTACCTCTTTAATAGGGGTCTTACTGGGTCTCCACACAAGCCGGCAATTGAATCTGATATCTGCGCCATTTTCAGTGGATAAGTCACATTGCTTTGGTCTAATTGCAGTAAAGGACATTGTAGTGTACGAAGTGTAAACAGAACCATATACTAGAATGCTAATAGCTCCGCTTTTATTATCAAATCAGAACTAAACTCTTTACGATGATAACAATGATTCCTCGCCTTTGCTCATATTTTTGATGTAACATTAACATTATGTGAAATCATTTGACTAAAGTACATATAGTATAATGTGTTTTATTTTTAGTTTTCTTTACCTTTGCTAAAACCAATCTTAGACCAAATTAAACTTTATATGGCATTCCAACACATTTCTTGTTTTAACGAATATTTTCTAATCTGTTTAGATTTGTTATATCAGGGATACACTGTATATAGTTTATGAGCATACTACAAAACCTGGTGCTTGTAAACGGCTAATAATTACATTTCATCCAGCACAAACCGGTTTCATCCCGATCCATCCGGTTGGATTCAGTTCTATACGGCGCTAGACGCCCCGGGCGATGAGACGAGGCGCTATCCGCGTGGCTGGCTATGGGATTGACGTGTAATTTCGTGATCGAGCTGCACTATGTTCGGTATATCGTGTTTTGTAAAAAAACTTTATCAGTTGAGGCCTGAATTCGGTTGGCAAGATTTTGTGTTTAGTGTTGAAAGACGATTTTTTTTTATTTCTGCTAATAGACAAAGTAGCAAACGGTCTACTTGTCAATAAGTGCCTGCCTCGTTAAGTGTCTGTTTATGCCATATTTGAAGATCTATTGTAGCACCCTGGGAAAATCGCGAGAGGGAGAAATCAAAATAGTAAATACTGTATGTCTAAACCAGTTTCGGTACAGCCCCGTTATGTAATTGGCTGTGTCGTGTGAGAGCTCTGATTTTGAGATGGTGCTCGTAAATGGCTTAGATAGCCATTTTGGCCAAGAATGTGAGATTGTTTTCAAATCACAATGATTCTAAAGAAGCTTTTCTTCGAAGACTTATATTTTTCGCTATTTTATTATTACAATACAACAAAAAGTAGTAAATCTATCCTCATACCACGCCAGCCTGCATAATATGAAATGCAATTGTTACATAAGTATTACGCTAGGATGCAACACAGAACACAATGTTTAAAATCCACTCTCTAGCACTCGAGCATTAAGTAAGATGGGAGCAATTTCCCATTTTCGTCTGTACTCTGCCTTACACCTTGTACATTGTTGTGCTATTACTACTGGTTTTCGAAATAAAAATGCAGTTGAGTAAATTATTGTATCACACAAACCATAATGGGTAAAGAATAAAATAGAATTTATGCAATAAAGTAATCGGATTAAGGCGAATAAAATATTTAATTTCGAAAAATATGGTCATATACAAAATGTGTATTTATTATACTAGTCATTCATATTAATTGTACCAATCTCGCGGACACGTTTCAGTTAAGGTTCATGGATATTTGCCCTTTTCTCTTACCATTGGGATAACCTATTTAGTGCATTATAATGTCGTATGATATATAGACTACTTAAAAATATTTAGATTAATGCCAATGAATTATTTATTTTTCTTTTAACCCTATATAAACTATCAGTTTTCACAACTAATCTGTTCAGTTCTGAACATCACCGCCCGCCCGCACTCGCATAAACTGATGCTAACCATAAAAATTGTATTCGAATGTGTCATGCCCAATCTTACTTATTTTAAGTTTTACTATTTTTTGATCATTCGAGTAATGCATAGAGGAAGCAAAAGCAAAGCATAACCTCCTTTAATTATTTTTGATTTAAAACACTCTGTCATGCAAATTCGAATCGATTATCATGCCAATACACTAATTTATAACAACAGATGCAATCAACGCAATATGTGACTCACGTTCGAGTTCTCATGGTAAGTGTGCAAGCATTAGGCGGATTACACGGAGGTGAAGATCGCGCTCGGCGCGCGAAATGACAACTTAAGCACCTGCGCATCGTATTAATGTCTGAGCGAAAATATATACAAACTGAGACAACACCGATATAATAAATTTAATTTGTATGTTGTTATTGAAGGATACCATCATTGAGTTTCAATTTCATCCATAAATTCTTTCATGATTTACTTACATAAAGTTTTAGTTAAATTGTGTCTTTAGATGATTACTACGAATCATTTTCTACTGTAATGTCTAAAATTGGATGTGACTTTAGTTGTCTTAGACATTTAAACATCATTAAATAGTTTAATTCATTGCATAAACCCTGTTTGTGATGCACGAAAATAATCTTCTAAGGAAAAACAACGTATACTTAAACACAATAATACATAATACGTTAACTATAAACATTACTAGATAGTAGGAAAAAAATTGGTTTATTATTTTTTACGGTAAACCCAAGCACTGAATTGTATCCAATAATAAACACGGTCTGAATTTCATGTTACTTCTGGCATACTACATTCAGCAAATTGAAGAAATTTCTGAATCTTAACTCTAGAACAACGAACCCATTTTTCCAGACAAACCGTGGCAGGAATAAAACAAATTCAGTTTGTCAAATACCACCTTTGACGTACGTGACATGTTTTACATAAATATTATACAATATGCAATTACTTACATTATATTTTATTTATTAATAATTACAAGTGTGTAAAATATTATATGTGTAAAAATTATACTTAATAGACATATAAAAATACACCTATTAATATTATAGTCATAGTCATATATAAATATACGTAATAATATGAAACATCACTATGTACTAAGTACAAGTAGTACTAACACTAGAATAATCTGAATGGCGCTCTGTTTTTCGTGCCTACCCGACCTGGCGTAAAGCTATGTATGTATGTATGTACTATGTATTAATAAGACCGGTAGTCTATAGATTCTATACTTAATTACAGAATATTAAAAAGCATTTGATTGAAAAATTTCTGTTTCTCAAAAACTAATCAACGAATCTTGTTGGAACCAATTCGTTGAAAGTATTCTTAACTCTTCCGCTTTAAATTTTTCTCAAAACTTTCCATTCCAATAGCCCAAAAGTTTCCTTGTTCTTACCTTCCATCCATATAAATTTAACATTTTTCGGCCATAAGGCTGCCTGTCCATTGAAGCGGATCGAAGGTGCGGAGCAGAGAAACGGAGAAATATTAACCAATACGATTGTTGGATCCTCACAATTTATACTGATGTGGGTAGTTTTGTAAGTGCCGTTTGCTTTCGGTTTCGCCACCATCGCATGGTGGCACAACTAGTCTGCAACACACACAAGCTTGGTACTAACTCCAAGTGAACGTTTCACATCCCATTCTTTAATATCTCAATGAACTTTATATACAATCCGTGCTTGCTCTTTGCTGTGAGTGTGCCAAAATTCGAAGACCTAAGTGCCATCCGAGGACTTGTTAGTGCCGTGCACTCTCAGCTGTCTAGCTGCCTCATTAGAGGGGGATTCCGTGGTTAGTGTTGCTTATTACCATTAGTTTTTGTGCAGGATTTGGCATACCTCTCACTCCCCATATATCTCTTTAATTATAACTAAAGTCCACTAAATATTACTGGAATCAGCGAAGCTGTGTGGGATCCGTGATCCAGTATTGCACAAGGATTGCATAAAAATGGCGCCAATGGACAGGCAGCCAATCCTAATGATTCATGCTCGTATTTCTCAGTTTCGCCGTTTCGCAGCCTCGCTCCGCTTAATGGATAGCAGCTTAATGCTGCAACATACATAGATAGTCAGATGGATGGAAATCATGATAACAAAAGGCGTTATTTTTTCCCATGTAAATATGTCTATCTATTTCAGTTATTGCAACTGTAGCCAACTTGTAAAAGCAGAAAGACTTCCAGATAAAGCTATTCTTTTATAATTCACACGGGCTGTGAATTTTAATAAGGTCATGTTACACGGATGCTAGGTGCAGAAATACATTTTTAATATTTTGAAATATTACTCACAGCACTTGTGAAATATCATTTAACATTTTTTATTGCATGAGTTCAGCAGACAAGCAGACGGACGGCCACCTAATGGAAAGTTGTTACCATCGCCTATGGACGTTTGCATATCAGAGATGTCACCAACGCGCTGCCGGCTCGAAGAAATTTTATGACACCCTTTTTGAAAAATACCTGCGCTGTGGGAAACCTCGGCTGGGGGGCTCATTCCAAATTGCCACGGTACGCAAGAGAACCGTTGCGTACATGAGCGAAGCAGCTCGAGGAAGTGGGGGTGCTCGCCGTCCCAAACGATGGCGAGCGGTGCGATGGTAGAAAGAGGACGAAGGCGCCGTTCTAAACAGTTCTTCGGAATTCTCTCCGTTAGACAGTCAGTATAATACGCAAAGAGAAGCAAAGTCTCTGCTAAGGCCAACCTGGCCAATGATGACGAAAAACAACTCAAGGTTGTTATGACAGCACGCTCTAGACCAGGGGTGGTGGCCATCCAGACGGGAGAATTACCTGGCTGTGGATTGTTTTGTCGCCGCTTACGACAGGCCGTTCGACCGCAGGGAATTGTTTTCTTTCCTCGTTCCTGCACGGAATGACTGTTTCTTTAAAAAAACACAGTCTCAGAGGCATAGAGATTTGGAAAGCTCTTTCAGAAAGTATAATAATTATTAAGTAATTATAAAAGTCTGCTTATTTCTCCTTTACAACTTTGTTATTGGCCGATTTTCGTTGAATATATTAATGTCACTTAGCTGGAATGATCTAGTTTTATACCTATTACATTTTGAATTACATGTTTTATAATCAACTTTGTTTTGAATCAACAATGTTTGAAAAATACCTGTAATATAATAAACACATCGTGCTGATGGGTTTTGGCGCCATTTGGGAATGGCGGCCACTCAAAAACTCAATGCAGAATTTCTCATTACTATCTGATCAATGCATTTAAAGTCAATTTTCATACTTTAAAACTAAAAAATATTATTTTAATTATTACAAGATTTGTTCTGTCAAATTTGATTCATGCTTTAGATTTCTAAGTTAAAATATACACGGAACAACTGCTGTTATACAATTTATACTGTGTCATTTCTTTATACGCATACTTCATTATTGTATTTTGAAATATTTTTCTCGATGTCCTAGACAAAATTAAATCAGTACACTCTCTGATAATTGGTTTCATATGGTATCTTAAAACATATCCAAATCTATATTCAGTAATATAGAATATTATATTATTTATTATATAATTCAGTTGATTCCCATTCCCAAGTGAGGTGTGTAAGAATGTGCCTGTGTGGCGCTCTGTTGTTCGTGCCTACCCCGCAAGGGACCTGGCGTGAAGTTATGTATGTATGTATATATATAATTCAGTAATATAGATTTGGATATGTTTTACGATATTTTACGCTCTCCATTATTATATTATAGGCATAATTGTGTTATTCTACTTGAAGGCTTTTCCAAAAATAACTTATGTTCAGGCTGTGTTCAGACTTGATATTTGTTCTCAACTTCTACAGGTGTAGGTAGCCATGCGACCGCCCTCTGACATCGCCTTTTCATATGTAAATTACTTATGTGATGTTTCTTCAAGATCTAACACAAGTAACAAGGTTTTTCACGCGGCTTCGCACATATTAATTCGAATCCTTAACCCAAAAGTGCTTTCATCTCTGTTATCAGATATAAGTCATTTTTAAGTCATTATTTTCCCATATTTATTTAAAATATATATATTTAATAAGCATGCTATTTTGCCTTAAAATTATACTATCATCTAAAGATATTGTAAGTTTTAGTATGTTTTAGGCTTAATATTGTATTTATTTGTGATGAATACTTTGTTCATAGCAGCAAGCAATCCAGCAGTATACAATTTGAAATTTTGTAAAACTGCCACTTATATGTATGAACAAATAAGCAATAATTTTATAAAATTTCAAATTATGTTCTGGTTTATTACAATAGTTAAATAAATCCCTTTTGGTCTTTTTTCATCTGTTAGGTCGATAAATAGACAATACTTTATTGCTATAGCAGTATAGAGAATATGATAACAGACACAATATAGCTAATAGTTACAATATTAAATAGATCGATAGCTTGTGTTAAACATACATGTATACTGGTGATTTTTAATAAAAAAATAAATGATCTAGAAATCTTGTCGATTACAAAGAACACATAGGTGTTTGAGCATTACAAAACTTTACCGCCATTGTTATAAACTTTGCCAGAAACCGGTTAAAACAATTGTTATCCGTTTTGCGGGTGTTTGCATTAGAGTTAGCATACGGATCAAATATAGTTACTCTAAATATTTTCACACAAACTTTGTCCCTCCACTCGCCTCGTGTTTGCTTTCAAGTTCACTTGGTGAAAATTCTCCACCTTGCTCGGTATACTACCGGGTGGTTCGCCAACTTTAGTGTTTAATTTGGATCTGTGGGGATTTGGGTTAGATTTCAATGAAATGAACGGGTTTTGCATAACACAGTAAGATCAGATAGATGTAGTGGTGCAATGGCTTTCATTATGTAGGATGAATTTTGGTAAATTTTGAAAACATCAGCACTTTGATCGTCGTAATCGTCATAATGAAATTCATACGTAATGAAATTTTAATTAATTATGTTTGTCATTATCCAATAGGGATTGTTCACAAAAGATTACCCTCTGATTTTATATTTTTATTACGTAAAATACGGTATTTTAAGATACTAATTTGAATATTTTAAGCGTTAGTTTTTTATAATCCGATTTTAAAATTATTTCGCCGATGACGTCATAAGGGCCGTCATATATATTCATAGTAATCTGTGCTACTATTTAAATGTCACTGTCACTACTAATTAAGTATCGTGACCATTTTAGTGTTTTTATCGCTAGGCTAATAATTTTTCGTGTTCAGCCATTATTATTTTCTATGGTTATCGTTCAATTTTTTAAAGTGGTCTTTAAGGAAAATCCATGTTACAGAACTTAAATCAAATAATGTACAGCTAGAATTTTTTTACACCTGAAGCAGGCAAACAGGCAGACGGCCCTCCTGATTGGATTTAGTAAGGTTAAATAAAGGTCAAACGCATTTCTTACAAAATACAAGAAGATCGTACGTTTTTTGGAATTTGAATTAGACAGAAATGATAAGGGACACTATTCCTCGAAAGGTTTTTGAAATAGCTAGATTGAGAAAAAGTGAACAATCCTAATTGTGTTTGTCATCATCCAATGCCGAATAATAGAAAGAAAAACTTTTAAGACACAAATAATAATTTAAAAAAATTAGTGCGTTGACGTTATTTTGGATTAGCGCTCTTGTTTTTAGTTCATTTGTGGTTTGCTGGACTTAGATCTCCGAGATTTGTGTAATATACCGTCTCTTCCTTGCTTCCTTATCTAACCGCCATTGGCTACCTTGCTTACGGCGTTGGTCCACAGATAATGTATATTTTTCACTACGCAGCATTTGATATAAACTGACGGACTCATAAACTGCATCAGAGTTCAGGATTACTTTGAAATGATTTTTTTAAATAAGTATGCAAACTTTTTAGATTAAATTATATAAATATGGAGAGACTGGCTCTTAATTAAAAAAAAAAGGAAATTTTAAAAATAGAACTGCAGTAAAACAAATGAATGTAGCCGGGAAAAGAAAATTTACTCGTAGTATCAGATTTGCGTGTTATTTATAGCAAAGTTTTAAATTGATTCTCATTGATTTTTTATTTTCTTTTGTAAATTGAATTATTGTTACCAGCAGAATTGTTGGTTAGTTTTTCTAACTCATCGAGAGTTTTTGAACCATAATATGGATACTTCGTCCGAACAAGCGGCTCAAATTGTAGCATTGGTGCGGGAGGGCTTGGATCAACGAACGATTGGTAGAAACTTAAATTTAAACCAGTCTACGGTTTCTAGAATATACAGAAGGTTTGTGGAGACAGGTTCTTACAGAAGGAGACGTGGTACAGGCAGGACTCGAGCAACCACCGGTCGTGATGACCGATTTATTGTTACAACTTCCCTGCGAAATCGTTTCCTCACGTCTGTTAACATCAAAACAGAGCTTAATGAAGTGTGTGGAGTAAACGTAAGTGCACGAATAATAAGACGAAGGTTAAAGGAAGCGGATATCACCCCTTTTAGACTAGCAAATGGTCCAAAGTTTTCCGTAGCTCACAGACAAGCTCGCTTAAGATTTGCGCGTGATCACCTGAATTGGACAGAAGAGCAATGGACCTCCGTATTGTTCACGGACGAGTGTAGGACATATTTATATGGTGCAGATGGTCGCAGAAGAGTATATCGTCGACGTGGGCAGCGATATGCTCAAAGTTGCATTGAGGAGCGTGTTCCTTTTGGAGGCGGTTCGTGTATGGTCTGGGGTGGCATATCGATGAACAGGCGAACAGACCTTGTGTTCATAGACATGGTCCGTCAAAACGGTAACAGAGGGGGTTTGACTGCACATCGCTACATAACAGAGATCTTAGAAGATCACGTGGTGCCTTACATGGGATTCATAGGCGAAAATTTTACTTTAATGCAGGATAATGCCCGGCCGCACGCTGCTGCACAAGTTCGACAATATAGCGAAGAGGTTGGGATACTTACAATGAATTGGCCAGCACGCAGCCCGACTCTTAATCCCATTGAGCATGTTTGGGATAATTTAAAAAGAGCTGCATATGCGAGAAACCCTTTGCCCACGACAGTGGCAGCACTAAGATCAGCACTTTCAGAAGAATGGGACAATATTCCGCAAGATCTTTTAATAACCCTAGTAAAATCTATGCGGAACCGATTAGAATCCGTAATAAGGGCACGTAGAGGTAATACACCTTATTAAAACATAAATAAACCCTTGAATAAAGTTTGTGTCTATTGTTAAAACCAATTTTTTAATTAAACCAATTTTCCTTAAATTTCTGTTTTTTCTTTAAAAAAAGTCTTAATGTCCTTTCCAGTACACAAACTTAAACTTAAGGATATGACCCTACGCTGTTTTAAAGTTCACGAACCAATCTAGAGGTTTCAATTTAAATCTGTATAGAAAGTTTGCATACTTGGTTAAAATATATATTTATTTCAAAGTCGTCTATTACTTTGACGCAGTTTATGAGTCCGTCAGTGTATTTACTGCAAAAGTAGCGTAAGTTACTAGTAGAGATGGGTAGCCATTATAAAAACGATTGTTCGCAAAATAACTACGACTAAAATGACCATAAACTCGCCAACAGGCTAATGATTGTCGAATAAAAACGACAATTAATAAATTCACGGCTTAGCTGTCAGTCGTCGCCAGTTAGTTATCCAATCATTTACTCATAAGCCAAATAGCCTTTACCTTGTTTTTAGCCGGCTACAGATCCATCATTAGCTGGATGGGAAAGTTTTTGTAAATTTCTGTTGGCTACCCATCGCTACATCAATTCATAGACTATAATTCGTGGGTGCCACCACGACTGAACATGACACAAAAAGACAGTCAAAATTCGCTCTCCTATCTTTACGTCTGTGTGTCACGAAAGTAAAAGCTACACTTTATAACGACAAACTGCTATTCGCAGCGTAGAATTTCAACACTATCGAATTTCAACTTCATAAACTATTTGAGTTCGAGTTATTGGTATTCAGGCTTGTCATGTGAAGATACGAAAGATGCTGGTAATCATATAAGAGCTCTTTGAACATTCTGTATTATTTGACATGTATTTGTAGTGCTTGTGTAACTGTATCGTGACGGGCGGTCACGATACAGTTACCGTACGCTTTGTAAATGAATAATAGACATCTGACCTTGTGGAAAGACTTTCGAGCTCCCTCAGTATCCAGTGCTCCTTATCTTTAAATAATAACGACTAACTTAATATACGCAATGTTTATGGTAAAAAGAAATAATGATTATTAATTAGTTATTTAGAATTTTGTTATTTAATTTTTTATTATTAAAATTTGCTATATTATTTCTTCAAGCAGCTGTTTAAAGTATAATGTCAACATTATTTTTAATTTTAATTATACTTTATTACATAAATATTTATTACTAATGCTTTATAATCCAATCGAAACCAGCGAAACTAGGTGATGCTTTTGCTGAGCAGACCATTAACTAGATGTACTTAGAAACTCGAATCATACATACAAAAATCTAGTCAGATTTCCTTGGGTTGTTTAGGCGTAGCTTATCATTGGTCCGTTATTATATGTCATCAAATAATGCGGTATGATCTAAAGCATACTACTGATTGATCTGTTCGTTATTGTTCACGATACACGAACATAACGATTGCAAATTTGAATAAATATTTGCGTACTTTTTCTATTTCATATAACCAAAGAAGAGGTAAGAGAGTCAGTGAATTGATCTTCGCGATACCGTGTGTCCGTTATTGAGTTGTTGCTCCCACGCCACGCTACGATTTCGCGTGGTCATTAAACCACGCGCTTACGCTTATAAAATCATTTTTTATAAGTGAAAAATTCTAAACTACACAAGATGTTATTTCAAAACAGTTTAAAATGTTTTACTTCCATTACTACCGAACGTGTTGCCTTGACTGTAGGAAATCGACTCTTTCGCGACAACTGAATAATTAATCAATTTGTACAGTTGAAATTCTGAGCATAACATTTTGTAAAAGTTCTGTGTATTCGCTTCGTAGGTAGTGAAATACTTTCCTACTTTTTCTTTGTTATACTCGTATACCGGAATCTGACAGAAGTGGTATGAAAAGTCACCTGTTCCTCATATAACTATTCTGTGTTCAGATTAATTGCCTTTGTTTAAACTTGCATCTGAACATCTTTCCTTAGTGGCCGAGAGCCAATGACCAACAATTTGTAAGCATTCAAGATACTTTAAGACCTACCCTAAAATACAATGTATAAGATCTATGTGAGACCCAGTCAAATTGTCGCACATATATAAAATACGCTTTCATGGAACTAATCTGCTGATTTCGTGGCCTTAGTTTAAGAGCCCGCAGAGGGTTCGGAATCAGTGTGATGAATAGAGACAAAATGAGTTGCGGTATCACTGGGCTACGAAAGTTTACTTCCTACAAATCGCTACTTACAGCGAATATTGTACTTCATGACACGTATGTTACATTGGATTTTAGGTCCATATAATGAGGATTAATTCAGTTTATTCGTGAACATAGAAAACAAAGAGATTTTATCTGGATGGTTAGTGTTGTTTCTTTCTTTCATGAACTACGTGCAAGATTGTAGAGTATTTGCTCGTCTATATGACTACCACCCGTAGTCTAGAGTATGCCGCCATAATAACCCCAAGTTGTGTTCCCTCATCTGTTAGTAGATTTCAGTACACCCTTCGACGCTTTCCAGCACCTGCTGTGTACGAATGTCCATAGACGACGCTGGTAACCACTTTTCAACCGGTGGAAGGTCTTGTCTGCTGTACGTCAGCAATTAATAAAAACTTGCTTAATTTTCACTATTGCGACGGTGTTGTTCGAGAGCCAGATGCCCTTTCTAGACCTTTTTCAGAAATCTTTTGGAGGCACGTGGACACATTTAGTTACGCATTTTACTGAATGTTTTTATGTTAAAAACTTTCTTAGTTTAATCTGTAATTGAAACAAACATTTCCACCGTCCTATTGCGTATTTTTTAGGGAACATAAAATGCTTTACTGATTCATTCATATTTTGAATTCTGATACCATGTTTTGAGCAAATACAGAATTGAATCCAATTGTGTACTATGAGTCACTTTTTTGAATGCTCTAAGATCGAAAGACAAAGCAGCTCGCGAAAGAATATTTGAATTAAACGCAGAATACATTCAGATTCTTTAACTTCCTTTTAGTTCGGTTGGTTGACGTTGTGAATTTTTTTGAAATATGAAATCACGCATGAATATTTGCCAATGTCATAGGCCTGTATGATCCAAAACACACAGGCCTAACTTTGTCCGTTTACCCTGCGATCAGCACCGTGCTAACACCGCGCTGACATCCGGAATCCGGATTACCGTTCACTGCCGTCATACTAGGATTATTCGCTTGGGCTTATAAACCCGAATGTTTAGTTTTGTGCAAAAAATATTGTAAATCTAATATTTTAGTTTAATACTATTTTTGACACTTTTCGATTTTGAATATAGAATCGGTACGCAGTAGTAAGTCTCTCAAAATTACAATCCTACTTAAACATAATCAATGACGTTTTTACTTATGAAATGAGTCCTCGATTAGTTTAGGGTTTAGGCGAATGAAATCGGTGATCTAGGCTCAGTATTGTTCTTATAGGGTGTGTAAGTTGAATTTAATATAACCAATATACATACGTAGGAATGTTAAGAATGGTTTGATGTGTAACGGAACGCAAGTGTAGATTTAGGTATAACTAAATAAAATAGGAATAGATAGAAAAAAAAACTGGTATGATTCAGATTACGATGGAGATCATGACACAGTTTTTTTAGATTTCTTGTCACTGTTTAAAATGGATCTTTCGAATAAATTGATGAAAAAAAAACGATAATTTATAATAACCTCTAATGCAAGAGAGTTGCATATGCTCCTTCGTTATCTTCATTTTTTAATGCTGAGTTTCAAGTATGGTGGCTCCGTGCAATCTTTTTGCCATTACATTATTGTATAGCGGCATATGGTATGCAGTATACCTACACATTTTATCGGTTTTCATCTGACCTGTTCCAGTTCTTGGATAAAATAGCTGTCACATACATGTTATAGGTATATCTATGTAGGTAGACGGAGGTAAGGATATGTACAGTATTTAAAGGCTCTGTTTTTGTCAAAATGACTATAGACCCTTAAAAATAACAATTAGATGCTATCATCATTTCCGTGTGAACTAAATACAACTTCCGTATTTTATCAATAATTCGTCGGCCTACTTCATAGCGTACATTGTAAATCAAATCCCAATGTTTCAGATATAAGTCAGCGTTTAATTGGTACAAAACTAAGTTACACAAGCCGGGCCTTCGATAAACTCGATCCATTATGGATGACCCGTCTTGTTGTAATAATGAAGCTATTCAACCCGCGAATTATTTAGTGCCTATTCGTAAACGGGTGTTCTTATAATGAATTTTGTATTTGCACGTTTATAACGGCTTTCTTGGAACTCGTTATCGATTGAGGCATATAATTTTGCTACGAATTAGAAATGAGAATTTTTGCAAATCGGTGCACAATTGACAGAAAAGTCGAGTAACGAACTAAAAAAAACCTATAAACGAATTGAGAATCTCCTCCTTTTTTATAGCTTGGAGTACAGCAAACAGGCTAACGGCCCACCTGGCGGAAAGCGGTTACTGTCGCCTATGGATGTTTACAACATAGAGTTGTCACCAACGCATTGCCCGTCTCGAAGAAGTTTTATGACACCCTTTTCAAAAATCTCCATATCGTAGTGCTGTGGGAAACCCTCGGCTGGGAGCTCATTCCAAATCCAAACGGTACGCGAGAGAAATGTTCTACAGAGCCGGTGGGTACATACACACATTGAGTGGGCTCTTGTCTGTCTATCTGTTGTACTCCAGCGATAAAAAAATGAGCGAAGTGGCTCAAAGAAGCGGGGATGAACTCCCTACCGATGGCGAACGGTGTGATGGTAGAAATAGGACGAAGGCAACATTCTAAACAGTTCTTCGGAACACTCCGTTATACAGTAGAACGTAGGTAGAAGTACTCCTGTCTACCTCCTTTTTTAAGTCGGTTAAAATGTCTCTTTGTCTTGTTCCTTGAATCATTTAAGCCGGACTATGTCGAACTACTAGCTAAACCTTCAACGTTTATTCCTCAAAGCGGCATGACGACGTTAGCTAGGGCTCTGTGGTCGCCAAGTTCCAAACATTTAGCTTTGTTTATAAGCTAGTAACACAAGTAACGATCTTTAGTGCGGAGCAGTGCAGAATGGCGTTTAATACGTAATGAGCTGTAATGGAATGGAACGTACCGGCTGAGCTAGCTCTGGTGATGTATTCCTAGCTTATATCTTGAGTAATTTTAGAAACGCGAGCATGTAGTTTTTTGCGTTATTTTATTTTTATAAGAAAGGATAATAACTGTAGTATATTTTTTTTGAATTACAATAGTAATGTTGCTTACATTGTTAAAAAAAAGACGGATCACTTCAGTTCGATTTTTACTCGGTAGAAAATTTGCATTTTACTATAAAGTCAAGGGTTCTTTCTTCTTCACAAAGTTTATTAGTGATTCTTTAGCACTTTTCAATTATAAGTTATACTAGTACATACTTCGTATACGTGACTTGTTTTATTTAAGGTATTTATCTATATCATATATCTATATGTATACATATATATCTTTACCTTCTAACTGATATGGGAATTAATCGATAGTCATGATATATAGAAGGTACGTATATATATATTCGGTAACTGGTTCGAAACTTTTAACGATGAAATTAATAGAATAGAATAGAATAGAAAACACTTTATTGTTCACCACATACACATAAAATAAACAATTTACAGTATTTACATTTAAGAGTAAAAGTAGGAGCAATGGGCGGCCTTATCGCTTCAGAGCGATCTCTTCCAGACAACCCGGGCACTGGATTTTATGAAATGGAACTTCAAAGTGTATGGCGGTGGTGTGCTAATTTAATACACAATACATATAAATAGGATATATAAATATCACATAATACATATACCTAAAATGAGAAAAAAAGAGAATAAACAATAACACATATCAATATTATATATATACTAATATATACATCATTAATATGTGTATAGCAACAGCAATAGCTATACAATATTAATAATAGTATTAATAAATCGTCGTCGTCAGCCATTCACAGTCCACTGCTGGACGTAGGCCTCCCCAAGACGGCGCCACTCATACCTGTTCGCTGCCTTTCTCATCCAGCGCCTCCCGCCGACCTCACGTAGGTCGTCTGTCCATCGGGCTGGAGGGCGTCCAACACTACGTTTACCGAGACGCGGTCTCCACTCCAGGACTCGTCTGCTCCAACGGCCATCGGTCTTGCGGCAGACGTGACCGGCCCACTGCCACTTCAACTTGCTAATTTTGCGAGCTATGTCGGTTACTTTGGTTCTCTTACGGATATCCTCATTTCTAATTTTATCCATAAGAGAAACACCCAACATAGCTCGCTCCATAGCCCGTTAAGTGACTTGGAACTTGTGGACCAATCCTGCCGTCAGTGTCCACGTCTCGGCCCCGTAGGTCAGGACACATTATTTTACTACATTATTAATACATAATATGTTGATATTATATATACCTACTAATATATATAATTATTAATCTATGGTAATATATTTATTTTTTAATTAAATGAGTTTAGCAGACGGCCCACTTGATGGAAAACGGTTACAATCGCCTATTGAATGGATTGGAATGGAATATTGCACACCAAAGGTGCTTCAAATGCGCTGCTGCTCGCTTAAGGAAGACTGGAATCTGGCCACTAATGCCGGAACACAACTCAATTTTGTCATGGCGGCATACTTTACACCAGGGATGATAGCCATCCAGTCAAGCAAATGCCCTACCACCTGGCTGTGGGTTGTTTTGTCGCCTCTTACGACAGGCCGCCCGGCCGCAGGATATTGTATTCTTTCTCCGTTCCTGCGCGGACAAAACATATTTGCGTTTTGTATCTAGATTACGCCATCTCTACTCACACAGAACAGGTTAAAAGGTATTTCATATAATAACATTTTTATAATATCTATTAGATTTTACTAAACAAGTAATTGGATATTCCATTGCATTACTCGTGTACACAATGACGGTAAGCGCCACTTAGACAGTTGATTATGCGGTATCGGCTATCAGATGCCAACAATTTACGCCTGTCACCGTGACAAGCGGTGTTGCCAGCCTTACAAATTGTGCAATTATTAATATTTATTATACATCGAGACATAGAGATTTCTTCCCATATTCAGGAGACCGGTTTAAAAACGTATTCTTAAAGTAATATTATAATACCGGATCATATTTAAACACAATGTATTTTCGACAAACTATATCGTATCGTATATGTCACTATTAATAGATATTTTATGAAAATTGGTTCACGATATTTTCAGATTTGTACAAAGTTAAGAATCGATTGCATTCGAGAATGGGGATTGTTCACAAAGAAATACCATCTGATTTTATATTTTTATTACGTAAAATAGGGTTAACATACTAATTTCAATATTTTTGTATTTTAAGCGTAAGTTCTTTGTTATTCGATTTTAAAATTATTTCTCCGATGACGTCATAAGGGACAAGTTTACATTGATTTCTTTGCCTAGAAAACAAAAATAATAAAAGTAAGTTTTATCTATATATAATCATAGTAATCTGTGCTACTATTTAAATGTCACTGTCATTACTCATTACATAGCGTGATTATTTTAGTGTTTTTTGTTGCTAGGCTTATAATTTTTCGTGTTCAACCATTATTATTTTCTATAGTTATCATAAATTTTTTTAGGGAAAATCCATGTTACAGAACTTAAATCAAATAATGTACAGTTAGATTTTTTTACACCAGCAAGCAGGTAAACAGCCCACCTTATTGGATTTAGTAAGGTCAAATAAAGGTCATACGCATTTCTTACAAAATACAAGAAAATCGTACGTTTTTTGGAATTTGTACTAGACAGAAATGATTAGGGACATTATTCCTCGAAATGGTTTTTCAAATAGCAAGATTGAAAAAAGTGAACAATCCCAATTATAACATTTTTCGGGGATAACAAACATTATATTATTTGATAATAACCTTAATAATCGTTATTATTAATTTAACCTGTTGTTAGGCATAATTATGAAAAAGTAGCAGTCACATTCGTTTAGTAACAAGAATTATCCAAAATGCTCGGTTGATGAAGGCAGTTTAAATATCTACATTATTTATGAGTGTTTTCCATGTATCCTGAGAGGAAGCCACAAAATTAATTGTTCTTAATTAGTAAAAAAAAAACACATTCACTATATTTCCAATACAGTACTATAAACGACGAAGTAGGGATGTTATAATTATTTACAAAAGTAAATAACGAAATAAGTACGTACCTATTTCAATATTAAATAAAAACGTATAACTATTTCAATATTTGTTACTAGCAACATTAAAGGCAACAATTCCAAATTGACTAGTCATCGGTGTATATATAGAAAGCTCTTGTTTACGCTAATGCCTCTAAGATATCGCCTTTTGTAACTCGAGACATGTCATGGCAATTTTCTTCATGAAAAATGTCGCAGGCACTCTTAAAGAGTCGAATTGCAGTTGACACCTGTATTTGCGCAGTTAAGAGTTTTTAGGTTGCGAATTTGAATTGGGTTTTATTTCGTTTTGTTTGTTTAACCTAACCAGTGGTAAATATTCGTATTTTGAAAAGTATAAAATAATCTTCAACAAACCGGCACCATGATAAAGCCGAACCCATATAACAGTAGTGTCACCCAAGTTGTAGGTCTTTGATTGACACCAAAATTGAGAGCGCTCGTGGCAGGTACAAAAATACACATTTTTCCACACAATTTCCAACAAAATAAGTTAATAGAAACAGTCCATATTCTATAATTATTGTTCACTGTTTTAACAAATAGTTTTGTTGTCTATGACACATAATAACACACCGTTTATGTAGGTAGTATTAAATGAACAGTTATAACGCTAACTCGGTTTTGTTTTATTATTCGCCCGTAATAAGACCTTAAAATATCGTACTGTAAATATTATCTTCTATATATATAAAAATGAACCATAATGTATGTACGCGCAACTTGAGAACGACTTTTCGGTTTTGATGAAATTTTGTGTTTGAGTGGGTTTCCGGATGGTTTAGATTCGTTATTAGAACCGGTAGGTGGCGCTGAGATCGGGTTCTAGAATCCTCCTAATCACCGGGAGCGATTATGGTGAGTTTGTTTTTGTGTCATGAAACAGTATTTTGGGAATTCAAAAAATATGGCAGTGAGCCTTAAGAACAGACGAGCGTGCATAACAAAAGCCATGAATGTCTAAGAAGCAAGTGAGGTGTGTAAGAATAAGCTCTGTTGTTCGTGCCTACCCCGCAAGGGACCTGGCGTGAAGGTATGTATGTAAAAAATATGGCGGTACAAAGTTCGCCGGGTCAGCTAGTTTTTTAAAATAAAACTGCACAGCATAGATTATGACCCTTCAAGTTACTGACAAAACTTTTCGCCTAAGCAGTGAAAAATATCTTAGATGTATTTGCGTTGCGAAATAAAAAAGTAAAAGCTAGGTACTCGTAAAAGCAGATTGCACCGTGGATACAGAAGCAATAATTGATCAGCAAATCGAAGCAAACACCCACCTGGCAGACGTTCATGATTGCCTTCAATAATGCATTGTTGTTGGCACGAAATGTATTACCCGGCTATGTTAGCGAGATCGCTGGTCTCGGATAGTGTAATCGATTAGAAATTCGATATTTAAATTCACCGTCTTAATCGTTATCGTTAATTTATTCGAATTTGGTTTATTTATGAGCCCTGGAATGCATTAGGACAAATGTATAAAGTCCTATACTATTATTAGTTTTTTTTTTTTTTTATTGCAGAAGGTCAGCAGACAGGCAGACGGCACACTTGATGGAGAGCGGTTACCATCGCCTATGGACATTTGCAACATCAAAGATGCTACAAATGCGCTGCTGCCCTCTTAAAGGAGACTGGAACCCGGTCCACTAATGCCGGAACACAACTCAAGGCTGTTATGGCGACATACTTTAGACCAGGGGTGGTAGCCATCCAGTCGGGCAAATGCCCTACCACCCGGCTGTGGGTTGTTTTGTCGCCTCTTACGACAGGCCGCCCGGCCGCAGGAAATTGTATTCTTTCTCCGTTCCTGCACGGAGGAAACTATTAAGGAGGAAACACTATTATTTGCTATATTTCGAAGGGGAAGCTGTAATGAGTTGAATTCGGAATTCTTGGCATGTTTTTGGAATTTCTTAAAAATCGATTTCATATAAGTTCCCGATATGGAAATTATGTTTGAAGTGAAATAACGTTTTATACAGTTTACACTTGTGTTGTCTTTATAATCTATATTTTTTAAACCCCCTTGTGTTAGAGCGAACAAAACAAAAAAGAAATATTTAAATTGGTCATGCCGTTTTTTTAATTATAATAATAATAATCGGCAGACAAACACACACATTATATATCCCCAAATTAAGCAAGTTACGCTTGTTTATGGGTAATATACAACGGATCACTCTGGGGCCGATCCCAGACACCCAGACCATGGTTAATGACGGAGAAAATACGTTTCCGAAATTTCTATACCAGCAATCGAACCCGGAGCCTCTGCGTTGCAGTGAGGTAGGCCGGCAAAGGCTTAGCCCACTCAACCACAGAGGCCGTTTAATTAAAGTAATTAATATGTTTGTGAATGTTTTGTGGTTATGTGTATTTTCTTCTGGCTAACTCAGTGTCTGTGTTTATGTTTTTTTTTGTAACCATCCTCACTCGGCCGCATTCTGCCGCTGTCGCCGCGTACGTGCACGCACATTTTTTAATATTTAAGGAATAAACTGCAGTCGTACGTCGGAGGTGACACAAACAAGTTTTTGTTGTTAAAGTCTATTTAAAATTGATAACTTATCGATAATTCGAATAGTGAAGCTGGTGAAGTGCTATTTTATCGGGTTATCATGCCAGTGTGGTGGTCATAATAAGCGTGCTGCCGTACACCCGGAGCAAACAAGCCTCTACTGCACACGCCATTAAGATATACCGACGCGATATCCACCGCCATTGGCTCGACACGACTATTTTAATAACAGTTAAACCTGAATAACTGTAATCTCCTGTGAGCTGTATTTTTTCATCTTTCAGATTTAAACTACACATTTTTTCAAAATAGTTCAAATACTTGATACTGATAATATTATGTTACGAGTGCGGTACTCGAATTAAAATGCCGTTGGAATTACTGTAGAATTTATTAGAACTATACAAACACGTATAACACAGGTACAAATATAACTGGACACAAACAGTACAAACTGCACGATTCTATAACACGCGCAAAGTCCGTCACAATATACCTCATCGAATGTACACGTCTTGCTCGTATCGTAATCGTCGCTTGACTGCATCACCCCTCCGTTCGGGCATTGTTTTATACTAAACTATACAATACAACACTCGTCTGCGTGGACTGAAGTTTCCAAGAAAACGTAATCTGCACACCTGCGGCCATAAACGAGTACAATAACAATATGATATTTTTCAAATTACAAATTTTGAACACAAAGTAAACAAAAGAAGTCCCACTTTGTGGGTATATAACAATATTGTACTAGATTGTGCCTGAGAAAATTCATACGTATTGCCGCGACGACATTCGTTAGGGAATTGCAACACCGGCACAATAGAATATGCAATCGCAGCGACACCTCTTTGGCTATATTCTTCTACCACACGGCAACGACGTCGTTTATAGAATAAAAATATCCTAAGTCATGGTCCGGGATTGCTATCACTGTAGAAGCTGTAAAAGTTCTAGTTTTCTCTAACCTAATAAACCTTACTATTTGTTAAAAGTGTATTGTTCTCGATCATCGATCCTTTTAATTTGTGTAAAAGACTATGAGTGAAATGTTTTACTTGTTTTTATGGTACATTAAGTAAAAAGTACTTTACGATAATTAGCATTCATTCAGTGCGAAAATGGGTTTTATTTAGGCTAATAAAAATTGTTTATATTTTAACAAAAAATAATAGAATTGTTTTTGTTCAGATAGCCGAGACTAATATTCAGTGTCGAGTGCTGATGTGAACTCATTTATTTTGGAAAGGGTAACCTTAAGTCCAAATATTAACAAGTCGTACATTTAGTACAATATATAGCAGAATGTGTGAGTAGGACGGATGATGTGGGAACGAGATAGAATAACTATTAATATGTGCGCCCCCGTAGCGCTAGCCAATAGTTCATTGTCCGCAGCGATGTTAGGTTAGGTTAGGTTAGACGTATGCATCCCCCAGGGGGTGCTCCCCGCGGTCCTCCCCTCCGACCGCGGTTGGCACACGGGGAAGCGTCCCCGGGGCCCCGAGCGGCTACTGTCACATTTCCCCCTTTTCTCTCCGTGACAGTGGTGTCCCACCTTCGTTCCGATCCCTAAAAGGCTCCCTTGTGTCCCTCCTTCACAACTACCTACCCACCCTTTTCCTTGTTTGACGGGCCACTCGCACCCCTCCGTTCAGCGGAGAGGCCCTTCGTGATGTGGCGGCGACGGGTCCTGTGGTCGGGCTTTTGACCAATCCCAGGGCCGGCGACGGAGTGGACCTAAGGGCAGTCTGCCCCCCGTAGTATTTTGCCACCGTCGCGCGATGCAGGGTGTGGTGGCGGCGGTGTTTAAACCCGATCGCACTCGTACCGCGGTAGAAGATAAAGGCTAGATGAGTCTGGGTGGAGGCCTCGCTCTGTTCGCCCTTAGGGCAGGGTGATACACTCACCCACCCGAAGCTTGGTTGGCTTGCCTTCAGCTGAATGCCGGGCGGGTTATCCCGGCTGTGAGCGCCCTGTGAGCGGCGTGTGGGACATCCTGCACACCGCAGATGCCGTGCACGCCCCTCACAGATCTTCGTCACCCTTCAGATGGCTCCCTTTTAGGGAGCAAGCCAACTCGTCAGAGTTCAATCCAAAAATGGACACGAAGAAACAAGAGAACCTACCCCAGGTGAGTCGATCCTCCGTTCAGGAGGGCGAATCTCACTCCGAGGCCGGCACCTATGGCCCGGGCAGAAGCTCCCCATCGTATTCTGGGGGGGGGGCGCTTTTTCGTGATGATTGCACTCCAGTATCATCGTCAATGTTTGATAGAATGCCCGAGATGGGCGGAGAAGTGAGTTTCCGGAGCAGTAGCCGTAACAGCAGCCGCAGCTTCCGGAACAATAGCCGGAATAGTGGGCGGACATCAGCCCTAAGTGAAGGTAGGAGCGTAACCAGGAGCATGACCTTAAGCGGAGCTGTCGACGAGTCGGATTCGAATGTTTCGATGTTCTCCACTCGGTCGCGCTCCGGGTCGTACTCGCACTCAAGATCGCGCTCGCGCTCGCCTTCCCAGTTTGGCTCTAGACCTGGCGTACGTCCGGAACGAAATGCTGGCTCTACTGAGCTAACGGGAGGTCGCTTGCGCAAAAAGAGAACGAGGCCGGTCCCACATAAAGGACCCCGAGACCCTTTCGCGTCAAGCGGTGAGGAGACACAGAGGTCGAAAACTCCCCGCAAGGTATCGCCTCCCAAACCAGGAGATTCTACGGGAGTAACGAAAGAGGCCGGCAGTCTAGCTAGAGCAAAAGAAGCTGTTGCTCAGACTGGTCGCCGAGACTTACAGCAGGACCACGAGGAGGGCACCGTCGAGCTGGTTAGAGCTGCCGAGGAGGCGCGAATCGCTCGACGGGCCCCCGAACTCCTGAGCCGCTCAGGTGCGGGCTCTGACCCTGATGAGGCAGGGGCTAGGACATCCCAAGCCGTCGAAAATGACGTACGAAATGCCCTAGGGATTATTCGCCAGGTGGCAAAAGTCCCCAAGGGTCTGAAAGGCACTTTCGTGAAATCGTTGAACGACTCGGTTGCGATAATCAGTGACGCGTTTGAGGTTCTGCGTGGACGCACCGAGTCCGAAGAAGTCAGACGGCTTGAGGCGGCTAATAGGCGCCTCGAAGCTGAACTCAAGGCCATGAGGGCGGAAATGTCCAGTCTACGGGTTGAAATAAACCGAATCCGCCCCACACTTGTGCCTAAGCCGAAGCCGCGGCCAATGCCGCCACCACCACCTCCGCCGCTCCCGCAGCCACCAACACCTATATTGGGAGGGCGCTTTAAGGATCAGGAGGAACTTTTGCACCATCTAACCCTCTCATTAGGGGCTATGATGGACGCAAAGCTAGCCGCCTTGGACGACCGCCTTCTTCCGGAGAAGCAACTCCGCCCGCCATTGGCTGCAGATAACCGGCGGGCGAGCGAACAACCGCTTCCGACATCCGGAAGAAGAGAGGTCGGCCGCCGCCGTCCCGAGGATTTTCCTCCGTTACCTACAAAGCGGAAACGTGGAGCTGGCGCAGCCGAGCCCAGAAGAGCTGCTCCAAATACGCCTCGACCAATAGGGCAAAATGAAGCCGTTGCATCGACCTCAGCTTCAGAGACGCCCGCAAGATTAGAGGAAGGATGGTCAGTGGTAGCCCGCAAAGCCAAGAAAAAGCCACCGACAAAGAAGACAGACGCTAGCCGAGCTACCCAGCCCAAGGCGGCGTCAAAGCCCCCAGAGAAAAAGGGTCCGCGGATGCGGGTGCCCAACACGACTGCGGTGATTCTCACTCTGTTACCCGCAGCCGTGGCAAAGGGCACCAACTACGCGGACGTCATGCAAAAGGCGAAGAGCAATATCAGACTCGGCGACCTTGGCATTGCCGAGGTTAAGTTAAAGACCGCGCGGACGGGGGCCCGTATGCTCTTACTACCCGGAAAGGATAGCGGGGAGAAGGCTGATGCCCTCGCCGCGCGGCTTAAGGAGGTCCTTCCCGAGGAGGAGGTTAAGGTGTCCAGGCCTGAGAGATGCTTCAACGTACGCGTCTCGGGTCTGGATGACTGTACCACAGTTGAAGAAGTTGTGGCCGCCGTAGCCCGGGTCACAGACATCGCCGCTGGAAGATTCAACTCCAGCGCCGTGCGCCTGGGCCCGGACAGATTAGGATATGTGATAATGGCATGCCCGGCTACGGCGGCCATAAAGCTGAAAGAAAGAAGGAGGCTGATGGTGGGGTGGGCTTCGGCAGATATAAAAGTTCTACCGAGCCGGTCAGAGCGGTGCTGGCGCTGCCTCGTGGCAGGACACGTGGCCTGCACCTGCTCCTCCCCTGTCGACCGCAGCAAAGACTGCTATCGCTGCGGTCAGCCAGGCCATCCTGCCGCTACATGCCACAATGCCCCGCACTGTAGCATATGCAGTGCGGCGGGCCGAGCGGCAGGACATTGGATGTGCAGGGGAGTACCAGCTGTGCGTAAAAGTACTGGGCCCCCCACCACCCGTAACAATAAAGCAAACGATAGGTCCAAAAAACCGGTCAAGAAGAAAAGGAAGAAGACGAAAAGAAAAGGCTCCACAGTAGCGGTGAACAACTCCATGCTGCCACCACCAGCACCACCGCCGCTACCGCAGCGTACGCCGAAGCGCAAGCCGCTGCCACCACCTATGCCGCTGCCAGAGCCCGGGGCCACTAGGATGGAGGAATAAAAAAAAAATAGTTCCAATGGCTATCTTAGTGGTCCAGGGTAATTTGAACCACTGCGCCGCTGCTCAAGACTTACTAGTTCAAAGCATGGCGCAGTGGGGAATACAGTTTGCAGTGATCGCCGAGCCATATTACGTCCCCCCCCGTTCTGACTGGGCGGGGGACCTAGATGGCTCGGTTGCCATTATTGTCCGGACCGCCGCCGCATGCCCTCCCCTAGCCGGTGTGGTAAGAGGACGGGGCTACGTGGCGGCAACGATCGGGGAGATAGTGGTCGTCGGTGGCTACTTCTCCCCGAACAGAAGGCTCGCCGATTTCGAGGGATGGATCGAGGAAGTGGGCACAGTGGTGGCCCGCAGCCGGCCTCGCCCCGTGCTCGTGCTCGGGGACTTCAACGCAAAATCCGTGGCTTGGGGATCCCCGAGAACGTGCGCGCGTGGCGAGGCACTGGATGAATGGGCCATCGAAAAGGGTCTCGTAGTTCTCAACCGGGGCTCCGTACACACGTGTGTGCGCCAGCGGGGTGGCTCAATAGTAGACGTCACATTTGCCAGCCCTGAACTGGCGCGCCGTGTGCGGGACTGGAGGGTCGTCACAGAGGTGGAGACGCTCTCCGACCACCGTTATATACGGTTCAGCGTCTCCAACCGAAACCCGGACCCTCCGTCCCGAGAGTCCCCGGTAGGTGACTGTCCGCGCTGGGCATTACAAAAGTTGGATCGGGAGTTGTTCAAGGAGGCCCTGATCGTCGCCACCTGGGCATCAGGGCCCGAGGTGAACGCTCCCGATGTGAATGTGGAGCAGGAGGCAGAAAACCTACGGTCGCTCGTCACTGGCGTCTGTGATGCGGCGATGCCGAGGAGGGGCAGATTCCAGCCCCCCCGAAAGGTGTACTGGTGGAACCCCGTACTTGAGGGGCTAAGGCGCGCGTGCAACAGCGCGCGCCGCCAGTACACCCGCCACAGAAGACGGCGTCGTCGTGCAGCAGACGCAGCGACCGTGGAGGCTCAGCTGTACGAGGGGTACAGAAGCGCCAGAAGAACACTGCGAATAGAAATTCGTAACGCAAAAAACGTCGCCTGGGGAGAACTCCTGGAAACTCTCAACCAGGATCCTTGGGGGCGCCCTTTCAGGATGGCACGGAACAAGCTCCGTGCCTGGGCGCCCCCACTCACCGAGTCTCTCCCCAGGGACGTTGTTCACGACGTTGTTGGCGCTCTGTTCTCTTCACGGGCTGAGCACATGCCTCCTGCTATGGCACCGCCAGAGGCGGAGCCCAGCGCGGAAAGAGACCCTGTG
Source organism: Dendrolimus punctatus (assembly GCA_012273795.1). Taxonomy (NCBI): domain Eukaryota; kingdom Metazoa; phylum Arthropoda; class Insecta; order Lepidoptera; family Lasiocampidae; genus Dendrolimus; species Dendrolimus punctatus. The sequence continues at coordinate 16,001,102 of CM022540.1, read as the reverse complement.
CCCACTGTGGACCGGGTAGAGCTGGGGGTGGCTATGCTACGGCTGAAGGCCAAGAACGCCGCCCCCGGCCTTGACGGCATACCAGGGCGTGCGTGGGTTCTGTCCTATGACGCCCTGGAGCCCCGACTGTTGGGGCTTTTCAGCGCATGCCTAGAGCAGGGCCAGTTTCCACAGCGGTGGAAGACAGGAAAGCTGGTCCTGCTGCGGAAGGAGGGGCGCCCTGCGGACTCGCCGTCCGCCTACCGGCCCATTGTGCTGCTGGACGAGGTCGGAAAGCTCTTTGAGCGTATCATCGTCCACCGCCTCGTCCAGCACCTAACGACGACGGGGCCGGATCTGGCGGACAACCAGTTTGGTTTTCGCACGGGGCGCTCCACGATCGACGCGATCATGCGCTTGAGAAGCCTGGCGGAGGAAGCAGTTTCCCAGGGCGAGGTCTTGTTGGCGGTGAGTTTGGACATCGCCAACGCGTTCAATTCCTTGCCCTGGGCATGCATCATGGAGGCACTCCGATATTTCGGGGTGCCGACCTACCTCCGCCGAATAGTCGGGGCATATCTAAATAGTAGAGCCGTCACTTACCCGGTCCACGAGGGTTGGAATCGGCGAGCAATGGTGTGCGGTGTTCCACAGGGGTCGGTTCTGGGTCCCCTCCTGTGGAACATCGCATACGACTGGACTCTGAGGTGTCGGGTCCTCCCGGGCGTCAGCGTCGTATGTTACGCAGACGACACGCTGATCGCCGCGCGCGGGAGGACCCATAGGCAGGCGTGCCTTCTAGGCACGGCTGGGGTGTCAACAATAGTAGGCAGGATCCGGCGTCTTGGTCTGGAGGTGGCGCTGCAGAAGACCGAGGCCGTGATGTTTCACGGTCCTCGTAACCGCCCACCTCCAGACAGTAGCATCGTTGTAGGAGGCATCCGCATCGGCATCGGGGCGACCATGAAGTATCTGGGATTGGTCCTCGATGGCCGGTGGGATTTTTCGGCACACTTTCGGCAGCTGCTCCCCAGACTCAAGGGGGCAGCCGGTGCGCTGTCGCGCTTGCTCCCAAATGTCGGGAGGCCTAATGCCACGTGCCGAAAACTCTTCGAAGGCATCGTACGTTCGATGGCCCTATATGGGGCCCCGATATGGTCGAACCGCCTGACGGCCAAAAACGCGGCGCTACTGCGTCAAGCGCAACGCATATTGGCCGTCAGGGCAATAAGAGGATACCGTACGGTGTCCTTCGAAGTGGCCTCGCTACTCGCCGGATCCCCCCCATGGGACCTGGAAGCCAGGGTCCTGGCGTCATTGTACACATGGCGCAAAGAAGCCCTGGCCAGGGGCACCAGACCCGCGCCTCGCGAAATCGAGGCGTGCCGGTCGGAGCTCTGCCAGGTAGCCGTGGGGGTCTGGGAAGATCGCCTACGACGCCCCAGCGCGGGCCCCGCCACCATTGAGGCGGTGCGGCCCGTCCTGCACGACTGGCTTGGACGAAGTCACGGCACCCTGACCTTCAGGCTGACACAGGTCCTGACGGGGCATGGCTGCTTCGGAAGGTACCTGTGTCGCCTCGGCCGCGAGGCAACGTCAGGGTGCCATCACTGTGACACGGGCGACGAGGACACGGCGCTGCACACACTCCAGGAGTGTCCAGCGTGGACAGAGCAGCGCCGAGAGCTCGTCGCCCACACCGGATTTGACACCTCGCTCCCGGCCGTGGTACGCACCATGGTCGGGAGCTCCACTGGATGGGACGCCGTCTCCTCCTTCTGCGAGCAAGTCATGTTTGCGAAGGAGGAGGCGGAACGGGAGCGTGAGCGTAATTCCCTGCTCCGCTCCCGACAAAGGAGGACGCGTCGGCGCCGGCGGTCTGATTTAGACCTTCGGCCACCGTAAGCGGGCGGCGCGGGTGGGGCCTCTAGGGGTATAGAGGTTCTCACTCACCCGCACATGCCGTCGAGATGAGAGCGCGAGTGTTCCGCGCGCGCTCATCTCTCTTCCCGTGGGGCGCGTTACAAACCGCCCCACCCCGAAAAGACCCAGTCGTCGCCGGGGGAGTAGCTCCCCCGGCATTGGAAGAGGCCCAGTGAGCGGGGCCCACGCCTGCCAGGGCAGCGGAGTTGGGAAAACCGCATACACGTAGCCCTGGCAAAAGGCGCAGGACGGAACACCCAGGGGTTTTAGTGGGTATCCCTAACTGGGGAGTGGCAATAGCGTGGCACCGGTTTTGACCGGGCGCGCTAGTGCCACCCCCGATCTGGCGAATCCCACACTGTCTCACCAAGGTCGCGAGCATCCCCCAGGCTTCTGCGCCTGTCGCGGTCCTAGTCCTCAAACGGATTTCCCCTGGCCAAAAAAAAAAAAAAAAAAAAAAAAAAAAAAAGGTTAGACGTATGCAGCTTTCATATTCTCATAAAATTCTATTATTTTCTGTTGTAGCAGCAGCAAACGTGAATTATCTGATCAAATGTACAAGAAGTTTTATAACTTGTCGACTAGTAAAATAAAATGTTATGTGTCAATGACATGTTCCAGTATTTAATGAACTAATCAATCTAAGGTCGTAAGTAAAATATTCATGTTTTGTTAAAAAAAAATTCTTAACGATCACAACGCAACGAGGTTTCACTGTACTAATTATGACTTTAAATTAAAACAGTTTTATATCATTTGCGATGTAAACGTCATAGAATAATAAATTTAATTCAAGTTTTAATAAAATTATTGAACTGACGTTTTTATGTAGAAAGGTCGTGAAACAAGCAATTTTACTTGTATCAAAATTTATAATACTCGCTCCAAGATCATTAAAAATACATAAAAATATATTTTATTGCATATATTTTGAACGATTTTAGTGTATACTTAATATACTTACAGCTTTGCACATTGGTAGTTTTAGATGAAAATGCATAATAGAGAAAATCCTAGCTCTAAAAATAAACCATTAGTTAAAAGTTGAATTTGTATGTGTAACTTTTTGGATTTTAATTGTTTTAATATGTATTAGGACTATGGGACATGTTTTCTTGAAATAAAGTTATAAATAAAAAGAAGTGTGTGTACACGCTTTATAAGTTATATTTCTTTAAATTGGTTAAATAAATAGAGCCGGTAGGGGCTTTATTTATTTAACCGACCGTATTGAAAAATAAAATCAAAAACTGAGGTTAACTCTAAAAGACAATGAAAAACTTAGAAAAATAAATACCACAATCACACCCAAGTATTAGAAAAATCGATATAATTACTTACTTTTTTAGAAATTCACTGGAATTAGAATAAATCGTTTGATTTTGCTGATCACTAGCTATAAGCTATAAATATAAGAAAGATAACAAAAGCCAATGGAATTGCTAATGAAATCTTCATCAGAATCTAACAACTTAACAAGACGTATTCAAGTCAGTTCCAAGTACTGATTGCACCAAGTGCAATCGGCGATGTTTAATTGAGGATTCATTTCCGAAGGCAAACTTCGTGACTTGTTCAAACCATCGCTGACTTGCGGCCGGACTTGCGTCGTCGGATATAATCGTGGTATTCAAGATTGCTTTGCATAATAGCAGCCTTTATTTTTAATTAAAATGATAGGATGTTTTAAACCAATGAGGCCGGTTAACTGCTTATCGGGTCGTGCATGATGAAGAATTACATATAAGTAGCAAAAGCACATTATTTTAGTCACTTGACAAATAACTATGACGAAGCATTAATTAACTCATAGATCAAATATAATGATGTATACATTGTTGGCCTTCGTATAATCGTTTGTTAAATTTTAAGAAACTGCTCAGCAACTGATTAGTGAAAATCTTACCCATAAACTCCTCTTAAGGATAAGAGGTGGTAAAGTAACTCATAAATAACTGTCAAAAATAACCAACATGGAGAGGTAGTTTAGGTGACTTCTAAGTGGCAAGCAAGATGGCAAGTTTTATGTGAAACAGTCATTCATTAGGGGCTTAAGAGTCTGTGATTTAAAAGATGGCTAATCCTTTCTTAACTAGATTATTATAAGTAAGGCCCTTAATCGTTTGTTAAATTTTAAGAAACTACCCAGCAACGGATTAACAAAAATCTTACCCATAAACTCCTCTCAAGTGAAGGTGATGGTAAAGTAATTCATAAATAACTGTCAAAAATAACTAACATCGAGAGGTAGTTTAAATGACTGCTAAGAGGCAAGATGGCAAGTTTTATTTGAAACAGCCATTGATTGAGGGCTGAAGAGTCTCTTATTTAAGAAATGGCTTTCTTAACGAGATTATTATAAGTAAGGCCGTAAATGTCAAAAATTACTTCACAAAACTTGTTCAGGCCAAGTTTTATTTCAAAATTGTGCCAAGCTTTCGTTCATAATCACTTCCTCTCAATAGGGTTTACTTAAAAAAAAAAAAATATCTACTAGAACGTTGCAGCCCGGTTGATTTTGCGAGCGTTCGTACTTATGACGTCATAAAAATAGGTACAAGTAAAAAATGTAAATAGCGTATTTATTAAGTATAATATGAAAAACAATTACAAATATTCATTCATGATGTTCTAAATGTTAGATGATAAACAGTAGAATTTTATACGAGAAGTGAAAGTGACCTATTTAGGCACTAGATTGTTCATTCTAGTACCTAAATAGGCCTTTCACTGGAGGTAAGCACTTTGCTTGCCATTTCGAATATGAGGAAGGTAAATAAAAACGAATTATTTAAACAAAAAACAGCTATCTAATAAAATCAGGAGTTAAATTCATATCTAAATCTGATGAAACTTCATCACATACGTCACTTATAAAACGTTCAGTATATTTTTTTGTGTGGCATTTCGACCAGCCCGTATTTTTTGTCACTGATGATAGGTAAATATTTAGCTCAAATTTATATAAATTAAAATAACAATTATTAATAATTTAGTGTAAAGTAATTTTAAGCATAAAATGATTGATTATATACTGTGTGTGATAGTAATCGATGAGTTTAGCCAAGACAAGGAAATTCCCAATGTACAGTGATAAAATAATTCGCTATTTAACAGTAGCTGTAAAAAAAAGTTGAAATATGAGTCGTATGTATTATTTATGGTTAGCATAGTTATTTTTTTTTACAGCAGGGAGAATCGTTACTCAGGGACTGCGTACTCTAAAAAAGGTAATAAAGACCGTATTGCCAAGTCTCTTAAATTTGGACACAGGCTAAGAAAGCGATTAATCCGAATTCTTTGGCATTTTACGCGCCCGTAAAACCAGACAATTACCTCCTTGAGAGCACAAATAAACATTACAAACAAATATAATTATTTGTTTTGTTTGTTAACGTCCAAGGTAATGAGGGTTACGAAGCGAAAGACGCGGGTTTGGTACAATAAAACGCCAAGTTTCAACTCGTTACAAGTAACGAGGCCACCCCACGGAACCTAATTAAGATTTCGGTGGACTTCTATTCACATATTATAACAGATGGTAATCACATATGGGTATGTATTCCTTTTGTGTATAGTGCCGTAACAAGGGACTTTGATAAATTGGTTTATATCTGTGTTTGATTATATACTGTGTGATAGTAGTAATCGATGAGTTTAGCCAAGACAAGGAAATTAACAATGTTCAGTGATAAAATTGCATTGAATTGCAGACCTGGAGTTGGTAGTCCATATGCTGTTTTCCAGCTATAAAGAAAAATGTGTGTGATGTGAAAATGTATAAGCAAATATTAAATGAAATGTGTGTGGGCTAATTCGATTTTAAGCAGCAAGCTATCAAATTAACACGAGTGCAGTAAAAAAAAATGTTATTGTTTCCAAGTTTAGTATTCTTCCTAAGGTCGTTATACGTTTACGATAGTCAAGAAAGAAATATTTTAAAAAGTCACATACATTTAGTAACTTTGAAATTATCTTTAGGAGACTGCTCGATATTGCTGCATGCTATCATTACAGACGAGTAAATGAAATATGTAAACATAAACGTCGGATAAACCTAAATAAAATAAATTACCGCGCTTAAAACCGTTAAAACGTAGTTTTATTATGTGTACAAGTCGCGAAAACTTAAGAAAATATTATGTAAACATTTCGTTAAATATGAAAGTGGCAGCGATTTTTTACAGTCTATAATAGCTTGTAATATTTATAACTTATTTTTAGTTTTTAATTGTATTTAATTCCGATTTAATTAAAATTATGTTAAATATTAATTTACTAGTGGACTGTAGATATTTAAGCAATCAAAACTGCACCTACATATATAAGACGATTTAATTTCTCTTTTCTTTCACCATATCCCAATTGATTGGGGTCGGCACAATATGTATTTTCCTTCCACACTCCTCTATTCTGACATACATCTTCTGTCACACCACAAATCATCATATCATCCTTCATTTAATATAGAACAGTAAAAGAATGACTAAAAAACAGAAGAACATCAACATTGTTTTATATTTCAAAATTATGACTAATGGCCAGTCCTAAGCCTTAAAAACTTTTTTGGAGATTTCAACAGTCTAGGAATTTGGTCTGTTAGTTACTCCGTCTAAAACTTTCCCACGAATGGGCTCCGAAACAGCTCAATGGATATCAATGAAAATTCAATAAAATATTCAGATGCAATGTATATTTTGCAGTTCTAGCTCCAACAACTTTAGTCAAGTGTCTTCATCGATAATTACCACCGAAAACAACGCCATCTTGCTATCTGACAACACATTCAAGGTAAACGTCATGCTGACTTTGACAGTTAAAACGTCACTTACTTCTTTAAATTGTACATAGACTCTGCGCCACAAAACAAGTCTCACAGACGCGGCGCTGCACTCACCATATTTACTCCTGCCAGAGTAATTATTTTAATCTGTAAATCGATATAGGTGATTACTGAATAATAAATATATAATATTCCACAATTAAAGCTGTAAATTTGTTTCCTGACTATTTTACAACAAAATAGCAGCGCTGCCACTTTTAGTTCCTTTATTTGCCGTAATTCTTTCGTGGGGCGGACTCTAGTGTATTTTGTAAAAGTTGGTCCACAAAATAGCTAAAATTAAGACAAGAGAGCTGCGAATCACTATTGCCATTCGGTGCGGGACTGCTAAAAGTTAATTAAAATTATTTATGATGAAACTCAACCATCACATAATTTAGGGCTAAACCAATGAATGACAAGGCGTCTTCCGGCAGAAGAGAGAACACCTGTTATGAATTAATCGGCCCACTGAGTCCAGCTAATTATAAATGGTGCCGATATATTATACCGCCTAACAAATACGGTTATTTAACAACTGTGGTGCGTTTGAACTGTTCAAGTGGTGGTACAAGCACTTGTTCTAAGCAAATGTATAGACGGCTAGTCGTATTATGTAACTTTTCTAGTACAAACTTTTAATCATGTATCAGTATTTAATAGTCTTTCAGATTTCGTATGTAGCAACTGTGTTTAAGAAGCATAATTATAATTTAAATAAAATGATTTTGTTCGCAAAGTATGCTTATTTATATGTTTTGATAAATATATGTATTATTTAATATTTGAATATTTGTTACATATAAATACTTTGTCAAAGAAGCAAGTGAGGTGTGTAAGAATAAGCCTAAATGGCGCTCTGTTGTTCGTGCCTACCTCGCAAGGGACCTGGCGTGAAGTTATGTATGTATGTATGTATGTATAAATACTTTGTTTTGGAAAATATGAGTAAAAAGGTAAACCTGTCTGTTAAACTTTTGAACTAGGTTTTTAATTATAACTTTTGTTCATAATTTTTCGCTTCAAATTATAAGAAAGTGGCAGATTTCGCAGAAAATGACAACATATAATAAATATTAGAGACTGAACACGAAGAAAGTATCATAGTAGTCTAAATAAGAATAGAATAAGAAGAATAGAAATCACATGTATTGTATGTACATTTTAATATTTTCAACAATAGTTAATAGTCCAAACGAGGCATCACTGGCATCACCATTGCCGTACATTTGCCTTACATTCCTATGATTAAGATTAAATTGTCAAATTACGAGCGGCTTCCATAGGATTTGAGAATAAATAATTTCGTTTCGCGTGTTTGCCGTATCAGCTCAACCGCCAAATTGTATTATACCAAAACGGTATAATATTTGTTAGTTATGTTAATTCTACACGTATAAATGATAACCAAAATTTACTAAGATAAATTATTTGGCAAGTGCGTGGCAATCATGTTTTTTTCTTTTATTTAAACGATTTATTAACCATTTATTTTGGAGACAGACTTTTTTGCCCACATGTAATCCATAATGGACACTATCGCACGGGGATAGCAGTAGGACCGACTAAACAGCCTCGGTGTTTCTTCGCTTCGCCATCATGTCATGGTTTTAGGAATTGAAGATACTGCCGACGATCTTAACGACGTCAACTCATTGAGTCCTTTCCTGACAGAGGTAGGGTATTGTGTACTCTCTGGTACTTCGCTGGATGATCGTGCATCCCTCTGAGCGCAATCTCAGGGCCTCTATATAAGTGGTGAGATTCCCAGTTCCGCCATTCAATGCTGTTGCCTCAATGTCAAGGTAAGAATTCTTGGTGGTACCTTCGGTGGTCTGGTATATGGCAACGAATCAGCTCCGAGGATGTTGCATTATTCCCTTTCCGCCACCTTTTGGTTAAGTCACCAACAGCTTGGGTCAATCATTGCGTTGACTATAGTTGGCAGCGACAAGTGCCTGACTGCAGTGTTCATCAGTTGACGATGTTATGCCCACGCTCAGCCACACTAATATGTACGTCCTTCTCTTCATTCAGGAAGTCTGACCGTCTTCATTTTCAAAGCAAATAAATCAACAGCAAACAAATCCACTTAGCGTCCCTAATTTATAATAGATCTTAATAATAATGAGTGCCCATGAAAACGAAACGAAGATTTTAATATTCATTCGGATTTCGGAACGGAGGAAAGGCGAAAAAAATTTCATGGCTCGCTGGCCTCGTTATTTGTCCTGGCTTTTCCTTGTATCTGTTTTTGTAACGCCGCTTTTCGCGAAATCTCCGGTTTGGAAAAAATAAGGGAGGGAAAGACCCGTGACGTAACTGATCCCCTCTTTATAAATCATTATTACAAACAATATTATTTTTAAATCGAGTGATTCAATTTGCCGCAAAATCGGTGCGCTTCGTTTTTTGTTTTCTTTGTCGTGAGTTATTGGTCGAATTTATAATAGATGTAATAAAGTTGACACATTGATGGATTGTGTATAGGATAGAGGTTGGTTTGTAGTGCGATAGAGAACGTATGCCAACATAGAGGAGTATGGAAGGAAAGACATTGCACCGACCTCAAACAATAACTAAACGGTGTAAGAAAGTGTGTAGTATGTTAACATTTATAAGTCTAAAATATTCCTAAATTCTACATAGCCACATGGCGCCACTCGGTCTTGCTTTTTGCTGTTTTATTATTTTAAACATATTTATTATTTTTCTATACGTATAGGAACGGTAAAAAAATACTAATCCCTCCGGCCGGGCGGCCTGTCGTAAGAGGCAACCATCCATAGCCAGGTGGTAGGGATGGATACCATCCCTTGTCTAGAGTATGCCGCTAGAACAACTTTGAGTTGTGTTCCGGCGTTAGTAACCAGGTTCAAGTCTCCCTCGAGGCAGAAAGCACATTGGCAGCACTTGGTATTGTCTAATGTCTATAGGCGACGGTGACCACTTTCCATCACAATAGGACCTTCAGCCTATCTACTGTACTTCAGCAATAAAAAAATCAATGTATATAAATTAAGAACTTATTATTGAAGTTTTTTATGATAAAAAATGAACAAAATTGTTTTTTAAATGAAAGTTACAGCTGATTAGTGGCGTGTAAATTTTAGGAGCTTTTTAGAGTTACGTCTTTTACTCAGCTATTCTCATTATTATAATTATCCTACCTCCACGGTACAAACAACGCTTGAGAAATTAATGAGTATAAATTGACTACCACGCGATTCTGCGACTCTCGATTCGTCCATTTAAGTATTTATTATTATACCTAAATACAGAGAGAGAGAAAGAGAGAGAGAGAGAGAGAATTCTTTATTGTATTGCAGAGAAGTTACAGCCTGAAATTATTATAAATGTACACAAAGCTCGGTCTCATCGCTAATAAGCTATCTATTCTAGACCACCCGTGGCAGGAATAAAACATATTCAATGCGTCAAAAGTGGTACACATATTATACGATACAATATTACCACAAATGTTTTTGACGGGGTAGACAGAAACAATGAATCTCCACTTGCCATACCTTGGCAGTCGCATCTCGCTTTAGTTACCTTCATATATGCACGTCTAATTACAGTGCTTTTTGCATTTTAAAATGCCTCGCTTTGCAAATAAGATAGATAGATAGATAGATAACACTTTATTGTACACCATTACAGTAAAACTTACGAACTAGTATTATTATAGTAGGGTACAAGGGACGGTCTTATCGCTAAAAAGCGATCTCTTCCAGACAACCCGTGGCAAGAATATTCCGATTAGAAGTGGCGATGGTGGCATACATAATTATTGTACGATTACTTCAATTTTATTAATAAATATATAACTATACTATATATACAAGTATACACATAAGTTATATACATATATAATATATAGCGATAATATGCAACTATTTAAACATAATAAACATATAGCTATATGCAATATAATATATATATAATGATTTTATTGTATTTTATCTTTTGCAAATGGGAGTTTCGAAATAACGACTAAACTGTTTCTCTGTAAAAACAAGAGATTTAATTAATGTGATGTTCTTTCAACAATAAACTTATCGCTATTACAATTTAAGTAAATAAATATTACCTGTAAAAACAAGAGAAACAACATTTAATGCCCTTATTTCAGGTTCAGGTAATATAAATAAATCTAGCAGGATGTTCACAATAAATTCACTTCACTTGTCTTTTACGCGCTTCCTTCAGTCATGTTTCAACTGTCATTTGTCAGTGTACATTGTGCTGTCAGTTTTAGTTTGTCCATAGATAAGAGCGGTAATTTAAATGTAAAATAAAGACAATCATAGGGATTTTCTTTACATCTCCCCCGCTTGAGAGAACAATCCCGAGTGTGAACACACGAAATTGTTTATTTACATCAACACTGGAGACAGTTTTGTAATGTGGTAAAGGTTTGATTCTGCTTTCTTATGTCCGGTGTCAACTTCATAGATTGAATTAGAAATCTTATTCAAAATTTTGTATGGTCCAATTCTCAATTCATCCATTTTCTTTCTATTTAGTCGGTTTCCATTTTCCACATAGACTATATCTCCTACTTTCAATGTATATTCTTTCCTATGTACGTCAGATATTTTTTTATTATAATTGTGAGATTTTATAGTGTTCATATATGCTAGTTTTCTATCTCTTTTCAGATCTTCTGTTGTACATTTTGATTTCAATTCAGGTGGTAGAATGTTCAAATTTTCACCTTCCAAAAGGTATTTTGGAGCAAATTTTGTGACTGTGTGTTCTGTTTCATTATATTTTTCTACACATTTCTGTGCAATAGTTGTCCATGCTGTTTTTTTATTGCTTTCATTTATTTTACATCTTATTTTATTAACTAAAGTTTGATTTAGCCTTTCATTTAGCCCATTTGAAAATGGTGCATCAACGGCAGTGAAAACCATTTCTATATTTTTTTTTCTTAAAAATTCTTTAACCTCCTTGGAATTTATACCAGGGTATTGATCAGTTAATATCATGTCAATATTGTAGCTTTGTGTCACAATTTCTATTAGTTTGATAAAATCATTTGCACTTTGAGTCCTTGATGTGCCAATATAAGCATATCGTGTGAAATGATCAACAAGAAGATGTAAGTATTTTTTTGTTGAACGTGATCCTCCAAAGCCTCCGATGGTGTCAATAGATACAATTTCAAACGGGCGAGTTGCTGGGCCCAGATGTGACATTAAACCATATTTTGGCTTCCTCCTTGACTTGTTTTTTATACAAATTTCACATTCTTCACAGATTTTTTTAATGTTTACAATGATATTCTTTGCTGTGTAAAATGGTGTTATTTTATTTATCATCTGGGTTCTTCCAATATGGCAGTAAGTTTCATGGATATCTTTTATTAGAGTTTTACTAAGTTGTTCTGATAGTATGATTTTTTCCCTTTTTTTACTATTTTTGTAATAAATTTCATTCTTCAATGTAAGTTTTGTTTTACCATTTTGTAAGTCTAGATTTACATGTTGGTCATTTTTTATGTCTTCTAGGTTTATTAAATTTACTATTTTTAAAAAATCATCGGTATTCTCATGAGGTTCTAAAACTGGATTTCTGCTTAAACAGTCTGCTTCTTGGTTTAATTTTCCTGGGTTATATTTAACCTTAAAATTATATTGGGATAAATAATATGTCAAATCACCAAGTTCCTCATCAGTTCTACTTTTTATGTTCATATTCTCTAATGGTCTGTGATCTGAAAACACAATAAATTCTTTTCCCATAAGCCAGTGCTGCCAATATTTCACAGCTTCCTTTATGGCCAGACATTCTAGATATATTGCCTTCTTTTTTTTCTGAGCTTCAGACAATTTCTTTGAAAAATAAGCAACTGGCTTACTGTCTCCGTTTTCATCTTCTTGTTTCAACACTGCTCCCACCCCTTTGATACTAGCATCCGTGTAAATGGTTATTGGTTGTTCAGGGTCGAAAATTTTCAGTATTGGTTTTGAGCATAGTAAGGCTTTTATTTTATCAAATGATTCTTGACACTCTGCAGACCAAATGAATTTCACATCTTTCCTTAATAGATTGTGTAGTGGATCCAGGATAATTGCACTGTGAGGTATGAAGCGATGATGAAAATTTATTTTGCCAAGGAATTGACGTATATTCTTTCTTGTTTCTGGCACTGGAAAGTTTTTGACAGCTGTTAGGTAATCTTTTAGAGGTCTGACTGAATTATTTTCTATTATGTGCCCCAGATATTTGGCATACTTATTTGCAAATGCACACTTTGAAAATTTTAGTCTAAAACCTTCTGTTTGGATTGCTTTTAGTAGTCTTGAAATATGTACTATATGCTCTTCAAAATTTTTTGAAAAAATTAGAATGTCATCTATGAAATTTACTGAAAAACTAGATAGTTTGTACTTTCTTATGATATTGCTCAATATTCTTTGGAAAATCGCTGGAGCTGACTTTAATCCAAACGGGAGGCAGGTCCATTGAAAGTGGCCTTCTTGTGTTACAAAAGCCGTTTTGTGTCTATCTTGAATTTTCAAAGGAATTGACCAAAATGCTGAATTTATATCAAAAGTAGAGAAGTATTTACAGTTTACAGTCTTCACCATTAAATCCTCAATCAATGGAAAAGGTTGTGATTGAGGGACAACAATTTTATTTAATTCTCTAAAATCTATACATAACCTTGATTTCTTTTCATCTTCTTTTTTATATGCTAGTGTCACTGGTGCAGCGAATGGGCTGTAAGATTCTTCAATTAAATTTTTCTGTAATAGTATTGATATTTGATTTTCTATTTCTCTTCGATCTTCAGCTGTACATCTGTATGGACGTTTGTAACAGTATTTATCCACCATCAAGTCAATATGTGCTTCATAATTCTGTACTGTGCCGACATCATATTTATCTTTTGCAAAAACTGATTTGTAATTTTCTATTAATTTATCAATTTCTGATTGTTGGAATAAATTTAAATGATTTACTGATATTTTAAATTCATCTGAATTTATATGTTCATTGAAATTTATTTCACATTTGGTCATGTGTTTAATTTCTTGTTTTAAAACTTTAGAGTTTAATGAAAATCTTTCTTCATTTTGTTTTTCTACTACATCAGGAATGCTGACATTTGTTGAATTTGAGATATCATTTATTGAGTAGTTTTTCTTTTTTGTATGCTCTTCATTGACATTGTTACATTGTATGATTTTTAAATCTTCATTTTGTATTAGTTTGAAAGTTTTGATACAATCCAAACCAATTAGAAAATCATGATTAAAATTTTCACTATCCACTACAAAAACACTCATGGTTTTTTTTATATTGTAGATTTTTATTTTTAGAGTTACCATTCCTTTTGTTTTCTTCTCACCATTAATAGTCCTTAAATTTACCATTTGTATATCATTTGTATGTTTTGGTTTAATCTTTAATAATTTAGCATTTATTAATGACACATTTGAACCAGAGTCATAAATTCCTGAAACATTTAAAGTGTCATTTAATAGAAGCTTTATTTTTATTAATGGTGGCACATCAAGTTTTTTGGATTCTCTTCATTCAGTTCAATTTCCAATTCAGAGTTATTTACAGTTTTCACAACTGATTTTTGATTATTACTTTTAAACCAACAACTTTCCTCAGGATGGTAACGTTTCCCTTTTTTCTCATTTATACAAATCTGGCACGGTTTTCTTTCTTCAATTTTTTTTTTTGGTTTCATTTCTGTATATGTGTTATTTTTTTTATCATATCTATTTTTCTGTACCAAATGTTCCAGTTTTCCTATTTCATTGTACAGTTGTTGTGTTTCATGTAAGGTTTCCCTGTCAATTTTATCTGTAATATAATTTGGTAAGCCAGATGCTATGAGATCAATAAGCGTTCCTGTATCAATTGATTTTCTCACTTCCAATAATAGTTTTTCTTTTTTCAATGCATATTCTAGCAGCGAGCCCGCTTGATATTTAAAAGCCAAAGCATATCTAATGGGAGACCATCCTTTATTGCCAAATGTCTCACAGAAAATTTTCTCCCATTTATTCCACTCTGATTCCACTGTAAATTTCATTAGCATGCAGCTGTACCAATCTACACTGGAGTATTCCAAAAAGTTTTTTAAAATTTCAATTTTCATTTTGTCCTCATTAATTTGAAAGCGTTCACATTCTTTATTAAAGTCCCTAATCCACTGGTAAGCATTTGCATTTCTGCCTGTGAATTTCTCAATCATGAAGTCTTTTGCAATTTTCCCTAAATTTTGACTTTCAGACTTATGGTGTTTTTCTTCAAGTAACTTTTCTATCAATTTCTCTAACACTTGACTTGAGCCACTTTGTGTAGATTCTGTGTCACATGTTTTCTCCGAAATTTCTTCTAAGTAAAAATCATTAAACTGTAAATTTTGTTCTTCATCTAAATATATTTTAGATATATTGTCTGTCACAGTTATCCATATTTTCCTTGTTTGATGTCTTTTATTTAATGATTTTTTTATTTTGGCATAGTTGGGAGTGTTTGTGATTACTTGATGAAAACTCGCTGGTTGGCACTCAGCTGGTATTTCATAAGTATGCCCATTTGGTGTTGAAATGGATGTTATGCATATTATATTTGATTTTCCGTCTGCAGATGGTTTTACAGCGAAATCGAATCTTAACTTCTCCATTTTCGTTGAAGTATTTGCAAAAAATGTTGTTTTATAATGATTTTATTGTATTTTATCTTTTGCAAATGGGAGTTTCGAAATAACGACTAAACTGTTTCTCTGTAAAAACAAGAGATTTAATTAATGTGATGTTCTTTCAACAATAAACTTATCGCTATTACAATTTAAGTAAATAAATATTACCTGTAAAAACAAGAGAAACAACATTTAATGCCCTTATTTCAGGTTCAGGTAATATAAATAAATCTAGCAGGATGTTCACAATAAATTCACTTCACTTGTCTTTTACGCGCTTCCTTCAGTCATGTTTCAACTGTCATTTGTCAGTGTACATTGTGCTGTCAGTTTTAGTTTGTCCATAGATAAGAGCGGTAATTTAAATGTAAAATAAAGACAATCATAGGGATTTTCTTTACATATACTAATTACATAATATTACATATCATTATATTGCAGATAGAATAATAAGAATAAATAAGTATTGTCTCAAATTATAGGTCACAGAGATTGAGTTATCGACATTTTTGAGCAGTGGCATTATTTTTTATTCTCGTCAATGTTGCCCTTCCTCCTCACTGTAAAGTGTTCTTAGCTTGTCACCGAGAGATATTTCATTTCGGACACTTTAAGCATCTCCGGGCTTGTTTTGTTAGACTCTGTTAACAATTTGATTGTTTTTTTTCTGCGCTCTTTAGGCCGAGCGTTTTTAGCTCTCTACTGCCAAGTTGTTAGATTATTGTTCTATTTAAACGAGTTTATTTACTGACAGAATAATAATAGTGGGTAGTTTGTATCTATTACCTCACCACTCGGCTTGTTCCCTTATCGCTTATAAAAGTGTGCGGACGGTACGACGCAACAGCATTCCCAATCCTACTTTGAATATATGATTAAAGCCAATACATGCATTGTATTAACTAATCAAAGAGCAAACGTAAACCTTATCTACCGATCCTTATATACCCATCCTTAGGTAATAGCCAACTTACGAGTACATTGAAATACTTTGTTAAAAATGACTTTAAAAATATTAGTTTCACGCGCAGTCATAAACTTTTTAATGTGCAATATTAAAAGTTGTGAGATAGTGGTTTAATTAAAATGGAAATGCAAATACAGTCATAAAAAGTAAAAAAAATGTGAGGTAAACGTCCACAATGTATCATTAAAATAAAGGTGTAAAGATTTATTTTTATTAAAATTTAAAAGCGAGTTATCTAGAGTATTGAGGATTAAGTATGAGCTTTAGATATTCAGTTATTGCATTTTTAATAATATTTTTGTTGGGATGGAGACTCGAGGCAATTCGCCTCTACGAAGATCTTTCATAACATCTTATTTCGAGAGACACTTCGGGTGATCAAAAGGCTGGTTCAAATTTCGATCAACGGTACAGTATGGCGATGAAGCGAGGAAACGTAGCCAGCCTACTGGAAACTTTACTCATTGATTTCAACGACCTAGGCTCATTATTCTACTTATAGTCTTGAGGGATTATAAGAAGCATGGATATTCGATAATCCCTTAAAATATATGTATAAATTAAGTTTTCTTCATTGTTCTACGTCCGTCTATTGTCCGGAACGCATGCACCTCTTAGTCAGTTTTCTGATCTAATGTGCATATTGTTACAATTACCACGTGCTAAAAACGGTGAAGGAAAACGTCGTGATGCAACCTGCACATCGAGATTACCGATGTATCAAACCTGCCAAGCCGCCTTGGACAAGCGTGGCGGGTAAAATGTCCGTTCCCCCTATAATGGGACGCCCGAGCCCAGCAGTGGGACATTTATGGGTTGACATCATTTTATATATTTATTATCATTGTTCTACTGTATAATTTAATGTTAAATACATAAAGAATAAGCTGGAGGGAGAACAAGACCAATAAAGAAATATTTGACCGTAGTAAAAGAAAGGCGTGTGATTCTAAAATTCATAGAGGAAAGAAGAGGTAAAATTGTTGTCTGCAAGAGAATAGAAACCAAAGTGGAAGGGACAAGAGAGAAGGGAAGACTAAGGAGGGCCTTTATCGACCAAATAAAGGAAAGGATATGTGTCTTGTTGTATAGAGAAGTGAAAGAACTGTCCGAGAATGGAGAGGATTACAGGATTACAGGAGGTTCCACCGACAAGAGTTAATTAATCTCTTTTATATTATGCTGATGATGAAAACATAAGATTTTATATTAGGAAATAATAAATTAAGTAGAAATGAGAACTTTGAGATGTACATGTGAGATTAAGATGAATGATATGATAAACAACTTACTAATAATTATAATTCACTTTTATAACCGCACCTCTCGCCAGCGACAGGATGTTCACCCCCATTTCCATGAGCTCCCACGCTCAATTCCGCAACGGTTCTCTAGAATATTTATTACGCGTAAAACAATAATCTCGAGGGAACTTCTCATCGCGGTTTTCCCTTTGCACTATGACATAGGGGTTTTTTTAAGAAGGCCGTTTTAAAGTTTCAAAGAGGTCGGCAACGTGTTGGCGATACCCCTGACGTTGCAAACGTGCATTAAACGACGGTAACCGCTTTCCATCAGGTGGGCCGTCTGTCTGTTTGATTGCTTCTGGCAATAAAAAAAGAACATCGTGACAAGGGAACTTTGTAGATTGAAGAGAGATAAGTAGATTGAAGAAAGATAAGTTAACAAAGGTTGTGAAAGCATGGCACCAGTTCTGACTGGGCATGCTAGTGCCACCCCCGATCTGGCGAATCCCACACTAGGATGCGAATTATCCCCCCAAGGTTATGCCCTTGTCGCGGCTTAGTCCTCAAACCGATTTCCCCTGCCTAAAAAAAAATGGTAGTGGGCGGCGTACTTACCATGATTAACTCGCAAGAGACTTAAAGAATGACCAGGTAAAAAGCACCTAAAATAAACGTGTATGAAGAGATTTGTGAAAGGAGATAAAACAAAAGATATGTGTCAAGATCGTAGTAAGTGTAAATCCGTCGTCTCTGCCTACCCCTATGGAAAACAGGCGTGATGATATGTATGTATGTAAATAATAAATAACATCAATCATCGTCTAGTTTGTTATCTATGCATCTACATTTCAAAATAATTGTACTAATTCAGTATAATAGTTTGTATGTATAAGATTGATGTTAGCGATAATACATACGGTCTATTGTTATTTTAAAGAATTATATTGTAACTACTTAACTAGAAAAATAATTCAATTGTTTTGTTAGTATTAAAATATACATAGATTATTATAGTATTCCCTTGAATACAATAATATTTTTGTTATAGTTTTTTAAATAGAATGTATTTAGTTGTAAAATATCCGTTAATGTACATTTATTTTACTCGTATTTATAAATCCTTAACAAATATATACACTAAAAAGAAAAGTAAACACTATATAAACTACATAATATTTTCTTGAGCTTTTGCGACTTGTATACGTATTATGTTTCCTTCCACCCGTTTTAATATTATATAAAATTACTAGCTGTCCCGGCAGACGTCGTCCTGCCCGGTAAAAAATAGGGGTTGATCGTAGAGGGTTGAAAATTTAGGGTTGTATGTATCTTTTAATGCTGTATCATAAAAAAATAGAAATTAAAAAATTTGTCTAAAAATACAAAAAAAATTTTTAGGGGTGGACTACCCCTAACATTTAGGGGGATGAAAAATAGATGTTGGCTGATTCTCAGACCTACCCAATATGCATACAAAATTTCATGAGAATCGGTCAAACCGTTTCGGAGGAGTATGGCAACTAAAACTGTGATACGAGAATTTTTATATATTAGATTAGACCTAGGCATGTTTACTGAAGAGTTTCTTGCGCTTCTCTTCAAGCCATAACATGTTGCGAAGCAGTGGTAAATGAGATTAGGCTCCCATAGAGTAAATAATAACCATAAACAAAATTAAAACTAAATAATGTAAATGAACAGTAGGCTAAATAAAACTATTCTATTCTATCGAAAATATCCCATATATCAAACACTGCGCAACGGATAGATTCAAAATATTTTTCAGGCAAAGTTTTTCTAGAAATTCTATAAACTTAACTTTTTTCAGATTTTTCCGCCTCATATTTTAAATGTAACATTTTCACGGTTAGCAACGCCAATCTAAATTTTTACGATTTTACTATGTAATTTTTTTAGTGCAAGTACAGACTACGCTTTCGTGAAAAGTATTATCTATTTAGACAAAGTAGTCTCTGAGAAAAATTACTATATCATACAAATGTAGATACGAAGATACTGTAGAAGAGGGGAATCATTTTCCAGTCTGATTTTTTTCTGAAAAATACAATCTTGAAGTCTTCGAGTCACGAGTGAATAGGTGTCTTCTGAGTAAGCTTGCTCCATCCTAGATCGCGTCTTCACTTTACATCAGGCAGTGGTCAAGCGCAAACCTATTCATAAAAAAGATACGGGAAAGAGAGGGACGAATTTGTCTGTTTCATAAAAGTTTCGTTTTTTATCATAATCGCCACGAAAACCTAAAATCTGATACAGACATAATTATTTCCATATAAACAATACCACCAATTTACCACAAATCTTTTTCTAAGGTTTAGAAGTCGATTTTACGAGAATTGTGGTATTTGCGACATGAAGGCAACAAAGCAAGTTAATTGAAACAGCACAAACGTTCTCGCGGCTAAGTCGTAGCACTGTGGCCGAGTGGCGCCCAGCCGCGGCAGTGCTACGCCGCTCGCCGTGTAGAACGCTCGCGCGTAGCGCCAGCTACGCCGCACGTAGCGATCCGCTACGAGGTGCAGTGTACCTGTGTACCGTGTACAATATTGCTATAATTTACATTACATGTTGTTGTAATGTATTAATATTACATGTAATCATTTGTGTTTGTGCTTTGTGATTACGGAGTTGGAATGCGCATTGTAATGGGGTTTTTTCGACCAAGGTATTCGGTGATTATAATGAATTTCAGCGGTTTTAGCGGCCATCCTTAATAGTTCGTGTCGGTGTAATTAATCGACATACTGTCGCTTTCCCATGATTACCCAGAGATGGTTATCGATAAAATTACTTAATTCGCTTTTTATTATGTTGATTTCACTTCGGACCCACTTCACATTAATAGATTGAGTCAATAAATTGGTTTTGTGACGAGGCTTTTGTAATAATTATTTCCGCATTTATGACAAATGAATTTTCGGGGTTTGTCATTTAAGTTGATGTTTGATAAATTGTATTACATCGATGAGGTAATTTTAATCTAAATAAGTGTCTTTTTTACTTGTACAAATTATATTGAATGTTCTTCTAATATACAAAGTGAATGAAATAGCTATCCAATTAAAAATCTGGGACGTACGTCGTGTGCTTTCATATTTTATGAACTCAAAACAAAATATGTGTCACTCTTTTATTACTCTGGTAGTTTCATATATAGTTATTAGTAGTTTCGTAACCACAATAATCGGTCTCATTAAGATATGTTAGAATTCTGTATGAGCATGAATTTCTTCAGTAGTTTTTGAACTTAATGTGTGACTTGAAATGACCACGTACTGAGAGTGAAAAGAAAATCCCAGTAAGCCTTCACATAGAAATTCACAATGAGTGAAAGTCGCCGCTTTCTCTTAGAAAATCGTTGCGTTGATAATTGGTAGTCCTGCATGGAACCATCAGTAGGACATTTATGGGCATTTGGTGTTTAGAGTTTAGAATATATTATATTTAATAGGTATTTACCTTTTTTTTTTAAGTGAAACTTTTTTAGAATCGTTGTGATTTGAAACTCGATTAAACAAAAAAGCGACACTAAAACCTGCGGGAGAATGAGATACGAGTTTTACACTGTGCAGCGCAGATTAGAGAGTCAATTAGACCGACATCTAATTTGGACCGAAATAAAACTGATAATAATATTTTTAGACTATAACAGGGAAAATTTAGAGTGTTAATTATGAAGTTTATT
Organism: Dendrolimus punctatus; assembly: GCA_012273795.1. Taxonomy (NCBI): domain Eukaryota; kingdom Metazoa; phylum Arthropoda; class Insecta; order Lepidoptera; family Lasiocampidae; genus Dendrolimus; species Dendrolimus punctatus. The sequence continues at coordinate 15,979,784 of CM022540.1, read as the reverse complement.
TTGAATTATAATTGTGGGGGCGAAGAGGCCAAAGGCCCTCAATAAAAGAAATGCGGAATGGCGGTGAAAGAGTGTAGCCACGTCGTGATTGTCCACGATTCAAAAATTAGCAGATCAAAAACAGTACTCACGGTTGTCTCGTCGCCACGTTGCCTTTACCAGGCCTGGTACGATAATATGTAGGTGCTGGATACCACTCGCGAATGTAGTTTGTGTGAAAAGGGCTGCGCACGCGACACAGGTTCTAGCGGGAACGTTATAAAAGCCACACTGATCGCGTCGCGGGGGTGCAAGGTGCGTTTAACCTGTGCGTGCGGCGCCCGCGGGGTGCGATGCGGTGGGGGCGGGGAGAGAACAAACCGGCGCACGTTTGTCTGCTTGTCCTTGAATAGGGGAGAATTACGAAGTGGCCCAAACATCTTCCCCCGCCTTGAAAGACCAGAAGGTCTTTCAATGAAAAATAAATAAAATATAAAAGGATGCAGGGGCAAAATTCAATTAAAAGCGGTTGTATAAAAAAGGAGTAATGAAAAATATATAAATAGCAGAATAAATAAAATTAAATAAATATGCGGATAAACAAAGAGGTTAATAAATAGGAAGAGGGCATAAACGTACCACTGGACGTTTAAATATGGCGTTTTTAGTTTTTACTAACGCGATCCTTACTTTGCCATCTGAACCGGCAAAGGTTTGGGTTATAATGCCCATCGGCCAGTGTAGTGGTGGAGTGTTGTCTTTCATAATTAAAACTACCATTCCTTCATTAACTGGTCGAGAATCAGTATTCCACTTTTCGCGAACCTGAAGAGTATGCAAATATTCCTCATTCCACCTTCGCCAATATGAATGCACAAGTCTGTCGAGCAACATATATCGCGATAGAAGATTTTGACTCATCTCGCATACATTCACTGAAGGTAAATATGCTAGAGGCCTGGTATTTAGAAAGTGTGCGGGAGTAAGCGGTAATGGCTCAGCAGGGTCTTCACTAAGCACACCAAGTGGTCTAGAATTGAGGATAGCCTCTATCTGACACAAAACAGTTAGAAGTTCTTCGTATGTGAGTATTTGAGATCCAATTACGCGGTAAAGGTGAGTTTTAAAGGATTTAATGGTGGCTTCCCAGCCGCCACCAAAATGCGGGCTATTAGGCGGGATCATCTCCCACGTAATGCGATTTTTAGCCAATTCTGATTTAAATTCAGTACTATATGGTTCAGAGCTTAAAAACTGTTGAACTTCGCTTAAGTACGCTTTTGCGCCAACAAAATTGGTACCATGATCAGAATAAAGCCTTTCAATTGGACCTCTGCGTGATATAAATCGTTTAAAAGCGTTCAAGAAAGAGTCCGTAGTTAAGTCAGGAGCAAGTTCAATATGCACTGCCCTAGTGGTTAAACAAATAAATACGCATAAATATGCTTTTTGGGTTTTGACGCCACGTCTTCGCGTAAGAGTAATAGACAACGGTCCTCCGTAGTCAAGACCAGAATGGGCAAATGGCTTAGATATTTGTAAACGACATGCGGGCAAGTTCGCCATAACTGGGGGCTGTGCCGATTTAGGTCGTGCCCTAAAACATTGAATACAGGAATGAATTTTCGCTCTTACATGACGACGTGCAGATATTATCCAAAATTTTTGTCTTAATAATGACATTACAAGTTGAGGTCCAGCGTGACAAGCGGTGCGGTGAATGTGATCAATTAGAAGATCTGTTATTTTAGTGTCCTTAGGCATAAGTAAAGGATGTTTGTGGTCAAAAGTCAGGTCGCTATTTCCTAACCGACCTCCAATTCGAATAACACCATCGACCAAAAAAGGCCTCAGTTTCCGAAAAGATCGTGGAATTTGCTTCCCTGTCTGCAGTAATTTAATTAAATCAGAAAAATGTTCCTTTTGCACTTGTTTAACTATCGTTATTTCTGCTGTATTCAAATCATCAGCAGTAATATCTCCTCTAGTAGTTAGACATTTACAAAAGCGCAGTACGTAAACTACTACTCTAAGCAACTTGGACCAACGAGAGAATTTTTCAAATAAGTAGCTAAAGGGTGAGTTCACTTGTGGTTGCGGTAGCACGTTACATAAGGATACTGTTTTGAGTTCAGGTAAATCCTTATCTGATGCTTTAAATACTTGGATTGGCCAATCAGATATATCCTGATGTAGCCACGAGGGAGCGTGAAACCAAAGAGAGTGTTTAATAAGTTGCGCAGGAGTAAGTCCTCGTGACAAACAATCACTAGGGTTATCCTTTCCTGCGATATGATAAAAATTACGCGGTTCAATTATTTCTTGGATTTTTGTTACCCTATTTGCCACAAAGGTTTTCAGGCGGTGCGGGCTGGAGTGGATCCAGTTAAGCGCAACAGTGGAGTCACAAAAAGCAAAAGTTTGCTTAAATTGAAAACGATTATCATAAGTTTTTGTTACAGTGCGTATTAATTTTGTCATTAAATGAACACCCATCAATTCTAGGCGTGCGAGACTAATAGTTTGCACTGGCGCAACCTTAGATTTGGCACATAATAAATTTACAGACACTCCAGAACGGGTTTCTGAACGAATGTACAGTGCTGCTCCATAGCCTTTTTCGGAAGCGTCAGAAAACGCGATAAGATGTGCGGTACATGAGGAAGTTATGCCAATGTGACGAGGTATAGTGAGGTTGGACAAAAGCGGTAATTCATTTTGAAATTGACTCCACTGTGAAATTATAGTTTGCGGAGGTGCGTCATCTCAATCTAATTTTAATAACCAAAGTGTTTTTATTAATAATTTTGCGTAAAATATCAATGGCGCGGCAAAACCCATAACATCCCATAGACGGGCTACGATGGATAACATATTACGTTTTGTGCATGAAACGTTAACTGGAAGTGCGGTTACAAAATAGAAATAATCATTAGACGGGTCCCAGCTAACGCCTAACACCTTCTGTGTGTCAGTGTTATCAAAAATTATATTATGTGGATGTAAATGATCTTTTGGCAAAGAAGAAAGTAATTCTGTAGAATTACTTGACCATTTATGAAGTTTAAAACCACCCGCCGAAAACATATCTATTAATTGTAAGGCGGTGGTTTTAGCGGCTATGACATCATCTACTGAGAAACAAACGTCATCCATGTAACAAAAACCATTATTAATTACATTGGAAGCAAGAGGGAAATCATTTTTCTCGTCTTCTGCAAGTTGACGCAATGTACGTAATGCCAGATATGGACTTGAAGTTAACCCGAAACAAACACGTTTAAATTCGAAAATTTGTAAAGGGTCTGAATCGTTAAAACGAAATAAAATGCGTTGATATTTATGAAACTCTGGCTTTACTTTTATTCTTAAATACATTTGTTCAACGTCAGCACAAAGCGCGACAGGAAATAAACGAAAGTTCAGTAAAATTAAAAATAAATCTGCCTGTAAATTAGGCCCTGAGTATAAAATATCATTAAGTGATAAGCCTGTATCTGTGGAAGCGCTTGCATCTAAGACCATGCGAATTTTAGTGGTTAACTTATCTTCGCGGATAACTCCATGATGTGGTATGACGTAACCTTCTGGCTGCGATGGTAAGTATTCTGAGCGTAGCGGAGCGACGAAATCCTTTTCACAATAATCTAGTAAAATATCATTATAAGCGGAGCGAAAACTAGAAGATTTTTGTAATCGTTTTTCCAAAGCAAAAAATCTATTTTTAGCATAAGCGAGAGAATTGCCTAAAGCGACCGGGTCAGTTTTAAACGGAAGCGCAACAACATAAGAACCTGAGGAGTCACGTGTAGTAGTTGCCTTATAAAGATTTTCACAAGTCTGCTGTTCTTGGCTTAGCAGCTCAGAGCTCGGTGTCAAAACCTCCTCAGTTTCCCAGAAACTTCGCAGTAAAGTGTCAAGCGGCTGACCGGTGAAAGCGCATAAAGTATGAGATTGTAAGCGAGAGGCGCGGGGAGGGGGGTTTGCGACTGGAGCATCGCCCATTAAAATAAAACCAAATGACGTTTGAATGGCATCAGGACATCCCGGTGGACCCCTAATGCGGCCAGGTAACAATAAACGGGCGAATAGTTTGGCACCAATCAAAAGATCCACTTCGCTGGGGTCGGAGAAAGTATCATCAGCGAGCGGAGTGCGGGCGAGATAATTTAACATTGATTTATTTATTGGCAATGTAGGTAAGCGGTCAGTAATATTATCTACAATAAGCGGGTGAAGTTCAAATGAAACGTTGCGGTTAAAGCGGGAAGAAATTAAAATATTTGTATAACCTTTAACAATGTTGGTAGAACCACCAAAACCATTTATAGTTATATCTTGCGGCAATGATTCTATATTTAAAGATAATTTTTTACATAGTTGGAGCGTAATAAAATCATTCATCGACCCATTATCAATTAGTGCACGCGCGGTATTTACCGAACCATCGGCACTCTTAATAATAATCCGTGCGGTAGCAAGCAAGACGGTATTATTTTGACAAATCGGTTGAATAAATGATTGTGAGTGAAGCGACAATTGTGTGTGTGGTACAGCAGAACCGGTTTGCGACTCGCTAGCATGCGAGCGAACGACGTTGTTCAAAGCAGTCAAGGGTGAAGCGTTCTGTGCACTAGTGTTAGCGCGCGGCGTCGGCGCGCTCGTTGCGGATTCGACTGTCGTACTACATGCGGGAGGCGTATTATTAGAAAAATGTAAAAGCGTATGATGCGATTTAGATTGACAGTTTGCACAAGATTTTATAGATTTACACAACATTGTTTTATGACTAAAGCTTAAGCAATTACAGCAACCGTTATTCATTTTTACAATATTATATCTTTCTTTTGGATTTAATTGCAGAAATTCTGGGCAACGATAAAATTGTTCGTGTCCAGATTTAGAACATAGCGGGCAGAGTTTAATATTTGAAGAATTAGAGGAAGTAACAAAAGATTTAGTGGGTTTTATATTATTATTAATTTTTGGAATAAAAGGTAATTTATTATGAATTTTTCTATTTGAAGATGTGGAAGGAAAATTATTTCCGTCTGTCCGTTCATTAATTTTGACTTGCTCTTTGATGAATTTAATAAGACTTTCATATGTCGGTACGGACTCTGATCGAACAGAATTTTCAAATAGTCGAGCGGTATCTTTATCAATTGTTTGCAAAGCCAAAAATAAAAATATGAAATCTACTTTGTCCTCAATTTTTAATCTATTGAAGGCACAAACTGATGCGGAAAACTTATCAATAAAATAATTTAAATTATCCGCTTACGCTGATGTCAGCGGTTTCATGTTAACTATTTGTTGCAAATAAGTACTCGCCAACATACGGACATCTTGATACTTATCGACTAATGTGGTGTAAATTAAATTATAGTTATCTGCAGTTGGAGGAATATCGGCAATACATGTTAACGCGGAATTTGACAAAACACCTTTTAAATAAAACACTTTGTCCGATGAGGTCAAGTTGGAGTTATAATGAACGGCATTATTATAACATTCAAAAAATGTAGGCCAATTCTTTATATCACCATCAAAAGTGGGCAAGTTAATAGCGGGTAGCTTCAAAGAAGGGCGTTCATGTTTATGGGGTTGTACGTTGTCTTCTTTAAAGTTTTGAACAGTATTTTTTACAGAAGAGTACAATTCTTCGAAAGCAAGAAAACTATCATAGTCTGGCGTGAAATGCGGGTCATGTTCTATTTTTTGCAAGTTGAGTTCATCGCAACAATTTAAAAAATCCATTCTCAATTGTTCGATGTTTGCCGCGGAATTCATAAAACGATTTAACAATTCTTCCGAAGAAACATTGCGAGAAGAATCATAAATATTCTGTAGGCGGTTAAAGAATGCTTGCGTACGAGCTTCTAACAGTTTAATCTTTGCAGGAACCACCTCCTTCTCAGCGGTATATTTGCCAGTTTTACTCATTTTTAATGAATACTTTTATGAGTAACTTTAATATAAAAATTAGAAAGAAGGTAGGTAATTAAAATTATGTAGTTGTACAAATTAAATATTAACTATGAGTGGCCAGATTAGCGAAAATAGCGGTTTAAATTATAGGCAGTTAATGAAATATGCAGTTTGTCGAGTGGTACGAATAAAGATAAAAAGAAATATATATAATATGTATGCGGTTTAAAAGAAATGAGGTGCGGTAAGGTAGAAAATATGCAAATAAAATATATAAAAATTATAAATATTATAGGATTGTAATCCCTAGGGGGATCCTGGGTTCGAAGGACCAGCTTATGTGGGGGCGAAGAGGCCAAAGGCCCTCAATAAAAGAAATGCGGAATGGCGGTGAAAGAGTGTAGCCACGTCGTGATTGTCCACGATTCAAAAATTAGCAGATCAAAAACAGTACTCACGGTTGTCTCGTCGCCACGTTGCCTTTACCAGGCCTGGTACGATAATATGTAGGTGCTGGATACCACTCGCGAATGTAGTTTGTGTGAAAAGGGCTGCGCACGCGACACAGGTTCTAGCGGGAACGTTATAAAAGCCACACTGATCGCGTCGCGGGGGTGCAAGGTGCGTTTAACCTGTGCGTGCGGCGCCCGCGGGGTGCGATGCGGTGGGGGCGGGGAGAGAACAAACCGGCGCACGTTTGTCTGCTTGTCCTTGAATAGGGGAGAATTACGAAGTGGCCCAAACAATAATATATTGACGGATATAGGCTAAAGGAATTATATCTATATTAATAAAAGTTGGAGAAGAATTATCTGTGAGTATATTCTCTGAAGTTTCACTTCTACTGCTTGTGATATGTCAATTGTGTCAATTAATGAGTCCTAAAATATAAATTTCTTTATATTTTGCCTTACCCTAATAAACAGAATTCTCAATGACTTGACGATGACGAATCTGAGTTTCAAGAAATCTGTCAAAATTTTGATTTTTCTCTATCGAATATTGTAATTGTCCTTGTAAAACTAACGTTCACATTGAAATGGGCGTAAGGCTTTCATATCATTGATATGGCAAATGAGTTCCAAAAATTCATATGGACACATGACAAAAACCAGATAGTTGTATGGCGAATATTGTCTAGCCATGTGGACTCGGTCGGGTGCTGGTGAAGGAAGTAGGTCCAAGATGTCTTCAAGTCGAAAGCGGCGATAACCTTGTTATCGATTTTTACGGAATGTAGTCTGATAGCGAAAACAAAAGTGGTAAAGCAGACCCTGGGGTCCGAAGCAGATACCCCGAATGAAACCGGGATTTAAAGCTAGGGTATAACATTTATGTTTCGAAAAAATAGACTTTATAAGTAATAAAAAAAATCGCAAATAGCCATTACTATTTTACCAAACAATTTTATATGTGCACAGAAATAAATTTACTTTCAGTGTTGGCTTATTCAAGCCTATATATTATTCCTCTAGCAAGAAACCTACATTATGGCGTGGTCACGTAGGATTTATTAACATTGGAGTGATTGATGATTTCTTTGAAAATACACAATTATATGTACTTAACTACTTACACTAGTTTACTCAATATAATGTTAACAAAGCACAATAGCTTTGGATTGAAATATTTCATAGGGTATATTTATGTCTACTTACATAAGGCTGCTTAGGGTTTCCTATGTAGAATAAGGAAAGCTGTTTGTATGTCATAGCTGATCATCTCATATAGTATTACTATAGATATATACATTGTACAAAAGTTTTGTGTTCTAATTAAATATAGAGACATTTTCGTAAAAATATTTATTAAATAAATAAAGGAGATCCTGATTGTAATAAATAAAGATATATATGTATTATGATAACTAAGACAATACAAACTAATACAATAAAAGAAAACTTAGTTACATACTCGTATATTGCAATCTACCTATAGTTTGTCACAAAAACTGTTGATCTTTGTTTATTTTGCGGAACCTTTTATTTTACGTGAACTAACACGCAATTGTATTTGAAAATAAATTTGCTCAGAAAAACTAGGGCTGGCACTTTTTTGAAGAAATTATAGATTTTTTATTTTTACGTCGTAAAAATATATCTAGCACTTTTGGGGACATTGGGAAAAAACAATGTATCAATCAATCTTTATTTGTAAGAATGTAGTTTATACAGGTGTTACATGATTGTAGATGCACAGTACATTCTACCACATAGTGGTGTACAAAATTAATGAAATCAAATTTAACATTAATTAAATCAACATAAATATTCTAATTAAAAAAAGTCAATTATCGATAAAATACAAGTAATTAATGTCAAGAGAAATAATAACAAAAGATCACTTAACATGATATAAAGCACCGCAACACTTTTTTTTAAATATATATTTTTTACAATATGTCATACATGTATGTATTCGTCTACTGTGTAATATGCTTTTAGGATCAAGAGTTCTCGCAGTTTATTTTTAAATGAATTAATGTTTTTAATCATTTTTAAATCATTTGATAATTTATTAAAAATTAATATACCCATGGCAAAAATACTTTTTTTGAACAAAGTCGTTTTACAGTTAACATTTTTAAGTTTATTATGATGCCTAATAGTTTGACAGGTTTCGTAATTATTAATGTCCTTTTTAATAAATAAAGCTGATTCATAACTATATAGCGAAGGGAGTGTCATGATTTTTAGGTTAATAAAATGGGCTTTACATGAATCTGTTTGTTTGATTTTGCAGATTGCACGTATACATTTTTTTTGAGCTTTGAATGCACATTCTTTATCTGTCGAGTTTGCCCAATACAATATTCCGTATTTTAGTGTGGAACCTACATAAGCATGATAAGCACTTATAAGTGCCTCTTTGTTTGCCACTTTTGTAGATGATTTTGTAGATGTAGATTTATTTTTCATTGTTACTTTTTTATTTCGTTATTGAATTTGCCACGTGTATTTATATTACTACTTTTTTGACAATTAATGTCTATTATTTGTAAAATAATCATAAAAACGTAAACAACGTATTATTATTTTTCTATCATATATATCACATTGGCTAGAATATAGTACGATGCTATATATTATAACAGTACGGGTGGTGGGACCCTAAGCAAAACACTACACTTCGCCTTCCCGTCAAAAATTCCGAGCAATAATAATTAAGGAATCATTAATATAATTAATTCCTTCCATCAAGTACGGTAAGACGTCACGTTACCGATCAAGAAAATTTGATACTTAAAATTAATTATTAGGGAATTAATGAGATCTATCGTGACGCTTAGATTATAATTAATAGTCTATAATTGGTGATTTAAGTAATGATCTTGGAGTTTCTTTTCAAATATCTGAAAAGATTTAAGATCGGACTTCTTACATTCATTTTGAATAAAAATATTCTTTAATAGGTAATTTTAATTGGACACGCTAAGGTCTTTCAATTTTTATTTAAATAGATAATTTACATTGAAATGTTATTTAGGATTAAGTATTAGGTGCCTGCGATTCGTCCGCGTGGATTTTTTTCGCGGAACCCCAAAAGAGGTAACTCCTTATAACATCAACTATTTGCCAGTGAAATTCCCGTCAAAATCGGTTTAGCCGTTTGAGATAAGAGCGTTTATACGCTCTTATGATCACAAAAATTCAATAATGGTCTGGTGGTTGTGCATATATTGGGGTTTGACCGTGCATAGGGTTCCGAAACTTGAAAACAAAATGACGTTTATCACCTCTACGGAACCCGTCACTGTAAGCAGATGGGCACCCACTCGCCCGTTCTTTATCATGTACATGACAAAACATTTTTGTACAACAGATACGAGATACGGGTATATCAGATATTGTATGTCAAGTGAATGGATCTCGACACCATTGTTCGGTTTTTAGTACTGGACATCAAAGTTGCGATACATTTTGTGAAGGTGTGTTTTATTATTTACGAGGAACAGTATTTTTCACTGATAATACTTAAACTGTTGTTCGTGCCTACCCCGCAAGGGACCTGGCGTGAAGTTATGTGTGTATGTATGTATGTAATACTTAAACGTGCATATTAGACTCTACAGTCTTTAACATGCATTTACATACTAGAGATAATAATTGTTTAAGAAGGTATATAGGGTATGTACAAGAACATGGGCACATATACACAACACGCTAATAATTAATTTTAACACTGGCAATTGGCATGAGAAAGAGTCAGGGACGACATTTTGTTAGAGACATAGACATAGACAACACTTTATTGTTCACCATAACAAAAATTCCAAAAAAAAATGCACAACAAGACAATAGTTACTTGGTTACAATAGTTATTTGTTAGTATAACATTTTCTTAAGTTTTCGCAACGGTTTAAAACGGTTAAAACGTAGTTTTATTATGTATCGAAACATAATAAAACTACGTTTTAACCGTTTTAAGCGCGGTAATCGTCGCGGTTGTCCGTGACCACGGCAACTGAAAAGCGACCGAAACGTCGGACAAACCAAAACTTAATAAATTACCGCGCTTAAAACTGTTAAAATGTAGTTTTATTATTTTGTTAGTAGTATTTTAGCCTCTACAGTGTGTTTCATTCTTGTCATTTGTACTTTGGTTTCTTTTTAAAAGGCTTAATAAAAATTTGTATTTATTATTCGATAACGAAAATTAATATCGTATAGGTACTTTATATCTTGTACCATGAAAATTTGCTTGAGATAAGAAATGACAGTTTAGGTGAGTGAATTGGGATTCGGTTATATTGTGCATTTTGTATATTAGCCAATTCCGAAACATTAAATAATAAATTGATTAGATTGAGACAATTTATATCACCCTATAAAACGTTGAAGTTTCTAGACTTTGAGTGCAACTTAATGTGTCATAATATAAACGAGTCAAAATGCCTCTTAACTTGTTGTTTAAATAGGTATTTTAATTATGATATTTTAGGAGTGTGATGTACTCGTATATTATTACCTACCATATATCTACTCGTATTATTGTATAGTTAACGCCCGTTTTCTTCCATCAAAATTATTTTAGTATTGAAGTGCATATGTCATTTACTCAATCGTTTCCTTGAATACAACGTGGAACGCCCTAGTTGCATCGAAATCTTAAAAAAATTATCACCAAATGTTATAATTTTTAAGTGTATGTATCCTTACTCACTAATTTGTCTACACTGTGACGCCCATTCCAACAGCTCGGTCGATATAGCTCCAAGCACGCGATACTATAGTGAATGTAAATCCTAAGAAAGGTAGCACTTTGATGTTTTTTACTCGGGTTTAATTTTATTTTTACACTTTACCGGACTCTCGCTTCCGTGTTTTGATGTAAGGAGTGTTGTTTGAATATTATTTTGCATTAATGTTTTTTTGCTTTTTATAATTCGACTGTGATATTGTTTGCGACGAATGAATATATCGAAGCGTTGTGGCCATACAACCAAATTGTAAGATTGTTATGACATGAAGAAATCTATACACATTACATTCCTCTAACCATGTCATCACGCCTCTTTTTAGACAGAGGTAAGTAGAGACCATGGAGCTCCACATGTTGAGACATACCTTTCATTAATCTCTGAGTGCGCGAACTTTTATTAATGAAAAGTTATATAATATAAAATACATTCTAAGGTTCTCTTGAATAAATTGCTGACAGCGATAAGTTGGCATATTTAGTGTTAACTTTAATTTCTTGTTAACTATACTTACCTTTTAACTTGAACTGTCTATGTATCTATCTGTTATTTGAAAATACAAGCAAAAATTTAAAGGAAACTTGCCAATTATAAAATGTAGGCATTTTATATCATAAAAGTTTTAAACGTTTTTTGGTCGGTGTGTAAATTTGTTTTAAATAGGCTCAGAAATGGGTTCCAATATAAATGTAAGGGATGATAAATGTAACTAATTATGATACATCCACGTACCTACTCTTCAAGGTCAAATTGAACATATTCTGAAGATTCAGAAATTGTTTGTATATATTAATGAATGTTGATGAAGCGAAAAGTGTTTGTCAGGATCGGTGTAGGTGGAAATCCATCGTCTCTGCCCACCCGAATGGGAAACAGGCGTGACAATATGTATGTTTGTATAAAGTTATCACTATATCAAATTTTAGTGGCTGCGTCCCTCCCATCTTCCAGACGCGGCCGTTTTAGCTGGCGCAGCTGCCGCACGGCAGTAGGACCTAAATCGCCGCAAATATATATCTATTGACAGTGGCTATATATTCCAGATTCGAGACTCGAGGGCCATAGGGTCCCGAAACCTACCAGTTTTATCGAGATCTATCATGTCGTTTGAAAAAGGTGTCACGTGACCAAAAGGCTAGTCTGTGATTCGGGCAACGTAACGACGTTGCCCATCCCACGCAGAAATGCGACCAGCGTTGTGGGCGCGTTCACAACAGACAGCGATTTGGGACTCTTTTTTTTTCCTATGGCCTCCGCACCTTTCATAGTTTAAGAAAGTGTTGTTTTCCTCTTTAGTATTTTATTTTTATATATATTAAATATACATTCTAATATACGGGAATAGACCCGAATAGAGGGGATCTTTTTATTTATTTCTAATTTTGTATTTTCTTTTTCACGATTTGGGACTTACATATTATTTTAATTAATTTAATTTATATATTAGAAAATTGTACATAAATTTTAGTGTATGTTTTACCTCTCGATACCTTGCAGGTTTCAAAAAATATGAAATAAAATCTTAAATCCTGCGCCGATCTAGTAACCGTCACAAACAGTGTTACATACAACAAAAGGTATTTATTCATTCCCAAGGCCACGAAACAAGTCACAGTCACATTTGTGTACGAGTGTGACTGAATAAATAATATTATCCATAGCTAAATGCATCACTTGGACTATAGTAATGCCAATGCCATGTCGGTAGTTTTCAACTCGCGTGTATCGGTCTAACTATTTATTATATTTCGGGGTGTTGCGTGTCGCGAGCCGTTATCACGCCCCATCGACCCCATCCTAGTGGCTTACATCGTAATTTTTTACGATAATATTACAAAAATTATACTATCATCCTGTGTATACCGTTGATAAATTGTTCCGCTGCCTCGGATAGTGTTAGTTATGGTGTTTGGGTGGTTTATTGTTGTACTTACACTGTTATTCCGATTCGATAAATAAAGAAAGAGATTTTGGGAAAAAATATTTTTGCATACCTATAAGTCGTGGTAGCGTAATGGTTTGCGCACGCGCCCCTATGTAGAAGGGCGCGGGTTCGATCCTGACCGGAACGCATGCACCTCTTAGTCAATTTTCTGATCTAATGTGCATATTGTTACAATTACCACGTGCTAAAAACGGTGAAGGAAAACATCGTGATGCAACCTGCACATCGAGATAACCGATGTGTCAAACCTGCCAAGCCGCCTTGGACAAGCGTGGCGGGTATACTGTCCGTTCCCCTATAATGGGAGGCCCGAGCCCAGCAGTGGGACATTTATGGGTTAACATATATATATATTATACCTATAAAAAAATATATGGCAAACAAACACACATTTAAAAAAGACAAAAACACATATTGTATTTTCATAAGTTAAACAAGTTACGCCTGTTATGGGTAATATATAACGGACCACACTGGGACCGATACCAGACCATAGTAAATAACGGAAATCTATACCTAGGAGTCTTCAATATAGTTTTTTTGATTGGTAGAGCCGTTCTAGAATCATTAAATTCAAATTCAAAATCGGTTCCACTGGAGAACACTTTTTGAAGTTAAATTAAATCCACTTCTTATTATTCTATTTACAACCGCTTCGCAATGTGTTATCGCTGTTTGAAGGAGGAGAAGCGGCAAGAAACGCCCCAGCAACACATCTGCCTAAATAATTTCCATTTATAATACGCACAAGTTGAAAACCTTCGAATAGGTGTATTACAACAGTGCGCTTTCATGTTCGTTGTGATACATTAATAAAATTGAATTGTCTCCGTCTGTCAGTGACTTCGAAATCCCAAAAAATGTAAGCTTGAACGATGTCACGAGCATAGCTAATAGAAAATAAACCCAGAGTAATTATCATGGCAGTAGGGATTGGTGTTGAAATAAATTCTAAATTAATATAAAAAATTAAAGAGTAAACTACATACTATTTTTATTATGATAGTTATAAAACCTAAGTTTTAGTATCCTTTGGGTAAAAGGTTATCTTTTGCTTGCTTAGCGATTTGTGTGTGTTACAGCATATCTTAGCTCAGGGGTAGCTGTGCAAGCATGTACAAAATTATGTATAAAATGTTTACAAATATTGAGGTAATGTTTTTGTTTATATAGGCTAGGCTAAGTAAAGTCTAGGTTATATTTATAGTATACTTGTGTTAAGATATTATTTTTTATTTTGGGGGTATTTCTTATATTTATTATCCTGTCGAAGAGTAGCAGCAGTTTCAATATATCTTCTATCGATTGTTGGCAAAATTCAGAGAGATCTATTTGATCTTACCTTTCAAGAGAAGTTTTTTTTTGCTTATGTAAAAACTTATTTAGGTTTATTTTATATAAACCTTCAGTGAAAAAATCTAACTTACAATGAAAATTACCTAAAAATTCGTTGCGAAGGTTAGGAGTGGTTGGCGGACTTATAGACAGATAATTACGGGAAGAGGATTTACTTGTTTTTGGTCTAAGGATTATTTAACATACAATTATTGAAGTAAAACTTCTTAACGATCGTTGAGATTTGAAATTCGATGAATCGAAAAATCGACACTAAAGAGAGATAAACACATAATCTATCGGACTAAGCCGACTAGAGAATGACAGAATAAATACATTATATTTAATCATTTAAACACTATGCTCACACAGATAGAATTTGAAATGTTTTGAAGTATTTCGTTAATACGAGTATTTCAAATTTCATGTTTTAAAGCTTAAATATATTATAACGATATTATATATGTAATGTGATGTCACGAAATCTAAAAACAAACACATTTTTGTTATGTATTTTATTTTCAGCTTTTTAAATAGATGTGATTTTTCAATTTTATTAATTGATTGATTGAGAATTAAACAGATTGTAAAATACACAAGTATGTATATTAAAAAAAGACTCTGTTTTAGGGAAAGTTACTGCGCCGCGGCCGCCACTTTTTGAAAATGTGCTAAGATATCTTAAATGCAAATTTAGTATAGTTCGTTGTATATAACATTCTATAAGAAAAAATCTATTTTTATTCTCTATCTTTATCATAAATTACCATAAGTAAAATAGTAACAACGATTTATGTAAGAATGAATAATGTAGTCTTATGTTATTTCGCCCCGTCCGTTGTTCCGGTAGTTGTAACGCTGTCGTGGGGCATTGTCAAAGCCTCTAGTGTGGCATTATCCGGCCTATTTGCTGAGGCCAGTCCAAACCGGTCCTAAACAAATACGACCAAGATATATTTGCAAGCTCACAAACGGGCTTAACACTAAAAATTAAATCCCGTTTAAAGTTTGAGCTATTCGTTTCCACTGCAAATATAATGAGAGAGATAAAGTTTCAACTTTAACGAGCGCTCTGTTTGCTGTTGTTGAGGCTTTGGGTTATTAAAAGATTTTTAATACAGAAATTACTTACTTACTTCGTTGACTCAGCGACCCAAAGTGGGTTCTGGCTTCCGAAACGAGAGTATGCCACTTTCTCAGTCCTGTGCGGTTTCTTACCAATTACTGGCTCTTAGCTCCGACAGGTCAGCCTCTACTCTGTCCTTCCAGTGATATTTAGGACAGCCGACCGGGCTGCCGACCTACCGGCCGTCCCAAATATGCTTTCCTCACGCTGTGATCCTCTCCCATCCGTTCTACGTGATCGAGCCACCGGAGGAGGTGAGCTAATACAGAAATTCTTTTTTAAAATTTCTTGTCATTCTGCCTTGTGGATGCTGCTTTAGTGTGTTACTTAACTACACCACCGCACTTGCCCTAGAGCTTCATCTACGTTAGTGTTAAAGATTCACGGTCTTATTCATATTGACTTAGAGTGAGTTCGTAGGCTTCTTTAAGAAGCTTAACGAGGCCTCCAAACTTACTCAACTTAATATGAATAAAACCATTAGGCTGTTGCCAAATACGTCTTATTTAGAGCGTTAAAAATATCGTCCTAAACGCATATCAACATAGTGTACATCTGTCTGTCAACATTTGCTCTTATTAATAATATCACATCTTAAATAACGCATTATAGGTATAATTGCGTGAAAAGGTATAATCGCATCGATACAAATAATAAAGTAATAAGGAAGGCATTTTGCACAGGCTCATCGCCGGCGTGAGAGCCGGTTATATAGTATAAACTTATCGTGACAATTATACAATAACAGCCCATAAATGACCCACTGCTGGGCTCGAGCCTTCCACTAGAGGAAGAAACTGACAGTATACACAGTTATGGGACCAATTCCAGAGATTACGTACAACCTCTTTTTATTAAAAAAAAACATTTTTGAAAATCATTCCACAATTGAAGGAGAAATCGAGTAACACACATACAAAAAAATATATATATAGACGAATTTTGGAAGTCGGTTAAAAAGATATACACCAAAATTCTTCGTTTTAATAACAACGAAACCAAATACAGCGGTTTAATTTAAAATTAATGGAGTGCGAAACGTGGTACATGTTAATTAATTCAGCAAAATTTAGTCTATCGTTTGCGAAAACCTTGTAAATTATAATAATTTTAATGGTTTCCCTAGACTGAGAGCTTACTTTGCGACTGTTTTTAGTTTATAACGTTTTAATTAAAAACATTATGGTTAAGATGAGTATTTTGGGATGGAAGTGTGGTGTTAATCGAATGAATAAGGTTTAGAAAGGCTTGCATAAGCAAGACTTTGAAAGTTTTGAAAGACATATATTAAGGGGTGTAATAAGAAGAGGTGAAAATTATGTCGAATCGTAAACTAAAAGGTAGGCATACCCTTTTATTCTTACAAATAAAGCTCTTTCAAAAAGAAATGGCTGGAATACGTGAAGGGTGGTATGATTATTTATGCTATACAAAAGTTGTATGACACAGAAGAAGAATATAGAAGAACAAGACGTACTGTACTAACACAGAATGTTTGGGAAAAAGTGAAAGACTAGAGTGAATTTTATACATTCCGTTAGAAAATAAAACTACCGAGATGTTTTAAATTTAAATAAATATAGAAATTACAGGCTCGGGCCTTCCATTATAATATACCTGCCACGCATAACCAAGGCGGCTTGGCAAGTTTGACACATCGGTTATCTCGATGTGCCGGTTTCATTACGATGTTTTCCTTCACCGTTGCTAGCAAGTGGTAATTGTAACAATATGCAGGTTAGGCCAGAAATCTGCCCAGGCGGTGCATGCTTTCCGGCCAGGATGCTGACCCGCCCCCCCCCCAGGCTTCTGCGCCTGTCGCGGCTTAGTCCTCAAACGGATTTCCCCTGTTTAAAAAAAAAGGATGCTGACCCGTGCTCTTTGAGTTTTATTTTATTATTTTACAAAAATTATTACTAAGCTTCTCCAACTAAAACGTTATTCAGACTAAATTATAATTATATAACACTGATTACGAAGCTAAATGTTATTTTAAAAAATTAAAGGCCTTTAAAATTTCTTAATTAAAACTAGCAAAATTTTAAAATAACATTTTTTACGGCGAATCAATGTCATTATCATTTTTCATTTAAAAAAATAGCACCAACTTTCGACTTGGGTGTTGTAAGGGGAAATTACTCAATTCGCCAAGATCTTTTACAGTTCATTAATCGGCCAGATTGAGCCCCGCGCCATCCAGCATCGCAGCGCTCCAATAAATAACAGGGGCGGAATGGCGCTGAAATTTGACCTGTTGGATTCGGAGCGGTTTTTCCAAACAACATTCATATTTCTAGTTCATAATATATACAGATTTTTTTATTGCTGGAGTACAGCTGACAGGCTGATGGCCCAACTGTGAAGGAAAATGGTTACCGTCGCCTATGTACGTTTGCAACACTCAGTGTCGCTAACGCGTTGCCGACCTGTATATGTTTTTATTTATATATGGAAGTATAGGTTTGCGTTTGATCACTGTCTCACCTGATGTTGAGTGATGACACAGTCTAGGATGGAGCACGCTTACCTAGAAGATACCTATACACTCGTGACTTGAAGACTTTACGATTGTATTTGTCAGGAAAACAGACTCCGCCAAATTATTCCATTTTTCGGCAGTGCGCACCAGGAAAGATGAAGCGAAACACTTAGTTCTGACTGGTGGTGAAACACCATTTAACGGTGGCGCAAACCGGTCCGTCTGGCTATCCGATGATAAAATGTTATTCCTAAATATAATAACATATATGACATTAATCATTGTAAATGATCTCCCAGAGGACGTGCAATTACAAAAATAACCACAAATCGACCAAATATAATCTGAAAAGATTCTATATTGATTCCCAAAGCGGACCATCAGGCTCGCATACAGACCTGGGACTAAAACGGAACCATATACTAGAATGATGATAGCTTCGCTACTTACATCAAATCGGAAATAAACACTTAAATGATAATAACGATTCCTCGCCTCTACTCTTATTTTTATATAACATGAATATTATGTAAATAAATGTTTAAATGTCACTATCAAATGTATTTTACACAACTCGGCGGCACGATAGACCCATGAGGTTTCTGTGCCACAGTCGAATATGTTTTTATATTTATAAATGTAAGCATATTGGAAAATAATTAAAAAAAACCTCTAAGAAAGGTTATAACGCCCACCGTAGTGCAAAGTGACAACCGTGACGAGAAGTTCCCTCCAAATCATTGCTCTTCGCGGAATAAAAATGTTTTACACAGCCGTTGCGTTGAGCGTAGGAGCTAAAGGAAATGCGGGTAACGTCCCGTCGCTTATGAGCAGTGCGTTTCATCTAGATCATTTATAAAAACGCACTATTCCCGAGGGATAGACGAATATAACTGAATCGATGGCGCTACCATTACAACTCACTAACTTTGATACATCGCCATAGTAACGATATTGTCATGACGGCGACAATTCTAACGTGTTGGTCTCGTGGGTAGCTTTTTATTTATTTTTTAAGTGATAACTTCTGCATATTGGAGGACAAACCCTTCGTTACGGCACCAGTCTGTCTGGGTTCCCTTTCTATCACGCTAGTTTTCACTTCTGTCGGGCGTCCCGAGACGCACAGGTTTTTATTTTTATTGCAGGAGTTCAGCAGACAGGCACATGGCCCACTTGATAAAAAGCGGTTACCATCGCCTATGGACATTTGCAACACCAACAGTGCTACAAATGCGCTGCTGCCCTCTTAAGGGAGACTGGAACCCGGTCACTAATGCCAGAATACAACACAAGGTTGTTATGGCGGCTTACTCTAGACCAGAGGTGGTCGCCATCCAGTCGAGCAAATACTCTACCACCTGGCCGTGGGTTGTTTTGTCGCCTCTTCGCCGCCCGGCCGCAGGAAATTGTATTATTTCTCCGTCCCTGCACGGATAAAAAAAGAAGGTATAGGTTTCGTAGAAATGCACTGTTTCCCTTATATTATTTGCTCTTATTAATATTTTTTAAGTCTTTGTACGTGAATAAGATATTCAGGAATTTAATAGCATTGAGTGTCAGTGTTGATTTTTAAATTAATAAAGAAACCCTTATCATATAGAACATAGGCTTTGAGCATATCAGTCATAGTAGATGGAAAGCCTTCATTTAATTAATTTACTAGACAGTTTTAATACATTACTATGCCGTGCAAATAATTCAGTCGAAAGTCAGGATTTTACCATTGAATTAACTATTACTTAATACTACGCTTTACTGTTGGTGCAGTGAACAGACTCGAGTACATGCGGTAACATTTTATAACTTTGTTATCTACAAAGTTATGAACTAATAAATATGAATCTAGAGTCAGTCCTGGAACTTTGTGGGAGCGATATGTGACCTCTGGCCTCTTTGGAGCATGTTGCGCAGTTTGGCATCTGCCGGCTATCGTTAGTGACAGAATGCGATATACGATGGAATGGAAAGTTTATTATAAAATTTTGCTTCATAAATCTTATACTTTATTGGATATCCGATATTAATGTGGTATGTAGCTGCGGAATACTGTCTTCATCATACATCAATGTAGTATAAAAATTAAGGAAATTACTACAGACTTACAAGTTGAAATTTTTAAAACTAGATTTTATAGAAATATTTTAATTAGACTTGTTTTAATTGATAAAAAAACATTCATTTACACTTGAATTATTATATATTAGGGTTCCGTAACCATTTGGGCAAAAATAAAACTCCTCAAGTTTTCCTCGTGTTCGTCTTTAGGTGTAATTTTTAGAGTGTGGCTTATTCAATTAAATGCGTTTTTATGCGATCGTAGTGAAATAACGAAGTCGAGTAATGTTTATCACTTCTATAAATCGATTCTTTATGCAACAATTGCCCAATTTATTGTCATCTTACAAACATTTTCAGCATCAGAGATTTTATGTAGGCGTATAAAGTTACATTATGACAAAAATTAAAAATGACAGATATAATTAATTATAACAGCCTAAGCTTGTCCCATTGCTGGGTTTGAACTCCTAAATTTTAGATTAAGGTCACAGATGCTTTGCAACTGTGACACGTTGGTTATCTCGATGTTTTCTTTCGCCGTCAACTCGCATTAATCCTGACAATATGCATTATAAGGTTAGAAAATTGCCGAAGAGGTTTTTTCTAGATAGCAATCATATCTGCGTCATTTGAGACACGACTGCATTAACTACTTCTTTTTATTTTGAGGCAGGGAGAAATACATTACTTGTGCTACCGGATCCTTTACTGGAATTAGACCACAGCAATAAGAGTTATCTGCTGAAGATGGTGCAGATAACAGAGTCAATTACCTGCTTGTGTGGAGACTCAGTGTTGTGTATCTGTGGAGACTCAGGTCCCGCGCTTTTTTAAAGAAGTAAATTAGTACGAATACAACTAGTGTAGTTTTATTATTCCGCATACATAATATTGGCGACGAAATAGTTAAAATTAATCAAAATGACTTCATTTGGCATTATTTCAACATTTGATCACACGCTGCAGAGTTGGAATACATTTAAATGTCGGCTAACTCAATGGTTTATAGCAAATGATATTAATGTTAAAACCGATGCGGAAGGTTCTAAACGACGTGCAATATTGTTAAGCGCACTCTCTGATGGTTCTTACAAGTTAGCCGCGGATTTAGCTGTACCGAAGGACTTACAGGAAGTGGCATATGAAACAATTTTAAAGTTGCTTGATGACCACTTCACGCCGAAGCGCTACGGGTTCACAGAGCGGTACAATTTTTACGCGGCAGTGCAGCAGCCGGGTGAAACTCACACTCAGTGGGCGGCTAGACTGCGCGGGCTCGCAGCCCATTGCAATTTTGGGAATGTAGAAGAAGCATTACGTGATAAGTTTGTAATGGGTATTATGGCCGGGCCAGAACGTGAAAAATTATTTTCACAAGACATCAAAGAGCTTACTTTGTCAAAGGCAATCGATCTCGCTGAAAGTGTGCGATCTGCGAGGACTGCTGCAGCAGTAGCAGCTCCAGTGAGCCAACAGGATATCTTCAAAATTATTAATAATCAAAAGTCTGCGGTAGTTTGCGCGGTATGCGGGCGAAAAAATCATCGTACTACGGAATGTCGGTTTTCTAACTATACTTGTAAAAAGTGCAAAACAAAGGGTCATCTCCAAAAAATGTGTAAAAATGTAAACTTCGTAACGGCCGGGGATTCGAGTGAGAATAATGATGATGGTAAGTGTTTCAATATTAAAACAATACGCGGAGAACCAATGACTGAATGGATTATAGTAAACGGATTACGTTTACAGTTTGAAATTGACAGCGGTGCTTCTGTTAGTGTGATAAGTGATTTTACATATAAGAAATATTTTAATAAAATTCCTCTTTCATCACAGACTAAAGGCCCTTTATATTCTTATTCGGGCGCAGGCTTAGATTGCATAGGGTTGTTACGCTGCCTGTTACTTACAATGGCATATCACACGAAATTAAGTTTCATGTTATTAGTAGGGGCGGTCCGCCACTTCTTGGTAGAGATTTTTTGTCTCTTTTCAAATTACAGTTGTCTTCTGTTAGTTTTATTAACTTTCAAAACGACATTTTAAGTCAATTCCAATTGCTGTATCCCAATCTATTTTCAGATAATTTAGGTTGTTTTAACAAGTATGAAGTCAAACTTCAAACTAAGGAGGGGTCAAAGCCGATATTTTTTAAGGCGAGGCCAGTAGCATTCGCCTTACGAGAAAAAGTAAGTATGGAGATTGACAGGTTGGTCAATTTAGGGGTACTGGTCCCAGTAGAGCACTCTGAGTACGCATCTCCAGTTGTTCCGATATTGAAACGAGACGGATCTGTTCGTTTGTGCGCTGATTTCTCTGTAACAATAAATAAGCAACTGGTAGTCGAACATTATCCATTACCAACTGTTCACGAGTTGTTCTCTAAGTTACACGGCGGCCAGCAGTATTCTAAGCTTGATTTATCTATGGCCTACAATCAACTTAAGTTAGACTATGCTTCTCAAGATCTGACCTGTATCAATACACATCGTGGATTGTTTAAATATACTCGTCTTGTTTTTGGGTTAACCAATGCACCAGCTATTTTTCAACGAACAATGGAAAGGTTGTTAACTGGTATAGATGGTGTGCTATGTTTATTAGATGACGTTTTGATAACTGCTGAAAATAGGGAATCCCATTTGAAAAAATTGAATTTGGTTCTGCAACGTTTGCAAGACGCAGGATTAACTTTACAAAAAAGTAAATGTGAATTTTTCAAAGATCAAATAAATTATTTGGGTTATGTGATAGATAAATCAGGACTTAAAAAATCCCCTGAAAAAGTAAAAGCTATAATGGATGCACCGTTACCTCGTAATGTAAACCAGTTACAATCATTTTTAGGATTAGTAAATTATTACAGGAATTTTGTTGCAAATGCATCGAGCATTCTTACTCCTTTATTTGATCTTTTAAAAAAGGGTACAAAATGGCAATGGCATGATGAGCACAATAAAGCTTTTGTAAGTATTAAAGAGATGCTTTCATCAGAACAAACCTTGGCACACTTTAACCCAAATGCAAAAATTATTCTTACCGTTGATGCTTCTCCTACCGGTTTAGGCGCAATTCTATCTCAGATAGAAGGAAATGGCCCTGAGAGACCTATTTCATTTGCGTCACGTACGCTTAATGCAGCAGAGAAACGTTATTCTCAGATCCAAAAAGAAGCTACAGCTATCATATTTGGTGTTCGTCGATTTCACCAATATCTTTATGGCCGTTCAATTCCATTTATTTTACGCACAGATCATAAGCCTCTTATATCAATATTTGGTCGTTTTAAAGGAATTCCGGAAGTTTCTGCAAATCGCCTTCAAAGGTACGCTATTTTCTTGAATGCATATAATTATACAATTGAATATATTCGGGGTAAAGTTAATAGTGCAGATTTTTTATCTCGAGCTAGTTTAATTGAATCATCATCAGACTTAAGTTCCGATTCTTCCTATAATACAAATCAATTTCTCGATGTTGGTGAAGTTGCAGATCGTGCAACTTACATCAATTTTGTAGTAGATGGTGGGTTACCTGTCACCTTGAAAATTTTACAAGAGGAAACGAGACAGGATACTGTCTTAACTAAAGTAATAGGGTTTGTTCTTAACGGCTGGCCAAATAAGGTGACAGATTTAAACCTTAAACCATATCATTTATGCAAAACGCAACTTTCTTTAGAAGATGGCTGCCTAATGAGAGGGCATAAAGTAGTTTTACCTGAGAATTTAAGGTTAAAAATTTTGAATGAATTGCATAATTCTCATCTAGGCATAGTGAAAACTAAGGCAGAAGCACGTTCTAGGTTTTGGTTTCCAGGTATAGACAAGGTTTTAGAAAATATGATTGGTTCATGCAATGTTTGTTTGCAACTAAGGTCTAGTCCTTCCAGTGCACCACTTGCTCCGTGGCCTTTCCCATCTGGTCCGTTTATCCGTATTCATTTAGACTTTTTGGGTCCAGTAAATGGTCAAACATATTTAGTTATTGTTGACGCTTTTACGAAGTGGGTGGAGGTTTATGAAATGTTTACTTCTGCTACTACCACGACTGTGGTAGATAAGTTACATGATTTTATTGCTCGTTTTGGTTTACCGGAGACTATAGTGTCTGATAATGGTACAGCTTTTACGTCATCCGAATTCAATCAATTTTGTATTTTAAACGGAATTTCTCAAGTTACTTCTCCAGCATATTGTCCATCTAGCAATGGGCAGGCAGAATGTTTTGTAAAGATAGTTAAGAAAGGAATTAAAACTAGCATTTTTTCTGCTAAAGATACAGCGGAAAAAAGGATTAGGCTGCAGAAATATCTTTTTGACTATAGGAATTCTGTTCATTCAGTCACTGGGTTTTCGCCAGCACAATTGGTTTTTGGCCGAAAGTTAAGATCACGATTGGATTTATTAAATAAAAATTTATTGGTATCGCCAGTCTCACACGAATCCCTGGCAAACAAAGTAAAGTGTAAACAGTCTTTGCAGTGTAAGAATTATAAAGGAAATAACCGTCAAATTTTCGAACTTGATGATAAAGTGTTATATAAAAGGTATATTGGAAATAATAAATTTAAATGGTTACAAGGATCGATTGTAAAAAAACTAGGAAAAGTTACATATCTTGTTAAGGACATTAATACTACGAATATTGTGAAGAAACATAAAAATCAGTTAATTAAAGACAGGAGTAGTTTCTCAAGCACAGACAGACTTCGTTCATACGAGTTGATTGATGATATTAAAGTACAGAGTAGTACCCAAAGTACCCCTATTAAAGAGGTAACCCATGGGTTAATACTCCACTAAAACCCTTCCTCCCATGTGCCCCGCGTTCTTGGTAGGAATAACGTGAGACTTAGAACGTAGTTACGCCCACACTAACTATGCGCATCAGTGCTTGAAAAAGCGCCGGGAGAGGCAAACTCACTTCGTCAATAGGGTTTGGTTCCTCCGCTTCCCAGGTGCTGGAGAACCCCTGTAGCGAAAGCACGCAAGGAGATTTTGCGCATATGCGCCTCTGGGACCCCGGTACTCGTGGGATGCGTGCCTACCTTTCTCCCTCTCTCTTTCAGTGGCTTCCTTTTAAGACATTACTGCCTCGCAGAATATGTACGCTCTCTCCAAATGATCGTCGCTGTGCAGCGTGGCTTGGACCAGACTACCCAGCGAATGAATCGGACCTACGACGGCCTCGAGCTCAAATCTCTGCCGGTGCCCATGCATTCGACCACCACTAAACTAGCACGGCTTTTTTACATTAAAAAACGGCAGTTATATACCTTGAGTCCATACTCATAATGTAAAGATTAACAATTCTACTTTGTACCTTGTTTTCCCTTTTTCTTAAGATATTCCCGAGTACCTATCTGACTTGTTCAGATCGCTAAAAATCCTGAGTGCGGTCACACGTGAAATTAAATTACGGTTTTAAAATTATTGCTCCCGTTATAATCGTAATTTAAGAGGGCATCTGCTTTTGAGGTCAAAGACGAGTTAGGGGTCTCGGGTGAGACTGCTCTTTGAACTAATTTTCAAGTGTTGAATTGGGTACATAATACATTTTGCAATAAATACAACAATATGGTTTTATCGTTATAATTATAGTTTATTCTTTGAATAATAATTATTGTATCTGTTGATCAAACAATCGACTATTAATTCACTAAAACTGTAATAACATTCGTGTTATTACTTTGAGAGTCTTCTAAAGAATCGTTTCAAAAATTACTTGCGGAACATTGCATGTTTATGCATATGTGTATTAGAACCCTCAAATTATGAATTATTCAAATTACACATTACGCAAGGAATGGTAGAATAATTTGAAGTACCGTAAAAAGTGAAGTATCTCTAGGGTGACATTCTTGAATGTCTTTCTCTCCTTGAAAAGCGTTTATTTTTAATAATGGTATTTCCTTAACGTGTACCGGTTCTATGTGTAATGTATATGAGAATAATTTTAGATCGTTTTATGTTATTACGTACGTTTAAGGAGTTCGTATATATTTTCATTAAAAAACCCATATAAAATATTAGTTGATTCATTTCTGTCTGTCAGTTTTGATGAATCAACCAGTGTTCCGTATAAACATAAACTTAATCATTCAATGTCATTGAATACCGTCGTAGCCTTTTAGTTCTGTGCCTTTCAATCAATTTGGTTCAATTTCAATTTTGTAGAAAAATAAATGTTGCCATACATGTAACTGGATGAAAAAAAACAGTGTTATGTGTTTTTGCGTGTGGGTGTAATATGCTTAGGTAATTTAAAAAATCTTAATGTAGTTTCTTAATGATTTCTTTATGCATGTTAAAGGGTAGGTACATATTTACCACCAAAGCAGTACAAAGCGGGTCCAAATATAGATTCGAAGTTTA
The DNA here is from genome assembly GCA_012273795.1 of Dendrolimus punctatus. Taxonomy (NCBI): domain Eukaryota; kingdom Metazoa; phylum Arthropoda; class Insecta; order Lepidoptera; family Lasiocampidae; genus Dendrolimus; species Dendrolimus punctatus. Next base: position 15,953,351 of record CM022540.1, on the reverse strand, counting down.
CGCGACCAAAGTTTCCCTAAAACGAAATATTGTAAATCATAAAATTTACTACTCTCAAATATCAACAACTCAGCGACTTTCTTTGCGAATCGTTTCAATACAAATGGTTGAATCTGCAAAACTAAAAGACCGCTGTACGGCACGGCCATTATAAAATTCAAAAACACATTCACAAAGTTATAGGACTGAACATGTCCTTACAAAGCGTGCGGCCGCAAGAGACCCGCGACTGGCAATATAAAAATACATTCGCTCGAGTTTTCCCGAATTTACACTAAATCGAACTTGAAGCGGGGCTCGAGCAAATTGAAAACAGTCGACTTTGGCTCGTTATGGAGCCGAGCCGAGCATTTATCTTCATTCGGCCTTTCAATAGAATTGCCGGCGACGTTTTCCGCAACTCAAACGGTGGAACTACTTATTATTTCGAGCAGTTCGAGCTTAACGATTTGGCCTGAACTCGAGCGCACCTGTCTGGTGTTTAAGGGGTGCCAGGTGCAATGAATTTATGGCTTTTGTGTCGCTTGCCTTTTTAAAACTTAATCTTTGCCATTAAAGAGAAACGTTAAACAATATATAACTCTCTTATTTCGTAAAGTTCTGTTTGAGTTGTTCTTTCTCGTCATCCATTATCTAGTTGTATATATTTATATAGTGAAGTATGTACGTCGTAATCAATTAACTTACTGGCTAAATTTAGGGATTTGACATTTGTTTTGTAATTTTAGGTAGTTTTTATGGAATGAAGCAGGCAAATAAGCAGATTTCTTACTTGGTGGAAATTTATTAGCGTTGCCTACGGACGTATGCATTGCAAGAGGCGTTGCCAACGCCTTACCGGCCACTAACAAATTTTATAACGTCTTTCTTAAACAATCTCATGTCGTAGCGCAAACTCGCTGTTTGATGAACACCTGCAATAAAAAAACATTTGTAGTTTTACGGTCTTATTTATATTCTGTTAGAGTAAGTTTGTAGGCTTCTTTAAGAACCTTAAGGAAGCCTACTAACTTACTCTAATTCAAGTAAACTGTAACTATTGAAAGATGTATTTATGAACCAATCTATTGTACATTTTACTAATTATCTAATATGAACTTAATTCTTGACTATTTTTGATTCTCTATTTTGACAAACGTTTATATATAGCGAATAATGAAATATGTTTACTTTTTTCAATGACAATTTTGTATCACAACTGTGCAGATTCGGCAACCCTATGATTATTTCAATGCGGCCTGAACCCATTTCCTCCACGGTGTGGAACGTGTGCCTCTGATATGTTTATATAACTTATCTTTATTTCTGTTCGATTGAATTTTAATAGTATTTCACAATATGCGGAAAAATATTTAACCATCTTACTGCCGTAACGAAATTTAGTTGTATAGGGCTTGCGCACAGTTTCTGTTAAAAAATTAATTGAGTTAGAGTAAGTTTTTAGGCTTCTTTGTGGTTCTTACCACGGTCTACAAACTTATTCTAATTTAATATGAATAGAGCCCGTTTTTTTTATTCTGTTTACGAACATATTCTTAAAAATGGCCAGTATGTCATGTTGAGATAAGAAATCAAATTAAAAAATGCAGGATATTTAAACAACTAGCTGTCCCGGCAGAATTCTGCCCTGAAGAAATAACATTTAGAACCCGATTGCATCGCCACCTACCGGGTCCATTTGTGAATCTAAACCATTCTAGAATCTACCTGAACGCACACAAAAAATTTCATCAAAATCGGTCCGACCGTTTACGAGGGAGTTAGCATAGAATAATTTTATGTATAAAAATATATATGAGTTTATTTTAATTTTATCAGCAACCGTTTAAGCTCAAATAATAAACAAACATAGTAAATTAGAATTAATTAAAAGTATTTAATCGCGCCAATGTATTTAATTAAAATAAAGTACTTACTACATACAATTAAGGAATATAATTCTCTAAAAACAACCAACAATTTGAATTAATGAGTACAACAAGCAATTAATATTCATGTATACGTTAAAAATCTAGTACAGTAGTAATGCTTAATAACTTCATTATTCACTAGAAGGTTCAAATTTATTGTTGTTGATTCATTGTACAAGAAACAGCATAAAAATTCTTGTAACTTTGTATAGGTTTGCATTTAACTTTTATCTCAGCCTATATACATTAAGTGATGAGGGGGTCTCTAGAATATGCTCCACATTACCTGGAAGATTCACTCTATAACTCGGTCACTGAACTAGTTCACCTTAATCTTAGGTCTATTCGGTAATTAGATCTTCTATGTTAGCAATCGAATCATGGTTCCTAAAAGTTCATTGTGCTACACAAGATGTAAGGATCGTGGAACGTTTCTTTTAGTACAGTGCAGAAAACCGGTTCCTAAGAGTACATTGTTCATGAACTTACACAATACTAATTCACTCATGACTTGAAGACCCCCAGATTGTATTTATTAGGAAAAACAAACTAGCAGTGTTCCATTCTTTGGCACTGCGCAACAGAAAAAACAAAAATGAGATATAGTATTATAAAATTGTGAAAGTGTAGTTTTTTTTTTTTAATTTTTTGTTCTTGTCTTTGTTCGGATACTAGACAGATAACAAATTCTCGGATTTAAGATCTGCAGTACTTTATATCCCGGAACCCCGCGGGAACATTCCTGGAAACTCTTTAAAGTGGCCATGTTGAAATATATCTGATTTCGATCCAAGATCTGATACTGATCAATAGCAAATTTTCTATCATAAAAAAGTATTGAGACTGGCTTACGCTGCCAGAAAGTTCTACCCTCGGTCGCCACAATATATATAATCCATTGAGAGTTCCATTGCCGAGATCAAAACCTCCCATTTATTATAAGAAAACAAACAGTACACTCGGCACGCTTGTCCAAGGCGAATTGGCAGGCTCGTTCCTTTGAGAGTATTATTTATTTCTAATTTCCATTATCTTAATCACTTGTTGCATCTGATATATTATCGTATGTTAACGTTTTAATTGAACGCATGTGCCACCGTTGTTAATTACCCCTTGTACTATTAGGCTAATAGCATCGACCTCGCTATCTGATCCCCATTTCCCACAGGATGCATTTACAATTATCGTAATGCAAACAAAGATTGTATGCATAGATAATTTTCTTAATATGTAAGTAACAGAAACAGAGTAGACAAACGACTGAGAAAATAATTTCTTGTAGGGTTTCGTAATCCAAAGGCAATTGAAGAAAGACAGAAAATGGAGACATTGTCGCAAATGTATGTGCACTCAAAAAATAGAAGAAAAAACATTGTACGTGGAGTATTTACATGGAGAGAGTTTCTAGTCTATAAGATACGTTTGTCGCATGCACGTAAAAAAAATCATGTAAACTAATCATACAATATCGTACGTGGATGGGCGAATCGCTTTGTCATTGTATTGACGTCTTTGTATAAACAAAATACCGTGGTCATCGTCGAGCTCGAAAGGCAAGTCTCGCATTCAAATCGGTTCAAACTAATTTGTACAATACTCGCACGAACTTGAAAAAATGTCATATGAGATCCAGTGTACACAAGAGGCAAACAAGAAAACTTATGAGAAATCGTAGGCAAATATCTATTTGTGTCGTAGTGTAACTAAATTCTTTGTGATTTACCTTACGATTATCGTATGAAATACTCGCAGGCGAGTTTTAGTTTTTTGTTTGAATGTAAACTTGTGAATGCGATTAATTTAGAGTATCGCCTACGAGAATAGTATACGACTTCTCGCCCCCAAAACGAGCGAAAAACGCTCTCCATGTAAATGGCCCTTAAATTATGAATATACTATTATAAATAAAACCCAAAAAACATACATACACAATTTTGTCATGTCGTTCTGTCCATTCCTGTACCTACGATCTTTTCTTTTTTTTTTTTTTTTTTTTTTTTTATTGCAGGAGATCAGCAGACAGCAGACGCCACTTGATGACAGGTTACATCGCTATGACATTTACAACAAATGCTACGAATGCGCTGCTCTCTTTAGGAACTGGAACTGTCACTAATCGAACAAACAATTGTTATCGACATATTCTACATGTAGTCATCAGTCCAAATGCCTACCTGCTGTGGTTGTTTTGTCGCTCTTACGACAGCCGCCGCAGATTGTATTCTTTCTCGTTCCTGCACGATGAATCTCTTTCACATCTCCTTATCATTTGAGGTTGGTACAAAGTCTTTTTCGTACCATACTCATCTATTCCGGCCTACGTTCTCTATAACACCACAAATCATCATGTCATTTGTCCATACATTGTTTTTGTTGGTCAACTTTATGTTTGTACCCATCAATCTGCCAGTTTAACCATTTTTTTTGTCCCGTGACTTTCATCTCCTCATTGCACTCCTAAACCACATAGGACGGAAGTCCTCCTTTAAACATTTCAGTCACGGGTGCAACTTTCTAAAGTCCACTTATGTTCTCATACGTAATAATATATATCTACCAATAAATAAAATTGAAGTGTTGGTATGTTGAATTCAAAATAAATGCCAAAATTTACGTAGTTGACAGAAAAGTAATTAATTAGCAACTACCGTTTTTCAAAATATTCTGTCAGTCAATTTAAAGGTTTTCGCAAATAGGCTCCAAAACTGCTCGAAAGATTTCATGGAATTTAGGAATACCTAATAAATTTACCTTCAAAAATTATTTGCCCTCAACGTCGTCTATATTATACAAAAAGAAAAGATTAAACTGTTTTGCTAGATTTAACATGAAAGGGCATTTCCAGTTGGAGAGAGAATGAGTGTTTTAATATGCTGGAAATTCCCTTAAAGATCATTATTCTAAAATCCAAGCTGCACAAATAAAATGGCAAGCAGAGCTAGTATATAATATTAAAAAAGATAATATAGTATGTATAACAAATAATCACAACCACAGAGGAAGCGATGTCAATTATGATACTGCATTTGAGACAATGCCTTGACATGTTACCTACTTGGTCGGGTGAAAAATGTCGGCCTTTGTCCCATTGTTAGAAGAGATACGAGATGAGCAACGGCTGTAATGATCCTTATCTACCTACCCATATTTGAATTGTTAGCGTGGTAGTAAGAATTTACAACCGTGTTTTAATCATCGCATACAATATGTGCTCCAACAGTCCTGCCAACTTATTAAAAAAAAATCAAACTGTCAGTCGTATATTGCACGTCAGAAGCAAAAACTTTCAATGTGAGCGTGACAGTCACATGAGTCGGTGCTTTTGCCCCATGCTAGTAATGCCCAGCGTTCCTAAAGCAATTTCACTTCAAAAATTCGTACTCTTTGTTTCCTACAATTTTTTAGGGTGATGTGCCAATGATGCTTGTCATGCTAAATTGCGTTTCAGTCCACGCAAAAATGAGAACGCGTGTACTAGTGACGAACATATTTCATACCTGAAAATATACTCATTGACTTTGATACATAGCAATTTCCCTTGAAAGTGTTTTTATCTTACCGCCTTGAAGTTTTTCATCATTCTTCACTTCGTAGTCCAAAAGTTAATTGCATACATTTCATTCAGGAATATACTACTAAACGTAATATACTATCTTTTATTGGTAAGGTGGCTGGATGCTAACTTTTCATCGTTTCATCGCCATACTGGTCTAGGGGGCCCAGACCTTAATTTTGTACAGAAGAAAAACATTATACAGGCTGTAATATTTAGACTATCTCTATTTGTGATAAAAAATCAATATTAGCAATATAAATTTTCTGCGAGATTGTCAAAGGTCAACAAAAAGCGGGAATGTGTCTCAAATTAAATCTGCCACAGTAAATATTTAAATTTAATTTCCCAAACAAAATAAAGCCAAGCTTGCCAAGGGTTTACGAAAACAATGTACCCCGTTATTATTGTGATTTGTGTGGGGCTACGCACAATATAGCTGTGAATTTAATAAAATATAAATCTTAGGTAAGCAACACCCTGAAAGCGGCGCGACGAGCGGGCGCGGCGTAGAGATGGTTGACTCTCTTATACCTCGAGAACGTTAAACAAAAAAATCAATATAACGCTTTGACCTTCTCTGAACCAACTTTTATGATACACTTCTACAATAACTTAGAAATAACTTTATTAGACACACCAACCAGACTCCCGCGCTCGTAATCTACAAACTGACAGTATTTTCATTATATTCTCCAATCACTTATTGCTACTTCCCCTCACTCCATACTTGCGTTCCGATCTTCACCCTACATATCCTATATATTAAAATATTGCTAAATTATAATTTGGGATTCGGGACATCTTCGAGGCCGTCAGCACAGGGCTTAGTGCGAATTTTTGTATGACACGATTGTTTCCCTTCACGCTCACGAGATGATGCAAGACATTCCCATACAAAATCACGTTATCGAATGTGTATTACGAATGTGATCAAGTAGTAAAAAAACCTGCACTAAGCACACTGGTTACTACCACTTCTGGTGTTGCCAATGTCTATAGGCAACGGTGACCATGATCCATCAATTGGGCCGTCACCGTGCCTGCTGAACTCCAGCAATAATAACCTCGCCAGACGTTTTGAGAATAAGATTGCAGTGAAATCATATATATTACCACATTGGCCTCGACCGCGGGGCGGATTCCGCTGCCCGCGCCGCTCTCACTGTGTTTATACACTTAGAGTATTGTTCTGACGTAGCCAAATCCAGAACTCTGACCACATTTTGTACAGAAAATTCAAGCTCATGGGAAATCTAGGTCTTTATATACATGAAGAACAATTAATTTAATTAAAGCGAACCTGACTGGTTTTTGGTCTGTTTAGTTTCAAACGTGGCCGTATATTCCTTATTTATTTAGTCTAGAGAAAGGCTGGATTTTGGATTAACTGAAATTGTCAGTTTGTGTATTACTGATAATTTTTTTGACACTCGCAATGGAGTTGTAATATGAATATTTTCGCAACGCCAAGAGATTAAACTTGCAGTATTGGGCTTCTGTTCGACTGGTAATGCATAGTAGGACCATCAATCTCATTCATATCACTTTACTGTATTTATAATAAAATAACCTTTTAATGCTTTTAAGCGTGGTAATTTATTTGATGCTTGTTATTCCGACGTTTACTGTTTTTTTGCCAGTACGTCGCTTATAAAACAACAATTATGTCATTTTTCTCTTGCGTAAGTTGAGAGCAGCTAAACAAACTGATATTTCACCGATGATTACGACAGTTACTGTTGCCCGTGATAATTACAGCCGAGTATCGCAAGATTGTACACTAAGCTATCATTATAGCCAATTAGGTGGCAAAGCGTTGTTTACAACACGCTCCTGTCCGACATTAAACCGATCGTCGGACAACGGAAATACTGTTTTTCTATTTAACATTTTAAAGTTTATGGATCGCAAACGACTGAAAAGAGTCGTTATATAGTTTTGTACATGACGAATAAGTTATAAAACTACTCATATAAACGATAGTCGATAATATAAATACAGTGCTATAATCTTACTTTTAAAATATTGTTACACGCCGACAAAAGTGTATTCACACCTGCAGTTTATTACCTTTGCGGCTTTGGGACTTCGTTTGTTTACTGTGTGTTTAAAATGTGTAATTAGAAAAGCCGCCTATTGTGTTACGATACATCCTTGATGATCGTCGTTAGCCAGGTGTGATTCTTGGAAAATTCAGTCCACAAGGTCGAGTGTTTTATTGTATATTTTAGAATAAAACAATGCCCGAAGGGAGGGGTGAGGCAGTCAAGCGACGATTACGATACGAGCAAGACGTGAGTCTAGCGAGAACCACGATCAAGGCGAGACTTGTGTACATTCGATAATCTATATCGTAACGGACTTTGTGTGTGTTATTGAATCGTGTATTACTTATTATTATTTGAATGAATTATTTGAACTGATTGTGTTCAGTTATATTTGTACCTGTGTTATACGTGTACGTATCGCTCTAATAAATTCTATAGTAATTCCAACGGCATTTTAATTAGAGCCCCGCACTCGTAACAATAACATTTATAAAAAATGTAAATTATTGACATCATTACAACTGTTATTAATGTATAATAATTTTAATGATAATATATGTGACTTTTTCAACTCTCTCCGCTCTCATACAAAATTAAGTAGTATTTAACATTTGATAAAATGGTATAAGGTGTCATTGGATTTGACCTTATTGCTAGATGTGTATCTGTGGAATACAGTTATTGTTTTTTTTAATTAAAGTATATTGTTTTTTAAAATAAATAAACTCATTGCTTCTTTAATAGACTTATACAATAAAACCCTACCTGGACTTGGGCAATTGGCAAGTAGCTTATTGAAAACCATTTCGCATTAAGTATAAATGATAACTGCACTCATATTAATCAAAATAAAACTTCAGGACGATACAAACAGCATTTGTGGAACCTCCTAATAAATCACCAAGCTCTTTGTGTTTGGACTCCTGGTCGGTCTAGGCTTTGTGACGTTTGTTTGTGGCTGCCATTGATCTAACTTGGTCAACGCGTTTCGTACGAATGACTGACACAATGTGGACTTCTCTCTCTATTCATAAATTGGTACGACCTCTTTAATTTGACGTTTTCCTGGTGCTTTACGGATTTGATGTGATGGTATTATGTGGTCTCATTCCAAATGAAATTCAGAATGAAAGTGGGTTCGCGGCGTTAAGAGCATTATTTTAGACGAACATTATCAAAGTAATAAAATACAAGTATTGGAATCTTACAACCTCGTTTTGAAGGGAACGTGAAAAACGATATTTTCATTTAAAGTGAACGATAGTTTTATTCCTACTTAGGTATTTTTGGTATTTAGTATATCTTAAAACTAAATTTTTTTATCCCTTTTTATTTTAATCCCCTATTAATGTATCTAATTTTTTTTTTATATCTGTTTGCTATATTCGGGCAGAAATCGTATAAAAAGCCTAATTATTTATTTAACTTATCATTTATTTATATTAACTTACCATGAAAAAAAAGCTTAAGTTATTGATTAACTAAATTTTGCTTGTCAATTTGTTAAATAAAAGTAATGCGTAATTTTAACATTATAACAATATCAACTGCAGCGGTCTACATAGAGTAGCAAGTAAATTGGTTATGACTTTAAAAAGAGTGTGTGATAGTGAAGTTAGTCGTGCAGGAACGGAGAAAGAATACAATTTCCTGCGGCCCGGCGGCCTGTCGTAAGAGGCGACAAAACAACCCACAGCCAGGTGGTAGGGCATTTGCCCGACTGGATGGCTACCACCCCTGGTCTAGAGTATGTCGCCATAACAACCATGTGTTGTGTTCCGGCATTAGTGACCAGGTTCCAGGCTCCCTAAAGAGAGCAGCAGCGCATTCGTAGCACCTTTGGTGTTGCAAATGTCCATAGGCGATGGTAACCGCTGTCCATCAAGTGGGCCGTCTGCCTGTCTGCTGATCTCCTGCAATAAAAAAAAAAAAATGAATTTATTCATAGATTTACGTAGAAAATGCTGGCCTTAAAATTGACATTCTATCGCAATTTTAATCATTTTGTAAGATTATTAGTTATTGTTTTGGTGTAAATATTGTACTGACTTGCACGAATTGTAATTCCTCCTCAGCTTTTTGCCACCGGACACAAGCAGACATAGGAGCTCACACCTCCAATATATGGTGAAAATACCACAAAGGTGGACGAAGCGCTATGCTTTCATTTTTGCTATACCGATCGCTGAAGAGTGGAACTCTTTACCGTCGTCTGTTTTTCCCGAAAAATACAATCTAGGTGTCTTTAAGTCTCGTATGACCAGATATCATCTAGGTAAGCGTGCTTCATCTTAGACTGCATTTCCACATCAAACGCAACGGCAGTCAACTGCGAGCCTATACAATATAAAAATAGCTATCTATATTGATACACTCAATCAAGTCACTGGGTCTAATTATCCATAGAGGGCGGTCTTATCGCTAAAAAGCGATCTCTTCCAGACAACGTCATGATATGAATGAATTGAGATTATTATGCCGATGATAGTATACAAAATAAAAAATTCGTTTAAAAAAACCGACTTCAAAAACTAAAATGTATAAAATAACTTATTTCTAAAGCTATTATTATTAATATATATTATCTAAAACATCTTAAAGTCGGTGCTTAGTAATTTTCAAAATATTATAGTAATTTTTATGATTTACTTTGCACCGACTTCAAGATGTTTTAGATAATATATATTAATAATAATAGCTTTAGAAATAAGTTATTTTATACATTTTAGTTTTTGAAGTCGGTTTTTTTAAACGAAGTTTTTATTTTTTATTTGTTACTTTTACTATGTATGGGTGGACTTACAAATGGTGCCGCGCTTCTTAAAAAATATAGGTCCCAAGAAACGAGAACAAAAAAATGATCGTAAAATGAAAACTACTGGGCCAAACTGTGTCAAATTTTTAGGGGACCACATGGCAGCTATTCCACGTCGAACAAAAAAAGAATCACGTAAATCGAATCATAAATCTCAGAGTAATCGGTGTACATATGGAGCGAAAAGGAAACGCGACGTTTCTTTATAAAAAATGTTCATAAAATGAAAACTACTGGGCCAAACTATGTAAAATTTGTAGGGGACCAATTGGAAGCTATTCCGCGTCGAACAAAAAAAGAATCACATAAATCGGATCATAAATCACGGAGTAATCGGCGAACATACATAAAAAAGCAACAAAAAAAAAGATTCAACATTACCATACACTTAGGATAAAATAATCCAAAGTGTACAATATTATTCAATTTAACGGCAGCTAATTGCAGAGAAACAATGATCCCTACCTCCCGTAGCAGAGGCTGTATAGTATCTTGCGACGTTACTCTATAAGTTTCTACTACTACAGGTTGAAGGTCACTACTGTACCATCATAAACCGTTATCTAACTACAGCTTGTCTTCGCAGACAAGCTCGCATGAAGGTCCCTTTTCAGGAACCGATACAGAGGATGTGATATGGAGAGAGGCCCATAAAGGACCCCGATAACCCCCACGTTAACACCCCCATGTGTACGCGTTTCGTCTCTTGGTGTTTAGACTCATCAGGTGCACGACGCTCACATGCTTGGTGATGGTTAGAATTTTTTATAATTCAACATTACCATACACTTGGGATAAAATAATCCAAAGTGTACAATATTATTCAATTTAACGGCAGCTAATTGCAGAGAAACAATGATCCCTACCTCCCGTAGCAGAGGCTGTATAGTATCTTGCGACGTTACTCTATAAGTTTCTACTACTACAGGTTGAAGGTCACTACTGTACCAAACGCGTACACATGGGGGTGTTAACGTGGGGGTTATCGGGGTCCTTTATGGGCCTCTCTCCATATCACATCCTCTGTATCGGTTCCTGAAAAGGGACCTTCATGCGAGCTTGTCTGCGAAGACAAGCTGTAGTTAGATAACGGTTTATGATGGTACAGTAGTGACCTTCAACCTGTAGTAGTAGAAACTTATAGAGGAGTAACGTCGCAAGATACTATACAGCCTCTGCTACGGGAGGTAGGGATCATTGTTTCTCTGCAAAAAAAAAGATCCCAACGAATTGACAACCTCCGCCTTTTTTCGAAGTCGGTTAAAAATACCTAGTACAATTACTTAAATACCAGTAATAAATATACACATTTTGTTTAAAATAGCCTCCAAACTAACTAAACGAACTCAAGGCAAATTTTAGAGATCTAAACAGGATTTTCTTAAGTTTTCGCGACTAGTACACATAATTAAAACTACATAAGTAAATACAGTTTAAAAACTGTCAAATCGTAGTTTCAATTATCTAAACATGAATTTTATTTGAAATTTTCGTGTACCCCCACTTCGATCTTACAGGGTACTAAAATATGAATATAAAGAACAAGTGCTGCGCGAACGATGTCGCGGGGGGCAGCTTGTAACAGATAAAGTAAGTCTGAATAGGGAGATCTGTTGATATACTGAGTAAACTCTTTCATATGCAGTCAGTGATAAAATAAATATAGTCCCGTTTACCATACACCCTGGCGTGCGGCACGATAACGGGATTAGCATGCGGAATGATACCAGCAGTGATGTATTTGTTGGCACATCTCCTGTGCCAACTGATATATTAAACGGGGAGTTCCTGAATATGTCTCCAGTATCAAATTCATTTATTTCTATAAACTTATTTCTAGGCCTTGTATAATTATATCTAAAACTTATGGTAATAACAAATTTTGAACTAAATTTAAGACTACAATTTATTTTTGGCTGCGGTTGTATCGTGGCACCCAACAATTTTATTATAGAAACAAATTTATAAATGCTTATATATATCCATCTAAAGCCCTTTTTGCCTGCCGGACAAACCACCGCATGAGAAGCGCGGTGGAGCTTGTGGGATTCACCACGTTGCGGTAGAACTGCCGCAGAAGTGCTATTGGCACCCGGTTCGAAGTTACTCACTTAAACCCCTGGCTGTTCCCTAGACGTCCCAAGATGCCTGGACTGTGGGTTCGCTCGCGCATTTAGTTCGGACGGATAATGGCCATTCCATGGGACCTTCCTTAAGCAGGAGAACTAGGCCTCCTCGTTTTCCTCGGGTTTCACCACGAATTGAGAGTGAACGGGCGGAACGATGCGCGTCCGTACTCTCTGGCCTTTATATAAGGGAGGAGTCTAGTCTACAGGCTAACATAAAAAATCAGCAACAAACCCAGAAAATATGCATACGCCAACAGCGATTTATTTTCCGCTATCAGGTTTTTTAATCTTTATAACAAGCACATTTGAGTGGTAAAATCTGTTAAGTGTCAACATGGGGTTCGTTCACGTACAATCAGTTTTGCACACACATAATCAGCTGGGCACACACATAAATTGTTCCGTTCGGGCATTGTTTAAACAAGCTAATTGATTTCGGTGTTGTCCGCTTAAGGAGGTTCAGCATACTTTCGCAAGTGGGTTACGATTATTATGTTGTGATGAAGCATATTGACAAGTTATCCCAACGCAATAGACCTTTAAAGACATTTTGTGCAAACGGAACCGTTGTTATGTTTATGGAAACATAACAAGGGCGAGGCTTTTGTTTCTTTTTATCTTTTTCATTTAAATTTTTCTCTTTTAATTTCAAGATATCTTTGGAGTAAATTACTACACCCACGAAGTAAATTGTTTTATTTCAATTTGATTTTAAATATTATTTACAAACAAAAACACATTTATAAACACCTTAGAACTTTAAAAGTACAAGAAGATTACAACTTTGTTTTTGTCGCTATTGTTTTTGTCTTTTATGTCATCGTTTTCCTTATTCCTTCACAGGCAATGAATTAATGCTCGCAAATGTGCGCCACCCTTAAGATTTTTGCAATAATGGTCCGATTGCCCTTCTGTTGAATAATTAACACTGAATTAGGGTCGAACTCCACTCCCTTCGGCTGTTTGCTTGAATAATGCCTTTTAAAATCGATTCGGTTGTACTTTAATGGCGTCTCGATTTACATTAGCTTAGGCGAAACGTTTTTGTGAATTGATAATTATTAAGAGTCGATTGCAGTACAAGAACAGTGGACTTACGAATACTCTGAATGAGAAAACTTTTGTGACTCCTCGAATTCTAAAGTCCAATACGAATGTAAGGAAGATGGAATCATCTAGAAATTATACTAAACCTAACCCGAAATAAATCATTTAAAGATGGAAATACTTAATGACGAATATTAAAAAATATAAACAAACAAAATTTGTGACTGCTCCGACACACGACGGCAGTTTATTCTTTAAGGACGAATTGATAGGTGCACAAGGTACCTATGTTGCGCAGAAAAAATTAACGCTTGTATTAATCTCACTACTTATAAAATTTCCATACCAGGACCCTTACATAAAAATCGATTATTTATTATCCCAGCAAATTGGTAATGCGCTGGAACCTTGTCAAATTAACATTCACGTGACGTCATCCGCAACTCGATATGTACGCGTACTCGCCGGCCAGTGATGCTAACAGTACTGAGTGTTCGGCTACGGTTACGTCACCAAAATGGCGGCCAGGCGCAATAGCAATTTGCGGAGATAATAGGAGAAAACTGCAAAAACCTTATTTCTATACTGTCACACTGTTGTTGATACTGTTATTCAGTTTCTTTTATCACGGTTTCTAGAGTTTTAAATTCTGAACAGGTTATGGTGGTGCCACTCGGTGTCGTGTCAATAAAGCGCAACATTGATTTGAACTCACTCTGACGCTTGCAGTGAAATTTGTCGAAGCATTTCTGAATCACGAGAATTTTGAATATACAATTATATGACACGTTTACTGCTAATAAGTCTACGATAACCTACCCTTAATATCAGAAACGACGATGTGAGAGAGTTCTCATTAAAAAGTCAAAGCAGTTATTAATTTGCAATTCCGTTTGTGATGTTGCGTAATGTCGGACCTGGAATATGTTGTCTGCAACCACTGAGCGTAACGAGTCTTTGTTACGTGTGCAACGGGCCACTCAACGTTGCTTAACTTCTTACTTTTATTTACCTACTAAGTAGTATAGGTAGTAGGGAAATTAAATATTAAAATATTATCATTTTCTCTTATTGTCTAGATTTGTTTATTTTAGTGTCTATTGCATGAGTAGACTTAAGGATTTGTTGAATGCTTTATTGCTTACTACTAATTAAGATAAATTGCATTAGAAAAATGGGCGGTCTTATCGCTTATAGGGTTTTCTTTCATGCAACCCGGTGTCTTAAAGAGATTTTAAAGTAGAATGTCACAATTTTTGGTGGCGTAGTAAACTTAAATAAAAGTAATATAATCATAATCATTAACTACCATTAAAAATAAAATATAAATAAAGTACTATATATTATTATATAGACACACATACACATATAATTAAATGTATGAGGACATTATTGAAAAAAAACTACATACGAACAATAAATAATTCCATTTAATGCAACAATTTTTTATGTTTTTTTTTTCTATCAAAATGAAAAATAAGAAGTATTTTTTTACCTATAAAATTATTGTTAATTCCAGATTATTTTTAAAGGGAAGCGTGCCAAGAAGGTTGGCTGCATTGTCTGTCACCTTCAATAGCTTGGTTAATTAGCTCTAATAAATAAAAATTCTGTCGTCGATGCCAAATATCCAGGCTAGAGTGAATAGTGGAAAATGTATTTAGTGTTTTCTTAAATTGTCACGACATCATACATATATTATACATTAGTATATAATAATCATAAACAAAAATTAATATAACCAAGTTGGGGATAGGCTATAAAATAACATTAACACTATTCATTACACTCCACGTATATATAGTCCGTTATCACGGCTACTGAAAAATGGCCGAAACATCGGAATAATAATAGGCTTAAAACTGTTTAAACGTACTTTTAAGAACTTTACATACACTATACACGACGCCAATTTTTTTATATACGATTGATATTAGTTACATAAACCCCCTTTAGTTAAATGTACTTTTACGTTACAAGCAAATTATGGCAGCCTGGCAATGAACGTAAGTCAGCGTTTCCAATTTTTCCTCACCGGCCGAGCAAATCAATAATGTAATGAGAAAAACGTCATCCCCGATTTACTTTTATGTCATGAACCAATACCTAATCCCCTGTAATAGGAAGACTACAGACGACTTCGAAAGGTCTAGGCTTTATCATATGACGGAATCGGTTTGCTATGAAATCTATTTTGTGTTTCTTATTTACAGGAGACAATATGCACATTAGGTCAGAAATCCCCCTAAGCGGTACTTGCTGGTCGGGAATTAAGTCCACCTTATTTTAGAACTTGAGTTGTACCACGGTTTTAAACTTGTATAAATATACCTATATGTGTGAAACTGTGTTAGTGTTTTTTTAATCTTCCCGCGCATTGCTCTTTTTGTTACATGAGTTCAGCAGACACAGATAGCTTACTTGACGGAAAGCAGTCAACATCCTCCATGGACATTTGTAACACCAAAGATACTGCTTTATAGACGGAGACTGGAACCTGGCCGCTAATGCCAGAACACGACTCAAGGTTGCTATGGCGGCAAACTATAGACCTAGGTAGTAGCCGTAGTAGTAGCCATCCAGACCGACAAAAACCCTACCACCTGGCTGTGGGTTTTTTTGTCGCCTCCTTCGAAAAGCCGCCCCGTCGTAAGCAGTTGTATTGTTTCTCCGTACAAATTCAATAAAACCCCAGTTTTGTATATTAACTAAATTATAATATAAACAATAGCAAAATTCAAATATAATTTATACCAAAAAGCTGATCATAAATACGGCGTGTGAACGCAAACAATTGAGAAACGTCGAGTAGGCGAGCTCTCGAACAATCAAACCCTCCGATATCTTACCTAAACAAATTGCAAAGGGTAACCGAAGTACCGAGAATGCCGAGATGAGCGAATAACCCGGCCGCAATCAGCAACGAAGCGAAACTGGGCCGTGCTTGAAAAGAAACAAATTAGATCCGTCTCAAGAACCGCTTTTGAATATGTACGGGTAAAAAAGACCCCTACTAATGAAGGGTTACCCGGTATTGAGAACACTCCAAAAATCTCTACAATCTTATCTGATAATGATTTCATTTTGTTTAGAGAGGGTATTTATTAAATAAATTTATTGGTAGCTCAAAAGGAATTGTATTAGTCACAAACAAGCTGCAAATTAGATCATCTGAATTACTTGAAAGTACTACTTCATTGATTAAATTCATATTTTTATATTATTTTCTCGAGTGTTTGGGACTGTTATTATGAACACTACAAATTTGTTCAGACTACTGACTACAAACTTTACTATTTATTTATATAATCTGTAACTCTGCAAATCGTCAAATGAGGACATCCATAATTCAGGTCTATCTAAATACGAAAGTCATCAATGTTAATATACTAAACCTAAATTATTTGCTTTTTGTATTATATTATTTGCTATTGTAGATTTGGTGAGCAATAAAGTCTTATCTATCTTTCTATCTAATATCGTATTCAATTATATGTTCAGTTTTCCCAAAATTGAGAGGCTAGAGTTTATAAGTTGAATATATAAGTTGAATTTATAGGTTGATAGTATAAGCAAAAAATTGTTTTCCTTTGGTAGCAATACTTACTGTTAGAAGAAATCTTCAAGTACAATAAATAATCCGTTAGTTGTAATAACTCAGACCTTATTGTTTTCTCTGGATTATATAGCAATTGAATGTAATAAATGTGAGTTGTTTGCGATTTTACCGTTGCCAATATTGAAGCCTTTTTTCTACAGGACTTGTCTTGAGAATCGAGAGAGCATTAAGCCTTTTGAATGCTCGAATTCAAACATCTGAGGTTATTGTAGTACCAAAGTTGTGATCTGCATAAGTAATACAAATACATTATTGAAAAATTGTGTGGTAATTTTCTTTCTTTATTTCATCCATAAAGAGTTATTATAACTTATTGGTGGCAGTTGCTTCTTCAAATCAAACTCGATTTTAGTGGACTGTATAATTATTATTGAATTAAAAGAATACATTAATTAAGTACAGAGCGTAATTATTTCTAAGACACATCAGAGCGAGGTGAAGTTTAAAGGTGAAGTGACGTAAATTGTAGTTGAATTGAATTATCGCCTGCCGGGGTCGCTCCTTAAGTCCCGCATCCCGTCCGACGCCTACTTGCTAACCGTGCCCTCTGCGGGCGCCGGCGGTATGCGGGGCGCGGAGAGTAGGTGTGCTCCGGCGGGCGGGTCAGGGGGGTGCTCTCTGTCCGCAACATAACTGTTATTAATAAGGGGTTAGTGGTTTTTAAGAAACAAAATTGTGTGTGTGTGCATGCAGTTCGCACGCAATAGAAGTAAAACAAAGTTTGAAAAGGGTTGGGAGGGATTCTAAATTTTGTGACGTCACATTTCATATGTTATATCTTTATAATATATTTATGCTTTAAAATACGAAATTTGAACGATTACCGAAAAACTTGAAAACAGTCCAACTCTATCTGTATGAGCATAGTGATCCAATTATTAAATATAATGTATTATATCTAATTCTCTCGCAGGCTTAGTCCTATGTGTATGTGGGGGGGGCGGGGTGCATGGTTGTTGAAAATTGGCTCGTTTGAATAAAATAGATCTTCGAACAAACACTTTAATCTCCTTTTAATTGTACAGCTTAGAAAACACCTCAAAAACAACTTCGTCGCACACACGCAACCAACCACCCTCTTACGCTCTTGAGTAACCACTCCCTGTTCACCATTCATTCAAATCCAATCAATTTTTTATCATTCAAACTGCACTTGCGTTCCCTTACACACAAAACCATTCTAAACATTCCTACATATATTTAACTCTTTTTAGTGTCGCATTTTCTTTTCATCGAGTTACAAATCACAACGATTCTAAATAAGTTTAACTTTAAAATGACTGACATACAAAGACGGACATGGCAATATTATAAAGGTTCGATTAATTCCAAAGTGGGATAAATCGAACAAAATACAGAAATACGGATCTCGAAAAACTAAAATCTATACTTCATGTTATGAAAGTTAATTTTATAAATGCGATTTTAGTAACTCTAAATTGCGAGGTTCCAAACGTGACTTTCGAAATACGACTAATGTATGAATTCTACTTGGCTATGTAGGAAGTTTGAACATTCTGTCGCCGAGCCAAAATGTAAGTACCTCGTTCTTCGAGATTTCATAACTCAGTACATAGTCGTGGAAAGTAACCAAGCTGTAAAAGTCAAATAAGTTTCTGATATAATCCGTTGCTGGTTTATTACGAAACATCTTCAAATAGTAGGTTTTACATGAGAGGTGAAAGTTACCTATTTAGCCATGACATGGTTTTTCGTACGAGTGTAGCGAGGGCGCTAATAACTCGTGTGCCTAAATAGGCCTTTCGCCCGAGGTTGACACTTCGTAAAGCAAAGTTAATAAAAACTGATTACTTAAACAAACCTTTTATGTTTATGACCGGTTCCTATATCTCACTATATATTCACTTACCCTACCATCGGTTGAATTTTGGCATTACTTGTATGGAGCTTATGTAAAATTTTAACCGATACTAGGACAAATGACCGTTCATTTGTCCTAGTATCGGTTAAAATTTTACGTTTCCTATATTTTAACGACCGTTCGTTAAAATATAGGACACGGCCCTTAATCGTGGAATGGCAACATACATATACTTACATTTATATATTTGGGTTACATTGTTGCTCCTATAACTATATAATACTAATCTGAGATTGTAACTTAGTATTAATACTTCAGTCTAGACCACTAAAATTAATGAACACCGCAAAATAAAGCAGCATATTTTGGAATTTATTATTTTCTAAAACTCATTCATTCGGTCCTTGAACGGTTCACAAGTACATTCAAACTCATAACTAATTCAAAATAGCTTAATCAGTAATAATCCTTTGCTTATTTCCAGAGACTCTTGCATTTAGAATGAAAGTATCCAATTAACAGCGTTCCATGTTCGCGAACAAATAAAGGAAACAAAACTACTCAATCGCTTTTCACTAGATGCCATTAGGGATTCAATTACTTTGCACAGTGTATTTGAATTCAGAACCAATTCGTTTGAGTCGTTAAGTTCTAGTCAATTTCGTCTAAGTTTACGAGTTCATTACATCATTTATACATAGTTTAAGAGTAGAAGAACGCCAACGTCCTTGAGGATTTTATCCGTGCAGGAACGGAGAAAGAATGCAATTTCCTGCGACCGGGCGGCCTGTCGTAAGAGGTGACAAAACAACTCACAGCCAGGTGGTTGGGCATTTGCCCGACTGGATGGCTACCACGCCTGGTCTAAACTTCGTCGCCATAACAACCTTGAGTTGTGTTCCGGCATTATTGACCAGGTTCCAGTCTCCCTTAAGAGAGCAGCAGCGCATTTGGGGCACCTTTGGTGTTGCAAATATTCATAGGCGATGGTAAATGCTTTCCTTCAAGTGAGCCGTCTGGCTGTTTGCTGAACTCATGCAATAAAAAATTTAGCAAAGTTTGCTTTTTTTGTTTAGCGGATAACACCGTTTGTAAAAATAAAAATAACATTTACAGTGCTACGATAATTGCTGTCTAGGCTTTTTTCTTATAACACAATTTAAATTCTTTCAAAACCGACAGTAATAATACTACATACATATGATGATTATTAATAGAATACCATTCACACAATATGGCGTCATTAATATTCTTTTCTTAGGTAGCGTTGCATATATGTTCCTGATTTTTTTTTTCAAGAACTCTACGGACTCGAGTTCCATAGCCTTTTTTACAACTTAATTTCTATATTTAATTTTTAGAATTTAAACACGCTTATTATTATTTAAACACGCTTATTTTGGTTCTTGTGTGTGACATTAATTTAGTGATTTTTGTGTTGAGGTATATGTACTTTACGGATAACTTATTATATTAATTTATTCTAATTTTAATACTAAACTTATACTATACTGTACAGTGTATCTGTTACATGCTGGTGTTGTGAGGAAGGGCGTGTGCAGTGTGTGCCTTATGTCTATACCTGTATATATTATCCTAGGGCCACGTGTGTTGTTTTTAACTGAAACTGAATTAAGTACTAGCTTCAACGGAAAATACATTTTGAAAGCTCCTTAAAAATTCCCAATCGCATGTTAGGTACCAGTATACAATGTAGCCACCGGCGTCGTGTTGAGTGCAGGAAGGGTTTAAAGCCAGCTCTAAGCCAATCCCAAACGATGTTCCCGAGCGCGAATGTGGATTTTTACCTTCGCTTTACTTGGGAAAGCGAGTAGATGCAATTGCATAGTGCGGTTGTTGCTGACTGTACTCGATCATTGTGTGAGAGTTCTGCATTTGCTACATACATACTCTGTGGTGGTGGATTTTTTACATTGTTTTTAAATCCGGGTTTCTACGTCTTACTCATCCATGATTTTACCTTATCATTAGTAGAAAATTGATGTTACTTGTATAGAGTGATTGGTAACTAAAATAAAAGAAGGAAGATATGGGATATATGCGGTAATACTTAGGATCGGCTAAGTATTACATCTAAGCTAACAATATATCAATGCGGTTTCTGGGTTTACAAATTATGATAGATTAATGACTATTCTATCAGGGAGCTAGTAACAGTCACTGTTTCGGAATCATCAAGTGTTACATTATTTTTATATCATACTACATACTAGATACATATTTTTACTAAATGCATATTAATGGTTATAATAATTATAATAATAGTCACAGAAGTCGCGGAAGACACGACACACCTTCCATGATCAAATTGATCGTAGCTACTAGACTAGCAGAAGGCGACGTCAGGAGCCTTAAGAACAGACGAGCGTGCACGACAAGAGCTATGAATGTCAAAGAAGCAAGTGAGGTGTGTAAGAATAAGCCTGAATGACGCTCTGTTGTTCGTGCCTACCCCGCAATGGACCTGGCGTAACTTTTATTACAAGAAACATTAAAGGACCACGCGCACGCTCTCGCCGCACCGGAACGCAAATTAAATTTAATTCCTCGCGGACGAAGTCGCGGGTAATAGCTAGTCTAAAATATTTTAAACATATGCGAAAATTTAATGGGACATGACACAAATTATGGGTCTTACTTATAATCCTTTCTTAGATTTACAGAAACTGCTCAGCAACTGATTAATGAAAATCTCACCCATAAACTCCTTTTTAGTCGAATATTTTGGGTACAACCTACGTTATTTATTCAAATTTAGTTTATCTGTGCTCCTTATAGATACGCAATAGGTAATACACGTTTGTAAGTGAAAAAAAGAGATATTCACTAATTAGGGACTGATTCTGATTCTCTTACTTAAGAGATGCCTAATCGTTTCTTAATGAGATTATTATAAGTAAGGCCGTATGTAAATAAAGCCACGTCAAACTTCAAAGCTGATTTTCTATAACTAATATCGTGTCACTTGGTTAGTCTTTTATTTATCCGTTTCATAGTTGTTAAAGTAGCGATTCGCTAATTAGAAAATCAACTATTATCGATTACGTAGAAATATATTTTGTTCTAAAATAATTTGAGTGTTGGCAAAAAGCCTGGATATCAATTCGACAAACCTCAGTTGAAATATTGCTTCGCTCTCATCAATAACAACAACAAAACGCGTTGTCGATCGTTGACACGCGTATCGTGCCATACCTACAATACGTAGGCCATACTTCACAGCCGAAGTACTATCGTGACAGCTGGACAGCCGTGCGATTTATGCGCCAGAAAGAATTTGGCGTAGTGATGGCCTGTTGATATTTTGCGAGTAAAGGATGACTCGACCGAGTAGAGTCATAAAGTAAGATATATTAAAATGGAAAAACTTAAGTTAATGATAACAGTGGTTCCATCTTAAGTGATGTGATATTTTTTTCTTTACTATGGCTCCAACGCATTCAGCGTTAATTGTGCCATTTTTTTTCGTTAAAATAATATTGACAATCCAGGAAACAGAGTCATAACTTATTATTAATATAGTATAACTAGGTACCTGTTAATTCTAACGCTTATCTTACATACCGTGTAGGTTCAAATTGAGGTCCCAGCGGTAGTTTGAACACAACACCATATGGAATTTCTTTAAAAATGGCCATAACACTTCTTCGAAACCGGCAGCGCGTTGTTAAAATCTCTGGTGTAGAAAGCATCTACAGTGCGGTTCGGTACGTACGGTAACTGATTTTCATCAGGTGGAACGTCTGCTGTAATCCAGCTATAAAAAAATCGATCCAAATATTATTTTTGCATTTTTGTTTAGCATATAAATGTGAAGTTCTATTGATGCATATACTAAAGCTATTTAATGCTTAACTGTTTTGAAGGTGGTTTTATGAATATGACTTTACATTTTTAGCCAATGTTTCAATATTTTAGTATATATGATATCGAAAAATAATATATTATTCATAAACAAATTTATACAATGATGAATAATTATAATCTACCTTAAAATAGTGTCTATCAAATTATATATTTTATGAGAAATTCCTCAAAACTTGAAATAGAATATGAAGCCGTATTAAATCAATACCAAGTCTAGTTGCCTGAATCAGAACTCTTACCGAGCTTTTGATCTATGATTAATGTATAAAACTCGAAAAACAACCCCTTCATTGTCTGATTTATAAATAAAAATCAATTAATCATGACCAAAAAAGGTTGGTCACTTCAAGTTAAATATATCGATGTCAACCTGTCATTTCACATCCTTAATTTAGATAAACGTCAGTGTATTTTGAATGTAGAATCGGCTTGATTAGCGAGTTATGGCTGTTGATTTATCGTTGTTTCGAAAATATTGCCTTTGTTTTACATTTTTTTATGTTCTACGCGTAGGTGTGAAAGATTTATTATTTCGTTCCGGATATATTTTAGCTGGGATTAGATTGAATTCGGTTTTGTTTTACTTTTTACGTCATTTTAATTTTTGTAAGTGATATTCAGGCGACAGTATATTAACATTAAATATTTATTGTATATTTAATTATTTCCGCAGCTACGTCGCGTGTAAAACTATAGATATTAACTGTATCTAACGTACATAAAAATTAAAAACTTTCAATACTTTAGTTCAATCCATCGATTACAAAGAAATTTAGTCAATATAGTGTAGATAACTGCGCTGCAAAAAAGCAAAGTAAAGAAAAGTCGCTGCCAACCTGATTTGGAGTACCTAATGCGTAATGAATTACATGTGGGCAACAAGACAACGTATTTGATATTGAACTACAGTGATGGTTGTTTATATAACAGACGGCCCATGTGATGGAAAGCGGTTACCGTCGCTTATGGACATTTGTAATACCCAAAGGTGTTAGCAATGTGCTGCCTACTTCTAAAGGGAGACTAAAACCTGGTCACTAATGCCGGAACACAACTCGAGGTTGTTGTGCTGTGGGTTGTTTGGTCGCCTATTACGACAGGCCATCCGGCCGCAGGAAATTGTTTTCTTTTTTCGTTCCTGCACGGATACAGTATACCTTAATAACTGTTTACAGATACTTGTTAGCTATTATTTCGAAATCACAAATAAACACAAAAAAAATATTCATACATGCTGTTACGAGTCGCGAGCTCCGAATTAAAACGCCGTAAGAATTAATATAGAGTTTATTAGAACTATACAAACACGTATTAGACAGGTACAAATATAACCGAACACTGTTGTGTTCGGTTATATTTGTAGTCAATGTACTTGTACTGTCAATTGTACTTGTTAGTCAATGGGCTATTTTCTAGAAACGTATGCCAATAAATAAGTAAACATTAGAAAACGATCATAAAAGAATTACAATTAGTTCAAAGGCCGACAGGTAATAAAATGTCCTTTGTGTCAGATATGTAGGTGGAGTTTTTGTGAGGGGATCGGGATCTGAGTTGTAACAATAAATATAAAAATACAATATATAAGTCTATTTTAACCTACATGTATATACGTATTATGTGTTTGTAAAGCATCTCGTAAATATTTTTTATGGTAAATATGCTCCATTTGTTTCCAGATAGAGGTCGTTAGGTCTTGTTTGGAGCTTAAATAGCTTTTGATAACTCGCAGCGAAAAAACGTTACATCCCAGCCGACATTACCGGAAACCACTGTGCTCTGTTTTATGGAGATGTACAAATGAATAAACTACATTTTAACGACTTTAAGCGCAGTATTTTATTTGATTTTTATTATTCGATTCGATTAGGCTTCCATAGAATAAATACTAACCATAAATGAAATTGAAACTAAATTCTCAATATGAACAAGTTGACGGTAGGCTAAATAAAACTTTAACAATACACGTTGACACTTGACATCTTTGTCTTCCGTGCTAACGGCCACTAACTAAAAAGTGGTCACGAAAACGCCGGAATTATAAAAATCTTTAAAACGTAGCTTTATTATATACAATACTAGCGACCCGCCCCGGCTTCGCACGGGTGCAATGCTGATACAAAATTAAATACACTACAGAAAAACTATGAACGTTGTATATAAAAACATAGCGGCCCGCTCCGACTTTGCACGGGCATCACTACATAGAAACCTCTAAAATTAGCAATGTTGCCTTAGTATATGATGCATGTATTATACATATAAACCTTCCTCTTGAATCACTCTATCTATTGGAAAAAACCACATCAAAATTCGTTGGGTAGTTTTAAAGATTTAAGCGCACATAGGGATATAGGGACAGAAAAGGCGACTTTGTTTTATACTATGTAGTGATTGTTACGACCTGAGCGCCGACAAAAGACAAATTCACACCTGCATACCTGTAGACATTTTATTACCTTTTCGGCATTTGGACTTCTATTGTTTATTTTGTGTTTAAAGTTTGTGATTAGAAAAGCAGCCTGTGTTTTTTATTATTTTATGGAAGCCATTAGCCAGTTATGATTCTAGGAAATTCGGTCACACGGCTGAGCAGACATATTGCATCCGTGCAGTATAAAGCAATGCCTCGATTAATGGATGGGGCAGTCGAGCGATAACCAGCCGCGAGACAAGACTTGTTCACATTCGGTAATCTATTTAGTGACGGACTTGTGTTGTTGAATCGTGCATTACGTTTGTACTGGTTGTGTTTATTTTTGTTTGTGTGTGTTATTCGTTGTGTTATACGTGTTTGTATAGGTAATAAATTATATAGTGATTCCAACGGCATTTTAATTCGAGTCCTGCAACTCGTAACAATATAATAGTCGCGAAAACTTAACAAATTATTATAAGATGTATAAAGTTCAATTTGCGAATATGCTGTTAATTCTTTTCTATTTTTTTTAATGATTAAGCTGGCAAGCAGTAGGTATACGGTCGATCGGAAGTCCCACATATCCTTCAGTAAAAAGCCTTCCCCCAGGCCCGAGGATGATGTCCCAAGAAAAGACATTCCCCTGCATCACCAAGTGGCCTATCGGAACTCTCGTTCAATGCAAGAAACATGATTAGCACAAGGTTAACCGTTTTTCGCCGATATTCTTTGAGATGGTGGTATCACACCGATCGAGCCCTAAGAACTGTGGTCAAGATAATGATTCCAGCTCTACCACGTTAAAAACGCTTAAAATTATTAAAAATAAATATCAATGTCGCACCACAAATAATGCATTAAACCCATCGCCACATCTGCGCAAACGGTCACCAACACTAACACTATCCCAGAATTAATATAATAAGTTATTCGTAAGGTACACCACAACATAAATAAATATTACTGAATTTATGACACATGCAATAACAAAAATAACCAATAAGCGTGTATAAATTCTAAAAAAAGGTACAGAACTCGAGTCAGTAGTTGTTAAAAAAACATTATCCCAGATAGAGTTGTGACATAAGAGCATGAAAAGCTCACTTTCTAAACCTAAAACAGCGAATGTTGAAAATTTTTCTTGTTTTAAAATAAGCTTACTTTGGAACTAATTAATTAGTTTACCAAATTTGTGGCCGTGTTAACGATGATCTAAGCAAAGTTCAAGTTTTGCAGGAGCCTCCTCGTTTTACAACCTAACTCCTGAGTTCGGCTCAATTCATTTGAAAATCCTTAAAATATTCAAGTATTACTTTAGGCAGCTTCTTAGGAAAATGTTCAGTAATTCTATCCTACTTAGATTAGGTAACAGTTACTTAACTAAAACTTATGTTACTTATAATACTTAATGACTTATAAGTTTGTTAATATCTTATGATGACTTACTGTTCGTAAATTTCGCGCGAACTCCTCTGGTTTGAAGTCAAACAAATGTTTAGCAGTCAAAAGAATATTGCAAGACTATTAATATGAAGTGTACATTTTAATTATTAATAATGATTACAAGTTTTTTACTATTTACATTAAGTACAAATTTTGATCATTTACAAGTTTAATTTTTTTTTTTACTTTTTTTTGAAAGCTCGATGTTGCTTGAAAAACAAGCGTCATCAAAAAGAACACCTTTCATGATCAAATTGATCTTGTACTAGCAGAAGGTGATGTCAGGAGCCTTAAGAACAGACGAGAGTGCATGACAAGAGCTATGAATTTTAAAGAAGCAAGTGAGGTGTGTAAGAATAAGCCTGAATGGCGCTCTGTTGTTCGTGCCTACCCCGCAAGGGACCGTGAAGATATGTATGTATGTATCAAAAAGAAAAAGTATGGTGTATTCTGAACTTAGATCATAGCGGGAAGCGCTTTGAACAATAAATTTATAATAAGCAATATATGTTCTCGGGTAGTTCCGACGCAACGCGGCACATAATCAAAATTGTTGTCACCAAGTAACTCGAAAAAGTGAACAACTTTTTTAGATTCTCATGAATAACTTACTGAGTGCGACACGCCTCACTTGTTATGTTTAAAAAAAAGTTTTTTTTTATATTTTCTTCTCCATTAAAAGAGCGGGCTCGGCCTGACGATTTACCGACTCGCCCGATGAATAATTACAGGGTATTTCTTGCCTGTCACG
Source organism: Dendrolimus punctatus (assembly GCA_012273795.1). Taxonomy (NCBI): domain Eukaryota; kingdom Metazoa; phylum Arthropoda; class Insecta; order Lepidoptera; family Lasiocampidae; genus Dendrolimus; species Dendrolimus punctatus. The sequence goes on along the minus strand of CM022540.1, from coordinate 15,925,904 downwards.
TAGCTAATGAATATTAGAGCAGGCCAGTCCTCGAACTGAACAACAAGAAAAAACCGGCCAAGCGCCTGTCGGACTGCGTACAATCAAGGGTTCCGTAACGGCTAGGACGTCTATTTCTACAACAACATTTTCTTAACAACTGATATGAGACTGAACACAGCGCAAAATAATTTGGTGTACCTAGTATTTAATTTATATGTAAGTATTACGACTGTAAGGCTGTATATATATACTTAACTGTTTCTACTGCACTTTTAGCGCCAGTAGTGAAAATAATTGTGCTTTGTGTAGCTATTTTAATTTCTATTGCGCTAGTTATTTGTCTAAGAAATTTAAATATTCAATTTAGTGCGTATCACTCCACGCGTAGTAAGTTTAGGGATGGTGACAAATGGTTTAATATTTTAATATATACCCTATATTTCAATACCTAATTGATTTGACTTTTAATAGAGGATAGAGAAAAGCTATTTTGGACGTAGATGAATAATAATTTTTGAGAGACATATTATAATGTATCTGAATTATTGTATCACAAGATCATTACAAGTTACATTATGATTTTGCATAAGATTGTGGTTTTTTTTTTTAAATCAGCTGGCTAGATTTCTGAAAAGGGTAATTTTGCAAACATCTAATGATACCGCTATAGTTTTCTTCAAAATAATCCCCGAGACACCTTGGTCCAGTGTTTTTCTTATTTCGTATTTGGCCTTGAAGGCTCACTTGAAATATTCACTATGTATAGTTTCAAAAGTAAAATGTCTTAACATGATCAAAGGTAGTAGTAGGAAATGACATGGACCAAAGAAAATTTTAAGGATTCTAATTTTTTTATTGCATGAGTTGAGCAGACAGGCAAATGGCCTACCTGAAGGAAAGCGGTTACCATCATCTATGAACAATCGTAACACCAAAGGTGCTACTAATTTCTTAAAGGGAGACTGGAATCTGATAATTAATGCCGAAATTCAAGGTTTTTAAGGCATATTCTAGACGAAGGTGGTAGCCGCCCAGACGAGTAAATTCCCTACCTCCTGGCTCTGGGTTGTTTTGTCGCTTCTTGCGAAAGGCTGCCCGGCCGTATAAAATTGTATTCTTTTTCCGTTCGTATACGGATAATTTAACTACGGAACCCAAAAAAATCGAAAAGAAATCTGCGGTTGTTTGCTTAGAAGGAATTTCGTTAATTGCAGACTAGAACCCTCGGAGATAAATAAGTCACTAAGCGCAAATTTGTCCATCTATCCTGTTTTTGTTTCGCCTCGCCCGACTTACTTTGTTATTGGGTCATTTTTTCTGTGCCTCGAGTAAATTAAGAGATCCCATATACGACGCGTTTTCTATTAAAGCTTAATGTTTATTTGTTTCTTTGTATATGGACAACTTCTGTCGCGACTTGCGCGTGGAATATTTATAAAAAAAGTAAGTTAACAAAAACCCCGATTTTGAAACATTCTCCATTGTGCTTCGTCCGTAGTGGTCTTAGCGTGTTAATTTATAGCCTATAGTCTTCCTCGATAAATGAGCTATCTAACACTGAAATTATTTTTCAAATCAGATCAGTAGTTCCTGAGATCATTCATCAACATCGTTAATCTACAGAAGGGGTGTGATTTTTCACCATAATAACGCTAGACCTCACACATCTTTAGCCACTTAGCAAAAATTCCGAGAGTTTGGCTGAGAGGTGTTAATGCCAAAATCACTTCGCAGTTTTTTTATCAGACGCCCCAAAATTTTTACAACATTGGGATCACGTCCCTATCTATAAGATGGCAAAAAGTTTTCCAACAAAATGGCTCCCACATACTTTAGTCAAGTGTAAATAAACTTTATAAAAAAAACCTTTTGAATTTTTATATAAAATGCGAAGAAACTTTTTCCCCGGCCTAATATATACAAGGTTTTGATGATTTTGTGATTATCGAAAAAATTGGAGCTTATCGACCATTATGACTTACCGTTTATTACACTATTACAGTAGGTATGACATATATTTCACATTAAATTGTAACAGATTATAGAATAAAAAAATAAACGTAAAATGCCTTATTATACTCCTATCTATATTTATTTATCATATTACTTCTGAAACATGCTAGTAGACATATCTTGCTAAATTACATTTTACAAATATAAGATTGTAAAATGTATTTAATTAATAAATAAAAAAAAATTAAGATTAATATTACATATTTATATAGTTTTGATTGTTTCCTTTATTTAGTATTTGTTCTCTGAAAATAAGCGTTTAATATTCATTGAGTAAATTTGCCAGCCTATACTTATTCAAGTTATATTATAACATCTTATAACATGATACAAAGACGTCCGAGTAGATTTAATTGACATATTCAGTTCTATAAACCATTTGGAAGAACTAATTAGTGAGATTGTTACTAGAAAATAACTGTAAAATTTAATTGTCATGATATCGTGTGTGTACTTGTGCATTTGGAAACACTTTAATTAGAACGAATCAAGCAAGAATTTTCGGAATAATATTGTTCTTTAATACGAGCATTAATATCCTTACCGCTGTCAATAAATAAAACTATCATTTCTCTCAATTGGTTCAAAATTTCGTCTCCAAGACTGTTCCTCTAATAAATTAATGCAAGACGTCCCGAGACCAAGTTGTCGCTTCTGCGAGAGCACTCCGAAGTAAAGTTAGATTAAACGCTATACACCGAAGCGCATTAAACTGGTATTTTAGTTCGCTTGTTTGGCCCAGCCGCATTGTATTGCTAATTAGTTTCGGATAGAAACACGTTACGTGTTTTGGTGGAGGTATGATCGGTTATTGCAGTTATGCTTTATTGTGTAGCTTTATTGGAGTATCGTATATTGATGTATTATAATATTTTTACCTACCTCAAAAATTATTTTATATTTTAATGCTAAATATTGCAATTCATATACTACATATTTAATATATGTATTATAACACATATTATTCAGATACCATGTTTTCACTTTGAACAAATGACACAAGGCTTATGATAACTAAAATAGAAAACAAGTGCTCTAATTTCAATTTGATTTATGATCCTCAAATTTTCAAAATATTTCCAACTTTATTTGTATGACTGTAGTGTTTAAATTATAAAATTTACGGCGTCACGTTTTTTGATTGCCATATACAGAATTCACTACCGTGGCTTAAAAAGTTTCACTTCAAGAACTGATCATTTATATGATTGGCAGGCAGTGTGTAAATAATAATTTTGACATTTATTTAAAAACTACAAAAAGATACTTTAATTTTATTATCGGTATAATTTCTGCATAATGTATTAAATAAATTTTATGTATTTTGAAGATAAATTATTGCGAGGCGAAATTAACAACGGAAGCAATTTTAAAAGAGACTATTTTAATGTTGTCACATAATAATAGATAATGGAGTGTAGCCATTCAATCAATTACTTTAATATCTCTTATCTCTTGAACAGATTTCATAAATGTCTTTTAATCAATTGCCATATTTTCAGTCGACGTTGTACATAAGTAACTTTTACGATTTTACGAACATATGGAACACCACGCCGCATAAACAGGTATTTATTAAATGAGAACTGTGTTATACAAGTGTAGGAACATGCTGAATCACAGCGAAATTACTGATGGTATCTCGTCGCGATTGAATTCATTGATACGCAGCACAGCACTGAGGTATGTTCGGGGGAAGCGAGCTAATACATTTCTTGGTGTAGAAAACGTTCTTGAAATATTAATGGTGAATAAATAATATCTTTTATAGGAAGGAAATGGCAAATATTGTTACTTCTTTAGTCGGCGAGCGTCAGACTTACGTCATAAAGTCTGGAAAGTATGGCCGCGTTTCTAAGAGAAATCTGCCTACGCGGCGTTTACTACTTGACAATATCTATTGATATTCTTTGCCTCTACGAGAAAGCATTCATCATATGGTAACTAACATGTATATACTTATTCTTTTTTATGTATTAAACGTACAATTTTGTGTGTGTATATAACACATATACACACTTCCAAATTTGAAATAATGCAATGATAGGTTGCTACAATAGTAGCTCACAACGTCCAAAGTGCTCAGTCAGCCGTTCCACTTAGCGACCACGGTCGCTATGGTCGTGGCAAAACGTCACTACTGGCATAATTTTTTTCGATCACACAGCGCTCACAACGACCCATGTCAAGAGGTGGGTCGAAGTGGGAGTTGACCACAGAGCATTAATTGTCTCTATCGATTGACATTGAAGAAAGCGCGATTTTCAAATCAACGCTTCATAATCCGCATCACTACAATTTGTGATTGTAACCGCAAGTGGAACGGGAAAAATCACGGTCGTGAACGTAGTCGTTGTGAGTCTCATGTGGAACGTAGCCTTTGTAATAAGTCTGCATACAGCATGTTATATTGTTTAATATTATTATAAACGTGACCATTAAAAGTAATCTAAGTGTATGCGGTTACATTTAAAGTTTCAAATTCATCTTTTAATTTCAAATGTGTATATTTATGTAACTGAACGGAGCATGAACCAATGTGTCCCTTTTATCTGTTACCCAGCATGGGTTACTTTCACACGGGTACCCAATTAAAACTTAAGTTATCCCAAGTTTTAATTAAATTGGCTCCTAATGCAAAGCTACAACTATTTATTTGCCTTACGATGTGAGGGGAACAATCGATTTTAACGTTTTCATCATCTTTATTATTAAATATCCAAATTGTAATATTTTGAGTCTGTACTGTTTGGAGTCTTTGTCTCATAGTATAAAACAAAGTCGTTTTCCGTGACTGTCTGACTGTATATACGCTAACTCCCTAAACCACGCAACGGATTGTTAAACTATTTTTACGAGCTACGAGACTCCAATTAAAATGCCGTTGGAATTAGAATTTATTAGAACTATACAAACACGCATGAGACAGGTAAAAAATAACTGAACACAACAATTACAAACGTTATGCACGATTCAATAACACGTGCAAAGTCCGTCACTATATAGATTATCGAATGTAGTACACACGTGTTGCCTCGCTTGCTATTATCGCTGGACTGCCCGTCTCTGCATTGGGGCATTGCTTTATATTGCTCAATCACAAAATGTCTCCCGGCCGCGCAGACTGAATTTATAAGAATCACACCTGGCAATGACTACCGTAAAATATTACAACACACAATGGGATGTTTTCTAATGACAAATTTTAAACACAAAGTAAACAAAAGCAGATGGCCGTATCTTAATGAATCTATAATATTATACAATTCTAAACAAGCCGTGTCTGTAAATTAAAGCTATTAAAAAAAACGCTGGAATACACTATATAAACTATGGAGAACATGATTCCTTTTTTTAGATTTATCGTTTGTTTGTTCGAGATGTACGTTAAAACTACTGACTCGATTTCGATGCAGTTTTCACTGATCGATATCTAATTCTTAGACTTAAACTATTGTTTATCTCGGGAATTCGGCAGATTTTTTTCTGAAAATGCTTGAAAATGTCCAGATTGAAATAAGTGCGATTTTGACAGTTATGAGCTGTTATTTTTATTTTATTATATTTGTGTAGCCAGTTTTTTTTTTTATTAGCGAGAAGTGATTTCCACAACCCAAACACGATTATCAGTTATTCACTGCTTCTTTATAAAAATACATTCTTAAATATTAATAGATACAGTTTTTTTCTTATTACTAGTAATACTAGGTTTATACTCTTATTCATATGTGAAACTAGTTGCTAGTGTACTTGTTATAGAGTAAACCGTTAATAACATAAAAAGAAAATTTTGAAATGAAATATTCACGAAACAACCTCAATTAAAATGGAAAATCGTTTTAATAACCACTCAACCTAAAACGGTGGCTATTATTCGATAACCGAAAATATGAAGAATAAACTAGGCTAGTGGAAATCGGTCGATGAACCAATATTCCCCAATAATTGATATTTGCCATTTGAATTCAAGCTGTGTTTGGAGTTGCGGTTAGGCGGGCCTGGTATAGCCTGGTGTAGCCTTGAATAGGGCTGCTTCGTACCAATTGCCGTCATTATACTGCGGCCAGTCATATTGGCACCAAAGTCCAGTTATTTATCAGGTCCAGCTTCAGTTCTTCTTCAAGTTAGGAGTCATGACGTTGATGACAGTGAATATAGCTCTTAAGCACACTAGGGGTGGAATTAATTAAACATGTCCAGCTTGTTAGCAACCTGATCACTCCACCATCTAGGATACCACAAGTTCTCTTGCTTTCCCAAGGGATAACATTTATATTGTCTAGGTTCTGTTGGTCTATGTTGCCAAAGCACTTCAGTAATTCATCGAAATAAAGTGTTTAGATCAAGTACGACAAAGCTTCCTTATTATATTTATATTTATATGTTTTGACATCAAAATGAGTCATTCAACGACATTGAAAGCAGTCGTGTCCTTTCAGTGCTGCGCCTTTCTACTAAATAAATTCAATTTTATTGATGCAGCTAATGTCAGGATTATAGAATATGAAGCCAATATTTATCAGGTTCGTAGAAAGTGAAGATCCGCGGTCTCTATCTACCCTAATGAGAAATAGGCGTGACAATACGTAACTGTGTACAGAATATGTCATTCTTGTTTGTTCTATATAAAAATGTATCCATGTCAATATTTTTAATTATCTAAAAAGTATGCAATTTTTTATTTAAAACATTTCGTTGAACTAATCAGGAACCTACAGATAAAAACATAATCTTCGGAAAAGATATTTTTTTGGAAACTTCGATAGTGTGGCTAAATGACCAGGCAGCCCTAAAGAAAGGCAGATCGTGAAGAGCCGAGCACAAAGAGCGATTCAATCGACCTCACAATGTGTATCTTATGGCAGTGACGTGAGGGCAAATATTTGCAACTGTTGGGCGGCGCACCGTCGGGACACTTTCCACGTCCCCCTGTTTGCCAAAGGTATTTATTAAGTGCTTGCTTAATGCTCACATGTATCGAGGAAAAACTTATTACTAGAACAGTGCGTTTGTGAATTCATTGATAACATTTCGTGTAGTTGACGATCACATCGGCTGGGATATTTATTATCACCTTACAAAAGTCGCAGCCTCATAGATGTTGTGCGAATGTACATACATACTTATGACGTGTTCAGTCTGTACGAGTAGAAGTAAGCGCAGTATATAATGTCAGCCAATAAATGTCCCACTGCTGGGCTCGGGCCTCCCATTATAGGGGGAACGGACAGTATACCCGCCACGCTTGTCCAAGGCGGCTTGACAGGTTTGACACATCGGTTATCTCGATGTGCAGGTTGCATCACGATGTTTTCCTTCACCATTTTTAGCACATGGTAATTGTAACAATATGCACATTAGATCAGAAAACTGACTAAAAGGTGCATGCGTTCCGGTCAGGATCGAACCCGCGCACTTTGATTAAGCGTAAGCGCAGTAATTATTTCTAATATAATATTTTAAAATTAGATGATGAGACATTACTTATTCAATTCTATTACATTGTCATAACAGTCTTATCATTAAAGTGATAACGTAAGCACCTTATCCTCAATCTATGGCTGAGTAATAATACTTCTCCATGCCTTCGCTGCGAAGTTTCACAAAGAACACGTAAAAATGTATAAGTATGTCTCTTGATCCTCTTCGCAAATCTGGATTTAAAAGGTGAAGAACGCTCTCATTATTATACGCTAGATAAGATCGCTCTATTACTTTACGATGTGTTTGTGAAATCACGATAATTACGAACACGTTATATTAACACCTGTTTTTTGTATGAATATAATGTTAGATCTTATTGTGACATGTGAAATTAATAACAGTTTTATTCGCGTCTGTCAGTCTTTTTACGTTTAACAAAAAATGGGGAAAGGTTACGAGATAATTTATTTTATACGACATTTTATGTTTCATATTATATTAATAAACATCTTTGTACAATATTACCGAGAGTTTCAAGTATACTTATTTTTATATATAAATTTTCATCTGTACTGTTTTATTACTAGCTTAGGTTATAACGACCTTGAATTTTGTGTTCACACAGTTGCTATGTTTACCTTACTTATTATTTACTTTCACACATAAACTCCATACTATCAATTTTATTTTTTTATCGATGGTATAAATCCGTATATACATCTCAGTATAAATCCGTCTGGGCTTGAGGTGAATGCACAAAAGAGCCAACAACTCAGACAAGGGACGTTCGAGGATCGGCTAGAGATTTTAATGGGTATCCCAAACCGTGGTGTGGCGATTGCGGGAATGCTAGTATCACTCCGACGAGGCGAATCCCACACACCAGTCGCGATTATCCCCCTCGCGCGGCTGACGGGCCTCAAACAGATATCCTCTGGTAAAAAACATAACAAAACAGGTAGAATTGATACTAAGATATAGAAATTCGACTGTCATTGGTTTATTATTTGTCGATGGACAAGTATCTTTGATCGTTGTCCTAAACAGATTTGAACTGCTATTGCATTTGAAGCATTCAGTTATGATCATTTAAGTGGATATTAAACTTTTTTTTTTAATTTTCTGATCTGGTAACATAAATCTTTAAGCTAAGCAAGGACATAAGGCTACATTTATTGTCAAAATACAATTAAAATTTGTAAAATAAGGACTTGATATTTTATAGGTAAGTTACAATTTCTAAAATGTAAGTTTAGATATACGGAATTTACTTTTAGGTTTCTAAAAATAAGTAAACATATTTTTTCCAGCGTGTTTTTCCCCAAAATCAGTACTTTAATATCTTGAAGAGTTTCTCAAAATGATGCTTAATTTTTTAAATGTCTACAGACGCCAATATGCCTTTTTTACTGCAGGTGTTCAGCAGACAAGTAAACTGCCCACCTGATGGAAAGTGGTTACCGTCGGCTGTAGACATTTCGTAGCAACAAAGGTGTTGCCAATGAGACTTGTAACAACAAAACTATTAGGTACCAATGAGACATTTTGTAACAACGAAGGTGTTACCAACGAGACATTTTGTACAACAAAGGTATTACCATTGTCCCGTTGCTCTCTAAAGGGAATGTAAATCGACACCTAAAATTTTCGATATATTCTGGTATTTTGCGGTAGATTCACGAAACTAAAAATAGCTTCAGATACTTTATGTGTGTTTACTGCGTCGTTTTACAACTGCACTGCAATTTTAGACATGCAAACAGATATCTCGAGGGTCGTAAAGAAGAATATAACGTGTCGTAGTGGTGCATTAGTGGATGAGGTCGAAATTGAGAAACTATTATACATTTATGAATAAATCGATAAAGTTTAGTGCTTGAATATTAAAATTGTTGTAAGTGCATTTTTCTATACATCAGTTGTTTTTGTGGGTCAGTGTTTTATTCTAATGACATGAGTTAGAATTTAACACGCTGCAGTGTTCAGGCTGTTTTTCTTCGCCAGAATATTTTTTTTAGATTAAGGGAAAATCACGAGAGGAGCATTGTAAATGGAGATTTTATGTCAGAGTAGCGGATATTAAGCGTAAAATGAGAACAGGGAAGACCTAGCAATTTAAGATCTGATATTATTTATTTAATTTCAAATAATATATTTTTTATGATCTGTTTGATTTTTCGAAAATAAGTTGTAGTTATAACTTCTATGTAGTGAATACATTTCTACTTCTAAGAGTTAAATATCTTGCTTTTCATGTGTGCAAAGTGACTATTAACTCATAGAAACTTATCCTAATGAAACTGTGACTTCAGTTAACGCTTTACTTGGCTGTGACGCGCTCTGTTTTATGCTTAAGTCTGTCCTCGGGGCGTGTTTACGAAATGTAGGGAAGTCTTTAGATTAGGTATGCTGGTTACAGTAGTTTTACTTCTTTATTAACTGTTTGCATTAGAAAACAATTGTTGTTACAATTACTACTGAAGGAAAACATTGTGATGCAACCTGCACATCGAGATAACCGATGTGTCAAACCTGCCAAGCCGCTTGGACAAGCGTGGCGGGTATACTGTCCAATCCCCTACAGTGGGAGGCCCGAGCCCAGCTGTTATGGGCTATGACAGTTTTGGACTTTGTTATTAGAAAAGACGATTCTTTAATTATTCACAAAAACTAAAGTTTCGGTGTACTACTACTTTTATATATTTATCGATTATACTTTTCATATGTAAAGACGAAAGTAAACTCCGTTTGTTACTTTCTACAACTAGACGTTTGAACGCATCGTAATGAAATTTCTCAAGCAGGTAGATTGTATCATGGTAAAGAACATATTTTAGTTCTAAACAAGAACCTTAATATAAGAGATTTAATGAAATAGTGGATGAAAACTTGAATGATCAAGTCATAAAGCCTCGGTTTAGAATATAAACATTCTTATGAAACAGACTTAGACAAATATGTTTTTCGACCTTAAATTTTCAATTAAATTCATAAAAAAACCATTTACATTATTAATTAATTATTAATATAAATACGGACGAGGTTACGTATAAAGACTAATTTTGTATAAATGTACATTAAAGACCGAAGAAAAGAGACAGTACTCTGCCCGACTACGAGTGAGATTCGACAATTCGGGCACTGGTATCTATAGACAAAATTAAAGATGCTATTGCCACGCCACGCTTAGGGATTACTAAAGCCGTTCGGTATTCTGCCTTCCCCTTAATCCCAGAGCTACATATGGCCTAAGTTTTCCGCTAACCCCGACAGGCAACGGCCCATCGGCTTCATCCACCGGCAGGGAACTACTTAGTAACGGATCCTTTTACGAGGTGTAATCCATCATAGACATGCTGCCGCTCAGTGAGAATAGCAGGGTGGATTCCTGATGGCATTCTCGGAACTACCAACTAAAGCACCATTTTAATCCATTTCGACCCTGTATGTCAGAGCCTTGGGGAAAGACACGTCAGATGGTCCTGACGGCTTAGTTAATCTAATTCTTGCAGTCCTGAGAATTACTCTGGTAAATAACCCTGACTAGTGCTTCTCGAAGACGAAAGTCTTCGAAAAGCACTAGCACGAAAGTCTTCGAGCAGTGCGTCCTACCCATAATGACGTACGGTGCCGAGACGTCGACACTGACAGCGGGACTGGTCCGCAAATTCAAAGTCGCTCAACGGGCTACGGAGCGAGCTATGTTAGGTGTTTCTATTATGGATAAAATCAGAAATGAGGACATCCGTAAGAGAACGAAGGTAACTAACATAGCTCGTAAAATTAGCAAGTTGAAGTGGGGCGGTCACGTCTGTCGCAGGACCGATGTCCGATGGAGCAAACGAGTCCTGGAGTGGAGACCACGTCTCGGCAAACGTAGCGTAGGACTCCCGCCAGCCCGGTGGACTGACCTGCGCAAGATCGCCGGCAGGGGCTGGATGAGGAATACAGGAGACCGGTATATGTGGCGCGTACTTGGGGAGGCCTACGTCCAGCAGTGGACTGAATTTAGCTGACGATGATGATGATGAGTGCTTTTCGATGCCTTTTTTGCCTACCTTATTATTGCTTTAAATATAGCTTTACTTGGTCATTTGTCCAAATACGTGCTTGCCAAGCGCCAAAAGTAAGGTCACCTTGGTTTTATACCCCAAAGTTTCTGCTGCTTAAAAGCAATAAAGCATCTAACCGGAAAGGATATACCTCTTAAAAACTCGTAAACGCTCCCAGTTTATGTTCCATCATGAATCTTGGCTAATGTAGATTATTGTCAGGTACCTCACTGGCAAATCGGGGTTGTTGGACCCTTTAAAATAAAATACAAGGTATAGGGGAAACTCACTATTGTTTACATCCTAGTACAATGATTGGTACCCTATTATTTTATTCAAACAGTGTTAAATACGTGTTTAATTAGACTTTATGTTTAAGAATTCAATACCTAAAGATAGTAAGTAACCGATGTAATCTCTCTCCAATATTCATCTACCTTCCCCTTTAAGCCATAAGCAATTATCTCATAAATTACAGATGACTAGAGGTATGAAATGTGGTGCATATGATAGAACATAGTATTGTGTGTTATTAATATGCAGTTCCAAAATTACAAAATTGTTTTTAATGTCTGTCTATGATTTAAAATTAAGTGTCAAAATCTAAGTGAAAATTGTTATTTAAGCAATGTATAATCATTACTGCGAATTTTTAGAATTTTCGTTAGTCGGAAAATTTATTTCAAAGAGGACACTTCAGCGTTGCAACAGACTGTTAAGAATTAAAACACTAGTTAAATTTTCGGATATTTTCCATTTTTATTTGCATTACAAGGTTTAGCAGCTATGAAAAAAAAGCAACTATTTTTGCTATGTAGCGACTACAAGTGTACTAATACGGCCGTCTAGGGATCATACTGTACCAAAGCCTTGAGGTTGAGTAAAAGAAAAATGGGCTGTGAACGAAATCACGGGCGCAGGTAGTATGTAATATCCTGATTGTCATGCATGAACAATCTTCCATGATTATCTAAATTAAACCGAAAATAGCGTTGATCCGAATGTTTTACCGGACCTTTATACATTAACGGGTACCCATAGACGTTTCATTACCGGTTTCATACAAAACTTTCTATAAAGCCGCCGCACCTAAAAGCTTCCTCGATCGTGAATAATTAAACCTATTATTACAGAGTATGAAATTGTATTAATTAAATCCTTCCAGCAATAGCGCTAGTTGCTGCTTCCTTAATTCATTCCTTTGCGAACATTGCGTATGGGAACAATGGAGTCACTTTGTTATATCCCAATGACCAACGTACAGTCGCGGAATGAAAAGGTTCGTTAGCTTAAATTCGACTGTTGCTTACAAGAGTACAAGAAAGAGTATTGCCAATTCTTATACAATATAAAAATGAATGCTTGACTGTATGTCCTTTATAGAATCGTAAACTATACATTTGATTATATGATGATCTTTAGCAAAGTTGTTGTGCATGAGTCAGAGAAGGTGTCTGAGTTGGTTCACAGTTGGACGACCACAACTGTACCATACATGCCAAGTTGACGTTTATTATATTATTCTAATTGTCTAATTTATATACCTACTTACTTCTACTGAAATTGAAAACGAATTAATTGAATACATGTACTATATTCTAAAAACACATTAGCAAAAAGACCACAATGCTATATGGTCAAGATGACCATATTTTGGACGTCTCCAGGACATATATCTTCTGATCATATACTCGCAATTTGCTTCTGCTACCAAAATTATTGGGCTTAATACAGAATTGTGAATTTTAATTTCAAATTTTCTGCAGACTTTAGTTAATTTAGTATGATTTTGTATTAAGTTTAATCTTGGTAACAAAGTTGCAGTGGAAGTATTCCTAAGGATGTACCCGCAGGGGTTACAAATATAAGTCGAAGAGTTCATTATGCAATCCTTATTACTTGTATGATATAGATGTAAAATTGAGTTTGGGTTTTGTTCCCTATTTCCTCATCATCATCATCCTAGCGTTAAATCCCTGTCTGTTTTTTTCTCCAATTTTCGCGGTCTTCTGCGTCCTCTTTGCTCACTGTTTATAGACTAGGTATCAGAAAAAATGCTTAATATTAATCACAATCAAATATACCCATGTCACTCAGGAACAATGTACCTAAACCTGGTCATTTAAAATCATTCCCAGAAAAAATCCTATTAATATAACATTAATTCCTAGAATAAAGAGTAGCGCAGATTTTAAGTCTAAGAATCTGCCGTCGATCAGCGAAAACTGCATAGAAAGCGACCCAGTAGTTTTTACGTGAATCCGAACAAACTGATAAACAGACAAGAAATCTAAAATATCATTGTGTTCTGCATCGTTTATATAGTATATTACTATACCTAGTTGATTTTTAATAGCTTAAATGTACAGACACGCCACGTTTAGAATTTTATAATATTATAGATTACAAAAGGACACTTCAGTTTTATTTATCTGTATAGATTGTGTAAAAAAAAAGTACATAAGAGTATTGAAATATATACGTGTTATGTTCGTGTGTGGTATAATAATTTTAAATGCAATTCCGTTACTCAAAAGTGTGTCCTCGAAATGCAATCGTTGTCCACTACCTCTGGCAGGTAGTTAATACTACATGCACTTCTAACCTTATCCTCAAGTTTGTACTATTTCTAGGTTACAGCTCGTACCTGCATACTGACATTTATCCGTGTCTAAAGATGTTCAATGAACATCCAGGTCTCGTGTTTGCAAGACCCATATGGGTGACCGGTGGACTACCGTGTGCAGTGGACTATGCAATATAGATACATAGATAACAGTTTATTACTCACTAAAATAACAGACACGAAACTTCAGTTACAGTTAGGCAAAATTATGGTGTTACGGCGATCTTTTCTATGCAACCTATTCTGTCTTAATGTGGATGGTGTATAGATTCAGTGTACTGATCCGTTAAACCAATTTATTTAAGTTTCTTATTTCTAATTTGTAATCGTCGATACCGATGCGCGGATCTGTTAGGCATTTGGGTGCGTATGCGTGTGGTTGGATGAAAAGTTGCCGGTACTGTTGGACCTATATCTGCAGTGGTGTTGGTTGTACATCCCTCAATAATACGAAGGATGTAGATCCGAGGATCTGCCCACTCAAGTGGACCTTCAGGTCTAAATTGTTGAAGTAGTGAAATACCTTCTAAAGTCTTGGGGCCGATTTTCTTCACAACTGAAGTGGTACCGTTAGATTTTTGAAAAAATCAATCACCCTTTATATCCGCTCCTCAATAGGAGTCGAATTTTCTGATTTTGATAAAATAACTTAAGCATTTAGAAAAGTAAGGACTAATTTCTGTGACGGTCTGTAAAACTTTTTTTTTTGCTTCTACATTATGATAACCAAACTAAGTATAAAACATTCAAAGATCGTGAATCAGGCCTCAAGTGTTGCCAACTGGAAGTCCACGTTAGCATCGTCTGGTGTATTCTAATTAAATTCTCTTCAAGTTTCGCTCGTGACAAACTCCTCCGCGCTCACTAAGCCGGAATCACAATTTCTTTTTAAACTCCATAACTTATGTTTTAATTTAATTATGAGGACGCTTATAATTTTCGCCCAGGCGGTATGTACCGTCCGTGTTTAATTGAGAAAGTTTCGTATTTTATGATGATCTACTTTATATACTGCTCTAATTACGATTGAGCCTTGATAAAACAACAAATTGTTTATATGTTTTAAAGCTGAGATATTTTATCATCGCAGTAAACTCATTTTTATGTACGATTTTGCGTTTTTAGGAACTCGTTGCACAAACTAATTTCTTACGTGCTAACTAACTGACAAAAACGAGTGATATTGTGTGATTGACACTCTTTAATTGGGATTGTTCACTTTAATTTCAATGTAGCTATTTCAAAAACCATTTCGAGGAATAGTGTCCCTAATCATTCCTGTCTAGTTAAAATTCCAAAAAACGTACGATCTTCTTGTATTTTGTAAGAAATGCGTTTGACCTTTATTTGACCTTACTAAATCCAATAAGGTGGACCGTCTGCCTGTTTGCCTGCTTCAGGTGTAAAAGAAATCTAGCTGTACATTATTTGATTTAAGTTGTGTAACATAGATTTTCCCTAAAGACCACTTAAAAAAATTTAACGATAAATTGTGAACAATCCCCATTTGAATATCAAAATTATCCCAAAAATGTTTTGTATATATGCACTTCTAAAAACTTTTTGATTCACCATAGTATTACTATGCTTTCGCTTGCGTTAAAAAGTATAAGTATGTATATTATGACTTTAAGCATGTTATATATTCTTAGAGCCTTATTAGACTATCATAGAAATATGATTAAAGAAGTGAGAGTCATTTTTATAAGAAGAACTTATGAAGGTATATTAACTACTTGTATGTTGTCTCTGATCATAGTTAAGGGATTATATTCGACAGCAAACGTACGTGTCATCCGTCTAACTAGATAAATGGCATCGAAATACGAAGTCGAATTTCGACTAGAATTTCATGTAAGATTTTTTATGGTAAGGTATTATGGAACTCTGATCACGGATGACGGTTATCACGGCTACTGAAGACTGGCCAAAACGTCGATATAAAAATCAAATAAAGTGCCGAACCATTAAAACGTAGTTTTGATTTGTCCGGCGATTCAGAATTCAAAACAGCAAAAAAGTCTTGTTCCTATAAATGACCTCAATTATTTTGAATCATTAGAAAACTGTTGCAACTTGTCAGTCGGTACACGCCTTTCTTATTTCGCATCGGGAGTTACTGCCGTTAATAACAACGGAGTGCAACAATAATAGTTTTCTCTAAGAAAACATTTCTTAGTAATGCCGGAAAGTATTAGGAACCAAGAAAATAATAAAGATCGGTCGAGAAAGAAAACAATTAGAAACAGTCTACCAATATAGCGCAGGCAACACTTCAGCGTGGACAAAATGAGAAAGTACCGACCAGTGTGGTTAACGACTGGTCTGTTTACTCGTCATTGCACGTTTGGGTTGACATTTAACCTTTTATAGGTGCCTGGTGAAGGTCATTATTTTTGTATGAAGGAATATGTACACGTGTGAAGGATTTTTTAATATGTATAGACTTTTCAGTTATTGATTTAAGGAAATGGTTTTGTTATAATGGACCCAAAAAGCTCTAACAAATCTATATACTATCATTATGTTAATACGTGAAGCAAAAACTTTGCCCCTCTTTTTACGAAAATTGCGCGGACGGAGGAGTATGAAATTCCGCACACTTATAGTTTTTATAGAGAAGGAGTGCAGAATGCTATTTTTTTTTTATTATGCATAAAACACATTAAATTAATAAAACAACCTTACACACACCCACGCATGTATACCTACTCTTTTGTTTATTGTTAGTCAAATTAACAGTATAGCCTTGGGGAAATCTCTGATTATAGAAGTATAGTCTTTGACATTAATCACTATGGTCGAATTTAGACCACGAGCGACCACTATTATAAATAAAAATGTAGCATAGAAATTTATATATGTAAGGCCACAACTTGAAAACGACTTTTTTGTGTCTATTTGAGAGGGTTTCCGGATAGTTTAGAACAGGTAAGTTCTGCTGGAATCAGATTCTAGGATCCTCGAAATCGCCTGGGCCGATTTTGATGATTTTTGTGTGCATTGGAGTGGGTCCCCGTATGATTTAGATGAATAATTGGAACCGGTAGGAGGCACTAGAAACTAGAATAGGGTCCCAGATTGTTATTTATTCAAAGCAGGACGTCTCCGGGACCGCTAAAGGGCACAAAGTAATTTATTTTATTTATATATGACTGCACGATATATGTGATTTAGTTTATGTGAGGGATGGCATGATTTGTGGTGATAGCGGACGTATGCCAGAGTAGAGGATTATGGAAAAAAAGACTGGAATATTGTACCGATTCTAAATAATCGGGGTAAGATGAGAGAAAAGAGATATACATACACATGTGATTTGGCCATTGTCTAATACACATGAATATTTCAGCTTTAAAGTAATCAAATTAAATCCTCGAACCATAAATACTACAGTAATTATCTAGGATATCGACCTAGGCCACTGCACGACCCTGAGTTCAAACTAAACCACGCGATTTATTGCAAAAACATGTAGGGGTTGGATTTCTGTTAGGATTTCCGGATTAACATTCAAAATATTAATTCGTGCTACGTAGTAAACTCACATACATGGATAGTAACTCTAACCAAATTTCCGCATACTTTATTCGCGAAAGCCAAAGTTTGTATTGCACTAGCCGCTAGAGTTTGGATAACTCGGAGATTTATAGGTGAGACCTGCAAAGCATTCTGAAACTGTTTCGTTACTCTCTGAGCTCCATGGTTTTTTGTTTCACGCCATTTGCATTGCTGATACTCAAGTTTGGTAATATGTTTGTCTTCCAAACGGCCCTCTGCCGCTGTATTTACATTTCTACCAAACTCCTTATCTTTGTTGTAAACAGTTGTTGTTTTTTTCTTGTTTTTGTCATCCCTTTTTTATTGGTTGTCGATTTGTGTTGGTATTTTTGTTCTGTTTTGAGATTTCGGATTGAAACAGCTTTCACTATATAGGAATCTGTTTATGTGTGTACTCAGTGACCTAAATCTTTTCACCACAACTATCATTTGCATATCATTAGCAGAACTTCTGCCAACTAATAGATGGAATATGTTTTCAAGATAAAACTTAAGGACCGAATCCCTATAAATCTCTTGGGCAAAGTAAGATACTCACAAACAAAAGAAAACTTCAACTAGTTGTTTGAAAATCGAGCTGTGTAGAATTGAATTATTTGCCAGAATTGAATTGTATGGACTAACGATATTTGACCTGGTATGTCGATAAAGGAAACCCAAATAAAACGAGACGGCAACTAAGCTAAAACTAGAACCGTCTTAAGACAAAGATACCTTTTCCGAGACTGAAGAATTTGCTACGAAGAAAGTTTTTGAAGCAAGTTTTAATAGTGTTTGCTATAACATCTAATATTCTGTCTGAGTTTTCGTCTTGAATTATGATTCGAACTACGATTTTTTGCTTTTGCTTGCGCATTTTATACTTGCCCTAACGCATATAGTACATCTATATTTTTATTTACATGCTTTTTCTTTAAGGACGCGTGTTCAGCAAGGCAATATTTTGAATATGTATGAGTTAAAATACAAGATTAAATAAAAAACCGCGCTTAAAATAATTAAAAAATATTTTTATTATGGGTAGCATAAATAAAATAATACTATTAAGTATTAAAAACGATTAATACTTTTAGGAGTGCTACTTATGTAATTTCTTCTTATGCAGTTCCTTATTTTCACGTCTACTGTTTTGTCCGTTTAGACTCAAATAAATAAGTTATTTAGAAACAAAAAGTGTATATAAAGTTGTTGTTGATATTGATGGTCTAGTTAGTTTATATTACTATAATTATATTACAGACTTCTTCTTGCGATAAGACCGCCCTTTGTACATAACTAGATATAATTTTAGTCGTAAGTTCATGTTTGTATTGGTGTACAATAAAGAGTTATCTATCTATCTATCTTCTTCTTCAACATCCCTTTTTAACTAAAAATGTCTTACTTAAAATTACTTATTATGTCTGTGTCTGAGCATATGTTTTTATTTATTTTGTATACTTGAACACTAACTTTTTAAAATCCTTACCAATATTGTAATTGCATGACAAACTTTAATAGAATCTTCTTGATATCCTAGAACATTCCCGATAATTTTCACCAAAACCATTCTAATGTTTTCTGTTATACTTGATGTATGAAATTCTTAGCGTTAATTGAATCATTTTTGAAACATAATTATTTTTCGGATCCAAAATAAAACTATAAATAAGAAAGGAGTTAACTTATCTTCACAAGTTCTAGAATTCTTAATAACTTCTCCGTAAAATCCTTATGAATTCAAAACGCGAATAAAATAAGTTACAGGAAATGAATTCAGACCGCATCCCGCTTGCAGGTGCTCATTACTAAAAGCATATAACGTATTATAGAACATTCACACTATCAAGTCGTGGAACTGAGCCAAAATTTAACTGCTCTCTGGCAAACACGTCACGATTATTTGTTGAAAATAGCAGTTATGATATTCTTTGAAATACTTTCATTCAAATTAATCTGATGTAAATAAATACATAGCTCCTTATTTGCAATGAAATTGTATCTTAACTTATAAACAAAGTGACAAAAACAATACGCATATTATTGTTTGAATTAAACTTTATGTCTATTCTATAGTAAATGGTCGTTAAATAATATTTGATGAGTATATCTTATGTATGTACGAAAAGATTCTTAAAACCTATATTATGTTTAAATAATACGTAGTTGCGTCCAATACGCGGCAGAATCACCCAGAAGTATAGTATTTTTCGACTAAGCTCCTATAGAGTAAATGATAAACGTTATCAAATTAAATATCAAAAGAAAACAAATATTTGAGGCTATTTACATTTTAAGCTATATATAGGTGGACAATTTTAAACAAAATCATTTTGGTTAAATCCTTTTTTCTAGATATATATCTATGTAGCCGAATAAAAATAGTGAACACTGCTCAAGACTATTGAACAATTCTCTGGCACACACTTTGTCGATTCTATTATCTAATTGTAAATGAATATATGCTACGATAGGCATTTGCTTTGCATCATACAAATAGTGCAATTTCTTGTATTAGGCGAAAAGAAAATTTACTTTAATTAAAATTTCCCTTAATTACCTACCAGTATTCAGGGCTTCCTAATGAAAGCATTCAAAACCCCGTATCTACTACATCCTCGCTATGCTCTACGAAATATGCAATTAACACGGAACTGCTTTTAAGCTCATACCTAATTCACTTCAACGACCTTGCAAGGATGAAGTGTGGTGGACGCGATTTATACGCAATTAGCGAATTGGGTCGTTCCGTAGTGAATTTTAAAGCATCTATAATTCGGTGTTCTTCCATGGATTAGAACTAATCAACAAATTTATTTGTTTGTTCAAGAGTAACAGTTACAACAGTTTTGAATAGGTGACGAAATTCATAGAATACTGCTATAAATAGGGAGCAATGAAAATAATCTTGTGGGACTATGTCGCATCTGCTTGGCCCCTTTACTCGTGTAGGCTGGTTTGCCGAAATGAAGGACGAAGTACCAATGACCCCGGGTCAGATTTTCAATAAAGCAGAGAGAATAAAGAATGTACGGAGATAAGCACCGTGCAGGGAGGTAGGTTAGCACTAATTGGAATGGTCCTTTCTTAAATTTAATATTTGGAACAGATATGTTTGACATTTAAAATTGGAGTGAGTAGTTGCTTTTTTGAACAATACCGTTGGCTTACTATTGGGTGCGGCAGATAGGTAGTGAGTAGTAAAGCTTAGGTGCCGATCACATCTCCGCTGGTCAGACTTGGAAAACGGTTACTATCGCCTATGGACATTTGCAACTCCAAAGGCGCTACAAAAGCGCTGCTGCTGTCTTAAGAGAGACTGGAACCTGGTCGCTAATGCCGGAACACAAGTCAAGGTTGTTATGGCTACTGGATAGCTATCATCCCTGGTCCAGAGTATACCACTCTAGACCAGGGTTGTCCTGCCACCTGGCTATTGGTTGTTTTGCCGCCTCTTACGACAGGCCGCCTGGCCGCAGGCATTTGTATTATTTCTCCGTTACTGCCCAGATAGAATAGATAACAATTCTCTACTCACAAAAAGTAAAACAGTTTTCGTAAAATCGATAAAATGTGTGCAGGTGTGTGAGTTTACATAAATGAGTGCGCAAATTGTGGGAAGTAGAATGTACTCTAAACGTTCCTTAAGATAAAGGGGACTACTAGGAATAAATAATATGTTATAGAGTAATATAACTGAGTATTCCGGCGAAGCGAATACAAAGCCACTTGAATTTTTCCACAAAATTTAGAGACAGTAATAATATCTAAAACCAAATATGAAACTACTGCAAAAATTCTGAAGTTTAGTCAATATAGCTAGCATCAGTATAATCTAAAATGGGTAGCAAAAGGAACTGTGCAAGCATAATTTCTTAATAATATAATAAAGTACCTGGTTGGTCACTTAGAAATTTGTATAAACTGGGTCTAACGAATAGATATAAAAAGCGGATTCCGCGCTCAGAGATATGTGCTTCGGACCCAAGCTAGACTTAAAGCTAAATTTATCAACATGTACGTCACACAAAAACAGACGTACCCTCGTCTAATAGCTATCAATATTTGACCTTTGGCCTCCATTACTTACACTAATAATCTCGAACAAACTTAATATCAGACCGTAAACTTTACTCATAATGTACGATTAGAGCGACGTTATACGTATTTCTTGGCCATATCTCTATTTCTCGGCTCGTTACCGAACTTAGTTCAATTAAACACGGGTGTTATCGGAAACAGTAAAGCAAACACTGCCATTAAATTAACGAACAGACAGACTGGCACGTATGTTTCCGAATCAGTTGGTAACCACAATAAACTTACGGATATAGCTGCTGTCTCAGTTTACAGTCATTGTTACTTCAATTTCGGAAATAATGGGAATTATAGTCATACAAGACTACAAGACTCTAAATTCCTATATGGTAGAGTTATGTTGGAATCACAATCTTGATTACAGCTATTAGGGTCGGGTCGATCGATGGCTGTGATACCACGCTCTCATAAACGTAAAATAAGAAGAACAGGAAGACATGGTTGGGGAGACCGAAGCCTTCAATGTCAGTGACATATTAGATAGACTCCAACAAAAATTCCTACAACTGGTACGGCCAAGTTTTACATAAACTGGCAAGTTATGTAATGGGGGTGGTGTAGCTAGTTTTGAAACTGTCGTCTATAACCGTTAACATGTAATTACATAACATTTCAACTGCCAAAGTTAATGAAAACGTGAAATCTAACATTCAGTTGCCCTTCCAATAAATCATTCCTGTGGTAATTATAGATTTCTACTGAGGATGTTTCGGAGAACAAAATATTGCTACTAATTTTAAACGTTTCACATTTAATTTTGGAGTCGTTTTCAAAACGATTTCTCTCTTGATATTCTAATTCCAAACTACTACTCCA
This sequence comes from Dendrolimus punctatus, assembly GCA_012273795.1. Classification (NCBI taxonomy): domain Eukaryota; kingdom Metazoa; phylum Arthropoda; class Insecta; order Lepidoptera; family Lasiocampidae; genus Dendrolimus; species Dendrolimus punctatus. The sequence goes on along the minus strand of CM022540.1, from coordinate 15,903,353 downwards.
TTGGCTCAGCGACCCAAAGTGGGTCTTGGTCTCCGAAACGAGAGCATGCTACTTTTCTCTGTCCTGTGCGGTTTTTTTGCCAATCACTGGCTCCTAACTTCGACAAATCAGCCTCTACTACTCCATCCTCTACTCATACTCTATCCTTCCAGCGATATTTAGGACGGCCCACCGAACGCCGATCTATTGGCCATCCCAAATATGCTTTCCTCACGCTGTGATCCTCTCCCATCCGTTCTACGTGACCGAGCCAGCGGAAGCGGTGAGCTTTTATTTCTCCAATTATGTAAGGCTCGGCCACGAGATTCTCTCTCTCTCTAATTACAAAACAAACATATATTTATATTGAATTCATTTAAATGGCATTGTTCAATTAAGTAATATTAATGCGTGTTTTATGGTAAGTTAATATAGTTTTATTATTTATCAGTATTAAAGATAGTAACTTTAACGAAAAATGTACACTAAGCTTCAATAGGTATTACTTCTGTATTATTTATTAATTTCTTAGCTCGTATTACTTTAGTACCTACAAATAAATGATTATTAGTTACTTTAATGATTGATCGATATTAATTAATTAATTTAGTGATCAATTTATGGATCTAATCAATTTTAGTTTAGCTGATACTAATATAGCGCACTAATCATTTAGATGAATGGAGCTGAATGTACCTTTTGGGGTGAGTGGGGGTGTCTCCTTTTATGGGCAATTGAGAGCGATAAAGTGTTTGGAGTCTCGAGTTTAACATCTATGCCCCGTGTTTTATCAATGACTATCCACCCATGACAGAATTTCCCATCAGAGCCATCCTCCCATAAAATTGGCATTTCAATGGCTCTCCTTGCCTAATCTGCAATCCAATGGTTCATGTATTTTATGTTGGCTTTATTTATGTTTTACTTGGCCAATCATTAGGGTTCGTTGGTCTTACCGAAGCTATATGTGGCCTTTCATGACTTCCATGACTTGTAAGCAGCTTTCTCGCCTTATAATATCAGACAGTGAATGAGACACGTTTGTGTAGGTAAAATATACGTAAAACATATCAATTTCATGAATTTGGTCATCTATCATACCTACTATCTTTAACGGCTAGTTAGCTTTAATTTTTAAAAGAACGTATCGTCACTAGTGACTTACGAAAAGTTTGTATTAAAAAACGTCTCACAAATACAGATAATTACTGTATTGCTGTATGCGTTATAAAATTGGACTTTACCGGTAAATGCAATAATTTTAACAAAGTTTAGTCAACACACGGTGGATATCGCACGCCCGCGGGATGTGTACGAACCAACTTTGACAATTAATGGCTTGAACATACGCGAGTTTTGAATCAGAATAACTAGCTTTAGAAGGCTTCGAATCTGTTGGACGCAAGTTATTAATCCATTGAATAATTTGCTTCTAGTGTCTTTAAGTCATTAAATTGTCCAAGTATGTGTCATATTACCCTCGATTAAGATTTCTGTAGAGGTAAATTATGCACACTGTTTTCCCTACATACCAATTTATCATCAATCAATTTTCTTATCAAATGCCTCATAGGATAACTACTCGAACACAACTACTTTGTTATCCAGGGCTAATCGCTTGAAAACAAACTGCCACGGAAGACGCACTGTGGATGTATGGAATTCTATTGCTACGCCACAGTTGGAGATACCACTAAAAGCCGATCCTCGTTGCATCACATTTCCTGACTGTGGGCTTGCCTGCTCATTCACCTCTAGCCGTGATAGACGATTAGCGGCCCCTTCACAAGCTAGCCTTTCCATTGTAAGCCGGAGACCTAAGTCTCTCCGGCTACACACAATCTCTTGACCTTTTAACTTTGTAAACTAATACAATAAAAGAAGACGTAACTTATTTATAATGTATTCTACCCATAGTGCCTCAAGGCTTTAAGTATAATACTGCCTAAGGCACCGTTTCTATGGGTAAGGTGTCGAGAAGGCTGACTACGATTCCTCGTGAGATCGTCATTCTAATTTATTGTCCGTTGTAGGCACCAGCCCACTGATCATTTTAACTCAAATAAAAAAAGTTATTGAGGAACTTCGCTATGATTTTTCAAACCTGACTAACGAAACGATGCACGCCTATGCGCACTGAAAACAAGTCTCAGTTAAATGGGCCAGTTTTAAATTTCGTTTTTGCTTCAAATTTACGGTTTCTCTACACCATTGTATAGTTGAATATAGGCTACAACCTCCTCTGAAACATCTATATATAGACATACCATCATAGACCGCATAGTTTCTGAGGAAATGGACTGTGTCCTACAATGACAGACACCACAATTGTTCTCGTATAAGGGTTCTGTTTTGCGATAATGGTTACGGAACCTTCCGTGACCTTACGTCAGGTTAACCTTTTGTTTTTATAAATGCGTCGAGTTTAAATGATAGACCTTTATCTGTTATAACAACAATTGCAACACAGCTCACGGGCACAGTTATTCTACGGAAGTGTCCCAGAAACGACACGATTGTATTGTAAATGTTCACTATTCTGACCCAAATACTAACACGAAAGCAAAATCAAGTTTCCAACTTAGTTAAATAACTGGTGGTTTTTGTTTGTGATGCAGCACGCAATATTTGCGAAATTCTTTAAACGTTTGTATTTTCTAATAATTGAAACAATTTTTTGGGCACCTAAGAGGCATATCATTTATCAAAAACCGTGACTCCGAAAGACTCGCATCTGCTTTTTGTTAACAATTAAGGCAGAAGATGTATTGGTTTGTATTTTTGGTTTATCATCTGATGATGTTGATTAATTTAGTTTGTCATCGTCTTAGTCTTCGTCTTACTTCGGAGTACAGAGTTCGCTTAGATACTTCGTGCGATCTTCAACACCCACCCTATTATAAGATCATTGGTAGGCATGTCATTCATCATGACAATGCCATTTTTCAAGAACTACCAGTATTTTTTACATCTTAAGGTGGAATCTAGAATTTTGTTTACCTCATAATTAATTATATTTTTATCGAAAAATAACTCTTTGGAAATTCATGGACTATGTAAATTTTCTAATACAATGTATTACTCCCAATAATTTTCAACATGAAGCCAATCTATATCAATTTATTAAAGCCTACCAAGTTGTTCACAATAAATGTGCTGTCATAATTTATCAAGGTATACATCTAGGGCGTCTCGAATTTTGTTAAGTTCTTAGTCAACGTCTTCCATGTTGACGCGGCTTTTAATTTGAAGATAATAAATACAACATCGCCTTGAAGCGTTCGTGGTGTTACTTGAAAACTTATTTTGAATAGATTTGTTTTTTTTTAACAAGATAGAAATTAATAGAATTACATCCAACTAACCAGGCAAGAATTCTAAAAACGATAATTTAAGGAATCTTATAGTCTACAGTTTTCAGTTAAATGTTGGCATTTATCTTGATATCACTGAGACACTTCAATTCGTTATTTGTAAATATTCACGACCAATAACTAAAACAAGATGGTTGGTATAATAAATTTCTTGTCTACGCGTATTTGCATAACGTCCTTGTGGCTGCCTCCTTCGACTCTCCAGAAGAGTCTATCACCAAACGTCTTCCAGCATAATTTAGCTATCCCATCTGAATGTAAATTCCTTAAGTTACTTGAATGGCGAATGTTAATCAGTAAACACAATGATTAATTAAGTCTGTCGTAGACAACATCTTTGTCATTAAAATGAAACCAGGCTCATTCATACGAGAACGCCCTGTTGTAAACGAGTGCGTTCTGCTAAGAGCTGTAATATGTTGTCAAGTAAATATAAAGCGTTTTGTTGCTTGAAACAAGATGATGTTTAATGTACCCGTGTAATACTTGTTTGTAATTAATTGTATGAAATTATTTTCAATGACACATACATGCAGACAGAGGCAATGAATTTCCACGTGATACAATCTTGGTAGACATCTTTCGTTTCTTCTACTTTGATCAGTCTCTTCTTAGGCAACTTATCCATACTACGTAATACGTTAAGGGGGGATAAAAAAACCACGCTTGGCTACAAGGGGTGGGATGAGGTGATTCCCTCTAGAGAAATCTCGCGCTTTTTCGAGCTATATTCAAATATGTCGCGCAGTGTTTAACTGACTGACTTTTATTTTTTAACTTTCTTTCTGCAAAAAAAAACAAACAAATATATTTAGGAATTACTACATATAAACTACAGGGAGAGGGATGGGTCTTGGTATATATTACGGGTAGTCACGGGCTGGTAAATAATTACAGAAGTTGAGTCACGTAGTTTAAGGTACGTTCACTTACATATACGGTTGTTTAAAGTGCTTATATTTTATATATTTAATTGAATGTTAAGGTATCTTCTTAATATTATATTATGACCTGCAGACTTTTCTATATTTGATTTTAACCCTTTCGACATCAAATCCGAAAGTAAGTAAAGTTACCTCTGTGATCTTGGTTATTGTAACGGTCTCAAAGTCGCACCTGGGCCGATCGTCTTATTGATGTTACTCTTAAAGTCTGATGTATTTTTTTGTACATAAATCGAATTTGTTTTGAACTGAATCATGAGGATCTGACTTTTGCCTTATTTTATTAATATTATTTACATTGACTAAGGATTCTAAAACTTAAACATTCATGAATACATGACACAAAATAGATTCATAAATCGTGGGAAGCAATATTAAAATTAGTCGAACAATAAGAGTAAATTGTAATTATTGGATATCAGACAAGAGATCAATGGAGACTATATCCAACAGTATTTATGTACAATTAACAAATAAATTGGTTTCATTTGTAAATACGCTTCTAAAGCGACATTTGTAACGTGTAAACACATTCACAACACTGTCAGAACATTTGTATTTATATATTTACAAGGGCTCACATGCTACGATTGTACAGGATAGAAACATTTGCGAACGCAAGCTGTTGACACAACTCCCGGTTCTGTTTGCAGAACAGAAACGCGGATTCGCCGTTGAGTATGCATACCAGCCTTAAAACCCTTGACTTATTAAAATTAATGAGCTTTTCACTTTTGCAAATTGGGCCTATTTTACCAGTTTTCTGGATATGAGTTACGGATCCACTGTTGAGTGTACGTTCCAGTCTTAAACCTTAACTGCACTATTCTATAGTGGCATATAGACGCAATCCGCGTCCGTGGGCGCGCGATGTCAGCGGTTTCCTCTAGAAATGATTTTCACATAAAAAGACAAATGGACAAATTTTTTATACGTGCAGTCATAAGCCACCCACAACCAGGTGTTTGGATATTTGCCCGTCTGAATGGCTACCAGCCCTGGTCTAGAGTATGCCGTCATAAAAACCTTGAGTTGTGTTCCGGCATTAGTAGCCAGGTTCCAGATTCCCTTTAGAGAGCGAAAGCACATTGGTAGCACCTATGGTGTTACAAATGTCCATAAGCGATGGTAACCGTAACTCTCCATCAGGTGGGCCTATCTGCTGAACACAAGCAATAAATAAAACGGCCTAAAAACAACAGCTCCGTTTTTCCACAATGGTAACTGAAATTAAAAAAATATTAATCACCCATCCATTTCAGTGCCGGTCGATTTCAGCGCCAGTCCATTTCAGCGCCAAGAAGTTAATATTTAAAAGATCTTGGGATGCGCTAGATATGATTTGCATAAATTATTTATGGCCATGTTAACTTCTTGGCGCTGAAACGGCGGTGCTGAAATGGAGGCGCTAAATAATACTAGACCCTGTTGAAAACGCTAACAATACTGAACTTTGTTTTAGATTTTCTGCTATAGCTTTATCGCGTTTTGAAACTTAATGTAGAATACAACGATCGCTAAGCTAACGTACATAATTATCGTTTTTAAATTCCCATATGATATTTTTCGATGACCTAGATCAAAAAATTGTGACGTGTCAAAATGGCGTCATTCCTGGGGTAAGAAGTGAACTCTTTTATAACGATGGAAGCCCTTGTTCTATACTTAGAAAGAAACTAAAGGACTTTTATCAAAAACCGAAACTTCGATAAGAATATGAAGATGACATTAGGATAACAGCTGGTCGTCAATGACACTTGTATCAGAAAGTTTCAAGATAAAAGGCAAGTGTTGGTAGAAAGTATAAGTTATAGAGTTTCTAAGTTATGCCGATATATTTTTGCTGCTTTTATTTAGGTATCGAGATTGAATTTATGTATTATATAATGTGACTAATATATCAATGTGATTTATATACAAATGTATGTGTTATGTTTTGAACAATATCCCTTTAGTAGGTAGTTTTCGAGATATGGAGTATTCTCGAATAAATGATTTTTTATGGTACAATAGCTAAATGCCGAACAAAGTGGGTATTTATCATCTCGACGGAACCCTTCATGGTGCCTAAACTGCCATCTCCGTGCCCGACTTTTAGAAAATGTAATTGCTCAACAAAACAAGTAATATTCTTATCCAAAAACTTCTGATAACTAGCAAAAAGCTAAAGCTGCTTTAGGGGGGCTCACAAAGTTTATTACGTAGTAATAATTTTTAAGATTGGCGTTAGTAGTAGCATTCCCGTTGATATTACACATTAAAATTGTGGGTAATGTATATTGTTATATTTTCTAAAAAAAACCTGTATAAAACAACATTTTTATGATAGTTAACACGTCTAAAACGAATTGAAATTACTATGTCAAAGTTCAAATCTGAAAGTGTGACAAAAGGAAAATAAACCACAAAACTGCATTACATTGTGGGATAGTGTTAGATTATAACATAAAAACCCATAAAAGTCTAGTTAGACTCGTGCCTTCCATCTTTATCTACGCTTGTCCAAGGCGGATTGATGGATATAACACATCGGTTATCTCGATTTGCAGGTATCATTACGATGTTACTCTTTACCTTTTAGCACGTGGTAATTATAACAATAAAAAAACTTACTAGACGTTTCTATAGCATACGTTCAACTTTTAAACGATATAGAACTGATCTCGACGCCTTGGTTAGACATGTCCTTCAAATCACCTTAATTAATTTTTGAATTAATCTCTTTTCATTATATTAAATATTCTTGTATTCTCAATAATATTGAAATCAAACTCTGCATTAATTTCCTGGAACGTTCTATAAATAAATAGTAATAATACCATACTTACAGCGATGAACGAAGTGTATGAAAATTTAATATCCGTTTCTCTTCTCTTTGCAAAAGCGTAATGTGTTCTCCATGAATATAATAATAGCAACCCTTTAACATTATTTTATTCACTAATTATTATAATACAATTATTTATAAACATATATCCACTTATAGGTATAATTGTTTAGTGTTTATAATTTAGTGAAGTGTATGCCGTATAATTCTAGTGGTATAATCCTTTGTAGTCTCGGCCAGTTTTTCACTTCTTAACCGACTCAAAAGAAGGAGGAGTTTCTCAATTCGTCAGAATTTTTTTTAGTTTTTTTTTGAGGACATGCCACCACGACAAGACTTTAAATCTTCTTTTCCCTCTACGACCAACTTCGCCTTCGATTGTCATATAGAAAAGGGCGTTGTGTCGTAGAAATTGCTCAAATTGCAATGTTGTAGAATATTTTTGTAGAGTGTAATCGTGTTAAAGTAGAACAGAACCATGTGCATTCAGATTAAAATTGGATAGTGGAGAATAATAAAATTTTACAACAACGTATAAAACTAAAGCGTTTCCCGATAAACAGTGGTATTCGATTTCAAAAATTACTTTTCATTCAATACTTGCTATTACAAAACGTGTGTTTGATTGTTGATTATGTTTTGTTCCTTCTTCACAGTCTTCAACACGAAACAACTTTTATTAAAAAAATGTGTGTCTTCAGTTCACACGCAATAGGAGTGAAACAAAGTGTGACAAGAGGTGGGAGGGAGTTTAAATTTCGTTACGTTACATTTGATATCTTCTTTATATATATATTTCTTCTGTGCGTGTGCATGTCACTGAACTCCTCCTAGACGGCTGGACCGATTTTGATGAAATTTTTTGTGTGAGTTCAAGGGGATTCGAGGATGGTTTAGATTCACAATTGTACCCGGTAGGTGGCGCTGCAATCGGATTCTTTTTTTTTTTTTTCAGGGTAGGACAACGTCTGCCGGGACAGCTAGTATATTATATAGTTATAATATATTTAAGCTTTTAAACACGAAATTTGAAGTATTAACGAGAAACTTCAAACATTTCCAACTCTATCTATGTGTATGAACATAGTGTTCAATTATTAAATATAATGTATTCCATCTGGATCTCTCGCAGGCTTAGTCCTATAGATTTATGTGTCTACCTCTATTTAGTGTCTCCTTATCGTTTCCTGGAGTTTCAAATCACGACGATTCTAAAGAAGTTTCACTTCAAAAACTACGTTTATTTACTTTATATTCAGTAAAACTGTTTTAAATTGACAATTACCACGAGAATTGTCACTTAACGTAAATCCCATACTCAGAACAAGAACATAATTATATGCGTCTCTTTCAAACTAATGATGCAGCAGTGTTATATCATAGTCCATCCTATTTCCGTATCTGTTTTTCATACCAAGACATTTTACGTTTCTTAAGACTAAGAGTAGCCTGGAAGATGTTAGTTTACTTTATAGCGTATGGCCGCTGTTTGTTCTACTTATACCTATATTATAGCTATTTAGAACCTAATCAGTTATTCGTGAAATATAAATAGTTGGTTCCTATTTTTCACTATCCTTTCATTTTTCTCTTACTATTATGTTAGATGATTGTTGTTGCTGCGTGGAGTTTTTGTCAAATTTTAACTATTCATAAATGAGTATTAAGACATAGGAGCCGACCAAAAGTGTTTCATTCATTCTTTCTATATATCATAGACATTTTTTTCAAATAGATACCGACTGTTTTGCAAATATTAGTGTACATTTGCTCGCAGTTTTTTTCAAGCTTCCCTACTCTCCTCGATGACTGCACGTGTGTACACTTGTGCCTTTGTGTAAACACAGTTGACGTCGGCTAAACTTTTCGAAACAAAAAAGAGGGTATTCGAAAAAGTTTCAGCGTTCGCGATGGCGCTGGAATTCATTCCTATTTTAATTTGTCTTGTAATTATTTTCGTAGTGACTTCCTTTGTTCAGTTCTTTTTACTTTCCAGATTTAAATAAACGAAACTCTGATATAGTTCATTTATTCTGTGCTCCGGAGCTACGCTCAAGTTTTTCCATTATTACGACAATTTGTTTGCTCCCAACGTTCGCGTCGATATACGAGTATTTCGCGCTTCGGATATATATCAATACTAGAGTTTACCCCACGGCTGCGCCGCGGGTTAACCTCTAGTGCGTGACTCTTGTTTATAGAGCAAGTGCTACAGTTTATATTATATTACATTTTTATGTATTTGCGCACATAAGATTCACTTCATTTTATATCGTTAATTATATATACCATCCCCCGTCTATCTGTCAACAAAACAAATTACAAAACTTTACCAAAAAGGCCAAAATGGTCTAAATGGACAAAAGACCACAGTGACCGACATGGCTAAAATGACGGAATAGGCAAAAACGACCAAAAAGGCCAAAATAATCAAAATGGTCAAAATGACCAAAAAGGTCAAAATGATCAAAAAGGCCAAAATGACCAAATAGGCCAAAATTACCAAATAGGCCAAAATGATAAAAAAGGCCAAAATGACCAAATAGGCCAAAATGACCAAAAAGGTCAAAATGATCAGACAGACAGACAGAGTTACTTTCGCATTTATAATATTAATAGGGATTGCGGTGTTGTCTGCTTTCAATAACGAAAAGTTTTTAATTCTTTTGAAGTTTACTCCTTAAGAAACGACTATCACATAAGGCGTTCGGTGTGGAAATTTTAGGAGGAGTGAAGTTGAAAATGAATTGAAAATGTGCCTTAAACAAGTAAATTAATATAAGCGTTAACTCAAAAGCCTTACGTTTCTCTATGCAACGTACCTTGCGCACCTTTCACTTACGTAACACTCACGTACATAACGAGTAGACTCCAGGGGTGCATTGGAGTTGACACGCACTTAATTTTATTGGATTAGAATTTAGTTTTCAGTTTGGCTAGACTATATAATTTTGTATTGTATGCGGTTCTATCCGTAAGACATCAGCAGTAAAATGTTCTTTGTGCCCATACGACTTTGCGTCAAAGTACCATTATTAACTACTGTCTTGGCGGTCGCGTGTTAACTGATGCTTTCCCTACTTTCAAATGTACCTTAGATAGAAAATAGATTCGCTTCTACTCGGGCATATTAGAGAATAAGAATTCAGTATTTCAATGGAAAATTAAATTAAATAAGGTAATGAAATAAACGAAACGTTAACTAGGATTTTATCAAAACTACACGTATATCACGTCGTGCCACAGCCTAACGACTGTGCTCGTAAATAACCCGCTTATTCGGAATTCGATCACGCAGCATCATCAAATCATCGCTACACTGTGTCAGCGTGTGTGTAAACTGTGTATTTGTGATTGGAGTACGCTCGATAATTTCGAGTTGGAAATTGTTAAAATTAAGGACTGATTTTACGATATACCGAATCTTTTTACCTACTAGCGATTCCAGTAGGCGTTGTCCTGCTCTGAAAAAACAAAAACCTAGAACCCCATTCCAGCGCCGGGGACCGGGTCTAATTGTGAATATAAATCCCCGACCCCGCTCACTCCACTATTTTTTTACACCTTGGGTTACATTATTGAAGTTTTATTAGGAATCCCTGATTTTTTCTATTATTTCTATTAATAAATATACAAACATACAAATCTTTCTTCTTTATAATATTAGTATAGAAGTAGGTATAGATGAAATTTAGGTTATACATTTATATCCTTCCGTAAGTATGTATTTTCCACGTAGAGAGCTGCTAATGCTGCAGTCATTATTTTGATTACAAAATCCCAGGGCCTGCTCGATCAGTGTCAATCAGTACAACGCTTCACAAGCGCGAGACGAGTGAGAGTTTCGATTCTTTCTACTTGCACTCTCCCTATCCACCCTTCACTATCCCACCTCGCTATTAAAATCCCATATCCCGTCCCTGCTATCGCATACCTATCTGATTTTTTAAAGGCTATTATGATTATCGTAAAAAGGCTATTATGTAGAGCAAGTAAAAATTTAAAACCCTACATATATACATAAAGTTTAATTTTAAATTAATGACTGAAGTTAGTTCCTATCTCTCCTTAACACTAACACTTAGCAATTTGTGTAATATTGACATCGTAATCATTACAGAAACGGCACTTAACAAACTTTACGTCTATTCAAATTGCTATAATACATTTATAGTCTGAGAGATCATAAACTATTAAACGGTTGCATAAATCACCATTTAGCGTTGTACCGCCTCTAATGCCCTCGTTAAAACATATTAAGTCATTAATGGGTTATAGTTCAGGTATTGAGGTGTCTGTTATATGAATATTGTAAGGGCTACAGCCCGACACCTTTGCAAATGGTGGTGATGAGAGAATGATGAGGCAGTGATGGTGAGAGAATGTGCTGGTATGGTATGGAAATGATAATCACTCGTATGGCTTAAATGATGTATTAAATAAAATGCTAATCTAGTGATAAACTTATGATTTTGTATGTTTGATATAACAATGTAATGTTTGATATAATTTATAAATGATATAAAATCTATCTTATGTAAACGATGGAGAACACGATGCATTTTTTTAGATTTTTTGTCTGTTTATCTGTTTGTTGGAATTCACGTAAAAACTAATGGGCCGATTTCGATGCGGCTTTCGCTGATCGACAGGAAATTCTTAAGCTTAAAAGTTAGCGGGACTTTATACCGGAAATCCCGCGGAAGTTTTTTTTTAAATTATTTTAAAAGGTCAAATCGAGAAAAAATGCGTAATAAGCGATACTCCACATATTGCATTGAAATAATTTTCATACCTTACTTACATGTAATACGACCAGCTCTAATTTTACGTTTTCAAAGTTTCAGTACTTCACTTCACTATCACTGTGAAAAGATATGAATTCCTCTTTTTTCTAAATATCATTTAGACCGTTTATGAAAAAACAAACTGTGAGTTTCATAGACGGTTTTGCTTTAATATAGCTTAAGTTTCCGTGGCTAATAATAATCAGTGTCTTCACTTTAATCTAAAATTCCTCAAGTCCAGACGTATTATTAATACACTGCTATTACATTAATGCAGTATATCTGGGGTCATGCAAATGTCTTCACTCGGAACATCGCCGGTCACACCTGGCCTTCGCTTATTGAAGATATAAGTTAGGCAAACTGTTACCTCGACCCTATATTATTTGACGATAGTGTTAGGTGAATTCTAGAATTCATAATTTATTAATGTCAACTGTAACATCTATTGATATATGGCTCAAATTAATTCTCTGGTAATAATCACTGTAATATTTATTTTAATGTTAAATATTATATCTTAGATTGCATTTAAATATTAAATCTTAAATTTCGCGCACAACTAGCTACTGTGTTTATGATGCCATGTGGCGGTTGAAATAAGAGGAAGGGGGTTTTAGTGGAGTAGTGGCCCATGGGTTACCCTTACCTTGCTGAGTCTCCACACAAGCCGACAATTGACTTTGTTATCTGCGCCATCTTCAGTGAATAACTCACATTGCTTTGTTTTCATCTCAGTAAGGGTACTAGTGTACGAAATAAATTTCCCCCAGCTTCAAAAAAAATAAGTTAAGTGGTGCGTCATGTTTGTCAGGTTTAAACATCAATGGCTCAATCGCCATGAACTGACCACAAAATAAGATGATATGTTGTTGTATTCTCTATATGTAATCGTTTCTTTTTACTAAATATGTTTGGTGGATACACGAATCTGTAGTCTATTTAAAGTCATGCAGCGTAATAAATAAATTATCTTAACGTTAAAACAATAATTAATGACTAAATATAAATTAACGTATAAATACATACATTATAAATTACAAACCATATTATGAATTAAATAAAAAAAAAAACTAAATAAAAAGGGGGAAAATGTCTAAAGATGAGTTAATGGTCCCAACCACTGTCATTTACCGGGAACGTTCCCAAAAGGCTGGCGACGTTACCACGTTGTATAGCAATACCTAGTCTTTGTGCAAAATAGACGCGCCTTCTGGTCGCGTGTGACGTCTACCAGACGTTTGGCGTCGTCTTGGTAGACATTTAGGGCGCTAGGACCCCATGAACCCAAAGTTTCCACCACGTTTCTTAATTATTTTTAATTGAACTTAAACTGTATGATACAAAGGTCTTATCAGGCACGTAATTTGAAAACTGTTCTCTAATAATAATAAGTATTGATGATGAAGGCGGTCTAGTTTTATCGACATATCTAAACACGTTCTTTGTTACATAAAGTTCATGTATTTAAGGTTTTCAGTCATCTATCGGCAACACTTCGGGCAGTGCTACTCAGAACTGCACGAGCTTGTTCGCCTATCCACATTTTACCATCGGACAACCAGGCACACTAGTTTGCGCCACCGTTACGCGGTGGAAACACTACTGGTCAGGACAAAACGATTCGCGCGCGCACTACCGAAGAATAGAATAATTTGCAGGAGTCTGTTTCTGAACGACACTGTCCAATAATATATAAGTATCTTCTAGATAGGTACGCTTCGTCGTAGATTGCGTCTTCACTTTACATCGGACGAGACAGTGGTTAAACGCAAACATATACAAACAAAGAAAATCGCTTTGTATTACCTACTTCATTCCTGAAATAACAATCGTTACCAAATCCTATAACGAATGGGAACATTATTCGTCGATCATTGTCTATTTGATTTCCAATTTCAGCATACGGTACATCAAAAACGGAAAACCATTTCTCAATAACAGCTAACCCTGAACATTTGACTTTTAAATTTCGTTGCAGGCTTGTATACTTTACCAATGCAGGCCCCACGTGCATTCCTACATCTATCTCTGTCCCTCCAATGTATCCGTGAAAGCGGGTTATTGAAATTCCTAGTGTACTTTTAAGTCCTATTCCAATTTTCTGATTCATATTTGAATAGGACTTGAGATCTGTATATTTGTCGCATGAGATATTGCTTTAGTGTTGTATGTTATTGACTAGAACAGTAACGTGTCGTTTATACCTACCTACATACCTACATTCAATTTATACTTTGCTTGTTGTATATGATCAAAAGGTCTTGTGCATTAGACCAGATTTTCTATGAATCTATTAATCCTATAACGTACTTTGTCAAGTTTCTGTAATTTACTCTTTAGTAGAACATTTAACATACATCAAAATTTCCATATATTACTTGTATGAATTTATGTAAGTTTTACGACTAGTAGGGCAATAATAGATATTAAGATATAGAAACTAAGCATTACTCGCTTACTTCACTTGTTGGCATAGTCTAATCAAATTCATGTTTGGTTTATTAAGTACTACCCCGATTAGTAGGAGCTTATTTTAGATTACTTCAGTATTATTAGGATTACTCATATGGATTGGAATTACCTAAATATTATATCTTATGGCGGGTAAGAGTACACAGTATCTCTATTCATTTCAATACCCGTCGCCTCCAAATCTTTCATGCCCTTCCCCATACAACCCTAAAAGTCCCTTATATTTAACTATTTGCCATCACAAAACGAAAACATAATATACCGATATTTTTGATTTGGTTAAACTACAACTTCATTGCCATAAACATTAAAAAACTTTCAAAATAACGAACGCGCCATCCGACGCAAAGTTGGCAAATAAGATCGTTAGTGAGTTAATTAAGATTGAGTCTTGATTAAGTGTTTCCTCCAGCTTCGTGATAGATGATTATGGCAGTTCGCGTGCCACTTCTTGGTGCTAACTTCGTTATGATTATCTTTGGAACAGCTACGCTCAGATCTATTATCATTACATTACAAGTGGATGCTGCAATCTTTGTTTCAATGGACAAACACATTAATGGAACTCTATGTTACAAGTGACTGATATCCTGTAGTGTTATTATTTACATTAAATGTGACAATTACACCCAAACTTATACCACAGTAAAAAAACATATAGACTACATTATTAGCTCTATCAAAGTAAGAGGACCCCATCAAGTCAGCATTTTTGAATTTTTGATCAAGCCGCATTCGAATCTCAATATTTGAATTAGTTTATAGTTCTTGCAATACACGAAAGCGAGCGGGATTTACTTGGTGTAAATGCATATGTGGTGTAAGGAGAGAGAGACCGTGAGATTATAAGGAGATATGTTTGAATGGCACGCTCGCAACTAATCGTTCCGTCCCATAGGCACACTAACGAAAGCTATATCGCCGAAGAACTATACCAAACTGCGTTATGATAACATAGGGAGCCTCTATGTCCATCTTTAAGGAAAACAACCTTTCATAGGTTTGGTACCAAACGTTTTGTCCTGGCTGTAGGCAAATAGGCTATCATGATAGATAATTTGATAACAATTTGTAAAGTAAAATGTTGAACATTTTCATAACAATTCTAAATTTGAGTAATAATAATTGAACTTCATCTAAGGTTCGAACGGATCTCTCAATCACAGTGATATGAACATTTGATTTAATGTCGACAACCTCAAAACAAATTCATGACATTTCGCCGAGATTTGTTTGCGTTATCC
This sequence comes from Dendrolimus punctatus, assembly GCA_012273795.1. Classification (NCBI taxonomy): domain Eukaryota; kingdom Metazoa; phylum Arthropoda; class Insecta; order Lepidoptera; family Lasiocampidae; genus Dendrolimus; species Dendrolimus punctatus. The sequence continues at coordinate 15,887,723 of CM022540.1, read as the reverse complement.
ATTGGGATGTAAATGATGTTAAATAAGAGTGATAGGCGAAACAAACGAGCGGAGCTGTCGTCGGCTGAGCGTAATCCGAGGCATTTGTGATATCCCGGTATTATCGCCCTAAAATGTTTATACATAAAGATTTCATGTTAAATAACATATTATGTTTGTCTTTACAGATTTAAAATAAACATGCTCCCTTAGACCATTAGTAGCAATACGGAATCTCTGACGCTCAAAGAGAAGCTGGCTAAAGGATGCCGATAACACTGCACTATTTACGTGAACTCAGTATTAAATCGAATTAATACGAAAAAAGTTGAAATTATTTCAAGTAGATACATTACTAATAACCACACAGACGCAGACCACGTATATATTACTTACATAAGTTTTTTTTAAATGCTTCACTTTATTGACGCTTTTGTAAGTAGGCTCCGTAATACTTTTATTTCGTCTGAGAAATATATAGCTCCAATGTTACCGCCCTTTTACAACTTCTCTAGCATTTTGCAGCTAAGAAAACTTCGGAATTTAAATAACATCGATACTAAATATCACAATAATAATGGAATTGTTACATTGAAGGATGTTCAAAGGGAATCGACTAAAACAATGTTATACGAGTATATAAGAATACGATATTATTTATTTAATCTATATAATTTAAAATAAATTCTCCGACTGTATTTTTTTTTTTTTTTTTTTTTTTTTTTTTTTTTTTTTTTTTTTTTTTTTTTTTTTTTTTTTTTTTTTAAAATAAATTCTCCGACTGTATTTTCTTCTAAGAATAAAAGCGAAAGTACATATTTCAGAAATAATATTTTGTTATGAGTTTCTTCTAGACGGCATAAAATACACTTTCATGACTTTCATCTACATAATACATACAAGTAGTTTCTGAGGAACAACAGTAACAGCCGGACAGATATTGCGAATCTTCTCTTTCACCTTCTCACAATTAATTTGGATCGGCACAATACGTATTTTCCTTCCATATTTATCTATTCTGACATACGTCCTCTGTCAAAACACAAATCATCATGACATCGTGCACACAACATTCCATCTTTGTTTTAATCTATCTACTTTACCTCTATACGCGTCAATCTTCCAATTTAACATTATTTTTGTCACATGATTTTAATCCCATCTCATTATAATCATATGCCCATACCACCTTAATCTTTTTCTTCTCAATTTTCAGTTACGGATGCAACTTTCAAAGCTTACTTAAGGGGATGTACTCATTTCTCACCTTATTTCATCTCACCATTCTTGTAAAACAACACATACATTTCAACATCCTCATCTCAGCTGAATGAGACGTTTTTGGTCAACAAATACATATAACCTATAGTAGAATAGTTTTCTCCGTGCAGTTTGGGTTGTAAATAATCGGAGCGGTGAAGCGAGTATTTCGCTCTCTTTTCGACTCACGGGCCTTATGGGCAGGCATAGTGATACGCATTATTGTTGTCGATAAGCGTTATTGATAGTGTATTTAGTTTTGTCATTTTGTGGGTTAACCATATAAATGAAAGAAAAAAATAGATAAAACAACGTATTTATTCAACTAGTAATAATAATGATTTAAAATAAATATTAATTAGGTATCTATGTATTAAAAAACTATACTACATAATTTAGAATGTAACAAGTTATATTAAAAATAAATATAAATACTTATATCTAAGTTTAAAATTAACAGCAAAAAAGATAATAATGATTTTTATAAGAATGATAATCTTTCTTTGATAAGAATGAGTTTTTATCGATAATGGCGTTGCGCCCGCGCAACATGCTCACCTCCCTAGCCGGGCTGAGGCGGAGTTTGATTTATGACCCAAACTGCACGGAGAAAATAATTTTACTATAGGTGTCTTCAAGGCCCGTGTGAATAAGTACCTTCTAGGTAAGCGTGCTACATCCTAGACAACATCTTTGCTCCACATAGGGCAAGATTGTGGTCGAACGCAAACCTATACTACAATAAAAAAAACCACTTTAGTGTCCCAATTTTCGGACCCTTATAACATGACTGGTCGTATGTCAGATTTATATTTATATGTGACCTTTTAGTTTGAATGGCTTTCGTTTGTCGCATGTCACACCGGTCACCTGTCTCAGTATAGCCGTGATAAATTTATTCTTCTCCTCACATCATTTTCTATATTATCATGGCTTTCATACTATCTATACTTAAGTGTACAATGCATTTTTTTAAATCTTTTTTTTATTGCATTGATTCACCAGCAGACGGCCCACCTAATGGAAAGCAGTTACCATCGCTTATGGACACCAAAGGTGCTACCAATGTGCTGCCGTTCTCTAAAGGGAGACTGGAACCTGGCCACTAATGCCGGAACAGAACTCAAGGTTGTTACGGCGGAATAATCTAGACCAGGGGTGGTAGCCATACGACAGGCCTCCCTGCAGGAGGAAATTGTATTCTTTCTCTGTTTCTACACGAATAAATTAAAGTTGCTTCGATTACTCCATGAAATAAAGCAAAAGTTAAGTGCAAAAGTAAAAAAATAAGTGGAATATCTTTTAGGCTTACTTTTTTTCGTTCCACCTTAGTTCTAGCCAACTCTAATGGCATTTATTTAATCCCCAAGCCAACGGTTTGGGGTAAATGGGAAACCGAAAGTCCTAAATAAAGTACGAACTTTGTTTAGCGTCGGTGAATTTTATTTTTCGATTTAACCTCGTTTTAATGTTTTCTGAAATGCAAGTTTTCCGTTAAGTGTTTCTATGGTTCTGTTAATAAGACAGTATGTCCGAGAATTTATACAATTATTTAAAAGTACCGTGTGCAAAAGAAACTTAAGTTAAAGTTATATAAACAACAACAACAAAAACACAGAAGCAGAGGAAAGGAATAATAATTATCATCATTCAAGTGTTTATTTTTGATTTGAAAGTAATCATAACCGGGGTTTTCACCATGCTAGTATATGATTCTGATTGAGTTCTAGGTCTGCACATGCGAGTCCGATGGTCCGCGTTGGTAACTAAAATATTTTTTTAAATTATTTTAGTTACCAACTAACTTTATTAATAATTTTTATATCATTTACAAGATGTGTCTCGAGCTTAGTTGTTTTCACCCCTAAATTATCTCTTATTTTTAAATCCTTATACAAACTTTACCTACATAAATTTAAGATTCATAACGACAGAGTGATATACATTAAAATTGGATTGAAATTGGTTTTCTTTTTTGATTCTTTAGCAGTAATCAGTTTTTATGTTCCAATCAGCATCGTTGATTTAATTTTGTAGGTTAGCATTGATTTGCATATTGAATGACTATATGTAATTAATTTAATGGCTCTCGTTGGTAACTCTGTGGATCTTTGAACAGTTGTTAGGAAGTCGTCATAATTTATCTCTTATAATCCTCTAGTCAAGGTTGGGGTATGCGCATTCCAATTCCATTCTAAGTATTTCAATATGTTGTTTCTTATCATGATCAAAACTAAAGGATCACTGAAATTACCATAAATTAGAAAAGTTGCCTAAAATCAAACTTTATGGTATTTTGACTTAGTGATCAGTTCACTCAGTGGTACTTTAGGACCATGATGAGTTACAGCATTTTTATCGATCTCATTCCAGGTGTGCACACAGAAGAATAAAACATATGTATCAAAAAGAAAACAGCAAAAAATGTGTTTGATTGGAAATAAATTTGGTATCAATAGTGAAACGAAGCGAACGTGCTGTTTCTGTGCTGTCCGAAAGAACTCTAGTTGAGACGAACTACACTGTGCCGCATAACAATGGAATATGGTTGAAATTCGCTTGACGCGAATTAACAAAGACTGTGCTTCCGAACATATACGCGCAGCAAACAAGGCTTAACCCAAATTTGGACTAACTAATATATTAATTAATTATAATTAAAATAAAACAAATATAGCTGTAAATATACATATAAAATCAAAATATCTTATTGTTGTCTACGTGTCTAATTTATATAATTAAAAAATTTTGAAAAGTTTTCTCACTACTTACTAAAATATTATATTTAAAATAAAATCATCGAAGCGGTTGTCGTATTTTTGTGATAATTAATAAGGAAAATCAATTATTATGTCTACTTAATATAAGTGGTTTTTCTATATGTGGCAAAACTCGGTTGTGATGTGTTTAGTGTAAGATTTAACCGTAAGTAGGGGTGTTGAGTTTGATTGGCGCGTAGGAAGCTCGGCTGCTCCGGGAATAAGTGGAGCGCTTTGGGAATTACTCGAGCGCTTCGGGGGTAACTCGCGCGCTTTGGGCGTAACTCGAGCGCGCCACGGGCGACGAGTGCTAATGTATGCGCACGCGCCTGCGGGGTGATGCAGGACGTGAGTGTAAGCTGTCACGATTGTTTTGGCGCAGGCGCGGCCCGGCGCCGGTAAGATGCGAGAGCGGCGTTGCTCGCTCCAACGCACATTCGCTCTGCTGCTCGTCTGCATATTCTTCATCAACTGTCAAGTCGAAGCCACTGGTGAGTTTATTACCTTTTTTTTAAATTGACTAGACTCTCTTACTAAACTAACGATCTACTGCTGGACTGCTATTCAGAACTTCTTTTGTTTGAAATCAGTTAGTTGGGATATTTTGATATTATTGTATACCAAAATGTAAATACCGTTGCACAGCGCATAAGGTTTAACAACAATCAATCGTATATACTGAGAGTCTAGTCAAAATGCATGTTAGCTTAAGTTATTATTAAAGGTTATTCTTAAGTTATAATTTAACTCAAAATATGTAATATCGAATTGACGAAGTAACAGCATTTTTGAAAAAAAACATGAAACGTCACATCGCAATTATATTCGAATTTTCTCCGAAACCGCGACAAGCGAGAGCTAATTACACACTTTTCTTTCTTGTCCTTTAATATTTTATGATTGTATAAAAGTAATTATCTATGCGTACTGTGAATGACATAATTGTATAACAAGACGTTAATTTGTTGTACATAATGTTCTAAATTATATCATATATGTATTAACCCTGTAACAGTTACTTCTTCGTGTTATTTTAATATACAGCGTGTTCTTGAACGGTTCTTGTATCTAGTTCGATCAAAGGTTTATTTAAGTTTTAAAACAATCTTCGTACTATATTTTATTTTTTAATTGACACGTAAATCAAATTTTGCGAATAATCAGGGTCTCCGTACTGTTTTGAAATTTCTCCAGTTTCATGAATTTATTATGTCAAAAATAACATAACTTGCAGACCCTCGTCAGTATTATATATACTTACATTTTAGTATTTGGCTCGAATTTTTACATTGTAGAGACAAATTTTTACGTAGAAATCCTTTTTTTTTTTTTTGGTAAGGCTTACAGTCAAATAACAACATAAATAAAAGTATTGCTAATTACAAGCCATAACACCAAACAAGAAAATTTTGAGGAATAATTTAGAAAATAATAATATCATTTAGTGCATAAACTATTACTTAAATATAATTTAAGGATAGAAAAGATGTGGTGTTCTTTATAGGAACTACAGTTTGCCTTTCGAACTTACAATATAGTATAATATAATGCTGTCTGTTATTATACAATGTATGTCTTTGACGACCACGGGCCATAAAAATGTTATTATTATTGTGTCGTTAAATTTTTCTGTTATTTATCACTAAAATAATACGAAAAAATACATTTTTAAAATACTTATATAAATCTAACATTAGTTACCAAGTAAAATTCAAAAAATCAAACGTCGAAAAAGTACATATATGAAAAAACCATAATTATAAGTAATATTAAAATTATTTATCTACAAGATATTCATTCCAATCTACAATTTCGCAATCGAGGGTTCACATTCACATCACACAGATATTAATTATTTTGCACAAATAAATCGTTACTTGTATTATATAAAATATCTTTGAGCCCTCTTCATGTACAAGTCCATGCTTGAAATACACGTTTACTATGTTAATCAAATCTTGATATTTCAGTTATGAGAATAGCAAAGCCATATTAAACCTCCCAAAAAGGTTCGCCAGTAAAAACATTTACTCAATCACGGCATCTTGAATTCACAAAAGGGAAATTATCATATTTGTTCAGTTTGTTCTGGAGCCGCCGGCGAAGCCAGAGGTGATGTGTACACAGGGTTAAATAGGAGGTTGCCTACTCGAATTTAGCATATGTCGCTAGAACTAGGTTCGGAAGACGCTTGACAATAGAGTCGCCCAGTTCTGACGCTTCTTGGGGTTCCGTGGGGATTACAATAAACATTAGAGTGGCTACTATCTATAATATTATAATATTAAAAAAAACTGTATTCTTGATATAAAAATAAATGTTTGTCTGTATGTTCTTTATAGAATCGTAAACTTATACATTTGATCATGTGATGATCTATTTATCGATATATATTAGTTATTGTGCATGAGCCAAAGAAGGTTTTTTAGTTGGTTCACAATTGGTAGGTGGCGCTGCTGTCGGCATATCGCTTGAAGCTTTTTCGGGCAGGATGACGTCACCAGGACAGCTAGTAGACTATATAAACGACGGAGAACATGATGCATTTTTTTAGATTTCTTGTCGGTTTGTCTGTTTGTTCGGTATTCACGTTAAAACTACTGGGCAGATTTCGATACGGTTTTCTCTGATCGACAGCAAATTGTTAGACTTAAAATCTGCGCTACTTTTATCCCGGGAAACCCACGGGAATTTCCCGGGAGCGGTTTGTATTTGTTGGGACACATACAAATTAGTTTACTCCGGCACGATAGCTTACATTCTTTTTTAAATGCATTTCTTATTAATATTAATATAACTCTTTATTTCCTCTTTAAATACACTGTGAAATTTTAAACTAGTAATATGACATTTGTGTATTTCGTCGTTAATAATATCACCGCTCCATAATCTGTTCCACTAGCGTTTATGATTGTAATGCCCACAAGTAAGTGAAAGTGGAAGAATCGCGATCGTGAACGTGCTTGTTGTGAGTCTCTTGTGGAACGTACCCTTTATCATCCAAGAGTTCAGAATGCTTGTGCGGTTCTGCGTTAAATCCGTTAAGGGCTCATGTGAACTTACTTAAATAAAAAATGTAAAGATAAGCATCGTCGAAGCTACATTTAGCATGTCTGCTTTTGGAGTTGTAAAGCACAAGTTCCTTCTATTTATACGAGAAGCTCTTGGCTTCTAGCAGAAGACAAATAGAACGGCAATGTGCAATACAATGACAATGGAACGACACAGCACAGCAGCATTCAGAGGAAGCTTCGGTATGCAGGTCAAGATGTTGAAACAATATCCTCCACTATTAGAAATAACGTCATATCATTGTTTAGGTTCAACTCAAGGCATTTCTAAATGCCATCAGAACGCACAATGTGATCTTAGGCATGAACGAGTGCTATATGATTTTATGAATTTATTTATTTTAATTTATTATAATATGGTCAATTTATAAATAGACATATGTTATTTGTTTCGTTGCAGCTGCAGTTATTTTATATATTGTGTTTGTGTTACGATTTTAAATTATTGCTTTTTATATACATATATATTTTTTAGTGTGAATTTTATTAATGAAATGCATTACACTATATATTTTGTTGTTATGTGTTGTATTGTTCACCGTAATTCACTTTATGGTTCCAGACGGAAGAACAGCGCTAGTCCTTGTTGGGTAGCATTATGCTGAGGCTGGGTCCAATTTAGGACTTATTTTGTTTCTTTCTCTATTTACATTAACTTTGTTTTATTGTTCTAAATAATTTTTTTTTTCTTTCCTTTATAGGCGCTTAGACTGGGCCACTTGAAGGTGGTGGAAATAATATTCTAGATAGATATACGTAAATGACGAAACTTGGTAATGCTAGTTAACATGTGCTTCCTTTCACTTCACTAAATTTTGAAGACGGGACTCTGGTAATGGCCGAAGCTGCCAAAAAGTTTGGATTGCGCGTTCCATTTCTTGAAGTATTTTTGAACGTTTTAAAAAAATATATAGATAGAGATGATTTATATGGCCAGTTCCTATATCTTACAGATCGTTCAATTGCCTTACTATTCATTAATTTGCTTGAAATTTGACATAAGCTCCACACGAGTAATGTAAAAATTCAACCGATGATAAAGCAAGTGAATGAATAGTAGGATGACTATAGGAACCGGCCAATGGTCATTTTTTTATTTAAACCTTAAAACAAATTTAAATTAAATTTTAGAGTGTTATATGTATGTAGTTTCAAATAGGCTTAACAATTCAAAAAAACTTAGACAATCAATAATTAATGATTTTGGTGAAATTTCACCCTTTTTGTTTTTCTTCTACAATATTTAAGGACTGCCTCATTAGATGTCTATATTTTGCCACATTTAGGCGGCACTAAATTGGCAACACCGTACACATCTAAAACACTTATTTGCATACATGGCACATTAACATAAAACTCCAACCAAAAATCGCATCCAGCAGGTTGAGCCCAACCCATCCCGCATAATTACGTACAGCTTGCTTTATGAAAATGAGACCTAAAAACGGTTTTATGTATTAAAGTGACTTTCAGTATAAACTGTTTCGTCGCGGTACAGTGAAATGCAAAATATTTATACATTTAAATATAAAAAAAAGTTTATATGTGTCTTTGCTCTTTACAAAACTTGATAATTTTAAATCAGTATAGAGGAAAGAACAGTATACTCACCCAACCCCTTGGCAGGTTTGACACATCGATTATCTCGATGTCCAGGTATCATTACGATGTTTTCCTTCACCGTTGTTAGCAAGTAGTGATTGCAAGATTGCATATGTATATGTAACTAAACTTATGAATGAGTATGTTTGGACTCATACATAAGACATAAGCAACAATATGTAATAATTAGTTGAGCGTAATTGCCTATCATGAAGATTCGATTCCTTGTAAATTTGACTATTTTCTTATTTTTTGGTTCTATGAATTTTGTATATTAATAAACGTATTTTTTTTTTTTTTTTTTTTTTTTTTACTAATATTGATGCTTAAATATTGTATTATTTTTTGCTAAATAATATATATCTATACTAATATATAAAGCTGAAGAGTTTGTTTGTTTGCTTGAACACCGTAATCTCAGGAACTACTGGTCTGATTTGAGTTTTAGATAGCCCATTTATCGGGGAAGACTATAGGCTATATATCATCAAGACCAATAGGGGCGGAGCACCAATGAACAAGGTTTCAAAATCGGGGTTTTTTAAGCTATTGCATAGCTTTTATCGCGGGCTTTGAGCCCGGCGACCGAATCAAGAAATTCCGTTACGAAAATAAAACCTAACACCCCCCACTCCGCCTACCATGTAGCTCGGCCTAGCGTTTACTTAATATGTATGTATATGGTACGACTGTACGAAGCTCGTCTCGATGCGAGCGAGCTTCGTACAGTACGGTGTATACATAGGTGATTTGTTTTCTTATCGGCCACCACGCTCAAAAAGTGTAACTTGAATCAACATCAAAGAAAAAACGTGAATTAATATCAAAGAAAGAATACTGCATAAATAAAAAAAATAAAAAAATTACAATTGCATAAGTTGATAAAAATGTTATGCAATAGCTTTACCACGGCAGTCCCGAGTGCTACAAGAAGTTTTTTACTTACTTTTTTAATCTATCACGGGGACGAAGTCGCGGCCTTATATATACATACATACAGTGGTCATAAATACGAAAAATATATCAAAAAAAGACACACTAATACAACAAACCTGGGGTTGGTAAATAATAGTTTCCGTCATTGTATTATATTTTTCTATTTAAATTTAATTAGCTTCAAATATTTTTGGCTATATGTATCACATTGTGTATTTTTTAACAAACATTCGGTCGATATCATGTACCATCAATGAAAATTTGTGTTGTATTTAGTTTTTCTGCGCTTGACTGTACGCGCTCCGGAAGACAGATTTTGCCTTAATTTAGTATTCACAGAGGAGCCCCACTTTTACTATTCGGCCGTCCCCGCTCGACTGATGTTGCTAAGTTTTAACTGCCAATAAGTCCCGTTGCGTGCATACGCGAAATATTTGACGTCGAACTACTCAAACTTTAGCCCTAACTTGTATACGAGCTTAATACTGAAATCCCTCAAGTTTTGTCGTGATGTCCAAGTTAACTTTGTAACAGCTGAAGAAATCACAGAGTATACTGTCTTTGACAGAACGGTATTTTCTGCTTGTGTTATTTTGACAACGTTGACAATTTTTTTATAAATTAAATTACACTATTATAGACAAGTGACCGGTTTCTGTCTTACTATTTATTCATTCATTACCATAGACAGAAATTTGACTTTATTTGTAAGCAGGTTATGTAAAATTTAAACCGATAGTAAGAAAATAACGTTTAGTAAATAGGAACCAGTTATAAATAGGAAGGATAAAAAACGAAATTATTAAGTGAAATATTTTCTATAATGCTATAAAATTCTAAAAATGGCATTTCTGTACATTGAAGCTATTCAAAAAAGCACTGGAATAAACTATATGAACGATGGAGAACACGATTTAATGTTTTTTTAGATTCTTGTCTGTTTGTCGGGATTCACATAAAAATTACTGGGCCGGACAGCGAATTCTTAGACTCAAATCCTGCGCCAGTTTTTATCATGCGAATCCTACAAGATTTTTCTGGGAATGATTTAAATGACCAAAATATTCAATACAATGTGATTTCAGCATTGGTCGATAGCAAATTTTATGTAATGAAATACTGTGGTACTTTGTGTCCCGGGAATCTGGCGGGAATTTCAAGTCAAGCGTGGGCGAAGTCGCGGGCATATAAGTAATTAAATAAACCCTAATATATACTCAAGTATTACTGTTGTTCTCAAAATTCAAACGTAACTTGAATTTTCGATATCTTATTCATAAATTGTTATAGATTAGCTTATAAATTGTTACGGATGAGCCTTCTGCGCACCTTACCCATAAAATACGGGGACCTAGGCTCAGTATTTTACTACTATACTACACTACTTTTATTATTTTACTGTCTGAATGGGCTATAGATCAAATACAAAATGAGATGGTTTAATTTGTTTTAGTCAAGGTTAACTTTGCTTCCTTGTATTATACTTTACAATTGCAATTACTTATCAGAATGTTATGTTTTAAGAAAAGAATAGATGATCGAACCAAATAAATCATCTTTGAGTTACAATTAAAATTCAATATAACCTCCAAAACCTAAATTTTATTGCTGTAGGTACTTCTTAGATTATAATACAGATATAAGAAGCAGGCGGTGCGCGTGATTTGCATAACCTAAAAGATCTAAATGGTAACCCTTCGTAATATTATTTCAACAAAGTGCTACGGGTCAGGGATTATATTATCTGAATAGGTACTAAGGCTGTCCAATCTTTTAACGGTCGGACAAAATTGATGATTAAAAAATCTAAATCACGGACTGCTCTTGTTTTATCACTAAGAATTTTATTTAGGATATTATAGAACTAAATTAATGCAATATTCTAAAATTGTCGTTTTTTTAACTTTATTTATCAGAAGTCGTTCATCTAAATAAAATAATAAATCATCTTTAGTCAAATAATAAACACAATAAAATTGGTCAATGTGTTTTGAATCTTAATACCGCTCGTTGGACCGGTTCGAACGATGTAGTTGTATAACGTATGTACCACGAGCTCACAGAATATCCGAGTAAAATGTTAAGCCTTGAGCTAATCGTGTCTCGTACATGAGAGTTCTGATCCTTGACTTCCCCCTCATTCTATTCCATCATCCTATATATCATATCCTCTATCCCTTTCATCCTTTCTGATCTCTCTTTCTCTATCCATGCTAAAGGCTGACAACGCGATAGCTTCCCCCTTGGTGTTGCAAAGGTCTATTAGGCCACTGTAACCATTTTCCATAAGATGGACCACCTACATGTTTGACAACTTCACAATTTAAAAAAGTTACACGACTCGTTGGAATTATGACGTCATAGCACAGGATATACACATAAAAATGTAAGAGGCTGTGACATTTTAAAATGACCAACAAAGTAGACGAAGCTCTATGCTTCCACTTTTATCATACGTACCCCCTAATAGTAAACTCTTTACCGTCGTCTGTATTTCCTGGAACATACAATTTAGGTGACTTCAAGTCTTGAGTAAACAAGTATCTTTTAAATAAGCATGTTACATCATAGACTGCATTTCTTTTTAAACATCAGGTGCAATGTTGGTCAAAAGTGAATCTATACAGTATAAAAAAATGTTGAAAAGCGTCCGGCTTATTTGACTCTCAAATATCGTATTGCTACCAACATCTATCACCCGCATAAGACTTAAAAGAAAATGTATAAAATAGTTTTACGTCCACATACTGCATATTGGGAATAAGTAAGAAAGATTTTTGTATTAGACGTGCCTTTATGGCGAACCCCAAAAAATATATTACAAACGTGACTATCCCGTCGACTTGAATTAGGGATGGTGCAGATCCCCGAATATTATTATGTATTATCTTATAAATTTGATTTCCATATAATGTCAAACGGTTCCGTATATTTGTCATTGTATAGGTGCAAGTCCTTGAGCCGGTTGAAAGTTAATTGATGTTAATCAGTTTAACCGGTTTTAACAAACTATTTCGTCCGGAGCGTAAACCGGTGAACTCCTGGAGGATAACTTTCTAAATAATTTCACCAAAAAATGTAGCTAAACAATTCTGCACAGACGCCGACGATAAGTGATTTCGGCTTGTCCAAGGCGGCTTGGCAGGTTTGACACAGCGGTTATCTCGATGTGATGTGACCGCAACCGGTTCATAATTTGTTTTCGTTTCCAAGCCTTGTATAGGAGACTATATTTTAGAATAAATGCTAAAGACAATGCTCATATAAATGAGCGGGCATAAAAATATCTTCGTGTTTTTAAAATGTTATTAATAATTTGATAAGAATGATTTAAATATTTTTTTAAACAATAATTAAAATATTGGTTGACTCGTTAAAAATCGTTGTCATGACTTGTTACGCCCGTATAAAATCTAGATGTTTTCGGCGTTTTAAAAGATTTAAATAAAAATCGGTAAAAAAACTTTTAAGTTAAACGGTTTTATTTTATGTGCACTGAAAACTACAAAATAAATAAATAGTTACTTACCTATCAACCTACGTAGATGATCTCGGTCATTAATATCTCTGATGTTAGTGGTTGTCATAACATGAACCATGTCAGCGGCCGAAAGGCAGTTCATGAAAGAACACTAACACCAGGGTTTGCTTGGTAGGTAAACTAAGCAGCCCACACTATAACAAGTAGGTATTTTGACCTTCTAGTTCAGACTAAAATAAAAACGTGGGGCCCATTAACTATTTCTGTATTACTTTCTACTATACTAAGTGTGGATTGCATCGACTTATTATAATCGTCATCATCATCATCCTAGCGGTTTATCCCGGTCGCATCCGAAACCTCATAGCTCCGGAGTCCAGGGTCCGCTGAATCGACTTACTATAATCGTAACTGGAGGTTTTGACCATCAATAACCAGCCGTTACGGCTTCACCAGCGAACGCCGAGCTCATGATCTACCAAAGTATAAGATATGCTCTGCCATAGGTATGATTTCAGAGGGGCCCGCAACTGCGATAGAATTAAAAACGTTGACTGTGGCCAAATGAGTCTTATTTCTTCCTCTACAACCAGTCTCTGTCTACTGCTGGACGTCGGCCTCCCCTAGTCTTTTAAAGCGTTACAAATAAAGCCGGTATCGTATAGCCACATTAGTGTCATAAACGTTATCTGTCAGTATTAACGTCATTAACAATTAAATCAAAATGGCATCAGAAATAACGCAGTACACCCATCGCGACATCTCCGTGAAACTGCCATTATCTGTAACGTTATCCCAAATTAACCCCCCCACCATAACATTGTTACATGTTCAAGTGATTGTAATATGTTACCTAAACTCGCGCATGTTTACTAAAGTTTTTATCATTCACCACTGACTTCCGCGGAACCCCACAGATCGGTAAAGCCGGCTGATTCCGATTTGCATTTTAATATGCACGAGGCGCCTACTCAGTATGGAATTGTCATATTGTGGTAGAATTGTGGGTGTCGACGGAGGCACTGATTTGGAAAAAATCAATTGATTTTGAAAAAATCATGGAGTTATTTGTGATGAGGATAGGGCTAGAATTATTTATTAGATGGATCTATACAACGAACCAGGGCCGGATCTAGAGGGCTAGCCGGGGCCCAAATTCAAACTTCGCACATAAATACACAAGTCATCATTAATGCAACTTTGACTACCGCGACGTCCAGTACTTTAAGCAAATAAATTAATTTTCATGGGCGCAGGCAGGTAATAACCGCAGACGCACGCGTGGACATCTGAAAGGATCTGAGGGCTGAAATGATGATGATCATGATTATCAATAATCAATATAATTAATCCCCCCCCCCCTATTAAAAAAGTTCAAGATTCAGGTCTGCAACGACTTTATTATTTAAACCTCCGCTACGTATTCCGCAGCAAGCGAGATACATCTTTAAATGTTAAAACTTAACTTTTAATTTTGTTGTCTGCAAAAGTGTTATTTGAATTCACTTGAAAATTCAGACTACCCCACTACGATTTAGCTAGTTATATATGTTGTTTGATCAAAGCAACTCACTGACTCTCAGATGATCGGAGGGCTAGTGCCTACCTCGGACAACGGATCAGTATGGTGATCCAGCGAGGAAATGTAGCTATCAGCCTTCTAGATACCTTAACCATAGAAGTATTTAGTATTCTATTTAGGATCTTGAGGGACTATAGATAGAATAGATTACAAAATAACTAAGTTAAATTTCCTTTTACATATGAAGTATGGTCACATTTATATAATATAGAAAATTCTTTGATAAATATGGTCTTTGAAATTTTCCTTTGATGTTTTTCTGTATCATACTCGTATATCTAGGACATAATAGAAATGCAGGATTAGAACGTTTCTCAGAAATAAATTATTTTAATGGGCTTACTGTTCTTTCTATAGAACTTTCTGTGGTTCGAACTAAGGTGAAAAATATGTACAATTACTTGCTTTTAGTGAAATAACAAATGTTATTAAATTAATTTATTATAAACTGCTCCCGGGATAAATCCCGCAGGATTCCCAGGATAAAAATGTCACATATTTTATTACATTAATCAGTGAGAAATTTTTGAATTTGATTTTTTTTCAATCAGGCGAATTTAAATAATTCGCGGAACATTCCCGCGGGATTCCCTGGATAAAAAACAGTAGCGCAGATGTTGAATCTAAGAATTTGCTGTCGCCTAGCATCGAAATCGGCCGAATAGTTTTTACGTGAATCCCGAACATACAAACAATCCAACAAACAAATAAACAGACTAGAAATCTGAACAAAACGCATCTTGTTCTCCATCATTTATATAGTCTATTCCAGTTGTTTCTTAAATAGCTTTAATGTACAGACACGATATGTTTAGAATTTGATAATATTATAGATATTCAACATACGTTAACACTAGTGCATAAAGAATGTCCTGGAGCATTACGTTCACAACTTGGCAGCGTTAACGTTCCGTGTGACGTTAATACATTTGCATTTAGATTATGTTCTCCGGTGCTGGGAGACGTGGTGCCGGTTATGGCCGCAGACCGTTGTGATATGTCACTTTCTAAATGGACCTTAATGGAGTAGAATAGAGTAGATTTTCTTTTTATTGCAGGAGTTCAGCAGACAGGCAGGCGGCCCACTTGATAGATAGCGGTTACCATCGCCTATAGACATTGGCAACACTAAAGATGCTGCAAATGCGCTGCTGCTCTCTTAAGGGAGACTGGAACCTGTTCAATAAACCGGAACACAACTCAAGGTTGTTATGGCGACATACTTAAGACCAGGGGTGGTAGCCATCCAGTCGGGAAAATGCCCTACCACCTGGCAAACTCTATACTCTATTGTATAAAATGCTACTTAAAATCAAGAACATTAATATACAAGTACAATCGGTGATCTTATCGCCCATGGCGATTTCTGCCATACACCTTTGGATGGAGTATGAGGTAAACACCAAAAGTCGGTAGTTGCTAAACCAGCATTCATACAATAGTTTAGTTAACAGCGCTAGTCGTTGTTGGCTAGCATTATGCTGACGCTGGGTCCAATTTAGGACTTATTTTGTTTCTTTCTCTATTTATATTAACTTAGTTTTTTTGTTTTAAATAAAATATTTTCTTTCTTCTTTCTTCTAGTTTATTCATCAATAAATAGGGTACTTGGAAAACATTTCTTTTTGTCAAAAGTAGACAGAAGAAATATTCTAAATAATTCTTTTTCTTTCCATAATTTATCAAATAACAATAAAAAATTCACGGTGTTGTTTCTCATTTCAGAAGTGGCCTGTCTGTGAAATGTGTCAAACTGTGTTATTAAGGATCGGTATGATTGAATTTATACGAATCGCCGATATCTTTGTATTGGAAAATATTATCTTTTCCCCGCCGTTTGACATAAAATAAAACGTTAAAAGGGGAAACCGGTGTTTTCTTTGACCTCAAAGCTTTGAGGACCTTTCGAATTTATTCATTTTGGTAGCTGTGTTACATAGATTTTGAATGAATAAATTATTACACACAACTAAGTATAATGGAAAGTTTTCTCCTCAGAGGCAGTCTTTTCTAAATATCATACAGAATCAAAAAAATTTTAAGCTTACCTAAATATTCAACGTATTTCTCTCCTAATTTTGAAGTGAAACTTCCTAGAATCGTTGCGATTTGAAACTCGATGAAACGAGAAAGCGATACTGAAAAGAGATAAACATATAAATCTGTAGGACTAAGCCTGCGAGAGAATGAGATACGAGTTTTACATTGTGTAGCACAGATTAGGTAGTCAATAAGACCAATGATTAAACATAGGTCAAATTTGGACCGAAACAAAACTAATAATAATATTTGATACTAAAACAGTAAAAATTGAACGATACTTCGGAAGTTTATTAATATGTTGACGAATGTAGGATGTTGTAGGCTAATGGAATAAATTTATATTAATAAAAGTTAGAGAAGAACTATCTGTGAGTATTCTCTCTAAAGTTTCACGCCTACTGCGTCTGAACTGCACTCACATTTTATTTTAATACGTTTTTTTATTCTATTTATTTAAAGGAAATAAAACTGAGGTGTTCGTTTGTAATAGCAAAAAAAGTGAAAATAATTAGAGGGGACAATTCGGGCCAGGAGATTCCTAAATGCATTTTTTAGTTTTTTTTTCTGTCTGTTTGTCTGGGTGTTTCGTATAATCTCTAATAAGGCTGGACCGATTTTGACGGGACTTTCACTGGCAGATATGTGATATTATAATGAGTAAATTAGGCTACTTTTTTTACTACATTTAGGAATCCGCGATAATAGCATCCTCGCGGATGAAGTCCCGTGTCCGTATCTAATAGTGACGGACTTTACCCATTTATTGAATTACGACCTTTTACATTGGACTTGTTGTGTTCGGTTATATTTTTACCTGTGTTATACGTGTTTGTATAGTTTTAATAAACTCTATAGTAATTCTAACGGCATTTTTTTACATTGCACTAGCCCAATCTGTAATCATATATGGTATATCTGTGTGGGGGGTGCAGCTAAGTCATACTTTATAGACCTAGAACTGGCACAAAGATCCTTGCTTAAAGTTATGCTCTGTAAGCCATATAGATTTTCTACTGAATCCCTGTATGCAATTTCTAAGCTTCTCTCCGTCAGGAAACTCTATATCTTACACATGACACTTAGATTCCACAAAGGGTTACCTACCTTTCGATCGTGCAAAACTTAGGAAAAGACGGTATGACATAGTTGCCCCTACATATTCCGCACGTTCAGTCTTTGCTAGTCGGCAATATGTAACTCGAGCCCCCCGTGTTCATAATAAAATAAATCGCATTCTTAACATTTACCCCATGCGACTATATGAGTGTAAGAAAAATCTGACCGAATGGCTCCTTACCCTAAATTATGATGAAGTGGAAGACATGTTGCTTATATTAGCTTGAATATGAAACATGCTTAATGTAGTAGTAATTAGTAGGTATTTCTGTTCTATTTAAACTAACACACACACACACACACACACACATGCACACTAATAGTCTTAAAAAATAATGTAACATAGGAAGAGCGAGGTTTCCCAACACAAGTGTCATTTGACTACTTTCTGGGAAGCTCCGGCAACTTACATGTATAGACTTTTTGAAATAAATACTTTTTTTTTAATTCGAGTCTCGCACTCGTAACAATATTAAAAACCTAGTACTAATTCAAATTAAAAACGAAATTCCCCTCAAACATATAAAAACAAATCATAAATCATTGCTCAAAGTCGGTGTTGTATGTAGAGAGATAATATAGTACACGAGAAGCCAAAGAACCTACCAATTTGCCTCATGAATATGGATGAATGGTATCTCTACGTTGCGTAGATAACCGTTAATATTATTGTTATTTTGTGTACGATATTCGTATCGATTGTACAGCGTTGTATTTGCATGATAACGTGTATTTATTGTTTGTGTATTACAATACCTATACCATGATAATGATCGCCCAGTTAAAAATGTTATTGTAAAAAGCTCGTAAATTTGCATGAGTAGATGGCGCCACGCGTTAGTTCCCTCTACTTTTCAAATAAAATAATAATAATTTAGACTTAAGAAATTTCTGTTTGTAATAGATTTTTCAATTTAAACTTCTTTATAATCATTGTGATTTAAAACTCGATGAAATGAAAAAACGACACTAAAAAGAGATAAACAAATAAATCTATAACAGTAAGAGAGAGCGAGAGAATGAAATACGAATTTTACATTGTGCAGCAAGGATTAGAGAAACAATGAAATCGATGATGATGATGATTAAACATAGGTCCGATTTGGACCGAAATAAAACTGATAATATTTTTTAGGACTAAAACAGTGAAAAATTAAAAGGGATACTTAAGTAGTTTATTTGAATTATATGTTGACGAATGTGGGGTAAAGGAATCATATTTATAGAATTATCTGTGAGTATACTGGCTGAAGTTACACTTCTACTGCTTAAAATATTTAATAATATTAACACCCATAAAACTCTTTTTAACCATCTGGGTCGAGGTATACTAGAATACTGTACAGTAGTATGGCGACCCCATTACGCAACACACTCTTTGAGGCTAGAGAGGATACAGAAAAGATTTCTTTGGCTGGCATCTTGCATCTCGCATAGGAAGGGCGCGAAGATCATTCTCATATAAGGATAGGCTGCTGCACTTTAAAATATTTTCTTTAAACAAACGCAGGGATGTTTTAGATATGCAATTTTTGTTTAAACTATTTAATGGATTGTTTGACTGTCCCGATTTGCTTAATGGCTTCAGTTTTAAAGTACCGACTAGATGCCCTCGAACACCTATTACGCCCCTGTGTCCGCCTTTACGTCGCACGGTTCTTGGTGCCAACTCTCCCATACCAAGACTATGTAAACTAATAAACCTTTACAGTGATATTCCTGATCTACATGCAAATTCATATTACAAATTTCGTCGAATTATTGAATCCCATATTGTTAATTAACTTCTCTTTAAAAAAAAATCTGTATGTTTTGAACTTAGCTATTAAAGCCTTATAATTTTTTTTTCTTTCTTCTCTAAATTTATTATATTATAATTTATTAAAACTACAAAATATCAAATTGCATGTAGTGTTTGCCTATAAGTGATTACTGCATTTGTCATGTCTTTTTTTTGTAAAGCAATGTACATCCTTTGTATTAGTGTAAGTAATTGTTGGTAAACCAAATAAATAAATAAAGCTAAATAAAAACTTTAAAATTACTCATTGACACTTAAAATCTTTGTCCTCCGTGGTTACGGCTACTGAAAATTGGCCGAAACGTCGAAATTAAAATAATATAAAATACCGCGCTTAAAACCGTTAAAATGTAGTTTTGTTATGTGTTACATCAGTTTAGCAAGTTATCAGTAGTAGTGACGTACACCTGCAAAAATAAGAATAAAAAAGAGATAACCAATAACGTTATCTCTTTCAGAAAAGTACAACATCATATAAAACTTAAATTCAAGAAAATATAAAACTAGTAATAGCAGTTGGAAACACTTACCGGCGTCTCGCAGCCAAAGTATGCTGTCGAGCCATTAGAGATCTTAGCTCCAACTACTTTGCTCCCAACCAATTAGGATTTGGAATTAAAGGTGGCTGCGAAGCGGCGGTACATGCACTAAGAACATTCGTCACGAGTAAGTCTTGCGAGGCAATCCTCAAGGTGGACGTGAAAAATGCATTTAATTCAGTTAACAGGTGCACCCTGCTGGCCGTAATTAAAAACCATTTTCCCAAAATTTACAATTATATTAGGCAATGCTATGGTGAAAATTCTTTTCTGGTTTACCAAGAGAATCTTATACATTCGGCAACTGGCTGCCAGCAGGGTGACCCTCTTGGGCCAGCCATCTTTTCACTTGCTATTCACCCGATCATACAGAAGCTAAATTCAAAATTTAACGTATGGTATCTTGATGATGAGACTTTAGGAGGTGACATAGACACATTAAAAAATGATCTTAATTATTTAATAAGTGAGTTTAACAAAATAGGTCTTGTTCTAAATTATTCAAAATGCGAACTTTTTATAGCCAATACTACCGGAAATGACAGCAATATTATTTCTGAATTTCAAGATTTGGCATCTAATTTGAAATTAGTAACGAAAGATACCTTAAGCCTCCTAGGGTCTCCTATCTTCGATGAATCTTTTCCTTCTTTCGTTGATGACAAAATCCAAAATTTCCATTCAAAAATAGTAAATTTAAAAGAAATAAGCGCACATAGTGCTTACTTTCTCATTCGGTATTGCCTGTTTACACCAAATTTTACGTACGTTTTGCGAAGCTCTCCTCTTTGGAGACACCCAACTATTTTATACAATCTTGACAACTTTATTCGACAAACTTTAACATCCATTATAAACATACCATTGGAAGATCGTTCATGGACCCAAGCATCCTTACCAATACGGTTAGGAGGCTTGGGTATACGCAAAATTTCCGACACAGCACTACCTGCCTTTCTGTCCTCAGTTTATAGTACTGTGGACCTCATTGGAAAAATATTAATCCCGTCACTTAGTGGCTTTGAGGTCCCATACCTGACTGAGGCCAGAAACGCTTGGTCTATGGCTTGCCCAATGCAAAATTTACCGGTGGGACCGAAGTCACAAAAGTTATGGGACGGGCCGCTCAGTAAGCTGGTACATGAAAACCTGTTGACTTCCTGCATTGGCGAAACTGAGCGCGCCCGTCTCTTAGCTGTCTCTAAATGGGAGTCGGGTTTGTGGCTCCAGGCCTTGCCCTCGGCGAATCTAGGAACTCTCTTGGATGACACAACATTCAGAATAGCTGTCTGCATTCGTCTGGGGGCAAGTGTGGTAGTACCACATCGCTGTCGGTGTGGAGATAGAGTTGATAAGTTAGGCCACCATGGCATGTCATGCATGAGAAGCGCCAGCAGAATATCACGGCACGCGACACTTAATGACATTATCCGTCGGTCTCTTGTCACCGCCGGTGCACCTGCTGTTCTCGAACCGAATGGGCTATGCCGCGACGATGGCAAGAGACCAGATGGGATGTCATTGGTGCCATGGAAGATGGGACGCCCCTTAGTATGGGATGCAACTTGTGTTGATACTTTGGCGGTTTCCCATCTCCCAGTAACAGCCGTGAATGCCGGGGCCGCCGCCGCTTACCAGGAGGCCCTGAAACGCCGCAAATATGTGTCCATTGGTAATGGGTACATTTTTGTGGCTTTCGGGGTTGAAACCCTGGGGCCGTGGGGGCCTGGAGCTCATCACCTCTATCGAGACCTCTCAAAGCGACTAATTGAGGTCTCGCGTGACCAAAAGGCTGGCTTGCACTTAGGGCAACGCATCAGCGTTGCCATCCAACGCGGAAATGCGGCCAGCATTTTGGGCACTCTCCCCGCCGACAGCGACCTGGAGTCTATTTTTTACTTATAGATGGTATTTTTTTTAATTTTATTTATATTTTAGTTTAATTTTAGTTAATATTTATTTATAATTAGTTTTATTTCAGTTAGAAACTAGTAATATCCTAACATTTCATCGACTACTTTTTCGCAAAGGTTTTTTTGTTCCAAAACCGTTTTCTATATAATTCAAAATGATACGTGATAAACCGACGTGAAATTCGTAGGAAAGCTATTTTTTCGTAATCGCCCCACCTAGAAAGCAATCGAACGTACTAAAAAGAATTTGGCTCGTACAGTACCAGTTAGTGTTACCAGATATCTTGATTTGAATTAGACGTGCTGATATTCCATCAATCGCAATGTTTAAGTATGTTTCAAAAGGATTTGAAAAATTACCTGTAATATAGTAAATATGTTTTTTTACAAACAAATTCTACTAACTCTGTATTCCGTATCCTTTTTATGTATAATTTAATTTTAAGGTACACTTATTACACACAACAAAACAAACACCCAACAAATTGTCGCACACAAAACATGTATTACTACGAGCGTGTAATTTTCAATATATTCTTACGAGTTTAGTGGGACTCCTATTAAAATGCCGTTAGAATTATTATAGAGTTTATTAGAACTATACAAACACGTATAACACAGGTACCAATATAACCGAACACGACAAATCCAAACGTAATGCAGAAGGTCGTAATTCAATAAAACGCGAAAAGTCCGTCACTATTAGATCCCCGATTGTACACAAGTCACGCTGGTATCGTAATCGTCACTTATCTGCCACCCTCTCCATTAGGCCGTTGTTTTATACTACACAAATGGCTAATGATGCTAATGAGCGAGTACAATGGACAGGCTATTATCAACAATAATTGGAAACGTATGACAATAAATAAGTGAAGAAAAGAACAGGATCAGAAAAAGATTATAATTGTTTCAATGGATTATAATTAGTTCAAATGCCGACGGGTAATAAATGTGCTTGTACAAATCTGTACGTGGAATTTGTCTTTGCTGGCGCCTAGGTAAATCGTTAATATATAGAAAATCGTCGATTTTGTAGTGTTTAAAAATGAAAAAAAAGTCAGAACGGCTAATTAGGACCAGCAAATTCCGAAAATCTTTTAATATTTTTGTTCGTTAAATCATCACGTGAAAACTAATGAACGGATGTAACTGAAACTTAATGCAAATCTAAATTACATCCCGGGTCAATTGTTTCATACGTGTAACATTATTGCCGACAAGAAAGTAAAGCTAACATTATTTTAAAATCCCATTCCAAGAAGCAACCAGTTTGTATAATTTCGCACCTCGACAAAAAAACAATTTTATATTCCTGCATAATTCTAAATTCGTAAGTAGGTTAAAACAGATATTTTCTAATTTTTTTAAATTCATCGTCTAGTGTTTTACTTAATGAAGCTGACAACACTGCTACTAGTCGAACATTTCGAACATTACGTACTATTGAAACGGTCTTTGAAGCTCCAAACGACCGCCTTACTAGTCCATTGTCTCGGGTTTATCCGCAGAATTTCACTTCCGTACCATCAATTTCCCGTTTCTTCTCTAAATCGACCATTCAGTGGCTCAAGTTGGAATTTTCAACGACAAAATTCACGGAACTTTCCTTAATGCAAGTTCAATTGATTGCCTTTGTATCATACTTTGTTTTCACTTATATTTTATTAGACCCATCACGTCATTTCGCTCGCATTAATCTTTGTCCCTCTCTAGAAAGCAGCGTACGTTTATTATTGACCTCTGATACACAAGTCGTCGCATATTCACTTTTAAACTCGTAAAAGATGTCGTCATCCCCTCTGTTTCTCTTCTTTCACCTTCTCCCCTCCCAATCATTTGGAACGGTATCGTCTCTTTCTTCAATACTTGTCCATTATACACGTCCTCTGTCACACTATAAATCATCATGTCATCTTTCATACAGTTAATCCATATACTTTTTGTCTAAGTTTACACTTCATTTGTATCCAGCAATCTTCCAGTTTGATATTAAAAAAATATATATTTTTGTCACAGCTTTCATTCCTGCTCATTATTACATCTTTTGAATTATGAATCTGAAAATTTTGTGAAAGTCCCAAAAATACTTTGAGAATTGAAAATGCTTTTTATGGTTTTCCAATCAAATAAAATAAATTAAGCAGCCAACAATTATCATCCCTCCGCAACCCTTTCTGCGTGGTTTTCATTTTTGTAGTTATTCGTAAATGTCATATGTACTATACAATATTATAATAAGGTGAAGTTTGTGACTTTTGATGTTCGTAGTAATCTCCGGTAGTACTGATTCGATTTTGAAAATTCTTTCACCAGAAGAAAGCTACATTATTCCCGAATGACATGGAGACAAGACAGCCCCTTTGATTGTGATTAATGAATCAAAAGATTTACGCACAGCGAAGTGAGTGCGGAAATGTCTGTTAAACATGTTACAGCAATAACGTTCAAAGCTTAATTAAACCTTGATTTGCGTGCGTACGTGCGTGTCTGCGTGGATGCATGTGTATGCGGCTCAGCTATAATTAATAAATATACAAGTTAAAAGATCATACAGTTCATTTTTTGAGTTGTAACACATCACCCACGGAGCTCAAAAATTGGCGAGTACAAGCAGATGGGTCTTTTGCTTTGAGTAAGCAAACAAGTCTGAGATAAGCTGCATTCAACGTGAAATTGTGAAGCGAGTGCCACCGACAAAGAACGTATTACCAACCTCTAACTAATGGATGATAGGGTTGCGGAACGACCTCTTTGTGATGTTAATGCACCTTGCGTTATATTTTAATTTTTCGACCATTCTTCACTTTTTTATGGCTTATTGTTTGAAGCTGTTATTAAGCGGATGTTTTAGTAAACCAGCGTATAATCACAATATGGCTTTACGTTGTAATTATTTGTCCTGTGAATAGGCCTTAAAGAATTCTTAATTCAATTTTGCGTTTACTTATGCTGAAAATAGATAGTTCATTTTTGTTATTCAATTTTGATACAAAGGCCGTAAAAAGTAAAAGGAAATCTTTTTAAAAAAGGTACCATTTGTGAAGAACGTGTAACCACATTTGATATACCATTGTATATTCCAGCTGCATGTAAAACCATTTCAAGTGCGGCCTTGAATCCTTACCTGACATCAAATCAAAAATAGTAACCTCTGTGATACTGATTTTTGTAACGGTCTTGAGATCGCGGCTTCTGGAGTCACATAAACGTACTGGGCTATCACTTAATTTAAACCTATGCAGGTAAGCCGCGAACCCTCCGCGTCTTGTTAGAGATTAGGACCAAAACGGTTTCAACTTAATGTCCTTTGTTTTCCTTTCTTTGGTTTGACGACGAGATGCAGCATAAACGGTGGGGAAAAAGAGCTTTGTAATGCTCGCCGACTGACCGTTCACGTAATTTTGGTTCAACTGCTGCACCAACTCCGTCCTAATGAACTGCTTCTGGTAAGAGAAAGAAAATTTGTCGTATAGAGGGACTGCATAGAGTTCCGTCGCCGCTTGCTTATCCAATTCGTCTACCCGCTCATTGCCGGCAATGCCGATATGAGCCCGAACCCATAACAGGCGGGCGTTGCACCCTGTCCCTATCAGCTTCGGAAGGTTCTGGCGAGTAGCGAATATTTAATGGTGTCTCTTCTCTTCTCTTGCTTAGATTACAGTGTTTTCAAGGTCAAAAGGAAATTTAATATATGTAGATCGTTATGATAGGGATCATAATCGAATCGAGTAATAATATTGTTTGTTGGTGCACGATTTACCAACGGAGGTACACACCGGTCCAACCGGGCATGAAAATAGAACGCCCGCGCCGCGCCAGTCTGTACATGTAATGTCAAAAATTGACTATGAACAATTTTACAATCTACGGTCAACCACAATATTCGAATCTACGACGAAAGGCAAGTCGAACTATTGTACGCGCAGGCAATTTTAATTGTTTATTTGTAAAATATATAAACATACACGTTATTTTGAGCTTAAGGTGCTTCATTGAAGACTTCCTATGTTTCACCATTAATATCAATATAGATAAAATGATCCTACTTATGGTTCAGAAATAGATTAGTACTATATTTTTTTGTTTTATAAAACACTGTGAAGCACTTCCTAATTTATTTGTATGTGTTATTTTACGTTAGTCGTTTGACTAAAAATACTTTCAGTCAAAGGACAAAATTGGAATGTATTTCGGGTTGTTGTCGAAAGCCCTTGGTAAAACCTAGGATAAACCAGTCATACTAGGAAGAACCTGCATATCGAACTTGACTATAATAACGTTTACACAAAATTATAAAGTCTTGTTGAAACAAAGTCCAAGTTAATATATTATGCCTTTGGTATTAATCATTAAACTCAACAAAAGATACAAATCCTATTAAAGGATGATAAAAGTCTTTCCAACCAACGATAGTAAAACAGTACGAACTCCACTCATCGGTCACGTGTCGGGCACACAATGGCCCACAGACCGGCTGCAAAACGTTATTAAACTTTAAATAGCGCCGACCACCGATGCAGAAACTTCCCATTACAGGGGATAGAAAGAAAATCTCCTATCTGAAGCGATTATTGGACCAGGCTTAATATCTAACGGAGAGAGGCGGAAAAATGGAATTTTTACGCGATCAAGACCTTTGTGGCCGAGACCTTTTTGTTTTATTAGTTCTTTAAGGTTAAATTATTGGTTCGGTTACTAGGCCCTTTGAAATGTTTGCTTAGGAAATATTATTATGGTTCTCTTATTGAGAATTATTAGATGTGAATTGCGAATAAATTAATTTGACAAAAAATTTAAGAAGTTTATTTTAGTTTGTAACTGCTACTCATAATGGGGTAGTTGACATACATTACAATAAATTCGGAAACACTGTTCATATAAAGGAACAGGTGTTAAATCATCATCATAATAACTTTAAAATGTCATGATAGAATTAGATAGAAGTTAGATAGACAATATAAGGTATATACTTATATATCAAATAAACTCAATAGGGATGCGGACACATGTTACTATAAATTATAATCTCTTATATACAATTACATACTATTGAATACAATGTAAGAAAACTTAACTTATTTGTATTGTATTCTACCCATAGTCCCTCAAGACTATAAGTAGAATACTGAGCCCAGATCACCGTCTTCTATGAGTAAGGTGCCCAGAAGGCTGGCTACGTTTCCTCGCTGGATCGCCATACTGATCCGTTGGCCGAGGTAGGCACCAGCCCTCTGATCACCTGAGGAGTCGATGAGTCGTTTTGATAAATTTTGGTAGAGGCTCATGGCCTCAGGACCCCACGGTCCAAGCGTCTCGACAGCAAACGGCTCAACTTATAATCTCTTTACATACAAATCAACAAAAATTAATGTGTCATTTTACTTTTAAAATACATATCATCATTAAAACAGAATTAATTACTTTTCATAAAATTCTTTTCCTCCTTTTTTACAATATGCGCTAATTGACTTCTTGTACTTGTAACTACTTAGGTCGTCATAAGTAATGGGGGTTGTTCACAAAAAAAATATCCTCTGATTTTATATTTTTGTTACGTAAAATAGGGTATTTTAAGAAACCAATTTGAATATTTTTGTATTTTAAGCGTCAGTTTTTTTATAATTCGATTTTAAAATTATTTCTCCGATGACGTCATAAGGGACAAGTTTACATTGATTTCTTTGCCTAGAAAACAAAAGTAATAGGAGTAAGGTTTATCTATATATAATCATAGTAATCTGTGCTACAATTTAAATGTCACTGTCATTACTCATTACGTATCGTGATCATTTTAGTGTTATTTGACGCTAGGCTTATAATTTTTCGTGTTCAACCATTATTATTTTCTATGGCTATCGTTAAATTTCTTAAAGTGGTCTTTAGGGAAAATCCATGTTATAGAACTTAAATCAAATAATGTACAGCTAGAATTTTTTTTACACCTGAAGCAGGCAAACAGGCAGACGGGCCCACTTGATTGGATTTAGTAAGGTCAAATAAAGGTCAAACGCATTTCTTACAAAATACAAGAAGATCGTAAGTTTTTTGGAATTTTAACTAGACAGAAATGATTAGGGACACTATTCCTCGAAATGGTTATTCAAATAGCTAAATTGAAAAAAAGTGAACAATCCTAATTACGTTCGTACAAAATCTATTAGGCCGCGATATTCCATAGTTTATTAAAGTATTTCAATTGATTTGACAGCCCCCTATTCCACAGAACTCCTTAACATCGCTTAAATCAAAACACTAAAACATCAGCGATCCACTTAAAACCCCCTTTTCACCGCTATGTAGAGTAATAAAAAAGGGTATTTGAAACGCGTTAAGGGATCGAATCCCCTCAAAAGATGCAATCTTTAGTGTTCAACCGAGTTGTGGTCTTTGATACTTTTTTTCCTTTTTAAGCCTAGATGTTAACTAGTGAGGGGCAGTGAGGATGAAAGAGATGTACATAAGATACCTGCATAGTTTAGACGCCTTTGCTTACCAAAGTTAATGGAAGTGCGATGAAAGGGGACATCTTATCTCGCCAGTTTAAGTGCGCTCGATGTTTATCGTGTGAACATACGACGCTGAACGCCACTGAAAGCTTTGTTTTTCACTGTAAGCACGTTAGTGTCTCCCATTTATGGTATTATTGATTTTTTTTTATTGACTGTGCTTTTTGATATCGTTTGGAATGTAACGTTCTATTCTAATATAAAAACATAAACATGCTCTTGCATGTTGATGTATCGTTATGTATGTCTTCATGGGAACGGTAAGATTTATATAATATATAAATCTTTTTATTCTCATTAACGATCTTACCTTGCCTTAATTTACGACCTTCTACGAGTCTTAGGCTTAATACTCCCAAACATTATTCACCTTTTTTCAATAATTTACTGTACAAGCTATTCGACTCTGGATTGAGCTACCTGTTACTGTTAGACAAGCTAAATCACTAACAATATTTAAGAACATGACAAAAAAGCACTACCTGTAATAAAGTGATGTTTGATACTTTTACGTAAATTTATTTATATGTATGTGTATATTTATGTATGTAATATCAATAGGTATATTTATATATGTATATTAAGTATTATTCTTACTTATATAATATTTTACATACTTAAATGTTTATAAATGAATAAAATATATGTAAGTAACTGTATATCCTCTAACATTTATGTATACCAACCACCTTTGACCAATATAATCTGTTTAATTCCTGCCACGGGAGTTTGTTTATTAGCGATAAGACCGCCCATTATGCACATTTAGATTATTTTTAGGCTATAAGTTTTTCTGTGTTTTCTGTAATGGTGTACAATAAAGTGTTATCTATATATCTAAATAGTCGTAATTCTGCTAAAAGGCAAGCCTGGAAAAGCTGCAATCGATATTTAACAAATAAAAAATCGGGGTTGATCGTAGAGAGTTGAAAATTTAGGGTTGTGTGTATTTTTAAATACAGCATTAAAAATAAAAATAAAGATTTATCTAAAAGTTATAAAAAATAAGGGGTGGACTACTCTTAACATTTAGAGGGATGAAAAATAGATGTTGTCCGATTCTCAGACCTGTCCAATACACACACAAAATTTCATGAGAATCGGTCAAGCCGTTTCGGAGGAGTTTAACTACAAATACCACGACACGAGAAATTAGATGTTATCAAATATATTAGAATAGAATAGAATAGAATATACTTTATTGTACAATAAAAATTATGAAATAATATACAAGAACAGCTTAGAATTTGGTACAAATGGCGGTCTTATCGCTGACAGCGATCTCTTCCAGACAACCTTGGATGGAGAGAGAAATATGGCACAAAGCTTAGAGTAGGGTTTGCTGCACAATATTTTAAAAGTGTAACATATTCTGTATATTATTATAATTACACATATGGATTTAAATACACATGATTAAATACATAAAGCATAGTAAATATTATATACACATATAAGTATACATATATATAAGTATACACACATATATAAAATATATACATACATATTACATATATTAAAAGCAGTAATATTATATAATAATTCAATAAAATATAGCATAAAGATACGCATTATAATAACAACATAAATTATACTTTGAGATAGTAATCCTTGACAAGCCTATTAAAGGCGGACAGGGATTGGGCTTGCCTTACTTCCAGTGGAAGCATGTTCCATAATTGGACAGCTTGAACACTGAAAAAGTGATTATAAAACCTTGTTGTATTGAGCGGTGTCTCTAGTCTCATATTCACTGAAGACCTGAGGAATTTCTCAAATATATTCCGACAACGGTAATGAAGATAATGTACCTTTTATATTGGAAAATAGGCCAGCGCTCTTGAGATACGTGTCCAGAATTAATGCGTACCAAAGTCCTAATAGTAAGTGATAACCTGTTATTTTAGTTTTATTTTACGTCGAATTAATTTCCAACAAATTGAATTATTTTTCTATTGCTACTGGCATTTATTCACTCCTGTACTAGTGACACATGTTGGTACTAATAAAATATTCAAACTGAAACCTTGTGGGTATGTATGAATTATTGAAATCATTGTAAGTGTTTTTGTGGCTTTTTGTTAAAGCTTTCCAATTCTGTTCTACTTACAAGTAATTAAATTAATTGCTCTAAATTATGACTACTGTCTCCTGTCGCGTGATTTCACGGTATTGGACTTTAGAAAATTGTCTTAGTTTTTTAATACATTTAGGTATAATATAATTATTGTCATTATCATTTTACCAATGGTTATCGAAGATATTAGAATTAAAACGTATGTATGCAAAACATGTTTTATTTTATAACCGCAGTTTCAAAATAAATGTAATTATGTAATAATTACATTTATTAATATTAATGTAATAAATGTAATGTTCCAGGCTCCCTAAAGAGAGCAGCAGCGCATTCGTAGCACCTTTGGTGTTGCAAATGTCCATAGGCGATGGTAACCGCTGTCCATCAAGTGGGCCGTCTGCCTGTCTGCTGACCTCCTGCAATAAAAAAAATGCATTTTCAATTTCTAATAATTTTGCGCCAATTTTAAAATTGTTTAAAAAAACATTTTTCAATCATGTAGAATGTACATATTGTACGTTACTGGTCATAATAGAGTATTTTACAATAAATTTTTAAACACTAGAAGAGTACTTGGTGTTTAAATACATATTTATCATTTACTTTCAAAGTTACATCATAGCAATAATTTGAATCACTGTATAAAGAGCAATAAATAATCTATTTTACTCTAAATAAAAGTCCATCCAAGTACAAGTACTGCAAGAGGATTAATAAACCCAGAAATGGGTTTTTCGTTTTATAAACTCCTCCGCCAGACGAACATGATTCGTTTGACCTAACCGGTAGCCTTCTGACGGTCCAGAAGTATACTGCTGACCTGTTTTGATTTTGTACATACGTCGCTACTTTACCATCACACTACTCGCCGGCGAGTGAGCTCATCACACTTCCACGACACTTGGAAGTCGTCTACTGTGTGTGGCGCACGCTCCTTCATGCGATACGTTAGTAATCTGTGGAATGATCTCCCTTGCGGTGTTCCCGGAGCGCTACAGTTTTAAAGTCTCGACGAGGTACGCAGCGCATCGGCTATCTTAGTATTGTAGTTGTCCATGAGCGACTGTAACCATTTGCCTTCAAAAAGATCCATCTGCCAGTGTACCTACAAAAAAAACTCGTGCCTTGCACTTTTTTCTATGTTCTTACAAGTAGAATAGAGCCAGGAGAGCCTGATTCTCAACAAAGATTCTGCTGATATTCTAGAGCATGGATTAAGTTTAAATATCTCCCAATACTGTCTAAATTATGCAAGCAGCATATAGCCTGTGACCTTCAGACTCCAAAGTCCTGTAACTTTCATTGAATCTAAAATTAACCGTGAGTTCAAAACCACAATCAGCGTTAATTTAACTGAATCCGCTCTCAATCGATCCGATTAAAGTCAACGTTAATATAACGATTTATAAACCCACCATTATCCTGTCGATAAAATCCCCCCATTCACAGAATTTTTATTAAGTCACAGATATACGGTAACCGTTATTACAGTTTCGGGTGGATTCAGTCAATCGTTTTGGTCATTTTCGGGTCCCCTAAAATCGCTCGCTGTCCTTGCACATACTTTATTGTCGGGACTCTTATGGCTAGATTAGAGCTAATGTTTTTAGTAGTTCACTCTTTATCCACACTATGCGGCTGTTCACACTAACGCTTTCCGCATTGATTTTGCTATACCCTTTCCAAGCATTTATTTTGACAGCTCGATAACGGATAAATTAGTAATGTTTTAATGCGTTACCGACTCGATTTGTTTTAAAAATCGACTTCATTTACTAAATAAGTTTCAATCAATTATTTTCCTTTAAAATAGAAATCTTTTATTTTCAAATCGATAACTTTGGATTTATTTACGTAGTGTCGATAGTTTAACAGTCTGTGCGTTACATGACTCACAGAACATCACTTTTACGTCACCCATTACAATAAATTGCGACAATTATGTCGTTTGTTTCATGTGGGTGTTACTGGCAAGAAATATGTAACTTGATAAACGTGCAAACATAAAATAAACGCATGAAAATAGTATAAAAGGTTAAGTTAAAATATAAACTATATCATATCATCAAATGACATATCATATTAAGTTTATTTAAGCACGTTAAAAACGTTTCGAGTAATATTAAAAAAATGTCTAAAATTTGGGTGAAAGTTAGATTTTTGATTTCAATTTCGGCCATATTTAAACTTTATAGAAAAAGCTGAAAATTCTTCTTTCTTTCTTTCTAATCCGGACTCGCACATAGCCACCTGTTTTATAAACAAACGTACACTACTAGCCCTCTCTAATTGCCAACTTCCCCTGAGTAAAAATTAACTTGCCACCATTTTTATGAGTTGTTCCTGTCATATTTTTTCTGTGATCACGAATATCATAGCACATTAGCGACTTTAAATTTTTTAAACCTTCCTTAATGGCTTTAAAGGAAATGAAAGTAAGTAACTTCTTATGCAAATTTTTAAGGGGCGATACCACTAATGCTGAGAAATGGGTGATATTCTAACATATTTCCTATTTAGCTACTATAAAAAGAAAATCTTTCTTCACATCTACAAGTTTATTATTCTACGGATTAGCTTCGGTTGTTATAAAAATAGATTTGTAAAATTAAATGTATACGAATATAACAAATTTAAGTATAGGTAAGATAATTATGAAGGTGTAACAATAAACCGTTTGGTACAGTCGCGGTATAAAAGGGTTCGTCACCTTAAGCTCTGCTTTGGCTTTCACGACTACAAGAACAATATCGCCAATATCTATATATAAATACACGATTTGTTACGTTTATAAAATGTAAAACCTGAAAAAAGAAAATGCAATGTTGACAATGACAGATGAACAATGGCTTTAAATTTCAGAAACAAAGAGGACATCATCACTACGCTAATCATAAATATTAAAAGCAATAAAAAGGTTTTACATCTCTCAAAGCAATCTTAGGCAAGATAGAACATCGAAGAACTTTGGTCTAAGTAATTTTAAATTTTATTGACAAACAGTTAAACATAACTTTCTGTGTCTTAGTTTGAAAAGGTAATATGTGCTCGCAGAACGCTAAACGAATAAATTAGATAACTGGCGAACCTTTACATTGTAATTATATTTGCCAGTAGCGGTCTGCAATACAGTACTATGCGTTCCAGACAAATCGCGTTGAGCGAAATTCGGGTACAGCGGGGTAAGATAAATAACAAGCCCAATAAATAATTAAGGTGCTTTTATTGCAGAAATGAAACTATATCACTCACTGACTTACTCACTGTTACAGATTTTTATTTATTTATTTAATCCTTAGAATTACATGAGAAATAGTCATCTAATGTTTTTTGAGTGGCATTTTGCTTGCATTTTTGGTGTATTCTTGTATATTTAAATCTAATCTAGGGATAATTTAATCGAAGATTAAAGAAAAAGATTAAAACAAAATAAAATTGCATCACAATAATAAAACAAATATTGATAAATCATAATAATAAGTACAAAAATTACAGTAATACTCTATGATAATATCAATACTCGTATGAAAAAAATCATCGTCCTTGCTTATAATATTTAAATATGAACGTGAGTTTGTTGCCCATTTGCGACCTAATTAGTCAATTGATTATCATGAAGTCTTGCATACACTTTGTCAAAGGTACAGAAAAGATATAGGGTACCATTATCTACAAAAAAGTGTTTTTAACGACCAATAGAAAAGTAACTTTTAGACGGGCATTCTACAAACAGTTGTAATTGTAGCTATTATAATGAATATACAAAATCTACGCGGCTGCTATCTAAGTTGAATGGAGCGAAGCGAAGCGAATTGCCTATTTGATCCTTATAATTTGTTCATATTACAAAATTACTCTTTCGTAAGATAAATAAAACTTAACTATCTGCGCCTTAATTGTACTGTCAAGCAATAGCTAATTGTAAATCTAGTACTCAAGTAGTAGTTACCCTTGTCACGGCAGCCATCAACTCACGCGATGTTAATTAAAAAATATAGTCTGCCTTTGGTCATTGACCTTGCTGGGTCATTTCGCTGCAACCTTGTTGTGGTGGCTGTAATGGGGTCATAAGTCGTGTTTTGGGTATAACAATAATGAAATAATAATTTTTGACCTTTAACCTACATTCTAAAGAAGAGTTGTCTTTACTTTCTCGTTTTTGCTGTGGCGCTACTATCGGTCTTCATTTATTTTGAGAGTTAAAAATCAACAGACGACCCAACTAATAGAAATTGTTTACTGTCGCTTATGGACGCCTACAACAGTATGAGCGAAGGCGACGCTTTGTCTGCTTTAGAATGAGAGAGAGGTAGGCAATAGCCTTTCTATTGACAGATGATATGGATAGAAGGGACAGGATAGGGCAGGCATCGGCGAGACAAAGGGAGGAGAGTGCGTATGTAGACCCCCTTCCGTAAAAGACTACGCACAAAGTCTCCTCACTCCATGATTTTAACACAGGGAGCCGCGTAGATGAGTGGGGGGATCCCGTAGACTTCCCTCCCTGTTGTTGAAGGGGATGTTCTCCCCCGCAGGACACACTGGGTTCGTTGACAAACATTGGGTTATCATAGATGCAATACCTATTGGTCTAGTGCCATAAAAGGGTGTAAGCTAGGTTTAGTGGGTAGTTTGACGGCCGATTATCCCCATATCCTCCGCTCGGAGGTAATTGGGGCATACGGCCGATCAAGGGTCCCGCACGTCCCTCGGCGACCCTTCCCTTCTGGCCCGTGGACGATGTCAGGCCGTGTGACGCCAAAGAAAAGACATCTCCCCTGGGTCATCAAAAAAAATGGCAATCAAATGGAGAGAAGGGGAAGCAGGCTTTCGAAAACACGTTGTACGCAACAAGCTTACTGTTTCACGCCTATATTCTGTGAAAGTATGGTATCTCATCAATTAAGCCTGCACCGAGAGGTCCAACCAAAATAATGATTTCAGCATGACTCTACCACGTCTAAGGCTGCGGTTGAAAGTGAGACGCTTAGCGGCAAGAGGTAAGTTAGTTGATCGACCTGAACCAAAGTGCTAATTTGATTAAACCTTGCTCATATTTATGAATATTGTATTGTTGATAAAACTACCCTCGAATTCCCAAAATATTAAATATCAACCCTGTCTCTAATGACACTTGTAAATGACTACTCACCGTCATAACGCAAAGAGCTAGTAATTTAGTTGCTATTACTTTATGTCATTATAAACCACTGACTAACATGGATGGGAGACGAGGCATTTTCAAAGGTGTCTTTGCATCTTTTGCTACCATCTTGTCTAGTCATTTGAGCGTAGACAGTTTATACTCCCTTTTCATTATTCGTCTCTCAGGTGCTTTGAATTCAATGTTTTAGACTGTTTTGTAGGCACTTATAATGTGGCTCTGTTTTTAACCGACTTCAAAAAAGGAGGAGGTTCTCAATTCATCGGAATCTTTTTTTTATGTATGTTCATCGATTACTCTGAGTTTTATGATCCGATTTACGTGATTCTTTTTTTGTTCGACGCGGAATAGCTGCCATTTGGTCCCCTAAAAATTTAACATAGTTTGGCCAACTTTTTTATTCCCGTTTCTTGGGACCCATATTTTTTAAGGCGCGCGGCACCTTTCGTAAGCGTCGTACCCATAGCTAGACACTAAAAAGTAACAAATAATAAAAAAAACTTCGTTTAAAAAAACCGTTATTAATAATAGCATAGCACCGACTTTAAGATGTTTTAGATAATATATATTAAAAATAAGATATTACAATTAATAATAGCTTTAGAACTAAGTTATTTTATAATTTTTAGTTTTTGAAGACGGTTTTTTCAAACGAAGTTTTTCAGTACGTGCTATTTACGTGTTTAGTAAGTATAACGTCATAGTTTGTCTAGAAATTTTATTTTCGTAATGACAATCGAATGATTCTAACTATTTTTGATTCTGAAATATAATTTTGCGAATCTGACAAGTAGGAAATATTCGTCTGGTACAACACAGATGATGACATTTTAAGGCTTTTTTAATCATTTTCGTAACTCTATTAGTGGTAACCGTCCACTGAATTTCTTTTTTTTTACTAGACACAGGTATCTATTACGCTAATATTTTATATAGATAAAACTCAAAATTGATAGTATTTTGTAATTATAATATCGTTGCATTAAAAATCTGACTAGCAAGTATGGTGGTAACATTTTATCGAATAAAATATGTGATGGCGCATCCCCTATTCGTATTATTACTCTATGCTACCAACGTTATCTACGCATGCCCAGTGATGATAATTTAAAGTAATTGTTTTAATAAATAGTTACACTATTATATTATGCGTTGAGATCGTAATGTACTAATGCGTTGCCGTGAACCGAAATAGCCTATCATTAAAGCTAATGTTGATAATAGATTTTTATTGGGCAATATATCGCGTATCTTCAGTGTCAAAATTAATAGCCATTAAAGGGTATAATTGAATGAGTATTTCTTGATTCAGGTCCAAAGAAAGTATTATTTTAAAGAGTACATACGTGTAAATTGAATCATAACATTTTTGTAGAAAATAGTTTTCTGTAGCTTGAGTTATTCAGAATATTTATTACATACACTATTGTATATTTGGGTATAGAATCACCTTATACTGTTATATTATTGTGCTGATATAAAAGTGAGAGAAGTCGAACGTAAAGACGAATGATTCTTTATTCTCACATCGACTTAGATCGATTCTGTTGATATTAAAAATAATCTTCTTCATGTAAGTTTTATTGAAGAGTGATTTTGTGAAGACAGGTAACTAAGGTTGCTAAGATACTAGAAGAAATATTTAAATAAAAAAGAACAAATATTACAAACGAGTATTTACAACAGATTCATATGTCGTACTTACAATTTAGGAAGCTAATTATTGTGCAAAAACCTATAATTCATTGTGTAATAGTTTAAATATTCTAAGCTACTACTAATTCTATGCTATATTCTAAGCTAACTTTGAATGATGTTAGAGATAAATTTGGATTTATCTATTTATCAAAAAACGTCCTATATTATCACAGACATAAGCGAAGTCGGTCTTATATGACGTGACTATTTTATATTCGTAAATGAAGAGTGAAACCTCCAAAAATATATTCAATTAGTTAGATTGGCATTCTTTTGCAGCAAAAGCATGCTCACTATAAATGTGATTTATAAACAAGCATTTTCTTTTATACTCTGATAATAGCTTTGCCGACCTGTGTTCGACTATATTATACTTTTCAGTTTTTAAATATAATACTAAGAAAGTATAAAACAAATAGAAACAAGAAAAACATTCAAAACGAATTCAAAAATCCTATACAAGTAAGTATGTTCTTATGATACTTTTCGCTTATTCTCCTCAAAGTAGACAATACACGAAACATACATAGAAGTACATTCAATCTAACTAATGTAAAACTCTTGAGTGTGACAATTGCGAACTTTTTTCGTGAGGTGCATTATAATGAAAATTTAAATGAATTTTACCTACAGTTGAAAATTATTTCCACTAGCGGATTCACGAGTTTCCCAGTAGGAAGGTGATAATTGCCACGATGGCCACAAAGCCCGGCTTAGTGACAAACGAGTTTTGAAGCATTTAATTCTTATTACAATTCTGGCTTTCGAGTTTTTAACACGGCTTTCGAAAAAGAATTGGAACTGTGACTTCTATATAACACAAAAATTATGTATAAGAAAATGTTGTTTATATCGAGCCTTTACCGCCATTTTACCGTAAGCGACATTTGGACCTAATTATATTTTTTGTTGAAAAGGGTTTAAGGCTATGTTTTGTTTTAAGGCCTTAAGTTTTAGTTAGTTTAGACCCTTCTGGATCAAAACTAAAACTTTTAGAACAAAACACTAGTTTAAAATATATTTAAACAAAAACTATACTTAAGTGCAATGTCGTTTACAATTAGATGGTGGTAAGGCTCGATTGTTACAATTACCACGTGCTGATAACGGTAAGGAAAACATCGTGATACAATCTACACATCGAGATAACCGATGCGTCAAACCTGCCAAGCCGCCTTGGACAACCGTGACGTGTGTACTGTCCGTTCCCCCTATAATAGGAGGCCCGAGCCCAGCAGTGGGACATTTATGGGCTGTTATTATATTATTATATAAGGGCTCGATACATTGCACACCTGTACACGAGTGATATCTTTGAAATGCTGTCAACAGTAGTTGCAATAAACGAAATCATTTTCCATATATACGTTCTTAATATATCCAAAAATGAAATGAAAAGTTTTATTATTAATTTGTCTGAAAACTTTCTTCGAATGGACTCCAATGCCTTAAAGATTTACAATGAAATTTGGGGATTCAATCAGCATTTTAATATTAATCATTTGTGTATCTTTCATTATCATAACCTGAATTTGAGAAATGTGAGGTAAAAAAATTAAAAAAAAACCTGATGACAAAACTTATAATAGTGAAAATAAGTTTGAACACTAACCGTTAAATATTGGTTTAGATATAATTGCGATTAAAATTTATTAATCATTAAGTATAATTTTTCATCTTGATCATGATAATGATTGTCATACAATATATTTTATATTGTATATGATTAGTAAGTTATAATTATTATATATTGTTTCAATGTTCAATTTAATTCTGTTTCTTATTTAAACCCCTACGTTTATATGTATGTATTTAAATTGTTTGACGCCTTGTATTGTCTTTAATGTGTCAAATCAGTTGTGTATTACCCTCAAGAGCTAAAATAAATACACCTTTAGTTTTGAATATTTCTGAAGTTCGTACATATGACCCGCTGTAATTTTTTTCATTTTTTCAACTGGAAATACCTAATTCATTATAACATAAAATCCGAATGAAAATTCACCTTTGTAGTGATAGAATACAGAGTATAGGGCCCGTCCGGGATTATTACCCCTACGTTTAAGTCACGTGTTGGCATTTTCCCCAATCTCCCCTGCTACTCATAAAAATAATAAAGCGTCATAAAAATGCGTTGTGATAAAAAAAATACACGCGGAACGAAATATTTATTACGTGGCATGACCTATATTTTTAATTTAGTGCTTGAATATTCAAATTTGTAGGTCATCAAAATATTGTAACCAAGTGTTCACGGTAAATTGCTATTTTCGAAATCATAAGAGCTGAAATATAGAAAAAAGCAACGAAGGTAAATTTTCTAAATACTTTAAACATCAAAATGTTTTTAGGTCAATTTAAATAATATATCGTACTGTACACCAACTTTTTTTTTTCTTTAAGTTAAGTTACCTATAAGAGCTTGATAACCGATAAGGTCGTCGATTGCTTTTTCCATGACAGTAAGTATTGTAATTATTTTGCATTTTTGTAATTAATTATTTTGGTCAGCAATAAAGTGTTACTTATCGATTAGCAATTAAAACCGTTATAACTAATTAATTAATCTGAGCATAAGCACAGGTATATTTCCTGAAGCTCTAAAGACTTCAATAGTCAAACCAGTCCACAAAAAGCTTAATAAAGAAGTCATGGTAAACTACAGACCCATATCTCTTATTCCTGTAATATCAAAAGTATTTGAAAAATATATCTATAGGCGACTCTCTGATTATTTTGAAGCAAAGAATTTATTAGGTAGAGAACAAAAAGGATTTCGTGAACATAAAACTATCAACATGGCCATATATGACTTTCTATATAATGTAATTACTAAAGTAGATAAAACAATCCCCGTATGCTCTATATTTTGTGATATGACCCAAGCTTTCGATTATGTCTGTCACAAAATACTTTTAACAAAGCTTGAATGTTACGGGGTTAGAGCGAATACATTAAATTTAATTCAGTCGTATTTGGAAAAAAGAAAACAATACACAATTATTACAAATATAAATAATAAGACTAAAACTGAAATGAACTTCATGTCTAATAAGCGCATAGTAAAATATGGTGTTCCACAAGGCAGTGTATTAGGACCACTGCTCTTCATAATATACATAAATGACTTACCATATGCTACTGTACAACCCATGTCTCTGTTCGCAGACGATAGTGCTGTAACTATATCATATGAAAAAGCTGACACATACGTAATTAACATTAATGATACATTAAATTCAGTAATCTCTTGGCTGGACAATAACAATTTACGAATTAATCTCAATAAAACTAAATTAATACATTACAGACAACGTGACTATACTGCTAATTTATCTAATAAACTTGACATCAAATATAATAATAATAAAATTGAAGAAGTTAATAGTATGAAATTTCTTGGACTTGTTATTGACAAAAAACTTAACTGGAAAGATCAAATATGTGTTCTATGTAAAAAACTTAATAGTATGATATATATACTGTACAAAATTTCATCAATTGTAAATGTTGACGCTCTCCTTGCTGCATACCATGGTCTCATATCGTCTAATATTAGATATGGTATAATATTCTGGGGAAATTCCACTGAAGCTGGTACAGTTTTTAAACATCAAAAGCGTTGCTTAAGAACTATGTTCAAACTCAAACAGACAGATAGTTGCGAACCTTATTTTAAAAAATATAAAATTTTGACTGTACCCTGTCTATATATATTTGAAATATCAATATTTGTCAAAACAAATCCACACCTATTTAGTCAGCGTTCGGAGGTCTTTCCTCGTAACAGACGCGATGAATTTAAAGTTTGCACCATCAACTCAATTACGACATTAATGCGCAAAAGTGTCTATTGCATGGGGCCCTTTGTTTACAATAAGCTCCCGAAGTCGCTTAGAGAACTGCCACTTACAATATTAAAAAAAAAAAAATTGTTACTGACCACTAAATGTTATTATAACATAAATACGTTTATGGAGGATAAATCATTATGAAGTGACATAAATATATTTGACATCCTGTAATATTAGACATTTTATTATTTAGATTATTATTATATTGTTTACCAGATAATTATTATTAATGTTTAATTTTAATTGTATTCATTCATTCATTTTTTGTACATAATTTAATATTGTAATAATTGATATATAAAATCCTGTTTAATATTGTAATATTAATTTTGCACGCCCAATGATGGGCCGAATGCATTGATACCATAAAATCTGTAACAACTTTGTACATGCATTACGCAATAAATATATATTCTATTCTATTCTATTCTATTCTATTCTAAGTTTGAATTGTGTGCACTAATCGCGAAAACTTAAGAAAATAACTGTGTTATTTATTTATTTTTATTTTAAAATTTAGACGAGGTTCAAATATAAATTTTTACAAAATATTAATTGTAATTATTTTATGGTTACTATTTTTCTAAAGGTAATTTACATAAACAAATTATTATCGGTGAACATACCTATCTATAAATAATAATTTATTAATATAAGTAAAGTTGTGTAACGATCGAAGTTTCAATAATGGATGACTACTTGATATTAATAAATTCATATTATACTTGCGAGTTCTTATAAAACCTAACATACAGAAGTCTTTCTCAAAATACTTTGATATTATTGTGATGTATTCTACTTCTTATGTTCCTACAGTACGAGCAGCCCTGTTACCTGGCCACCTCTTTAATATCGAACAATTTTTAAACTGAGACATAAAAATGTATGTAATGGATAACATAAAATGTGGGTAAAATATACGTTTTAACAGATTCGTGTACGAACAAGGTAGCTTAGTCGCGCACCGTTGCGAACTCGTGTGGTGGGCGGATGCCGCGACATAAATAATTACACGCCACGTGAGCACAGAGGCACCGGCACGAGTTATTAGTCCCACAACACTCCTGTCTTTGTTATTTGTGTTACAGGTGTAACAGGCGCCTTTGTCGATTTTGTTTCAAACGAATTATTCTTTCAATATCATCATTTGAAAAAATATGTATAACTTTATTAGAATGCTCGCAAAAAATCTTTTTAATGATTTTTGCATTTACCAGTTTCCATGAGCGCAATCCACGAAAAGTGACTTGTGATT
Organism: Dendrolimus punctatus; assembly: GCA_012273795.1. Taxonomy (NCBI): domain Eukaryota; kingdom Metazoa; phylum Arthropoda; class Insecta; order Lepidoptera; family Lasiocampidae; genus Dendrolimus; species Dendrolimus punctatus. Next base: position 15,845,084 of record CM022540.1, on the reverse strand, counting down.
TATAGTGTTGCGATGGTAATATGTCAAGGACATAACAAACATCAAAGATAAAGTTACAAGAATCACTTTTCATTAGAAAATTACTCCTTGCGTAGACATGTTGACAGCATCCAATTTAATAAATACGGATAGATTAGCCGGTGCTCTGCACTCTAACATCGCCAATATGCATGTCACTGTCAATAGAGGTATAGTGGTGTCTGCTGTTGAAACAATAGGACTGGGGTGGGGTGCTGATGCCTCTACAAAGATCTTTGAAGACGATATAATCGAATCTTCAGGTTATTCTAGGATTGGTTCCTACCTCGGACAACGGATCAACCTTACCCTTTGATGTCCCAGGCTCAGTATTATGGGGTTATGGGGGGGGGGGGTATTCCGAGGCTCATGCCCGGGCAACAAATTCAAACTTCGCAGACAAATACACGACTCATTATTAACGCAACTTGGACCACTGAGACGTCAAGTACTTTAAGCAAATAAATTGATTTTGGGCGGGAAGCATAGGTATAGGTTAAAAACCACAGACACACGCGTGACCATCAGTAGGCGTCTGATGGTTATAATGGTGACGATCATTAAGGTAAGATAAGCGAGCGGGGGCGACATATTTCAGTTTTTGCCCCGCCTTGCAAAAAAAACAAGATCTGAGACTATTTATAGGTAAATACAATATAAGTTTCTTCATTGTACTAGTTTATAATTTGTATACCTATAATTTGATGTATTATAGATAAATGTAAAAAAGGAAAATTAAGTACCTTGCGTTACACGTATATCCCCTAATTAAGCAAGTTACGCTTGCCGATTCCGACGCCCTAACTATATATAGTAAATAACAGAGAAAATTGCTTCCGAAATTTACCATACCAGGACTCGAAACCGGAGCCTCTGCGTTGCGGTGAGGTAAGCCGGCAAAGACTTAGCCCGCCTACCCAACCTTTGAAGATGGTATCTATACATAGGAAAAACTAAATCTTAGTATCAAAATCAAATAAATATAATAATTTACGTGTCAATTTTCTGAGAAGTTCAAATTATTTTACACTACAAGAAGCTTAAGTTTGAATTTTCATTTTAATTACGCACGTCTGTGAGCAATGAAAATATTGTATAATTTCCATTTATTCTTTGTATATATTTTACTTTTTATTAATAAAAAAAACACAAGGTGCTACTCTGACCCACGTTACCAACTTGACAGACTAAAGCAAGAAGCAGGTGTGCTCGGCTTTAATTATAAAATAATTTCTCCTGACCCGGAATTATTTTTTGGGTAACCTATTTTTCCTGACGTGTATGTGTTTGTTTGGCTATACCCGTCGTATAAATTTTAAATAGCTTTTTCTTTTTTTATTATTCTAAAATATTAAAAGGTTTATTTGTTTGAAATCAATATGATAAAGCTTCTATTGTTTGTTCTACAACAAAGTGGTTCTAATGAATGGGGCATATTTTTTTAAATTGCTTTTAGTGCGTACGACAGGATTAATGTCCTGTTAAAATTACTTTTAGAACTGGATATATTTGTGAATTACCTATACCCGTGTCTTCGTTCTTGCAGGACTTGGACTTCATATATTTCTAATAATGTAGAAATGAAACACACAAATTATAAAAAAATGTTTTTTTTTGAGACGAGAATTCGCACATGCTTTCTGTCTAGCGCAATTTTCTGTCAACTACAGGTCTAAAGTTCACGCTGGTCAGCCAGCGTCCTCTACATCACTCTCCCGATATTTGGGGCAACCAAATATTTGGTGTCATGTTTGTTTATCTAGATAGACCTACTTGACGCCGGCAACGTGGCTGATCTTGCAAGAGTCCATAGGCGACGGGAACCACGTTCCATCAAGTGAGCCAACTGCCTGTTTGCCTATGGGCAATAAAAGAAGACTTGACTCCACGATCCTCTGTCACACTGTATAAAAACACATTGTGTTCTTAAAAAGCTAGACTCAGTTAAATTATAGGTTTTAAAATTTAAATACGTTGAATTTTTTGTTCGCAGTTCGAAAATTCTTATTTAACTTAATAACTGAATTCTTCTGAATCTTTAATCTCATTTATACGTTTTAAAAACTAATATTAATTCTAAAAACTACCAAAGATAAGTCGGAAGTCATGGCAATGTGTATACCGTAAATAAAGTGAAACATGTGTGACTACAACTGTTTCTCTCCTTACTACCAAACAGCAACAAGGCAACAACGAGAAACACAGTAATCAGTGCTTTAGTTGTAGCAATTTAGTTTATTCTATCTAATATGCTCTTTGTGAATTATGTGCCTCGATACTCACATTGGAGTTTATAATTCAGTATGCTGTAGATATTATTCATAGTTGCTGTATGTTCGCAAGTTAAATCTGTGATATTGACTGACTGACTGACTGTTTGATGGACTTGTTATTTTTTTATTTTACAGGGGTCTTATAATATACTTTATATAATATATATTAATTTTGTATAAAAATATCTAGACTTTAATATTTTTTTAAATATACATGCTGAATTCTTCAGCCTCAAGTGAGCCTTTGGGGCCAATTCCTACATGAAATAGCGAAAAACACTTAAAGGAAGGAGTCTTGATCCGATTTTAACGAAAACTTAAGTGATATGATTTTTGGAAAATCAATTACCCTTGCTAGGAATCTAACCGCCGGCTTTTTTTTAAATCGTCGGGATCTACCAACCCTGGTCTAGAATATGCCGCCATAACAACCTTGAGTTGTGTTCCGGCACTAGTGGCCAGGTTCCAGTTTCACTTTAGAGAGCGCAGTACATTGGTAGTACCTTTGGTATGACAAATGTCTTAAGGCGATGGTAACCTCTTTCCATCAAGTGCATGCTAACATATCTGCTTAACCACCAGTAGCCACACTCTACATTAGTATAAGTTTAGTATTCAAATGAGAAAAAAATTATATTATAATTTATTCTTAAGGTACACACAACACAACATAAAAATCACAAAACTTATGTCACACACATTAACAAAAATAAACAATACGCGTGTGTGAACTATAAAAACTTTCATAGTAATTAAGTTGTAAAAAGGGTACGAAACTCGAGTTCGGAGATTTGCTAATGAAAAAAACAAACATATCTGCTTTATTACAAACATATTTACTTTACATTGACAAACTTTCGCTCATAACTTTAATTTTCATAATACACGTATTAAACTATTTTATCTGACTTTTCAATATCTCATTTTATGTAGTCTTGTCTACCACGACTTCAGTACATTACTATATACTGTTTGTGATTCTGCTATATTCATTCTCTCGTGCCCACCTTAACATGTCTACCTTGTTATCCCCTTTTTATGATGTGTATTACTTGATACGTAGCGTCTATTGATACGTGTTTAACAAAAACGTGAATTGAATTGATTACACTAACTACCCTATGCGTATTATGCTCAAAAATTAAAAATCATATTATAATTTTCATACACTAAATAAAACTTTATGACGAAATTTGTGCAACAATGTTCCCGAGCGTTACTTTTGGTATGTTCAAATAAGCTCATCCGCGTACCATAATGATTATATTCCGCACGGGGGTTGTAAAATAAAGTTATGGTGGCCCACTCAGCTATACGCTTTTATACTCGCGATATAATGCTGAGATAACAGATAAATGATGCAAGAGCACTTGATAAGGACCTAGTATTATATGAGGACGCTCTCGTAACATATTTTTACAACTCTGCATAAAGTTTTCTAGTTTTGCGATGACGTGCTTGCTTATTTATAATTAGAGGTATAGATTTCCTAACTACTTTTATTAAACATTAATTTTTCATTAAACTTTGTAAATAATATAATATCAGCCATAAATGTCCACTGCCTCCTTATAAACGTCAGTATATTGACGCTTTCTAGTTTACAGTTTATCTATGTCAGTTGCATCACGATGTTTCCTGTTTACACGTGATAATTTACTAATATTACATTAGATCAAAAACTGATGCATGGTACGTCAGGTCAATTGTACGCTAGCATTACCCTAAACTGTTTTGTATCTGGATAAAATAAATGTAAGGCCTAGCACGCATCATGTCTGTAGCAATGTACATAATGTAAATCCGATTCGGAATTAATTCTATGGTGCGCGTCGGCACGTGCACCATAGAATTAATTCCGAATCGGCGGCATAGAGGCGGCCCTCTATGAAGTTCCACAACTTACAACAGGTTTTGTCTAAAACCGTGGCTTACGCGGCGCTATTTCCAATGACTAATAAATTTATGGTTGAGTTAATAATTATTACATACATTTTTTAATTTCAAAATTATACATACATTATACTAATTCTAATAACTGTGCTACTTCATTCAGTTGAGCTTAAAAAATAAGTACCTATTAATTCCATTACTCTGATATTTATTAAGAATGTGTATCACCCTGGTCGAGTCGGCTCTAAAGTTAAAATAAAGATACTGACTCCAGCGTGGCTGTACCACATCTATTAAAGCGGGTAGCGTTTTACCAGTCCTTTGTGAGAATCCTGTAATAGCAGTACAAATATCGGAATTCCTGTTCTCTCAGCTATTAGACTTAACATTATGTAAAGAAAGATTATAAAGCAAGCCATTACCGACCAACTGTTGTCAATAAATCAGCGGAGCATTAAGACAGGAGCCCGTTATCATCGTGCGGTGAATTTTATCGGCCGTAAAGCAATATTACGTCTGCTAAGTACTTCCGCGGTTTCGTTGGTGCCGTGTGTCATAATTTTGGCATATAGACGAACGATTTGGGGGAACATGTGAAAACGCAAGTGGGGAGGGGTTCGTTTTATCATTTCATTTACTGGGAAAATGTTTTGACAAGAAATTTAAATAATAAAGCCGGGGTCTCCTGATTGGGTTTTGGAAAGGGTATAGATGGGTTTTTAAGAGAAATTGCCCCCGCAGTACTCTCTACTTTCACTGTGAGGCTCGTATTGTTACTAAATATAAATAAATAATTCACACAATTTTTTATCTTATGTATTAATTCTATTTTTCCGTTTTTTTTAATAGTAAAATTGGAAATTAATACATTTTGTTTTTTGAACAATACTTGAGAACAAAAGCATGTTTTTTTTTGTTGTGATTCCCTAATGAAAAGACAAAAAAGATTTAAAAAGATCTTTTTATTACAAGTTTATGAAAAACGTCTATCACTATATCTTTCAAAATATACGCTTTACAATCGTTTTTACTCATATTTCTTTAAATTTATTTGAAGTAGTGGAATAATATACCATATACGAAAAACTTTTTTCATTACCTTACGTTTAAACAACGTTATGCTTTTAACTCAACACACCTCGCTGAAAATACGTTAAAATCATAACTGTCTATACTTTTCTATAAAAAATAGTACACACAGTATAAATTTGAATATATCATTTTTCTGTATGATTAAAAATACTTTTTGGTGTTAATATATTATATTGGGGTACAGGATTTTGACGATAGAAAAAGTTTAAGTAAATTAGCTAGTAATATTTGCTATTCTGATGGCTAATGGAATGATTGTGATTATAATATGTCTGTCTGGTTAATAGTCATGTATCCACTGAAGTATTTCACGTTTAACAGTACTAATTCGATTATTTAATATTGAGTTTTCTTAACGCACTGCGTCACGATCGGCATCCTTTAGCCGGCTTCATGAGACTTAGAGACTCCGTCTTTGTAATAATGGATGACCGTAATTTAATAAATGAGGCTACTTATACAATACTACGTTACGTATCGAAATGATTATTAAATAAGTGCTTTCAAACAAATTACAGCGGTTATTACGGCAATAATCGATACAGCCCAGTCTGTTAATTAATTAATCAACTAATTACTCTCAAGACTGTGCGAGTAATTAATGAGTTTTGATGTATACTCGGAAAATATTTTGCGACTTTTCGATGCGAGCAAGAAATAAAATATGAAGGCTGGGTCATTAGGCAGGAGTGTATGTATACTTAATGTGCCGTAACGTACGGGAGTAAATGTAATAAAGTTCTATTCTTTTGATGTAATAAAAATATGAATATTAACATTTTGTTTATGAAATTAAACGTACTACGAGTCCACGTCTGGGTAAAGGTTCCCATATTTCATCAAAAAATAAACCAAGTGCGTGGTAGTTCGAGCTATGAAGGGATGCATAGAGACGACGAAGGTCAACTTTATTATTTTGTCATTTTGGTAGGACCACTCATTGAACAATTATATATATATTCTATTTTTATTTTTTTAGACCGAGCAGCGGGTTCAGGGCACCGCTCATACTTCCAAGCTTCTACTTTCTTCAATATTCTCAAAATTCCAACTCGACCTGTTGCCATCAACCGAATGTGCCACAAAAACTCCTCAGTCTACCCAAGTAGATATTACTCAAAGTATAGACTATGACTATATGGCGATGACCCCACTCTAGACATGCTCTGCTCTCATTGGTCGTTTATTAAATTACAACATTCATAACTTTTATTAGGTTAGAACGATCTTTAAGTTATAGAAACATTTAACAAATCTAATTAAATTAAATTAAGAATTTTAGAAGTAATTAAAATGTTAACAAATTATATTGTGCGTTATACATCCAGTCAATAATACATCCAATTATAACTATATATATATATATATATATATATATATATATATATATATATATATATATATGTCGCAGAACGGCCTCATTCTCACGACATCATCTTTAGTTATTGCAGGTTTAGTGGGCGTCATCAGGATAAAATGCGAGCATAAAACACAATAGCCACGATTTATACACTACACTACAATATATAATTTAGATTTGATCAACATTATGACATAGTTTAGACCGAGCAGCGGGTTCAGGGCACCCGCTCATTCTTCCAACTACAATACTTTCTTTAACAATACTCTAAGGTCCAACTCGACCTGCTGCCATCAACCCAATGTGCCACAAAAACTCCTCCGTCTACCGAAGTAGATACTACCAAAGTACATGCAGTCAACAATACGTCCAATTAAAGCTTCCCTCCGACCACATATATATATATATATATAATATATATATATATATATATATATATATATATATATATATATATATATATATATATATATATATATGTATATATTATGTATATATATGTATATATGTGTGTATGTGTGTGTGTGTGTGTGTGGGATAGTATACAATAAAGTAAAAAAATACTACAATGTTCTCCAACCACCGAAAAGTGTCACGGTAAATTTTTTTTAAAAAACGTAACGCTTTTGAATTACACTTGTGTTAGTATTTTCTTATGTTTTAAAACTCATAATAAAACTACGTTACATCGGTTTTAAACGCGGCATTTTCCGGCCAAGCAGGAGTGTCAAGTGCTTGACGTCTTTCTTGGTTTTCCCTGATCGCGCCTACTATAAAATACCTCGCTTAAAACCGTTAAAAGTAGTTTTATTACGCTTGCCTTATTTCACTCCTCATAAATTTTCCATACCGGGAGCCTCATATGAAAATTGATTCAGTAACCCCCGTGAGGTTTGCATTGATTGAATAAACCCCAATAAAGAAGAAGTGATGTGTATAAACTATAAATACAACATGAGGCTTAGAGCGAAACTTAGGTTTATCGAATTATATACGAGAACGTCTACCAATAATTTAAGCAGGGATATCCTTATATAACTCTGTTGCGGTCAGGCGGATAAAGAGCCTGTACATACATACATATGATTTATATGGTAGTGAATAGGGATGTGTAGAGTTGTGGTATAAAAAAATGTTCATAAAATGAAATGGGCCTAACTATATTAAATTTTTAGGGGACCAAATGGCAGCTAGTCCGCATCGAACAAAAAAGAATCACGTAAATTGGATCATAAATCTCAGAGTAATCGGTATACAGACATAAAAAAAATACCGATCAAGTTGAGAACCTCCTCCTTTTGGAAATCGGTTAAAAAGGCTCGCCAGTTTTCTAATTGATTCATTTAACGTTTCCCAAGCACATGTTTCCGTTTCAAACTAAGTCACAGAATAGACTGTTCCACAGAAAATTATGTTTAACTGTTTGACAATAAAATTTAAAATTACTTACGAGTAGATCAAAATTGTTTGATTTTCTATCTTGTCTACGAAGATTGTTTAGAGACGTAAAACCTTATTGTTCTTTAAAATATTAATAAGCGTAGTGATTCTACCCTCTTTGTTTCTGATGTTTAAAACCGTTGTTAATCTCGGTGTCTGTCAGTGTCAACGTTTGAATTTTCTTTTCAATGTTGTAATAAACGTAGCAAAACGTATGTTTATATGAATACATACAAACATACACAACTTCACGCCAGGTCTCTTGCGGGGTAGGCACGAACAACAGAACCCCATACAGGCTTATTCTTACACATCTCATTTGCTTCTTTGACATTCATAGCCTTGTCATGCACGCTCGTCTGTTCTTAAGGCTCCTGACATCACCATCTGCTAATACACGATCAATTTGATCATGGAAGGTGTGTCGTGGCCTTCCGCGACTTCTGCATCCATCCACTTTTGCATTGTATATCTGTTTAGTTATTCTTTCATCATCATTATATGAATATTTATTCCTATAGGTATCTTATGCTAATTTAATAAGACGGATCAAACGAATTGTATCAATTTGTACCATTTCTACCTCACATCATATTTCTAAGGACTATACGATATACTTATGTATAGTGCATTACATTCGATTTTCGGTTTCTATTGTTGCATAATTCAGGCGTGAAAATGTCACAATCAAAGAAACTCACATTCGCATGTATAATATTAAGTTAGTTTAGGTTAGTTAGGTAGTTAGTAAAATTAGTAAACATGTAATGGATACCGAACTACATTTCGAACTGAGTAAGTCAGCCGAAATAAGTTATTCGTTTAGCGCTCTGATATTCGAGACGAACGTTTTACAACAAATTAGGGCTTAACCACATGTTTTGTATACGTCTCTCGCGAATAGCGTAAATATTCGCTTCGCATATCTTCACCTTAATTCTGAGTTAAATTTGTGGCAACCCCTCACGGATTAGCTCCAAGATGCGGTACGTAAGAGATAATGTGTTATTTCGTTTTATCAGTCACATAAGATTATTCCTCTCTCACCATTTCAGTTTATAAGAAAGATTGTTACTAATTTAATTATTGTTAGTGTGATAGTAAATAAATGCGAAATTTCTGGAAAGACATCAATTATTGGTAAATAATAATTAGAAGTAACAAGTTATTGGTTTATGCAGCACTGCAGTGTATCTGGACTTTCGTTCCCACTGCCTTGAACCGCTTCGATCTTGCCCACAACGTTTCTTTTGTGCACCGTGGGGATTTGGAATGAGCTCCATGCCGTGGTTTTCCCATAAGGTTGTTATAATATTTCTTCGTAAAGACCTATCTAATGTTGCAAACGTCCGTAGGCCATGGTACCTTTTCTATCAGATGGGCTGTCTGCCCGTCTACTGTACTCCAGCTATAAAAAGCTAACAATCAACAACTTGTCGGAAATGATAAGCTAATTCCAATTCCAAAAACCGCTACCTTTGTCAATTTACCTTTTTCGCTGTTGATCTCGATGTTGAATATTTTTGAGTAGTATTTATGCATTACTTAGCCACCTCACCGTTAAGAGGCATTTATAAGTAATATCTTTAATGATCACTTTCTATGAAGTTGCTTCAAATTTATGAGGCAATTTATTTGCAAGATTAATACATAATCGTAATAAGTTCCATACTTCTAGCTTAAGTAGTTCCTGAAATAATCTGCTCTGACACTTAAACCGAGGGATAGGCACTGAACTGTGAAAATAAAGGATCCACTCTTAACATTTACGTAACCTAAATCACTGATATAATTTATAGTTTTCTGTTATTGCTGAATAGAACGAAATATCTATTTATAATATTCAAAAATGTATGTAGGTACGTATATTTGCATGACATTTTCAGTCAGAATTTACTTTCAAAATAAAACCAAAGCACTTATGCTATAGAAATATTTTACCGCGTACATTTTATATAAAATCTACCAATTTATTTTTGAAAATTCAAAATTCTGTTGTATTAAGTGTATATTTGATTTCCATTACCAGATACGAAATTTTTGACCATTTTTAGGGTTCCGTAACCATCTGTGCAAAAACTATTGATTATAAAATACTCATATCTGTATAATTCATAATAAATATAATAAGACCTATAGTCTTCAGTAATACAATATAAGCTAATATATTTAAAAAAGATGTTATTAAATTCCCGCGAGGCTCGCAGCAAAATGTTCTCATCAAAATCTGTCCAAGGTTTTAAGCTTAAAAATTATACAGATGAATTTTTAAGTGAGCCTCTTTAGTTAACTCTGAAACTATAAGAAATAGCGAAAAATCGTTAAAGAAGTCGTTCGTAAATCGTTAAAGGAGGAGCGGCATCATTAGATTTTTTATGAATCAAAATAAGCGTGCGTGACGACTGTCAATTGCGGAAGAGGCCCAGTTCCGAACCTAATAAATTTAATATTTTGTAATTTCTCTTTTTCTGCTATTTTTTCCAATTATATTCGTAGTTATTCTGCTGTTAGGGGTGGAGACAAATCCAACAAATCGGTTATTATGATGTAACTAACCCGGCTTTATTTTATATAAGAAGTGTATATAATAGATATGTGGATGAAAAGGAGGGAAGGTGTTTTTATATGCTATATATGCTATTTTGTTGAATTATCGAAAGGGCGCTCAGTGGGCGAGCGTGGCATGGAGATATGTTTTTAAAATACTAATGATATTATTTCATGACCTTCCTTTAAATATGGTCACATTAAGGTGGTGAAATTGTAGGTACGCCTCCAAAGTAGTAAAATGCCCTCCTACTTACTTGGAGCAATCTAAAATAATTTTAGAAGTTTTAGTGCTTTGTTTTCAATGTGGAATATTTCATGGATGTTGTGCTTAGTTGAGCGCGCCGTACCATATGATGCGTATTCAATTGTGTTACTTCATCCGTAACATTGTAGGATTTCAATCGGAATATTGACAATTCATTTTTTTCTACGACATTAGGCAATAAGAATGTATAGGGAACTCTCATATTGCGACATGATTGGAAAGAGTTCCTTCATTGGTAATATCAATTTGTGTGTAATATTAGACTCTTGCATGTGGGTCCTATTTGTGAATGTATGTAGGATATGTTGTTTAATTCAAACAGGAGTAAGTTTAAAATCTCCATATAGAATCAGAACCGATTTGTTAGATTATTAATGTTATAATTTAAATAACAAAGTGGACATAATACAATAATATTTTTGTTCTTCCACCGGACGAACACATCGGCCTTGCAATTTTGTTTTGTATTATGCTCTTTTCTACTTTTTTTTGTTCTTTTCATTTATTTATTTTTATGAGTCACTCAGAATGTCCCAAATACGAGTTACGAAATCCATATTTGAAGTTTTGGTAAGAAAGAGAATACGCGTGTTTTAGCATAACCATTGTGTTTTTACTTCATTCGGACTATACATTTTTTTATTTATTGCAGGAGTTCAACAGACAGGCAGACGGCCCACTTGATGGGAAGTGGTTACCATCGCCTATAGACATTTACAACACCAAGGTGTTACAAATGTGCTACTGCTCTCTTAAAGGAGACTGGAACCTGGTCACTAATGCCGGAACACAACTCAAGGTTGTTTTGGCGACATACTTAAGACCAGGGGTGGTAGCCATCCAGTCGGGCAAATGCCCTACCACCTGGCTGTGGGTTGTTTTGTCACCTCTTACGACAAGCCGGCCGGCCGCAGGAAATTGTATTCTTTCTCCGTTCCTGCACGGATAAAAAAATAAATGCGTATGAAGTTACGATTAATGCAGCTGTCTTATACTTTAAAAAGAGCGTGACATATGATGAGTGACACATCACACCTGATTTCTCCTAAACGCATGTAAATGTTCAGAAGTGCGAAAAGATCAGATGAATGTTTAACACTAATCCGGCAGCGAACAGACAGTCCATGCTTGGTTTTATAAATTGATATGTCACGGAGCAATCTCACAAGGCCCATCCATCAGCCAGGGGCTAATGATTGATGGACGTTACTAGCCTTCGGAGGCGATGTAGGGCGATCCCCGTTTACTTTTCTCTTTGATTTGCTATTTTTACTTGGCGCGAATGATCGACGTCGAAATCCCGCGTTGGAGCGAAACGTCACGCAAGTTACGCCTCCATATGTCAATAACGTGGGATTGTGATAAAGGTGGTAAAGATTTTTAGTCGTTCTTTATATGGAATGCTAGGCTTTTATTTAGGAAATTTATTATGTGTATCCTTCTTGTAGGCAAGTGAGCTAATAAATACAAAAAATATTACAAATTACTAAAACATTATTAAATATTTTATACTAGTTAATGGTACTTAAATTAGATGTAATTGATACTAAATTATAAATAATCGGCAGACAAACACACATATTGTATATCCCCTAATTAAGCAAGTTACGGACTACCATGGGTCCGATCCCAGACACCCAGACTATAGTAAATAACGGAGAAATACGTTTCCGAAATTTACTGTACCAGGAATCGAACCCAGAGCCTGTGTGTTGCGGTGAGGTAGGCCGGCAAAAGCTTAGCCCGTTCAACCACTGACGCCGTCAGAGTTTATTTATACTAAATTATACATATACATATACATAAACACTCATACTCGTATGTGTGTGATAGTAGTAGATATGTAAAAATATTTTACTGACTATCTTCACATACAATAAATTTAATTTAACATTATGGATTGAACGAGGATGTAGTGATAAGAGTTGGAAAAGAAATTTCAAGGCGGCTTAGGCAAGTAAAGGGAATGAAGGAAAGCGGAATCACAAACATGTATATGACAGCAACGTGACCAGCAGAATCGGTCCCGGTTGACCACGACGTACTCACCGTGATCAAATTGATGATATTTTGAATAGGTTAGCTAAAAATTAGCTAAGAATTAATTAGCTAAGAATAATGAATGTTGGTGAAGCGAAAAGTGTGTCAGAATTGTTGTAAGTAGCGTGCCATCACCTCTGCCTACCCAAATGGCAAACAGATAATATGATATAATTTAATTATAAGAATAGTAGAACATTTATAATTAAAAAAAACCTTGTCTTCAATCAAGGCATTATAAACATTGGCGTTTTTCTAGAGTAATTTATATTTTTTAAAGATAACAACCTGCCTTAAACTGTAGCGAAGCGAAAGATTACGCTGAAATGAAATGCAAATTAAGCAAAATTTATTATTATCCTGCGGTCGAAAAAAAGAGAAATTCCCGTGAGAGAAATACAGGATGTGATTAATAAGGGCCCCTTGTAATGTTTCAGTGAGGACGCAAGAATATTTACTATTTGAATATGAAAATGTGAAAATACGGGAGACTAAGTGTACTTTACGGTACATTTACGCTTAACTTCTTAGCTCCGGGCCTCTTGAGTATACTCTTTTATTACATAATATAATTCTTCTGTCGTAATATTACTCTAAAGGAAAAAGGTTTAGAGCTCCATGTATTTTAAAGGCAATACCATTATTTTTTTGAAGATCTTCTGAGTTATAACGTCATTGACTCAATAATAATATGAGTTTTCTAATTGTTTGTGGATCTAGGAATAATCTCCAGACGCCCCCCCCATGTTTGCTATTTTCAAACACTGGTACTCTTACTCAAAAAACAACTAATTTTCTACTATTTTTCATTATTAAGCCAATATTTAAACATAGTTATATATAGCAAATTTCTAATATCTCTTTCTTATCTAAAGGTCTAAGTACTTTCTTATTTATGTCTAAATAAACAATCGCTGTTTCTCTCTCTCCTCTCTCTTTTCTTTCACCATCTCCCAATTAGGTATTTCTCTAATCACTGTAAAAAATGCTGACAACGTCCATTCTAAAAATATCAATAATGCAATAATACCTTTTATCCCGTACAGTCTGCAACTCGATTCAATCTGCCAGAAACACGATTCATCTATCATAAGAACCCTCGTAACGTCTGTTCCAACATTTTCTATATGTACATACTATAGAAAATCGACAGAGATTCCTAACTCTCGTAAACTCCATACTAAGTTGTTGTTAAGACTTGTTTAGATTGGAGTATGCTCTTAGTTAGATATAAAAGTATATCGTTTATGTCAGAAAAATGATCTGTATTTGTCGATTCCTTAGTAAAGTTTTTGAATTCACTTTAGTTGTTAGTTCTCAAGTTTAACTTTCTCTTAAATCCTGGATTAAACTTGTTATATTTTATTATATTATATTTATTAGAGTAATAAAAAAAAGTTAAAAAAAATACGCACTATAATACGCTTCTATTGGCCTTAGCGTGATGATATATAGCCTATAACCGTTCTCGATAAATGGGATATCTATCATTGATAGAATTTTTCAAATCAGACTAATAGTTCATTAGATTAATGCGTTCAAGCAAACAAACAAACCAACTTTTCAGCTTTATATATTAGTAAAAGATAGTTTTCGTTCTTCTTTTTCTTTACGACAATACCTTGAATTAAATGTAGCATGGAATCTCGAAAAAGAAGATTTGTTAGTGAGGTATCAAATTTATGCCATAGGAAGAGGTATGTCATTCTCATAATTATGATACTCTGTAGGGCATTGCCTTTCTAATTCTCCTATCAGTGACTAAAAGAGAAATATTAAATTTTATGTTTAACATCATTATTAAATAAAATTTCAAATATAAGAAATATGTAGTGGAGTTTTTAATTAACTATTCAATATCTAACTTTGTATAATTGTGTAAAAATCAGTATTATCAAAATGTTGGGACGACAAACCTTATAATGAAAAGAAGAGCGAACTTATTCATGATCTGAATGACATAAACAGTGATCATCTCTCGATATTCAATTCTAACGTGTTCGCTCGGTTTCTTACTCACGCACCAGTGTGGCCTTGTCTTGCATGCATCAATGGTTTAATTAATGCTGGCTAATGGGCCGAGAGAGCGGTGAACTTTGACTCTGATCTCCCTTGAATTGTATAGAAATGTATCATATTATATCTACCCACTTATTTATAAAGATTGAACGTTTTTGAAAATATGAAGTGAATTCGGTGTTGAGAATTTTTTTGGCTCATATATCCAAAGATAGTGGTCGAGGGGACGAGTTAGAAGCTGACATCTCATCACATATGGGCTTTAAGAAGAAATTAATTATGGACTATTATTAAAATTATATCTTTCTTGTAGATTTAATTACATGTATAATGAAAAAATTAATATCAATTATTTGTATGGCGGTTAGTTATAATTAATATTTTATTCGCGGTTTGACCATTCCTTTGTCTAATGGCACATAAAATATACCCTTTTGCCAAAAGTTGTCCATAAAGGCCAAGTAATATCTGATAAATATATGGCTGTGATATAAGGACGGGCATGCTTATTTTCAAGGGTTCTGTTTTCCCAAAATTACAACCGTTAATTAGCCTCAAAGACATACTTGTCTATAGCTTTATAAACCTTAGTGTCTATTTTTGTGTCACCAAATAAAGTTTGATAAGGAAAAAATAAAAATGTCAATTACATGAATAAAACATTTGAATGGTTTAACTTTTGAATTCACTCAGGTTATAACTTATTCAGATGATAACTTCCAACTCATAATTGACAATCCGGCCCTAAGATAGAAGAAAAATTGAAGACTCGTCTCCGTACTTGTCTTTGGCTGCCAATGAGTCAATTAATCCAGGGTTAATGGATCGAAGTGATAGCAGCGACGCCTCGCTTCGCCGTCTAGTCTATTAGCATAAACAGACGAGTCTTTCGCTATCGATCTGCGTATACTTGATATGCGAAAATTAATTGTGGTTCGTTTACTAAAATAAAGGGGAGTAATGAATGGTTTAATTCTAATTCGAATACTATTAGGATAATTTAGACTTACTTTATATCCACTTCATTTTTGATAAATTAGTTGTTAAATAAACCTGTTTATATTAAACCGAGTATGTTTATGATTTTCAATCTATCTCATATCTTTGTCCTTTTATCCTTTAAGGGTGTGGTTATTTCTTGCATCCAACGTTTTTTCCTTTTATAGAATTAAGTGTTTCCGAAGCTCTGTACCGTGTATGGGGTTAGTATACATTGGGTATTCTTATTCTGATAAATAACAGTTCGTAGTTTAGATTGTTCCTTGATGATGTGCTGTGATATGTGGACTAATATGGAAAAAACTAGCGAACACGCTTGTCTAATTGGTCTATAATCGCATATTCGGATTACTGTATATTATGAAAGTAAACTGTTTTCTATATTTTTGTTGATTTGAAAATCGCGTCTTCTTCAATGTCAATCGATAGAGAGAATTCAAGTTCCGTGGTCAACGCCAACTTCGAACCAGCTCTTGACATGGGTCGTTGTGAACGCTGTGATCAAAAATAATGACGTCATTAGCAACGTTTTCGCCACGACCATGATGGCCGTGGTCGCTAACGGCTGACGGTTATTGTATGTTAGAATGGTAATAAAAATTGTTTCAAAATTTAATTCAAGTAATAATATTATTTAACAATTGTACGTCTCCAAAATTGATCTCTTGATCATTGTAAAAACATGAATATTTTTAAGCTTCGATTCTCGAATGAGTAGTATTCTAAATAGAGTTTCGATTAAAGTGTGTATAAAGAAATAAATTGCTAATCATAACACTTTGCAACAACAAAGCCCAAAGCCCTGTCGATCCAACTACGGAACAGTGGTCAAACTTCAAAACGGATGGGATATTAAACACGAGTAATCTACAAACTATGCGGCTAACAGGTAATATCGCTAAAACTGTTTATATTGCTGGGTTTGTTCGATAAGTTTGTTCGTTGATGTGATACTAAGCCGCAACGTAAGCCGCGACCGATGGAAACATATTTAAACGGGTAACCGTAATAACTTGTGCTGGCGTTAGTAAATTGCATGAGTACACAGGCTAAGGCTTGATTGTGTAGTGATGGGATAGCGGTTTGGTTTATTTACATTTTCGATATTTCCGTCAGCTTCTTGTTGTATATTAATTAATTAGTGTCTACTTATCGTTTAATTGTTTCATAGAATATTACGCTTGTGGATTTATGTAATAATTGTATCGGTATATTTTTTACCTTTATGTCTAATTTTTTTGATAATAATTAGTCGTTTTGATCATTTACGCATAACACACTATTATTAAATAAATGTCAAAAATTGGCAGGCGACAAAAAAAAACATTTGTGTCAATACCGCAAGTTTAACTACAACTACAATGTTATAATATTATTTCTTTAAAAATAATATTAATTCCTTTCTCAATACTTTCTGTCGGTTTAAATTTAACATATTTAATAAGCCAATCAAATAAAAAAAATGAAATATTTTATTTAATCTTTATGTGTGAAATTAAAAAATCTATTATTTAATTTAAGATAGATAGACGACACTATTACACAATTTAGGAAAAATAATTATTTAACGGTTTGTTTTTAAAACTGTACATACTACTACTAAACAACATTTACCGGTTGAAAACTACTTAAAGAAACTTAAATTTCTTTTTAGTACAATAAAATACTGGTTCAACGTCTAACATCAGAAAAAAAACATTTGTACTATCAATAACTATGCAATGCGGTCACGTCAAGCGGTGGTTGAAAATGGCGAATGTGATCTTTAAATAATAGATTTGACAGCTCAATTTGTTCTTGAAGAAACTATATCATATCCGAAAGGTAACTTGTTTTTAGAGTTCCGTGGTCAAGTCAAGAGAGTGGAACCCTTACAATATTATTATATTAACCTGTTTTTTGCTGTGTGAGGAAGAAATTGTGTAGTACGGTGTGATTCCGCAATTTTCGTTCAGTATTGCTGTAATACAATCTACTTCTTACACTCTATCTTCAGGCAATCAATGTCTTCTGATATTTGCAAAAATTATATTTCAAATATTTAAAAGAAAATATATTTTAAATTAAAAGTGAATATGAAATGATCTAATGTCCAAGCGATTTGGACAAAATTATTTATTAGACAGGTCTTAAAAAAGCATCACAAATCGTCGCGACATGTTTCGTACGAGTTATCCCAGATACCCAGACCTGAGTAAACTATGGAACGTTCGTTAAAAAATTTTTTTTGCCAGGAATCGCAGCCGTTACCTATTTGTTTTAGTATACAAGGCGAGCCAACGCCTAAACTTCTATACAGTTGAGGCTGTCTTCTAATAGTAATTACCTGTAGTTAATTAGGTTTTTTTTTTTTTTTTTATTGCAGGAGATCAGCAGACAGGCAGACGGCCACTTGATGGACAGCGGTTACCATCGCCTATGGACATTTGCAACACCAAAGGTGCTACGAATGCGCTGCTGCTCTCTTTAGGAGCCTGGAACCTGGTCACTAATGCCGGAACACAACACAAGGTGTTATGGCGACATACTCTAGACCAGGGTGGTAGCCATCCAGTCGGCAATGCCCTACCACCTGGCTGTGGTTGTTTTGTCGCCTCTTACGACAGGCCGCCGGCCGCAGGAAATTGTATTCTTTCTCCGTTCCTGCACGGATAGGGTAAACCTGCCAAGCCGTTTTGAACAAGCGTGGCGGGTATACTGTCCGTTCCCCTAAAGTGGGAGGCTCGAGCCCAACAGTGGGACTATTATGGGCTGATATTGTTATAATCGTATATATATAATAAATAAAACTCGACTTGTAACGTGACTCAAAGTTCCATTTTATCCTGTGGTTGTCAATTTTCTGGGGATAGTAAATTCAGCCCTTAATCATCTACTAATGAGTTTTCTTTGCGAACACTCCCACGCATTATAGTTATCTGATACAGAAAGAGATAACTAATAGTGGTCCGCTGTACCAATTACTCCAACGACGGCCTGACTACAACTGATATTATCTGCTTATTTATATAGTTATAATCAATATAGATATAACGCTTTGGACACGTCTGCCTTATGACCTAATGTATGCCTAGATTAATTATATACGTGAAAGCGATTATTCGTGAGTCTTCAAACGCAATGTTCCACTAGTTGTTTCAGTTTTTACATTGTCACATTTCCATGAAGTCATTTAATGCAAACATTATTCAAGACAAGATCAATTAGAGAAATTAAACATAAAAAGTACCATTCTTTTCTTATAGGTACTCATTCTGTTTAAGGGCCTACTAAATTTAAACAAATAAATGCAACAAAGTTTTGCTGTAGAATTAACAGTCTTGTGTTCATCATCTTAAGAGTTGCAATTAGAATGACATCATCAAGAAAATGTATCGATTTCGCAAATATGAGTAGACCCCTCTGCTCGCTACTTTAATAAAGTTAAGTGCTGCGTCCTTTTTATTAACAAACAAAACGAAGGTTCTATATTACCTAATGGTTTTTCCAAAGGAAATAACTTGCAAGAAGTATTAGTAAAATTATATATATATATATATATATATATATATATATATATATATATATATATATATATTATACCTATTCTATTGATTATTCATTAAAGGAGATTGCTGTTCATTTATCCCATTTTTTTCTCCTCTTCATTTGCTCGGGCAAACGAGATATGTCTGAGTCATTTACTAATTTATTTATTACTTTTATGAAGTATCATTCTACTTGTACACTACTACTACTTATTTTTGGGTAAATAAATATTCACTACTGGGTATGGGTTTAGGCAAAGGTAGGTTAAATGGGTGATGGATTGATAGAGGGATAAGTGGATAGTTGAATGGGTGAATAGGATAGTTGGTAGTGTTGGTAAGATATCGTGCTTTATTCATTTATTTTCTATTTTTTGTTTTTATTTCACATCCGTTATATATATCATATATGTTACAGTTCTTATGTATATGTTACAGATTTTATTTTATAGTTTTGGTCATTTATGCCGTATTAGATATTAGTAACAAGATTAATTTTAATTCGGTTGATCTGTCTAATATCAGCGTTAGGCGATTTTGGGCTGCTTTTGGCAGTTGCTTCAAAAGAGTGGCACCAAACATACATGTGCTAGTATCTAAACTCAGCAATCTTAATACCTACTGATCAATAAATTGAGGAACAGCCGACCATGCTATACGTCATAAAGACATGGAATCATTATCTTGATTACAGACTTTAGGCTGCTTCTCAACTAGCGCAGAGCTGGGCTTAATGGAGAGGGAGGATCTGAAAGTGAATTGCCGAATCATAGTGCTCGAAATCTCCACTGCGCCTCAGTGAAAACACTGTGAGTGAATAGGAGCGGATCTGAGCGGACTTACAAATAAAATATATAAACACGCGGCTCCTCGAGCCGGACAGAACGGACTCGAGGAGATTGTGGTGCCGAGCGGAGGGTAGCGGGGCGGTGCAACTCGATCTGCTTCCGAATCTTCATCTTCTAGTAGATGATGTAAAAGATACAAAAGCGCTGCTCGTCTTTCTTTACCGTCAACATGACATATATTCTCTCCAAGAGAACAATCTTTAATTTGACTGATGGGAACATTTACCACCTTTCACTGCTCTTCTCCACTCCACTTCGCCCAGCTCTCCGTCAGTGGAAACACAGCCTTATTGCCAGCTTGGTCTGTGCAAATACCATACTTTCTCACAATATCTGCGTGAAACGGTTCGCCTTGAGCTAATGATATTTCTTGCGATTAGTGAAAGTTCCGACAGACCACTTCCTCCTCCCACTATGCCATCCCCCTATTTTAGTCCCCAGCTTATGGTGGGTATTTACCGTCGCCTATAGATCTTTGCAAAATAGGTGCGCAGGCAATGCATTGCCAGCTTTTAGGATAGAGGAATGATATAAGGGATAAGATAGAGGGATCAAACGGCTGGATAGGACAGAGAGGATGGGATGCAGGATTGGACATAAGAGCTTTGTATCACACCGATCGATACGTATCACACTATATTAATTCCATTATGACTGTATCACGTAAACCACGTTGAGATAATTTTGAGATAGGGCAATTATTTTCGGTTATACAGTTTTACACATCTTAAAACCTCTGATCGGAAGTTATTGTTTACACAAAAAAGTGCAGGCCGGTTTGCGACACGTAAATAATTATATCGGACTTAGGTCGCAAGTGGAAATGACTAAGTGTTGCTTGCTATACATTCTTAGCTCTGTTCCGATTAAACGATTCGTACACTACTAAAATTGATCTAGTGTGCAGGTATAATCGTGGTATGAAAATATTCGTCACGTTAAAGTCGACTTTTGCTTGCACGAGTACAACAAACACTAACGCCACATTTTAATAAATGTTACGTTTGTAAAATATAAACTTAGATTAACTTTAATCATCAGAAACAAAGAGGATGTTATCACTACGCTTATTATAAGTATTAAGACCAATTACAAACAATACTTCTCTAAACAATCTTTTAGTGAACATTTTTTGTAGAACAGTCGGTTTTTGTGACTTTGTTTGAAAAGGTAACATGTGCTAGCGGAACGTTAAATGAATCAATTTGAAAACTGCCGAACTATTTACATGGGGAGGAATTATTAGTTGTGTAAAACCGTACGCTTTCTAGGCTTTCAAAAATCAAACGATAATTAGTCGGCAATGCAGAACCTTTTACATTGTGTAAATCGAATATTCGAAAAAGGAGTACAAAGTCACATTCCTTTCACATCTCCAACAATAAGCATCGCTTAGATTGTTACATAAAAGTTGAGTGCCATTACGTTCTAGGTCGTTATCTAGACATATATCGTAAAAGCCACGGCGGGCACTCAGCGAAATTGTATGCACGGAACATCACTCATATAATGTAGTGGAAGTACCTAACATGTTAATAACTGTAGACTGGTACCTAATGTAGTAGGTTCTTTGACTAGATGACTATTTTACTAACAAGTAGATAGGTACTATAGAGGTCGGCTTAGGGCTAGAGTTGGCCGGGATCTTGTAGTAGCAATGATAACTGATTCTTCAAGAATAATATTTTATTTATTGTTAATAATTTTACATGCATTACGTGTTAGGGCCCCAAAATAATCTGTCTGTGTTCCTTTTGGGACGCATTTCACTATTTTAAATTTAAAAGTAGTTGTATTTCCTTAATATAATATAATATAGAAACTAAAAAGATTATTCGTTACAATACCTAGTTCTGAACACGCCATAAGCTACTGTGCTGACGGCACTGCGGACAGTCATCTACAGCGTTACCAATGCACTGTTATTTTGTGCATTTCTATGTACATATTATTATGTAAACGTTGTTTGTCCTCCCATATCGCTGTTCCACTGTTAACGTCCACTCACAGTGAAAGTCTACACAGTTTGGCAGCGCGGCGGCGGCGTGCTTACGGTGTCGTATACCAGCGCTCTAAATAGTATGTCATATTTGATTGTTACGGTTGGTTTATTGATAATTTACGGTCTTATCATAGACAATTAAAGTAAGTTAGAACGCTTCTTTATGGTCTTAAACGAGCGTTTAAGCTTACTCTTAACTCTCTATGAATAAGACCCTTAATCATTAGTTAGAGAAGCTTCGGATCAGTACATCGAAGAGACTATACAATTCTATTCTTTTTATTTCCCCGTTGTCGGAAGTACATATACAAAATATCATCATAATACTACGCCTTTTTTCATCTATATACTAGACTGACTGTGACAGACGGACGGACATGTATGACGAAAACATAATGATTCCGTTTTTAAACGACTAGAGAAAACTAAAAATAACATGTCTGTAAATGAGTATACTACAGTATTCGGCTATAAATGATAATAGTAGAAGATGAAAATCCTGATACGAAGACAGAAAAGAAGATTTCTTTTTCAGATCATTAAAACGTACAAGAATTCCAGGTAACAAAAAGTATAAAAGGAACGACTACAAAACGTTTAAAGAATAACACCATAATGGAAATTTCCGAAAGAGTAGATATCATGAATAAACAAATCTTTGACCTATCGAATATTGGGTTGGAAAATTAAAAACAAACTGAGCCTAAAGATACTTATACAATACGGTGGAATGATTAAGCGAAATTATTTCAAAACAGCGATAAAGAAAGCCTTTGAATGGCTGAATGAAACGAACGATGGATTGAATGGTGTGCTTTATATGTAGGTGTTTCATAAATCACATTTTGGGATCCGTATTTCTATTAAATGGAATAGATTTTTGTTCGTACAATATGCTTTTTTTATTTACATCTTTTTTAATATGGGCTCGAAGTTTGTTTAGTCGCTGTCAAGTGTATATGAATTCTTAATTTTTCAAATTAATCTATACAGATGAATAAAATTGTAGTTTCTGTTTGTAATGTCAAAATAACTGGTTTCCTACTAAAAAAATTTGTCTGTCTGTTTCGGTTAATCTGTTAAACGGGTGGACCGATTTTGACGGGATTTTCGCGTTTGACCGACATTGCGCCTGATGTCAGGCGGAAATGCAGTCTAAGGTGGAGCACGCTTACCTAAAAGATACCTGTTCACGCGTGGCTTAAAGACACCTAGTATTGTATTTTTCGGGAAAAACAGACGACGGTAAAGAGTTCCATTCTTCAGCGGTGCGTATGATGAATGTGGAAGCATAGCGTTTCGTCCGCTTCGTCGGTATTTCCACCATATATCGGTGGCGTAAGTGCGTACGTCTGCTTGTCCGGTGATAGAATGGTGAGGGAGGAACCAGCTCATGCAGTTCCGAGGCACACTCCCCGATGTGTATCCTATAGAATCCCGACAAACTAACGACTTTACGTCGATTACTTAGGCTCTAAAGCCTATCGTCGAATAGTCGGTTGTTGCCTATCAGTTTCCTAGCTCTTTTCTCTAGTTGTTGTTATAAAGCTTAGCCTTAAGGCTTAGACATAAAAAAAACCACGGGGAAGAAGTCGCGGGCACAGATGGTCTTCAAATAAATTGGTCTAACAACAAACTACCAATTCAGGCCTCACCCAAATATAGGTCTTTGATGGACGCCAATAAAAAAATATTTGAAATAACTAAACATTTTAGGCAGAACCCTCAGAATGCACTTAACTTTGGTAAGAATTTTTGTATTATTTTCACCTTTAGTGTAATATTAGATTCGTGTTTCACCTTTTCATTGGTAGCCGACCGTTACAAATTTAAAATGACATAATACCTGAATAGTAATTTTTGTAACTTGTTATATTTCTAAGAGAAATACGATATGAATGAAATAATTTAGGTGGTTTTTTATTGCAAATGTAACGTCGCGCTTACACCATTCAAAAAAATATAGAGATATAGCCAATGACAGTAGTAATATCACTTTCAAGATTTAAAAAAAAGTTGTAACGATTCAAATATCAGCTGTTCGTAATTTATTTTTTAATAATTATTTTATACATTTATAAACTTCCTTTAACTGTATTAAATATACTACGTGTTCCCGCTGAGGACCAAGGCTGCCTGCCCTTTGCTTGCTTAAGAAAACCTGCCATCATATTCCAGACGCAGACAACTACCGGTCTAGCTAATACTAGTACTTTTGAATTACTCGACTTGAAGAGCTTCCAAGGCTTCGACAGGCCAGTGTTCCTCTTTTTTGTGCATAAAAGTCCACCGATTGTCACGAAACAGATAAAATACATTAGGGGAAGGTGGGGGAACACCGGATAGTTAAGATAAAGACTTGATAATTCAATCACTATATTGTTTATTGAAATATTTAATGTCATTAATATTTAAGTACACCTTAGGCATAACTTTGGTATCAAAATATTTGAGATCAATCTTAATAACGACAAACTAGAAGAATTTTCATCAAAATATATAAATCCGAATTCACCCCATACCTATGGGTCAAACCGGATAGGCATTTTATATTAAAGGGGTGAATACGGATATAATAATGAGACCAAATATTTAAATTATTCGCAGTTTTTGCACACAAAAAATAATCATTCCCTGCTTAGAACAACCAATGCAACTTTTATGAATCCATTTAAGACAAGCAGTACATTAGTACCATTCATCTGTGGACTTAGTTCGACTGTAGTTTTCGAAACACTTCATCTTTCGATTTCCCGCCTCGGAATTTCTTTACACCATCTCCTAAGGGACTACAGTATAATATTGTGACGCTAAAAGATATCCCATTCTGCCTTCAAGCACCGAATTTATGGCTAAAAGCATGTCTGACTCCAACCATTTCAGCCTATTTGACTTTCTCAGATATGTTCGTCGCAAGTTGACGCTCGCACTCTGTAAAAGTTGAAAAAATAATAACTAATTAACAAGAGAAATAAAACAAATTCCCAAAATACCTACATATAAATTGATCGGGGTGAGACCGGATAGCCGAAATCACCCCGTCCGCTTGTACCCCTCAGGTACAATGTTTGAAATTGTAATAACTAACAGGTCTTCTTTACACTCATAGCAACAATTAATTCCGTTTCAGAAGGTTAAATATGTATTACTTCTTGAAAAATAAAATTGTATATGATATCACACCGCTACAACTGATGATAACACTTTAAAAAATTCAAAATTTTAGATAACTTACCTATGTTTTTAATTTTTGTTCATTGACGCACGCGCTGAGATGTTACCGTCGCCATCTTTTGCACACTCTGAGTGCAAGCGTTCGCGCATATTTCTGTGCTAGTTAGAACAAGACATCTATACGGGGTGTAATGAAATAGCTACTTTCTGGTTTTACCCCTATCCGGTTTCCCCCACCTTCCCCTATATACTACATAATTATCTTTTATAATTCATTGACCCACGTCTATTATGTGGCCAAGAAGGAGGAGCTGACTTTTCTCTTAACGTCACACGAACTGAACTGAACAGTTAAATGTTACCGTCATTTATAGCATTTTGCCAGACCAAGGCGAAGCGGAGGCGTTGCTGCTCTGTTAAGTGGGATAAAGAGTACAAAATAAAGTAGCTTGGAGAAAATAGGGATAGTTTGAGAGGGAGAAATGTGAAGTAAATCATTGGAATCTCACTCATCTTTCAAAAATATTTAGATCAAGACTGTTTCACGCCGATAGTCTATGAGAGCTTAGTATCACACCGATAGAGCCGGTTCTAGTAGGTTCGTAAAACAACACTATCTACATGAACTATTTAATATTTTTTGTGGGTTATAGAGGCGGCCATGCCCTATCTTACATAGCAATCCGCCAGATGTCCGCCGTGTAATGCGGGTTTGTGAAATTTGTTCCAGCTTACATTCTGTACTGCAAGCTCCGCCCACTGCAGGACTGCCCTGCAAGATAGTGAATAGCTTAAGTTTTATGACTTAGTTTGGTTCATAAATATAATATTGATATTAACTTCCCAACACATTCATAACGATATGAGTTGCGAGACTCGAATTAAAATGCCGTTGGAATAATTATAGAGTTTATTAGAACTATGCAAACACGCATAACACAGGCACAAATATAACTGAACACAACAAATCCAAACGTAATGCAGAAGGTCGTAATTCAATAAAACGCGCAGAGCCCAAAACTATTAGTTTACTGATTGTACACACCTTGATCGTAGTTGTCGCTGAACTGCCCCTCACCCTCAATCAGACCATCGTTTTATACTGCAAAAATGAAATGTGTGTCCCCGGCAACGTGGTCCGAATTTCCCAGAATCAGATTGTACTTTATAATCCTTAACACCTGACTAATTACTATTTAGCTGATTACAGCCACAAGCGACCGAAAACGATTACAATAGAACAATAGGCTATTCTCTAAAAACGTATGCCAATAAATAAGTAAACACAAGAAGACAATCATAATAGAATTACAATCAGTTCAAATGCCGACAGGTAATAAATTTGCTTCTACAAATCTGTACATGGTATTTGTCCGAAAGAACAACGACCGAAATCAGTACTGGGTTTTGTCTAAAGCTCTATGGAGCCTAAACAACTGAAACAAAAAAACACGCGCAAGAAATATTCATAAACTTGAACGTGATTCGAAATTAATATAAGAATTCAGCTGTGAACAAGTTATACGGTACTTTTTTCCCTTTTGGAAGAAACCGGGCTCGCCCACTTGGCGAGATGGATTTTATTGTACCCGAGTTCATTGTTGGATGTACTTGTATTTTTGTACCAGGTTAAGAATTTGAACATGTACATTGTACATGTATACTGTATTTTTTTATATTGAACTCTTGAGCGTGAGATAAAAATATTTTGAAGCCTCTTTTACATGAATACTATTTTAGAATTTATTGTAATATGTGTCAAATATCCAATTATGTTGATGTTTAACGATCTAGATTTTATTTGCATATAAACTGGAAGGTATAGTACTTGAACAGAGAGAAACTTCAATTGGTAATCTTATATCGCTCAACGTGAGTTTTCGATTCTTGAAAACTTAATCGGTACTAATTCCCTTCTGTATAATAAATCAAGGTTTTTACTTGATTTATTATACAGTTATTCGTGCTTATTTATTATTTTTCTAAATATGAAGCCTTTGTCGACAATTTCCATACTCAAAATTGGACATTGATACATTTTTCAATGATCTCAAAGCAGATTTTTAAAACAAGAAAAATACTTTAGCGTTAACTTCAGTATAAATAACGTCGGTTAAAATTTATTGCTTTAGGTTGGGAAAAAACAAATTGCATATTATTATATTTGGATATAAAATAGTAAGTCAGTATTGAATTGGAACTATATTGCAGCTTTTTAAAATTAAAATCTTTATATAAATTTTACCCTAAATTAAGCTATGTATACAAACAAAAACAATACATATGAACACATACCCGACGATACATAGGCCGACAAAACCGCTGTCGCTGGGTAATGTACTTAAAATACTGGCAGCATTACCCGCTGAATACACTAACTCTTTGACGAGGTAAGCTCCAGCCTTCCGGTCGCCTGAGGCCCCGATCACATACGAACACCATGATTACAGCTATAAAATAAAATGTTGCCATAGTCGATGTCAGTCGAGCACTATACAACAGATGTAACCTCTTGCATAAACCTTTAAATAATCACAACATTAAATCGGGATGGGTTCATCCCAACAAGACATGCGGTCCCGTTACCATTACCTCGTACATGTATCACGGACTCCGGACTCAATGGGTCCGGTCTCCGGAACTCCGGACAATTAGACCCTCATTTGTACGCAACCGAGGTTACAACCCTTCGGTGGGAATCGGACATGGACGCCGGTGGTACGTGTGCTGTTTATTCACCAAACAAACAACTGTAGCCGAAGTGACTGTCGGGAATTGTTCGAATTTAGAACCGAACAGTACCTTCGAATTCGCTACCTGTTTTGTTGCATTCGAGTTTCGAGCACTGTTGGGGAATCGAACAAGAAAGTTTCTTTTGTTGGGTTACAACAATGTTTTGTATTTTGCGGTAAGAGCTTGTGTTGTGTTCGAAGTTTGAATTGTTATAAGCATTTTTGGTATTATCATGATAATCAGACTTTGTTATTTTCGGTTTTCGTATCGTTGTATTGTTCTAAAGGGATTAATAAATAA
Organism: Dendrolimus punctatus; assembly: GCA_012273795.1. Lineage (NCBI taxonomy): Eukaryota > Metazoa > Arthropoda > Insecta > Lepidoptera > Lasiocampidae > Dendrolimus > Dendrolimus punctatus. The sequence goes on along the minus strand of CM022540.1, from coordinate 15,816,551 downwards.
TCGTATTGTATAACAGGGTCTTATTTTTATTGCCTGCAGGCAAACAGACGGATGGCCCACTTGATGGAAGGTGGTTACCGTTGTAATGGACATTTGCAACACCAGGGGTGTTGTCAACGCGCTGCCGGCCTCTAAGAAATTTTATAACGCCCTTAAATGACCCATGACGTCGCGCAGAAGGAAATCCACAGTGGGAAGTTCCCTCCAGATCATTGTTGTACACGGAACAAAAGTTCTAGAGATCCGTAGCGTAGTTAAGCGTAGGAGCTCCAGGAAGTGAGGGTGAAAATCTCGTCTATGGTGAGAGGTGTGTAAAAATGAGGCGTAGGCACTAGATCAAACAATTCCTCGGAACACTCCATTTTACATTAAATTAAATATAAAAGAACTTTTTTTCCTAGTTGCCAAGCAATAAACTCAAAAAAAGAACCTTTGTTTCAGTATCTAACATTTTCATTGAAATCTATTAAGTCGTTTTGTAGGCCGTTTGTGTTTAGACAACTGTTCAACAAAACAGAGATGAGTCGAAGACAACCGGATTTGAAATAGTAAAACGAATGATATTTTCATTATGACGTAGATATTGTGTGTAAGGACCATATAGATGTATTAGATGAGGTGTGGCGAGCCACAACATTTATACACACCATTGACGCATACAGTTTACCGACGTATGTCGTCTGTGAAGGCGTATTACTAGGTTCTCTTTACCTAATTTGTAATCTGTTTACTATTATCATAGTAATTTTTGATTGGACTGTATTGCATTCATTTTGAAATAAAAAGTATTTTTATAATTTAATATTTATTATTGAAATTTAAGCTAACGCAATTTAGTATGAAGATCTAGGTTGACGTTAAGCCTTGAATGAAGATCATTAATTTTATCGTGACATTTGTATGAAGTGAATTTGTTTTCTACATTCTATTCTAATAAGTATACTTTTGTGCCCCAACATCATTATCCCGGATATTATCACGAATAGTTCGTAACATTAGTTCCCTTTGTTATAATTATTTATGTGGAGTACAAACAATCTAATCCAATAGATCTCTACACTCGAGATACCGATACGCTATTGTCTCGACTATCGTATTCAAAGTTACCCTGAATAGATATCCCTTGTGCGTAATTGTTTGTTTTCATTCCACGTCGGCTTTTTCCACTCGTGTATACCTTTGTCGGTTTACTGAATGGGCAATGATTGCTTAATAATCTGTAACGGTCGAGGATTAGAGAATCGTGACTCGCATCATATTTAATGGTGGCTAGGGATGTGATTTTTTAAATATCGAATAGGTTCATGTTGGATCAATCTTAATTTATTTCATTAGTGTACCCGACAGACGTTGTCCTAAATAACTAAAATCTAGAACTCAATTTCAACGCCAGCGAGCGACTCCAACTGCGAATCTAAATCTACCCGGGTATCGGGAATTACCAACCACATATAATTTATTTTATCAAAGTCGGTCAAGCTGATTTTGAGCTTTGAGCGCATCTAACGAACAGCAATGGGGATTGTTCACAAAAAAAATATCCTTTGATTTTATATTTTTATTACGTAAAATAGGGTATTTTAAGATACTAATTTGAATATTTTTGTATTTTCAGCTTTGGTTTTTTTATAATCCGATTTTAAAATTATTTCTCCGATGACGTCATAAAGTTTACATTGATTTCTTTGCCTAGAAAACAAAAATAATAAAAGTAAGTTTTATCTATATATAATCATAGTAATTTGTGCTTACTATTTAAATGTCACTGTCATAGCTCATTACGTATCGTGATCATTTTAGTGTTTGTTGTCTTTAGGCTTACAATTTTTCGTGATCAATCATTATTATTTTCTATAGTTATCGTTAAATTTTTTACTGGTCTTTAGGGAAAATCCATGTTACAGAACTTAAATCAAGTAATGTACAGCTAGATTTTTTTTACACCTGAAGCAGCAAACAGGTAGGCGGCCCACCTGATTGGATTTAGTAAGGTCAAATAAAGGTCAAACGCATTTCTTACAAAATACAAGAAGATCGTCCGTTTTTTGGATTTTTAAATAGACAGAAATGATTAGGGACACTATTCCTCGAAATAGTTTTTCAAATAGCTGAATTGAAAAAAGTGAACAATCCCAATTGATTGTTCTGTATAAGATTTCAATTTCTGTTCATGACATAAAGAAGTAAGAATCACATCAAATAATTTATATCACACTGTATTAAGTGCTACAAATAAAAAAATACGTTTTGAGTACTGTCAAGTGTGTATAAGCTGTGTATGAGTATGTGATGAATTGAGTGGTTATTGTTGTCACTTATAAATGTCAACGTAACTATGTATTTAAGGTTTTATTCATATTGAGTTAAAATAAGTTTGTAAGCTTCTTTAAGAACTCGCTCTTGCTTTCGAAGATGCTTGCTCCGAAAGTACACTAACACCTCAATCGCAGTTGAAAACTCTATTAACTCAGTCCCTCGACTACTACTATATATTTGTAAAAATACTCATGGCCTAGCAATATGCCCACTATTCCTTGAAATTCTTCGGTTTCTATCAATTTGCAAACAATAGAAAAGCAGGGTCGATGACTTCTTACCGGGAGGCGTACAAAGGAGATTAACGCGGACAATATATCATAGAACTTCGAAGGGTTATAAAGAGGTAAAGGAATAATTATCCCGCAACAATATGTACAACATGCATTATTAGAACAATATTCTTTTTCAAATAACTATTACTTGATACCTCTTGTATTCGAAAGAATGCATTAGCTTAATCAAGCGTTAAGTCATGTCATAACTAACAGTTGTCCTGAGTAAGACTTCAGCACCTACTTTATTTTGGACGACAATCCGTCTTATTTAAAAAGTATTTTCAATTGTACAATGTGAATGTACAATACAGCATTCCATTTTTACCGATTATTGTTTAGTCTCTTTTTTGCAGGATTATTGCCCTATTATATCTGAGTTACAACCCTATTTCGAACATCCTTTGTTCCAACAATTCAATCCAATGATAGTTCGGCTCTTATCAGAAGTAACTTTATTTTTATAGCTGCCGTTACATTAATTATACCCCAGCAGTTAATTTTTGATGATAATTAGCAAATAACATTCAATGTTATAGCGCGATTCGGTTTTATGTCGTCAATTATTAACAGTAACTGTTATTTTGTCGGTAATTTTTGTTTATCTTTAATGTGCGTTTAAATTGAATTATCACTTCGAAGCCCTGAAAGGAATCTTAGGACATTGACAAAAAAATCATGTTTGCAGATAGATAGATAAAACGGAGGCATTGGTAAAGGAATATCATACCTATACGTTAAGGTAAGAACGATGATCTGACTGTGGTCTGTCTGTCTGTGTGCAGCTGATTATCGCAGGAGCTATTAAACCTATACACAATATGTACTTAAAAATGTTGTGTGTATTTAAAAAATATTGTATTTTGATATTGATATATGTCTCTATCATCCGTTAGTCTACTGGTAACAGATTTTAAAAGACATTGATAAATATAAATTGTATTAGAAATATTTTGAATCCCAATTCAAAATACACCTACATACAATAAAATAAAAGTAACATCAGTTGGGTATAAATTTAATTCAAGAATCAACTTCTTTTCTTGCTGTATAGGTTCGCGCTTGACCATTATCTCGCGCGATTTCGGGCGGAGACATGGAAGATAGTTATTCACACGGAACTTGAAGACACCCAGGTTATAGGTTTCGGGAAAAACAGACTCCAACAGTGAGTTACACTCCGTTGCGATGCGCATAATGAAAGTGGATTCAAAGCGCTTTGTTCGTATGGCGGTATGTCCATCATATTCTCGTAGCGGTGCCGTTTGCCACCGCTACGAGATGTGAGTCTTGCGTATGGTTTTTCTATGATGGAAGGGAGATGGTGGCATAAGGTGAACTAGGAACAGACCTGTGTTTTGGTATAGCATAAAGTTGCATGCAATTATTAGATTTAAGAAAAATAGGAGTGCGTTTGCAGTTTTTTTTATATTTAAGTTTATCAATATAGATATTTTCCCTGCAATCCAAAAACCGATCGAAGCTCGGTCGCTCAGATATTGTTAACTCAATTTATATTTAAGGGAAAATTCGTTAAAAAAATTAACCCTACCCGTAGTTGAATAAGAAACGTTTTTGACCATTAGACCATAAAGACGGTACATTTTTTAAATTTTAATTTTCCAATATACTTACATTCATATTCTTGAAATATATTCGTCAATAACATAGTAACCTCATGGGTTTATGCGTGTAAATGAATTTACCCAATAATAATATTATATAAAAATAAGATCAGAGGCAGGGGTTGTTATCATCATTCAAATGATAGTTGCAACTTTAAAAACTATCTGACTATACAACTAATATAATAAAATGGTAAGTAAGAAAAATACATTACCTAAAATGCTAGATTAAAGCCACAGAGGCATATTAGTGCCATCAATTACAGCAACTGTTCCCCATTACACTGCGGGGAATTACGAAAGTCGGCTACCGTGAGGGGCATATTGCATAAAAGGTTTATAAAATGCCCGGCCGACGGCCCGACGGACGTCCATTCAACTTTATTGTGCCATTAATGGTCGAATTAAGGTCATCTGTGCGAAATGATTTCAGTCTTACGTGTTGCACACGGGTGAAATTGTTTGTGCGTTTTTAATTCAAGTTCTTTACTATTTAGATTATAAGGCATGAACCAGTATTCAAATTATCGTTTCCTAATAAGTAAATTAGCAACGAAGAATACTGAGATGATAGTCTTTTTTTTATAGTAGTATAGGTTCACGTTTGACCGTAATTGCAAAAACGCTTAACTAGAAGATACCTATTTACACGGGACTCGAAGACACCCAAACGAAGACAAACTCCGGCAATGAGTTCCCATACCTTTGCGTATGATGAAATTAGACACAACGCGTTTTGTTCTTATAGATGGAATATTCACCATATATCGATGCCGCATGCCGGTGCGTCTAGTTATCCGATGATGGAAGGGAGATGGTGGGACCCGATCAAAGAGCTCAGCTGCACACGCTCCAAAATATATCCGATAAAAAACCGATAAGCTGGCAACCCTGCGTCGATGTTTGACATTTTAATTTTGAGGTCGAAAAGCTATTCATTGAAAACCAGCCTCCTGGCTCTACACTCAGTCTTTTTTCGGTGGTCTTCTTCTTCTTTGGTCAATTGAGACGACGAGTATATTGAACCCTCGAGGAATACCTCTTTGCCCCGGATTCAAGTCGGTGGGCAACTATCCGCCCGTGGCGAGGTTCAGAGCCGTTGGAGCCTTCCGGCATAACAGTGACCGCTCAGTAGCTCTTTGACATTATTGCGGTGACCCATGGGTCTTTGCGACTAGTTGGACGTTTATTTGTAATGCAAATACAGACAGTCATATTTGGCTTCTGGGGGCCCGTCAGTGGCTATGTGGTCTTCGCGACTTCGTAATATCACTCTGACCAGCGGACCGTATAATATCGCAGGGGGCAGGTCCGTTGATGGTCTGGTGGCCAAGCGTGTAGGGGGTTAATCCGGTGGGGCGAAGTGTGGCCGCCGTTGTCGGCGCGGTCAAACGTTCTTCACGCCAATGTCGCTAGACATTCCTCGATACTGGGAATGTCCACGTCACGGACGATTACATAATTTCTGACATACCAGAATTACAGTCACCCAGTAAAAATCTTTCTGTGACAGTTCTTGCCCTAAATGATAAAAAATATTTTTATTTATTTTTCTATTGCTATACATACCAAATCTATAGATAGATCGACTCATCTAACGATGAAGGTGCAATTCTTGTTAATTTTTTGTTAGAATAAACACATTACTAAAGCAATCAACCGACTAATAACTCTGATTTTATGTAAAATGCCAACGCAAAGTAAAAAAGTGTTTTTCATAATCGCATCCCTATAAGTAGAGGCTTTTTTATAGTCTCGTGTTAATAGATAGGTACTTTCTAGGTATCGTTTGACATTAGACGTGATCGTGGTGAAACGCGAACATAGTTAGTTATCAATATAAAAACTTGTATTCTGGGAGATTTTCGTTCCTACTATTCTTTTCTATGCCTTACTTACCATCCTTTTCTCCACCTTCGTTTTTATTGCCTGAAGCAGGCAAACAGTCAGACGTCCACCTGATGGAAAGTGGTTACCATCGCCTATAGATGCTTGCAACACCAGGGGTCTCGGCCTAAGCGTTGCCGACACCTAGAAATGTTATAACGCCTTTCTTAAAGAACCTTTATTATTACATCTTTATTCAACTTCAGACTTTACACTCAGAGTCATTCATGGTCAATCAAATTAACATATGTTACGTACTTCGGTATTCAGGGGTTGATTTTTCGGATCACGGTTGCCCTTTACGATCCGCCATAAAAGGGAATGGGTCAGGTCAATAGACCAGTGGCCGGAACCTCGATTCAATGGGAATAGTTTAGGTTCTCCCTTCTAACATTTCAATTGGCATACGTTGCAGTTCTTATTAGGGTTCCTGCAGCTCTGGAATTAAGTACAATATGTTTTTACAATATTTTAAATTTTTTAACTTATGGCTTGGAAGTGTCCTGTTCATTTATTTTTGGTTTGTTTACAGTTACTAAATTTAGATTAGAAGAAACAGTACTGGAATAGTTACATTTTACAATTCAACAGCTTAATTCTAATAAAAATAATAACATTAACAGACTTAGGCCCACTTTCACGTTCCTGGGTTAGCTCAACTAACTTGGAGTTAACTGCTAACACAGGGTTAAATAGACAATTTATCATGCGCCATCAAAAGCCAAGGTTAAACTTTAAAATATTTAACCCACCGCTATGGAAGGGTTAAGTCGCTAACACGGAGTTCGTGAAGCTTAATCTCAAGCATATGACAACTTTCTAGTGTTCGGGTCGCACCAGGGGCCCAATTCTGCTATTTCTTTATCCTGGTATTGCGGAGATATTCAAAGTACAATTCCATTGCGGTAGGGTCAAAAATTCTACTAAATCCATAATTATCTTCTCAATACCGTCTCGGCAGAATAATAGAAAAACTGGCCATTACCATAAGCAGAAATATTACCCGAATTGAATATTGAAAGGCTACCAATATTTTAAACATTTATTTAGCGAGTTTACCATTACAAATGTTTATAAAGATGATACTGAGAATTAGCATAATACCAAAATCAGGCAAACTACGATTAAGACGATAGTGTCCTTCAATTTTGACTAGATAGTAATAGTGGAATTGGGCCCCAGTAGTACTCGAATTGTAATTTTTTTGTCAGTTTTTTGCTGAAGGTTGGCTCCATCAGCTTTTTAATCACCATTACGATTTTTATTTCGCTACCGTATCACATAAAAGCATATCATCACCAGTTGTGAAATTGTGGGCACGTAAACGCGGCTTTTTGTGCATTATTCTTGAAAAATAACCTACTTTATAACTTTCACACAAAAAACTAAATAAATGACACGAGACAATGCGGTTAAAATAAAAATCTTCAACCGTCATACAATGGAAGATATTTAAGGAAGCTTATATACAGTGTGTTGTAGTGTAAAAGAGATGGAGATATATGTTTCGTTTTAAATCTTTGGTTGGGTTACAACAATAAGCATACACCTTTTAATGTTACCAATTAAGCAAAGAAATGTTAGGTGAGTTAAACTGGTGGAATTTTTAGTGGCGAAAAGGACAATATGAGTTAATTTTTTAATTAACTAACCCCGAGCTTACAAACTCTACATTTATTTATTTAACCCACTATGCGTGCAAGTGGGCCTTATACATGTATATTACATAAACACACATTAATATGCAAGTAGCATGCTAAAATAATTTTAATGGATTTTAAAACAACAGTTAAAAACTATATGACACGTTCGTATTATGGATGTTGTAGCTTACTACAATGATACAAATAAAAGGCTGTTATGCATAGACATTTAAATGACGGTAAAATAAAATAATAACACGCCTTTGATAGAAGGCTATGTCAAATGTGTCAGCTCATTTGATGACCAACTACCCACCTTATTTAAATAACAATATAATATAATATAATAACAAGGATATGAATAATAAATAACGGTTTTTTTACATTCAATAGTCAGTCCACTTTCACTACTAGTAACTAATACTTATAAGTATTTTTTTTAATATACAATAGAATATACTTTATTGCACACAATTTTACATGAATTATAATATAAACATACGTATGTATTTAAATCTACGAATTGTGTGTAGTCATACAACACCATCCCAAGCATATAAGTAAATAACATTTTTGTCAGTTACAAATTTGTAGAGAGAGAGACAGTGTTGTTTCACGAGGTTATTAAACGATTGCACAGACTTTGCTTCTCTTATGTTTTGAGGTAGTGAGTTCCAAAACCTAACAGCTTGCGCAGTAAATGATTTGTCATAAAACTGTGTAGTGCCTGTAGGCATTCTTAGTCGGTAATTCAAAGATGGTCTGAGATATAAAACACACAAACAGCCCACTTCTGAATTCAAATTCACCTATTTCTAAATACGTAAGCCAAGATCTTCCAAAATCCAATTAACTCATAAACAATGTGAAATATATAATATTCCACGTCTATGCAGATTAATTAATTTTTCATTATACACCTTGATATAACAATTTCGACGAAATTAATCCATTTGCAAAGCGAACAGCACAAAACAGGGGCCGTTTTATTTCAATCAATTCGTTTTAATTCGAAATACCCGACCATCAAGTTTTACGTCTTTCACCCCCCAAGAGTTGTGTTAATAAATTTTACACCCCGACCTCTGGGTAATTGATTCCCTAAATATTATATCGCGTGTTTGTTTTGTATTTAGAAAATTTATGCCATTCTGCTATCGATGCTTTGCTCAAATTTGCTCTTGATATGGCTGTAGAATTATGACTGTATGAAAATTACACGTTCTAATCCTAACATATATATAAAATAGCTAGATAGATAGAGTGGCATGCCAATGGGCTCACCATTGCAATTCACGGATTACCGAAATCAGACAAAATTACGATTGAGACGATAGTGTCCGGCGATTTTGACGAGATAGTAATAGCAGAATCGAGCCCCCCGATCACAGCTAGTGTCAAAGAGCTGCATGTCCACTTCATGAAATACATATACTTTATCACCGCGAGTAAAAACTAGTAAATAAACAAAATAAAGTAACTTTATATCGTCTAAAAGACGTCACGAAATGAAGTAAAATTTTCTAAATATATATTCGCGACAATAAAACATTTTCTGCGAATAGAGGTGATTAAGTACGGTCGTTGAAAAAAGCTAGCGTGTACAACACACAGGAGTAAAAAAGTGGAAGAGTGGGGGTCTACCCCGCCAGTTGGACACTGAGTTATGACCGTGAGTGCACTATTCGTGGGGGCTACTACAGCACGTTAATGTGTGTTTTAGGTGTAACTCACTTTTTTCTGCCTTTTTGGTTTAGAAATTTTGTGAGCGGTATGTGCAAAATTGCTGTTCCTAATGTGTTTTTATCTTTGAAGAAGAATTCATAAAAAACAAAGCGAATGCTCGCAAAAGTTCTGGAAATTTATAGAATGAATACATCTTTCAACATTACTTTGCTTGCGTAAACTACATCAAATTGCCTAATAATGGGTTTAATACCAAAGCCATGAAGAGGGGACAAGCAAATAAAAGGAGGGTACTGTTCAATGAACCAAAATATGGGCATAATTCGAAATGTGTTATCGGGGCATATTTCGGATAGGTTGAGATTAAAAAAATTTTCTCGTTAGTAACCTACACAGATTTAGATCTAATGGGATTGACTTGAAAGATATCTTACCTTAAGAAAGTCTTTTAACTATGTAAATATTATAATTGATTGTTTTTATCTTTGTGTGTTTGTAACGAATAAACTCAAAAACTGATGGACGAAAAATTCTTTCACCATTCTTACTTTCTGGCCCGAGAATCCCGCGAGAATTACAAGGCAAGCATGGACGTTGTCGCGGGCATATCGTATTGTTCATATAAATGAGCAGGCACTAAATTATTATCGTTCTATTTTTGAAATATTATTATTCAAATAAACTATTCACAGTTTAGACAATAATTAATACGCTATCAAATCTTTAAAGTTAATTCATGACTGTGTACACTCGTAAAAAATCTAAGCGCCTTCAGCGTTTCCTAAGATTATAGAAAATATCTCGTCTTATTTATTCCCGTAGATTTCTTAATTCACTATATCACAACAGAAAGAAGCAGAGATATTGAAGCTGTGCCGCCTCGCTAGTTTATGGGTGGTATAAATTATTTGAATTTGTCAGAAATCTGTTTATATTACACAATGCTTCCCTTACTTAAGTAAGCTCTAATAAATTCTGCGTAAACCTAATAAACCGTTCTTTCACATATGTATAAAAAACAAATATATTGTGTTACATAGAGCAAAAAACAAAAGACGAAAACAAAGGAAACAGTGGTCACCAACTTGCAGTCCAATCAATTTGCGTTAAAAGAATGATATGCCCGCGGGACCGGCATTCGTTTCGAATCCATTAGGTGCTTTATACACGGCCTACTATCAACTTCTATATACATTTGACTTCCCTTTTTGTTTTTGAAAGATCATCCATTACCGACCTAAAAGGTTTCGCGGAGAGGTCCTTTACATCCCAAAGGCTCTTTCCAGTTGTAGGTCTACGCACGGCATAATGGGAATTAGGTTAATATACCGCTAAAATGTGTTGATGATGTCATAAAGCCTGTACTACTTTCGTATATTTTTATGTTGCCAGCTTTATTAAATTACAGGCGGCTGTATTAAACTTTCTTCCCCGAAGGAACACATCTGTCAAAATCGCTGAGAAAAAGTCAAAGTTTGTAAAAGTTGGTGACCCCTGTGAAACGAAGTTTCCTGTAAGGTGCAAGCCAAACTGACGAGACGTCAAAATGGCACCCCCAATGATTGTAAAGTCTTTTGTTAAGCAGAGTACATTTCAGAAATTTAATAAGATATACAAAGTTCTAAACATGCTGTGTCTGTACATTAAAGCTATTAAAAGAAACTGGAATAGACTATATAAACGATGGCGAACACATCAACTATTAGCTATGCCCGCGACTTCGTCCGCGTGGAATAGAGAAAAAGATGTAAGTTAAAAAAACCCCGATTTTGAAACATTCTTCATTGGTGCTCCGCTCTTATTGGTCTTAACGTGATGATAAATAGCCTATAGGCTTCGTCGATAAATTGGCTATCTAACACTGAAAAAAAATTTCAAATCAGATCAGTAGTTACTGAGATTAGCGTTCAAGCAAACAAACAAACAAACTCTTCAGCTTAAATATTAGTATAAGATAAGTGTGCGAAATTTCATACTCCTCCATCCTCGCAATTTTCATAAAAAGGGGTACAAAGTTTTTGCTTCACATATTAATATAGTAATAAAATGTATGATATTTTTTTTTATCCCGGACGGTTCGCAATTGTTCAGCTGCGTAAAGATTAGCTTAGAGCGACACAGTTTTCACGAAAAAGATAGCCTTACAGTCTTTTTTAAATGCTGTGTCCTTATATGTGTTAAGTACAGCAGAGGAGATGTGAAAAAACGCATAAGCTGATATTTAAAGTCTAAATCAAGTAGATCTACCTGTCTACCTAGACAACTGCAACATGGGCGACTGCAACGATTTACCATCACATGGACTGTCTACCCGTTTGCCAATAAGCAAAAAAAAAGGGTAGCGGAACGCTTCAGAACTCAAGAGGAGGGGCTTTTGTGCCAATTGTTTTTATTAAAAACACCACGACCATTGTAACGACGACGTTACTAAAACAAGTAATCAGTTTCGTTAAAAATGATGTATGTTTTAATTAAATCTATTTAATACCTAGTTTAGTGTTTATAATCAGTGAGATACATTTTCAATAACTGGAAATTTTATTAAAAAAATTATCTTTATATGCACAATATATGTGAAAAAAATCTATTTCTATTACACCAATTATTATTTTTTCGATATTTATTCATCATTCTATTGAAACTCTTTAGTATTGAAATGGAATCTGGCGTTTAAACATACTATAAAAACCGTACATTCAGTATGACATTATAGTTATAATAAATAAATAACTCGCTTTGTTTTACCAGACGTCTTCTCTGTGTGGCCCACGCCTAGAGCTGTGTGAGACATCTTTCGTTTTTTATTAAAGGGTAAACGTAGTCAGTGTCAAATTTCTATGCTAATACAATTTTCAAGATAGACAACGTAATTTTTGTTTATAAGGAGACTCGGATTTTTTCCTTCGTTTTTTCGAACATTTGCCTTCTGAGCTTTCACTTGGACGGTTTTATTAAAAAAAACTGCGAAATGCGTGTCGCTTTATACACAGACAAGGGTTTTGTAGACGTGTTCAATGTCAACTGTTTGGTGCCGTATCCATTTCAGGATAAACGGAACCCTTCTCTCGATGGTATTTTTTCTATTTGAGGCGGCGCGAGAAGGTTGGGGCCTCGAGAAAACCTCTTTGCCTCGGCTTATACTCGGCAAATAGCCCTCGGTGTCGGAGTTTGAAGCTGTTGGAGCCTTCCCTCATAACGGTCATCTCTCAACAGCTCTTGATGGCCAGTATGCGGCGTCCAATGACCTTCGTCAGCTTTGCGTTTGTTATTCGTTTCGGGTTTAGATGGCCACCTGTGGTTTCTGGTGGCCTGTCAGCGGCTTTGTGGTCTTTGCGACCTCGTAACATCACCCTGATCAGGCGAGTAGAGTTCTCTTTCTTCTTCTACATCGCGTGATGTAGAAGAAGAAAGAGAAGCGGAACCCTTATGTAATGGTCATGTTTGTGTGTCTGCCTTTGTATGCCCAGTAACTTTTCACTGAAGCTACTTGATCTATACGGATAAAATTTGTAGAAATATTAGATTAATATGCTGCTACTCTCTTTTCGTGGAAAGAAGGTATGATGAAAGAATGACTAAACAGATATACAATGCAAAAGTGGATGGATACAGAAGTCGCGGAAGGCCACGACACACCTTCCATGATCAAATTGATCATATATTAGCAGAAGGTGATGTTAGGAGCCTTAAGAACAGACGAGCGTGCATGACAAGAGCTATGAATGTCAAAGAAGCAAGTGAGGTGTGTAAGAATGGGCCTGTGTGGCGCTCTGTTGTCCGTGCCTACCCCGCAAGGGACCTGGCGTGAAGTTATGTATGTATGTACTCTCTTTTCTTTCACCATATCCCAATTAATTCGGGTCGGCTTAATATGTCTTTTTCTTCCACACTCCTCTACTTTGACATACATCTTCTGTCACACCACATATCATCATTTCATCTTTCACACAATTCACCCATCATTTTTTGGTCTACCTTAACATTTGTCTATCCATCTATCATGTACCTTAACATTCTTCTTGTCACGTGACTTTCATCAGTGTGCTGCTATATAATGCTTTATTGGTGTATTGTTAGTCAGGTCTTGAATAGTCGATTATTTATGATACTAATTTCCAAAGTCATAAAAATTGTTTCCCCATAAATTATATTTAAAAAAGCATTCAAGGTGGTAGAACTTAATAAATACTTTCTACAAAATAATATGATTTAGCTTTATATTCACTGTAATGTACTCACGGCTGATTCTATTGGTATAGTTCTAGAACAAGAGCCCTAATGGCGGAAAACCACATCACAACCAATAAAATAATCTTCACATATGTCAGTATGTTTCATGCGTTTGACTGCCAATTATACTAATGAATAGTGGTCACGTATGATGCGGTTTACTTTGTTGCACTCAAACATTGCACACACGGCAATATGCAAATTGTACATATTGGTAAACAAATATGCTACGACAAATAACACTCTATTCAATTTCATATACAAAATGTATAGGTGTTTGCGGTACAACAGTTAAACACATAATGGCGTACATGGGCTCGACACTTTCATTAATCATTATAAGAGGGTTTATGGGTCAGACGGAAAGACAGATTGTTATTGCTTTGATCATGTTCCAATTTTAAAATAAGTCTTTTTAATGATGATTCTAATACTAAATTGGTTTATTTTTAAAACGTTCTCTAGTTAAGTATAATTAATATAATATAATATAATATTAATACATGAAGCAAAGATTTTGTACTAACAGTGTAGCCTTCGCGAAATCGGTGATTATAGAAGTAGTCTTTGACAACAGAACTTTAATAATGTTCAAACTTGTAATTTAAATTAATTATGGTCGAATTAGTTGAATAAGTCGTGGTAGCGTAATGGTTAGCGCACTCGTCCCAAAATCAAAATGGCACGGGTTCGATCCTGGCTGGAAGATATGCACCGCTTAGACAGTTTTCTGACCTAATGTGCATATTGTTACAATTACCATGTGCTTATAACGGCGAAGGAAAACATCGGGATGCAACCCACATCAAGATAAGCGATGTGTCAAACCTGAAGCCGCCTTGGACAAACGTGACGGGTATACTGTCCATTCCCTGTGATGGGAGGCCCGAGCCCAGTAGTGGGACATTTAGGAGCTGATATTATATTTATTATTTATGGTCGAATTTCGACCACTGGGCGACCACTAGTATTTATAAATCCGCATTAAAGTAAAAAACCTTCATAAAAAAGGTTAATTAAATTTGCTGCCACATTAAACATGATCTGTTCAATTTAACAAGATAAAGGAGTGTATAAAAATTGATCTACAGGTTCGGTCGTATTTTATAATATCAATGTAAAATTTAACGACTTGAAAGTATCGGTGGTCAACTCGGTATTGGATTATTGTGGATTTCGGTCAGATTTTAACGTTTTACGGTTGTTATTATTACTTTATGTGGAATCGTAAAACCGTTGTTAAAATATGTCAAAACGTGTGTTTGTCACAGTACGCTTTCGGAAGTTAACTCCATTCCCTCGGCTTTTTATGTTATCGCGTTTTTATGTTACAACTTAACTGCATTAGTATGGACGGCATGCCTGGCTTCCGTTCCTTGAGCATTTGTATTATTATAACTTACTTTTTCGCGTGTAATCTGTCATTTTATACGATGTACACGTGTAAACGCGATATAAGGATCTTTTATTATATTTCCGGCGCAATTGGGTCACGCCTCCTTCACCGAATAATACTATATTCGATTATTAGATCAGCTTTTCGATTCCACGAAACAGTAAGTAGGCGTCAAACTGTACAGCCTCAAAAGACAATACCAACATCTCCGTCAAAGGTAGAGAAAGAAAGCGACGAATCTAATAAACGGGCTCCGTATCTATTCCGTTTGTTGCTACAAGTCCAGCCGATAAAGGACCGTGAAGTCCTCGATCTTTGGCCCTCGTTAGCGTTTATCAATATGACGTGCGGGGATCGCGGTAGATCATGTTAAATTGGCAGCGTTGCACGTCCAATTCTGCGAAATGGAAGGGTATACTCCCGGGACGGGCTTTCACAATAGACCTTTCGGAATAAGAGCCATTAATTCGCATTTTTGTTTTATAAAGCCCGGAGTGACACGAATTGACGTTATGTGAGCTCATTTAGCAACGATTCACCCCGGACTTCCTTCTCCGCTAACTTCCTTATCTTTGTTAAAATTGCTTAAATTAATTAATTTATAAGGACATCATATACCTATTTAAATTTAAATAATATCATAAAATTGTTAATTTATAAGGGAATTTTTGTTTTTAGATTTTTTGTGTTTGTTTGGCAAAAACTACTGGGCCGATTTCGATGCAGTTGTCGTTTACTGACAACGAAATCTCGGACTTAAAATCTGCGTTACTTTTGTTCTTGGGAACCCCGCGGAAATTTTATTGGGAGCGGCTTAAAGTGACCGGCTCGAAAAAAAAATCTGTTTCCTATGCAATTGATGCAAATTCTCTTTGTAAAACAACTATGACCTTTGCTACCCATCCAATGTGGATGTAGTCGCGGGCGAATCCTAGTATCTTAATATGACCATTACAGTTAGGTTTGTCCTTTCTTGTTGTATTTTCGCCCCCATACATTGATATACAAAGAAACACTGTATATCAATGCCTCCATACAATTGTATGTTTTCTTTAACGATTTTGCTATTTATTCAAGTAAACGTTTTTTTTTATTTCTTTCCAAAATGTTCATCTTTCATCCTATTTCACGACAATTTGGTCTTTACTTTCCTATATTCATATATTATCTGTCACGCTACTAACATCTATGTCATCTCTTGCATAGTCTATTCTTTTTTTAGCCCACTTTACCTATATATTTATTAGTAGTACAGTTTCACTTTCTTATTGTCATATAATTTCTTATCCGTACTGGATACGTGCAAAATAATCTTCATTATTTTAGTTTCTCCATACCTGTTGCAAATTTCTAAACCTAACTGTACTGATTTCTCATTTTATACGTAACCTATACACACGTAATACACATCTATCTAAAAATGCATATTTCGACTTATTTCAATGAAATGTATTTATTGTGTGGAGACCCGTATTTCAAAGGTCTCGAAAGTAAGGTAACTATTGAATATATCGGCAATAGAGGAGTTATGTCAAATATCAGATTAACAAGACTAATATTATTCAATATTGTGCCATTAATAATCAAATCAGTTGCATTTATTGGAAATATTTCGGTTTCGAATTACCTGTTAATTTCTTGCGTTGATTACAACGCATTTACGGTACACCACTGTCGGCGGGATATAATTGAAATAAATTACATAGACCACAAATGTTGTTATAGTATATCATACATTTTTATGAAACTATAGACGGCGTATCTCGGCAATGTACGGGATTTACGACTGTTTGCGGAACAACGAATCTGTTCATGCCGGCTGGAAACGATTCGAAGCGATTTCAACCGACCCGCATGAGGCACATAAAATCTCCTAGTATTGAGCCTATAATAAAATTTTCTTTTTATTCCTTCACGAGATGGATGACCACTCGGCATGGAAACTGATATTTACACGCTCGTGTCATCGACCATTTCTGGCTTTATATGCGTTTGCTCTTCGAAAGATCGTGGTCAAAACATCGAGAGTGATGTGTTAATTGAATCTTTAACTTGGTATCTCTAATATATAAAATTCTCGTGTCGCGTTAGTTACCAAACTCCTCCGAAACGGCTGAACAGGTCTGTGACCCACCCCTAATTTTTATTTTTGGGTCAAATTTTTTTTTATGTAATTTTTTATGATTCGGCAGTGTAAAATACATATAACCCTAAATTTTCACCCTTCTACCACCAACCCATATTTTTTAATAGCGATGTTAGTACTTTAATGTTTTTTACATTGGCGGTCGATAATTAATCAGTTACCCCTTGTACGTCTCCGTGTACAGCTATTATTATTTAAGGATAAAACTAGGAACAATGCTCATCCAGTATAAACGTGACTATAAAATGCTCCTAAACCAGATGGAACTAAATGGTGATATCCAAAAATGTTTGGGGATTATGAGTCTTAATTAAAGCTAACACAGACTTACACTCTGTATTGCAATATTTTTAAGAGTGACCTATTACTTTTGTGAATCTATTAAACTAGACTCAAAATAGATATGAAAGTCATCTTTATGAATCCCACTTCAAAATTAAAACCACTTTAAATTTATACAAAGAGATTATACTTGGTGACGCCTAACTTTTAGCTTGGATTAATTTTATTTGCATTATATTTACCTAAGAAGGCTGCCTTTAATACTTTGAAATAATTTACAATTGCAAAGATTATATAACCCGACCTATATAAAATATGATCTTTATAAAGGCAGGTAAACATTATACTGGTAATGTCATAGAAGAAGATTACTAGATATGATAAGCTAAAGCTTCCAAATCCATGCTAAGGCATCATGGGTTCTGCTATAATTAATACGCTTTAGCGCATCGATGCACACCATCAACATCTGTGGTGCCGCTAGGATTGGGTACCCTACTTTCTTTTGTGTGAAGCTCGCTGTTTGAACCTCTCCAATCTTAGTAAGTTATGTGAAGGTGACACTGAAGAAGGGGTCACCCTTCTTCGTTCTTTACGACGGTGTTCCAAATGCTCATCCTCCTACATTGGCTTCCTGGCAGTTTCCTTCTGCGGTATATCGACGTCACAAAAGAAGGCCACCGCTTTCCATTGTATTTCTATTGCGTCCAATACAGTGAATAACGAAAAAATCTAACTGTGGTATACCTGTACAGTACACTTCGCGAACGTCTAATGCGTGCTGTCCATAGACACGCCACCCTGATTATACATCGGAGATGACTCCAGCCTCCAACCCAATAATCTAGTAAAAGTGCTTACCGAAACAGTCGCACTTGACAACTATCTCTTACTGTACCATTCCGACCGTTTTCATATTTCTGAAATACAATATAATTAACGAGATAAGACCGCCTCCACTATCTCCTGACTTGCCACGTGGATCACCTGGTCCTGAGTCTATTGGCGAATCAAGGCTGTTTTGCATGCGCCCGAATCCATTTCACTTCTCCCGGGCACGACCTCTAGTCTTCTCCTAAGATCCCAGACGTTATCATCTGCATAGCCGCAGTCCAATACATAGTAAGAAATTATTGCTTTGCCCCGTATTGCTCTTATTGTCAGTATTAGCTGTGGCCCCTTTTAAAGAAGGTTTGGTTACTGCGGTTGAGGGTCTCTGGCTTGTCTATTAAACGTATGTTAACTGAATATTTATGTAAAGAGTATAGTGTAGATGAGCTATTCAGTGTTCATTCAAAACCGAACCTCATTACATTACGAGTAATGGCCCAAAAAATTGGTCCGCAAAAATTAAGCTACGTCCAAACCTCACTAAGCCCGTAATACGTCCCTTGTATTGATAGAGAGGTACAATTTTCAACATTTACGACCAGCGTTATATTTTTATAGGCAGTACATAAAATAACTTTTCGAATACATTAGAAAGAGCGTTTAGAGTTTCGTTTGCTCTCGAGTAATATTTCAACGTTTATAGGCGTTTTGCATAAGCTTCGACTGGTGTATAATGTTTATGGAATTAGCTTTAATGTCTGTGTGAAATGAGCTTCCTACTCTATACTTTTGACGGTAAATTTTAAGTGAATAAGATCTTTAAGAAACGCTAAATTTAAAGCTCGAAAGCTTTATTTATCATTTTTGTCATCTCTGAACTTATTGTGTATTTTCATTGCAAATTTGATACTGTTTTTTTTGTGATAATAGAAATTTTTTAGCTATAAGATATATAAATGAATATTAACAAACAATACCAGACCTTTTGCCTTGTATCTTCAATTTATTTAAACCCGTCTCATATTTTACCAAAAATTAACCTCAAATATTTTAAAATTTTCTATGAATAAGCCGAAAGATGTCTAAGGAATATTTCTGATCTCAAAGCTGTCAGATACTCATACGGTAGCTTCAAATTTCAACTTCAGCTAAAAGGGATTGAAATGCTTCCCACGATCTGCGCTATTTTTCAAGCCACTCTAGAATTCATAACTCGTTTTGACGTACGAGTCGGTGCCGCCTTGGTTCGTTCCCCGCGGAGCACTACTTATGACGCCTTCATGACTCCTTTATACGCGGTCATGTGTCATTCACCAGTTCACACATTAGGGATGTTGAGATGTGCGAATGTAATCGATGTTTTTTTTTATGATATGATTTTGATGATATGATAGGTTTGCATTTGACCACGATCACGCCTAATATTAGACGATGATACGGTTGAAGATGAGGCACGTTTACCAAAAACTAACCTGTTCAGACGATACTTGAAGACACCTGGATCGTACTTTTCGGGAAAAAAGGACTGCTAGTGTCTTCCACAGCTCTACCGTACGCAGAAGAAACGTGGAGTCAACACGTTTTCTTCGTGCTGGTCCTGTGTCCACTGTTAAACGACTGTGTAGACCACATCGTCTTGTCGTTCGAATGGTGTAACCGCACACACTCCGAAATGAATCCTATAAAATATCGATAGACCGGCAACCTGGCGTCGATGTTCTAGGCTTTGAAGCTTTGTAATGTCCAGGTGGTAACTAACCTCATCCCTCTTCTCTAAATCGACTCCAACGCTTCAAATTGTTATTCAGCTGAGCCATCGTAACGGTGAGATCAGTACCCCACCAAGATCTTACTTGTGTTTTATAAACATATAAACAAATCGGCGTAGTACTGTTCGGACCACGCACGTGAAAAGACTCTTTCAGTAAAGGCAACAATCGTCCACTGGTTTATGAGTTACCTAAGAAACGTGACAAAAAATCGTTGATCTCATTCTTTATGAGATGATTTTATATAAATCGTCTGTCTTGTCTCTATCTAAACATCTGCAAAAGCTTTCCTGAAAATACTTTTATTCAAAAAGCTGTGATCTTTTCCTTTTTTACTCATATTGTTAACATCGTATGATTTTTTGGTAATGTAATTTAGTTAATATACTGACAAATTTTTTGTTTAATTTTGCAGAAAAATCTATAATTAACATTCATAATTCCAAATAAATTACTGGTTAAGTTAATTCGTCCTTTAAACACTCTGAGTACTGAAAACAAGTTTGTAAAATTGATTGGATAATATAAATACATTGTATATTTGTAAGAATAAACACAAAAACTACTTGACCGATTTCAAAAATTCATCACCATTCGAATGCTGCATTATCTGCATTAACAAAATACTTGGCAGGAATCGCGTTCTACAATTTTGATGAAATTTTATGTGTGTTGGTGCGGTATCCGGGATGGCTTAGATCCACAATTAGATCCGGTAGGTGACGCTGGAATCGGGTTCTAGATTTTTATTTTTTAGGGCAGTCTGCCGAGACTGTTAGTATTTATTACATTTAAAAGTTTGTTGCTAATGATGACATTCATACTAGGACAAACCTACTTTATAGATGTCATTATCTTACGTTTCACAAAATATACCATACAAAATAACTAAAAATTTCATATTTCATTCATTATGAGAATAATTGTTTCCTAGAAAGTCGATATTTTAAATAATAACATCACTACAATACTAGGTAAAAATTGCAAATTATAAACATACCAACTCAAAGGAGTTCCTGAAAGTTGCATTGGCTTTTTCTTTTATTTATCCTTTCATTTCGAATTTAAGGAAAACTGTAATAAAAACAGTACTTTACATCTTCTAATGAACTGCTTTGAAATGTTCGAAGCCGTTTTTTGCCGATGAAACTGCGGCCACAAAAAGTTGTAATTTTTGTTTAGGTAATTAGAACACGTTTCTATTGTGGGTTAAGTGTTTTATGGTGTCTATGCACGTGTCTATAGAACTGTGTTTATTTGTTCGAACAATAAATAATTTGACGACATTTTTCTACAGTGTTGAGGTATCTAATAATGCTGCGATAGTTATTTGTTAAATTCCCATTATGTGATTTGGATATTGTATAACTGCCTTTCTTCACAATTTCGCATCTATATGCATCAACCGTGCCATAGCACAGTTGATAAACTATAAGAGTGTCGCCTAAGCTGATACAGCATGTTTTACGGAAACCGGATAGTTAAGTAAGGATAAATATCTAGTTATGCTGCTTCCATCAGGCCCTGGTAAAATGAATAGGTCTAAGAAATTCTAGTTTGGGTCAGGAAGAATAATAAAGGGGCAATAATCTTATAATGAGGAATCTGAATATTCTGCGAAGTGGAGAAGAGAGTAGCTCAACCAGGTTTTAATACTTCGATGAAAACTTTGTTTTTAACAGTAGCTTTGTATAACGTTTCGACCAAAGCCTGTTCACCTTGGAACAAGAGAAGCGGGTATACTTTCCCTATTTTGAAGATATGGAGACAGGAGACCAGTAATGGGACGTTTGTGGGTTGATTTTATAATATAACTAGGATTCGCCCATGACTTTGTCTATGTTGGATGTAATGTTTGACGGCCTCTGTGGTTGAGCCGGCTAAGTCTGCGTGCTAACCTCACTGCAACGCTGAAGCTCCAGGTTCGATTTCCGGTATGGTAAATTTCGGAAACGAATTTTCTCCCTTATTTACTACGGTCTGGGTGCCGGATCGGTCCCAGAGTGTTCCGTTGTATATTACCCACAGCATAAGCGTAACTTGCCTAAAGTGGGGATATACAGTGTGTGTTTGTCTGCCGATTTATTTAATAAGCTAATTTATACGTGTCCCAACAATTTGAAATCAGTTCCGGGACAAATTCCGTAGGATTCGCGGGATATAAAGGACAGATTTAAATTCGAGAATTCGCTATCAAGTAGTGAACACTGCATCGTAATCGGCCTAGTAGTTTTTACATGAAATCCGAACAAACAATTACAACCATGACTCCACACTTTTATACTTTTATAACATTATAAATTAGTTCATAATTTTCAATAAGTTTGAGCTCACAATATTTTTTATCTCAGCATGTTATTTCGTCACATCTTCCACGGCGTTCTGAAATACTTATTAATAAAACTATGTTTAACGGTTTTAAGCGCGGTAACCTATTTGATTTTGGTTTATCCGACGTTATGTATACTATCGCGAAAACTTAAGAAAATATTATACTTATTTAAGTTAGACTTTCGGGTACGCCGTACATTAACTGTCGTCACTCTTATATTGTTTTACTAATTTATCCGCGACTTAAATGTCTATGTCAGCGTTCCACATACAACACGAAAATATCTGCAAAAACCAATATTTAGTCGTATGTGGGTGTTTGAATGGCATATGCTATCAAACCAATTTGAGAGCTGTCAATACTTGACTAGGGTCTTGCTAGTACGCAAATTGGGATGGAAATAGCGGTATGATGTTTGTTGCGGTCTGTCATAGTCAGTCTTATCACAACGGTAATTGAATTTCAGGCCAGTGTTAGACATTATTTAAATTTAATCATACTTATTAATAAGAGACTTACGCCAGATTATTTTTGATACCGTATTTTACTGTAAATGATAGAAATTAAAATTTACTTGTACAGTAATAATCTGGGTATCTCAACTTGCCGTCAGTTATGACGGGTCTGCAACGACGCGAAAGACGTTGTCGTCCTAGCGCTTGAAGGAGACACTTGACACTTTCCGTCACTCAGACATAATTTTATTCCGTCACTGGTGGGTGTATTTGGTGCTTTATCTCACTCACACTTTACCTAACATATTTATTTATTATAAAAGAAGTTAATTACATATTTTAATAACAATGCGTAACTAAGAAATATCACGATGCCATCTAAGTCCAAAATTGATCACAACAGGTGGCTCATACAAACTCGCTATACTATATATATATAATGTCTATAATACCAGTTGAGACGTTGGACTACGCATCCAGTTGGAATAAGGGCCTAAATGCGATAGAACAAATAATTTCTAATGCCTTAAGTAGTCTTCAACTTGAATGACTAGTACACCTGATCCCCAAAAGTACGAAGAAAAATTCAACTATAAGCGCGTTCTGTTAAAACACGACTCGTAACTTTGACATTTCTGTAATTGATACGAATGAGAACATAAACGCAGCAACAAAACTTCACTACGACATAACTGTTGCTCCTGGCATAAACAGCAATAATATTGCCAAAGTAATGACCAAGTGGATAGTTCCCACGTCTCATAAGACACGAGCGAAGGGTGTGGCACTCCACTCAATATACGCCAAATAAAGCTTTATCATCACTTCAATATCCCGCATCCGCGGACCGAATATGCCTCTTGATACACTGCCAAGAATAAATCAAATTTACTTCCCCTCACGACTTCTAGCATTATATTGAAACACCTTAAAACATACCTTATATCTGAAACTGTAAAGTATGAATTTGATTGCTGACATAATCATGCAAAATCAAAGTTCTGCCCTGGCATTATATTGGATCGAAATTAAGTGTTAAGAAGTATTATTTATCCATATTTCTACAGCTGTTGACGACGACCTCCTTGTAGGCTTACCTTATTTTGTAATATTTTTAAATCATTAAAGAGATCTCTCGGTTGCTAATTTGCAACCACAAAAATATATCATAAGCAAAAATCATTAAAGGTGCATTTCGCAGCTTCAAGAATTTTTCTTTCTAATGTTTAATTTACGTATGAATTACAGTCCGTTCAGCCGTTCTCAATAGCAATAAATCTGACAGTGTATTTTTTTTTTGTTATGTATGTAAGACAAGAAGGTGGTCGGACCTTCTGTCGGGACATTGAAAGGTCATTTAAGCAAAAATTGTGGTTGTGCAAATCTGAGATGTTTAGTGTGTCTGGTGTTCTGAAAATCTGAGATGGTTAGTGGAAACCTTTTGGAGCTGCGGGTTCGTTGGAATTACTCAAATGCCTACAGTTTGGTTGAGGGCTTTATTACATAGGTCCGTCAGGCTTTCGCTTGATGATTGGTTGCTTGTAGATTATTCTAAAATTTGATATACATATGTGGTGTGTGGCATATTCTTATTGGGGTTGTTGATGATTAGATTAATTTTTATTTCCATAATAAAGTTTCAAAACAAAACGTCTTATTCCGTTGAAAACAAATTTCTACGTATTTACATTTTCGTTGTTGGACTACAAAGCAGTGTATAAATGAAAAGCGTAAACCAATTCGTTATAGCACGGATTCACAATTAAACTTCACATTTTGTTGAATGTTAATCAAACTAGCGCAGGTATACAATGAAAAATTTCTGAAACGTGGGTTCTAGTGGCTTCTCATTATTTCTAGAACAACCGCAGTGTTAAAACGACGAAGACTATATTCGCGATTTTAGTTGAAGTGGCACTTTGCTTCGATGATGTTTGCATAAATTACATTTTAAAAACATGGAAATCTCCATGGTTGAAAATCATAAATGACTAGACCTCCCAACGCGGCTTCGCTTGCGTATGGGCACTTTAAATACGTTGCCTATTGAAATAAGTAAAAATATGTAAAACTTAATATCATATTTACATACTTAATGAAAATGTGTGTTTTATATTTGTATTGTATGGTTATAATTTTCATTGTATATGAAAGTACCACTTAAACGGAATTAAATGAAGTATTATCCTTATTTATTGTCCTCGTTGTCAAAAATGCATTTGTACAATTTGATAATCCCTCTCATTATAAGGAAGTGAAGAATGAATGAATGTAAAATAATAAATAGCTTTCACTTTTATATATAATCTTTTCCAATTATGTCAATTTACTTTCGTCTGTGAACCTTAACATGCAAACAAGATAACATTTATATTATATTCCTGTTATTGCTTTTTTCATATGTCCATAAAACAGATAGTAAAAGGAAATTTGCAAAAGTATTTTAAACATAAAGTATTGTCATGTAACATTATTTCCTTAAATTACAACATAAAAAATGATCTCTCTAATAGTCAGCAAAAGTTAAGAGCAATGAATAATACTTACCATTAATCTTTAATACCTCGCAAGGATCTACGCTTTCATTAAAAGTCAACCATTATAATGTCATCAGCCCATTATAAAAGTTTTAGAGTATAAAAAATCGGGTCAATTTGGTCGTATTACGATTAATAGGGTTCGCGGTTCGCTGCCGCACAATACATCGTCGTCTTCCAAAGAATTACTTTTAATCGTCTCGCTCCGACCTCGATTATTCATTGCGGCACGTCGGCCGGCTCTCGGTGATAATCCCCCCCCCCCCCTGTCCCCCACTGCACCGGGGTTCTCCAGTATTTTTTATTTCCCAACATCAACAAGAGATGAAAACTTTTCCGTAGTCTCTCCACGAAACTTTTCATCGACTAATCCCGCTGTGGCCGCGCTAAATTCTCCATTTACTTTGTTACCGAGCTCCGGCTTATGCGGTAGCATATTTTTCAACCGATTCCACCAATTTTATAGTGGATTTGCGGGATATTTGTTATCGTTAGTTCACCAGTCCCACGCGCTAGATTCGTGATAACAAAGTGGGAAGATACGCCCGAGCAAACAAATTATCGATTACCCATCAAACAGTTTTAGTTGAAACATCAACGTAATAAAACGCGCCCCAGCTTAAGTTTATAAAACGATACAAGATAGTCCCAAGGTAAAATTACTTTGAAAGTTTTATTGACAAAATGCGCGTTGCTCGACCGTAACAAAGTTTCAACTGACCAACGTCCAACTTTTACATCGTTTGCTTCTGTTATTGATACTGGTAACCCCGCTGGGGCTCGGGCCTCATAAAGTTGCAGATGCCGCGCAAAAGGTCCCGATACATGGTATTAGTGCAATAAATAACGCGGAAAATTGTCTCTGTTTATTCTCGAGCGATTTATCATTCTTCTATATACTACATGCAGGAGTCATCTTTCTTATCTTCAGACTGACTGCACCTGGAGAGAGGTAATATATCTGCTTAAAAAGTATGTTTGTTATTGCGTGCGCGTGTTGTTTTCGCGAAGTACCCTCCTCTAGCGCCATGTCTTATACACCCGTCATTCGCTATCGCACGCTTGTACCTTTCGCACGTGTCGATCTGATTTATAGCCCACTGAATAAATAACTTAAGTTACTACTTTCACATTTCTCGTTTATCACGAGCTTTTATTCATAAATCTTAGGCATCGCTGTTGTTTACATGTTTGAAATGTGTTCGATTTTGTAAATATTTGATCAATAACCACTTCGTTCACCACTAAATGGAAATTCAGATGCGTAAATGGTGAAATTATTTGTTGATACTATTAATTGATATCAGGGGGACGCTTAATAAAGGCCAACTGGTTGTATCGCACGCGTGGCTATTAACAAAATCCAAATAATTAATTAATTTTGTGTACTGATTCGAACTGAGCGCGTACCCAACATCGCGATTAAATTAGTTTGAAAAACATTGTTTTTTTATTTGATTAATTACGTGCTGCTTGACACATTTATCAGTACAAAATTTTAATTGTTTCATTTAATAAATTAAATGTTTTAATGTAATGGCGTTTAATTGCATGTTTTCACGACAAACTACTGATATTAATATAATTAGTGTGTCTCATAAACAACACAATCAGGAAGTTTAATAGTCGATTACATAAAAAAACTATTAAAATTAGGAGGGTAAATTTTATTTTGAGTAAATCAGAAGTCGTTGTAAATAAAATTTAAAACCTTAATAGTTACTTATTTATTGAATATTAAAGTTTTGAATGTTATTACGAGAATGTTGAGATGGATGTGTCATGTTACAAGAATGGATAAGGTGAGAAATTAGTACATAAAACTTCTTTGAAAGTACATCTGGACTGAAAAATGGAGAGGAAGAAGATTAAGCAGGTATGGCAATATAATGAGGAGGGATAAAAGTCACGTGACAAAAAGAATGTTAATCTACAAGATGGATGGGTATAGATGTAAAGGTAGACCAAAAAAAGATGGATGGATTGTGTGAAGGATGATACGATGATTTGTGGTGTAACAGAAGATGTATATCAGAATAGAGGAGTGTGGAAGGAAAAACATATTGTGCCGACCCCAATTAATTGGGTTATGATGAAAGAAAAGAGCGAGATTCACTTATTTATTGAAGTGACATATGGACTTAATTATTTCTGGTTAACAGCCTATCATATTGTTTTACGTTGCAGCGTGCAGCGCCTGTATACTATAATATGGTTTGCGTAATGAATATGATAGTCACCTTGCTGACATGTGTTTTCTACCCCACAAGAACGAAATATCTACATCACTTCAAATTGTTTCTGCTCTAAATACGTACATGTAAAGTAGTTTCTAGATGTTTGATGTATGTAATAGTGTACTGTCAGCAAATATATAAATAGACTAATACTTTTATGTTTTTCATAAGCAGGTATTTAATTGAAACTGATAATATTAAACGATAATAAAATAATAAATATCAGGGAACTTAAGCTTTAAATTTCGATGTCATGTAAATAGACAAATACGCAAAACTTCTCGAAGGTAATTTGACTGTACATCTACTATTTATGGCCGCCATTTGTATGGATATAACACCTTCGCCATATATGTGGTATATGACGTCATGTTATGTAGCCTATGACACTCCCTGTTAACGTAGCTTTCGAACAGTAAAAGAATTTTTTAAATCGGTTTAGTAGATCCAGAAATAGACAAACGCACAAACTCACAAACTTTACCCTTTATAATATCAGTATAGATTACAGACAATTCTCATAATGATTGATTTAGTCCGAATCAGCCAAAATTCTAAAAAAACTTGTGAAGTCTAAATTTCTGAGGGATTGTGTTCAAAATATTTTCTAAGCAATAAAAAAAAGGAATTCAGGATTAACGAGCTTTTCAAAGTTATTTTGTACAGACGATTATTGTTCTAGTATTTTTATTCTATGGTGAAATCCAAGAACCAATCTAATGTTTGTTTCATCGCAATGAGTGAATAAGCTAAGAAGGAAAATCTAGCAAAAGTCGACGAACTCAATACCGAATTCTTATTGTATTGTAAATTATTGTGTTTGTTTGCTGGCTGCTGAGACTTCGGCTTGGTAGAAACTTGTGACTTTTACGCCTTTGAATTATTAAGCGAACTAAGATATTCCATTATCGTATATTCTCAGTTTGCACTAAAGTACAAATACTTGTACTTTTTAGTTTAAAAAATATTATTTTCAGTTTTATTTCGGTTTTAATTGGATCTATAGTACTCATCGGTCTTATTGATATGTGTTGCATAACGTAAAACTCGCATTTCATTACTTCTGTAGATTTATGTGTTTATCTCTTTTTAGTGTCGCCTTTTCAGTTCATCGAGTATCAAATCACCACGACCCTATTTCGACTTCAAAAACTTAAATAATCACAATGCTATTCCTTCATGACTTTTTTGGTATTTCTGAATATTTATATCAAATAGTGGCACGTTGAAATTTAGGGATTAAAACAGAAATTTTATGATGATGTCGTGCAGAGTTGGGAAACACAAGATATCGTAAAAGTAAAATAACATATAAAATGCTTTAAAATATCGCTTAACGAATACTACTTTCATTTTCATAAATTAAATTAGTTGTATCAGAAAAATCTCACATGATAATATGTCTATCTTAAATCTTCACATGTCGATCCTCTGTGGATTTTCTTCACGGAATTCCGAGGCTGCACTCGTGTTCTTTAACTATTTAAAGCTTTTCCTAATACAGTAAAGATTAACTCCTAACACTTAGTAATAAGGTGGACTTTAGATCGAACGATATCTGGTTGTGTCCTGAATATTGAGCGAATGCTCCGGAGAGTTCGGAAGTGACACCGGCTCGGTGTACATTGTCATACCTAAAGAGAATACGAAAATAGCTTCGGCGGGTTTATGTCTTGATACTGAAGGCGATGTTTGGACTAGAGATTGTTTGCTTTTTGGGATACCAACAGTGTTTTCCGGATGATTGGAAATGGCACTACCAGTCGGAATATCTCACTTGTAATTTGTAATTATAACAGAGTAGTTGTAACTGTACTAAGAACACCTAATTTATTAAATTATCTCATAAATATAGGGAGATAGATAGATAGACAACACCTCACTGCGTTGCAGAGGCTTCGTGTTCGACTCCTGGTATTGTAAAATTCGGAAATTAACTTTCTTCGTTATTTACCACGGTTTGGGTATCTAGGATCAGCGCCAGAATGGTCCATTGTAAGCGTAAGCGTAAGCTTAACTAGTTTAATATGGGAATATATAATGTGTGTTTGTCTGCCGATTATTATCAGTATTTATTGTACACTAAAGCATAGATAAACATAATAGGCAAATACAAGACATAGTACAAAGGGCGGCCTAAAAAGCTAAAAGCTAAAAGCAATCTCTTCCAAGCAACCCTTGGCAGCTTGGCAGTATTGAGAGATTTATACTAGTGACGGTGGTGCAACTGTAGTAGTATTATTTGTTGCAAGTGTAGTAATTTTTTAGTCTTACATTAAGTTGTAGAAAGATAAAAAATAAAGAATAAACACTTCAAAAAAATATATATACACAACTAAAATACCCTGGCAACAAACTGCGTCAGGAGGAGATTAATAAAAAAAACACATACTTATTATACTTCTATTTATCAATATAAATTATGCAATATCAATAGTTTCGCTGTATGGATGTTTCTATTTTTGCATTACTTTAAAAAATATTATAGTTCATCTATTCTAGTTGTTACTTTCTTAGATCATGAAAAAAAAACAATGAGTAAGTACTTATGTTCATTATTGTACACGTTTCAAATTTAGATGGTAACTTTTGTAAACATTAGGTTGCCTGTTCATTGAAGCGGAGCGAGGCTGCGGAGCGGAGAAACAGAGAAATATTAACCAATGGGGGATTGCATAAAAATTGCGTCCATGGACAGGCAGCTAATCCTATTGGTTATTAATTCTCCCTTTTTCCGCTCCTCAGCCCCGCTCCTCTGCAATGGACAGGCAGCCCAAATCGTGAAGTGTTCAATAGGCGGTTTATTATGATAGTTATGTAGTATAGAAGTTAATAGAAAATATATTATTTAAATTTAATTATTCTTTAGTCTTTAGTGATTAGACAATAATAAATTAATGACGGAGAAAGTAATTACTTTACTGTAGAAAAAAACAGATAGAATTTTTATTACAAGTCTGAGATACATAAAGGGGCAAATGGAACAATAAATTGCAATGAACAAAAACGTGGCCTTCCACCTATTCCGCGATATTTGTCTCGGGATCTTTCCCGAGCTAGACAGACAGATTAAACCAAAATTAGATTTTGAAAATTAAATATACCTCATCACTCAAGTTATCAACAAACAATCCCCACTTTAAATTTAACATTTCTCGATAAGAAATACCAACTTAAAAGCTAATTTATTAAGGGTGAACTTTAGGCATATGCAGACTTATGATAAATTACGTTATGCTTGATATACGCATCGGATTCCGCAGTTGGCAGCCCATCGTTAAATTCATATTGGATTACCCAATTAATTCGGTGTAATCGCTTACGCTGCTAATTAATAACCCACTTCATTCATAAACGGATTGAATTTTAATAGTTTACATACATTATCAATAACAGATTGTTATCTGCAGGGTAATAATCCGTCGACGTAATACGCGTATCATCGCTATTCTATAATTATATACATGAATGATTTTGAATTTTGCTGTTGAGGCTATTTTAAGATTGTTCACTATTTTAATCTCCTTTCCTTAAAATTTGGGTATTACTTTTTAAGAAAATCTAAGGAATACCAGAATCTATACGCAATATAGTCCAAACAAGACATTTTTTATGTCTTTCCGTTATGGGACTGCTCACCGTCTGTTGGACGTTCATATACACTTCCTTGAGCTATCTTCTCAACACAATTGTTCTGATACAGAATAGATAGATAAGTAATACTTTACTGCTCAATAAAATAAAAATTAAAAACAACAAAATGCATTAATACAGGCAATGTAGCTTAAAATAAATTTTTAACTAATCTGGCAATGTAGGTAGAGCAGGAAAAAATAGGACTGTACAATGTAATATATATACATACTTATACTAATTTTTACATTTAATACATACCTATATACATAAATCCAGACATATTTACTGAATACCAATATATACGAAATATCTAAATAAATATATTTATTAACATTATATATGACAAGCATTTTACATTAACATATATTGCAATAGATAAATAAGTAAATGTTTAATATATTAGACATATTTATTTAAAGACATATAGTACTTTATAAGTAAGTTCCGCACTTTAGATAATGTCTTGACCTCTCTGACAGTAAGAGGAATAATTGTCAGCTAACGCAGGGCAGTAAGATTTAGAGACTAAAATAGTAGTTACATAATTTGTTCGAGGCTCACAGGTTTCTTGTTAATTTTTTATCAAATTGCTTAAAGTAGCTTTTGAAATATCGCTTAGTGAAATTAACAAGAGTCTAGATATAATGTTAGGTGACAGATTTAGCACGAAATTGCGCTTCATTTGTAATGCCCTTTACTTATCTTCTTTACTCAAAGAATAAATACAGCTTACAAACCAGCCGTGATCCCGCAAAATTCACACATCTGGCGCTGTATTATTACTTATAAAACATTGTGAGTCAGTAATGATCCCGATAGTCATTATCCCGTAACAATTATGTTCACCTTCCAAAAGGCTGAAATGAATCTTAAAACCGTTGCCCCAATTAGTGAAGTCTATTACCGTTGTGCAGTTTTCTTTTACGCCATTAGGCAACTCTTTATCTTCATTAAGCTGTAAAGGTTAATCTAAAAAACCTTTTACCTGCCCAGTCGGTGAAGAGAGAATAATATATACACGTTACGATCCATGCCCTCCGGCTGGGCCTCTCGCAATATGTAGATTTGGTAAGTGTTTTCACGGATGCTTTTCGAATGTTTATGT
Organism: Dendrolimus punctatus; assembly: GCA_012273795.1. Taxonomy (NCBI): domain Eukaryota; kingdom Metazoa; phylum Arthropoda; class Insecta; order Lepidoptera; family Lasiocampidae; genus Dendrolimus; species Dendrolimus punctatus. The sequence goes on along the minus strand of CM022540.1, from coordinate 15,784,163 downwards.
TATGAGATTATCTTGGGAATTGATAAAATGTAAAAATTTATACATACTCGTAGCGTAGCAGAGTCTCCAGATATGGAAAACATTTTTGTTTGGGGTCATAATTTTTTGGGCTAGATATAATTTCTTATTTTGTCTCTACGACATAAAAATCAAGTCAGACATTAAATGTATTTAATAATAACGACGATCTGAATGTCATGTTACTTCTGATATAATAAATAAATCGAAATGGGGGAATTATAAAACTCAGTTTAGAGTCCTCTAAGTAAGTATATGCGGATGCACCATCCGCATATAATTCTAATGACGTGGTATGAAATTTTGACAAAGAAGGATGCAACGCTTATACAGTTTTAGCTGACCTAATAATGTTCATATTATTATCAACTCTTGTTTAAATTACGCACACTTCCATGGCAGCAAGCAGGAGAATGTCGAAGTAAGTGCGTAACGTAAGTATCAAATGTTCAAATAAGTTTTGAAGTGTACCTAATTTAAATAAGGGTTATAATAATATATATACTACAATTGTTTGGACATTTACTTCAACACGATACCTTGCTCTGTAAGATAATAGAAGGCAATACGGAAGGTAGAAAAGTGAAAGGAAGACCTAGGAGAGTGTTTGTCAACCAATTAACAAAAATAGGTGTCATGTCGTACAAAGAAGTGTAACAGTTGGCCGACAATACATAGGATTAGAGGAGGCTGCACCGACAAGAGCTTAAACTCTTAACTATTGTTATAATGAATAACGTCATAAACCACAGAAAGCAAAAATTTCAATCTTAACTCATTCTATGACCGTAGTAGTCACAAAATTTAAAATACATGTCATGGTTACCTAATGATTACAAGTAGCTAAATACTATAGAAATAAATTTTAATACGTCTATAATTTCGGCAACAACTCAGCAGCTCGCACACTCAAATGCAAAATACACTTCGACAACCTCTCCATTTTTCCCAATCCGATCTTTAATACATAAATATATATTCCCAAAAATTCTAACATCGAGAAATGCGACCCACTTACCGATTGAATACATCGTATATGATCCAACAGAAATCCGTGGCTATTTACCAATATTTACGCATGAGAGGCAATTGAAAATTCCTTGTCCCAGCGGCTGGCCGGGTCTAACGAGATCCCGGGACCTGTGGAAACCCCCGGGAGGTCGTTTCGAGACGAAGTAATTAAGCTAATAGAGGTATAGCAGCACCTGAGATGCGACGTCACGTCACTAACTGTACCCTGTTTGTATCCGCTCTATTATGCATCATGTTTCCCGGATTTTGTGTTAATAACTAAACAGGAGTGATGTGCAAGCGTCTCCTTGTACTGATTTTCATGGTTTAGTACGAATATCCATCGTATTTCGAAGAAAACGGTGTTGATGGTATGTGTAATCTATATATGAATTCGTATCTGTCTGTTAGTTTTTTTTTACTATTAGTTTCATTTATGTTGTTAATTTTTAGATCCCCGTAGTCATTTTCCGTTAAGCTGCATCGTAGATATACCACTATCTTTGAGACAATTAAATCACTCAATTTTCTCTTTTCGCAAACACTTAAAAAACTACTGTTGCCTATTTGCTGCCATCACGAGACATATATTATTTCTTTTAATGTGCCTCTGTCACACGCACGTACGCATATGAAGGTTTAATTACGCTTTGTAATATTTAATTGATTCATAAAAGCAGAAACCACTTGCAGTTCCTAGTACGAGAATGTGCGCAACTATTGCATTGAACATTATTGCTGTAACATATTTGACAGGCGTTCCCGTACCCATTTCTCCAGGTGTGAAACATTTTTACTTATATGATTTATTAATCACAAATATAGCTTATATCACTCGGGAATAATGTAGCTTTCTATTGGATAAATAATTTTCAAAATCAGATTAGTGGTATCGGAAATTACCCCAAACATCCAAACTCACAAACATTACCTCTACCATAATATTAGTATAGATAAACTAATCATAGAAAATCTGCAAACCTAATAAACCAATTCGACCCTGATTAACTGAAGAGGAAGGAAATCTGGAACCAATGGTCCAGTCGTTTAAATTTAATTTGTTACTGCTGTACCAATATTTGATATCGGTCGTCGAGTTCATCTGTGCAGCAAGGTCTATATTGAGTTTTCTTATTAGATGGAATTCTATGATACTAGGTCAGGCGTCAGTAGCATATTCAACAATCCAGGACAGCCCGTGATGAAAAATGAAATGTCAAAATAATTGTATTTTTAAACGATTTCGCGACTGTCAGAAGCATTTACATTTTTTATGTTTGAAAAAGTGAAGAGTTAATAATCTTGATATATAAAAATGAATGTCTGTCTGTATGTCCTTTATAGAATCGTAAACTTACATCCGCTTTTGATGAAATTTTGTGTGTGTGTTTTAATGGGTCCCGGGATGGTTTACAGCCACAGTTGGAATCGGTAGGTGGCGCTTAGATCGGGCTCTAGAATCCTCGTAATCACCTGGACCGATTTTGGGGATTTTGTTTTTATGTGTTTGAGTGGGTTCCCGGACGCTTTAGGTTCACAATTAGAACCGGTAGGTGGCGCTGAGATCGGGTTCTAGAATCCTCCTAATCACCTGAACCGATATTGGTAATTTTGTTTTTGGATCATGAAACAAAGTCTTTTAGGAAATATGGCGAAGTTCATCGGGTCAGCTAGTAGTTAATAAAACAGTGTGTGAGTAGAGGGTTATAAAAATATTGACATTTATTTTTTACATCGGAGTCGTTCTGCAATCGTTGCTACTGAATAATAAATAGTCGGAACATAAATAAAAGGTAAATTAAAACTAACGTCTTAATTATAATATTAAATTATTTGTAATAGTTTACGTTTTTCTTTCTAGACCTTGCTACCACACGATATACGTTTTTAATCCCAAAATATAGATACTTGTCTAGATCCGTCAAAATTGTAAGATACACGCTGTATGATTTTAATTTGAAACACTGTGTTCACTGAGCATACGTTTGATAACATTGCTGGCGGGTTTAAACAAATAATATAATTGTTAACTAAGTGGCTTTATATTTAAATTGCTACGACACGAATGTGTGATGATGTGTGATTAACGTGGCACAGAAAAAAAAATACAAGAAGACATATATATATGTATGAGTATACCTCTATTGCTATTTGATAATGCAAACTACACAAATATACACTCAACACAGAAACTTGTGTATTTTTGTGGCCGCATGTTATCGATGGCTGATCTACGTAAATCTGCTACTATTGACGTTTTATTGCCTATTCGATTTCATTTCTGCTAATTGAGTAACAGTTTATCGGTCGCGCTTTATTGCAGTGGATACATTTTAGATGAGAAAATATTGTATATCTTGTTAGCCTGTGGATTCTTTCAGAGTTAGTATTGTGTTTAGAAAGATTCTAAGATTTCATATAACGAGTTTTGGTTTAGTTAGGCTTTTCAATATTTTTAAAAATATACATACCTAGTAGCGAAACGTTTATGTGCTGATATTACATATGAACTGAAATGGTTGTATACATATTTTGAATCAAACTGTATTGCTACTCCAAATTAGCGGCAGACTCTCTCGCAATACTTTTTTATGAGTATAAAACTGCTGCTTTTACACAAGCAGCTGCTAAAGTAGCAACTAATAGCGGCTATATACTTACGTGTGTTTTAAGTAGAAATAGACAAAACTGAACATTTTATAAAAAATATAGTTACGATTTTTTTTTTTAACTTCCTTTTTTTAATCGCCTAAGTAAAATAAGACTAGAATGGTTAAATTTAATTCAAATTTTGTTTCGTGTCAAATCTTCCAAAATACCTCACTCCTCGGCAAGCAATGAGTGCTCACCTATGGGCTAGAGTATTTGCTTACCAACCTCCCCCTACTCCATTCAGCGTCGCTCCATTCGTCTAGGTGAGATCCAGCTGGTTTCCAATCCAATCGCTCGTAGATTATTCTATTCTGGTTACAATGACATCTAATTGTACCAGACATCGACAAACATAAGTTAATTTTGAGCTGTTTAAAAACGCATAAAGAAAGCTCTCCTGAAATCCACGATACACATTAAAATATTTATTATTCAAACGGCGTATAATACCCGGCCGTGAATTATTTGTGCCAAGTCTTCAAGGCAGTGGGGAGACTGATTCCGAGAGATCCATCCTCAATCGGATTACACGACGAAAGAAAACCCTGGGATTAGGCTAATGTATACATCTTCGTGCTATTCACTTTCGATTTAAATTCACTCTCTCAAATCAAGTAATTGAATAGAAATTTTGAGAGTTTTGTAGCAGAAGAACAGTAGGTAAGACAGGCGGTAATCGCTGTGATATTTTTTTTGTCCGAACTAGATCCGTTGTTTTTGGAATATATGACATGAATGTTTAATTATAACAATAATCGCCAGACAAACACACATATAGTATACCCCTAAATTAAGCAAGTTACGCTTGTGTTATGGGTAAAAATGCAATGGACTACTTTAGGGATCCCAGACACCCAGACCATAGTAAATAATAAAATTTACTATACCAGGAATCGAACCTGGAGCCTCTGCTTTGTAGTGAGGTAGGCTGGCAAAGGCTTAGCCTGCTTAACCACAGACGCCGTCATATATGTACCGTCCCAAATTCTAGATGAGGAGATGACGTCAAAGACCATTCTTCTCTCGCTTTTTATGTTTCTTTATCTAAAATATGTGTATTTTTAAACTAAACACTAAGCTACGAGCGACCCGGACACAGCATTATTAGACTACAGCGACTTATCCAATATATCAAAATTATCATTGTACGCCCTCAACGGGTAAGCTTTTGCTCTTCCAGTGTATTGATACCATATTTCTGTAAGTAGTTTGACAGTAAAATCTTTTCCATTCTACTAAGAGCTCGTACTTACATCAGTAAATAAATTATCATAACACCAGACAAGAATAGTAAATTATAAACTTTTTCTGTGATTTGATCTGAATTAAATTTGTTTAAATAGTAGAAAATAAAAATCATTTCACACATAATTAGAACTGCCACTGAATGCTACTGAATAGTGGTTGAAACGTCGAAATAAATCATATGCTGCATATGCACGTAATAGTCGCAAAAATCTAAAAAGTACTGTTATTTCATAAAATAATGTCGAAAAGTGTAAATTCATCTTTAAACGTCATTTCAAAAATATGAATCTTGCACATATAAGGTTGTTAGAAACAAAACGCTGATTATGCAAAGTGCTTTTGCAACGATATAAAGGAACCACTAGAGAATAACGAAGTAAGATAAAGACTTAGAACGAGTGCCGTAAAACCTCCACCGTTCATTTAGATCGACAATGGCCAAGTTAGAATCTGCACACCTGCGCAAAAACCTTATTGCAACATAAAAGAGCGTGAAATGAAAAAACACAAAAACCAAGACGCGCTACTCTGTTATAAAGATGGTGGAACTCGCAATAATTCAAATATTTTTACATTTTTCTTAAAGGTGGTTTTTTAAGCTCAGTATGACTAACGGCTTTGAGACGCTGGCGCCAGTTTGTTAAGAGAAATATTACAAGAATATTTAGTGTTTCTACTCTTTTGTTCTTCATTTAGACTAGTTTCATAGTTTTTATTTTTAAGCCAACAGTCAGGCTGACCACTTACGTCAAGTGGTTCCCATCACCTATGGACTTTAAATATATTAAAATTAATAAATATCAGTCAGTCATTTCTTAATTTAAGCATTTGAACCCGATTCCAGCACCACCTAGAGGTTCCAATTGTAAATCTAAATCATCCAGGGATGCTTCACTTTATGTGTGGCAGGCACCTTTGCCAAACCTTTACGAAATCAATTCAGCTATGATCGGTAATGTTTCCGCAACCACGTTTATCTATATGCAAATGCGTTTTTGACAACAATAATGAACATTAATCAGTCATTTTATAGCCAAAAATAAATTATCTGGCCTTAGAAAAAATAGTAGTTAGGGATAATAATGCGTTCAGGAGAATCACCCAATAGTCAGTGTCCCTACTAAGTGATAATCAGGCCAGACATTGAGTAACAATCCGCGATCATCCCCCATTACTGGTCAGGCGCCCGCTGTACAGATAGCCGCGGCTATCAGCCGACACGTTGACAAATCGCCCACACTCGACTCCGCACCTACACATGCGCAACTTGGATATATTTCATCCAGATAAACGTTACTTACACATACAAAACGAGCTTCATTCCTTTGTAATCCAGGCCACATTTTTTTTAATATTGGGACGTTTGGACACTTGTCATATACGTCCGTATGTCAGTCTGTCTTTTTGTCACAGTCAAGTGTCTCAGAAACTGCTGGATCTTGAAAGATTAATATTGGTAAATAGATATATGTTTGCTTACACCATTGTAGTATAGTGCCATACAGACTATATATTTCGCGGTCAAGTTCTATCCATAAAGTTCTTGTATTTTCCGAGAAAAAATAAAGACAAGATGGATAGAAAAAATTTCCAATAGGCTAGGAAATCCTAAAAAGGGAAAACCTTAAAATGCTATTTGAAAATATTACTAAAGTGAAATATCGGTAACCTACTAATAGTGCATTCTTTTTACTAGGGGAAACTAAAGTTAGTCCAAAAGCGACGATAAGCATCCTTAGGTGAGCCGTCGACTTGCCAGCTGTTATACAGCTCTATACAAAAAATTAATACATATTACTACAAAGACACGTTTAATTGTAACCAACAAATAAGGTATTTATGCGTGTAAACTTTAAAGTGTAATATAATAACTGAAAGCATTTGTAAGCCTCATATAGAAATATTTGAAAGAAGCAAAGAAAATAAATTAATTAAAAAGGTTCCATTTACCCACATAATATCATCCATGTTTCGACTGATACCTAAAATAATAAGATAAAAACAACAATATCAATACCTAAAATAACAAACCACGAATAAAAGACGACAGTTTATTAATTAAACGCCTATCTCGGTGCCTCAATCTCTGTAAGGCTGCGGACGCATTGGGCGACAGTGACGCGATCGCTATCGCGTCCCAGCCGTTGCCACAATCAATAAGTTTTCTAAAGATCACGTTCAAGCAAGATCACGTTAAAATGTAGACCCTCAAATGTGTGTCATGTACGAGTCATGTAGTACAGTGAGTAACTCACAGTACCGAGCCTTCGTGCTTAATGTGCATGGTTTCATAGAAACTGTACGTGGTGTTAGTTTACCTCAGCTAATGAGGTGATCAGACGGGCATAATGTGGCATCCGCAATATTTTCACAAATAAAAGTTTAACTCAAATTCTAAAGTGCCCAAACTGTAATACTAGATTTGTAAATATTATTAAAAAAAACCTTTAACAACATTTGCTTTCAAGCTTTCGGGGACTTTTTTTGTAATAAATTTCATACTCAAACGTATTGAGTGATGAGTTTTCAATATACTCAAAGTGTTCATTTTTATAAATGTTTTGCTAATAATAATGATTTTTAAAAATAAAAAGCTTATTTTAATTGTTTTAAGATAAATTATTTGAAGGTGAAGGATGCGCGTTATATCCATCCCTTTTATATCATATTTAATAGCCTTCTGGGCACCTTACGCATAGAAGACGGTGACCTAGGATCAGTACTTACATTCTTGATAGGTTACAGGTGGAATACAATATAACTAAGTTTTCTTCATTGTATAAGTTTATAATGAAAATTCTTGCAATAAGTTTTCCATATCGTCAATGTCGCATGGTCTTTTAGCTGTTGCTTTACGATCGCCGTATGCGACCGAAGCCTTAAAAGTTCCATTATAAGAATTAGTTTACCTTCAATTTCGCTGAGCGTGGTGAGCTCACAGTACCCAACAAATAAAAGCAACAAACTCGCTTCAAGCTATAAATTAAATCCATATAATCCTTATGGATGTTGGCCTGTGCTCAAATTCGGAGACTGTTGATGGATTTGTTAATTTATTCTTTTATTGTATTAGAATTTTAAGTAAACGTAACGTTTAAAGTGATGAGATATACTTTACTTACTCACTACTTTTGATTTTGGGTAATATTTTTGATTTTTGATTATGCTTCTGGCATATTTATAACGGATCTCTTATGAAGTTGCCATAATTTTCCGTATTATTGTTCGTGCAGGAATGGAAAAAAATACCATTCCCTGTGGCCGGGCGGCTGTCATATGAGGTGACAAAACAACCCACCGCCAGGTGTTAGGATGTTTGACCGTCTAGATGGCTACCACCTTTCGTTTAGACTATGCCGCCATTGCAACCTTCTTTCTATGGCAGGAAGAGCGTGAGACTTAGACCGTAGTTACGTCGACGCTGATCCTAGCGCATCAGTACTTAGAAAACCCCGGGAAAGGCAAACTGACTTTGTCAACAGGGGTAAGGCTCCTCTACTCCCTAGATGCTTGCCCCTGCAGCAGTATTACGGGAGGAGATCTTGAGCATATATATAAAAAATACGTATATTAGGTACTTCAAATCAGATTGGCTGCGATGGAATAACCATCGCCGTAATTCATTATCACATGCGTTGTCATGTTACCCACATTTAATTGGTCAACATGATAACGTATCTGATATTGAATTACATTTAATATCGATAAAATGCTTTTTAGGATTTGACAAATAGCAATAGTACGAGGTCGTCGCGTCTATGCAACCGTTCAACGCGCGTGATCCAACACGCACTTGGCAAATATTGTATTAATAAGTATACTATGTATTATGGATTCCTTATTTTACACAGCCGCAATAGAGGAGGGCGACTAATTTTAAACGCCACCATAAATAGCGGTGGAATCCGGTTGACTCGGGGAATCTGTCGTGTTCCGTACTTGCCCGGTGGTTTATTGCCTTCACCTTATATTTAATACCGTTTCAAAACATTAACTTACGAGAAAGTGCAGTTTATTATTTAAATTAATTTATGTTTCTGTGTGTATATTCTGTGACTTTACTGTTGTTTACACCACAAAATTTAAAATCACTATAAAAAAACTTTAAACGGAGCCTAGCTTGCGTTTTATTTATTTTCTAATTCTATAATTGCGATTTGTATACCTCCAAGCCATGGCCACACATTGAATTCAATTTTGTGTCCAAGTGAGGTTCCAATTTGGAATGATCAATATTGAACGAATCTATTGCACCACTTTTCAATTTCAACTTTGTACCCAAACACTGGAAATAGATAAGCGCATTGGACCTGTCCAAATTGCGGAGCCAGTACGGAAGACTACGGACGATATCTTATTTCTATTAGCGACTTACGCATAAGGTTTAGGCGCATGTGTTATTATTTGCATCGAAAAAAAAAACAACGAAACAAAAGGCGGTGGTAGATGATTAACAGTATCTGATCTTCTTTCAAAACCGACTTGTTGCGTGTAGGTCGCTTGAGTATTGGCAGCAATATGCTACATTGGTGCGAATATGACCAATGTGTGGCCGCGGCATCAGAGTTAAACGATTTTCCTTGCTATGAATCAGCTTAATCATTTTCGCTCTCTTAGAATGAATAAATATAATAAAAAAAGAATTTATTCCAAGTTTAATTGTAATCCTAAAACTGCAAAGAAAGAAAAATATTTACTCGTATAAATAGAAAACTTAATTGTTCATTACGTACTAAAATTATTTCCAATAAATCGGGTGATTGAATTAATTATGTCTTGTTTTCTGAGCGATTTTTTATTAACTGGTCGTGAACTATTTACTTGTAGTATTCTAGTTTAGTGTAATGTAAGATATAGCATATATGTTGATGGTTCACAAATTAGTTTTTATATATAATTCATATATCGGTATACAATAGTGTTGTGAAAAGTGTAAATACCAAATTAGGGATGTCTATAGTTGCCTATGCCCATTAGTTGTGATAATAATAAGCAGTGCATATTATAATCGTATTCTTACAGAAAAGGTTGCAAATTTTTTGTACCGCATCTACAAAAATCCAAGATTCAAGTATTCTTAGCAGAGCATCAAGAACGTAGTGGAATAAACTTGAAAATCCGTGCCCGCCCGAAACCGTTCGTAGTTTAATTAAATCGGATAGTTGTATGGAACCTTTGTCTAACTCTCATTATGTGCGGAATTGTCTCCGGTCTCACACGCCGCTTGCACATGAGCCAATAAAAAAGTTTCATTTAATGTACGAAACCTTTGAAGAGTTTGCGCGTGAAGTTTTAAAGCGCTTGCCGCTTTGCGGCACGTGTGTATAATTGAGTCACTGCGCAAATTAGTACTGTAATAGGGGTTGACCAGCGAAATGAACTGAGATACTTTTTATATACTGTTACGAGTTACGAGACTCGCATTAAAATGCCGTTGGAATTATTATAGAATTTATTAGAACTATACAAACACGTATAACATAGGTACAAATATAACTGAGTACAAACAGTACAAACGTAATGCACGATTCAATAACACAAGTCTGTCACTATATAGATTACCAAATGTACACACGTCTTGCCTCGCTTGTGATTATCGCTCGACTGCCAATCTCTCCATTGGGGCATTGGTTTATACTGCACAGTTACAATATGTCTCTCGGCCGCGCAGACTGAATTTCTTAGAATCACACCTGCCTAATGACTACCATAAAATATTATAATACACAATGTTTTTTTTCTAATTGAAAATTTTAAACACAGAGTAAACAAAAGAAGTACAAATGCCGAAAAGGTAATAAACTGCAGGTGTGAATTGATCTTTGTCGGTCGTAACAATACTTCCAACACTTCGCGGACTTATAGATATTGTATGAGCGTAGCCACTTACGTAATGTAGCATTCGAATGGAAAATAATTTTTGAAATCGGTCAAGCAGTTTCTAAGTTTTTTCATTACAAACATATAAAAACAATAATACAAATCTTTATAATATTAGTGTATATTTAAGTATACGTGCCTATAAAAAAAATTGCGAAAAAGTAAAGACTATATAGAAGTAACTATCATATGTAAGTGACGGTTAAAATTGTAACGTAATACATATTTTAAAACATAAAATATTATTATTTTTAAAATAAATATCAATAAAATATTAAACGCGAGCATCGCCGAGTGTTTCGCTAACATAGCGTGGTCGGAGAAACCGGTCGCGGCGGGTCGCGGCCGCGCGTTTCGACGGCACATCGATGCTCGCTCATTCCGTTGTAAAATTTCACCGACACGAGACTATTTAGATTACTATCATATTATAGTATCTTTTTAAAGTAAATTATAATATATTTAGTGTAGTGTATAATCCGGCACACCAAACGTAGTACCGTCGGCACCACTCCTGGACCAGCAGACACTTCAGGGCGGTACCGCCACATAAAAAGCAAAACGTCTGCCAAGGCAATAAGACTCACCCCGCTCTCTCGTTTTTTTTTAAAAAAAATATTTACTCGTTTAATACATGTATGCAGTAAATATAGTCTTTTACTATTTTACCCGCTACAAAATAAACTAGTTTACATAGTCGTATTTTGAAAAATGATATTGATATTATTTAATGAGTTAGTTATAGGTATGGAAATTGTGTGTATGTCACTGTAAATTCTGAACTACGAAGTGGAAAATTCTGAAAATATTAGCTTATTTTGGTCAAAATTCATTGAGTATATTTTTTGAGATATTATTAAAAAACTGTGGATAGACCTTTCCTGCACGGTACCATTTCATACGTATGGTCTGACGCGCACTCAGGTGATTTTTCCTTAGTTTATCGAAAACTAAAAATAATGATCTTAGTTCCAAAGTAAGTAATACAACTTCTTAGACGTGTATCTTCCATCTACTATAGACATCTACCTATAATAGAAAAAAGAGGATTATTTAAAAGTTTTTAAATACGATAATTTCACTCCAAACTATAATTAGAACTCTTCACAAGCTGCACATTTAATACAAAGCATTAAAACGTTTCAAGACTTCTCGAATTGTCGGAAAGTTCACGTATAACCCATAATTACACGGCCAAAGTACCAACAATTTAAGTTTTTGACTTCAATTACAGTTCACTCTTAAGTAAAGTTGATCATTAGACTAATTGTGGTCGCTGGGGCTCCTGGCCACTTGTGTATTCAGCAATTGTTCTTATTAAGGCCTAGATATAAGCAGTGGAAAATAATTTTAACTGACATTCAAAATTATTTTTAAAAAATTTAAAACAAGACGTCCCGGCACACGTTGTCCTGCCCTGAAAAAATCTAGAGCCCGATCCCCGCGCCACCTACCGATTAGACTACTCTATACGAAATAGACGCTAATCACAGAATAAATAAAAATATAACATTATGTTACAATTAAGGAAATGGCCGATTGTATCGTTTAGAAATAAACGGGTACATAACAAAAATTATTGACGTTAAAAAGAAAAATGACAAGAACAACTATGCAATTAAACAAATGTAACAATTCAAATAGGTTACATTGCATTAAATTTTTATCTAGGCGTTATTCACTCCTGGTAAATTCGCAACCATCCCACGAAAAAACTTTTTAGCCCATTGTCTGGGATAAAAAGTATTCTATATATAAAGTATATTAACAAAATCTTCGTCATGTATCCTACCAGTCAAATCGTTGCCGTGGTTTTTCTGTGAAAATGTGCGAAAAACAACATCTGATGAAAATATTTCAATCACAATTATATCCCTGACCATGTTAGAAGAGAATCTGGTATTGCTAGGCTTTGAAAAAATATCTATATGAATAAATAATAATATCTAACCTATTTGTACTTACTTGTTGGATTTATAGACTAATCGATGCATTTGTACAAATTTTTATAATTATCGATATAAGTTATAAAAATCTAGAATACATGCGAGTCGATGATTTATAATTAGTTTATATTTCGAAAAATACACGTGAACAAATGGACGCTTTATATATGAAATCATCCAAATTAAAATAATAAAATTGAATACACGAGACACTAATATTGAATTACTGTCTATTTGAATGGCCCAAAAATCGTTTCCATAATTAATACAGCCTACAGCCAAATTACGATAAATATCTTTTTATTTACTTTGTAGGTAGTTTATGAAATTTCATTAGGCCGTTTAAGATTGCTCTGCCTTAACCGTCTTATATTTTTGAAACATAATTACACGGATGAATATGTTTTATTAGTCGTTGAAAGCTCGTGTAATTGAAAACATCTCCATTAAGTCGTCTGTTTTAGGACGTTGTTGCTAATGAGAATTTAATTTCAGTAATACAATTTTATTTTCGGAAATTATTTTTTATGATCCAAACGTTCTCTGTGAATAAAATGTTTTTGTGATGGTATCGCGTAAATTTTCTCATTTTTATCAAACAATATCTCAAAGTGCTTCAACTAAGGATCATAAACTACACTCTTTATGTGTTAGATTTTATGGCCGTGGAACAATAATACAAGAACTAGGATTGACAATGGTCCATTAAAAATATTTAAGTCTGAAAAGATTGTAGTTTCTCCCATTTGTAGATGAATGTTCGGTAACTTCGGTATACCCATTAGCGCTTGTGTATACGATACTGTAGAGTCACCACAACGTCGCCAAACTGTGTAGATTAGTAGGACCACTGCGCCGCCACCGCACTTTTGATATCAAGCGAATGTCAGGGGTACGGGGTGGGAGTGCACCCTCTGCACAGAATTCGCATAGACGCATCAAATCACAGTAATATTAATGTGGGGGGGGTGTGGCGACAGTGGGCTGGCGTAGTCTCGGCGATACAGTCTACACAAGCGATTACACTTGTCCTTGGCGGGTTACATCGATTTCATCGAGCTTGGCAACTTTGATACTACGTTTTTATTGACCCACAAAACTTCTACATGTGTTTCTAATTTCATGTCTCTATGATTATGTTTTGTTATGCATATATATATATTATGTATTATAGTTGGTGTTCTGAAGGTGTTTGACTGACGGTCACATATTATTTTCGGCTAAACGGTAAGCGCGCGATATCGGGTCGTAACTTGAGTTATAGGAAAGTGAAAATATATGCTATGACAAATACAGACTCCGGCAAATTATTTCACTCTTCAGCAGTACGCACCAGAAAAGTTGAAGCAAAACGCTTGGTTCTGACTGGTGGTGTTTCCACTGTGTAACTTAATTTTATGTATTCTATTCTCCCATATTCCTTTAAGACTATAAGTAGAATACCCAGGTCACGTCGTCTATGGATAAGGTTTTCAGAAGGCTGGCTACGTTTCCTCGCTGGATCGCCACACTGATTCGTCTTCCGAGACAGGCAGCTTTCTGATCACCTAAAGAGTCAATGTGCCGTTTTGATGAATTTTGGAAGAGAGTAATGGCCTCAGGACAGCACTGTCCAAGTATTTCAATAGTAAGAAAGAAATAAAAAAGAAAGACAAATTTTATTTAGACCGCTATGTGGCGGCTGGAGTCAATAATCATTGGGCCGGTAATGTTTCTGTAAATGGCCTTATAGCGAAGAGCCTCGACCGTTCTCAAGGCTCTCGCTAGGATGCTGGAGGAAGGGACAAAGCCAGCACTCCTGGACACGGCACGAATTGTGCAGAAATTCTTGTCCCTGGAAGCCCAACCACCGTTAGGTTGGACTTCAGGCCCCGCTGTCGGTGAGTATTATATATATTTTAGTAATAGGTGAAAATTGGGTTTGTTGAGTATAGCGCTATCTATATAGTTGAAACAGATGTCCCTGAAATCCCCTGAAGATATTGCTCAGAATACCAATTTTGCTAAGTATACAGTAATTATATGCAAAATTACTTTAAGATTACTTTGTGAATAATTAAAAGTCACGGTATGTTACCATTTATGCCGTAGACGCACAACTTTTTGAGAAAGTGGTCCAATTTTTGTTCAAGATTACAAGACTCTTAATAAATTGTTCAGAAAGATACGTGTTTGCTTTAATAACTTTTGTAATGAAATGCTTCTACGAGTATCCAATGATTAAATATTCAATTTTATTATCAACTGAGTCAATATTTCCTCGAGATTTTTGGCACGCAAAGTACTGTAGCACTTAATAAGCTTTTTAAAAAGGTTTTCAAAAACAAGCTTTTGAGATCTTGGATACCATGTTGCAGCAGAGTGCTAGCCAAGACAAGTAAAACGATCCCCCAAACGACGGGTCTATCTTGTTTAGTACAGGAGTTCCTATGGCCACCTTCCGACTCCATCATCAGATCAGCTCCATGGTACCATATTATTGCATTATCACGCGATATACATATGTGCAACGTTTCAGCTCAATCGGAAACCGGAAAGTTGGTCAAATTTAACTTGCAAGATTCCACCCGAACTTACATACATACATAGGTACATCCATTGCAAGTTAAATAAAAGCTTGTAAAAAGAATATTAGCCACCGTTTTAGGGAAAACTGCGTCGGAATAAGCTAATTTTATGCACTCGAACAGGTTCAATTCTCGCGGCATTCCCAGCATAAAGGTAACGCAAATTTTAAGTCTAAGAATTTTGTTGTCGATCAGCGAAAACCGCATCGTAATCGGCCAAGTAGTTTTTACGTGAATATTGAACAAATAGACAAATCGAAAATAGATAAGTAATCTAAAAACATGCATTGTTTTCTCCCTCGTTTATACCTACATAGTATATTCCAGTTGGTTTAAAAAAAAACTCTAAACGGCTAGACCGACATGTTTTTTTAAAATGTGTATTTGAGTGATTGGATTCCGTGGATTGTGGTTCAGATTCACAATCGGATCTGGTAGGTGGCGTTGAAATCGGTTTCCAGGATTTTGGTGACATTTTTTTTATGTATGACTGAGTGCATCCGGAATCGTTTAGATACACAAAATAGCGCTATTTATTTTAAATAATGCGTAATATTTTTTTCATTATCCGCGGACAAACTCACACCTCGTATATCCCCAAATAAAACAAGTTACGGTTTTGTTATGGCTAATATACAACGGACTACTCTGCGGCCGATTCCAGACACCAAGACATACATAGTATAGACATAGTAAATAAGGGATGTTTTTTGCGTATTTTACCATGCCAGGAATCGAACCTGGAGCCTCTGTTGCGGTGAGGTAGGCTAGCAAAGGCTAGGCTAGTCCGCTCCAACACGGAGGCCGCCAGAACTAACACTGGATGGATCGTACAATGCCATAGCCGCATATTTAGGGTTTTTTTAAATACTCACAACACTTGTTCGTATCTGATTATAAAGATTGTAATTTATTTAGGTACACTTCAGGAAAGTGCCCCTAAAATCAATTGAATTATAGGTACTATGTACAATGTACATGTTGCAAAGAACATAACTCACAGTGTTGCGAGTTCATCGTAAGCTAACACCGCTCAAGTTTATACACACCACCTACACTTTAAAAAGGAGTTTGCGTACACACTTTTCGTTTTACTTTACCTGTTATCGCTCAGTTTGTACTTTGTACGCTTATTTATCCAAGTTTTCCTCTTCCGGCTATAAAAAGCCATGAGGCAAGTTTTATATGATCTTTAGAGTATAAAGAAAAGGCTAGTTTCTTTTTTACGTGTTCACGACTTTGGAAGTAATTTTTCCCTTGTTATTTTTTTGGAACTTTTGCCACAAGAGCAGAAATGTGTAAGAAAGTCCTTTACCACCCAAAGATCTGAAGACCTCTGTTGAGCGGGCTAAGCTTTTGCCAGCCTTCTCCGCTGCAACGCAGAGACCGGCTTCGATACCTGGAATGTTAAATCTAGAAAATGAATTTTTCGTTATATACTATGATTTGGGATCGGTCTCAGTCCATTACCCATAAAATAAGCATAACTTGCTTAATTTGGAGATAAACAATATCTGTTGTCTGCCGAATATTAATATTTATGTGGATATCACTGGCACCTCATAGAATGATAAGTTATTTTCTCTTGTATCTATTGTTGTTGTATATAGTGTCTATGTGACAGTAACAAAGATCTACCAAATATATTCCAATTCTAAACCAGGACAGGACAGGTTGTCAAAATTGGTAAATCACTTTTGTGATTGGCTCTTCCTCTCTTCTTTCATCTTTTCCTATTTTTTGGGGTCAGTATAATATCTCTTCCATCCAACCTTCTTTAGTCTGACATACATCATCTGTCACGCCACAAATCATTATGTAATCCTTCACACAATCCATCCATCTCTTTTTTGTCAACTTTTGTGTCTGTCAATATTTCAGTTTGACATTCTTTTGTCAAGTGACTTTCATCCTTCTTCATTACAGGCCTATATCACGTCACTCTTCTTCCTCTCATTTCTTCAGTCACAGGTGCAACTTTCAAAGATCCTCTTGTCTACTAATCTCTTGCCTTATTCAATATCCATTCTTGTAAGACCATACTGACTAACAATATACCTAGTATCTTATGTGGCATTTGGTAATAATTTTAAACGAAATTTCAAAAATGTTTTTAGCGTGTTGTAAACTCGTTGAAGGGTCCTTCCTTTATTTGATAATGAGCTCAACAAAAGTTGAATTCTCGCTGAACACTCGAATTTCCGATCAACCGTTTATTCATTGGCAACTCTCATTACCATTTATTTACTTAAAATTTTGATGAGACACGAGTTTCGAAAACGGAAAATAAAATATTTTGAATTGAAACTTCTTTAGAATTGTCGTGATTTGAACTTGATGAAACTAAAAAGCGACACAAACCATTAACTAATTAATTTGGTAATTTTGTATTGATTTTATTTGATGGGAACCGCTTTCCATCAATTGGGCCTGGTCTGGCTGTCTGCTGACCTCGTCCAATTTTTTTTTTAAACTACAAGCAAATGGATTAAAATGCAATTTTGCAAAATTGAGAATTTCTCAATTCGTGGCCGAGCCTAACATAATAGGAGAAATAAAAACTCACCGCCTCCGCTGGCTCGGTCACGTAGAACGGATGGGAGAGGTCGCAGCGTGAGGAAAGCATATTTGGGACGGCCGGTAGGTCGGCGTCCAATCGGTCGTCCTAAATATCGCTGAAAGGACAGAGTAGAGGCTGACCTGTCACAGATAGGAGCTAGTAATTGGCAAGAAACCGCACAGGATCGAGGAAAGTGGAATGCTCTCGTTTCGGAGGCCAAGACCCACTTTGGGTTGCTGAGCCAACGGAGTAAGTAAGTAAGTAAGTTTTGCAAAATTTGTATTACGATTTAAGTGACAAGTGTCAAAATAACGCGGAACTCTACATGTCTGGCACCTAAAAGTATACACAGAAACGTTCCAAATTCTCATCGTCATTCTTTACAGGTGGCCGTTTTATGATCCTAGGTGTTGACCTACCAACACAGATGATTCGGCAAAGGTAATTTAAGTTCAAATCAAGCAGTGACGTACCTTACACCAAAAATGTGTTACAATGTTTTCGTACCACGTTGCCTGTGTGCCCAACCAGAAAGAACATTAAAAAGAGGCCTTCCAATAAAGTTGACAAGCAGTTGTCAACGCTGACTTGGAGAAGGTAAGGGAAACTTATCGGAAACTTGGTTGCCTCCTTCTAATTAATTCACTGTTCATCGCTTTCCTCATTTATCGCAAACTTTTAATCACCGTTCGAGTTCATGGGGTTCACTTTATATTCAAATTTTATTTGACTTGCTAGAATTTTCTGAAATTAGGAACACTTTTCTTCTGATAAATGATAAGTAACTATATGGCTGTAGGTCGTAATCATGTCATCATGAACATCCGTTATCATGCCTTCAGCAATAACCTAAATATACGCACAGGTCCACCATAACAAGTATAGTTGTCGAATATTACAAAATTTGTTTTTTTCGAATTAGGAAGCAAATAGAAAACTATAATAAATGAACCAAGTGATCTATGCATAGAGATAATGAATCTTAACAGTTTTTGTCATTTTGTTACGTTACTTTATAAAAACATTGACTAATCGAATCACAAAGTCATAAAGCTAATTTTTTGAAAAAACAATTCTTGTATCAAAACAATGAAAAATTGACCATCAAAAATCACTCTTTAACTTCCTCTAAAAACCAAGTTGGAGACACAAAAATATTTTAAAATTCCCATTAGAAAGCAGTAGGCACAAACACTCCCTTTCAAAGACAAACTTTTTTGAATTACGAAAAAAAATCTCCATTAACAAATGGAAACAATTAGAGATCGGCTTCGCAAAGGCGCATTTACGGTCTTGAAAGTGAAAAACGGGACCCGACGGCCATTCCTTGGTGTCCTTTAACTGCCGTGTTCGCGATAAAAGCAATTTAAATTGGGGCATAAAACATGTCAAGATTGTCAACCTAGAATGGAGTGGCTCCAGACAATTCATTTAAGACGCCTAAGCCCTCCGCTTCGGAATGACGACTTCTAACGTTTGAAATTGAAATTAGAATCTCTAGACGTCTCTGGTTTTGGACGTTCTTTATTCAAAATGACCGTTAGAGATAATTTATAGCTACTTAATCTTTAGCCGATATACCTAATACGGTTCATATCTGTCTTTCAATTTGGATGAATCAATCAAAGTGGTCCGTATTAACCCGAACTTGATTCATTACATATCATTGATCTCGTCGTGTTCTTTCAATCAAATTGATTCAATTTAATTCAATTCTGTAGGAGCGTTCAAAGTTAGCTCTGGTGCCCGCACTAGGTCTCAACAGAGCCTGTGCGGTGGCATTACTGGCCCGATTGTTTATGTATACCAACTTTGACCAATATAATCTGTTTTATTTCTGTCGGGAGGAGATCACTTCTTAGCGATAAGATCGCCCTTGTGCACATTTAGAATATTTTTAGACGATAAGATTTCTGTATTCTCCGTAATGGTTTACAATAAAGTGTTATCTATCTATCTATCTAATATGAGCATAAGTGTTTTGATATAATTATGAACTCTGCAATATATATACTCTTCGTATAAATGACACGGCATGTGCCGTGCCCACGAATTTACAAAGAACTTAAAGTACACTTTTATTTTCAAAACAAAACTATATATCCAATTTCATTTTATTTATCTTGGTTATATTTCCACTTATTCGATTTAAAATTCACTTAAAACAGAATTCAATTTGACTAACGTTACTCGTCTTCGGAAAATATGGTGTATCCATCTAGCTCTAACTACGTTAGATAAACAAAGATAAATGTATGCTGAGTTTATCGAAAGCCACGGAGGTTTTGAAGGAGTACAGAGCGCAACGCAAGACGTTGAGCACTTAAATTCTATTTGAGGAATAAATATATATTGACTTAGCTTTCATGTCGTATGTTCTATCTGTTTTAAAATAGGATGTACGGGCCTTCTACGTTGTCGTGCGGTACTGCTTCTGAAACATTTAATTTATAATATGAATATAAGTTAGTTGTAATTACTTCTAGCCTCCGCTCCGATTATATTGTTATTTGTAAGTATTACGTCACGTACATGAATTAATCTATTGCCAAATAATTAGCAAGGTTATAACTGAGTAGTCCATGTATGTGCCAAAATCTGCCAATACAGAAAACAGAAAACCTTCTGAGATGCACCTACGAATCTTTTTAGGTTTTACATAGTTTTACGCAGCAGTTAAGATTTCTGTATATATATTCTTAAATTTAATCTTTAATTAATTTAGCAATAATTACATATAAAGGATACAGTCGTCGTTTTATTTTGTACTCTCCTCTCAACCAGTTGACTCTTGCTCCCGCGGCGATGGAGACTCAGGCTTTTATCAGTGGTGCGTCACCCTCATCCAACGGGGTCACATCATGGACGCACCACTCAACTTACTTAAACCCCCATAGTAAGCTACTTACGATGTTCTCGTTGGCCTCGGCACATAATTGTAACAATATGGACATCAATGGACGCAGGCACCTTAGCTAGGTTACTTCGGGCAGTGATAGAGGCCATTGGGCCACCGTTTCCCAGTGCACGATGTGTTGGTCTTGCTTCCGTTTTCTCGTTGGCTGGCATAAGGCGAAAGATGAAACGCAAGTCTTGGTGGGTATCCCTAATCTGAGTATTATAAGCATATCTTAAGGAGAACTAATGTTTCCTCCGTAGTTGGCAGGGTTCAAGTAATCTTCCTCTAGTAAATAAAGGTACCTAAGCTAATAACTTACCAAAATTTAAAATGGAGAGGGCTTGCTTAGCTGTGAAACGTTGACGCACTGATATTGTATATACATTTCTCCGTTGAGAGCAAAATGGCTTTACCTTTTAAAATAGGTAAACAAATACTTACCATTGGCTTTTCCTTACATTTTCCCCATAGACAACGAACATCAATCTTTTGCGTCAGCAAGGTAAGCGAGTGAAGGGAAGCACTTATTATCGTTATTAGGCGACGACGAACGCCCCATGACGTGAGTCTTACCGCGTATTTTTACGTAATGCGCAGTGTGTACTTGGCTTTATTTACGTATTCGATTGATTTGAATTGAGGACAATTTAAGGGTAAACTAAAAGGACTGAAGAAATACTGACGTTATTATTCTTTCTTAGAAATTGCATTCCTACTTATTGTTTCAAACTTAGATGTTTTGTTGGAGTGAGCTTTTAGGAAAGATTTTCCTGCAATAGTACGATATAAATTTTTCAAAAAATATATCATATTTTTTTTAAGTCCGGCAAGATATTGACAACATTCTAATGTTGCAAATGGTTATTGGCGACAGTAACTATTGTCCGTCAGATGGGTTTTAATGCTACCTATATATTATAAAAGGTTTTTTGACAATCAAATTAAATGAGAGAGAGTTTCCTAGATTTTCTACGAACGAGAAATTTATTTCTATAGCGATATTTTGAAAATGTATTTTTTATATCATAAGTTCAGCCTATGCACATTTGCAACACCAAAGGCGCTACAAATGTGCTGGTGCACTCTCAAGAGATACTGGAGCTTGGCCACTAATGCGGAACACAACTCAAGGTTGTTATAGTGGCATTTCTCGATCAGGGGTAGTAGCCACACAGTCGGGCAAATACCCTACCACCTGGCTGTGGGTTGTTTTGTCGCCTCTTACGACAGGCCGCCCGGCCGTAGGAAGTTGTATTCTTTCGCCGTTCCTGCACGGATAAAGCCGCATAGCTAGTTACACCACAGATAAATCTTGAATTGAGATCTTTAATAAACTTTCAGTATTTACTACTTACGATTTTCAAAAGTTACTTATTTTCACACTTTTAAATACTGGCATAAATAAACGAATTTTCCTTTGTAATCTCTAAAGAAAGCCGGACTTTATTGCAAAGACTGGATAAATATCTTCCCTTTTTAAACTTCTAACATTGAACACGAGGTATACCTTCAGTGTAAAGAAACCATCGGTGCGTGAATACGTATCGTACTTCATTACGGCCTTCGCGGAAAAGGGGCAGCCTTTTTCACTGTTTATATTATCTGTTTCGGGCAAATAGTGCTGGGAATTGAGATTTAACGTAAATTTATAGATAAACATACCGCGCATTGTGATCGGAATAAATTCGCTTTAAAACGGTTCCATTGCGATTCAAAAAGGGAACTAGTAAAAAGCAAAGTTAATGGAGTCTTAATATATTTTCTTGTTTTCTATTTCGAATATTCTTTTTATCTTATTAAGTATTAAGTGCCGACACCTTAGTAGTAGGTGGGAATAAGATAGAACAACAAATTACGTACAATAGAGTGAGGACATATGGTACAATAAATTATAGTATTTTTACATAAAAAACTACAGACGATAATAAATGAAATAACATCGTATTGATTAACTTCTAAGATATCAAATTTACTTTTCGCACAATTCTCAACCTCGTTTTAATTGTACCTTCTGATGACTTCATACATAGATATGCTCGTACAAAATCCATGAAGTTGTAAAATTCTAATTTTATAAAAAAGTATCTCGTTTCTCAGATTCTCTTCAGTCCGCTCATTTTATACATTCTTGTAAATTATATTGAGTTACATTAAGTTTTTCTGTCATTTTTATATTGCGGAAATAATCTCCTTTTGTAATCTTCATTGTATCCTTCACCAGCGAACTATATCAACTTTAAAACTGACGTGACATGAAATAGGGTACTTGATATACAAATCACCTGAGATACTTTCTTTTATTTTATGAAACGTCAATCCTCCCTGATTTATTATGGGTTTAGTAAATAACGTCGATAACTGTAACGGCTCAAATATATTGATTGAGGCCGAAGGGGTCCTAAATTTCGTGACGTCACATTTAAAAATCTGAACTGCTGTTTAAATTTAATAACTCCTTGGTGAAAGCTTGCCAAATATGTGATGTCACACTGGTGGGAGGAGTCTCGCTTATGTGATCAGCAAGGACGGGCGAGGGACAAAGTATGAAATTCGTATGACGTAATTTGTGGTACGTCCCCTTTTGTCTTGATTGATTTGAAAATGCTGTACTTGAAATCTTTTAATAAAAATTGAGCATATTTGAATAAAGTAGGTAAAAAAGCGCTTCTAAGTATATACATATGAGTGGATTAATGAAACTAGATGAAGCAACAAAAGTATTTTCAGGATGTAGCAAGTTGAGATCCATCGTCTCTGCTCATCATGCATTGTCCCAATGGGAAACAAGGATGACAATATGTATATATCTTATAAAAATTTCACCGTATGTCAAAATATTCACCAAACACCATTTTATCGTTTTGTTTTGTAAGGTATCGCGATATCGAATAGACGTAAATATCGAATATCGATAAATTGAGTTTTAATCTAACCATACACTATTTCACATCTCAATACATGCTCCCAGATGCTCTGTTGTGTATCGACGAACAAAAGGGCGCGTAAAAGCAAACGGGCCGCCATTCAACTGAACCAATACGAGTTTCTGCAAAACACTTGAGTATATTCTTTATATCGATATACTGTACACAGGAAAGAAAATCTTTATAAACACAAGTTTGCGTGTTATGATTTGAAAAACGTGCTTTAAGTGGGATTTTCTAAATATTTTTTAGAATGATTGTTATCGATAATTTAATATGACTTTATTCAGACAATTTTTCATTCTAATATTATAAATGCAAATGTGAGTTTGTTTGTTTGTTACGCTTTCAGGCCTTAATTGCTCAACCGTTCCAGAAAAGAATGTCTTTTATCCAAAAAGTACTATTCTTAAGATTTTTAAATATGAAAAGTACACATTACAAAATTCTATTTAAAATACGAAATATTTTAAAGTCGTGTACTTTATAAATATATAAATAATAATAATAATATTTTTTTTGTTTTTTTTTTTTATTTATAATAGGAAGTCCGTTTTCGAAATTTACCAAAACAGTGTGAAATAAAAATATAATATAATAATAAATTGGTAAGGATTTGGCCTCTCTGACAGTAAATGTAGCATATTCTAAAGTTTGTTTTTTTTAAACAGAGTAATTGGAGTAAAACGATTGTCCTAACACTTAGTTATTGCGAAGCATACTTATTAATATGAACCAATTTGATATAAACATAAAAAATAATGACATATTATCATGCCTGTTTCCTCTGGCAGGCACAAACGATGGGTCTCCAGTTTCGATGATCCTGGCAAGCACTTTTGCTTCATCTACTTTCATTGACCTCTTCATATATTCCCGTTTATTTGAGTTTCGTCTCACGACACCAACGTTACCATTCCGTCTGCTGCCATATGTATACTTGCTTGATTCTCTATCTTCTACTCTTATCACTATATAGCTTTAAGTGATAAGGCCGCCTATTGTATTGCCTTTTAATTTTGGTGTGCATTGACGGGGAGTGTTCTGAAAAACTGTTTAGAATGGTGCCTTCGTCCTCTTTCTACCATCGCACCGCTCGCCATCGGTTGGGAGTTCACCCCCACTTCCTTGAACCACTTCGCTCATGTACGCAACGGTTTTGTAGAACGTTTCTCTTGCGTACCGTGGGAATTTAGAATGAGCTATCAGCCGAGGTTTTGCCACAGCGCTACGCTATGGACTTTTTCAAAAAGGGTGTCATAAAATTTCTTCGAGGCTGGCAGCGCGTTGGTGACATTTCTGATGTTGCAAACGTACATAGGCGACGGTAACCGCTTTCCACCAGGTGGGCCGTCAGCCTGTTTGCTGTACTTCAGCTATAAAAAAATGTTATCTATTTATATCTTCTTTCAATACATAAAAATTATACGTCCAAAAATGTGGTTTTAATACACCCGTAATTTAACTATTGGATATGCATATTAATTATAGTTATTGTCGGTTATTTACTTTGAAAATAATATAATAGTACAGAATTTTCTCACCTCAATGCATTATGGCTGGGTTCGGGTCAAATAATGGATACTAGTCACGTCATCGCTTTATATTACGGTAGTTTTGTATTCATTTGGAGGGAGGTGTTTTGAATAATGATTATTTACTATACTTTCATATTTTTGTATGTAATTTCTTATTTAAGTCTCACAGTAATTACTCACTAAGTAGTAATAATTTTTAATTTATTTTTATTAATTAAATGATAGGCTTAATATTAACTTTAATATTTTTCATCGACACTTTACATCTTTGTCTTCCGTGATCACGGCAAGGTGAAAAGTGGCCGAAACGTTGAAATAAAATGTCGCACATAAAACCATTAAAAAGAAGTTTTAATTATGTGTATTAGACGCGAATCTTAAAAAAAATTCTATTATTTTTAGCTTTGTTTGGTTATCGTTTTCTTTCTGCCTGACATAATTACCCCGCGTTTCGAATGCGCGAATGTACTAAAATGAAGATAACTAAGCCCAAAGGGTTGTCCCTTTGACTGAGTTATCTTATTTTCTATAGGTTGTCACTGCTTACTCACTTATACACGCAGCTCTGATTTTAATTGCTAACGCGGAAACGTCTAGATATAAGACATCGCCCATTAAGCAGTTAACTGCGGCAAACATTCTGAGAGTAGGCGTCTACGCGGCTCGAACACACGCGAAATTACTGTAATAACTGCACAATAAAAACTATAACGTACCATGTATTTACCGCATTACTGAAGTTAATGCGGCTAACGACGCAATCTTGTTTAGTCTACCAGGAATCTTTGTGTTTGTATATTATTCAGGTGTTTCAATTAATTTTGATATAATAAGAAAGCAGAAATAAATAAGAGCAAAAATATCATTTCCTTACAGACATTGATAATCAGGAGGAGTGTATTTATAAAAGTGTCATGACACTTTAAAATTTGAATGTTAAATACCACGAAATAAAATACTAGATGATACTAATTACAATAATTGCGTAATAAACAACGTAACCGCATTCCTGTCATTATCCACTATCTTCTACGATAGTGACTATTCTTTTCTGTAAGATATAACTATTTTTACATCTGTCATTTCCGTTAGAGCAAACTGAGTATAGGGACAACATTTAGACATAGCATGGCATGTGCCATATGAGAAAATTTTGTCGTACTACAGATATTTGTCTAGTAAATTTTGATGTTGGAGTTTATCTCCGGTACTGCTGATCCATTTTTGAAAATTATTTAACCAGTAGAAAGCTACATTATTCCCGAGCGATATAGTCTATATTAGCTTGTAATTAGTAGTTTAAAATAGTAAAAATGTTTGACGCCCAACGAAGGAGGCACGGGAACGCCTGTCGAATATATTATAGCAATCACATTCCATGCAAGCATTTCGCATATCCTCGTACAAGGCACTGAGAGTGCTTTCTGCATATATTTATAACATGATACGCATGTGTATGCTTGTACATTTTTTAATGACCCCCAGCGAAGTGGGCATGTGTCAGCATGTCTAAGATAGAACTTTTATAAGATACTTAATATAATAAAATTCTAAGCATGCCGTATTTGTACATTGAATATATTTAAATACAACTAGTATATAAACGATAGAGAATACGATGCATTTTTAAAATTTATTGCCTGTTTGTTGTTTTGAACGTTTGTTCGGGATTCTCTAAAAACTACTGGGCCGATTACGATGCGGTTTTTGTTGATCGACAACTAATTCTTAGACTTAAACTCTGCAACACTTTTTATCCTGGAAATCCCGCGAGATTAATTTTTGGGAATGACTTAAAATGGCCAGAAATAAATTAAAAACATAATTGGAATACTACTGTGTTTTTTTTTACTGATCTACGGATATCCTATTATTTTGTAGAAGTATAGGATAGGATAATTAATGTTTTTTGAAAGAATTTCGAAGTGATTATTACTGTTTATATTGTACAGAATGGTTATGTGTGTTTGGAATTAGGTGTGAGTGAGAAGAATAGATAATTAATCAAAGAAAATCTAAATAATAGACGATGGAATGAAAAGACAAGAGGCGATCTAAAAGAATCGTGTGTTCAAAATTTGGGAGCTAAATAGTGAACGTAGATGGTGTTAGTATACGACGTGGTTTGAAAGATATAAATATAAAGATTTAATTTCACCACCACGTACATATAGTGTTTTATATTACTAAGAAATGTTATACCAATTGAGTCCTAAATACTAAGGCACCAAAAACAGTTAGGAGTTTACTGATTTATTGAATATAAGAGCACAAAGCCACCACATACGACGTCATAAACGTGATAGGTGGTAGAATGGCGAGCTATTGACAATCGACATCAAAATTTCACACAAAAGATAATGAGTTTGTTGACGACGGAATAGCATCATAGAAACTCGCCGACCCGTCTACACAGGTGATAAGAGCATAGGTGTAATTTGCTAAGCCTCGTAGATAACATGCATACGGCCGTTAAACGCAAGAAAGAGACGGGTCGGACAGAGATGCATATAGTCTTATAATATTTCATATAACCGTGTATATTGTTTTATTTTGTTTAAACTTAATTTAATTAATTAGTGATTATAGTATAAATAAGTATTGTCATAATAGCCTTAAGCTTGTTGAAATAAACGTTTAAATGTTTGCGTTTCATTAACAACCCAAATAGATCCTGGTAAACGAGACCAGGCTATGGGCGTGCAGAACGCCGCCTGTAGTACTGCACTCAAAGTAAATAAGGGAACCGGGTTCCAGGCGTGCAGAACGCCGCCTGGAGCCCGGGACCCAAAGGGGTAGCGGAAACGGGGCTTCGGGAATGCAGAACGCAACCGGAGCCCCAGATCCGTGAGGTATGCCTGCACTACTGCCTACTCCATAGCGAGTAGGCCATAATGTTAGTGCAGGCAGAGGTCCGCGCGCCACAGCGCATGGTTATGCAATGAGGTAATCGCTCGCGCGCTCGACGCTTTATATTTATAGTCATGAAGCGGGGGGCGAGGAAAGTGCCCGTAAGAGTGTCCCGCGTTTCGAAACTATGGATCATATGTATCTAGGAACCCACAGGATAGGCTAGGATCTATGATGTTGTAAATATTGTAATAGCGATAAGGTAAAATAAGGCTTATGTAAAGTGCAATTAAATAAATAAACCGAAGGGGGTGTTACAACGAAGCGGGGGGTCGGCGGAGGCGGCATTGTATAAATATAGGGCGCCTTGCGAGGCCCGTTTGTAGTTCGTGATAAGCAGCAGTTCGCGCTAAGCAAGAAAGAAGCTCCCTCCCGCCGACACGCCACCGTTGAAAGCCGCCCGTAGCAAATATTTCATCGTTTCATTTCGGCATCCTTCTCGCACCAGAACCAGCAACCAACCAACCAACAGTCCACTGCATCTCCACCATTGTCTGGTCCTTCGAGCCGGATCGGAAGAACTGAAGCATGCCGAGTACGAGAAGCATGATGAATGCTGCGCAGACGAGCAAGAAGAGTGCGACAGAGATAGCAACTTCTAGTGGTGTCATGACTGGGGCCAAAACAGAGACGGGTTCAGTAAAAGCAACTACAGTAAAAGCAACTACAGTAAAAGCAACGACTGTAAAAGCAACGACTGTAAAAGCAACGACTGTAAAAGCAACGACAGTAAAAGCAACGACACAACATCCTCTCTCTGTTTCGGATACCCAGACCCAGGCACCACTGGGGTCGCAAATCTCTTGCAAAATGGAACGCACTCAAAAACCCTCAAGGTCACCATCACGCCATTCTACGACGTCACAAAAGCAGTTCGCCGAGTTAGAGGCGAAAGAAAACCTGGCCACCTTGAGAATAAAACTATTAGAGGCGGCTATTGAAAAGGAACAGGCCAGATTGAGTAAAATTCGTTTAGAATTAACGGATGACGTCATCGAAGAAAGCGAACTACCATCAAGAAGAATTGATATGTGGTTCGAGAGACTGCCAAAACAGCAAGAACCACATCTCACCCCGCAACCCCCCGCCTCACTTACGCATGCCAGCAAGCAGGAACAAATCGATGAACGTGGACAGGAAGCCCGCGTCGGGAATATGGCACGCGGACAACAGGTCTTAGAACAAGACCCGCCTGCACGTTCTAACGTCATGGATATGACGTCACTGGCAGAAGCGCTCGCCGAGGCGGTACGATCAAGCACAAGGCAGGCGCAGAGATATATACAAGAACTCCCAATCTTCAACGGACAGAGCAGCCAATGGCTGTCATTCCAGGGAGCGTTCCGGGAGTCAGAGGGGAGCTTCACATCTATGGAGAACGTCGTGCGCATGCGGAGAAGCCTGAAAGGAGCCGCTTTAGAAGCCGTCAGCGCCCTGTTGATTTCGCAGACAGGGCCTGAAGAAATTATGAAAGCATTAGAAAGAAGATTCGGCCGTCCAGATGCCCTTGTGCTGGGGGAAATGGAAAAAATTAGAATGTTGCCACGAGTCACCGACAGCCCTCGGGACTTATGTGTATTTGCCAACAAGATGGCAAATGTCGTCGCAACAATTGAAGTGTTGAACAAGCCGCAGTATCTACATAGCCCAGAGATGCTTCGCCTTATTGTAGAAAAATTGTCTCCAATTCTGAAGAACAAATGGTACGACTACGCTTCCACGAAGCTTGAAAGGGTTCCAGAATTGAAGAAACTCGCTACATTTTTAAATGAAGAGGCCGACAAATGTGCTGCGTACGCTCCAATCGAGTGTCAGAGCGAGACAGCACTATCGAAAAGAAGGACGGAACATGTGCACACAGTCAGTCATGGGAGTGAGCGAGACAGAAACAACTACGTGTGCCCGGCTTGCAACCGAAATCATAGACTTGTTAATTGTCGGAACTTCATAAACGCCGCCGTGAACGCACGCTGGGAAATCGCAAAGAAAAATAAAATATGTTTCCAGTGCCTTCAAAGCAAGCACCGAAGATCATCGTGCCACGTTCCGGCTTGCGGAGTGGAAGGGTGCGAGTTACGTCACCACCGACTGCTGCACTACAAGAGTGACGTCACTACTCAGGTCAGTCCAAGTGCAGTGAGTGTGGCGTCAGAACCGGCCGCAGAGGTGCTAGCATCTGCAATTAACAGCGTGGCCAGTGACAGAAGAAGCCAACGATGTGCCTACTTGAAGGTGGCCCCGGTCGCTATAACCGGACCGAGGGGCAGTTGCCACACTTACGCACTGCTAGACGAAGGAAGCACCGTGACCATTATCGATGCGCAACTGGCCAAGCAACTGGGACTTAGCGGACCACGTGACCCCATGAAGATGCAAGGAGTCAACGGCGAAGAATCATCGCATGACTACAGCATGCGAGTGTCCGCGAAGATAAGAGGCTCATATGAAACTGAAGAACATATGCTAAGGGACGCGCGCACCATAAATGACATGAGCTTCTTCAGCCAGTCTGTTCGTCGAAGCGATGTGCAGGGCTGTGCACATCTACAAGACATTGAAAATGTACTCATCTATGAAAGGGCTACACCGATGATACTGATCGGGCAAGACAATTGGGACCTTATCGTCTCCAATGACGTGCGAAAGGGACCCCGTAACCAACCG
Source organism: Dendrolimus punctatus (assembly GCA_012273795.1). Lineage (NCBI taxonomy): Eukaryota > Metazoa > Arthropoda > Insecta > Lepidoptera > Lasiocampidae > Dendrolimus > Dendrolimus punctatus. The sequence continues at coordinate 15,753,346 of CM022540.1, read as the reverse complement.
GTCGCCTCACGCACGCAATTGGGTTGGGTGCTGCACGGCTGCCGCACTCCAACAGCATTGCCGGCAGTGGTATGCTCACAAGCGAGCATTGTTAATAATGAACACAGCCCGCGAAGAAAGAAGAAGAAATTGGCAACGAAGAAACATGGCAGTGCGACGTCATCGGGCAACACCGAGTATGTAACCGCTTCCCCCACCGGCGGGAGCAGTGGGAAGAGAAGGAGGCGTCGACGTCGCACTAAGAAGTTAAAGAAGAACAACATAACAAGCGACATCGGACCCCGGAGTCCGATGGCACAAGTGCCCAAGAAGTCCTGCGTCGCTCCAGAAGTCGTTACGTCTCAGGGAACGACGTGCATGTCCAACTGGGTCCATGTTCCCTTATCCCGAACATGGACCCCGAAGAAAAATGAAAATCTAGGCCGAGAAAAGGCAAAGAAAAAATGTGAAGCGCAAGTTGATACAAATTTGGAAGATAGAAATCACCGATTTCAATTACGTAAGACGCGCTTATCAGTGGACGAGCCGACTTCAAGCGCGGGCTTACGCAGCAAGCGCCCGCCGACGAATGCTCACGCGCCGTCGCATCGACTTATTATGTACTAATCGAAGCGACCCGCGCGCCCCGCACACTGATAAGCGAACGTTGCAAGTGAAGAATCAACGAGGCGCAAGATATAAGCTACGAGATGGCCAATCCTGCCATCTTACATGAGAAACTACACCATGGCGGCGTCGAGATGATGGTCAACGAGCTATGGCAGCGGCTGTGGGTCATGAAGATACGGCCCTCAGTCAAAGCAGTGTTGAGGAATTGCCTCCATTGCCGGCTGAGGCGGGCCCAGCCAGCGAGTCCATCGACGGGGAGCCTGCCCGCAGCTCGCCTGGCACATCACTCGCGCCCATTCACCTTCACCGGCCTGGACTATTTTGGCCCATTGGAGGTGACCGTGGGCCGTCACCGGGAGAAGAGGTACGTGGCGCTGTTCACGTGTCTGACGTCACGGGCACTGCACCTCGAGGTCGTCGCGTCGCTGAGTACTGACTCAGCCATCAACGCGCTGCGCCGCTTCATAGCGCGGCGCGGCGTCCCCACCGAACTCTGGAGCGACAACGCTACGTGCTTCCGCTCGGCCGACCGCGAACTCGCGGAGGCTGGGCGCGCCATCGAGGAAGAGGCGTCACGCCGTCAGATCGCCTGGCGGTTCCTACCGCCGGCGGCACCCTTCATGGCCGGCGCGTGGGAGCGCATGGTACGCACCGTCAAGGAGGCGCTGCGAATCACCCTGCGCGAGCAGCGCCCGAGCGATGAGACGCTCGCCACGCTGCTCGCCGAAGTCGAAGCCACCGTGAACTCGCGGCCGCTCACTCATGTGGCCGTGGGTCCCGACGAGCCCCCAGCCATCACGCCGAACATGCTGCTCCTGGGACCAAACTGCCACACGCCAGCCCCCGGGAACTTCGAGGCCAGCGACGTGACTGCGCGCGCGCACTGGAGACGCGCGCAGTACCTCGCCGATGTCTTCTGGCGACGGTGGGTGCAGGAGTACCTACCGCTACTACAACACCGGCGGGAGCCCTACGCGAGCGGTGACAGCCCTAAGGTAGGCGATTTGGTTATAATCTGTGACCCAAATCTGCCCCGCAACACGTGGCCCCGAGGACGAGTGACTGCAGTGCATCCCGGCAAGGACGGCGAGATTCGAGTCCTGGACGTGACGACGGCCAGCGGACGAGTGCTGAGGCGGCCTACCAAGAGAGTCGTCGTGCTGCCCATAGAAGAATCGCGGGACGCGACGGCGGGAGAATGTTGACGACGGAATAGCATCATAGAAACTCGCCGACCCGTCTACACAGGTGATAAGAGCATAGGTGTAATTTGCTAAGCCTCGTAGATAACATGCATACGGCCGTTAAACGCAAGAAAGAGACGGGTCGGACAGAGATGCATATAGTCTTATAATATTTCATATAACCGTGTATATTGTTTTATTTTGTTTAAACTTAATTTAATTAATTAGTGATTATAGTATAAATAAGTATTGTCATAATAGCCTTAAGCTTGTTGAAATAAACGTTTAAATGTTTGCGTTTCATTAACAACCCAAATAGATCCTGGTAAACGAGACCAGGCTATGGGCGTGCAGAACGCCGCCTGTAGTACTGCACTCAAAGTAAATAAGGGAACCGGGTTCCAGGCGTGCAGAACGCCGCCTGGAGCCCGGGACCCAAAGGGGTAGCGGAAACGGGGCTTCGGGAATGCAGAACGCAACCGGAGCCCCAGATCCGTGAGGTATGCCTGCACTACTGCCTACTCCATAGCGAGTAGGCCATAATGTTAGTGCAGGCAGAGGTCCGCGCGCCACAGCGCATGGTTATGCAATGAGGTAATCGCTCGCGCGCTCGACGCTTTATATTTATAGTCATGAAGCGGGGGGCGAGGAAAGTGCCCGTAAGAGTGTCCCGCGTTTCGAAACTATGGATCATATGTATCTAGGAACCCACAGGATAGGCTAGGATCTATGATGTTGTAAATATTGTAATAGCGATAAGGTAAAATAAGGCTTATGTAAAGTGCAATTAAATAAATAAACCGAAGGGGGTGTTACAACGAAGCGGGGGGTCGGCGGAGGCGGCATTGTATAAATATAGGGCGCCTTGCGAGGCCCGTTTGTAGTTCGTGATAAGCAGCAGTTCGCGCTAAGCAAGAAAGAAGCTCCCTCCCGCCGACACGCCACCGTTGAAAGCCGCCCGTAGCAAATATTTCATCGTTTCATTTCGGCATCCTTCTCGCACCAGAACCAGCAACCAACCAACCAACAGTTTCAACTTCAATGCAGCTAGTCTCTCTTTGGCTTCCAGCTCGGCAAGTCGTCTGCGGGAAGCTGTGGAGCGGCGTGACTGCGGTCTTGAAGTTTCTTCTTTAACTTCTTAGTGCGACGTCGACGCCTCCTTCTCTTCCCACTGCTCCCGCCGGTGGGGGAAGCGGTTACATACTCGGTGTTGCCCGATGACGTCGCACTGCCATGTTTCTTCGTTGCCAATTTCTTCTTCTTTCTTCGCGGGCTGTGTTCATTATTAACAATGCTCGCTTGTGAGCATACCACTGCCGGCAATGCTGTTGGAGTGCGGCAGCCGTGCAGCACCCAACCCAATTGCGTGCGTGAGGCGACCGGTTGGTTACGGGGTCCCTTTCGCACGTCATTGGAGACGATAAGGTCCCAATTGTCTTGCCCGATCAGTATCATCGGTGTAGCCCTTTCATAGATGAGTACATTTTCAATGTCTTGTAGATGTGCACAGCCCTGCACATCGCTTCGACGAACAGACTGGCTGAAGAAGCTCATGTCATTTATGGTGCGCGCGTCCCTTAGCATATGTTCTTCAGTTTCATATGAGCCTCTTATCTTCGCGGACACTCGCATGCTGTAGTCATGCGATGATTCTTCGCCGTTGACTCCTTGCATCTTCATGGGGTCACGTGGTCCGCTAAGTCCCAGTTGCTTGGCCAGTTGCGCATCGATAATGGTCACGGTGCTTCCTTCGTCTAGCAGTGCGTAAGTGTGGCAACTGCCCCTCGGTCCGGTTATAGCGACCGGGGCCACCTTCAAGTAGGCACATCGTTGGCTTCTTCTGTCACTGGCCACGCTGTTAATTGCAGATGCTAGCACCTCTGCGGCCGGTTCTGACGCCACACTCACTGCACTTGGACTGACCTGAGTAGTGACGTCACTCTTGTAGTGCAGCAGTCGGTGGTGACGTAACTCGCACCTCCACAGTCCACTGCATCTGCAACAGAGTTCATCGTCGTTTATAGTTCCAGACAGATTGATGTTCGCACTATTGAAATGTTTCACATTTACTGAATGCTATACAAAATATCTGTATATAATTGCAGACCATTCTTTTATATACGCTAGTCTCTCAGTTGCTGGGGTCCGTCGGATTTTTTCTCCTCATGTATGCTAGATACTCACAAGCATAAATTGTTCAAATTAGAAATTGATAGGTGTTTTACACTCGTAAAACAGTATTTGTGCCTCTATCAAATTTACCATTCGGACTATTTTTTAATATATTATATTCTTTGCCTGGTACCGCCTTCTTTAGACCTATATGATCTTTTCTCGAACATATTTAAATTTTTCCTTTAAGTCTGACGCGTTTCCCTTTCGCACGTCACTTCAATTATTCATTGTCATATCATAAAATAAAATAAATTAAATCGCTCCGCAATTGTAAATGTATAAAATACTATAAAATATACCGCGCCAGCACCATATAAATATATATAATTTATAAGTAACCCGCTCCGCACCATAAATGTAAAAAAATAACATAAAATAAATGCACATAAATTAAATAATATAAATATAAAAGTACAAAAGTCAAGTGAAGTGGACTGAGGAGCAGAGGAGCAGCTGCATTTAATTCCCATTAATCAGGTGAGTGCGTGCTCGTTCTCAAATTCCCGTCCAAATTGTTCCACATTTCTTTCCCGCAAAATTGAGACACTTCGCTAAACCCAGCGCCACTGCAACATTACCATTATTAATTATTTGGTAATAATTAAATTTACATTAGAAAAAGATTTCAGAAAAATCGAGCCATATAAAACGATTAAAAAACTAGTACAGTCTAAATATTCAATTACAAACTGCAAGCCGTTGCTCGGCGGCGGCTAAACGCGCTTCTTCCTCGTAATTTTGTGGGCAACACTGTAATTTTTCCAAATGGACGCCAGTTTAATATCGGGGTTGCCAGCTTTGATATATAGCCGCACCATTGTCGGGGCTCGAGCCCAACCTTGGAATTAAAAACCCTAGATAATTTAGTTGCTGAATGTACTCTGCGTATACACGAGGAATGTCGCTAGTTGACTGTATTTTTTTACTGTCTGCAACGGAAAATGTTTTTCGGGTTGACATTCGTTTTGACAGAAACGGAAACTTTATGTAGTCGTCCAGTCCGTTTATTCTCTTCTTTACACATATATCTGCCCTACTAATTGCACTTGCAGTAAACGACATTATTGGTTTATTTTACTATTTTGCAGAAATGATAACCCAAGGCGCTAATCAATACATAAAGATTCATTTTTTTTTAGATACACTAAGAAGTTACATAAACTTGGACATGTTGTTTAGGTTTTTTTATTAATTTGTTTTTTTTGTGTGAATTCAGCAGACAGGCAGACGGCCCGGCCCATAAGATGAAAAGCGGTTACCATCACCTATGGATATTTGTAACAACGAAGATGATTCAAATGTGGGGCTGCTATTTGAGAAGGAGACTGGAACCTGGCCACTTGTGCCAGAACACAACTCAAGGTTGTTATGGAGGCATGCTCTAGATCCGACCCACCTGGCTGTGGGTCGTTTTGTCGCCTCCTACGGCAGTCCGGCTTCAGGAAATTTTATTCTTCCTTCGTTCCTGCACGGATAAACATATCTAAAGATATGTTATGCCCGAATGAATAGAGCTTGATATTGTTACGAGTTGCGAGGGACTCGAGTTAAAATGCCGTTGGAATTATTATAGGGTTTATTAGAACTATACAAACACGTATAACACGGGTACAAATATAACCGAACACAACAAATCCGAACGTAATACAGAGGGTCGTAATTAAATGAAACGCGCAAAATCCGTCCCTAATAGATTCCCAAATCTCGCCTTAATCGTGGTTCTCGCTCGACTCCCCCCTCTCCCCATCAGGCCGTTGTCTTATACCTCACAAAGACAAATGTGCCTGTATCGTAGTCGACGTAATCCGCAACACCTGGCTAATGAGTCGGCAGATAGCAGCCATAAACAAGTACAACATAACAATGGGCTGTTCTCTAAAAACGTATGCCAGTAAATAAGTAAACAAAAGAATACGATCATAAAAGAATTAAAATGAGTTTAAATGGCGACAGGTAATAAAATGTGTTTTTACAGATATGCAAGTGCAATTTGTTTTTTGTCGGAACCTAGTTTGTAACAATATTATTTCAAACAGAAGAGTTTGAAACTTATTAAGCATTCAGCCTGGAGCGTGTATTTATATGAACCAATATTTGGGAGTATAATATTTTCTAGGGTACGATATTCAAGTTATGAGCTCACAACGATGCTTCTTGTTTAAGATAATAGGCTTATGTAAAGATATTGCAACTTCCTCCCGTATAATGATGTCTGGATCACATTGAATATTTAATATGCAATGTCTCTTAGATGGTACTCCTCATATTACTTACGCGCACCTTGTTTTCTTTGCTCGGTTGAATTTCGCGTCCTTGCGAAAGCGAAGTTTGAAATTTTGTACAACTTTCGTCGAATTTCTTTCTGGTAGCGAGTTTGGAGTTTGTTTAATATTTAAATTCCGATATTAACGATGGGGATGCTATTTAAAAATGCCTTATATTTCTTTATAATAGAATAATTAGCTCAACATCGCACCGATGGACTGAGACCTTTCCATTATTAAAGAAAAACAGACAGTTACCCACCAAGCTTGTCCAATGCGGATTGGTGGTTTGCACATATCGATTATACATACAATAAAATTTTATTTGTACATCGGTTACCTCGATGTGCAAGCTTTCATATGATGTTTTTCTCACCACGAGCATTCGCTTGTAACGTGATGTCACATATTCGAGCATTACATGGGTGAGGGAGGAAACAAAATCTATACTATACTAAATCTTATACTAATATGTAAAGCTGAAGAGTTTGTTTGCTTGAACACGCTAATCTCAGTAACTACCGGTCTGATTTGAAAACTTCTTTGAGTGTTAGATAGCCCATTTATCGAAGAAGACTATAGGCTGGTTATATAACATCACGCTAAGATCAATAGGAGCGCAGCACTGATGAAGAATGTTTCAAAATCTGGGGATTTTTAACTGATTTAACTATTCCAAGTCGCGGGCAGAAGCTAATCTGTAATAATTTCAAACAACTTGTAACACAACGACCGCTTCGTTTGACTTTGTAGAATCCACTAAATGCACAAAATCGAATCATATATATTTCGTTACAGGCAAATGCTCGTCAGTCAGAGAAGCAGTATTAGGGACTGTATGAATTTAGATATAATACTGAAAAAGTACGCTGGACAACGACGGTGAAAATACATATATTTGGTAACTAATTAACAAAAATGTCATTCTCTTATAATTAAAGTAAATTTAAAAATAAATATCCGAAAGAATTCGTAACAAGCAATATTGTAACGTAATGATTTTTTTTATTGTAGGAGTTCAGCAGACAGGCTTACGGCCCACTTGATGGAAAGCGGTAACCATCGTCTAAGGACATTTGCAACACCAAAGGTGCTACAAATGCGCTGCTGCTCTCTTAAGGGAGACTGGAACCTGGTCTCTAATGACGGAACACAACTCAAAGTTGTTATGGCGACATGCGACCAGGGGTGGTAGCCATCCAGTCGGGCAAATGCCCTACCACCTGGCTGTGGGTTATTTAGCCGCCTCTTACGACAGGCCGCCCGGCCGCAGGAAATTGTATTCTTTCTCCGTTCCTGCACAGATAAGATAGATAGATAAGAGATCTAAATTGAATCATTAATGATACCTTATAGGAGAATGCTCTCGATGAGGGTGCACCTTTAGATACGAGTGAGTAAGCCTGAGGCTTTGATTAACCCTCACAGCTAATACACTCCCTAACCAGTCAAATGCATAACATAAAACATACATTTTACACATACGGTGCGTACATCAAAACACCATTAAACGAGAAGGCTTAAAAATCAATTGTCTCTCCAGGTAGAGTAATAAAAAAGGGTCCGCGATTTATACAACGGAAGACATTTTTAATATCACAATGTCCGATTCCCCCGTGTTCGCTCGCAAAAACATAATCAAATCAACCTTCCGCATGGCGATAAATAAAAAAATACGCGATAAATTGGTGCAGTGTGCCGTTAGGGTCTAATGAGGGACATGTCATACCCTTTAAATATTATAAAAGCATATACAGCGGTGATGTGGAGTGCCTGTCGCGTCCGTCCGTATAAAGAAGTATTGTATAGAGATGGCATAGGTTACAATAACAGTTGCGAAAATAGTATGAAGTAGAATAGGCTTGCTCCATCTTTGACCGGATTATCGTATGACATTAGTTGTGATCATGCATGTGTATGATTTATGTTAAATAACAAACTTTTTGTCATGATCCATTTAAAATTTTCTATTCTCTTTTTGAGATACGACGTGCTCGGTATTTCGCCCACTTGCCGCGTGCATCCACAACTGGGTATTTTTTATCGCCTTTAGATTTTTTCGTTGGACGTGCTTAGTGATAAAAATAACGACCATTCATTGGTATTGCTGCTAAGAAACGTCGTGATCATATATTGTTAACGAGTTAAAAAAACCGTGGTCGATGACAATGATGCGCTCAGAAGATTGCGGGCAATGACGCTCTTAGAAGATCGCTGATAATGACGCGCTCAGAATATCGCGGACAATGACATGCTCAGAAGATTCGACAAAAATGTTTAAAATTCCTTTTTTTTGTTTAAAAATACCTAGAACATTTCTTAAGCTTTTATTCCTAATGACAAACCGGAAGCATCTTCAATCAACGATAAAAGCAAAGTATCAGTAAAATTCTAATCGGATTCACATCACGCGCACTTTTAATTCAAGTAAGTAAATTAAAATGCGGCCGGCCGTCTACTCGTTTGAATACAAATGGTTTATTGGGACGAAACGGGTGGTGTTTCCAGGCCCAATGCGTCAATTATCGGAAACGAATGTTTAAATCGAGCGAAGGAAAGGAGAACACAAAATTGCTCCTTGTACTTTTATCTGAAAAACGATTGAATCTGTGTGGAGGTTCGACACGAATATTCATGGCAATAGGGATGCGAACACATATTATGATAAAATATTAATATTATATTCATATGAAATAGAAGTTATCTTAAATACTTACTTACTTTACTTTACTACAATAATTAATGTGCCATTTGACGCCTTTCACTAGGTCCGTATCCTACCGGCTGAGCCAGGTTAAAATTATTATTTTTAGAGAGAACATAGCAATGAAACAACGTGTACGCCATAACTGATTTATTCCAATCTACCTACATTTACATTATAATGCGATAGCCTGCAGTACCTGCTTATGACGTCATAAGTAAGTACGCTCGTACTAAATCTATGAGGCTGGGACGTTCTGTAAGTTTATAAAAATAATCTCAAGTGATTGGAATGTTCGCGCCTCGATTGTTTCCTTAAATATTTTCAGGTTTATTTAACTACATGACAAAGACGTGGAAGGTTGTCACTTCTGTGGAACTTGCTTCCGCACACACATTTGGTTGCTTATTTGCACTTAGCGTCTCTTCAACGAGGTTATTTTAAAAAGCTAATTGGTAATCAATGATTACACTCTCTGAGAGTTGTCTTAATAGAGTCAAATTAACAGTCAGATCAACTTTATATTTCTTTATCAACTTATAAAACGCCGAAGCCATCTAGATTTTGTACGAGTGTTGCGAAGTCAAATATCGTATTAAGTATAGTTTAAGCAGTATTTAATTTTATTTATATCATTATATTTTAAACTTATGATGACGGCATGCTATTTGAACGCCCGCTCTTTTATATGATTACAGCGTGCGGTACCTCTTAAGAGCAGGCGTTAATACAGGTTATATTGTATTAAATATTTATGTTAGTGCTATTAACCCTCGGGAAAGTCACTTCATTTTATATCAAAAAGTATCCCATCTCCAGGCATGATAAGTATTTATGTCCATTTTCGAAATACAACTACATTTAAACAAAATTACAGCAAAACCGATCCAGTACTCCTAGTAGGTCTATAAACTTGAAAAATGAAATGATTTTTTTTACATAAAGAGTACAGAGAACATAAAATAGTTCAAAATACGATGACAATTCTGTAGTAGCGTCCAAAGTTAGCTCTGGTGATTGATTGATGACACGATTGGTCTCCCATACAAATTTTTCATCCTCTATTTCAAACTGCTCTAGTTTTATTTTTCTATGACCCGTCTATCGATCTGTAAACTACATAAATGACTAAAATGACCAAAGTGACTAAAATGACGTATAAAAAAATCGAGACATTTCACGTAAGTATGCATAACTGGTAACATTAGAAACGGGTTTCAATTCATTTAACCCTCTCTAGGGTAAGTTTAGGGCTGTGATAAATTAGTAAATTTATCGCGTACAAAGCGACAAAATATTGGAAACGTGAAACAATAATTAGAATTAGTTGAATAATAAATAATTTAAAATATTTCTTCTATAGACATTGAATGATTTTTAAAGGCTTATCCTTCAAAATATATTCAAATAAATTGAAAGTTGTACCTTTATGTATAAAATTATAATGTTAGTGTATAGTCACAGTATGTTCGAGTGGGGTCCCCGGCTGGCTTAGATTCACAATGGGACCTGATAGATGGCGCCGCAATCGGGTTTTAAATTTGTTTTTGTAAGGCAGGACCACCTCTACCTGGCCCGCTAGAATAATTAAGTATAATATAACAGCTAAGAAGTGTGTATAATACTTAGGATATGCCCGCGACTTCATCCACGCTGACTTTTAATTTCCCGCGGGATTGCCGATACATAAATCTCCTAGCATTGAAAAATAACGTAAGCTATCGTTTTAGTGGATAATATTGTCTCGGAATAAGCTAATTTTTATACACCCGAAAGTCTTCAAAACCGCTCCCGGGAAAATGTCCCACCGGATTCCACATTTTATTACATAAAATTTGCTATTGATCAGTGAAAAAACATTGAGTTTCGAAATATTTTATCATTCTGGCAATTTCAAATCATTCCTGGTAAAATTCTCGCGAGATTCCCGGGATCAAAAGTAGCGTAGATTTTAAGTCTGACTATTCGCTGTCGACCAACGAAAACCGCATCGAAATCGATCCAGCAGTTTTTAAGTGAAACAGACAAACCGACAAACAGACAAGAACTCTAAAAATATTTTTCAAATAGCTTCGATGTACAGACATGGTATGCTTAGAATTTTATAATATTATAGATGAACTTCTATTGAATAAACAAAGTTTAGCTGTCCCGGCAGACGTCGTCCTGCCCGGAAAAGCTTCAATCGATATTTAACAAATAAAAAATAGGGGTTGGTCGTAGAGGGTTACAAATTTAGGGCTGTATGTATTTTTTGATGCTGTATCATAAAAATAAATATCTAAAAATTAAAATTAAAATTTAGGGGTGGACTACCCTTAACTTTTAGGGGGATGAAAAATAGATGCTGTCCAATTCTCAGACTTACCCAATATGCACACACAAAATTTCATGAGAATCGTTTAAACCGTTTCAGAGGAGAATGGTAACTAACATTGTGACACGAGAATTTTATATATAAGAGAAGATATATGAACTTACTGAATAAATAAAGTTTTATATGGCCGCCACTTGGCCGATAATTCATTATAAATGACTGCTATATTGCTTTTATATCACGTCTTCGTAAGTCCGATTCTTAAATTATCTTTAAGATATTCAATGATGACCCTCGTTGTCTTAATGTTTATTCTATCAATTTTCGTATCGGATATTGCCTTTTTTGTTGAAATGAGAGCTCTTCAAACCAATTTAGACGATTTTTTAAATGTAACAATGTTTTTTCGACGCTTTTTAACTTGTATTTTGAAGATTCAATAGATTAATACTGCATTATAAAGTCATAGAACCACAAAAGTCTGAATCGTTAACCACCAATAGGTTACAATGGAGGCGTGTAATAAAACTAAATTGTCAAAGCTTTAAAGATAAACAAACCATTAAATGACACGCATATATAGCGATCTACAGAACTTGGCAATGGAACCCCGCTACATGTTGGTATCAAAAATGAGATATAGTTAAAAGAACGTATTCCATATACCAGGAAACAAATGGATCAGACTGAGTATAATAGCAGCAAGTGGAACAGGAACGCGCTGCATCTGTTGCGTTATAGATGACTTCTACAGCCACAGCAATTCGGTAAAGAATCAAGTCTGTGATGCATGCTTTTATGGAGTTCCATAGATTACAAAAGATTTGACGGGAAAAAAATAGCAGTCCGAATTTCAATTAGTTGCAGAATTAATTCTACGATGCGCGCTATTCTATGGCGTACAATAAGTACAGATTCGAGAAAAACTCGCACCAATTGCATCGTATTTGTTGTATCACCGATTCGTAGCGCATATACAGCCTAAAGGGGTTTAATACCAGACACGAAAAATGAAATAGAAATACGAAGAGAAGAATTCACTATTCTATTATTATAATTTACAATTTATATATTAACTTTTGGACCTGTTCGAAGTGTTATCGCACATTTCTGACTAAAAGGAGTTAGTTATATAATACAATTCACATACCAACTTATGATCGGTTCGAGAAACAAAGTTTCTTTGTTAAACAATATATAGTGGTGACTGTTACCGAAATCGATTTAGATAGGCAGATAGATAGTATTAGTTTTTTTGTTATTATGAAATTGATGACTATATCAAAATCACCAATTATGAAGATATGTTGCTGGGCAGTTGTTGCGCCTCTTTTTACTTTAACAGTCACTAAAATTGCTTTGGAAGCGGTAGTAGGCTCGTGACTTCCCGTATATAAATAATCTGTAAGATTCCATTTTGAATTAAATACATCACTTTTCTTTTTCAAGTCCAATTCAGCAGATGTGATTCACATTGTAACGTTGCGCTTGCACCATTAAGCAAACTACGTCATTGTGGAGAGTTTGAAAAACATGTTGTGACCGCGGATAAGTTTGCTCTCGCACGAGATTCAAATGTCAGTTGTCCATAATTTCTTTTATACATATTACTCCACCATACGATTCAAAACTCCCCTTAACTTTATTAGATTAACTACGTGTTCCCGCTGGGGTGAGTTCCTATCCATAGATTTAATATGTAACTATTCTACTAGTTAAACCTAAATATAATTAGTTGAGCTAATTTAGTTTTCTCGCGGAGGACACTATTGTCAAACCTAATTCCTATTCTTCGTCATCTAATTCCAGAACTAGCTAGCTTATATTAGGGCTATGAACTACTTGATTTAAAGAGCAAGTCACAATATGATAGGTTTTTAACTTCAAAAATCATTTTACCGTAAATAATTGTCCCTTGAAAAGATCCTGTGCATATTTCGTTACGTAACGAAGCAATTAGCATATTAATTAGAATTTTGATGTCCTGTTAAATATCAAACAGAGATAAAAAAGGGGACGTCGATAACAATCTTTGTCCTAGACGAGGGACAATAAAAATGATAATTTTCTTTTGCATAATTTATAAGAACCAGTATATCACTATATTGACGCGACCAGAAGCCTGCTTGTACCTCACTTAGAAAGGCCTTTACGGATGAGTGAAATAAAATTTACATATACATTAATAAGTATAGTCGTGGTAGTGTAATGGCTAGCATACACGTCCCAAACTCTAAGGGGGTGCGAGTTCGAATCCGAGCCGGAACGCATGCAACACTTGGGCAGTTTTCTGATCTAATATGCATATTGTTACGATTACCATGTCTGTGCTAATATTGGTGAAGGAAAATGTCGTGATGAAACCTGCACATCGAGATAACCGATGTGTCAAACCTGCCAAGCCGCCTTGTACAAGCGTGTCCTAATAGTGGGTGGGCCGAACCAGAAGTGGGACGGTTTTGAGCTGTTATCGTTATTATTAATATATACATATTATATCGGTACAGACTTTTCTTTGGATCTGGAAACGTGTATTATACTATTTTTTGTTACCAAAACTGTAATTCTGGTGGAACTCAAAAACAGCTTCGGAAGAACGTTCTAGAAGAATAAATCAAATATTTATTATTGCGAACTGAGTGTTACATACGTCTTATACAATACAATTGACAATAGTACTAATGTAATAATAATACACCCGCAGGGACACCTCGTATCCGAATCCTCGGGTTCAATGCAAGGCCTCGTTAGTAAAAACTATATCGCAATAAACTATGTTGTATGCACCCGAATAATTACGAACCTGGGAAAATTCCCGCGGGATTCCCAAGATAGAAAGTAGCTCAGATATTAAGTCTAAGAATTTACTGTCGGTCAGCGAGGAGCGCATCGAAATCCCAGTAGGTTTTACGTAAGCCCCGAACAAACAGACTCCATCGTTTATATAATCTATTCCAGTTGTTTTCTTTTAATAGTTTCAATGTATATAGACACAGCATGTTTAAAATTTTACTCTTGGTCAAAATCAGCCCAAAAAACTTAGAGTGCTTTTCGCTACAATAATTTAGAATTTGGTTCTGAAGGCCCACTTGAAAGATTCAATACATGTTAAACATCCGTACAGCATCGCATATAACAATATTTTGTTATGTAGTACTAGGAGGCTAATAGCGGTACAACGTTTTATCGGGTGCAAAATTTTCTGCCGTCAACGGAACGTCTGGTACAACCGATACGGTCAAAAGCAAAAGTGCGGCAAGCAAAGTTGCCGCCTATTAATATTCAACGAGCGGGGAAGCTCGTCTAATGAAATTACCACAACAAAGCGAACGGCGCCGTCGGACGGTGCGCGGGATTGTTTTGCAAATATAAACAGCGAATCTTACTGCGGCGGGGTGACGGAAGTGCGTCCGAGATAGGTTTGTGGTCACGATATCTTCGTTACTGTTTGAGTGTATTATGGTACGGCCTTGGCTTGACTTGGACTGCGTCTCTCTGTGTTTTCTATAGTCTGTCTATTAGGAAGTGTTCTAAGGACCACTTAAAACACTTCTTATTAGTTTAGAATGGTGCTGCTGTCCTTCTTCTATTACCGCACTGCTCGTTATCATCATCGTCATCAGCCAATCACAGTTAACTTTTTGACGTAGGCCTCTCCAAGTCGGCGTCACTTATACCGGTCCTCCACCTTTCTCATTCAGCGCCTACCGACGACCTTGCGCAAATCGTCAGTCCATCGAGTGGGCGTCCGAGACTACGTTTACAGAGACGTGGTCTCCACTCCAGGACTCATCTGCTCGATCGGCGATCGGTCCTGAGACAGACGTGACCGGCACATTGCCACTTCAAGTTGCTAATTTTGCGAGCTATGTCAGTTACCTTGGTTCTCTTACGGATATCCTCATTTATAATTCTATATATTAGAGAAACCCTTAATATAACTTGCTCCATAGCCACTTTAGCGACGGTCCAACCTACCCTAAGTGTCTACGTCTCGGCCCCGTAGGTCAGGACGGGAAGGACGTCCAGCTCGAAGACTTTCGTCATAAGGTATTACGGCATGGTTGACAAAAAACAATCTGCTGTGTATTAATTCCAATTTCTTTGAAGTGTAGCACTTCTATACGCAAAATTCTCAAGAACGTTTCGGTTACACATTTTAGGAATTAGGAATGGGCTGCCAGCTGAAGTATTTCGACAGGGCTACGATATTAATATTTCAAAGGTTCATAAAATTCCTTTGATGCCTGTAGCACATCGATCTCTAGAGTATTACAAATGTCTAGATGTGACTGTAACACCTTGCTGGATGAACCGTCAGCTAGGTATTAATTTAAAACAACAAGCGTTTGTTTTAGTTTCTTATACGTAGTGTCCAGGAAACCCTAAACTTTTTTATGAATATATAAAAATTACATATATGGCTAAAGACAGCTCTGACCACCATTTGTTATCGAAACAAAGTTTATAACAAAATATTTCGTGTTCATAAAGATTACTTTGATAACAGCTGATCTAGAAGTGTTTATTTGTTTATAGTTTATTTTCTTATAAAATATCTCAAAAATGATAAGAAACTTCATTATAACTTACTTATACGTTTAAATATGTTGTACATTTATTTAAATACTGAAATATTTTGTTAGCTAGTTATATAACAAAGACATGCAAGTAATGTAATTTATAGCTACCACACGTTTTTACTCGGGTGTGAAGTATAATGAGATTATTCCCAACGTCACAACGGCAGAGTAAACACCTTCTATAAGCATCAGGTGGCTTCTCCACAACGTAATGTGCGGACGAGTTAAGCGTTGGTACATTTCCCACGTAACGTAGCCACAGTATATAAGAAAACAGTAAGCATACGCACACGTTGGTGACAGCGCAACAGTGTACGGATTTTCAAGAGATTTTCACCTTGTGTTAGATGATTTTTCACTAAAGGTTTATGTTTCCAAAAGACTCAACTAAATTTTAT
Organism: Dendrolimus punctatus; assembly: GCA_012273795.1. Lineage (NCBI taxonomy): Eukaryota > Metazoa > Arthropoda > Insecta > Lepidoptera > Lasiocampidae > Dendrolimus > Dendrolimus punctatus. Next base: position 15,737,112 of record CM022540.1, on the reverse strand, counting down.
GTAAGTTAGTTAAGCTAAAAACTAGCTGACTGGGTGAATGACTAGTCAACTGACAGCCGACAATTGAGTTCTATGCCATAAACATGCCTGTTGACGGTTTTCAGTTTTATTCCACAACCATAAGGTAGTTGGCGAAGTGTTTAATAAATTAGCTATGGCTATTTTGTGAACAACTGCACGCTTATATATATTATTTTGCAATAGCTACACCTAATTACGTTCTTGTATGCGACGCTACCCTTGTATCTCTAACACGATAGCTGTGTCACCAGGACAATGCATTTACTAGTAGTGATATATATACTATGACATAACATAATTATGGTAATGTTGAGTTGGGAAAGTAATACTTTTAAAAGAGCTGTAGGCCTGAGAGGGTGTTTGTCTTTTAAATTTTTAAGGTCCATTACGCCATCAACATTTTCACTGTACCGTCCTCGGTACTTGATAATAACGTTCGTAGTATACTGTCAAATAGCATTTTTATGTCTTTCTTTTTAAAAGCCTATCTTTTATTTTTTACATCTATATAATGCTGTATCGTTTATACTATATAAAAAAAATTGTTTTGTTTTCTTGTAGGCAAACTGGCACATGGTACAATTGTTGGTTGGTGGTTATCGTCACCCATAGACATCAAAGCAACACCAAGGGAGACGATGCAATAATAATGTTAGCTTTAATCTGATGTTTGAAAAAGCAGCCCTAAGGACGTAAAATATAACAAAATATTTTAACCAAATAAAAAAATATGAAATAACTTTCGAACTGTAACCCTTTGATGTTTAAAATAATGCCAATTCAAGGAGGACCACAAAAAGGGTCGGATTCCTATACCGAAAATAAAAATCATCCAATTTAAAAATCATATTCACCCATCGCAAATCGCTACCCGTCCGCATATTTCATCCCTCCAACTTTGACACCTTATTGCCTCTCATGCAATATGCATCGTTATATCCCTGGCAAGACAAAACCCCCCGCACACCCCCATAATTGGCGAACCAGGCCTCCTGTTCCCCTTTCCACCATACCCAACAAAAAAAATCCCATCGACCAGTATCAAAGAGCTCTTCTGCAACATAAAACTTGCGTATCGAAAGTTCTCCCAAAACTGGTTTACTGCATTTTCTGTATAAACCTGAGCATTAAACAAGATGCTCCGTAAAGCTACTGTTTGCTCTGTTTATAAGAAATTCGAATCCCTATTTGGCCTTAATTCAGCTCATGATCCTAAAAAGTAAATGCGTACTTCATTACGTATATTGCTGTATTTATTCAGGTGCTCCAGTGTTTCTTGATTTGAAGACTGAATAAAGAATATTTTATCTTAACATTGAGATTGTCTAAAAATATACCTCAGCTACGATTCATATTCAATTTGGTTTGTGATTATTGTGTCAAGTAATTTTGATTATATTCCTAGATGCATCTTTACCTACAAATGAACAAACATGTATTGTATTTTAATTTGAAATGTGCACTACACTATTAGAACAGAAAACAGAACTTTATTACTAAACAGTGTACCTGCTCTATATAAATATAATGTTATGATATTGTTTACTTTATGATAACATCGTGCGCGTATATTTCTCTATGCAAATACTGTTCACTCGCGTGTCATGCGTTTGTTTATACGGATATAATATAGAGTTGATAATACTACCAGCAACACATGATATATGAATATTTATTTCGTAGGTAAATATTTGTTTTCCAAGTTTTTTTATTTATTTAATTCTCCTATTGTAGTAAGCTTTGTACAACTGTTTTATTCTTAAATTAAATATACTTTAACTTTTATATATATACTATTTTTTACTTTTAATTGGGTTAATTGGGACTTTTAGTGAAACACTTACAAGCCAATAAATGGCGTTGTGCAATAAATTGAGGTTGCAAAAGTTACATGTACAAAGAATATATATAAACCAACAATCGGCCTTAGCCCTGTGAGGAGCAGCAATTGCCTCGCTGGAAGATCTTACATTGCCTTTCAGACTCCTCCTCCTTCTTTTGGTTGGTTTCATCGTTTAGTTCCTTTTATTTAATGAATTTAGTAAGTTTGATTTTTAGTATATCATATAGTAAAAAGAAAGTCACATAAAACCCTTACATACAAATGGCGGAATTAAAAATCAATAATTTCGATTTATTTGTTTCGTTGTGATATTTTTCCTTTACCAGTGTTTTTATAAATAACCCGCGAGTTTTTAATACGAAACAAAATATTTTTTTATAGACTCATTTAATTCTTTAATCTATTTATAGAACTATAAAATATATGTCGTGAAGTTGTTAACATTATAAACAATAGTTCCAACAAAAATTCTAAAACAGCGAATATAAAATGTTAAGATCGTATGAATGTAATTTTCACGGCGTAAAGCAAACATGCCTGGAACAAAGATGTGGTGTATTTTGAAATAATATTGTTCATGGTAAGCAGAAAATCTTGTCACGGCATTATTCCGCGTATATAGCTATAAAAACGCGTTCTCAACTAGGATACGAGCTTTTATATACAGCGCTACACAGAAATATGAGTAATGGCAAACTTGAAGTTAAAAGCATTAAAAGTACTCGTATGTTACGATATTGTTACGAGTGCGGGAGTCGAAATAAAATGCCGTTGAATTTACTATATATGTTATTAGAACTATACAAACACGTATAACACAGGTAAAAATAAAACTGGTATATTTGTACCTGTGTTATACGTGTTTGTGAAGTTCTAATAAATTATATACAAATTCCAACGGCATTTTAATTCGAGTCCCGCACTCTACGTACACAACCAGTACAAACTGCACGATTCGATAACACGCGTAAAGTCCGTCACTATATAGCTTATCGAATGAACACGTTTTGCTCGTAACGTAATCATCGCTTGAATACCGATCTCTCAATTAGGCCATGGCTGCACCGATACAATGTGGCTGCCAGCCCGCATAGATCGGATTTCTTAGAATAAAAGATGACAATACACAATGGACTGTTTTTCTACTTACGAATTGAACAAACACAAAGTAAACAAAAGAAGTCCAAATGCGGGAAGGTAATAAACTGCGCTTTATGGCAGGCAGGTGTGCATTCACTTTTTGTCGGCATGTAACAATATTAACAATACGTGATATTGTATACATTCTGTATAATATTATACATACGCTGCTGCATTCAACGTCGAGCCTTTCTCGTTGTCGATGATTCATTACTCGCATACGGTCTAGTTACGCTTAGCCTTCGGTGAGACATTGCGTTTCTTGGCATGTTTTTCCGACTGTATAACGGGGAGTGTTTCGAAGAACTATTCAGAATGGTGCTTTCGATTCCATCTACAAATGTACCAGTTGCTATCACTTGGGCTTTCATACTCACTTCTTTGAAAACACCGTAAATGTTCGCAACGTTTCTCTTGTGCTACGTGGGCATTTGGAATGAGCTCGCAGCTGAGATTTTCCATTTCGCTACGATATTAAGTTTTTCATGTTTTTTCGAGGCCCACAGCGCGTTGGTAACATTTCTGGTGACCCAAATGTCCATGGGTGACGGTAACCGCTTAAACATGTCTAGGGTCGTCATCCTGTCTGCTGTACTCCAACTATAAAAAATATATTTGAAACCGACTTTATTCCATGTTTGCTCCTTCACTGTCCTAGATGTCAAGCGATTATTCGATAAGAGAATTAATTAATATAATGGAAATCATAAATTAACTTAAATAAACGGAACAACTTTAGTCAATACAAAGAAAACAAGTATGAAAGTAGGTATTTATAAAATATTGTCAATGTCAAACACGTACGAAGTCAGACTGAAATGTTGTATTTGTATGTGTGTTATGTGAATGGGTTTGTGTGTGTGTACGTATGTCTACGTTGCAGTGTAAATAACGTAACTAAATGAAACTGCAGAACACAACCTTTCAAGTTCCCGTCAAAAATTACATATTATTTCTTCCACGTAGTGATCCGAAAAATCTCACGTCTTATTTGATATCGTGATATGATATACTTGGTACACTCGATATACCTAATATGTAAATACTAAGTTATCTAACTCTAAGTAGGAAATTGCGTAAGAAACCGTAGTGTTGAACTGAAGCACCCCGTTCACACATTCGACTTTATACTGCTGCGTCATAACAGCTTATGGCTACATCGTGTCAACCATACAAAGTGACTTTATTTAGTATTTTTTTATTTATTTCCAAACGTATTTACGGCCGGGCGTAAAGTCTTTTTACTACTCTGTCTATAATAAACTTTTAACCCCCTGTTTACTTCGTCAGTTCGTTAGTGGTTTTGTGTTTAGTATATAAGGTTTAACAGTTTTTAGGTCACGTGTAAGGCATATTTATTACTTACTTTATATCTAAGTTTTATTGTAAGAATTTAATCTGCTTTGTGTATTATTGTATACTCGTAGACATGGTGTAAACTTCATCGAAACTTCGCATAATAAATAAATAATCATATCGTACATACATATCGTAAGCACATAAACAACAGAAATAATAAATCTACTCAATCACATGAAAGCAACACATTTCGATATATTACCAAGACGACATAAAAAATGGGCCCAGTGACCTTTAAGCTCTCCTTACAGTCACTCCGTTCATCACAGTTATTAGCTCATTATCTCAAAAGTCTTTTATCTCAACATTATAGACATTTCAAATAATACACCATACTCAGTTTACCGAAAATCGTAGCGCCTGACGAATGGTAGAACAACTGTGTCTGCCTCGCCTCTCATACCGGTTAAATACTATAAATTACTTGAAAGTAGCGTCAATTAAATGTTCGCAATCTGAAGTGTCCAGCAACTTGTTAATAACTGTTACAAATGCCACTAAAACGTTTAATAAATATAACAGTGTCGTATTCGCTAACAAATTTCTGTTATCTAATGCAACATGTCAATAAATATCTGCCTTTAAATAGCATCAACTAACATATTCTATTAAATTATCGACTATTTAAAAAGTACTTTAAGTAAAAATCCTTGTAAGAAATGCGAACCCAGTCTGCGAACCATTTATTATTCAACATAGTAAATAGCCAAGTCTTGCAACCAGAAACTACTTGCAGTAGCTACATTATATAGGGAAAAAAGTTTCTAGGGCAGGGTTGCAAGTGGCGGGAGTATATTTTAACAAGCGAGTAATAACACTGTACTGTTGCTTGGACAGGGTTGCCATCATAAGAATTATGGATCGATCGAATCGTGGATGTGTGAAATGAAATTAAAATACACGCAGTAGTAAATTACTTGGAAAGCCTACAGGCTACCTTTTGTCTCCACAAACAATTTTTGAATCGGCGAAGGAGAGGATGAACTTTCTTCAGCTTAGTGATACACAATTACATATTTAGACTTAGTAAGAAAGAAAGAAAGAAAAATATTTATTCAGAACTACATACACACCAATGCGTACCTATAAATAAGATAATACAAATAAAATGAAGTTCCGAATCGGTCCTAACTCAGGATGATGCTGGTTGGCTCAACCAGCGCTGGTCTTCCGTTAGGCCCGTTAGTAAACATGTGCTTCAGCGTAATTAATCTTGAAGGAAGTAAAGTACCCCAACATCCTAAAAAACCCTGTACATTATTTATTCCCCTAAATAATGTATAAGTTTTTAGACAATTCTAACGTACAATGCAAAAATGCTGTCGATGTTACGAATAGAAACTAACCATCGAAGATAACCATGGCATACTCGTTATTTTGAAAAATGTAATAGTTTTTGATATCCCAAGCCGAAGCTCAGACCAGCCAAGTTTTTTTTACAAAAATCTCGTACTTATATTTAATAATAAAAGAATTAACAAAGTAAACTTAATAAAAAAAAAATTATTTATAAGTTTTTGCAGACCATGGGAAATATTACTGCCAGAGGAAAAAGCTTATATTCAATATATAAAATAATAACAATGTTCAATGTCAGAAATCCCTGCTTTCTTTTTAAGGCCTTGCAACCCTAAACCTCTATAAAGTCCTGTTTCATACATAAGATGAGAGATTGGGTCGTAAATATCAGGTATCGTATGAAACTAATATACTCTCTTTAGGGCCATTAAACACCAACGATAGGTCTTCATTCTACTCGATTTCCTGTTATGATACTCATCCGGAAATACACCTATATTTTTATTATATCGATTGAGACACAAAGCCGCTGAGTTAAGTATACTACGCTAAGTTAAGTATAATAAGCTTAGTTTATACTTAAGGTTACGTATTTAGCGATGTCATCGAACTGAGAAATCTAATTTAAAGTTTAATTATGATATAATAAAACTACGTTTTAACGGTTTTAAGCGCGGTAATTTATTTTATTTAGGTTTATCCGACGTTTCGGCCGCTTTCAGTTGCCGTGGTCACGGAAGACAAAGATGACATTTGTCAAACGTGTATTGTCAAAGTTTTTATTCAGCCTACCGCCAACTTGTTCATTTTAATTATCGCGATAAGAAAAGCGGCCGAAACGTCGGATAAACCTAAATAAAATAACTTACCGCGGTTAAAACCGTTAAAACGTAGTTTTATTATGTGTACAAGTCGCGAAAACTTAAGAAAATATTATTTAATTATGATAATTAATAATAATCACAATCAGATGAACTTTAAATTATAACTTCATAGTAAGAAAGAATTCTTAAGATTTACTACTCTCTGATAGTAAAAGCCCGAAAAATCTTTTCATTTATTCTATTAACAAGTATAAACAGGAAAGATTTGTACTTTGGTATGTTTATAACGAATTAACTCGATACTACTGGATCGAAATCAAAAATTCTTTCACCATTCAAATGCTACATTGTTCCTGAATAATATTGGCTGTATAAAAATTAAGGACATCTGTGAAAACTTTAATAGTGTGTTCATTAATAACCCATCAATCTAAATAAAACACTTATCACTGGAATCGGAATCTACGATTTTGATGAAATTTTAAGTCTGTTTGAGTGTTTCCTGGGGTGGTTTAGATTCACAATTAGACCTGGTAGGTGTCGCTGGAATCGGGTTCTAGATTTTTATGTATTCAGGCAGGACAACGTCTGATGAGACCGTTAGTTTTAAATAAATTCGGAAATTCACCAACTTGCGTCGGTTAATCCTAGGATTTACCAGTAAATCCGTAGAATGGGGTCATACAGTAATATATATAAATCCGTGACAATATATCTTATTAACCGTCCATTTCTCTGAACTATTAATTAAATTTTGAGATGATATATAAGTAATGTCAAATCTTCCAACTATGGCAAGTCAAGTAAATGAATTAATATTAAATGGGAACTGATGATTAATGAAGTTTTTAACACGTTTGAACGATTATCTGAAAATGTATTTTTATTGAAATTAGAAAATTTAACACAATCGCGAGTTCACTTCACTCGAACATTCTCTCAACCAAATATCTCCACAGTACAGAACAAGGACGAAAATCTAACAATAACACGCGTCGAGCACGTATTTTTATAAACATACACAACATATGATCGGCGAAAGCGGGCGCGATTCGTATTAATGTAGACTATTAACCGTGGCACGCTCGATAAATTCCCCGAGGCGATAGAAAAGCGATTCGTACACGTACGAAACGGGGGCAGGGGGAGGTTGAGAGCAATGAAATATCGCGACCGCGTGCTCCTCTGACGATCTGACGCTGTTGTAATCACGGCCTTACCTGCTCGCGATTAATCAAAACCTCCGGGACAAAATGTCCCACGCGAGCAACGTAAGTGTTTGATCGATCGAGCGTATACAGAGTTTTTGCTTTTTATATTCATGGTTTTTCGCTGTAACGAAAGATTGTCGAGCTCCGTAGTCGTAAAACACATTTTGGAGAACCGTATTGTGAATTTGACGTTTTTTATAGTATTTTCATTTCGAAACACAAAGTAGAGGTTATTTTTACAATACCCATGGAAGTAAATGAGGAATTTATTAATCTTATCCGTCAAGGAACGGAGAAAGAATATAGTTTCCTGACTGCAGGCGGCCTGTCGTAAGAAGCGGCAAAACAACTCACAGCTAGATTAGGTATTTGCCCGTTTAGCCCAGGGCTGGTAGCCACCCTACCAGCCCTGGTCTAGAGTATGCCACCATAAGAATCTTGAGTTGTGTACCTGGTATTAGTGACCAGGTTCCAGTCTCCCATTAGAGATCGGCAGCACATTCGTAGCACTTTTGGTATTACAAATGTCTATAGGCGATGGTAATTGATTTCCATCAGGTGGGCCGTCTGCTAAACTTGCTGTCAAATTTCAATAACCGTGATAATTAACTACGAGGTTAATATTTTAACCATGTTATTACAACATATACGATACGAATATGGCAAGTATGAAAATATCGTTAAAACTTAAAACTCACCAATTTAAAAAATAACCTTTGCTTTGTTAATATATGTAAAAGTTTCGTTTTTTTTATTACACCAGCGGTGTATAAAAAATGGGTAACCCCATTTTCCTTTGTTATGGTTATGCATGTTTGCTAATTTACAAAAAAAATAATGAGGAAGAAATAATGTTCGACAAGTTCTATCAATTTTTAATTTATTATCAATTTTTATATAAAATTTTTCCATGGGAATTTTATGTGAAAAGCCTATAAAAAGTTGGAAACATTTTATTTTACCATTAAAAGTAACCTCTCAATTTCTCATTAATGGTAAAAGTGTAGGAAGTATTCTCAAGGCACAATTCATGCCTATCGATTTCTCTCATAATAATGTTCATCGAATTTTTAAAAATTCATCTTCAATACTTAGTAGGTATTATCGTTTATACTTCATCGTAATCTTTTCCCAATTATCCTTGAATCGACTTTCACAGTCTTATTAGACGGTCGGATTTGGTATCGGGTAATTTTCCTTATATTTATTTCTCTCCTGTGTGCGGGCCGGGGAATGGTGTTTCCTCAGCCCTGAGAGGGACGCGCGGCTACCTCTCGCGCCCTCTCGCGGCATTAGTGCAGGCGGAGGTCTATATGGATCCCCAGACCTCGACGCCCGCTGCCGCCGGGAAGGGGAGGCTGCGAAGGATTGCTCCTGCGCCATCACCCCTTCCTCTCCTTTCCTTTATAGACATTAACATGCATGTACAAAGGAATTAATTAAAGTAGAATAAATAAAGATGTATGCAAAGGTCGTTGCAAGTGGAGATCTAACTTCTCTGCCTACCATTATGGAAACAGGCATGATAATATGTTACGTTTTAGATATCTATTAAAGAAATGATATTTACACTTTTAATCAATATAGATACAAAATCCATAACAAATATTAAATTACGAATTAAATATTATTTAACTAATATTTAATATGTGCATCAAACAAAATCCGGCCGTTTGTTTTTGAGTCATCAGACGCTGCTGAGTATAATATAACCGGGTCAGGGCATTGGACCAACGATCTTATGAATTCAGATGAGATCCTGAAAACTTAATGCAAGAAAACCTTTTATTACTATGAAAGAATTTCTTTCTGAGGACATTCAAGTATTAATTTTAAGTTATAGGTTCGTTTCTAGGCTTCCATGGATATTTTGGTGAAACTGGAACTCTTATGCAATCGTCATGTGCGCTCGTTTATCTGTCTCCCTGTTATGTTACAGACACCGTTTTATGAAATTACTGGGACTGTACGAGTAAATATAACAAAAAGCTGAGCTTTATACACTGGTACAAAATAATGTAGTACTATGATAAAATCACGAAAAATAAAAATTGAGGGTGGTGGCCGCCAAAAACGTAACAGAGAGTTGATATATTGAGTGTTATTCATGTATTATACGTTTAGATTAAACGTACATAATAATAGAGATAATAAAATAACGATAGAACATCAATGTTCGATATTTAAAAATAAGCACTTCTTTAAATTTCATATAATAAAAAACTGCAGATGCGGAATATAATATGACGATTGTAATAAACAATATACAGATAATAAATAACGATAGAACATTAATGTTCCATATGTAAAAATAAAGCATTGTGGCCAGCAGTAAACCTCATCAGCCACAATATTAACTTTTCGTGGATATTCCAAGATTAAGTTTCACTGTCATAATGGGATTCATGAGAGTAGCGGAGGACCGAGATAGGAGTCGCAAACTTAGGGAGGCCTACGTCCAACAGTGTACAACTGGTGGCTGACGGGGATTCGATTCATAGGATTAAAAATTCGTGATGATGTTCTGTAATAACTTTTATTGAAATCATTAAGTGAAGAGATTACGATATAGAGAGCGGAGAAAACTAATAAACCTTTATTGTGATATTACCGATCTGCATACAAATTTCATCGAATTACTGCATCTCACATTACTAACTAACTTTATATGTTTGAAACTTAATAGCTATTATACTTATTTTTCTTAATTTCTAAATAAACGCGATTTTTATGATCCCGCGAACGAATAATGAAAACAGATTTTTGTCACGTCTACAAAACTCACCTCTGAACGAAGTGCTAAACACCTAGTTAAAGTTCAATTATCTAGCTCATATATATTTTCTATGTAAAGGAATTACGATGTTGTTTATTTTGAGAGCTAATAATATTCATACAGTTCTGAATTAAGAAAGCTAAAAAACCCATTCGCAAAGCACAAAAAAGTTTAGAAAAAACAGTTTCGTATTGTAAGAGTTGTAAGAACCCAGTACTGTTTCATCATGCCCGAATACGTTACACACTAAGGTAGGCAACTATAAATCACTGCATTGTTATTATTGAAGAAAAAATGCCCAGTTCCCAATATATCGATAGCCTCTATGTTGGTGCAATAAATAAACATTGGAGCAACATCGATTATTGAAAGATTTATATCTCAGTTCTGTTAGTTTTGTATAGTTCCAACATTATTCATACGCCATTGTATGGTGTCGATAAAATGTATATTTAGAAGAACCTTTTCTACTTCTCTATTCACTCGTCTGATACTTTTGTTACGTTCAATACATTGGTTTTATTGTAAACGAATAAGGTAGATCTTTTAAGTCTCATACTTCACACTTAAATATCGAAACTTCGCGTAATAAATCGATAGACACATATACCGTAACCACAGAAACAACAGAAATAATAACTCTGTTCAATCATTTGATAGCAACAAGTATAGATATATAACCAAGATGACATAAAGAATGGGCCCAAGCTGGCCCACTAACCTCTAATCTCCCCTTATAGTCACCCCAAGCCTCGCAGTTTTTATATATACTGTTACGCGATGTCCATCACAGCAGTCATAGAGTATATTAATATCACATAGACAATCGTCATAGATAATAATATGATCCTCGCAACACTCGCAAGAGAAATTACTGCTTATCCAGACTTCTAAAGCTTAATGCTCGATGGTAATATAGCTTTTGCTTTAAATTAGTATTAAACTCAATCTTGCGAGTATTATTGCTGGCATTTAATTTAAATAAAAAACTAATTTAATTCAGTCTAATAACTATTACATTTAGGTTGGGATAAAAAGGAAAAGCAGCGTAAATGATAGAATAATATAATGTCGTCTGTTTTCTTAAAGCGAATCAACCTGACATATGGGATCATTTATTTCACACGCTATACAAGACAAAAAGTAAGGGTGGTTGCCTAACATAGGTGAGGGTTGATTTTTTGGATTTTTTAGTTAAATAACAAAAAGCTTGGACGTTTGTCACCATATCGAAACACAACTTGCCGATTTCTTAGCATACAAACGCACTAAGCAGACAAGTCGCGGCGGCGAGGTCGCGACAGCTAGATCGCAGCAATCAGGTACCAGAGACCAGGACCATGCGATTAGGTGACTGGATTCAACTGTGTTTGTGTATCTAGTTATGCGAAAGAAAGAAAGACGGCCGCGTGTGTGTTGCGTTAAATCGAAAATTGACAAATAGATCTGACTGAACTTCGCTGCCTGGCCGCCGTGATCTAGCCACCTAGTGCGTTTCTAGAATCAAGATTGCCATACTGTACTATATATTAAAATTAATTCATGATTAGATATAGATGATTGAATTGATGAAATAGATGATTTTGGATAAAGTCATATGCATAAGTAATACGCAACTAAAGACGAGAACGTGTGATGACAAAAAAGAAGGTCTTTCTTTGTCACCACCACATTTTCTCTTTGTGTAGATGGATACGCACTTAGCCTATTTTTCTTTTATAAAACTGTGATATAAAATATTTTATAAGTTTATAAGATTTCTTTAGAGAAAAAATCGTAAAAAATCTTTCCAAACTATAAATACGTTCTTAATACGATTATTCGTTTTACAACTTCGATCTCTCGTATCAGCCTTAAATGAATATAATCACGGGCAAATAAATATCTATAGTCGTGAATAAAAAGAAATTTCTTCACAATCTTTCAAAGGTCCCCTTCGCAACTCATTATCGTAAATGCGTGCAATTTATCAAATTACAGCGGCGCGCCGTTTCGCTGGTCCGTCGCAAGAGGGCAACACTCACGAATTCAACCGGCAAGTAACTTGAATGTCACTAATGAATGGCAGTCGAGTCCCGGATAAAAAGGTTAAAAATAAACAAACCAGGAACAATAGCCGCAAAACAAAAGCTTGCCTCAAAGGCGCACGGCGCCGCGGCGTGAGGGAAAAAAACTAAAGAAAGCCAAGACCTTCAAAGAGAGAGTTTGGCTCGGACGGAAAACGTTCCATATCCGGATTATTGTTTCAAATGGAACGAATACTATTTTTTATCTGTTTTCAAAGGCTTGTATATCTTATATTAACATAATGCGGAAAGTTTTCTAAAATTAGGTATATGTTTTTTTCCTGGGTAAATAATATCATTTCAAATCATCATTGAAATCTCATTTAAGTATTTAAGTTTAAAACAATGATAGTAGACAGGAAAATATATGTTGTTTATTACAATAAAATGATTAATGTCACGTGTCAAAAAGAATGTTAAACTGAAATGGGTTTGATGGGTAAAAATTTAAGGTAAAAAAGAGGTTGTGTGAAGAATGACATAATTATTTGTGACAGAGGAATTATGTCAGAATAGAGGAGTATGGATGGAAAGACAAATTGACCGACCCAAAATAATTGGTAGAAGATGAAAGAAAAGAGAGACATTACGATTAAAGCTATTCCACCTGTAAGAGACACACCTACACTAATCAAGCAAGAAACTTAACGACTAACTGTCTCGGTTAGGAGAGGTAATCCCAAGAATGCTGACTAATGGCCCATTCCTATATCATACTGACTCCTCCATTTGCCTTACTAACAGTTAAAATTTGACATAAGCTCCGTACGAGTAATGTCGAAATTCAACCGATAGTAAGCCAAGTGAATGAATAATAAGATTTAGGAACGGGCTATAAATGCATCAAAGCCTGCTCTCCGACATATAAGTCTAGGATGTTGATGACTCTATTTCAAACAATACTGGCAAAATTTTAATAAATGTTACGTTTCTTTGACAGGCGCTGCGATTAACAATATGAAACAAATAAGATATATTCACTACGCTTAACATAAATATAAAAGCAATAAAAAAATGTTTTACATATCTTCAGACTAGATAGAAAATCAAACAACTTTAACCTAAGTAATTTCAAATTTTATTATCAAATAGTTAAACATCATTTTTTAACCGACTTCAAAAAAAGGTAGAGGTTCTCAATTCGTCGGAATCTTTAATTTTTTTTGTTCTTGTTTTTATGTATGTTCACCGATTACTCCGAGATTTATGATCCGATTTACGTGATTATTTTTTTGTTCGACGCGGAATAGCTGCCATTTGGTCCCTTTGCCAAATTTTACTTAGTTTGGCCCAGTAGTTTTCATTTTATGAACAAAAGGTAACACTCATGGAAAGTTAAATGAATCAATTTGGAAACTGGCGAATATTTTCATACCGCGATAGTACCTGATGACTACGACCCAATTTTTGGTACAATAGCTCACTTATTCATATATGTGTAACTGTGGAACCCTAAATCGATTGTAGTAAGCGACAGACGCGGTCGGTTAAATCGTTAGTGGAATTGAATTGGCATTTATTGCGATTGAAATTTCAAATTCGGAAATAAAATTGTAACTGAACTCTACAATTGAACCAACTTACATTTATGAATGAAATGAATGGAATGTATTTAACTTAATAACTGGGTAATATTTTCTAAGTTTTCGCGACTTGTATACATAATAAACTGACACATGACATCTTTTCCTTCCGTGATCACGGCCACTGAAAACTGGCTGAAACGTCGGATTAACCAAAATCCAATAAATTACCGCACTCAAAACCTTTAAAACGTAGTTTAATTATTAATAACTGAATGTTTTCTTTTAAGTATAAGAGAGGAAAATAGCTTAGAGATTACTTAGGCCTTAGCTTAGCTTAGGCCTTACTTATAATAATCTCGTTAAAAAAGGATTAACCATCTCTTAAATAAGGGACTCTTAAGCCCCTAATCAATGGGAGAATCAGAATCAGACCCTAATCAATGAATATCTTTTTTTTCACTTATGAACATGTATTACCTGTTGTTTACCTAAGAGGAGCACAGATAAACGAAATTTGAATGATTAACGTAGGTTGTACCCAAATATTCGACTAAAGAGGAGTTTATGGGTAAGATTTTCACTAATCAGTTGCTGAGCAGTTTCATTAAATTTAAGAACTGATCATAAGTAAGGCCCTGGCTGTTTCAAATAAAACTTGCCATCTTTCCTCTTATATTAATAACTTACACTACCTCTCGATGTTGGTTATTTTTGACAGTTATTTATGAGTTACTTTACCACCACCTCTTATCCTTAAGAGGAGTTTATGGGTAAGATTTTCGATAATAAATTGCTGAGCAGTTTCTTAAAATTTAACAAACGATTATAAGTATGGCCATTAATACATACTGTTAATTATCGGTGTACACTAGAACTGTTACCAACATCGAGATAACCGATGTGTCAAACCTGCCATGCCGCATTGGACAAGCGTGGCGGTTAACTGGTCGTTCTCTAAAATGGGAGGCCCGAATCCAGCAGTGGGGCATTTATAGGCTAATAATAGATATGTATTATATCAGTATATAATATATCGTATTGCATCAGACAAGGATTGAGGACAAACGCAAAAAAACGCGCACACACGCTTGCCCAAGTTATTCATTAACTTTATACACATCGAGGGGTGAAAGGCTATTTGTTTTAAGCGACATTTTGTGTGATACTCAACACAATGGATTTTTCATCCTAATGTCTCAACTTAAAGAAATATAAAGAACCTGATCTCTAGTTTCAGTCTACAGATGTTCTTTTTTTTTAAATATGGGACATAGTTCGTTAGTGATGTGTTTTTCTGGGTCATTAGAAACTTTAAACTTTTCTCCCGACAATTTATAAAAGTGTCGTTTAAAACAAATAGCCTTTCACCCATCGACATGTTTAATTTTAGTAGGCACTATTTTCCAATCATTTATTTTTAAGAGCTATCGAAAAGTTTAGAACCGATTAAACCATGAAATGATTATAATGCTGTTACTCGTCAATTTTGATTCAAATAGCGTTATTGCCATAAGCCAAGAACTGATTGTAATAATTATTTATTTAAGAGCCCACCCTACCGTTTTTCTACTTTCAATTTGAAAACGATAAGTTTCATAAAGTAACGGAATATGTTGTCAAATTGTAAGAACACGATTTTGAAAAAATAAAAATATTGCGAACATTTTCAAAAATCGACAATTTCCACGTTCAAATTTAATGTTAAAAAAAATTGATCTTGATTGGGGTGGGTTCTTAACTTATCAACATCATTAAATAACCTTGAGAATATTATATTCATGAGATGTGATAAATATGCCTTTTGAAAAATTTATTTAAGCAAATGTAATATTGTGAATTCGCAGACACTATTGTGAATTATTATTTTAAATAGGTCTGTTTTATTATTTTATTGTTATCAGTGTTATTGTTTGCATCTGGAAAACACCACTTCTATGATTCTAGCAAATTTATCTGTTTTATTATCTTTTTATTGTATGGTTTCATATGAATGTCAGTCATGTACTCAAATTGGTTTAAAATGTAATTATTAAGTTTTTTTGTAACTACTTTTACTTCATTTGACCAGTGGTGTCAAACTTACTAATTCTTTCTTATTATATTAGTAATTAATTTTAAAACATATCTTGAAGATAATCGACCAATTGAAATAGGTTATTTACTTTCAGTTTTTTTTTTATAAACGACTATGTTGTATCACGACGTTTGGGACCACTGGTTAAAGAGGAATTGAATGTAAAATTGTTATTTAAAAAATTATTATAATTTTAGTGTACAAAAAAGAAAATATAATAAAATAAAAAATCATCTAAAATTAACATAAAACATATCACAAGTCACAAAACTTAATTGAAAAACACTAAAAAACAAAAATACGACAACCGCTCGCGTTACGTAACAAAAATCCTTCTCCACTAGACGAAGACACAGAAGAAACCGAGTTGCCGTCGGAATTACCGGAAGTTGTGACAGAGGAACGACCCGTGATACCCGTGATTGCCGAGATACCCGAGATTCCCGGAATACCCGTGATTCCCGTGGTTCCTGTGATTCCTGCCATACCGCCCGGGCCGCCAATCATTCCCGCAGTGCCGCCAATCAACGACACTGGCCAAATATTTATACGATACCTCACACGTAAGTTTGACTGATGTTCTTCTGTTTCAGATTTCTACGGTCTACTGGTTCTTCATTTTCTAAGTCGATGAAATCAATATCACTATTGTTTATATTAGAAATTCTTTAGGTCCCATCAGACCTAAACCTACTTTATGCCGCATCCGTCCTCTATATTTGTGTATCTAATATACTTTAATAACAAAATTATGCCTTTCGAGATAAAAATGATGCAGAATTATTGTCTTGAGGTGGATATATAGAGTCTGGCCCCGTCAGGATCTCCCAAATCCCGGTAATCATGTCCATGACATAGCAGACAAAGTGCATACACTGGTACGATTCGGTTTGAAGGAAAGCGGTAAGTTATATTTGGAACAAAATTGTCTAGCCATATCATCTCCGTCAAGTCTCGGTAGAGAGGTAGACCCAAGAAATTCCGGTCTAACTTAACATGCGTAGCACTATCCTAATAAGGGATGTGGAGAATAAAATTATGATTGCGGACATTGCTTCAAAACGGACAGTCCTTATCTTTAACGAGGGAAATCCTGCTGAGGACTAGCCACAGCTGGGGAAGCGCGGCGGAGGTTTGTGGGATTCGTTATGTTGGGTGGCACTAGTGCCCCAAAGAAGTACTATTGCCATCCAAGTTTGGGATACCTAAAACCCCTCGGTGTTCCTCCTTTGCCTTAGGCCAGAGCTACGGAAAAACTGAAACTCAATTAACTTAACGTACCCTGGCAGAAAGCGAACACTTCTACTAGTACTCCAACCGGGATTTAACGCTTTGATGTTGATGAGATATAAAGCTCATTTAGATGGACAAACACGAACACTACTACTTTTTGTTTTAACACTTAACACACATTTAAATACATAAAGAAAATAACTTGCATATTTATTAGGGTGGTCGTTAAAAATTAAATTTCTTGCGACGCCCCCTAAAAAGCTTCCTTTTAATGAAAAAAACACTGGGATTTTTTTAATAATTTCTTCAAGTCAAGACATCACGTGCCTCAAGACGATTCAAGTTAAAACTAAAAATATAAGAAAAATTGAAAGATAAGCTTGAATCACGAAGAATTTTAAACTTTTTCTGAAACTATAATTTGAAATTCATCACTGAGAATGATAATACGGAAGGTATTTCATTGTTAAAACTTTTCCAATCTTAAAATAATTATTACTTCTAAGCATGAAGAAGTTTCCTGAAAAAACATGATATTACCCAAAAATTAACTTGAATCGTCTTGAGGCACGTGTTGTCTTGACTTGAAAAAATTATAAAAAAATTCCAGTGTTTTTTCTTTAAAAGGAAGCTTTTTAGGGGGCGTCGCAAGAAATTTAATTTTTAACGACCACCCTAATATTTATATTAATGTATTAATAATTTTCCGATAACCCTAAGCGCGTAGAATTTAAATATGCAAATGAAATAGGCAATGAAGTCCAATACAATAAATTTCATACAGTTTAAATCGCTTCTATTCGATCCGCAATATACGTACAGATTATTGTCATAAATTCGTTTTACAGACCGTACCAATCGACGTATGCACATTTTCGATTAACTCTTATTGGTCCAACGTAATTAAATGTACCGTGAACAATAAAATTAAATGTGG
The DNA here is from genome assembly GCA_012273795.1 of Dendrolimus punctatus. NCBI lineage: Eukaryota > Metazoa > Arthropoda > Insecta > Lepidoptera > Lasiocampidae > Dendrolimus > Dendrolimus punctatus. The sequence continues at coordinate 15,718,803 of CM022540.1, read as the reverse complement.
AGAACTACATAAATCTATTATTATTTGATGTAATATAGCGATTAACAAACATCAAAGTTTACGTGTTTATATAGTTTATTGTATTTGTTAATAATAATTATGTTAGTTATGGTAGCCACTGCATAATATAGTATAGCATAGTCCTGGAGACCGTCTCTCGGCAAACGTAGCGTAGGAAGTCCTTCAGCCCGGTGGACTAACGACCTGCGCAAGGTCGTCGTTGGGGCTGGATGAGGAAGACGGGGACCGGGATATGTGGCTCAAGCTTAGGAAGGCCTACGTACATAAGACTGGCTGAAGAAGAAGATGGTAGCTTGATTTCAGTATTTGTTCATTTTTTATATTACAGTCATTAAAATATTTTAAGTCATTAAACATAATATCACAACAAAAAGTTAAAATCTTGATAAATGTTTAAAACAGAAAAGGTATCGGACAATAGAGAGCTTTAATATTTTTTAATTTAAATAGTAAATCAATTTTGCTTAATAATATAAATTTTCAACACATCACAAATTACTGAAAAGAAAGTACACTATTTAAATTTTACTTCCAGACGCGACGTACATATATATTGTATATTAATGGTTTAATAAAAAGTATTTATTACTAAAGTGAAATAACAATTAACCAACTTTACTGTTAAAATTAGGATTAATTAATATAATAAGTTACTCGTAAGATACATACACTTCAACACAAATTAATTAATGTCACACACAAGAATTAAAATTATAAGCGTGTAAAATTTTAAAAATTAAATCTAGAAAGCTTTAAAAAAGGGTACGGAACTAGAGTCCGTAGAGTAGTTAACAAAAAAAAAAACAATTAACCAACTGTGCATGTGGTTGAATACAAATACAAACCACATATATTTAAGTTACTTGCTAAATCTAATAAATGTATGAACACAGAAAATAGAACAGTTATAAAACGAAAACCACAATGAAGTTATTTATTTTAATTGGTACTAAATAAAAGGCTGTTTTAAGACCATATCTTTACAACCTTACATTTTCGTCACACCACGCAGTCTCAATTACAAGTGACCTCTGTGACTTTGTGATAATAAACTCGATCATAAAACCGAATAACGCCAGCGAAATATTGCCATCAATTATTATAGAGTATTCATTATTCAGCGATGCGAAATCGTTTCGTTACCGAGACTGGTTTGTAAAAATGTTGGGACATCGAGTCTCGATTGTAAAAAGATTTCTCGAAATATAAAAAATAACTGTAAAAGAACCTAATATAATAATCATACTTTTGGTTGCGAAGCTGACAAGCAGGCAGACGTCCCAGCTAATGGACAGTGTTTACCGTCGCCTAAAAATTTTTGCAGCACCAAGGGCGAAGCCAACGCATTGTCAGCCTTTAGGATGGAATAATTATTTAATACTATTTTACATTTTATTTATATCTTTCCCTTTTGACATTTAATTTATTTTGCCTGTTGACATTGTTTCATTTCTGTGTTTTTATTTTTTATGATATAACGAACAATTACTTTTATACTATTAGAATTGTTGTGATTTTTTTTTAGATTAAATATTTGTATGACCACGTGTAGGTCAAATACAGTGAGGTCATCTGACTTTTCTACCACCTAGTTATCACTATTACCTGTATTTTTTACAAATAAAGTTTCATTTCATTTCAATAGAGGGAAGGGCTAGCGGGATGAGGTAGAAAAACAATGTGAGTAGATATGCGAGTCGATCAATGCTTGTTGACATTGGTGTGATATTGTGAAGAAAAACAGAACAGTTTAGTAAATATCTTGTTTGTTAAGAAAAATCGTAAACGGTCTTACAGTGAAGAGGATCGATCGGTGACTTGAGAAATCTTTGCTAAATTGTTAGATGAAGGAGTAGATACAGAAGGGTAGCCTTGACACGGTATGAATTGTAAGGAGCGCCCTATCTCTGTACTCTTATGTAGTATAATCGCCGGCAGCTCCAGCCGTATACCCTGTGTGCTTCTTCTATACAACTAATACTTCTGTATTGTGTGGTTTTCAATTTGAAACAAATGCATGATGAAATTACTGTTACATTATTTTCTTTTAAAATGAAAAAAAAAATGTTGTTTTAAACTATTTAAACTTTCTTTAATTATTTATTAGTCTCGATTAACAGCTAGAGCTTGAGATTTTCCAGATTCAGTGCATAGTCCAGCCCTATTCTACCCCATGCTGAGTTTGCATTGTTCGTTTATATCGCAAACACGATTTAACTAGATCTAGAAATATTGTATCAGAACAGATAAAATTTATCGAATGAAGGCTGGCAGTGTCAGTTATTTTCATTACGGATTTAACACTTGATGATGCGGCTAATTGTATTGTTAACTTTTTTCGGATGGTGCAGTAGACTTTTGACACATAAAACTCAGCTTTGGTCAACAATAGGTGTTCAATGCAAAGAACGTTTAACGTCTTTACCGCTCAATGCAACAAGATGCATCATACACACACATACACTCAACATACAGGCACACATCATATCATACTTCACTCCATCTTCGTGCACCTATTACTTACTTACCTACGTTCATACTTTTCTAAATGTATCGCGACCATTGTTAAATAAATAAACGAATGTAGGTATAACGTAGTTTGCCTAACTTTGCAATCTACCCTCATTTTTTGTGGGAAATAATCGTCGATTCGAAGCGAAGTTAAAGCACCCATTTTTAATATTGAAACTAGTCAACGTTTGATCACAGCTATGTTTTGCCGAGCCTTTTATACGAAAACATTAGACACTGATTAATTGGTCTTATCATACCTTGGTAGAAGTCAATAGTGTAACGTGTAACCGGTGCTTTGCAGCCTGTCCCGATCCAGGAAGAGGTCAACCTTAAGATTAGTGGAGACTCAACTTTTGTAGTTGAAGAACAACGAGCTTAAAGCAGCCACTTTGGGAGAATCTTAGTAAAAATGACTGGTGTCTATATATATATATATATATATATATATATATATATATATGTCGCAGAACGGCCTCATTCTCACGACATCATCTTCAGTTATTGCAGGTTTAGTGGGCGTTATCAGGATAAAATGCGAGCATAAAACACAATAGCCACGATTTATACACTTTTAATTTAGATTTGATCAACATTATGACATAGTTTAGACCGAGCAGCGGGTTCAGGGCACCCGCTCATACTTCCAACTACAATGCTTTCTTTAAATTACTCCAAGGTCCAACTCGACCTGCTGCCATCAACCCAATGTGTCACAAAAACTGCTCAGTCTACCCAAGTAGATATTACTCAAAGTATAGAGGGCGCTGACCCCGCTCTGCTATATGCTCTGCCCCGATTGGTCGTTTATTAAATTACAATATTCATAACTTTTATTAGGTTAGAACGATCTTGAAGTTATAGAAACATTTAACAAATCTAATTAAATTACAATAAGAATTTTAGAAGTAATTATAATCTCTCATTTAGGTTGCCTGGAAGAGATCGCTTTGAGCGATAAGGCCGCCTATTGTATTGCCTAGAAAATATTGTAAATGTTATGGTCTGTTTCTGTAATTATATATTTTGATGTGCAATAAAGTGTTATCTATCTATCTATCTATAATGTAAACAAATGATATTGTGCGTTATACATCCAGTCAACAATACATCGTCATATCGTCATAGTTATAGCGTCCCTCCGACATATATATAATAAACCCATGAGGTTGTGCCACAGTTCAAATGTGAATGTAATGTATATGAATGTAAGCATATTGGATAATAAATTAATAATAATAATATATATACTAGTAGATGTAATTCATAATGTTACGACCAATCAAGACAAATTCACACCAATTGTATTACCTTTCGGCATTTGGACTTTTTTTGTATACTTTGTATCTAAAATTTGTGATTATAAAAACAGCCCATTGTGTATTGTATCTTTTACGGCCTATTGTTGTATTGTGATCACTGCCAGGTGTCTCAGATTTAAAATACTCGGATATAAATTGTAAGAAATTCAATCCACGCGACTGGGCAGACATATTGTATCTGTGAATTATAAAGCAATGCCCCTATTAAGAGATGGGGCAAGGGATGCAAGACTTGTGTCGTTCCGTGACGGACTTTGCGCGTGTATTTGTATTACGATCTTCTGCATTACGTTTTGGACAAATTGTGTTCGGTTATATTTGTACCTGTGTTGTATTATACGTGTTTGTATAGTTCTAATAAACTCTATAATAATTCCAACAGCATTTTAATTTGAGTCCTGCAACTCGTAACAATAACATAAATTTCCACTTTATTATGATCCTTACCATATTCATAATAGGAATCTGCGAAAGCGGCCTCTTTAGGTCCCTAATGTCTTTCCATACACTTTGCTAAATTGAACTGATAAGTAAGATATCTAATATAAAACTGTCAGACTATATAATATAAGAGCAAAGTTTATAATTTTAGAATTCTGCAAACAACATCAATATTCTTGTAAAACTTTTTGTTCATATAACTCGTTGTTTGAAATGGAAATAAATGTCTATTCAGTAAGAGTCTTTTATATATACCTAAGTATTTTGTATGATTACGAGTCACTTTGAAAATTAAATGTCTAATTTGCTTTTTAATCTATTGAAGATAAAAAGGTACTGATGTTTTACTCGAAATAAGTGTTTTTGTGCTTATTTTTATTCTGAAAAGACTTTTATATAGACTACTAGCGACCCGCCCCGGCTTCGCACGGGTGCAATGCTGATACAAAATTAAATACACTACAGAAAAACTATGAACGTTGTATATAAAAACATAGCGGCCCGCTCCGACTTTGCACGGGCATCACTACATAGAAACCTCTAAAATTAGCAATGTTGCCTTAGTATTATACATATAAACCTTCCTCTTGAATCACTCTATCCATTGGAAAAAACCACATCAAAATTCGTTGGGTAGTTTTAAAGATTTAAGCGCACATAGGGATATAGGGACAGAAAAGGCGACTTTATTTTATACTATGTAGTGATGATAGTGATAGTGATAGTGAAGATATGCCCGCGAGCCCGTCTACACTGGACTTGAAATTCCCGCAGGATTCTCGGGACAAGAAGTACCGTAGCATTTAAAAAAGAATGTAAACTATCGTTTTAGTGAAAACTATGTCGTAATAAGCTAGAACAACCTCAAATCGCTCCCGGGAAAATTCTCACGGGATTCCCGAGTAAAGGGTAAAAATTATCACACATTTTATTACATAACATTTGCTATCTATCAGTGAAAAAATCATATTGAAATTCGATTTCTTTTTAATCTGGCCATTTTAAATCATTCCCAGAAAAATTCCCGCGGTATTACTATGATAAAAAGTAGCACAGATTTTAAGTCTAAGAGTTAAACCGCATTAAATTGGCACAATAGTTTTACGTGAGTCCCGAACAAACTGACAAACACACAAGAAACCTAAAAAAAATTCATGTTCTCCATCGTTTATATAGTGTATTTCATTTTTTTAAATAACTTCAATGTACAGAGAATGTTTAGAACTTTATAATATTATTATAGATAATGTGTAATTAATATAGCTGGTACTTACAAGAGACATCTATTTTAAGATGAATAATTTAGTTTACTATAAAAGTATTAAATGAAAAATACTGGGCTTAGAGTAAATCGGACGTGTTAGAGCGTATGAAAATACTAAAAATACCAGTAGTTTTTATTTAAAAGCATACGTCGGCACGTTTTGTCGTCGGTTTCATCCAACGCATATATAAAACGTGACTGTTGGCAACGTCCGTAGAGGAATATACACATCCATCACTGTTATCTCAACACTACTGATGCTTTGCGATTTAAAAGCAAATATAATCAATAATTACGATATTTTTTATATACAGTTAGTTTGTAGGCTTCTTTAGAACCTCTTTAGAACAAACTGATTGTAACTAAATATGAGTTATTGTAGCTTGGTGTCTAAGTTGATTCGCGTCTATTCTAGTGCCGTTTCCATTGAAATTCTTGTAGAAACATATATACCGAATTATCGGTCTAGTAAACTTTAGTATGTATATTTTGCAATTAAATTTCATCTGTTACAGAACCGAAAAAACAATTCAGTAAACCTCGCATTTCGAAATCATTGATCTGCGAAACCGGTCTCCTCCGGTCTTTACATGCATAGCGTTACTTTGGTATTAGGAGTACCGGGCCAAAGGATATTGTTTTTAAATTATTACCAATTATCAAAGTCTATTTAAATATTTAAAATTACATAAAATAACACAAATAGGTTTTTACTAACAGTAACAAAAAATACAATGATACTTTTCACTCGATACGAATTTTAAATCACTCGTTTCGTTCTCACAATTCACGGAGAAATTTCGCACTCTTGTATTTTATATAGCGAAGGAGTGCAGAATGTTAATATTTTTTTTAATTATGCATAAAATACATTAAATCAATAAAAAAACATTACACACACTACCATGTATTTCACACATCATGCATATATACTCTTTTTTTTATATTAAAATCTAAGTGTAGCCTTGGCGAAATCTGTGATTATAGAAGTAGTCTGTTTAATAATGTTCAAACCTATAGTTTAAATTAATTACTATGGTCGAATTTCATCCACGGACGACCACTAGTTTTTATAATTACACAATATAGATTTTTTACTTTAAATAAAAAGTTAAAAATCACTCAATTCATTCTCACAATTCCACGAAGTTAGCATGATGTATATCACGGGTCGTAATTGGAGATCGAGGTGCGGTCATTTAGTCCCCACCGCGGATATCACACGGTGGAAAATTTAGATGACATTTTTATTTGCGGCAGGGTTCCGGACGGTGGCCATAATTCGTTGGTGGCCACGTGCGCCGCACAGGGATAGCCCCGTGTCGTTCGATATGAATTGTTTCACGCTCCCGAGGCTTATATTGCGATCTACCATTTTTTAGATAACTTTAATCCGGTCCCGGACCTCGGCGGTGTTCGTTTCATGAATATTTTAACTCCTGTGCGATATGCGCAAAAAATAAACTGGATGAACTCGTTTGTTAATATGACATCTATCAGCGGGCTATTTCGCGTATAATGCTCTCTATGGAGTTTGTTAGAATATTATGCTTCTTTTATATAAGCAACATGTTAAACATTGCTTTCGTCTGAATTTCTTGTCATTGATAAATATTTTATCTTGGTTTTATAATTTTGTATTAAATTGGCTGGTTCATAGGTAGTTAGTTTAATAAATATCTATTCACCGTGTAGTCATTGCTTAAAAAAATACTTAGTTTCTTATTTTGCTCTAATATTTACTATACTTTACCAGAGAATTCCTCATAAATCTATTATTATACATTACAAAATTTTAAGTGTCGCTGCTATATAACTATCCACATTCATAATAAGCACAGTCGCTTGACAGCTTATTTAGCTTTTAAAAGAAATGTCATGTACAAAAATTTAAAAGATACAAAAATAAGATATAACTTGACTCTGGTCTTGGCTCATTTAATTCACTAAAACGTCTCAGGTTCAATTCCTAACAGCTAAAACGACCTGAGAACGGTGGCCTTAGAAGAATCGATTAGTGAAATTGATACCTGTCTAGATACTGGTAGTTGTAAGACATAACATAAAATACCACTTTATGATGATACCTGTCAAACTAGTCACGTGAATCTGTGAAAATGACCTCTTTATGCCCTAAGGTTTGTAAAGCTGACATTTCATTATTTCTCTTTTTAGTCTTGGATCGGAATTCTCCGCATCAAATTATCCATAACAGAAGATAATTTTCTTAGCGTAGGAGTATATTATGTACGTACGTAGTGTTACGAGTGGGGAATAAAAATGCCGTTGGAGTTAATATAGAATTTATTAGAGCTAAATAAATCAGGTACAAACATAACTTGACGCAACCAGTAAAAACTGCATAATTCATTAACACGCGCAAAATCCGTCACTATATAGGTTATCGAATGTACACGTCTTTCTCGCTAGACTGCCGATCTCTCCATCGGACCCCTTCTGCACCGATACAATATGGCTGCCATCCCGCATAGATCGGAATTCTTAGAATCAGTTCGAAACATCTGCCTAATGATTACCATAAAAGGTGACAATACACAATGGACTGTTTTTCTAATTACGAATTTTACAAACACAAAGTAAACAAAAGAAGTCTTTGTTTGCTAATTTTTTATTTACACAAATCCAGTACACAGAAACCTGGCAAACTATATCTTATTACAATAATTACGAAATAACCGTAAAAGAAAATTAAAATAAATCTCTAAATATATCCTTAGCAGTTTAGATTAGGCGACGATGAGTCACAAAGGCAAAACGTTGTCTTTTAAATAATAGATTTCATTTTCTATTCCGGGATGCAAATCTCCCGCGGCGACTTGCGTTCTCTTGATGGCTCCCTGTTGATATTTTCGTTATGGTTCGTTTCACCGGCCACCGAGTTCTAAATTCCCGTTCCGCACACATAATTGTTTCGTAGCTGAGCGCGCATTTTTCCACAAGATAATGCCATTAATCTCGCTCCGTGTAATGAAAATGTACTGCGCTCCCGCCACCGGTCTCTGTGTAATTTGGTGGAAAACAATTCTACCGAATTCCATCCGTGTGTCGCGCAAAGTTCGGTAGAACTCTCCGGACTTTTCGTCGGAGGAAATTAAATGCGCATTTGTCTGGGATGTTTTGTACGTAATTTGGATTGTAGACACTCACTTATAGGCATTATCTCACAAGAAACATTCCTGATTTGTTCTCTCGATCAATTTGCATTTACAACATTAAACAAATAGACTGACTCCTATATACTCCTCAAACTAGACCAATGTAATCAATAATTATTATGATTATGATATGGATAGCGTTATGAAACAATTAATATAGAAAATGCGGTTGAAAACTTTACTGTTTGCAAAAATTAGATTCCCCTTAAATCTATGAATGAATGAAAATTCTTTAACATGAAAAGCAAAATATAAATAATTTTTAAATCTTAAAGTCGGCAAATTTTACACTTTTATTGTGATTTTTTTGTTTTATTTGTCACCGATTTCAACATGTTGTAGAAAGTATTTATTTTTTGTTTTTCAGTTTGAAGTGGGTTTTGATTTAAATCTACGTTATAAATACTTGAATGGCCTTAGAAATAACATTTGAGCACCTACAGAAATTAGAAATTATACTACTGCAGCACGATACAAATTTCCCCTCAGAAGTATGTAGTGCTAGGAGCATTTCAACAACCGTTTTCGACTTCCCTGGGATCTACTTATACAATCCTGACTTGGTGACAAGGGGCCACCTCAGGGGTATACTCTTTCTAATAAAGAAAAAAATAAACCGCAATTGACGAAGAAATCGCTTAATAATCATAAAATAAAAAGCAAAATACAATTAAAACCTTCTCCTTTTGGAAGTCGGTTAAAAATGAAGATCGTTTACGTGTTTTGAAAAGTCCATTGAAATATAGTATATGTTTAGTCTTTAATTTATTCATTGTGGGAAAATTGGGAACGCAGTCGAGTGAGTGGTCTGTAATGAGTGCTCTAGCGCTCGTAAAATTCCAGTGCTGCCGGACCCTATACATAATTCATAATCGCTACTTGGTACGCCTGTTCAAAATTAGTTACAAGCACTCTGTGGTTGAATTTAATATGTGATGAGGGGATAATTACTTCATTGCTAAATTTTAGTATTTTCTATAATAACAATATACGTTCACTTACTCTCTCTTCTGTACAATGCTCATTTTAATCCTCGTACTTCTTCTTTGAAAGAACGCTTTACGTTTTGATTTTATACATCTTTCTCGTTCCCGTTATCAGACAAGCTAAATCATTATCGTCTTTAAATTCATAGTTGATAATTATTTTTAGTTCTATCAGGTCTGAAAATGCTGCCTATTCTGTATATATTATGTTACGTGTTTTTATATTTGTATAGTATATAAAGTCTTTCATTTTTTTTTTTTTTTTTTTTTTTTTTTTTTTTTTTTTTTTTTTTTTTTTTTTTTTTTTTTTTTTTTTTTTTTTTTTTTTTTTTTTTTTTTTTATTTTTTAATTGGTATAGTATATAAAGTCTATCATTTCTTTATTTATGTTCTGAATGTTTATATTATTTATGTCTTCACCGCCACTGCCATGTTTTAATATTTCCCTTAGTTTGGGGTTCCCTGGCAGAGATCGCTTTAAACAAGAAGGTTGCCTATTGTTCTACAATTAGTCTATTAAAATTTAAGAATTTAGTTTTAATATTTGATTGACAATAAAGTGTTCTCATTCATTCAGTACAATTTATAGTACATAAAGTGTTCACTATTTTGTTAGAAATTATGAATTCTAGTTAGGATAGCTTGTATCATTGATGCTGAAAAGTTGATCAGGCGTTTCAAATTACTGACTCAAATGTGACACCTAACCCCATTTTTAAAATATTTAAATGCTTTAAAAATTAATTAAACATGCGCTTAATTCCTTTATAGGTATTTTATCTGCTGAATTTTATATTTCCGAAGTTAATTTCCAGCTGGAGTTTGAACACAAATTGCGAAGACTCGTTTCATTCACAATGTCGTTGATTGTTTATAAATAGATTAATTAATGAAGTTGTTATTGACAATGCTGAATCTTATTAATACAATTTTCATTATTAAACTTTTTTATTTTATAACTTTTAGCTCACTTTCTCTTTGAATAACATTCAAAACTGTTCTAAATATTTTAAATATTGTATTTTTTTTATTTGTAAGCGTAATTCTTATTAGTCATTATTGTTATAGCGGTAAACCCCGGTTGCGTTTCGAACCCACTTTCTCGCTAAAAGCGAGAACTAACCACGATCCTGGACATAATATAAGGTCTCAAGAAGCCACCCCATATCTGACAAGCACTACTTTCTACGGGTGGACGCCGCGTTGTCAAGCAATTAACGCTCACTTGGTCAACGAGTGAGCGTTGCATGATCCACGATTTGTCTGATTTTCTTGCAGTATGTCTACTATGTCACGGACGTGAATGCTACCTCGAATTCATAGCATCCTCGTATCTGAAACAATCCTTCTGCATGACTCCACATATCCACCTCAGCATATTCAAAATGTAACTGTGATTTGTATTACATGTAAAAAATTAATAAAAAAATTATTTGTTACAAATGACTAACTTGCCTACCCTGCAAGGGCCTGGCGTGAAGTTATGTATATATGTATGTATGTATGACTAACAAACCTTTTTTCTGTGTGTTGCAGATCCGCCCGAAATAACAATAAGACCGCGTAATCTGCAAGTGCGTGCGAACGGCATCGCTGCTTTCTACTGTGCTGCAAGAGGAGATCCCATGCCCAATATCTCTTGGAGGAAGAACGGCAGGAGAGTTTCTGGTAAGTGCTGGCTATTGTAACTAGATTCGAATCGAAGCCGCTAAGTCTGTACCGTTTAAATAGTCCGTCTAACCTTATATACATGTTATTATGATTACGGGTTAAATTGTTATTTTTATTCATTTTCTGATTTGATTAATGAACCCCTAATCTTGAACAGGAGACAGATTTATACTAAACTAACATTCGCCCGCCATTTTGTCCAGTCCACATTGGGCTATCAGCAAATCCAATTTGAATAACTCAATTTTTATGTATCCTGACTACTTTTAACTACCTTCGGAATCCCTCGGGATTCATAGTATACAAAGTGCCGTATTATTTAAAAAAGAATAAAGCAATCGTTTTACTTGAAACTATGTCGGAATAAGCTATATATGTTCCCTAAACTTGAAACTGCTCCTAGGAATATTTCCGCACAATTCGCGGGTTAAAAAGTATTTGAGACAAACACGAAAAATATAAAAAGACTAGGTACACACCAACACCACTAGGTATACGATTTTATAACATTATACTAACATACTTAATACGAATATACTAATTATAAATCAAGTTCCTGGGCTGACGGTATATCCGCAACGCGGATGAATGACGGAATATGGAACAAGCCAATTCGTCTTGGACAACAAGACCTAAATAGTGCATGCTTTCCAGACAGGATTCGAATCCGCCACCTTTGGTACACGAGTACGCTATCCACTAAGCTACCGTAGCTTCTTAATCATTGTCATGCTGTAATTGTAAAGTTATATGCAGTATTAATGATAAAAACGCTAGTTTTAATAAACATCATAGTAAGAACAGGAAGCTAAATAAAACAGTATGCCTTCAATTCATCAACTGCAATATAGGTTTTAGAAAGTCGACTTCCGATTAAGCCAAACGGAGACGTCCTCTGTCTCACACCGCAAACACAAAAGTTCATATGCAAGAAAGGGATGGCTAGAAACGGTATATTACTTCCACCATTTTTATTCGTGATTGAAATGTAAAACCGCCGTTTTTAGCCCATAAATATCTGGCCCCGGTAATGACGTCTATAAGCCTGGGGGCAATGATCTGAAAAAATGTTTAGTGGAACGACCATGCACGCGAAACCATCCCGCAGTTTAGGGCTGGCGGTATGTTCAGCAAATTGAATGATATACATTTAACTATTCAGGTAATGATTATTATATAAAGAATTGTAACAACAAGAAGTAAGGTTAAATAATACTTCAGATGGCAGAGAGCAGTGTTCACTGTCGAGTGCTGAAGAGAACAGAAGTGAACTTAGCCTTAGAAACGGTAACCTTAATAGCTAACCCACAAAATACCAAGAGTATAATAAATTAACAAGATCCATGACCCATGGTAATCCAAAAACTTAAAAGGTTTACTTGAATATATAGGACAAAATATAATATACAATAGCCAACATCTTTTTCCAAAATGTAGACACTTTTTTGTATGCAAAATTGTAATAAAAACGGCTTTTTCTCAAAACTGTCAGTATGTGCGTCGGTTCCATTTTACATAAGTAGGTCCAATTACTTGTCACTAAATTATTATTTATTTACATTACTTTGAGTTAAATATATACTATTATCAGTGTAAAAAAATGACTGGTAAGTACACTACAGAAAAAGAATTTGACGTTTCATATGTGACGTATTAAATGAGATCATCAAATCTAGATATAGTTTAGACGCCTGATTTCATTAGAGAAGTCGTTGTTTATTTAATTAATCAGTTTTTATTTACTATCCTCATTTTCGAAATGAAAAGCATAATGTAACATTATTAACCGGGGGTGTAAGGCTTATTTTGCCACTCGAACTATTAGAGCCCTCGCTATGCCCATGCACCGAACTATCTCATGTCTAATAGGTCACTTTCACCTTTCGTGTAACAATCTACTATTTTCATGCTTTAACAAATATTTTTTAGTGAAGCGCCCTCCAAATTTCTGCCGAAGAATTCAATGCCCATTTTAAACTCTTTTCTCTGATTAGAATGTATATGTGTATAAAGGCATCCATAACTTTTTTGTTTAACTATAGAAAAATGGAGAAAATTCGTTTCCGAAATTTAGCATACCAAGAATTGAACCCGGAGCCTCTGCGTTGCAGTGAGGTAAGCCCGGTAAAGGCTTAGCCCGATCAACCACAGAGACCATCTACTCTCTCTACTTGATACTCTAGAAGTTGATTCCTTAGTTGATAGATTTTTTTATTCTAGCCACAGTACGTTACAAATGAATTAAGAACAATCTTTATATTGCATGTACAGTACAACCCTGTTTATACTTCCCGGACTGAAACCCTGTAAATAGTTTCATCGATTCCGATGAAAAATGTAATCGCGTACATCATCCGTAAAGGAGCGAGGGGAACAAGAAAAGCCAAACCGGAAAGGGAATGGGCACGAATAGCCGACCAACGACCATAAAAGAATAATGATCGTCGTCGCCTACCTATCTCATTTCATATTCCAGCTGCCTTATCAGAGCTGGTGTCGATTTTTCGATGTGTCTACACCCCCTATACATCACGCGGTGACGTTGACACACTGTATAGTAAGAATTCCTTAGATTCCGGCATAGAGTAGCTAGGTTGTATTCGCCGCAGAGGTAGCTATTGATTCGTGCGTATTAGTTTCTACCTAACAAATTACATTGCCAGGTTTGCCTGTCTGGATGGCTACGGCCCCTGGTTTAGAGCATACTGCCATAAAAACCTACCGGGGCAAGTTCCAATCCGTTTCGTTCGAGTCTCACACTGGCAGAACGTTTAGTGTTGCATACATTCATAGGCGGTGTTAACCACTTTTCATCATAGTCATTATTTAGCCTGTCTGTTGTACGAGTATTTCACCAATTAAATGCAGCTCGTCATAAGCGAGCGGCAAAACTTACGATTAGTTACATAATATTTTATTCAATCTTAGAACGGTCCTTTACAAAATTAAAAGATATTTATTATAAAACCTTTTGCGTGAGGAAAATTGCACAGTGAGATTATTTTTGCATGAAACCTGCCAATACGCCTTAGATAATATGGTAATGGTTAATCCCCTTAAATACATATATAAAAACTAGAACCTAGGGCTAATTTAGATTAATATAAATTTTCTAAATATATGTTTGTAATTATTAATCAGTAGAACATTTATTCCGTGTTAAACAATGATCTGAAGGGAACTTCCCGCCGTGGTTTTCCCTTTGTGCTATCACATGGGTTTCTTAAGAAGGGCTTTATAAAATTTCTTAGAGCTCGGCAACGCGTTAACGACCTCTCTGATATTGCAAAGTCCATAGGCGACGGTACCCACTTTACATCAGGTAAGGCCCCCTTCCTGTTTACCTGGTTCAGGCGAAAAAAAATCATTATGTATTATTCATTTCTGTTACTAGAGAAGTATATTGGAATATTTTTTTAAACTACAGCTGATCACACCGTTTTACATTACATTATTTAAAACGGTGTGGTCATAATTATATTGCATAGGTACTCGTTATTAATTATTATTATCTATAATAAAACTACGTTTAAACGGTTTTAAGCACAGTAATTTATTTGATTTTCATTATTCCGACGTTTCGGCCGCTTTTCAGTGGCCGTGGTCACGGACGATAAAGATGACAATTGTCGACGAGTAGTGTTAAAGTTTTATTTAGCCTACCGCCAACTTGTTCATTTTAATTATTTAGTTTAAATTTTTTTAGGTTATTATTTACTCTATGGGAGCCTAATCTAATTTATTATCTAGTTACACTTTCATAAATATATATTTCGTTTAGAGATAAATAAGCTAGTCCAAAACTCTTCAATAGATATTGAAGTTATATCACATATTCTTTATCTAAAAACTTATATTTCAAAGCTCTCTAACTATTATCCTGTGAACCCCGAAAACTGTATGGCAAATACAAGTAACGCTGTTAACTTACGTCTATTTGTGTAGACATTTATTCCTGTACAAAAGTTGTTGTCTTTCCTAGTTTGACACTTCTGCACGTGACCTTTTATATTCTTTGACAGTTACCGAAGTGAGTTTTATTATGTTTTTGTTAGATTTAGAAATATATTGACAATAGGAGATATTTTCTTGAACACGACCACCGGGTAATATATTTTATTTTTGTTCATACGTCCGAATATATATTTTGAAGACATTGTTTATTTACAACTGGCTGTGATCTCCACCTCTTGTGTGATTTCGATTTTATATTCACACTAGGATATAATAATAATAGGTAAACAAACACGCATGTTGTACATCCGCAAATTAAGCGAGTTACGCTTGTGTTATGGGTTATTACAACGGACTACTCTGGGTCCGATCGCAGACACCCAGACAATAGTAAATAACGGAGAAAATACGTTTCCAAAATTTACCATACCAGGAATCGAAACCGGAGCCTCTGCGTTGAAGTGACGTAGGCCGACAAAGGCTTAGCCCGCTCAACCACAGAGGCCGTCGAATATGCCCGCGACGTCATGTACGCTTGAAATTCCCGGGACACAAAGTACTGCCGCCATCATTTTTGTGAAAACCGTCTTGAAATCATGTCAGAACAAGCTAATTTTTATGCACTCGAAGAACTACGAACCGCTCCCTGGAAAAAGGCCGCGATGTTCCCAGGATAAAAATCATACATTTGAATTCGATTTGTTTTTCAACCTGGCTATTTAAATCATTCCCAGAACAATTCAGCATAAAAATTTAAAAAGCGTCGATTTTAAGTCTGAGAATTTGCTTCGATCACCACAAACCACATCGCCCAGTAGTTTTTACGTGTATTCCGAACAAACAGTCAAGAAATCTAGAAAACTCTATCGTTTATTAATTTCAGTTGAGTTTTTTTAATAGTGTATAGACAAGGCGTGTTAAGAATTTTATAATCCCTATTAATATTATAAATGCGAAAGTAACTCTGTCTGTCTGTCTGTCTGTCTCTTCCGCTTACACGTAAAAACTACTGGACCGATTTGGCTGAAACTCAGTATATATATTTTTTTTCGATACCGAGGATGAACATAGGGAAAATGGGATAGTTTCCGGGATAAAATCATATTTGTCTGTTTGTTTGTTATGCTTTTACGGAAAAACTACTGGACCGATTTGGCTGAAATTCGGCACGTATGTAAATTAAATACTGAGGATGGACAAGGGATAATTTTCATTTTGGTCTTTTTGGTCATTTTGTCCTCTTTGGTCAAGTTTTGTAATTTATTTTGTTGACAGACAGACGGGGGATGGTATATATAATTAGCGATATAAAATGAAGTGAATCTTCCGTGGGCAAATACATAAAAATGTAATATAATATAACCTGTAGCACTTGCTCTTTAAACAAGAGACAAGCACAGAGGTTAACCCGCGGCGCAGCCGCGGGGTAAACTCTGGTATTATATAATTTTCATGTAAGCAAAATGAAGCTACTACTTAGAGCTTATCACGAGGCGTAGCCGCGGGGCAAACTAGTCGTGACTAAAATTCTAAATTTTTATTAAACCATTATATTTGAAAATATTTTCTTAGGGCCGTTAAAGCCTAATGTCATCTGAAGTACGTTCGACAAATAACAGATGGTCGTCTTAAATTTCTTGGGGCCCCGCAAGGATTTTATGGACCTATAAACCGAATAAATCTTCATATTATACTAAGAGTACATTTTTAGGATTTCTCGGGTCGCTTTATAACAAGTACGTATCGAATTCCAGACACGATCTTGAAAGGTTGTATGCGGGTGTTTCATTTTTATACGATCGTGAAAACATCTTACTATATTATAATAACAAATATGTAGGTATGGTATAGGGTGGTGATCTGTGTCAATACATATTATTATATAAATAAGTTTGGATATTTGTAATATAGTATCTAGGTCCAAAATGAACCGGTTTGATGAAATTAACTATATAGTATTTTTTTAATAATATAAATAATATAACCTTAATATTACTCATTGATACATGACAATTTTGTCTTCCGTGATCACGACTACTTAAAAGTGGCCGAAACGTTGAAATAAAAGCGAATAAAATTCCGCGCTAAAACCGTTTAAACGTAGTTTAGATTAGATGACATATTACAAAATTATCGTAACTATCGTATTATTTTATTATATCACGCTATAAGTAATATTAATTATCAATACTATTATTTTTTGACATTTATCAGTTTTTTTTCATGTTTCATTTAACATTTGTATGCTCCTATGGGAGCAAAACATGTGTACATTATAACATATATACCAACTGTTTAACTATGTTTTGAACAAATAAATTTGATGTGATTTGATACAGTTTAAACCATAATTAATACGCTATTTGACTCATTACAGATATGATGACGTCATAGCTTTGTGTCTTCATTTAATCAACTGATAAATTGTCAGTGGATTTGACTATTATTTGTCAGTATTGTTAGTTATAGTTGATTTAAAATTGCCACAGTAGGGTATTGTGGACGGACAGACATGTCTTTTTCGTGAGGGCTTAATTTTTACCAAAGTGTCTCGTTTAATTTGGCTGTCTAGTACTATTGCGAATACTCTCAGGGACTGCAACTTTCAAGTACAATATTCTACTTGAAATTTTACAAAGACAACTGTATTCCGTTTCAAAGAGTTAGTGTAAAAGTTAACGCCGTTTGTAAGCGCAGTCACGTAGTGAGGCGAAAATGCGACACTGAAGACAATTCTAGAACGGAATGTGGACACAACCTTATTGTTTGTTACGTGCAGTTCTTTTTTTAAACATCATCTATTGTTTTTATACAAGCTGACGTTGTTATAAAGCGCAATACACACCAAAGCCACCCACCCACACAACAAGGCAGGCTATATTAGGAAAATAATAATTTCGGCAAAATGCGCCCGTACGTGTTGCCCTCCGACATTTTGGCAGCATGTCAGCAGCTTGCGTACGCAAGCGCTTAGTCCCGGCGACACTCGAGTGCAGTGGCGGGATGAATTTTTTATTTCTCATCTAGAGCCGCCGACATGTCGCCGACAAAGTTTTCCGACTTGCAATGAGTGAAGCCGCTAACTGGCCTGCCAACAAAAGTTTGCCGACAAAGATGGGCGGGCCGGCTTTGGTGTGTATAGCGCTTGAATTGACATTTGGCTTAAAAAAGCGTTATATTTTTCTGTGACAAAATGGAAAACTTCAGCCCTAAATTCTATCTTGAAGTCTAGAGATCTTAATAACAGTTTACAAATAAAATAAATCAATTATAGTAATGGATATTACTAGAATCGATTTATGTGAATTAATTTCAGCAGACTTTTAATATTATAAATGACAAGGCACTCTGTCTGTCTGTTACGGTTTCGCAAAAAACTTCTCGAAGTCGATTCCAAGTAAAACATAAAGATTACGGGACCAATTCGGGAGTATAATCTTTCGATTAAAATAATTTTTTGGAAAATTGTGTCCCAACTGACGACGAAATCGAGTAATGAACATAAAAAAATCATACATATAGACGACTTGAGAATCTCCTCCTCTTTGAAGTCGGTTAATAAAATTAGTAAGTCGATATAAATGAAGGTTATGTTTTTCTTTAGGCACGCAGTCACGTTACCAAGTATCTGGAATGGACGCAGCAGCCGGCGCTGGTGCGAACGGCGCCGTTCTACGCATAGAACCTGTTAGGGCGCAACGCGACGACGCCACGTACGAATGCGTTGCGGAGAACGGCGTTGGGGACGCCGTGACTGCTGTGGCGACGCTTACTGTATTCGAAGGTAAGTGGTTGAGTATTGCTTCAAAGAGAGCGTTCATTTCGTTCGTCGATTCGTAGCATACAGGTCTTTTTTCGTAAGCCTTCCTTGTGACTTCTTAAGAGAGAAATATACAAACACTTACCTATTTAAATAAAAACTGAAGTTGTAGTCAATAGCCTTATATTTTTTACCTTTGAAATGTTTAACTGAAACTTTAGCCTCGGTAGTGAATTCTTTATTTTAATAATTTAAACACTATGTTCATCGTTATTTTTTATGCCCTTCGCAATATTTTCTTAAAGCCAAAGGCCAGTCCATATTTCTTAGGAACCTATACAGTAATATATCTTTTCAAATATTATTAAAATACATACAGCGGTTTAATCGTGAAAAGATAACAAAGAAATAAAGTTACTTTAGAATTTGTATACCTATTAGTACGGTTGATTCGAAAAAACGATAATTTGTTACCAGCGTTCCTACTTAGTACGCTAGGGACTGAATGCAGTATAATATAGTCGTGTAATCTGCTTGCAGTGGTAAAAAATACCGTGCATGCATGTAACTCTTAATATAGGTCAAACCTTTTTACTTGAAATATCTATTGCCGTAATATTACACTTATAACGTTTTTTTCAGTAAAGGACTTTGATTAATAAAAAACGCATTAATGGAATCTAACGTCAAATTATACGTTAGATTATCAGCAAAACTTAATACATAAAATTCCCATGTTCGTATGTAACCTCAGCGGCCCATTATAAAAACGCTCGAAATCTAATAGTTAGAGAGCCAGCTTAAATCTGACAACACATTCTTTACGGTGTCTGAAATTTCGTCCAGTGAGACTTCTATACCCAGTAAACAAGCAATGGGGACTAGCTAAGCCCGGCCGCGGTAGGTTTGGGTCCCTCACGTGAGTCAGGTATGAAAATTAAGTAAATTTTAAAGTATTTTACGGCGTCTGCCGTTTTAATATGTCATAATATACCTCTAGAAAAATTGAAAAATAAATATGGCTGCTGATTTTGAAGTTGCAACATCCTGGCAGCCACTTTTCAAAATTCGGAAAAAAAATTAAAGTATTTTACGGCGTCAGCCATTTTAATATATTATTTATTGAACTATTTTAAGCTAATATTAAAAATGGCTGACATTTTTTCCGGTTGTAACTATCCGGTTTACAGCGAAATATTACCTGTAGTCCGTGCATATGTATGTCCACAGTTGTAATTTTCACATTCGTAAAATTTATATAACATTAAAATTATATTAGTCAATGTATTTTTTTTATAAATATACAATTAAACGAACACATCTACTACTTTAAATGTGCATAATAAAGAAAAAAAGGTTCATTATAAGGCTGTAACAAATATAAAATTATTATGAAGAGGTAAAAAAAATCAAACATTAATTAGATATATTCATTATTCATATCAGAATATATTTATTTTGGAAATAATCTATAACGATGAAATGATCATGAAATATTTTATAATTAATTTTCATCTTCGGAATCGTCTCCAGAAAGTGACAAGTCATCTTCATCCACCAAGTCAGATTTTGTAAGAATAAAATACAATTTTTTAAATAAGCTTATGATAATTAAAATGCTGTTACAATAAATGTTACAATGCTGTCATTACCTTCAGGATTTAGAATCAAGTCGCTGACAAAGCAAGGAAGTTGGTCTCCTTCGAACCACTTAAATACGTAACGGTTTTCCATCTCCATCCAGCCATATTCAAGGGGATTCAGTGATGTGGGCTCTTTCACATGAGCATTTTTCCAAATGCTGGAAATGTAATGCGTCCTTAAAACTTGTTGTACAGTTCAGATTTAGACGGAGGGATCAAACTTGCATCAAAGCTCCGGACTTTTTTTTTATAAATTTTACGAATGTGAAAATTACAACTGTGGACATACATATGCACGGACTACAGGTAATGTTTCGCTGTAAACCGGATAGTTACAACCGGAAAAAATGTCAGCCATTTTAATATAAGCTTAAAATAGTTCAATAAATAATATATTAAAATGGCTGACGCCGTAAAATACTTTTGTTTTTTTCCAAATTTTGAAAAGTGGCTGCCAGGATGTTGCAACCTTCAAATCAGCAGCCATATTTATTTTTCAATTTTTCTAGAGGTATATTATGACATATTAAAACGGCAGACGCCGTAAAATACTTTAAAATTTACTTAATTTTCATACCTGACTCACCTGAGGACCCAAACTACCGCGGCCGGCTTAGCTAGTACCATTGCTTGTTTACTGGTATAGAAGTCTCACTGGACGAAATTTCAGATACCGTAAAGAATGTGTTGTCAGATTTAAGCTGGCTCTCTAACTATAATTGCAGTTTCAAATTATGACTGCCTCTGTGGTTGAGCGGGCTAAGCCTTTGCCGGCCTACCTCACTGCAACGCAGAGGCTCCGGTTCGATTCCTGGTATAGTAAATTTCGGAAACGTATTTTCTCCGTTATTTACCATGGCCTGGGTGTCTGGGAACGGCCCCAGAGTGGTCCGTTGTATGTTACCTATAACACAATCGTAACTTGTTTAATTTGAGGATATACCGTATGTGTGTTTGTCTGCCGATTATTTGTTTTAATACTAAACTTTACCGGTTATTTCTAAAGTATATTTTACGGCTATCTACTATTATAAGATATGGCATTTACACTATCTAAATGATTAATTTGCCTATTGTAGGAACATCAATTTTTACAGATACTTACTTAGTTTCAACTATTGTAAAACACCACCTATAGTCGTTCACCAACCCGAACGCGTGGTATATTATCAAAAATTACGTAACACCCATAAGCCAAGCTTTTTCCAAACCACCATAGTGCCATTAAAAGCTCAGCATAAAGCAGTCAGCTCTGACAGAATGATCCCTGCCGCCGCTAACTCAGGAGGCAGTGGACTCTCAATAAATAAGCATTAAATAGGACCTGGACGGTGTCTCGTTTATAATGGACTGCGGTGCCACGTGTGTCTTACTACGGTCAATTGAGAGAAACTCCTTGCAACCCACTGACGGAAAACAAATAAGTTATCATGAAGATGTTTCTTTTATTTATCATATACAAATATAGTCACGTAGATATAAACGAATTTTATTGACGCTAGAGACACGGAGACTCATACATCTAGATGTCTTCTGGTGCATACTTGCGTAAAGACTATTCAAAAACTTGTATATTCATGAATAGTTTGTTGGATTACCCAACATTTACAGTATTAAGTTTACTTGCAACACTGATTCTGCACAAGCAACACTAAAATCCCCATCCGTTGTTGCATCCCCTTTGTATCCCACCCCGCTCTTCCACCTCCAACCGTTAAGAGCAATACACGCAATTACAGTTCGCTCCGTGCCTTTTTTATTTGTAATCAGCCCTTCATTTAAGTTTAATTAAATTAAATACAATACAGTCAAATGTTAACATAGTTTACACTGGCTTAGATCAGAACCTCCCGCAATTGCGGCACTGTTCACAAACGTGACCTAGCAGAAGAACTGCAAGAGAGTCGCTCTAGTTGGTACGGGCGCATGTTATAGAGACCGGCTTATTATATTATGGGGAACAAATATTTAGCCATGGCGTTGTGAAGTCCACAGTCTTGCATACCAAAGGTATCAAAACAGGGTATTCCGACGATAGCGCGAAGTGGACAACTAAAGGTAGGAAAGCGGACTCTGGGCGTCGACGTATTCTTCTTTCCTCTTACTGTGTCTTTGTCTTACTGCGACATGAATTCTTCGAAAAGTAAGACTGTAACATACTTTTGTATAAAACTTATAAAAAAAGTACTAGAACAAGAAAACATTTTAGCCAGCCATGTTGCTGCGGAGTTTGTCCGCTTGTTCTATTTAACAGCAATAACACATTGCGAAGCGGTGTACATAGAATCGGAAGTAAAATTTAATTTTAACTTATATGTATAACCTACAAAAAATGTTCTCCAGTGTAACTTATTTTGAATAAAAACTTTTGAATTTGAATCTTGAAGCGAACAGTCCGACCGCAAGCGGTACTGAACGCTCGGATGATGTGAATGATTTTACACTGGCAGAATACAGCGATATAAAAACCATATTTGTTAAACGAGGAGGTAATTTGCCGCAAGCGGCATTGAATGTAAGCCCTTATGATCTTTAAAGATCTGGCCCAACGTTGCGAAGTCAATAAGTCGACCGAAAGAGGTCGGTCGAAACATAACTGTTTTTCAACACACTGCCGCCGAGTAAGACCCACCACTAAATCGTGTCAAACGGCAAAATACAAGCGACATTTCCCTTTTGTAAACGGACTGGAATTATTAACGTGATAACTTAAGGTACAGATTTACGGTTGCGACGGAGAATTGAAACTAGTCGTT
The DNA here is from genome assembly GCA_012273795.1 of Dendrolimus punctatus. NCBI lineage: Eukaryota > Metazoa > Arthropoda > Insecta > Lepidoptera > Lasiocampidae > Dendrolimus > Dendrolimus punctatus. Next base: position 15,695,298 of record CM022540.1, on the reverse strand, counting down.
GTAGGGTAACGCTTGGAAGCACGTTTAATGGCTCTTCATTTGACTTACTATCGTTTAACATTTGACATATATTCCATATAAGTAATGTTAAATATCTACCGATGGTAAGGTAAGCGAATGAATAGTAAGAACCGGCTATAAGTGATTAAAGCTATAAACATCCGCGCTTATAGTAGAATAATCTATAATGAATACGTTAATTTATTACTACGTCGTCAATAAATAGTAATTGACAGTTAATTGCAAGAAGATTCACTGAGCCTGCCTTTTCCTCATCCAGCTTTTACCGACGCATAATGTGAAAATATTGCACGCTAGTGAAATGAGAACGTGAATTTTGATTTTCGTTTTTGACAATAGTAGATTGTTACATGACAGTTGAAAAATCCTTTTTTTTAATAATGCATAGTTAACCAGAAAAACGTATTTACATTAGATTATAATAATAATAATAAAAGCGCGGTAAAAGCTGAATAAGGAATGGTACATGAAAGCTATACTGCATCAGTTCTAGAGCTGAAACATCATTTCACTAGCAGGCGTAGTATTAGGTCATCACATCAATCTTTTTACAGAGAGTGTCGAACGCACGAATTTGACACAGAAGCAAAAACCTTAGCCGCTTACAGTGTTCCACCGGCCGTCAGTGCGTACGTTCCGTCCTGACGATACGCCTTAATCGATCGTCAGTTTTTTACGTTCAGTGCTTTCCTGATCATCAAACTCACTGGACTGGTACAGTCGGCGCACGAAATGGACGCGTTTGCAATTAGTTTTCTTCCTGCTTATTATCTTCGTAAATGTTTAAGCAACAAAAGATGTAGATATCACGTTCACCCAATCGTCGCCCAAAGAGCATTTCAAGGGGAATTCACTACTTATATTAATTATTGCGCGAAGATGAAGAAACAATTTTACTTCAGAATGTCGGTTATGAGTTTTGATGAATTATCAACGAAATTACAAGAGAACTTAAAACATCAGAACTTATTTCAAAATTTTATCTTCAGTATGAAATCGCTTTTTTATGATAATACGCACATCTGTGGGATCAGTGCACCGATCAATGCAGGACTGAACGCGTTTATTTATTTCCATAGGGCGTCGGTCGACCGACGGTCCTCGTACGCAGTGCGTAGCAATATACTCGTGTGTGCAGTCAGTCCAGCACTGTAAGCATTAATGAATTTTCATATAAATGACAAGCGCGATTGACGTTCGCACTGACGGTCGGTGGAATACTGTAATTGTTCTTCTGATACACACTCGTGACACACAACGGAATGAGATGACAATCATTCCTTTATAGCTATAGATATAAAATCCTAAAGTATACTAATAAACGCACTAATCACGTTGATTGGCAACATCCCACAACACCGACATATTTACCTCTGCCTCAATTTCCGAATGATTCGCAATTTCGCATTGCGCTTTGTGGGTAACAAGTTTAATTGCTTTCGAAATACTTAATGCGAATGTCGCGGTGATGAAGAGGTGAATCGTTTGAAGCTATACATATTCATGGTGTCATCGCTGACTTGGTAACGGGCGTGATGAGATTATTGTGAAGTATTGTGGCTTTGCTCCTGTAATTTTTCTGCTCCATCTGAGGTTATGGAATGTTATTGTTAATTACTGTGGCCAAATGCGTCTTGATTATGGCCTTTAAAATAACGCCGTTAATGATTAGTTACATTAGTATATACATATGCGTTATCTGTCAATATTTAACTTCATTAAAAGGAACCAGCAATTCTAGAATTCAGAATCCAGCAGCCTAAGAATTACTATATCTGTTTTGGTTTTAGCTCGTGAGTTATATATTTCCATTAACGCACATTAAGCCAAATCCAATTAAATTGCCTCCAATCACTCAATTATTCATTTTACGGCCGCCGTGCAAGACGCACATACAACTGTGCGAATACCCATTTCTATTTTAAAATGTGTGTCTTTAGTAACTGAAAGCGAATAATTTTAGTTTTAAACACTGGCTTGTTTTTGTGTGTGACCTGCCCCTTATTTATATTTTTATTCCCAATTGTTCTGTACGATTGTGTAACTGTATACAGAGTATAACATTTAAACCGATGTAATGCTGGCAGCAGCTCAGTTGCCCTTTTCGTCAAATCCAATCTAAAGAGTTACACGAAGTCTAGAAAGGGGCCATCCATAAATAACGCCCACGTTAAAGGGGAGGGGCGGTGAAGTGTGACATTCTGTGATAAAGGGTGGATGGGGTCCTAAATTTCGTGACGTCACATTGCAAAATCTTATACTAATATAAAGCTGAAGAGTTTGTTCCTTTGTTTGAACGCGCTAATCTCAGAAACTACTGGTCTGGTTTGAAAAACTCTTTCAGTGTTAGATAGGCCATTTATCGAGAAAGGTTATAGGCTATATATCATCACGCTAAGACCAATCGAATCGGAGCACCAATGAAGCATGTTTCAAAATCGGGATATATTGTTTCTTTTGAGAGATTCCGCTGCGTGCGTCACCTTCTACGAAAACAAAGTCGCGGCTTAAAGATAGCGTTAGCCCAAAGTAACTATTCCACGCGGAGGAAGTCTCGGGCAGAAGCTAGTCTAATATATTTAAGCTTTAAGACACGAAATTTAAACAATTATGAACATAGGGTCTTACTTATAATCGTTTCTTAAATTTAAAGATACTGCTCAGCAACTGATTAATGGAAATATTACCCATAAACTCCTCTTTAGTCGAATATTTTGGGTACAACCTACGTTAATCATTCAAATTTCGTTTCTCTGTGCTCCCCATAGGTTAACAACAGGGATTACACGTTTATAAGTGAAAAAAAATATTATTGATTAGGGGTCTGATTCTTTTACTTAAGAAATGCCTAATCGTTTCTTAACGATTTTATTATAAGTAAGGCCGATAGTGTTTAAAACGTTGAAAAATAATTTAAATGAAAACAAAACTAATTACGCAACTGCTTGCTGCTTTACTTTAATAATTTCTTGATGTTAAATCGCCAAATATGTGACGTCACACTAGGGTGGGGCAGTGTCACGAATGTGACCAGCTATGACCAGGGCGGGGGAGGGGTCAAAAATCATAAAATTCTTTTGTCATAATTTATAAATGGCCCCAAACACAGAGCAATCTAGTGTTACACATTACAAGCTGTCCCTACATTTATATGATAGAGGTTCGGTTCGCCATTTACAATGACGAGAAGCTTGTTTATGTCGAATAACATAGATATTTACCTTTATAGTACAAATCAATGTAGACACATTTGAATAGATACATGTATGTATGTATAGCGATTTTAATCTTTTGAATCCCAAAGGATCTACGACTTTGTATCTCTAAAGGACTGTGTCAGTTTTTAGAAAGGACCCAAATTGGATGAGCCGCAAAGTAGGGTTGATATATTATCGTCTACTCTGAAAAGGGCCTGTCACATAAATGCTCTGAATTAGAATATTTTGAGTTGTTTATTTTTAACACACTTATTTGCTTCACTTGAATTGCTTTAGTTCTAATTTCAATATTCTTTATTATATAGTTGGATGTCAAATTACAGAAAGCGCATTCATAATTATTACATTACGACTAGCGGCCCCAGCAGACGTTGTCCTGCGTTGAAAAAATAATAATCTAGGACCCGATCTCAGCGCTACCTACCGGTTCCAACGGGATAAAAAGTATCCTTTGTACGTCTCCTGGTTCTAAGCTACCTCCCCACCAATTTTCAGCCAAATCGGTACAGCCGTTCTTGAGTTTTAAATAGTGTAACTAACGCGACTTTCTTTTATATATATACTCGTAGATTGCAGAAAACTATTAATTCACTATCCAAGTAGTTAACGATTGTTTTAAATAGTTTTACCGACTTACAGGTATCTGAATAGTTTGATAACTTACACACGTATCAAAAACAGATGATAATACAAAATATGCTTCAAGTGATCCATTGTCAAAAAGTGAGACAAGAATGACTGGTGAGGCGTCTCACCGGTCATTATGTGTTAATTCTTTATGGCTACATAGCGATATAGTCGTGAAGGATTTATTTGAACTAAAGTGTTACACAACATCAAAATCGCTGAACATCAGTCCATTTTTGATGTCGGTATAGTCGTCGTCGATTCTCTTACGGCTTCTATCCAACATTTTCTATGGGTAGATACAATGTTGTCGTGCATAAATGAAGAACCCAGAAACAGTATGGAATACAGCGAGTTGTTTGACGTACTTTATGCACTGAATTAGTACAGATCTCTACAACTACCGAGCAATCAATTTCATCAAAGAATTCTGCTCTGACTATCAAGCAGTGACTTTTTCCGCAATTAACGTCAATGTAATTGTCTTTCATAGAATGTCCTAACTAGAATGTCTCAATGACCGACTCGAGCAATCGTAGCTCTTGTAAGCGCGTCGAAGTTATGCATTGGCGCTTTTATTAGTTTCGTTTCATGTATTAAGTCTAATTCGGATTCGGCTCAACTTCAGACTGAAGACAACTTCAGAGTCGTTTATTTGACTCCGACCTCCGGTGACTCGATTTCGACATCCGCTTACTAGATTCCGTCATCCGATTGTGCCACTTCCAACATTCGTTCATTAGGTTTTAAATGACTCATTATCGACATTATAGGTATGTATATGTGTACTGTACTGTAAATGGACGAGTATTCTACGACAACCCTAGCAACAAGCATACAAAGTACACGTATATTGTACAACTATGCGTACACACATGTGTCGTATGTACACTTACATATGTGTACATGTATTAACGTGCCACACGTAAGAGATTGTCGGATCACAGGCCCGTCCCGAAGGAGCCGTCGTAAATTGCGTAGGGACATTAGCCTGACCGCGTGGTGCGTTGAGTCATGCATTAAATAAAATTTCGGTTATGAGGGAATTTTAAATATAATATTTTCTTAGTTTTTTTGTTTGACCACGGTAGATATTTTAATAAATCAGAAAGAGCATAACACTTACATAATCGTCATGACTGTGTGATTTACTTAATAATCTTTTTAGATTAGATTATAAATTTAATGCAGTACATTTGAAATACTTCCCTTTTATAAAAAATACGGTGAGTTTTTTCGTGTGTCAACGTATTTTCTATCCGAAACTGCAGATATTATAAAAAGGTGTAATTTATATGCCATTTCACAATACTACAAAGAGTGGCCGAAGCATTAGATTTAGAGACACACATAACTAAGATATTTTTTAATTCAATTTATATAGGTGTCTCAGGTATTTTTAGTTATTTTTGAAGCTCCTACAGATCGATTATGAGTCCGAATTTCGACTAGAATTTTTTTATTTCTTGAAGATTATATTTGTATTAAAATTCGAATTTTCATAAAAACTTGATATTACCTAAATAAGCAAACGGTTCAAAGTTATTCTAATTATTATAAAAGTACTTATTTCTTTAGGATACGACCCTAATAATTGTTTATAGGACATTGTTCATAGTTTAATCTTTATAAATAAAAATTAATCGTAGTAATATAATTATGTAGGCGCGTAACTTGAGAACGACTTTACCGATTTTGAGTGAGTTCCAGTGGGTCCCCGGATTATTTAGATTCACAATCGGACCCTCCTAATTTTCTGGACCTACTTTGATGTTTCTTTTTGCGTTTTTGAGTAGGTTTCCGTATGATTTAGATTAACAACCAGAACCTGTAGGTGGCGCTGTCACCGGGTTCTAGGATCTTGTAATCTCCTGGACCTGGAATTCACTATCAAATACATCGTCATGACAGCGACAATTTTCATATTTTGCTCATGGTTAGTTAGTTCCACCTCCGCTAAGTGGCGCTACGGGTATTTATCCCTATGTACTTTGAGTTGAAAATTAAGTTCAAAATTTATAAAAATTAGAACATGGACATTTCATGACATACATAAATGAATACACTTTTATTACGCGAGCGAAGCCGCGGGCAAAAGCTAGAATCTTATAATTGCCTCTTCACAAGTACAAAATAGGTTTAAGCACTCTCTTCTAACTCAAAATTTTCTAGGAAAGTACTCAAAGTCTTCTCGTAAATAATAACAATGATGCCCGCTCGATGCCTCGCATATTGTGTTCCCAACAAATATTTTTGGTAACAAAAGTATAGCTTTGATGGTGTTTTATTGAGTTGACATCTCATCATTCATGAGTGCCATTTAGCATCACGGTTAGGAGGGGCTGGGTATCTGGCCCTATCATTGATGATTCTGTTCGACTTTAAAAATGTTCGAGCTCTTGTTAGCTTATAACTTTGTACAGTCAGCTATTATCTGAGCTATATTATGTGATTGATATATTCTCAAATATCTTGACCATGATTTGAAAATTCTTTTTTTGTTGCCTGCCTTTTACCTCTCGATTATACGAAACTACGCCAATTGTATTGTAATAAAAGCAGAAGTAACGAACTCGGGGTGTAAAAATCCTTCAAAAATATTTATATCCTAGTGTAAAACGACACATTTAAATATAACGTAATAAGATCTTTGAAAATAATGACAACAATTTAGTTAAAAGTAACTGTTACGTTGGGACAAGCAATTTTCCATATATTCCAATTTCCAATGTATCTGTTTTTATTGTTTCTTGATAAATTTGTCTTTACTAGTATGTGTTATTATATTGATCATTTTTTAAGTTGTGAAGTCAGCCATCTAAGTCAAAGATAATAGGTATTTATTATTTTGCGAAAATGTGGGTGTTGCTCGAAAATTTTGTAAAACGCTAGTCTAATTTTCGAATCATTACCCTAGTTTCTAATATTATATGCCTCTGTGTTGAGCCATTTGACACCAGTTAAGGCCGGGTGTCTTTAAAGTACCACCACCATCGTTTTATTGCTATCACTCTCTTTTGCCTTTCCACAGGGTTGTTTTTACGGTCCATCTCTGGTGGAACATGCTTACAGTAGTTCCATGTCTTGCCGCGTAATGAGCGTAAAATCACGACATATAATCAGTATAACAATATCAAAATCTTTTCCATATTCGTCTACAAATAAATTTCTCGAACCTGCCTCATCAAAAGACCTTTCCATCATATTTCTGTCACGACCGGCATACCAAGCTCCCTCCCCATTAATATGATACCGTCGATTGTCATTATAAGTTCCTCGATAATCGGATTAGAGAGTGAGCCGACGTGATCGCACCCAATCAAAACTTGTAGGCGTTGCACTGGAGCTACGTGGTTTAGATTAAGGGATATCAAAATTGCTAGGATAATAAATGATATTCATAATTCCTTGCAGGAATTTATGTCTGGTTTCTATATAGAAACCAGCTGTGTTTGCCTTATGCTGGTTAACATTTGACATAAATCAATTTATGCCAAGTTTTTTACAAATGGAACGGTAGATAATTTTTTTTAGTAAAATAAGTAGTTAACCCAGCATAAGTAACAGTTTGATACAACGAATGTCTAGGGCATAATAGTCGTTACTTTAAAATCGCCTGTGACATTTCTGCAGACGACTTTTTCAAATATTCTTAAACCGCATTTGAAAACTCATATGTTACAAATACGCCTGTGTGCGCCTACCTAATTATTTCTTAAAAACATATTATGCTATTTAAGATCTTTTACTTCTAATCTCTCAGGGATAAAATAAAAAACGAGGATATCTGTAAAAGAACCAGGTAAAATTAAATGGTGTAGCATGGAGGTTTCTTTCTTCAGCGCTAACCTCTACCAACGCTTATGAATATAAAGGGAATGTCATGTCACGTAACGGCGACTTGACTTATGTCTGCGATATTATAAGACGTTTTCTAGCTATCTAACGAATTCAAATTATCCTTATCATCATTAATTATTAATTGTAGTAGTTACATTTAAACTACTATAATGGTAAAATTGAAGTGGTAGTGGGCGCCCACGTTTGTTGCATGACTAGTGGCCGATGGAGCACATGAGTCCTGGAGTAGCAACCGTGTTTCGGCATACGCAGTGTAGGACGCACTCCAGGCCGACTGATCGACTATCTGCGCAGGTCGTCCCTGGGGCTGGATGAGGACAGCGGAGGACAGGGATAGGTAGTGCAAAGTCGTACAGGCATATGTCTAGCAGTGGACAATGATTAGCTGACGACGATTTACACAAGTTATGACGTCATAGGTCTCTACACTCGTACAAATTCTATGATGGTCAGATGTTTCAAAGAGTACAAAAAGTAACTCAGAACTAGTTGATTTGACTCTCTGTTTCCCTGTTATACCAACGTCACGTTAATCACAAAAAGCTTTAAACATTTGCAAGAACTATAAATGTAATTCATAAAGATTATCATCATCTCTTTATAGTTTTTCTCGTAAAGTTACTTCACACATGGGAAATTTAAAATTTGTAACGTATAGCGTAATGTTAAACCTGGTAAATTATGAAAGCATTAACCTTAATGATATATGTAGGTTTATAAAGTATCAAAGTGAAATAGTTCTGTGTTTGTAATTCAAGTATTCATTGCTTAACTAGAGCACCAGAGTTTTCCCCGCGGCTGCGCCGCTAATCAAACTTTAGTGCGTTCTTCTTTTTTAGGTGTTAATACAGGTTATGTTGTATTAAATTTTTATGTTAGCATTATTTGCCCACGGACAAGTCAATTCATTCCATATCGCATTCGGCGGAATTAAAATATTAATCGGCATACAAACACATATATTGTATATCCTCAAGTTAAGCAAGTTACGCTTGTGTTATGGGTATACAACGGGCCATTTTGGGCCTAGCCCAGAAGCCAAAACCATAGTTAATAAATAAAAATAAATATCATATCAGGAATCTTACCCGGAGCTTCTGAGCCATACAGTAAGGTAAGCCGACAAGGGCTTGACCCACTCAAAAACAGAGGCCGTCATAATCTTGGAGATATAGCATATGTGTGTTTGTCCGCCGATTATTACATTATAAAGAGGAAAGATTTGTATGTTTGTAACGAATAAACTCAAAACTGGATCGAGTTCAAAAATTCTTTCACTATTAGAATGCTACATTATTCCAGATGAATATAGGCTATATTTATTACTACAAAAAAAATTGGGATCCCTACTAAAAGTGCAATAATGTATAACCCAAGGTGTAAAAAAGTTACTATTTGAGTACCTCTCGGGAAGGTTGACATTTACAATAAGACAAGGCGTTTTTATTTTTTCAGGGCAGGATAACATCTGCCAAAACCGCTAGTGAGTAATAATTCGATAAATTTAATATAATCTTCAAAGCGCAGTCTACCTGCTTGCTACCTGCTCACGTAAGATACAGAAACTTGTAAACTAACATCAATTAGCGAAACTCCTAACATATAGTTTAGGTTTGGGAGAACTAAAACACTTAATTACGATTAAATCGTAAACTGAACCGATGTTACCGATTCTAAATCGCACTCGGGGTTCGAACACATATGGTGTTAAGATTATAATCTATTGTATGAGAGCGGTAAAGACAGTATGGCTGTGTATTTTATTAGTCTTAATGAGGACTAATAAAGTACCATGGAAGAAGTATGGTGTTACAATGTATTCAACTTTTGTATCATCGTCTCCCTTCCATCATTGGACAACTAAACGCACTGGCATGCGGCACCGATATATGGTGGAGATACGAACAAAACGCTTTGAGTCCTTTGTGAATAGGTGCGCTTTATGTAAGCGTGCTCCATCTTAGACCATATCTCCAATCGAAATCGAACGAGATAATTGTAATAAGGAACGATATAATAAGATGGATATGTTTAAACGCGAACCTATACAGTATTTAAAAAAATTGCACGATTCTGCAACACGAATATACCCATGAAGTTTCTATACCACACCCGAACATGTTTTATGTTTATGAATGTAAGCATATTGGAAAATAATTAAAAAAAAACTACTACCAGCGAAATCACGCGCGTTATTGTAAGAGTTCCGGTTCCAGTTTAATAAAAACTTTCAGAACTTCCTATAAGAATTTCTTAGCCAAATGTCTAAAACAATCGCCGTTCGTCGCCTCTACGAAACACTTAAATTTGAGTGTCCTAAATTCACTTAACGATATATTTACCTTCTATAAGGTTGTCTAACAAAACCTACTCTTTATAGTAATCGATTAAAATTCTCAAGAACAAGCGTAACTACTTTACTCTACCCTAAAATATTATATCCTATAAACTCTGTTAAAACAGTCCCAAAACAATATAACATTTCATGCGCAAAACATATTTCCTGGCAATATCTTCCAATATTACATTTGAGTCACGTATGAGGTCCGGAGATGTATAATAGACCGCCGTAGCTCCGACACGAGCGCCACCTGTCGGCCGTTTTAATCTGAATATAAATTATCCATAATTAAAGAGAACTCGGACATGGTGGGAATAAATGCCACCACTTGAAACAAAGCCTTGGGGTATGGTGCATGTTATGGGTTATACACTTTCTATTTATGTTCGTGTTGTGAAGCGAGTTAAAGCTTTGTTACATGGTTCAAGCGAATTGAATGGATTTGGATGAGATGTACGGAAATTATAGTATATTTTGACATGGAATGATTATTCTTTATGTTTACATTGATCACTTTGGTTGCTTCAACCAAATCGAAAGACAGAAGCGAATCAAAAACACATTCCAAATGAAAAACAGTTATCCCCCTGATTTGTAATAATTAAACAAAACTAGCTACTATTTGGTAAGTAACATTATTCTCTTACATAAAAACTTAAATAGTTTTTTTTATATGTTAACCTTCAGTGAAACATTATGTAACTTCTGCTGAAAACCGTTTAAAATCAGTTGCGTGTTTTGGAGCTAGCGGGCATAAAGACATGCAAATGTAGTAAGCGAATTTTTGGACTTATTCTAAACCAGTGCCAATAAGACGCATTTCGAATCGCCTCCATAATTATAGGAGTTTTGAATTGAACCGAGAGAGGTGCATTGTGTATTACCATCCGAGCGTAATTATATATACAGTCGTTTCGAAGATTAGTCGGTACAAACAGACAACATACAGAAAACAAAAAAATAAAAACATCTAAATTAGTTGTTCTATTTCACTTCTTATATCCCCCGACTCGGTTCTTAGCATTTTTTTCATTGTACAGAAATTTGACCTCTACAATTTTATTATATGTTGTACGGTGAAACCGAGCACTACATACGATGCATTTTTACTTCACATTATTAATTTATATTAAGAAAGCGACTGGCACACGCCGTGGCCGATATTCGTGTACTGACGATTTCTTATTATAAATTAATAATGTGAAGTATAAATGCATCGTATGTAGTATTCGGTTTCACTGAGATGTGTTTGCCGATTATTAAAAAATAAATATCTACGCTAAAAGTTTTTCGCTCGCACCACCAACGTAGCGAGCGCTTTTAATAGGAGCTCAAAGAGCTCCATATTTTTTCCAAAAGCTTTTGTGGCTAACGGCACTAAATCTGGCATTACGCATGGCATCGCACCAGCTGAACGGAGCGGTGTGCGCGATAGTGAACCACTATGTTTTTAATCCTAGGCAAATGTTCTCGGAACATGACATTGTGTAATAGTTTAAATTGGAGCGTATTAATTTTTAATTTTATTTTAACATGAAAATTTACAATAATAATACATTACCTTAACGAACATTGCCTTTCCATAAATTAAGGTTTTTTTAGGTTAGGTCGATATTAGACGGTTCATTTTTGTCTTTCAATTTTGGTAAATCAACCGAAGGGATCTGTATGAACATAAACTTGAATCATTCAATATCGTTGAATAATGTCTTGTATTTTTAGCTATGTGCTTGTCAGCCAAATTGATTCAATTTGGTTGATCTATCTAATATTAGCATTATGGTAATTGGAAGAAATCATGGCTACTAGGCCGGTAATATATCTATTCTAAAGACATGGGATTTTTGCGAATGTTCACTGTTTTCGTCATACGGTTACATAAAATTCGTCTTGGACATAGGTATACATCTACTTCGGATCCCGAGGTCGCTATCCTACTTTTTCTTTTCTTCTCGCGGTCTTCATCATCCCTAATTGTGAGACAATCGATAAGCATTTCATCCCTTACGATGTCAAATCAGTGTGTTGGAATCTCCAAAAAATAGTTTTTATTTATTTGGTGCGGCAAAGTATTGGCCACCAAATTAATAAATGTTTGAATTTAGAACTTAGATGTTCTTTTGTTTTTTCATGTGTACATTTTTCTATTAAAATCGTCATTGTGCACGTGCAGTCTTTTATAATTAAAATATTTACAATCCACGACAAATTAATATTTAAAGAAGCGTTTAACACAACGTTTCTTGGCCCTACTGTCTGATCGGGGTCTGAACAAAGTGACATTCTTGAAGTTGGTTCGCGATATCACGGACATAACGTTTCTGCGGATTAGAGAGTTTTAAACGCGGCCCTTCTGCGTGATTTCACATATCCACTACATCAATCTGATAATATTTCAAATTCTTACTTCAAATGCTCAACTAGATTCAAATCAATTAACGCTTCCAATAACATACGGCAATACAAATACGCTTCCATAGCCACAAAACTGTTTATCCACCGGATATACTTTTTACGGCTTTGGTAGCAATATCTTTCTGACTTAAATAAAAATGCATTAAGAAACGAAATTATATAGTTTTTTTTTTTAAATCTAGCTAAAATATCCCACACGTCTATGTACAGGGAAAAATTTAATCCATCAATTGCATGTTCTCAACTCTATTTTGTTTTTTATTGCCTAATAATAACTGTGACATTTGGACAGACGGACGCACATGACGTATTTGTTCCCAAAATAAAGTAACTACGGAACACAACAAAGGAGTGAAATAACTAGAAAGTTTGGAAAAACCTTACCGAATCTAAATGAACATTCACCCAAGACAAACAAAAATAGTCCAATTAAATCCGGAAAGGATTTCGAAATGGGTCTAATTAACACTGTTTGAGATTAAGACCAATTATAAGAAGATTCGTAATGAGCCTCGTGCTATCTGTGTACCGAGGTTATATGGCAAATGTACATATTAATTTTGTTTTTAATACGTAATCTTTATTACTCTCAAGCTGTTATAGACGTGCAAGCAAGTAGACTATGGATTTTTTTAACATGGTGTTGGTTCGCGATTGATAGCTATGTCACCTTGTGTTAAGTGACGATGCGATCTAGGATGAAGCACGCTTACCTAGTAGTCACTCTTGCCTTGAAGATTACTGTTTTATATGAACCAGGAAATACAGACTCCGGCAAATTGTTTCACTCGACAGCGATGCTCAAAAGAAAGGTAGAGGCAAAACGTTTAGTTCTAAACTATGTCCACCATTTAACGAAGATGCCAACTGGCGTGACTGGTTATCCCATCTTAGAAACGGGATGGAGGAATTAAATCGTGTAGTTCCATAGCATACTCTCCAAATCTTTTTCACCCATGTGTCACTTTAACTATGGGAACTTTCACAAACTAAAAAGGTTGTCGAACCATAAGTACACGAACTCGCTGCTACATCAATCATACGTTTAAAAGTGAGCGTACGTACCTATATTGTTATTGTAGAAACCGCACGCGCTATATAACTCATAAGTCTATAGATTAATTTTCTTCAGCTATCGATATCCGTGGTTGGTAGTAGATTTTTCCAAGATTGCGCCACATATCCCGGTAGTCGGTATTTCCCATCCACCACTACCAGCGATACTGTGCGTGTCGTCGGTTCATCGGGCTGGAGGGCATTCTACACTACATTTACCAAGACGTGGTCTCTACTTCAGGTATCGTTTGCTACATCGGCCGTCTGTTCCGCGACAGACTTGTCCAAACCTGCACTGCCACTTCAATTTATAGTTTTGAGTTATGTTGGCTACCTTGATGAATCTATTAAGCGATTAGGTTAAAACATTTCCGAGCGGTATGGCGGTAAATAACGAATCAAAAATGTAATTGCAAATTCTGCTTTTTTAATTCCAACACGCAATGGCACAGCGTGTCTCCCTCTGTATCAATCCGTGCGTTACGGTCAATCCTGAGACTCCCCATGAGAGACGTTTGCCAATCCACGTCCGACAGATCACATGTCACTGTACCTATATACCGATGTACACCTATATATATATATACTAATATTATAAATGTGAGAGTGGCTTTGTGTGTCGAAATGTATTAGCTGATTCACCTTCGAAATTAAATTAGTTCTTTATTTTTATGAAACATGGATACAAGGCCTTATTTGATGGTGAGAACACGTTTTGCAATTTTCTGGCATACAATTTTTTCTCAAAATTAAGTGTAATAATTTTCACATTTAATTCTCTTATTCTGATATTAATAGTTTAATTAGTAATTGTTATTATTTGGTTAAATTTATGCTGTTGGTTGAAGATAAATTAATATATTTTCGGGACACTGCTTTGCAGTTTTTTTAAATGCTATATATAGTCCCTGTACTATATATAATGTGTCTTTTATCCTTAATTTTTATGTACGACTACTATTTCTGATTTTGAAGTTTATCATGATATCCCAACACTATTTTGTAGCGCTATATGGTACAACACATTTTCCTGCCCAATTCCATCTGTAAAAATCATATGAATGACTATGACGTACAATAGACCGACGGATATGGCGATTTCATAAGACTTTCGGTTTTGCCAAAGGGGCAACCCTAAAAATCGACCTCGACGAACCACGCACACGATGGATTCCGTAGCGAAAAATACTATTAATTGTAAACAATTAATAGTGCTGTTTGGTTATGTAATCCTGACGAAATAGTAGTGACTTTTCATTTTATTTTACTTGTTTAACTCCCAGGCTAAATAATCTTGAAGTTAACATAAATTTTGAATACGCCAATGAATTTTCAACATTTGACTTTTGAACTTTTACCGAGATCGACTTAATTGTATCTTGTCACAGACTTACAACTTTAGTCTATAAAATGAACTTGTTTTCTTCAGAACTCTTGTAACTTCTTTGAGAATTATTAGGTTTCGCAAACTGTTTTCGACCATAAAGTTAGTACTTATGCCTAATTTAGAATTGTAATATATTTATTTCTATTATGCTAATCCATTTAATGTTAATTAAAAGTGTCTCGAAGAGATCGCCTCTTAGCGAATATACTTTCATTATTTAGCTTAAAAGGCGAGTTTATTTCTCTGATATCTTATAATTTGTCTCTCTCCTTTTTCATCACTTTTGTCATTAGTTGTTGGCACAGTATTTCTTTTTTTATTACCTTTGTTTTTCAATCTATTTTATCGTGATTTAAATTCTCAATCACATCACAAATCATAAGTGCTCTTCATACAATTTGTATGTCTCTATTTTGATATAGATTTAATCTTATATATACGGATTGATTGCGATAAATTAATTGAAATATTCGTTTTAGTTTTTTTGTCACATGATTTTCATCCTTTTTTAACCGACTTTCAAAAAGGAGGAGGTTCTCAATTTGATCGGTATGTTATTTTTTTATCATTTCTCTGTTCACTGTATTTTTCAATCGCGGTTGCATAATTCATTGCAGTACATGACTCTGTAGCGGTATATTATACAGCACCTCAATGCCATATTTCACTCATAAAGACCGAATATCTTTTAGAAAAATGACTGCAATAAATAAAAGTAGACGGAGTACTGATAGTAGGTATTATGTAGAGATAGATAATGATAAGTATTTTGTTGTTATTCAAATATATTATTACAATTTGTCTTTAAATAAATATTTCTTATATAATGAACATTTACTTATTTATTTATTGTCACATATGTTAATATAAAATGCATGTCATATAAATTTATTATATACAAAAAATATTATTTTATGTATATTCTGTTAATAAATATAATTATTTAGATAATTCCGTATATACACATATTATATTAGTATTCTATAAATGCGACAGGATTTATGTACAAATTTATACATTAACGTTAGTACGTATATTTAAATTGTACATTCCTATCTTTTTTCTGTTCCACCTACATCGCCAGATTAGTTAAGAATTTATTTTAAGCAAATTATCTGTAGATCGCCTTTAGCGATAAGGCCGCCTGTTGTTTTGCCAAGAAGTTTCGTAACTATGCATTTTGTTTTTTAATTCTTTATTTTGGTGAGAAATAAAATGTTATCTAATCTAACTATGTGCTTAACCCTAAAATATAATAAGAAATATGGCACCAAAAACGTTATGACCTCTCCCCAATTGGAAGTTGTACATTCCAAATGAAGATATGTAGCAGTACAAAATTCTTGTGTCGGACACTTTGTACTCTCCTGAGAGCGCTCTACAGGACCTCTCCACGAAACCTCCTTAATGCGATCTGATACACTTGATTTTTTAATGAGCATCCCTTCCGAATGGAATTTATTCCATGACTCGTCTCTAGGGTTTCGATTTCGTGGTATATAAATTTCGCAAGATGTTAAAATACAGGAGATAATGTGATAGGTATATTATTATAATATATCGATAAAATTACTTTGATAATTCAAACCCATTTTGTATTATGTCCGTTGGTTTGTCTATATAGCTAAATATTGGATCTATATATGAATATTCGTCTAAAAATGGCTTTTATTTGCCGTAATGTTATTTCATAAAAAAAAACGATTTTTGTATCAATAAGCAAGGAGATTTAAGCTTGCAATCTCATAAAAAAAATTCTCACCATCTCTAACTTTTGAACTCCGGTGAGGTTTCTGGAAAAATTTCGTTGTTATAAGAATTCAAAGTCATTTATTTACTTTTGAAATATGTGACTGTTTTTGAGTAAATTAATAGTGATTGTTCGTCAGTCGTAGAGAAGCCTTAAGAGTTCGCGATCTCACACATTAGGACAATTTTAGTACACTATGCCTATGGCTTCTTATGTGTGTTGAAAATTAATTTTTAACCAATATGTATGACCTTCAAAAAGTGTTCTCCAGTGGAAATTATTTTGATTAAAAACTTTTGGATTTGAATTTGTCATTTAATCCGTACGCCCAAAATAGACCTGTAAAATTATATAGTCATTCCTGCTTAAATCCTTCGGGAATATACGAACATATTTCAGATTTTCCCTACTGCAAATCAATTACATATCAACAATTTAGCCAAGTATAAAATAGCACGTAATAGTACTTTCATTCACTTAGATTTACACCCCAATTTTTCAGCTGACTTGACCGGACTAGTAATAAGCATACGCACCTGTAAATTCAAATATGTCATATAATATCTAAAGTAATGTTACAGGATTTACCTTAAACATGACTTATAATTACCACATATAATTTGAGACCTTACTATTTAAAACCCACAATCGTCGGCAGTGTCGGTAACTCTGCTATTCGGATTAATTAGAGAAAAGGTCTTCTACAGGGAAGTGCTTTTCACCTTTAAGGGATTCACATGGTGTCACAAGGGACTGTATGTGTTACTGAATTTAGTTTGTACTATATAAGTCTTAAAACATATTTTGTATGGATATAACAAAATATTACGTGAGAAAGTGTAGGCACACTAAAATGTCATTAGATTGCCCTTTATTAACGCACTGATTGGCGTTTAATAAAACCAAATAGTTTTCAAATTTCTTCAAAATTAGAAGATTACTTTACAAACACCACTTGATGTATCAAGTGGTCTCAATCGCGAAGTGTGCTCTGTTGTCACTACAAACAATCAAGTACTCACGAACTAAACTATAACAATATACTGTATCGGACAATGGTATTATATAAAAATATAAATCTTGGAGATATACAAGTTCCCAACTGCAACAGAATTACACACCTTTCGCTTCATCTATTTTATTATTTGTATCATCTTCATACATGCATTTATTCAATGTCCTTGTCGCTTAATTACACTAAAACTTTGCTCACTAATTTCCACTTTTGTTCATACTTGACTCAATATTTTTCACGTCAATACCTTTAATTAACACACCTTAAATTGGTTTATTGCCAAAATTCTAAATATAGAAAATGTTGGTAGTCTTATGTTATTTTCATTTTATTAAATCACGTTAAAACTGCGTCAGCGTTATCTATATAATACCAGTCGTAGTTCAGCTTAATAAGATCTTGAAGTTCGTTGAGCACTTGAGCTCGAAACATCTAGAAAAAATCATAACTTGCAGTATTTCAAACATCTACTGCTCGCTTTAGTTTTAAGTTTTGTAGTAGGTTGAATATATGTCTAAATGTTGCTACAATCAAGATATCTTCTAATTTTTGACATTTTATTATTTAAAACATAGTTTTTAACCAAATCAGGCAAGAAACTGCTGAAGACTTTCAACAGACCTCTGAAACTTATAAGATCACGTGGCACACATGTCATTCTGCTATCGCTATAATGTTTATTATGTAAAACTTATATATTGTATTAGGCTAAATTAGTTACACATAGAAATCGTCAACGCTGTAGTCACTTGTACAAGATCATCAAACCGTCTTATACAAGTGCATTTATCACTGCTCTCTTATGCTCAACAGTAATTAAAGGTTTATATGTTAAGCAGATATAAGAGGGTGTATTTATATCAGATGAACGACAACGAAAAAGATTTATATTTACGTAAACTTGAATAATTAAATGACATTAAATGCAATTTTGTCCTTTCGTGGCTGTGCTTTCAACGAAATTATTTCAGTTTCGTTGATCCGTTTAATATCAACCTTAGATAGATGACTCTTTAGTGTACAATCATTTCAGACAACTTAAGGTCTAGCATAATTCTAAAAATGCACTTAAAGCGGCTTTATCGCGAGCGAATTCTTTCAGGCGACCATAGCCGGAATAAAGTAGATTAGAAACAGTTATATAATTATTTTTTACCATAACTTTATTACGAGTATTTTATTAGAATAAAATATACCTACAAAAATTAAACTTATACAATCAAGAAAACTCAACCCAAATAAACTTAATTAATGTTTATTATCCATGTTGTAGTCTACGTACGATCCCCTAAAGCTAGAAGTGATTTACTGAGCCTCCGTCACAGTCTTTTATGGGAAGGTACCTAGAGAGCTAAGCTACGTTAGCTTGCTAGCTGGCCATATTGATCCTTTGTCTGTGGTAGAGACCAGCCTTTTGATCACCTGACGAATCTATTAGGTATTTTGAGAGCGCTTTATAAAGAAAGATTCCGATATGGTCCACAAGCATCTTAACACAGACAATACAAATAAGCAACTCTCACTAAAGTTTGCATGTCTATATTAGCTAATAATCAAAATTTTTACGTCATGGGTTTCATACCACTTTCAGCAAGAATTCAAAGTTTCAACTCTCAGAATCTGCATAGCAGTCGAAAACAATTGGAGCAAAGGAAACAAAAGTAATTTTCAGGAACGTATGCACGTGATAGCACTCCGCACTCAGGAAAGAGTCTCTTGGGTAATGACCTGAAGTGTTCTTGAAAGCTTGCATTAACTTCACAGCTTGCAGTCTGAGACGACATGGAAATGTGAATTTGTTTGTAAAATATTAAAACATTATTATGTTAAAGCCATTGAGTAATAACATTTTAACTCTCAAAGTATAGTTTTGAATATTGATTGATGATTGTTTAGTATAATCTAGTCTGAGTTGATCGGTGAGCAGTGAAACTACTTACCATCGTCTGTTTCTCCTGAAAGATACAATTTAGGCATTGTCAAGTCTGACGTGAACAGGTTGGCTTCATCTTCTAAGTGAACTCCAGGTTAGACTGTATTTCTACCTTATTAATTATCAAGTGCAATGTCGATCTAATGCGAGCCTATACGTTATAAAAATACTGGTATTTAAAAAAACACTTCATAGTTCCATAAATAGAAGTAGGACACATTTTTATGATTTTAGAGGCAAATATCTTGCTGATACTTGACACGGCCATATATACATTGAAAATATAGATAACATATATCTACGGCTCCTTTGTATTTATTTGTGTTTCCGTTTGCTATCGTGTCTGCCACAGTAATAATGGCTAATGGAACAGACGATCTCCGGAGTGAAGGCTGCATCTCAGTAAACGCAGCGTAAGACGTCCTCGAACCTGATGGGACAGATAAACTGCGTAGGGTCGCTGGTAGGCGCCAAACTTTGTAGACGCCTACATCCAGCAGTGAACTGCAATTAGCTGACAACGATATTTCTACGAATAAAGGGTAGAAAAGATGCCAAAACAGCTATGGAAGTCTAAAAAGTGAAATAATTACAATGACTTGCAATACTCGTATATGGCAAAATAGAACTATTATATATGTGAACCAGCAATAGACAATAGTAAAAAATAAACTGTATAATAACCTAAAAAATATACTGAAGTATATTACATTAGTGTTAAAATAAGTAAAAATATATAAAATAGTAGTAATAAGTAAGAAAACTGTAATAAAATAGAATAAAAACTATAATAGGAAAGCACTGTACACTGCAGCTTAGAATATAAATATTAAAAATTATTTGTTTAGAATAAGCAGTAGAAATTAAAGTTAATGCATATATAGAGCAATAAATAAAAGAAACGATGACTCTGTCTTAAACCATGACGGAGAGACGGGCGAAAAGAAAAAAATACTCGTCTATGTAACTATGGAAAGCTTTACAAACCTACATAAGTATATTAATGTTGCCACATGTTAACAGATTTCATTACTTAAAACATATTCTAAAGAACGATTCCATTAAAATTAAAAGTGTTAATAAGTTTCTTTGAAATGTTTGAAAACGGGACCCTAGAAAACTTGGCACCATATTACTTCTTTTAACAAAGATTCCCGCGGGTAATGAACAAAAGTGTCCTTCTTGAAAACGCCGCTTCACAGCTTTATATCTCTTGAAATACAAGGAAAGAATGTACGTACGTTAAATACTTTTGGGAAATCTCGGCTTTGCAACGTGCACGATGTGCTTTTACCAGATTTCATTTGTACAATTCTATTTTTGAGATTTTATATTTTTGAGACTACGAAATAACGAACCTACCTACCTTTAAGCCAGTGGTTTCAATCACGTGTAGTATATGATAGATTACCTACGATTGTTACTAGAACTAACTAAAACAACAGAAAACGAGGTAGTAGGGTACTTGCTGTACTAGATGGCTTACCGTCCCTGGTCTAGACTATGCCACCATAACGACCTTTAGTGTTCAGGCATTAGTTCCCAAATTCTAATCTCCTTTTAGAGAGCGGCAACACATTAGTAGCCTTTGATGTTACAAATGTCCATAGGTGATTGTAAAACCGCTTTCCATCAGGTGGGCCGTCTTGCTGAACTTTTACTAATACAACAATCTTTTTTTAACTATATGCTAATAAAAGATTGTAAATATTGAAGTGTTGTTAAATAAATAAAAGAAATACTCGAATAAGTTTCCAATGCCGCTTTTATTTTATATCTATACCAGTAAACAAAGTTGAAGCATCTGTCTATGATTTCTAAATGAACGACTAAATTTGAATGAGAGCTGCTATTTATATGATGTATGTCAGAAAATTTATCTCGAATAATCTCCGAAAATACTCTACCGAATTGAATATATATTTTTAGGCAAGTACTTTTAACGGTCATTATGCGTGTTTTAATTTAATTATTTGCTTTCGTCATATTCTAAATAAGTATAAACTTAAAAAAATATTATTAAGCGTTTTTGATGATACTAAATGATGTCAATTTATCTATGGGCAAAATTTTAAGAAACTTTAAAAATATTTTGATACATTTTTCACTGAAATCCATTACTATAATGCACGAAACTTTGCACACCCCTATGTTGTTTATCTTAAAAATACATAGACTAATGGTTTCCTAAAATAAGATAACAATATCCGTCACTCCCGCAAACAAACTTCCCCTTACTACATTTCACGTCACGTTTTACACAATTTTGTTTCACGCTCCAAATGGATGCTAAATCTAAGCTTGTTTATCGACACACATATGCTTTCAATGGTATTTTCGATTCCAAGTTTGGTTTCGTTACTGTGGAAAAGATCCTATGTGTTTTTATTATGTAAGTCCAAAACGAACATATACTTAAAACTCTGTAACTAAAATCTCGCTTACACTTTATGACGTAGTAGCTGTTGCCACAAGAACTCTGTTATTTAAGTGTTGAGGCAGGAATGGGTAGGCTTCCATCACAGGAGACCGCGTGGACCAGTGGGGACCAGAGGGTACCCGCCCCTGAGGGTAGCCTAAATGAGATAGCCAGGCGTCGGGGTGTCACAGATGTAGTACCCATGTTCTAGTTCCTGTGGCATACCAGTAAAAGCGCATAGGAGAGGGGCGCAGGTTAGATTTAGTGGTAGTTTGACGGCAGACCGTCCTCCTCATATATATATATACGGCCGATCAAGAGTCCCACACACCCCTCGGTGTAAAGCCTTCCCCACAGGCCCGAGGATGGTGTCTCAAAAAAAAGACATTGCACCTACGTCATAAAAAAAGGAATGGGAAGATTATATCACAGATTCGGATGCCATCTGTAGAGTGTTTAATTGAAAATAAACTTGAATATCACAAAAAGACGACCAAGTGCACATACATTACAAAGCCAAATTTAAAAAGGGATAATAAGCAACTTTAATCTTGGTAGGTAGGATAGAGCAATAAACATATTAAAGTAATACGAAAGGAAACATACTTTTGAATTTCTTTCTCTTTAACTTTTTCCAATAAATCAATCATGTCTTGAGAAGTGTAGTACACTAAAATTCCGTAGTTTTCATTTGAAATAAGTTCCACTGGAGAATATTTTTTGAAAGTTAAATATTACGTTTTTTTTCCAACGTAATCAAAACTACGTTTAAACGGTATTAGTCCCGGCATTTTATTTAATTTTATTTTGACCATAAAGTTATTATTTTGCACACTGTTCAGGAAGTGATGTAGCGAATCCTTTTTATGTTGGTTGATGTATCTGTGGATGGATACTCTTATCCAGTAATCAAATATAAACAGTAATGGTGTGGGAAAAGTGCTTGTGTATTATTATTGAGTCTTGATGGTTTCGCCCGAGGTAGGTTAACGGGATGGAAATAAAAGCTGTTATGCTTAGATTTTTTTAATGCACAAATTGGGTACCATTTATATCTCATACAAATAACTGCCATAGGTATATTAAAACATTAGTTCTATGATCATTTTGGTGAAATAAAACTTTCTTCTTCATTTCTTTCAATTATTACCGGGTCTATGTGGATGTATGATGATGTCGTGAAATCGTAGAAAAGGCGAAAATTAATAGGGGTTGTCGTACATGTCATTATGTTATGGGCGATAACACACAGCCAGTGGTAGGATATTTGCCCCTCTGGTTGGCTACCACCCCTGGTCTAGAGTATACTGCCATAACAACCTTGAATTGCGTTCCGGCTTTAGTGGCGAGGTTCCAGTCTCCCTTTAGAGAGCGGTAGTACATTGGTAGCACTTATGGTGTTACAAATGTCCATAGGTGATGGTAACCTCTTTCCATCAGGTGAGCCGTCTGTTTGTCTCAGCGGACTTATGCAATAAAAAAAAATCTCGAAGGAACATAAAAAATCAAATACAGTCGTGGTATGAAAATGTGCGCCAGTTTTCAAATTGATTAATTTTACGTTCCGCGAGCACATGTTACCTTTTCAAATTAAGTCACAGAACACAGTGTTCTACAGAAAATTATGTTTAACCATTTGACAATAAAGTTTAAAATTAATTAGATGAAAATCGAAGAAGTCGAAGAAGATATTTAATAATGTATAAAACCTTTTTATGGTTTTAATATTTATACTAATACTAATTGTTAATCGCAGCGTTTGTCATTGTCACCATTTCATTTTCCTTTCGACACGTTTCTATATTTTATAATTAATGTAATGTTTATTAAAATGTCGTGCAGTCTTGTTTCGTGTACTCGTACAAGCAAAAGTCTACTTTAAGGTGACGAACACTATCATTCGGTGACTGTACATATCGACACCCTTTTGCAATAACTCATTAATGTACTATTACTAAAAATAAAATTACACCAAATTTAACATCTGGTGACAGGAATGCCTGTATGGATTTTTTCCAGTTTCCTCCTACTGTTGCTTATAAAAAATATTCTCATTATATTTTTTCAGCACGAAACTTTTCTAACTGTCCAAAAAACACAAAATATATTACTTTGTCAAAACAGAGTTTTGCGAATACTGGATTATCACTCGGAAGCGTCGTTTTATCCCAATACATAGTTAGGTTTATGGTATCGTTAAACAAGTATAGAGAAATCATAAATATGTTTCTCAATACCCGTAGCTTCAAGCTAAATAACGTCGCGATAGACGAAATAAGACGTATCCATAAACAACCATACATTACACAGAGCTAGGCATTATCCAATTTATTCCGCCGAAGTTGTACAAAGGCAATGAGACGGTCCATTGATGCCGTTGCCAGCAATCAAGTTATATTTTGCGATGTTAATCCCGGGCCACTAAATCAGCGACAGTCAACTTAGAAAGAAACAAAAAAGTCGACGTATTGATTTTATATCAACGTTGGTGAAATATCAGTATAAATATCCACAACCGATCGTAAATACTAACTACAGACATAATGCGTTTATTTTACGAAGCTCGCATTCTTTTAATGAAGTATTACAATACAATACAATGAGAGCCCATAAACTTCCCACTGCTGGGCTCGGGCCTCCCACTAAAGCGGAACGGACAGTATACCCACCACGGTTATCCAAGGCGGCTAGGCAGGTTTGACACATCGGTTATCGCGATGTGCAAGTATCATCACGATGTTTTCTTTCGCCGTTGTTAGCACGTGGTAATTGTAACAATATGCACATTAGGTCAGAAAAACGCCTAAGTGCTGCAAGCGTTCCGGCCAGGATCGAACCCGAACCCTTTGAGTGTGGGACACGTGCGCTAGCCATTACGCTACCAAGACTTAATTGGATGAAGTATTAGTGAATTTAAATTTAGATCTGTATTGCACTAGCGCTAAATGCTGTTAAACGCACATTAGCTGAAGATTTTTGTTAAAGACTAAAAGCTAAAATATGAAGAGTGAATTCCAAAGATTTAGAGAAATTTGCAAAAATTGTTAACCGACTTCTTCGTAACACGATATCTCCGTCAATTGTATACCGATTTTAAAATTTGTTTTTTTTTTAATTGTAAGTGTAAACTCTTGAGATAGTCCCATGGTCACCAAGTCAAGATCTGATAAGTGTGTCGGATTCCAGGGCTATCGAGCATAACCCTTATTAAAGATATACCCTTATAAAATTCGTGAATCGAAAGGAAAATGAGAGCAACCCTTGTTAAAGACTGAAGAGAGAACACTGAAGAGTCAGATGGAAAATTTGTATACGCGTGCCAGTTGTACTATTTCTATAAGTACTTTATATAATACGTATAAAGCTTTTGAAGAATTTGCAAAATTAAAATGTAAAAAATATTTTATTTTTAACAAAAACAAAACCACCTTCACACTAAAAACGAAAAAATTAATATTTAACCGACAGCTTTTTACAGCATCTAGTTTACAACAACCTTGGAGCCACTTTTTCAGATGATTCGAAAAAGTTTAAAACTACATTTTTGATCCCCTAGGCAATTCTGCTTACAAAAATCTTAAATTAATTCTTTTGGCAGTTTTGTTTACATTAATTTAAGTTTTGGTAAATTTTAATCCTAGTTCTTGAAATCTTTTCTCTTTGGTTTATATTTTTGCTTATTCTTTTTGACATGAATGTTAAAACGTATCCGTCTGTCTGTTCGTCTATGTAATTCAATTTTTTTCGTATTTTCGGAAACGACTAGATCTACAATATATGGACGAAATTCAACAGGAAGATGTATGTTATATACCACTACAGAATATTGTAGTAAAATAACTAATAGAGGCACATGTGACTGTAGACTTTGGTTGCTTCTACGAAGGAGTTCATCGTGCATGGACGAACATGCCAATCTTTCTCTCAAGTAATAATTAGACTTCAATTAACTTGGTCGCTGTTTTCATAGCCTCTCTCTAAGAAAACATCGCAGCAACATCGCCAACTTAAACATATTTCCTTTTGCATTATGACAAACGAAAATAAGTGTGTTTGCCATCAATTTTATCCGATTTAATCCGATCTGAATAAAAATATATAAATAATATATATTTCTAACATTCCGTTGCACGACCCGTCTGCGGGATTTGTTCCGTGAGATAGAGGTCAAATTCATCTTGTAGTGGAACACTTACAAACTTAAAGACGGTGCAATAATTGAGGTCGCGAACGTTTCCCGACACGTACAAAAAATATATACAAATTTCCGACATTAATAGATGGTCCGACAATAGCCTCGCTGGAAGATCTTCCTTTCAGACGGAGAAGCATTTCATGAATTCCATCTCGCTCCTCCAACCTACTCGAAGAAGTCACTTTAGTCTACCCCGTGAAAACAATTACATTTAATGGCGTAAAAAGTTTCCAACCTGTTGGTATTTATGATAGTTCTTACCGAGATTCAACCTCATTCATTCGGTGGTACCCACTTGGTGCTCTAACAGACATCAGACAGATTGATACTCACATAAAAATGATAAAAGTTGCATTTTTGGAGTCTGCTGCTTTGAATTAGATACCTCGCTTAATTTTATCTTATTTCTAAATTAATTTTAAAGACCCGAAATCGCCAAAGATTTCTTAGTAGTTGTATAAATTGGAATAAAAGTTAAAACGTTTCAAGTCTTATAGAGCCACGACTTGGCTGTCTTGTCTCTATTGCGAAGCTACCAACCAGACAGACGGTCCGGCTCATGGAAAGTGGAACCGTCGCCTATAGATTTTGGAGCACGGAGAGCGAAGCCACGCGTTGCAAGGGTCGATTTTTAGGATGAGGTAGGGAATGAGATAGAGGGCTCTAACAGAAGGGATGGCATATGGGATTTTTATTTTGAATAAAATTGCCTCCACCAGACGAACAATATCTGTCCGCCCTTTTTTATCTTTTCGGATTTTTTTGAACTTTTTGTATATTTTCTTATCTTTTGTGTTTTTATGTCTATTTTTTTATTATAATTCTTTGTAATAAACTTTTGCAGCAAGTCCTTATTACTATTATTTAACATTTATGCCTTATCTATTTACGTCTATTGTGTTTATTACATCTATATTTTTTTTAATTGACCTTTTACTATATTTATTTTACATTGGTCTCTATACTATCTATATTTTCAAATGTATCCTTATCTATCTTCAGCTACCTCGCGGCATTTTTATAGAACATCTTACTCGCTCCACTACACAGCTTAGCACCAATGAAAATATTTTGGAGCTTCGTAGATTACTTTTTACAAATTCGCAGCATAGCAACATGGCTCTCTGGTGAAAAGGCACCCAAGAGTTATAATCAAGATACTGATTCCACAATGGCTCTACTACGTAGCTCGCGTCAAACTTTGCAACATAAAATCGTGAATGCTTAAAACCAGATTAAACCTCCACTTCAGGATATCTCGATGCCTTGCTTAATTACTTCCTTATTAAGTGAGTCCGTATACTCTTAATTAAATTTCACAAAGTATTTTACATTAAAACGAAATTTCAGTCCGAAATATTTACAGTGAAGACTCTAACTCGATGATAAAATTACTATTATTTGACTATTAGTAACCCTATTTTCATGACAAATAAAAACTAAATATCAAAAGTAACAATGAGATTTTTTACGGTATTTGCTTATAAGGTTAGTCGCACACCAAAACTTCACGCCTCATTAAGATAAAATTTATCTTCTTAACAGTATAAATACTGTAGTTTTGTTTCTCTGTCTCTTCGTACACTGCGTGATAAATACTGATCAGATTCGAAAGATACAGTTAATACTAGTTTTGGAGCTAGTAGAAGCACAGACAATAATTTAGCTTCTTATACCGCAAATTTGTATCTCTTACATGTAATAATTAAGATAGATACTTATTTTTGAAGCAAATAAATAATTTTATTATTATATAAAATCGCTGGCAACCAAATTGAATCATTTGATTGAAAAGCACAGTTACTAAAACTCAACGGTATTCAATGCAATTAAATTATTCAAGTTTATTTTTATACATATGACTTTGGTTGATGTATCCAAAGTGAAAAACAGTATCGAACCGTCTTATATCAGCTCTCATACCTCGAAATCAGCTAACGAAGTGTTTAAGCTACTGCGAACATTTAAAATCTGAGACGTTCTTCACTTGACGTACCAATGGGTGCATTATTAAAACGTTCGTCAATATTAAGTAGGAATCCCGTTGAATCCCATATGAAAGGGCGTCACGTTGCTGATCACAGAGTAATTTCGGCGTGGGGATTTCACGGGATTCCCAGGGACTCGGTGTACCGTTACTCGGTACATTTGACACTAATCCCGTCGACACCTGAGCAAGGCTCAAGAATTGTTGATTTGATTTACTTTTTTCTTCGTATTCGATTTAGAATATATGGACGGAATACTAGAAGTTTATTGAAATTGTCAGGCAGGAACTTGTAGGGTTATATTTTTAAAGAACGATAGTAGTAGGAAACTTATTCTTCTTCTTCTTGCTCTATCTGTGGTACATTGTATGCTTTATTTGTGATGCGACATTGTTATTAATTGTTAATGGCCTTAAAGACAACTCGTGGTAAACATTGATAGATAACGTATGTATATAAACAAATGTGTGTGCAGTTTACACGCAGTAGAAGTGAAACTTCAGAGAATAAACACACAGATAATTTTTCTCTATCTTTTATTAATATAAATATAATATCTTTAAACTACATCCGTCAACACATTATAATTCAATTTAAATTACACTTTATATCACTAGCATACAGTTCAAAATTCAATGCACTGTTACGCACAATTTCCTATAATCTATGTATAAAAGATTATCTGCCTTAACTATATACAAACAGAGCTAAAAATTTATTTGAATGTTTTATTTAAATTGAAAGTTACAACTAACAAGGAAAGATAAATATGTTTTATATCGAATTAAATAAGGTTGAATTTTATGTACTTATCTATTTTTAGTGTCACTTTTCGTTACATCGATTTTCAAATCACAATGATTCTAAAGAAGTTTCACTTCAAAAAAATAAACATCAATTGTCAATAATTTCACTGAAATAATGCTATATGCTTCCCGCACTAGAAATAGCATGTATCGCGGTACTCCAAAGAACACATGTGGTTGATTTACAATAAATTAGATTTGTTCTATAGAATTAAATTATTTTTATAATAGATGTAATGTATATAGTACACTGATCTCTCTTTTCTTTCACCATATACCAATTAATTGGGGTCGGCACAATATGCCTTTTCCCTTCACACTCCTCTATTCCGAAATACATCCTCTGTCACACCACCAATCATCATATCACCCTACACACACACAATCCATCCGTCCCTTTTTTAGTCTACCACTACATTGTACACATCCATCTTGTAGTTTAACATTATTTTTGCTATGTGACTTTCACCCCTCCTCAATATACCACCTTAATCTAGATCCTCTCAATTTTTCAGTCATTTATAGTAGGCTAATGTAGGTAATCATTAACATGATTATTTTTAACACTGTATACAAAACGAAGTGGACCACACCCACTAAGACGAACGTCCACATGTTGTAGTTTTTTTCAATAACTGCTATGTGGATGATAAATTTAATAAGATCGTTAAAAAGCGAAATATTAGGCTACTCGCCATACATTTTGGCAGGATATGATTTTTTTATTGTATATAGGCGCGCAGGGTATTGTTAGATAAGCATTTAAAAATTACCTTTTTTATTACTACATTACGTAGCCAATTGGACTGACATGACAATTTTGTATAGATTCAGTCTTAGCAGAAGCTGCTACGGATCGTTAAAGGATGATTAAATTCATCCTAAAGATATCGGACAATCTCCCGAAAGGCTCATCTTCACCCCAATAACACGTCGTATAACGGAATGAAAAATAGGCGGTAATATAAAATACAGCGGCAATTTTACACAATACCACCTTGTCGGCGTGTGGATCCCGTAATCCTGACACGGTAGACGTAAATTGCTCGCCACGTAGTGGAGTTATTGTCGAGATTTGGACTGAGCACCTAACATTGTGGGGATGACCTTAAGCTGACTATTGTGCCGTATTTAGATGCTAACACTTGAATTACTCGAACATGAATTTAGACTTGAATGAAAACTGTACTTATAAGAAATAAATCGGTTAAATTGTATGTCCCCGAAGTAAGTTACGCGTGTATTATTGGTGTAATATAGAACGGACCACTCTGGTGCTGATTTCAGCCACACAGATTGTATATATAAATATAGTGAATTACGGATAGTTTGTCTACAAAATTCATCATGCTAGGTATTGAACCCGGGGCCTCTACAGGGAACTAGGCCAACAAAAGCTTAACCCACTAAACCTTACAATCCTTCAAATTATAACTATAGAGCAATTATTTAATTGACTGAAGAAGCTCATTCAAAACTTGGATTAGAAGTTTAAAATAGATCATGTACCTCTTAGTCTATTTTCATGGTCCACGATACCTAAAGATGTAAAACAATTTTTATGGTCTCGCTTGGAATCGATATGATGTGCGTGTGTCACAGCTGTTATCTTAAGGATTGCTAATATTCAAATGTCGTATCGTATGGCAATCAAAATCATTCACACAAAATTATAAAAATGTTTTTTTACGCTGAAAAGGGACCTAAACGAAAAAGTTAAGGTTTAAAAGTTGACTGAGACCTTCGAATAAAGTATCAAATGAGGATGTTTTAACATATTTAAAAAATATGTACAATTTTAATTAATAAAATAAAAGTAGATAACATTTAATTACCTGTTTTTAAATGTATATTTTTTTAATTTAAATTTAAATAACCTCTGCGAGAGTGTAATCTCATATCATCTCAGTGGTATATATTGTGAAAAGGGATAGTTTTTGGTCGAGAAATAGAATGCGTTCAAACGGAGCTCTAAGCATCTAGCAAATTGTTCGGCTCCCAGTCCTACGTAACACGTGTCTACACTTTTTAAGGCGGTTTCCACGCGTAATGGTGTCTGTCACATTTGTATTACGAACCAGCCTATTGTCGCGAAGTTTCGTCCTTTTAAGGACCTTAAGGGCCTTTTGTAAGTTTGCGGGTGTACAACCAGATTCTGCGCTTTTGTTATCTCACGATTGCGGGTTTGAGTTAAGCTCCGTTATAAGTTCTAGTCGGTTTTTTTAATACTGTTCTTTATTGAAGTTGTTTATTTATTTTACGTAGTCTTTTCAATATGAAAATATGTGATATTCGTATTTTCTCAGTCCGCCAAATACTTATATCTGATAAACCTTTATTTTCATCGCATTGATATAATTAAGTTTTTATGTCGCTTTGTACTTATGAATCAGCTATTGTATGTAATCAAGGTGTCGATTTAAAGTACAAGTTATTCTAGAAATCTTGTCATCTACGGCGGACATATTGCATTTGTACTAAGAAATTTTTCTTACTTTTTTTATAACAATCTACATACACCTTAATAAATTTTTCCTGCTAATTTTGCAAAATTCTTCTCATTCTATGTAAGTCACAACAGACTATCAAATTTTGATTTTTAATTTTTTAGACGATTTTTACTGTATTACAATTTTGTTAATGCTAAAATATTCATTTATTTAAATATTTACTATATTTAGCATTATACATGCATGTTTTAAAATATTACTATTATTGTACCAGTGTTAATAAATACAATACTTATCGTTACATACACACTTAAAACGTAATCATCTTACGAATGAAATTTCCATACAGCAGCCTCGAAATAGGCGTCTTTGCCAGCATGGCGATATGACAGCGACAACACGCGTACCCACCTTACATCCCATCTAATCTTTGAAGGCGTATCTTAAGGCTCTAAGCCTCCCACACGCGGTGGTATGTTAATATAAAGTTAATTATGCATTTGGCGTGCGTGAAATAAGCTTTGCTTTCGCCCTGGGTAACCGGCAGATTGCCCCGATGTGTTTAGGCTGTGAATTTATAAATTTTAAAGTGAGTGCGGTTCGTTAATAAACTTAATACGGTGAATATTTAATTATTATAATTTAAATTTATTTTCATTATTTTGGCATTGTATGTGAATGGAATCTCAGTTACATAACCAGTATATTCCGCGACACATTTGCCGCTAAAAGCCGCTATAAAAAATGAACGCGCTGGTTGCTCTAGCAATAGTCTAATCTTGTAACGTTAGTTGCTGTGTTTGTACAGGATATAGACATACTTAACCGTAATTTATGAGCGTAATATACTCACCCTAAGAAGAGACAGTTTTAGAATAGAATAGAATATTCTTTATTGCACACAAGAAATAATACACATGAATCAACAGTCTTATAACTAGAACAATCGGCGGCGCTAACAGCGATTTCTTCCAGACAACCTTCTGGAGATCATTTTACATTTCTAATAATGGGTCGTATTCACATTTTTAATATATACAATCATATACATATTTTAATAGTAGGTAAAAATACACATACATTTTTGTATACAAATATATGTACATAGAGTTACATAGACATACATAAATTACTGTTACAAATTTAGATGGTGATCTTTGAGGAGTTTATTAAAATATGTGAGTTACTTGCACTTCTTTTGTTTTATAAATCTTCACATATGTTCTCGTCTTGCAAGTACAGAGTATGTTTGGGCATATTGCCGTTGAAATGTTTCGTCCTCAAAATTACACGAGTAGCACTTACGACCTTCTTAGATACATTTCAGAAACGCACCAATCTTATATAGTACCTACTCTC
This sequence comes from Dendrolimus punctatus, assembly GCA_012273795.1. Classification (NCBI taxonomy): domain Eukaryota; kingdom Metazoa; phylum Arthropoda; class Insecta; order Lepidoptera; family Lasiocampidae; genus Dendrolimus; species Dendrolimus punctatus. The sequence continues at coordinate 15,662,457 of CM022540.1, read as the reverse complement.
TCTTGGGCCAATGAGAAAAAGTGCAATGTATCCATAAAATAATGAAATAAATGACATATTTGAATATACATATACAGTTAATATAAGTTTTCATACATTAAACACATATAAATACACCCCAAATACAGGCTGAAATATAAACATTAAGATGCCTCGAAGTATCTCTTGATCGTTACATACATATAATATACCAATTTTCGTGATAGTAACCACTTTAGACTGAAGCAGCTAACTACTGGGTCTACGGTGGAAAGGCTACATTCTGATTCAATAAGAAGTGTAGTATGTATAGAAAGTTCACCTGTGCATAAATAATTATGTAGTTGATACAGAACCGTTAGATGGCGGAAGAACCTGGTCCGCTCTATATTTTTCACTCGCAAGAGACCCTAATCAATGCATTAACCAATACCTTTTGGAAGTTAAAAGTAAACAAAACATCATTACAGAAGGAACGGAAATAAGGGGAAAGTCGGTCAGAACGCGATCCTCACGAACGAGTATCTGGACTTCGGAGACGGGAATCGGGATAACTTAATTAACGTGCTGAAGGAAGGAAGTACAATAAGACAGATATATCAGTAATATAAAAAGCTAAGTCCAGGAAAAGAACATTGAATAAGGATTTCTCCAACATCGAATTACGTGCGAGCTCAAATAAAATTTCAAAAAATTGCATCGAAATATTTCTAAGCGCCACCTCTGATATTACCTCAAATGATTGGGCATGTAAACCATTTTTAAGGCGATTATCGTTCATATTACCAACAAGTAACTAAAAAGAAAGGTTTTTTTTAATATCTCACGAAAAGCCTTTAAATCCTTAAAAATATAATTTCCATTACCCGTCGCACAAAACCAAATAATATACAAATTTTAATTATAAATTTTAATTTCTTAAACCTTTTATATTTAGGCAGTTATTAATTAAGTCGACGCCATGATCACAAAAGGAATCTCAAAGCTCTAGGCACATTAAATACAACAGCATTTACAACATACTTAAAATTGCCGGTAGTCGGCGAGCCGCTGTAATTTTAATTACATTTTGCTATGTTTCATAACACCAGCTGATACGAAATAAATTATAATTTGAACTTGAAATATTTACTTACTATATTATTATTGTGGCTATGTGTTTCTCTCTAGGTAGGTACATTTATATGTATGCAAATACTTGTCATTTTTTAATCTTGAGATTTTTTATGAATTTTCTGTATTTGGATTCAGTCTTTTTAAAACGCTTTTATTAGCTTCACCTGTATGTATGTATGTTTGTTTGTAACCGACCCTTTGAGCTCGATTTTGTCCTACTCTGAACGATCAGATTTAATTCAAACTTTGCACACCTGTCAAAGGTCGATGACAATGCATAATATGGCACCATGGAGCTGATCTGATGATGGAGTGGGAAGGTGGCCATAGGAACTCCTGTACTAAACAAGATAGACCCTTCGTGTTTGGGCTCGTTTTACTTGTCTTGGCTAGTAGTCTGCTGCTACATGATATGCAGGATCTGAAAAGCTTGTATTTAAAAACATTAAAAAAAATTCAACTAATAAATAATAGTTTTAAAAAAACTAAAAAAACACGCTTTCATAAAAAATCCACATAAAAAACAGAAAATAAAATTTAATAAATTTGGTTTCTGATTAATGTGGTCTTAAAAAAAAGCGTGGAGTGTATTCAAAGCGCTTTTTCTTCTTTAATATCTTAAAAGGCGCTTTGAATACACCCCACGCTTTTTTTTGAGACCCCATTCATCAAAACAAATTTATTAAATTTTATTTTCTGTTTTTTAGGTGGATTTTGATTATGATTGATAAAGAAAGCGTGTTTTTAGTTTTTTTATTTTATTTTAAACCTACGATGTAGGATAATTAATAAACATATTTTTTCACAGTATTCCCATTGATCCGTACTAATAAAATACGTAATATGAAAATCAATTTAATAATATTTGCTTAAAAAAACAGGGCTGACTTTAATATACACTTTATACTAGAGAATAAGATAGTTTCTTCGGGAAACATATTTAAAACTAGAGTCTGCCCCGCGTGTCAAACCCTTACGCTTCATCTTACGTACATGAAAGCATAATTCGGTTTTTTACATAAATTATAATAAAGGACCTAAGTCCATATAGTCTAGACAAATAGCCCAAAAACAAATGCCCAGCAAAACAGAGATTAATTCAGGTTATTATTTATGACAACGTTGGTATTTGTTAGTATGTTGAAAAAACGCGATTGCAGCGCCATCTGTTTAACTAATCCGTCTGTTGTATGGAAACGACATCATTTACCGGGATAAAATATATCAAGTTAGTTCGGGATATAAGCCATCTCTCGGCCGGGTTTCGTCCGTTCTGTAGTTTTCATAAAAGATGCGTTCGTAGCGCCATCTTTTTCGATATTTTTGTCTATTCCGGGGAAACGACGTCATTTATCGGGATAAAAATTATAAGTACACCCCGGGATATGAGCATCCTCTATGTGGAATTACATTTAAATCCGTTTAGTAGTTTTCACGTGATGCACTAACAGACAGACAGATAGACAAAAAAACTTTATTTTCGGAATATCCCACTTCATGTTTTTCACATCTTTAAACGTATTGTACAAACTCGAACAGATTTATTATAGTATAGATTTACACAAGCGAAACCACGCGTATGGTTCTGCAACTATTATAATACAGACCATATGTAGACTAAACTTAGACACAGTAATAATTTCATTTAAAACGATGTGAAATAGACACACAAATGAAAATATAAATTCACACGGTAATCAAATATTGGAGGAAATTGTACGGTTTGGAAACCAACCATCCCTACCGACCCTTCTATTTATCTAATTAATAAGGAAAGACATTAACAAACAATGAATTTCATTCGTAACCAAGAGTTCATAAAGCAATCATGAAATCTTCGAAATGTAGTCTTCCTTTTCATAATTTTATTAAGCGCGTCATAGACAACGTACCTTTGTTTGCGTACATTTCTGATTTTTTGAGCATCAGCTTGTTATTATAAAAGGAAATGTGCGTAAAATATTACACTGTGTCAATAGTTACAGTTACAGTAATATACATAAAATAGCTCATATTATTCATGAAGCATATTTATTTATTAAAATAATATATCGTTTTAACTGATCAATGTAAATATTTTAACTTTTATTCATTGTATTTTTGGTAATAAGTAAATCATTGCTTAAACATAATTGCTGTAGAATAATAAAACAAGAAAAGTATCAATATCAAAACTAAAATTTGTTAAACATACTTTCAACAAGTTACACATTCTTCTTCCTTGTCTTTAGCCAATCCCGGTCCACTGCTGGACGTAGACCTCCCCAAGTACGCGCCACATATCCCGGTCCCTGTCTTCCTCATCCAGCCCCTGCCAGGGATCTTGCGCAGGTCGTCAGTCCGCCGGGCTGGCTGGTTACAGTACACATTGGCGAAAAATCAAATAAATATTTTATTCTATCAACAAAATAATATTAAAACTATGCTGATACGAATATAAGACAGATCAACCTAATTAATTCAATTTAGATGAAATGCACAAAACTAAAAGCACACGGCTTATGTTTATATGGATCACTTTGGTTTATTTATCCAAATTGAAAGACGGAAATGAATCGTCTAATATATAAAATAAAAATAATATGCTATTAATTTTTCGAGGAAATATAAACGTTTATAAGAATTCTCTTGTTCAAAAAATTTTAAGTACCACTGCAATGCACAGTTTTAATTAACGCAAACAAAAAAGTTCGTTACAAAATTCGTCGTGTATTGTACCCCTTAAACACTGATCAAGCTTGGTTTCGGTCGGGAAATAATGTCAGCCTAAAACCTTCGTTGTAACTTAATCAAATTTCGTTCAGTTCAGCCAAGGGTAGGGGGTTACAATTTCATTTGGTGAATTAACATTTCACTATTCCCGAAAATTTTACGGGTACAAATTTAAGATTTCCACAAGATATTGCGAGTTTCAATTCGTCGAGTTGGATTAGGAAGTGCTAACTTGGATTAAGTAACTTCGTTTTCGTATTAAAGCTGGGATATTTACTTGGGAGCATTATTTAAGTCTAATATTTAGATCATACAATTTATGGGTCAAGAAAGATAATTTTGTTATCAGCCTTAAGGCGAAAGCTACCCGAGGGTTTTAAAGCTGCAAATGTTTGAGTACACGTTTTAGTTTAATACCAAATCTTGTTATACTTGTACTTCATTGTCAAACTGTGTACATACAGTTCGTATAAATAGAATGAAAAAGCAACGGTATATTTATATATATTTAAGTATTGTTAATAATAGAATGATTAGAAGTAGATATAATTATCAAATTGGATCAGTTTAAATAAAGTGAATAAATAGTTCCGTAGATATATAACTATTATAATAAATACATACATACATAACTGCACCCCAGGTCCCTTGCGGGGTAGGCACGAACAACAGAGCGCCATTTAGGCTTATTCTTACACACCTCACTTGCTTCTTTGACATTCATAGCTCTTGTCGTGCACGCTTGTCTGTTCTTAAGGCTCCTGACATCATACTGATATTAGAATACAGACCATATGTATACATTATACATATATAAAATTGTTTTATTATAATATTGTACATGTGTCTCCGAACCTATTCGAGACAAAAGCTTTAGACAGACTGCAGACAATATATTTATCTCGTAATAACCAATGTTTTATGATTAGACTACGTTATCTAATCGAAAATAACCTACTCAACTAACCTTATCAAAACGAATATTCGCTGAAGGTGTTTTCTTTTACTGTATCTCGATTTTTCGTATAATTTTCTACCTCATAATTTTAAATTTAAACGAGGATACTTTACGTCCACAAAGACAAAATCTTTAAAGACTTGCCATTCTTATTCATAATAGTTATATGAGATTTATAGGCTTGTCAAAAAAGTGTTATTCATAACCAGAACGTATTATTGCCTGCCTACATACGTATGTATATATCGTATACGTATAATATTAGTTTCACTATCATCGAACGATTAAGCTAAGAACACGAATCTATAATTTATGTAAGCTAGTTTAAATATAATAATATATTTCCAAACAAATTATCAATAAAATCTAAAAGAACTAGAGCGATTATAAATAACACTGTTTAACAAGCCTATAAACCTATTATGAATACGGTTGAGAGTCGTCAACAAATTCACTTTAAAAAAATCGTGGGTAACTGTTTAGTATCAGAGTTCTATATAAAAAACTCGACTTACTTGTCTTTGTTCACAGAAAATAATGTACCACCCGGTTTCCCATCCGTCGCGCCCCCGTCTTCGACTATGGTCGTGGAAGTTGGTCACACGGCAACCCTGCCCTGCCAGGCGAGTGGAAACCCAACGCCGAAGATACGATGGCTGTGGAACTCTTTGCCGTTGGACGTCGCATCGAACCCAAGATACGCGCTGCTGAATGACAAGATGCATGGTAAGTTATATATGAATATGATGCTTCTATCTTCATTATAGAATAAATCAGAACAGCAATCAGTTTCGAGTGGAATTCCAAGTCTAGAATCTGTAGCAATAAAAAAAGAGTGCACATTGGCTCATTATTTACTTGTTTATATGATGGGTACAAATTCTTTTTACGGAATTCTCTCCGGGGTCTAAGTGTGGAGACTCACTAAAACTGGAGTGAGAGCGCGTTTCGGCCATGCCCGTCCCAGCCAATGACCCACTTAAAACCCCTCTAAAAGGAAAGGACTTTTCCTTGCCGGGCTCGAAACCACCGCGGCCTAACTAGACATGGGCCGACTCTGAAGAGGCCGGCCTCTCTACGTACACACCGGGGGAACGGTGCTCCGCGATAGCAACCAGAGTTGATAGAGGGCGCACCCAGAACGACTTACGCGCTGCCTCTGACGGCTATGGTTATGTATCAGTTGCCTGGTGGGCAGCTGGTATCTGATGTGTATTGTCTGTCAGTTCAGAAATCGAAGCCCTTCTTGGCTTTCGGCACTTACCCGGAAAAGGGACGGTTCTGAAAAGAATCCCCAATCTCAAGATTGAGAGTCTGCTCGCGGTAAACCAACCCCCGTATCCCCCCGATTGGACAACGTTGGAGCTTCTTCCGACTCCATCCTTACCTTTAAAATCGGATAATTGCTCGGAACCTATTCGAGACAAAAGCTTTAGAACGACTGAAAGACAAAATTTTAACAGTTTATTATTAGACATTGTAAGTTTATACTGGTTAGTTTAATTTTTGACTTAAATTTTAGACTTATTTTTTTATCATAGACATTTAAATTATAGTAGTATAGAAAAAGATATAAATTATCTATATCTGATAGCTTTCGCCCTATATTAAAATATAATGTAAAAAAACAAATAGTTTTTTTTAGTGCATGAGTTTATTAGACAAGCAGACGGCCCACCTGATAGAAAGTCCTTACGGTCGCCCATGGACATTTGTAATATCAAAGGTGCAACCAATGTGTTAGCGCTCTCTATTAGAGACTGGAATCTGACCACTAATACCGGAACACACCTCTAGGTTGTTTGGACCAGAGGTGATAGCCATTCAGTCGTGGATAATACCTTACCACCTGTCTTATGACAGGCCACCCGACCCCTGGAAATTGTATTCTTTTTCCGTTCCTGTACGGATAATCTTATATATAAAATTATCGTGTCACAACGTTGGTTACCGTACTCCTCTGAAACGGTTTGACCGATTCTCATGAAATTTTGTGTTCATGTTGGGTAGGTCTGAGAATCGGACAACATCTATTTTCACCATCTATTTATATCCGTGCAGGAACGGAGAAAGAATACAATTTCCTGCGGCCCGGCGGCCTGTCGTAAGAGGCGACAAAACAACCCACAGCCAGGTGGTAGGGCATTTGCCCGACTGGATGGCTACCACCCCTGGTCTAGAGTATGTCGCCATAACAACCTTGTGTTGTGTTCCGGCATTAGTGACCAGGTTCCAGGCTCCCTAAAGAGAGCAGCAGCGCATTCGTAGCACCTTTGGTGTTGCAAATGTCCATAGGCGATGGTAACCGCTGTCCATCAAGTGGGCCGTCTGCCTGTCTGCTGATCTCCTGCAATAAAAAAAAAAAAAAAAAAAACCTAAATGTTAAGGGTAGTGCACTCCTAAATTTTTAGATATATATTTTTTTAATTTTATGATACGGCATTAAAAATACATACAACCCTAAATTTTCAACCCTCTACGATCAACCCCTATTTTGTATTTGTTAAATATCGATTGAAGCTTTTCCGGGCAGGACGACGTCTGCCGGGTCAGCTAGTATAAGAGAAATTCTTTGTACTTTCAAATATTTTTTAGCCTTATAAAAAAGAAATATTACGAGCGCAAAAATCATTTATTGTTGTACAGATTCGAAAGGATAATAAAGGTGTGTGGATTCACCGTCGAGTCAAAGGGGAATGTCCAATTTATGTTATCTAAAATGGGATCTTCACATCCATCAAGCACTCAGACCGTGTCAGTACCTAATGAACTCATTTTTGCAGCCAGCTTTTTTCCACTTTGTTATTCCCATTATCGATTCATGTTGATACGAGATTCTATGCATTATAAAGTTTTTATCGCATAAATATTATTCGAAACTAATACACTTCATTTGTAGTGAACCCGAACTTCGAAAGAAAGTATTATACAAAATTCTCTTAACGTATAGATAGTAGGTTGACATGTTACAAAAAAATCTAAAATAATGTTCAGGTAAAAGAGCGGATGTTACAGAACATTGTTATTATCATTTTTTTAAATTATCATCATATATATAATATAACAACAGCCCATAACTGTCCCACTTCTGGGCTCGGACCTGCCACTATATAGAAAGGGACAGTATACCCCGCAACGATTTTTCAAGGTAGATTTGACACATCGGTGCGGTTTCATCAGGATGTTTTCCTTCACCGATGTTAGCACGTGGTAAGTGTAACAATATACACATTAGGTAATAAAACTGCGTGAGTGGGGAATGTGTTCCGCCCAAGATTCGAACCCGCGCCCTTTGAGTTTGGAACGCGTGCGCTGGTCATCACGCCACCACGACTTATACTTCGGTGTTTACTTAGAATATAAAAAGCCTTTTTTCAGTCAATTTGATTGTCAACGACCCTGTTCTGGCATTTAATTTTGAATTCATAGGCCTGTGCTTCAGACTTGTATTTTATTTATGGACTAGCTTCTGCCCGCGTACTCTCCCACGGGAACTCTTTAATCTCGGGATCAAAAGTATCCTATATGTTGACCAGGGATATAAGCTACCACCATACAAAATTTCATTCAAATCGGTCCAGTTGTTTCGGAGATTAGCAGGTACAAACAGACAGACAAACAGAGAAACAAAAAGTTTGAAAAAAATCTAAATTTGTTCTATTTCACTTCTAACATCCCCTGACTCGGTTTTCAGCACTTTTTTTCTTTGTACAGAAATTAGACCTCTACAATTTTATTATATGTATAGATATAGTGGAGCTGCGAACAACACACCTTCGTATTGTTGTCGCGGTCTTGTATTTAACATAAAATATAAAAATAATAAGAAGTTGTTGCTTGTGGTATTTGTTAAGGTATTTTGCAGTCGATTACGTGTCACGCTCACGTAGTTCCCTTGGAACAGAAGAAAAAGTCAATAAAAAGGGATTTAGTGTAACGCTCGCAGAATATTTTTCCAAGTTTCATAAACAAGCACACCGTTTCACTTGTATAATAAAATCATATAAATTCTATACACATTATGAACGGTTGTACAGTAAGTAAGGTTCGTAACACAAGATTTATTTAAACCCATATTCACTGCCACTTATCATCAGTTTAGGTAAATCTATATCGTCTGTTATATCATTAAATAACTACATATTATGATTAGTGAACATTATCGGTATTGTTGCGAAACCGACACTAATCTTTTACAAATTTTATTGCCTTTTGTATGCCTCCCAATGAGACGTCATCACTCCTTCTTTCTATTGTTTAAATATCGTGCACATTCTGAGAAGTAAGTTTACAAGTTAAGAATTCAAAGGATTAGTAGGTTTGTTGCTGGGAGGCGAGTGCAATTGTGACGAATATATAAGTCAGTCTGGTAGTTGGTTAGTCGGGACTGAGTTGGTTGAGTTTCAACTACGATCGAGACGTTACCTATTATACTTTCGGAACGACTCTAACGATTTTTGCATAACGATTTGGACTTGTATTCGGATGTACTTGTAAGAAAACTGTGAATTACGTGTGCGTACTTCTTATATGATATATCAACATTTAAATAAATATACTGCCTTAAAACTAAACTAAAACTACTCTTTTTGATTCAAATAGACTTTAAAATCGTAAATGTTCCTAAGTCCTAATTATGCAGTGTTTACGTTATATTGACGATTATAGACATACTTCTCACTCGCTTTAAAATAATTCTTCTAAACTATGATCTTTGTAACTCTTTGTTTTCGAATACTTATATCGTTACATACTCACGTCGGAGTTCGTAAGTCGCTGGAAGGGACTAACATCGAAGAGACAGGATTGGCCTTGTTTAGGTGTTAGTATCCGAACAGTCTTAATTTTTAAAACAACATGTAAATTTAATTATGGAAAAAAACCTTTGTGTACATTCAAACGATACTAATTCGCATCCTGCCAATACGTAACAATAGCTACACGAGCGAAGTGTCAGTGTTAACCGCAAGTAATAAATTTCCGTTTCAAACACCGTACTTATAATTGAATATCATAATTTAATATATGTACATACCCGTTACTAAATTCGAGAACGATAATTATGTCAGTTATCCATTGTGTATAAACTTAAGTTAACTTCACTTGGATATTGTTTAAAGTTGCCGTATCAATAAGGTTATAGTTAATTGGTGTTAGTTAGTTTATTCGATTGTATTGTTACATGAAATTTGTCATAAAGTTTATTGCACTTGTATTTTGCTCTAATGAAAATGACTTTATTTATATCCTTTTTAGTTTCCCGTAGCTCTTTTGCAAAAAACGCAACTAATGTGCGTATAAATATTTAACTGAAGGTTAAAATAAAATAATCACTAAAACTACAAAAACAAAAAAAAATCACTCAGGAATCATTATGTTAGTCTACCGCTATAATGTTTGTGCTACTTTACAATACTTTAGTTAGATTGCAATCTACTGTTCATGTACATCATACTTTTTAAAATCCTTTTTCTTTATTACATAATAATTACAGATAATTTTAGATAATTTCAGTCAAGTTGCCTGGAAGAGACCGCTTTTAGCAGTAAGGCCGCCTTTTGATTTACCATTACTATTATATTGGTGTGCATTTTTGTATATTTTGTTTTGGTGAACGATAAACAGGTGTTCATGTCTAAAACTATATGGTGAAACTGTGATTATTTTATTTTAACCGTTGGTTAAATATATATCGACGGTTAAAAGGTAATAGGGTATAAGCGACAAAAACTAAATTGTTCAGGAGAGCAGTTTAAAGTTTAAAATTTCAGAAAAATGGAGATTACTTTTTCATTTCTTGTCATATCGTGAAAATGGAAAAAGCTCTAGAATTTAAAAAAATCAAAGCATTAAATGGTAGTTTTATTTATTTGATTCCACGTTGTTTTATGTGGTTTAAAGTCGCTTAAATCAATTGATCTTATTTTCTTTATGGAGTAATTGGGCATAAGTTACATCTACATAGAAAAAAAACGAAGGGTAGAGTAGACTTAGCTACATTTGACATCCTTATATCAAGAGGTAATAGGGCATAAGTCACATTACTGCAGAATAACATAAAAGGGTAAAAAGCAGAAGTGGTAATTGACATTATTATACCAAAAGGTAATGGAGCATAAGAAACAGTGTTTAGCAAAAAAAATAGTAGGATGTTAGTCATTAGTAACACTGTAAGTGAGTTGAAAAAAAAGGTAATGAGGTACTTCCGCACTTCAAAATTTCTATACCAAGAGGATAACAGGAAAATCCAACATAGGGCATTATATGAGCAAATAGTAATGTGGGTCAAGCGTCACGTCTTAAAAATAATAGGATCACAACTAACACGATTCTTCTTTAAAATAAGACTTTAGTAACTGCATACATCCAAAAGGTGTTATCCATCATCAGTACCTAGTTTTTTTTTTAAATTATCTAATCTACGGACTCTAGTTCCGTACCCTTTTTACAACTTAATCATTGTTAGAGTTTTTTGAATTTATACACGCTTATTGTTTATGTGTTATTATGTATGACATTAATTTTATGATTTTTTTGTTGTGTTGTGTACCTTAAGAATAACTCATATAATATTTTTTTTCTAATTTTAATACTTAACTTATACTATATATACTATGTAGAGTGTATCTGTTACATGCTGGTGTTGTGAGAAAGTGCAGTGTGTGGCTTATGTCTATACCTATATTTATTATCTTAACTAGTACCATGTGTGCTGTTTTTTCTTTCTGTGCCTAGGTTATTAATTTTTAGGCTCTTTGTGTGTCTTGTATTGTTTGTGAATTGTACGTGTAATGCAATGCAGTGGTATTGCGCATTGGTGTGAGTAAGTGTATAAGTTTTATTGTTTTTTATTCTGTGTTTGTGACTTTGTGTGGTGTTATAATTTATTATTTAATTGTCGTGACATGAAACATTTTTAGTTGGTATTAGTGATGATAGATCGTTTAGGAGGGGGATTATTGACCCTCCATTTGTGACGTTGGACCACCGTATTGTCTCCCATGCGTATCGCCATTTTAAAATTGTAATTCCTGTTCTCATCGGCTGTGACTTTCTCCGCTTTGAGGACGAAGGTGACGGTAGCGTCCTCTTCGCACACGGCTGTGTAGTAAATACATTTACCAGTGTGACGCGAAATTGCCACGACCGCATGAGGGATGCTCTTGTACAGGTCTATCTTGTTGGAATTGGATGTCACGATCACCACTGTCTCGAAGGTAAGACCCTGAGCCTCGTGTATCGTTTGAACGGACGACCCTTCGCCTTTGCCACAACCTAGTTTTATTAGGCTCTCTTTCTCTGACTGCGTGTGAGTTAGATAAAGAGTATTGGCAAGTTCTATGGGTATGCGCCCTCGCGAATACCGTTTGATTTCCAGGGAACGAGCTTGATTTTTGAACGAGTTGCTTGAGTAAACATCACTCATGGCATATGCTACGTCTAGTGGATTTCGGTGTGTACAGAGCAGTTCGCAGAAACGTGGGCACTCTAGGAGGAGAAGCCACACCGACTCTACGATGTCAGGATCGCACTCACATCCGGGACTGTTTTTCAACTTGAACCGGTGTAGATACTCTCCGCTTGCTCCATGTCCTGTCAAAATTTACATTTGTAGGGGTGTCAACTTTTCCTTTCTGACCATGACGTACGCTTCTTCCACGTTGGGTAGGAAGGTTTTTATGACTGTCCCGGTGCTTGAGGAGTCGTCCTGCCATATGCGGACTGACTCCTCCCGGATCTTGCGTTTGACAAAGGACATTGGTAGCCATTGTCGTAGTCGGGAGCTGCTCGATCCTGTTACACCGGTAGCTTAGCCAGTTCGTCGGCTCGCTCATTTCCGGCTGTACCTATATGAGCTCTAATCCAGAACAGTACCTAGTATATTATATATAGCAACAATAATAAAGTATCTAGGTATTAAGTACGTAGGTACCATTATTATAAAAATACTATAAAAGGTACTTCTAAAATACGATATTACAGATTTTCAAAACTCAGTACCACAAAGTGATACCAAATTGGCGTAAACGGCAATTAATGCATGATCATTGTAAAGTAATATGGTGTAAGTGACAGAGTTGTATTAAAATAATAAATAGTAGTAGAGTATAACCGACATTTCAATATCAAATTACATTTAAGAAATTATATATAAACGACAGCTGTATTATAAACTTAAAAATGGTAGTAAGGTATAAGCGACATTGCAATATCAAATTAGATTTCAGTAATTGTGTATAAATGACAACTGTATGGTAAACTTGTAAATGGTAGTAGGGTATAACCAACGCTTAATGTCTTTGACGACAATGGTAAAGAGGCATTAGTTCCAGCTTTCAAAATAGGTACTAATGGTAAACAGTAGTATACGCCTGGAGCCTTTATGACAGTAAAAAGTAAAAATGTATTACCGACTATAACCCAAAAGTGATGCCATTTTTACAGAGGTACAAGCGCCTTTAGAGTAAAAAAGGCCCAAAATTCGGTCGGTTAAGTGAAATGACACTTCAAAAACGCAGTTTTTTGCTTGGGCATAAACGACACTAAAGTCATCGTAGAGCCATGGGAGTGAGCGCATTCGAAAGAGCGAAATTTTTTAAGTAGGATGGCATTCATAACTCATTTTCGACCAAAATGTCGCTTATGCCCTATTACCTTTTAACCGTCGATATGCACACCGGTGCCAAGTAAAACAAGAAAAAAACAAAATGCACCGACTTCAACTGTTGTAGAAAATATTTCTCTTTTATTTATTAGTTTGAAGTCGTTTCGTTAAAAAAAATATTTGTGAAGATACATAATTAACTTGACTATATTTGTTTGAGATTGAATGAGCCCAAATTTACTAAAAACTGATTATGGATACCTTGTCATTTTGTGGTTGCACTAAATGTCTCCTTATAATTAATTTTAATTAATAAAATATGGAGGCGTGATTAAAACACCCCGCTGAGACGAATTTAATTTGCAAATCTTAATGAAAGTTTGCCGTATGCCCCGTTTCAAAGTCCAAAACATTATGGGCAGGGTGTATTAGGCGAGTAATTTATGTATATCTTTAAGTACCTGAATTTAGTTTAAATTTTGAAGAGAAAGTTTTATACAATTGTCTCAGATCTCAGTTAATCTTACTATGTCAAAATCGTCGGATGAAAGACTGTTTTCAGATATAAGAAAGTATTAGGAGAAGAGTTTACGCGTAAGAAATGATTCTTAAAGACGTATCATTATTAAATAATGTACCATTGAAAAAGTGGAAGTTCCTACAGATATTCTTAGATACCTACCTAATAAATAATATATATAAACAGCTAAAGTGAGTTTGTTTGTAGAGAGTAATCTCTTGAACTAATGAATCGATTTTGAAAATTCTTTGACCAGTACTGAGCTACATTATTCCTGAATGACTATATTTGAATGTGATTAATAACATAAGTAAAAATGTTCGACGCCCAGCGAAAGGCACGGGTGAGCTATTGTTCGTAAACTTAAACGCACTTGATCTTCTTTCGCTATTGATTGATTAACAAATTGTGTCTGTACGGTTCAACGTACAGCGTTTTGCTACCACTGTGGCCTACTTTAGGCCACTTTAAGATAGATAGATAGATAGATAACACTTTATTGCTCACCAAATATACAATTTCAAAATATAAAATAACAATATTGTCAAGGTAGAAACAAAAGGCGGCCTTATCGCTGAAAGCAATCTCTTCCAGGCAACTTAACTTAAGGAATAACTTAATCTAATCTGGCGATGTAGATGGTGCAAATCATTAAATATCAAATATCATAAATAAACATACTTAAACTACATAATTTATAAATAAAATACACATACTTAAACTACTTTATAAATTAAATACAGTCATACGTATACATACATATATATTAAATAGTCCAAAATATAAGAATTAGGCATAATTATTTAAGGAAAAGTAGTGTTTTCTGAGTGCGTTCTTAAATGTATGCGATGTTTTGGCCTCTCTGACAGTAGTAAGAGGCAGCGCATTCCAAAGTTTGACAACCTGCACTGTAAAAGAGTTATCATAAAAGGATGAAGTGTGTGCAGGTGTAGTGAGTTTACGATACGTGTGAGTGCGCAAATTGTGGGAAGTAGAAAGGCGAAGGAAATCAAAAGTTCCTTAAGGTAGGGAGGACTACTAGGAATAAATAATATGTTATAAAGTAATGTGAGAATGTGAGTATTCCGGCGAAAGCTAATAGGGAGCCACTTGAGTTTTTCACGAAATTCAGAAACATGGTCATATTTTCGCAAGCCAAATATGAACCTAATACAAAAATAATATAATAACATCAAAAAAAAACTACGAGAATAAATCCATGGAAGCAACAAGGTGTATTTTCTTCACCCTGCTACAAGAAAGCACCAGCACTCCACCAACAACTGCCAACATCCATCCACCACTACAAGCAAGAACAAACTGTACAGTGTCTATTCTCTTCCGTTAACAATTATAAGAAAATTTTAATGCCATTATGCACTTGACAAGAGGTGAGAAAGTAATTTAAATTCAGTTAAAACAAACCCCAGAGCTGGCTTGTCGCCGGCTCTTATAATCTCATTAATTTAAATTTATTCGAGTGGATTTATTCTCCTCGGTCTACTCCAATATTTCGTGGCTCCGGGACAATAGAGCCGGGTACTTATTAATTTCGCGGGATAACAAACGCTGTTAGTGAAAGAATAACACGGAATTACCTAACCAATTTTGTCCGGCTCTTGATTTTGGTTAAGTACACACAATGCTAATCTTGATATATAACATTTAACAAACTGATTATAGTTGACATTTATATAAAATCATTTTATATAAATGTCAAACGCTGTTAGTGAAAGAATAACACGAAATTACGTAACCAATTTTGTCCGGCTCTTGATTTTGGTTAAGTACACACAATGCTAATCTTGATATATAACATTTAACAAACTGATTATAGTTGACATTTATATAAAATCATTTTATATAAATGTCAAAAGCTGTTAGTGAAAGAATAACACGAAATTACCTAACCAATTTTGTCCGGCTCTTGATTTTGGTTAAGTATACACAAGGCTAATCTTGATATATAACATTTGACAAACTGATTACAGTTGACATTTATATAAAATCATTTTTTAAAGTGATAACTTTTATGGAAGGGTAAACGCTTCGCTACGTAACGCGTTACGGCGCGAGTATGTCTGGCTTCCCTTTCTCTAATGCGAGTTATCACTTCTGTCGGGCGCCCCGAGACGCACACGTTTGTTTTTCTTTACTGCCCTCGCAACAACCGGATCAACGAGTCCTATTGTTTGCAAAATATTGAGACCCTAAAACCCCACTAGTGAGAATTATTAAAAATAACAACTACTTGCTTCATTTAATATCACAACCGAGTTATAACAGCCACACCCTTCCAGCCTGCCTCCTGCGACACTTATATTGTAAAGCATTAAAGAAAATTTACAAGAAATCTAACATTAACGAATTGACAAGAATAGTTTCTGCTACTCACCGATATGAGATTTCTGCAGAACTTGTCATTAATGACAATGTCTCACAAACAGACTACACTGTTACAAAACGTTTATTGTACTTTTTAGATTTGCACTCCAATCAAATTGCATACTATTAGACAGTAGAGCCCACATGAAACAAATGATATAACTGTCGTTATTGTTGTAGATGACGTAATTATAATTAAACCATCGACACTATACGGAAATAATCGAACGTAATTTACTAATATTACTCCTAATAGCCCCTAGTACCTTAAGGAACGTTGTAAATTCCTTCGCCTATCCACTGCCCACAATTTGCACTCTGATACGAATCGAAAACTTATGACACCTGCACAAACGTCACCCTATTATAATAATTCTTTTACAGTGCAGTCTGTCAATTTTGGAATATGCTTCCTTACTTACTGTCAAAGAGGCCATATTCTTGCCAACATTCAGAAATTTACTGAGAAAGCACTACTTGTCCACAAAAGCTATATCTGAATAATACTAAAATAATTATGCTAATACATTTAGTATAATAAGTTATGTATTTTGAAATATATTATTATACGTGTGTGTATGTATTTGTATATTTAGTACTTTGCTAACTTTCTTTAATTAGGTAGCCTTGAAGACATCGCTTGGGCCTTAAGGCCGCCTATTGTATTGCCTAGAAAGTATTGTAAATATGGTTTATTTTTGTAATTATACATTTTGGTGTGCAATAAAGTATTATCTCTCTCTCTTTTATAATTATCTAATACAGAAATAGTTACACCACTATTGATAAATTCTATTTCGCAGTCCCATTAATCATTTAGAGCGCTGAACTATTTACTCGTATAACTACTAATCCTTCTTCGAAAGGAGTAATGGGAATTTAAACTGTCTACGTCGATACTCGCATTAGATTCAAGCTTAATCTATCGCTAGATTTGGATAAGTGCAGATTAAAATCGAGCACGAAAATTTTACCAACTGTATTAGAATACTGCGCTGGTTGAATATCCAATATAATATGTAAAATTTCGGATTAGATATAGGTAAAAGATGTAAAATGTCCCCTCGCAGAATCGCAAAATTTGCATATATATTTAATATGTTATAACTAATAGCATCGCGTGACTACTCTCATGTATGTAAAACGAAAATATGAATCTATATAAAATAATAATAATAAAAAGTATGCTATGTACAACTTCGTTATCGAAAATACATACTTTCTACATAGCACATAAAATGCCTACTCAAACAGGTTTTGGGTCTATTTTGATTTAATCTAAGGTCATTAGATTTCTGAAAAATGCGTCAGGAATCGATTGATTTTGAAAAGGAAACCAAGGTTATGTCAACCCACAATGGTAAGAAAAGACACTATACCAACCCCCAAATTATTGATAGAAGGTGAAACAAAAAAAATACAGTTCAACATGAACATTAAAATAATTGTTAATGTTCCACTTTGATACAATAGTTTTACAAAATATTGTATTGATAAAAGAAGAGATTATAAATAAGCGAAAACTCCCTCTTATTACGAGGTACGGAATAATAAATTACCTAATAGTAATTACCTTACAAAATATATATGTAATGGATCCGTATAGAAATTTTATGGCTTCAGGGTTGATTCTCGGATTTCTCTGAATTCATTATTATTACGACATTGTATGGCAGTCTTTGTTCTTATTATCTATAAATTATATAATAATATTTAACATGCTTTATACGTGACAGTTATTATGATAAGTTTTTATCTTTCTTCGGTCAATATTGTACTCTTCAACGTATATATAACGTACTAAATTCATATGCCTAAGATGCGGTATATATTGGTCATTTTAGTATGAATATAACAAAAAAATATGATTTAAATGTGAATTTGTTGGATGTCGGGACGATTGCAAGTTATTTTAATAGTTCCCTTGCCAAATAACGGAAATAGAGGATGTTGGTTATCTCTACGGAACCCCTCATTGTGCGCGGTCTGCTAAGCACGTGAGCTGCTGATAAGCCATCACCATGCGGATAAGATTTCGGCGGCTACAAACTCAGTTACGGGTGAATAGGTACCCCCCGAATAGCAGCCGGGGCAAAAAGGTCAACCTCGAGCCCCACAACATCATCATTCGATACAGAAGAAAAAGACCCTGGAGAGCTAAGCACTTAACCAATTTATTTAAATAAAACCTTTACTTTATCCAAGTCCTACATTGGTTCAGTAGGGAGTGCAAATGGGGACGTGGCCGACCCCTCAGAAGATGGAATGATGGCATAAAATTAGTAGCAAGGAGTTTATAGATATAGGTAGAAAGCGAAACAGTGAATCATGGCATAAGATGGAGGAGGCCTTCATCGGACAATGGAAAGACTGTTTAAATTAGGAAGGAAATGAAATATATCTCATTCTAGGACTATTAGGAAATAAAACTTTTTATTATATTTTTCATGTATCTAAGACCACGTCCATGGCTCGGCCTTTTGGGGGGCTTGCGTAGGGCCATGGGAAGGCCAACACGTCCGGTACGTGTTTCCCCTTGACAAATTTAATCGGAATGTGACGTGACACTGTCTGGCGATTATCCCTGTTTACACTATACATAATAGCAGCTAAGGACAAGTACCGGTCAGTGTAGGACTCTTATTGTAGGAAATGAGAATACAAGGTATAGATAGGCTATGGGGATGAACTGTGAATGGAACTAGAGATCTAAGAATGAGGACTATGGTGTCTGTCCGTCGCAACGTTACGGTACCATAGATAAAATAGGCATACCGTGACTTGCCGCTTCCTGCATTACCCGTAATAAATGCCGTCCAACATTGGCAAGGGGCAACTTGGGTGTGAGAACTGGGCTGCGGGTTCACTGAAGCTAATTCCGACGTTAAGCCATTTATCATTTCCACCCCTAGAGATTGAGTCTTAGCTCTAGCGATCTCCACTCCATGCAGGCTGGCTAAGGCAAGCACTGAGACGGGGGCCTTGCCCTTGGCCTCACGGAGCCGTGGACGAGATGTCTCACCTAAGGCTTCACCACGAAGCCCGCTGCAGGTTAATTATATTTATTATTATCTAAGCAGATAAATTTGTGTTGAGACAAGAACAAAATTAAACACCAACACGAATATTATTGTATCGAAATTCAGGCTGTAACTAGTGCCAAAAACGCCTGTACCTAAACGCGAAAATTATTATAATGCGCGAAATATGATAATACAAAGTGGTACTATGAAAATGAGCAGATATTAAACGGCGAAGTACGTCTATGTTGCGTAACTTTAGATTAAATTCAATTTCTTTGGCTTCAGACATTACAGTTCACGCTCACGCTGAGGCTGCGTTCTTTGCCGTAGAAACTGTTTATAGAATCAAAGAAAAATGATCTTACTAATGTTTCTTATCGGTTCCTAATGTTATCGGTTGCGTACTGGTAGGCTGAATTTAAAAGAGGTAGATCAAGCTATAAAGATCACCCGCGTTAGAGCGGCCTTCAACCTCAGTTACGGAAGAAAAAGGCTAGAAGTCTGATGGATCCTATTATGCAAATTTAACTCCGATGGTGCGTGAAGCCGTTAAAGAAAAACGTCGTGGAAAACTGTTGTTGGGCGCGATGTTTCGTCACGATAACGCTCCCGCTCATCTATCGGAAGTTCCACTCAATACAATCTACTGTGCTGGCTTCAATAGCCTTGACCACCCACCACATTCTCCGGACTTAGCCACAAGCGATTTTCCCTTATTCCCAAAATTAAAAGGGGAAATTGGTAAATTTCACGATAATGACACGGTTATGGTTGCCGTAGAGGAGTTTTTCAAGACTTAAGAAAAACAGTTTTTTTCCCAAGAAATAAGGAAGTTATAAACGCGTTATTCTTAATGCATTGCATTGGAGGGAAATTATATAGAAAAATAAAATGTTATCTTTAATATTGATTCCAAGAACTTTTTTAATTCAACCTCGTATTATAAATACGAATGTGAGTTTGTTCTTTGCGACGCTTTCACGCATTAACTACGCATCACATTGCCATGAGATTTTGCATACACGTTCTCGGGGTATATAAAAGAGCATAAGGTACCTTTTGTCCAAAAAAAATATTGTCCTTAACGAATGACGATTATACCTGAAAAGATGGCACTCCGAACGCGTTTTATTGACGCCACCGTAACAATTCGCTGACAACATCGTCATGGCAACGACAATGACAACGTAGTTTTCGTATGTTGCTTTCATTTTTAATTCCACCATGTATGGTGAACATAGAATAGAACATTTTCATCAAAAACAACCCTATCCCTTGGTTTGCCATTTGACATTCCTTCACAGAAATTGATGTTTAAAAGGTACACTATAATTTGGTGTAATAATACAGGTTGTGTTTATTTTTTCAAAATCAGCCGATTCGACTTTTGACATGTATTTTTTCAAAAATCTAATGATGTCACTTTGGTTTTCATAAAATTTGGCCTCAAGGTTTTTTTGAGTATTTTTCGCTATTTCATATAGTTTAGGATTTGGCCCTGAAGTTAAAAAAGTTCACCCTTTTTTAATTAGATCAGTAAAGCTGGCTAAACGGTACGTGCTCCCCAGGCAGTATTCAAACCCACGTCATTGGAATAAAACTTAGCTTAGCACCAAGCCACAGTGACTTCTAAACAAGCCTTAAAAACTCTTAAATGCCAAACTCCGCGGCAGAAAACTTTCAGTGCGTTAACACCTCTTCCAGTACTATTACATCTGTGTAACACCACACTACGGGCGCAAGTACACGATGTGATTGCGACCCACCGACGCAGATTACGATTCATTTACATACAAATGCAGAAGCCACCCCAACTTTGAATGGGGCGCAATGGCCGACTGTTGTTCTAACAAAAAGCGGGCCTTAATTCTACAACAATAACAGAGGTGTGGGCGACGCCGACCGTCGCTCGATTAAGTTTGCTTGTCCTTTAGAGGTACGCTCGCTCCGCCTCCATGTCATATCCAGCCGACGTCATTTTTCTACATTGTACTGTTTAACTTTTTTTATTGCGAGGCTGGCAAACAGACAGACTAATTAACTGTTTAAAGTAATTCTTAAAGTGCTAAACTTTCAATTGGTCACAGTCTTCGTTTCAAAAATGTTTATTACCAATTTTGTTTTGGTCCAAATTAGATATATGTCTAATCATCGATCTCATTGACCCTTAAATTTGTGCTACGCAATGTTAAACTCGGATCTCATTATCTCGCAGGCTTAGTCCTATAGATATGTGTTTTTTTCTTTTTAGTGTCGCTTTTTTGCTGTAAAATCACAACGATTCTAAAGAAGTTTCACTTCGAAAATAAAAAATAGTTTGCGGGTATGTTGCCACGAGTTGCTAATATAGTAAGAACGTACGACTTAACACATACATACATACATAACTTCACGCCAGGTCCCTTGCGGGGTGGGCACGAACAACAGAGCGCCATACAGGCTTATTCTTACACACCTCACTTGCTTCTTTGACAAGTACACACACGAGCTATGTAAATGATCTAAGCAGTTAAAACATTTAATAAGGCCACAAAAAGGCGGTCTATACTTTTGACCAGACCCTACCAGACCTACTTACAAGTCTTACGTAGCGCGACGTAAGAATCCGAATCTGAGATCCGGTTGGGTCCTACACCCTCAAAATTTCGAGTAATATGCGAAAAACCGTTAAAAATTACTATTTTTACATACTCGATCAGGATCTATAAAATATTTATTCCGAAGTGTAATTTTAGCCTTTTGTTCTCCATTGACTTATAAAATATAATAACATTCTTACTTCACACAAAACTGCAATAACTTTACAAATTCCATACACTTGCAGCATGAATCTTACTTTACTATGGCAGGTCTCTCGTGTCTACTACAATATTACTCTCTTTATATGTGAAACATTAAAATTTATGACCATCATAAGCAAACAGCACATACTTCATGTGCCTAGGGTTATTACTACTCACATATTATCTATTTTCGCAGACAAGTAGGTTTTACTATGCACTTAGACATTCAGATAATAATAATAATAATAATAATAATAATTTATTTATTTACTTCCCATAAAAAGAAAACAAAATTATAGAGTACAAAATTCTGACAAACTTAATTAAATGGGAAGGACAGGAGCCCAAACTAGGTAAGACCCTGTATGATGGTACTCCTGGCCTCGCCTCCATTAAGCACTAGTTCTATAATAACCGCCACCAAAAGATAACTACAATGAAAGAAAAAAATAAAATAAAAACGAAATAAAACAATAGAGAGATGTGTGTGTGTGTGTGTGTGTGTGTGTGTGTGAAAGTGTGAGTATGTGTGTACGCGGGTGCATGCGTGCGTCTGTGGGTGAGTGTGTAATAATGGTTACAAGAGTGTTTGTGTGTAGGAAAATCAATGTTTGTAAAATTTGAGTGTTAGTAAAACTAATTGTCATTCAGCAACTATTATCAGATTCTCAGTTTGTGAGTAGTTTTGAGACTTAAGGAATTTACAAATTAAATGTTTTGTCTCTTTTTTGGTTAAGTCATAAATACGACATAATTTATTTAACTTGTTATATAAACGACTTCCTTGGAAACCAAAAAATCTTCGAAACAAACTAGTCCTTCCACCTCTAATAGTGCAAACATCGTATAAACGTCTTTTGGGTTTTGGATTCTTGCTGTACGGGATTAGTGAATGTTGCTTTAAGGTGCAGGCTAAGATAAATAATTGCCGTACTGTTAATACGTCAGCTAGTTTATATAGTTCAACAGTAGGAAAAAGCATGTTTTTTTGCATGGAAATAACGTTATAGTTTCTTAGCCATTATGACAAAGAAAGAAAATACATATTTTTAAAATGCGACGCACATACCACAATAAATAAATAATCGGCATAACAAACACACATATTGTAGGTATTGTTACGAGTTACGCAGGACTCGAATTAAAATACGGTTGGAATTGCTGTAGAATTTTACTATACATACAAACACGTATAACATAGGTATAAATATAACTAGACACGTATCGTAGTCCTTGCTTGATTGCTCCCCCCTCCCTTCGAGCATTGTAATAGGAATAATTAACCAGGTGTGCAAGTTACGGTTTCTCGGAAACCCCAGTCCACGCGGTCAATTTTTTATTGTACAGTTAGTATAAACAACACTCCTTAAAATTTGTGCTAGCAGCCTATATTTTTTTCAGTCTTGTTCTTTTTATGTTTGCTTGTAGCGAACTGGCAATCGGTTCACTTGGTGATAGGTGGTTACAACCCCCCATGGTCATCTGCAACACTAAGAGAGTCGATATATAAATTTAATTAAGTTTTGTGTAAGTAATAAAATAGAGTTTGACCTGCGGCTTAACCGCGAGAAAAACTCTGACACATATAATAAACGGTACATACATACATAACTTCACGCCAGGTCCCTTGCGGGGTAGGCACGAACAACAGAGCGCCACAAAGGCCCATTCTTACACACCTCACTTGCTTCTTTGACATTCATATAGCTCTTGTCATGCACGCTCGTTTGTTCTTAAGGCTCCTAACATCACCTTCTGCTAACACATGATCAATTTGATCATGGAAGGTGTGTCGTGGCCTAATAGGCCTATAATAAACGGTACTCTACTAATAACGGTACAGGGGACATTTATTTTTTTAATTCAACTAAGTAAATTGTCAATAGTCTTATCGTGATCATACGCCACTCCTAAACTTATCAACGGTTGTTACTTGAAGTGACCTATATACTTACACAACCTATATTTATCGTCGACACAAATTGTAGACCTCTTTATTAACAATGTAAACTTTGTACGTATCATAGGTATGATGATATTGGATATTGCTTTTAGTACCTACAATGTTAGAATTGTAGCACTAAAAGGCTATTTCATTAGCTACTTTTTATGTTTAGTTTTATAATAGGCTATAGCGGGTAACAGCTAGCCTAATGAATATAATGGACCATCATCAAGATAAAACAATCAAATTACTGGCATTCTCATTTCTGATCGTCTTTTGACTTGGTTTTAATTTACTTTACAGAGAAACAAATTAAAAACATTATACAAAAACAAGCTTTACACAAATTACAAGCCTACACTTCCTATAAGTTTACATTTTTACACGAAATCAGATGTTGATTTAACCGATAAAAACATTTTAAAAATGCCTTTAATTTTTAAATATGAAGCAATAAAACAACATGAACATGTAAATTACATTAAAATTATTCCTTTTCCACGAAAACTAACTTACGCAATAACAATATATCAGACTCTTTAGCCATGTCCACACTAAGCGGCGACAAAACGCGTCAACAGATAGCAGCGGGAGACCGTAATTAAAAGAAAAATAAGAGCTATTCATAAACGTCCAGTGGAATAGCCGGGACGTTGCGGCATTATATTACCTCCACCATGACACGATCTACCCCACCCCTCGCTCCTAACAAAGATGTTACATTTATAAGCAGTAGGCCCGACTTTCGCGGGTCACATTAAACTAGCCAAACAGGCTTTATCACGGCGGCCCCGTTTAATCTGGCTCTTGGAATGGAAGGGAGGGAAAGGTTTACTTTACGCCCCGCGGAGGTTGATTAAACGATATAAGGCGATCATATTTCCAACGGACACTTATGAGGGCGTCTTAGCGTTTGTCTCATAAATAAATCGCGGCGATTATTGTTGAGGGTGTATACCTGACTTTATATACATTGGATTAGAGGAAGCTTTTTAACGCGGTTGCGAGTTCTTGATACTTTTGCGTTATTTTGTCTATGACTTTAAACCATTGCCCACAGAAATAACTACAAGCATCACCATATAACAGTTTCATTAACTTAAAGAGATACCATTTGTTAAATTTCTCAACTCGTCAATACTAGGGTCAAAATGTATATTATTACTTAAGTTAAGTGCTTTTAAGGGGTTTTTTTTGTCGGGGGTGTATTTTAATTTTTGCAATAACCTCGTCAACAATAATACTCTTTATTGTACACTAACGTAATAAAATACATTTCAGTAGTACAATAGGCGGCCTTATTGCTTATTCAAATTATTTTTTAATAATAAAATTTCAGAATGTAAGAGTTGATGACATGTGGTCCCAAGTCCCATCTAATTCATGTGTGGTTTTAGTACCTTTCCAGTGTTACGTTTTATATTATGGGCGATTGTAATTCTTACTTCAACCGTTACATAAAAAAGGTAAATTTTCCTACTAACCGAGTCTGATTAAACTATTAATGAAAGCGACTATTGTAAATATAGTCACGTAAATCGGCCGTAAACAGATCGCCTAGACGGGCCTAGCTAGGTGTAGCTCACCCATATTCAAAAGCCTAGGCGGGTATTATTTTAAATCTGCTATGAGTAGGGTGAAGTACCTAGTTATCGTCCCGCCGATGCTGTAGTCTGTAGAATATCAAGTGGACCTAAATCCTTTTGTTTTAGATCAAATTTATCAGCTAAGTACTATACTACTACTATGGAAATAGCTTTATTGTTTCTGCAATGCAGTAACACACTCGCATATTTTGACGTATACCAACAGTGGTTTATACCGAAAGCAATTACAAAAATCATACCGCCTATTATTTCCAAAAGCTGTTTTCTTATTAGAATTATGATTTGTAATATTTCAAAAGAGTATTTATGATTAAATTAGACACAATAGAGAGCGCTACATATTCTGCTGATAATAAGAGAAAATTGAGAGGAATCACAGTCACGTTCTTTTTTCGTTCGTGATCTTTGCGAGAGTGCGTAGCGCCTATAAGAAATATTTAAAAATAATAACAAAAGTTGTGGATCAAGCTCCATGAAAACTAAAATTGTATCTCTATAATTCGTATGCTTCTATTACCAGTAAGGAAGTGGTGTTTACTGGCAGTAGTTGTTGGAGTGCTTACTTGTTGTAGGAAGTCGAAGAAGCACACCTTAATAATAAATAATAATAATCGGGAGACATACACCCACATATTAACTGCAAGCTAAGCAAGTTATACTTGTTTTATGGGTAATATACGACGGGCCACTCTGGTGCCGATCCCAAGTATCCAGACCACAGTAAACAACGGAAAACTCGTTTTACGACATTTACCAAGAATCGAACCTGAAGCCTCTACGTTCCAGTGAACTCGGCCGGCTCAGACATAGCCCGCTCAATCACAGAGACTGTAATGGTTCAGGAATTCTTGCAGTAGTAGCGTTTAGATGCTGATCGCTGGAGTTACCGTTTCAACTTCTACATTTCTTATTCTATCCATAAGAGAAACACCTTCTACGTTGGTTCTCTTACTGTTGCGGCGGCGCTGGATTTAGCGTTAAGCGAACTATGTCAACTTTGCGGGAAAAGAAGTGTGGACAATTTGGAATGGGAATCGGAACGAGCACGCACTTACCTGGTTAATGGGAATGAAACGCGTCTCCTCTTCGCCACTATCCACTATCACACCACTTTAGTGTACTTTTATATTTAGAGTAATTTATATTATATATGTATTTATTTTAAGTATTTTATATGTTTATTGTATATTGCAAATGCGGTGCGAAGCGGGAAATTTATATTTATGTAGTATGGGCGCGGCATATATTAAGTTATATTATGTTATTTTATTTACAATACGGAGATATATTTATTTTTTAATGATATGACATGATGATTGAAGTGACGTGCGAAAAGGGAACGCGCCGTCAGATTTAAAGGAAGAATTTAAATAGTACGAGAAAAGCATTAATAGGTCGAAAGGAGGTTTACATGGCGGTACCACTTACGGATGTCCTCATTTCTTATTCTATCCATAAGAGAAACACACAACATATTGTTACAACTTAAAACCCCGACTTAGACAAATTCCACATACAGATCTGTAAAAGCACATTTTATTACTAATTCTAATCCTTTTATGATCGTCTTCTTTTGTTCACTTTTTTATTGGGATACGTTTCTAAGTTATTGTGGAGAACAGCCTATTGTTCTATTGTACTCGTTTAAGACCGCTTGCAGGATGCATCATTAGCCAGGTGTTGTGGACTACGATTACAAGCTAATTGTGTCGACGTTGCCGGGCGGACATATTTGCATTTGTGAAGTATAAAAGGACGGCCTGATTGAGAGGGGAGTCAGTTGAACTACAACTAGGATACGGGTGTGATGTGTGTACCTTCTGCATTACGTTTGTATTTGTTGTGGTCGCTTATATTTGTACCTGTGTTGTACGTCTTTGTATAGTTCTAATAGACTCTATAATAATTGTGACGGCATTTTAATTCGAGTCCGAGTAGTTCAAACTGAGCGACTTGACATTTGTGGACCAGTATTGCCGTCAGTACCCACGTTTCAGCCCCGTAGGTCAGTCAGGACGGCGGCACAACGACGCCAGTTAATAAATCATAAAAATAAACTGAATTGAAATACGAACGTGTTCTTATTAACAAAAACATGTCCGAGACTCAAAGGGAAATCTGAAAGCTGACTACAGATGTTTAATTGAAGCCTACGATGGATCTAGGGTTGCTGTGCAACAAATTTTTCAAACTTTTTCAATCTTTATTTGCATTTTTTTATCTAATAAGGTTACGTTAGAAGGTAATGAATACCAACAGTGTAAAATTAAGGAACGCCTAACACGGCGCAAAGCAGAGAAGAGAAGTACGAAAATAGTCGTAGCGTAGCAAGTCACATTTCACTCACTTTTCGATATAGAAGAGACAACTAAAAATGTTAACAAGCATTTTATTATATTATTTGCAAATGACAATTCGTTCGCGTTTTTGAGAACTAGTGTGTTATTCCTGGGGGTAACCAGCGAATTGCTGAGTAAGTCCACCTGGTCATCGAATGAAAATCTAGATAATTGCTGACGATGCAGCACTAGGCCTCGCGGCCCTGGCAGCCGCAACCCTGGCAGCCGCGACCGTCATCGCACGCTTTGTTCCACGCATCGGATGTAGAAGCATATATTTTAGTTAGTTTTGATTAATTGCAATTATTAATATTATATTAATTAATTCGTATTAAGAATTTGGTTCTTTTTGAGCAGCATCATAGTCCTTAGTCATACACATAGTCCTTTCAGGTATTCCCGGCGCGACGTTGGTTGTCTATCGAAACAGTGACGAGCGCGATGGTGGCAACCCGATTTCACTATCCCGATCGGGGAATTCTACCGACTGCGCCAAATACGTTAACGGACGCAGGAGGACTAAAAAACAAATTCTTAATACGAATTTATTAATATAATATTAATAAATAGAATTAATTTAAAACTAACCAAAATATATGCTTCTACGTCCGATGCGAGGAACAAAGTGTGCGATGACGATCGCGGCTGCCAGGGCCGCAAGGCCTCGTGCTGCATCGTCAACAATTACCTAGATTGGTTGTTTTCATGCGATGAGATGATTGTTTGATGCGTGGACTTACTCAGCATTTCGCTGGTTACCGCCAGGTATAACAAGTGTCAAAACTGAATCCACAACCACAGACAATGCGTAAGTAAAATTACGATCAAAGTGCTGCTTTTTAGCTTTAATCCATTCTACACCCACTTGTCATCTACTCGATGCCGTGGACAAAGGTGGCAACCTTAAATGTGAGTGTACGTGAAGTACCACTTAAATTGCTTGGACATCAAAGAGTATTTCTATATCAAAGGACCCCTTTTACAGAATAGTTCATCAGTCCAGAGACCTCAGTTTTAAATCAGAGTGTGTAAAAAAATATGTTTGAGGTTTCAACGTGTATGGATGTTAATACTTCAATGACAAAAGTACCACAAAGAGATTTATTTATTTTATTTATTTGGGTAACATACAATAATTATATTTCTTACAATAATACACATAGATTAATACACATGTCAACTAAGTTTCCACAAAAAAAAAGCATGTTACACATTTGGTTCATACAACTATAAGAAAATTGTAATATATTATTTATAGTTTAATTTTATTTTAAATTGTATTATAGTTTAATTTATTTATAATTGAAGACGTGAGTGGATGAAGGTGATATGTTGCATATTCGGTTTTTTGCTTTTTTTGCGTATATGAAGGTTATAAGTCGATACCAAATGACTACAGACCTTAGACCATAGATATAAGGCATATTTAAAAAAATAAAAAGTTGAAAAAGGTGTTAAGTTCAGTTCAGTTTAAAATAAAAGTAAAACTTTTATCTCGATTTACTCAGAATTGGAATTATGCGACTTATCACCTTCATCCACTCAATTTAGTTTTATTTTAATATTCAGTTGTATATTTTTAAATTTGTTTAGTATATTTTATAGTGTAGTTTAATTTAAATAGACCATTTTTGTAATAAAGTAAAAACTAAAAATGTATTTAATAATAAAATTGAAATACATGCAAAATAGCAATCTGCAGCCAATTCCAATATGTATATTTGCTTTATGTAACGGGCTAGCAATGGCCGCTTTAAAAAAATCTAAAGTTTTTTTATGTGTTCAAAAATTTTTGTATAATGAATGGGCTCTGAAACGGCTGAAAGGATTTCAATGAAAATTTTAGGTATGAAAACAGATTTTTTAAATGTGTGATTCCATTTCGATATTAAGCACTTTTCAGCAGATATGAATATTTGTAATCCCGGCCGAACATAGCCACAGGCAGGCTAGTATTGCATATAAAAATGATGACTACTAAAATGTTAGCATAATGTCATTGCTCCGTCTGGATTTAATAGATTTATAAACGCAGATGTAGCGATGGGTTTAATGCGTTATTTGTGATGCGATATTATTAGGAATTGTCAATGACAGTAAATATTGTCAGACGACGTATACACCAATGCTACAACTCTATAAATAAGATGCATATGGCCACTGTCAATAACTATAACATTATTCCAAATGTAGCCCTAACATAATAAACTAACTGTCTCTAGTAGCAAAGAAGCTCACACAATTTTTCATGGATATCAAAAACATACGCTTGTGTTGAAAACAAGCAAAATATTCCGTTGTATTTTCTGAAACAACGCAAATGAGGTGAATGCAATTTAATATTTAATAAATAAATTGCTAATAAACCAATCCTATTCGTGTTTTTATTGTTAATTTTATAGCTGTTTTTTAGCTGTGGTTATACTTAGTTTTATTTATACTTTTTGTTTTATTGTATACTGTTTCGAATATTATTGAATCGAAAATGGACCCAGCTCGCTCAAAGAATTAGAATAGAATAAAATATACTTTATTGCACCAAAATGCTACATAAATTCAAGAACATTAAATAAAAGTACAATCGGCGGTCTTATCGCCCATGGCGATTTCTTCCAGACAACCTTTGGATGGAGTATAGGAAGGACAACAAAAGTCGGTAGTTGCTAAACCAGCACTCGTACAATAATTTCGTTTATTAATTAAAAATAAATAAATAGTAATATATGTGATAATATATGTACTAAAATAAATACACATATTATATTATATACATACAAAAGTAAACACCACTATAGCTTGAGGTAGTAATCTTTAACTAATTTGTTAAAAGAAGGTACTGATCGTGTCTGCTTGATGTTTAAAAGTAATGCATTCCATAGTTGAATGGCCTGGATGGTAAAAGACTTATTGTAAAAACTTGTTCTGTTTACAGGCGTTTTCAGTTTCAAATTCTCTGACAATCTTAAGAATCTTGAATCACTGTAATTAAGGAACTGAAAGCGTTCCTTGAGATAAGCTGGGGACTTAGGATTAAACAAAATGTTGTGAAGAAGAGATAGGATATGTGCATTCCGGCGAAGGCGGATGGAAAGCCACTTGAGTTTAATGCGAAATTCAGATATATGATCATATTTGCGTGTCATAGTGTATAATTGAATATAATAGTGTATTATTATTAAACGACGTAATGCTGCCAGCCTTTTAGGCGCACTGTCTGACTGCAGCGGTCTGGTCTGGATGGACCGATTGTAATTTATAGTGTTTAAATTTCTCTTTTTAGAGTATATATTCTTTAGGGTTTTTATAGTATAATTTATTTAATAAAATAATGTCTATAATTCAAAGACAACCTAACCAATCTTGTTCTACAATTATTATGTATCCACACATTTATATGGACTAAAATAAATACAATTAAATATTTAAAAAAGCTAATTTGTAAATGAATTAATATAAATTACGTAACATCATCACTGCCACAGACAAGCGTGCCCAGAAGGCTGGCATTGCCGTTTCGCGCAACGAATCAGCGTTGTATATTTTATTCAGATTAATGCCTTGATTTTGAAATCACAGACATATTTGAATTAGATTAGAATAGTAAATAGATAGAAGTTAATCTATCCGTGCAGGAACGGAGAAAGAATACATTTTCCTGCGGCCGAGCGGGCAGACTGTCGTAAATGGCAACAAAACAACCCACAGCCAGGTGGTAGGGTTCTTGCCCGTTTGGATGGCCACCACCCCTGGTGTAGAGTATGCCGCCATAACAACCTTAAGTTGGACTCCAGCATTAGTGTCCAGGCTCCAGGCTCCGGTAGAGAGCGGCGACACATTGGTAGCGCCTTTGGTGCAACAAATATCTAGGCGACGCTAACCGCTTTCCATTAAGTGAGCCATCTGCCTGTCTGGTGAACTCACACAATAAAAAAATTAAAACGCCGCCGCTAGAAAAGGCTCTTTATTTGTATCTTGGTATTAATCCTTATCAAAATAAATTACTTCATATTCAAGACTGCTTTAATATCTTTATATAACTTTTTGAATTATTCAATTTGGACATTCCATTCGAAAGATATCAGGAGTTTAAAAATGTAAGAATTAGTGACGGTGACCACGTGACTGTGACACGTTGTTTTCGTGAGCGAAAAATCGTAAGACCCCCTCTATATAGAAGTTTCACTTCAAAAATGTGTCTGTGTGCAGTGCACACGCAGTAGAAGTGTGGAAGGGGAAGGATTCTAAATGTCGTGACGTCACATTTCTTATATTATATTGTTATAATTATAACATATTTAAGCTTTAAAACAGGAGAAGTATTCATGTAAAACTTCAAAACATTTCCAACTTTATCTGTATGAGCATAATTACCCCTTATTTATAGTTAAAATTATTGAATATAATGTAACCTTTCTCATTCTCTCGCAAGCTTAGTCCTATAGATGTATGTGTTTATCTCTTTTACGTGTCGCTTTTTCGTTTCATCGAGTTTGAAATCACAACGATTCTAAAGAAGTTTCACTTCAATAAATAAAAAAATAGAAGGCTGAAACTGGACGAGTCGAAAGTCGAATAACAAAGAATTCAAAATCTACGACTGAAAGGCTTCCGTGTCCAGAATCCCGACCGTTCATCGAACACACCCTATTTGTTTCCTAAGATTGGTGCAAAGCCAAAACTATGGCGGGAAAAAGGATAGAAGATTAAACAAGTCACTCTTTTCTTTTTAATAACTTCTGTGACCATACTGCAATTATCCAGAGTGAAGTTATTATTACTTGACTCGGGCCAACTTGGCATCTTCAAGGACACACAGATGTGTGGTGATTTAAGCCAAATTTCTCATCATCATCCGAGCGTTAAATCCCGGTTGCATTCGGAGCGATCACTTCGACGCCCAGGGTCCGCTTTCCTACTTTTTCTTCTCCACTTCGCGCGATCTTCGGCATCCCTTGTGTTGAGACCGTTGGTACGCATGTCATCCCTCACAATGTCAAGCCAGCATTTCTTGGGCCTACCCTTTCGACCGGGACTTTGTATATCTTACTATCTAAACAGAAGTGTAGATAGTGTCGTAGTCATATATAGTAACTTTTCTACCAATGGTAGAAACTACATAGAAAATAACATTAAGGGCCATCCGTAAATTACTTCACATGTGTGTGACAAAGGCTGGGCGGGGTCCTAACTCTCGTGACGTCACTTTTCAAAATGTATTTTAAATTATTAAAAAGTAATTTAAATGGAAATAAAACCAATTACGCAACTGTTGTTTTAGTTTCTTGATGTAAAACTGCAAACTTTGTGATGTCACTAGGGAGGGCGAAGTAACACGAATGTGACCAGCTATGACAAGGACGAGAGAGA
This sequence comes from Dendrolimus punctatus, assembly GCA_012273795.1. Lineage (NCBI taxonomy): Eukaryota > Metazoa > Arthropoda > Insecta > Lepidoptera > Lasiocampidae > Dendrolimus > Dendrolimus punctatus. Next base: position 15,629,118 of record CM022540.1, on the reverse strand, counting down.
GATCAAAAAACATAAAAAAAACATGAAATTTGTCTGACGCAATTTTAAATAACCAAGTAGTAAAGAAATCAGCTATCTAATCGTTTTCCACACACACAGACGTTAGACAGAATCTCTTCCAGGCTACCCTTCAGACTTATAATTAATTTTAACTTAACAATTAAGTAAACCTATCCGTGCAGGAACGGAGAAAGATTACTATTTCCTGCGGCCGGGCGGTCTGTAGTAAGAGGCGACAAAACAACCCACAGCCAGGTGGTATGGTGGTAGTCGCCAACCTGGATGGTTACCAACCATGGTTTGGAGTATGCCGCCATAACAACCTTGAATTGTGTTCTGGCATTGGTGACCAGATTCCAGTCTCCCTTAAGAGAGCAACAGCGCATTTGTAGTACCATTAGTGTTGCAAATGTCCTTAGGCGATGGTAACGGCTTTTCATCACGTGTTCCGTCTGCCTGTCTGCGGAACGCATGCAATAAAAAAATAAAAAATTAAAGTGAGTTTACAAAAATATTTTCAACGACAATTGCTTTGAACAATTATATGCGTTGACTAGTGCAGGAAAATGGGATATTTTCGGTTAAATTTTTGATGGGTTCTTAACCAAATAATGAAACTAGAATAAGACGTTTATCACCTTCACTGAACTCTCGTTGTATACGGAATGCCAAGCAAATTTTGTTACACAACTATTTTCATTCCTGGTACCTACCATTTCATCCATAGTACTCGTGGTATTGTGATAATAACTACAAACACAATAATATTTTAACAACAAACGAACGATTCCATGAGAAAAGTAAGGGACTTTTCTCATGGAATCATTTCTCCTGTTTTACTGTCCTCTGGTATTTTTACACTGCTCATGTACATAAAGTGAAAATCTGTGGAATCTCGATGGACGATCGCGGCACCTTTTTTATTTCGTTGCGTTTGATTCAGCACGCTCAAATAGATTTTATTTTCATCTCACAAATAGTTTCTATGAGCAGGAAAGTAACATTGACTACTTCCATTGTTTACCTACAAGGTAAATTTGATAAAAGGATTATTGTCATGAAGTTTTGTTGTGTGACAGAAGACTGAGGGAACAAAGTATAGAAGGAAAAGACATACTGTGTCGATCACATATGATCGCGGAAAAGTGACATGAAAGAGAAAAGACGGTTAATATTATGCCTGTAATATACCTAACAGTGTTATTACAGACCCCAGAATAGTAATAAGAAACCATAGAAACATTCTACTCTATCGGAACTATCTATTTTCACTCACTCTAAAACCGAAGGCCATGTTCAATACTTACTTACAGTAGCATAATTTAATTATAATAAAATTTTATGCGCTATATAGAATATATCAATTGATTCTTGTGACTAGTGCGAAAAAAAAATAGGACTATATTCTTTTACTAGTCTTGTATACTGAATTATTTTATATGAATGAAAGAACTGTTAACAGACACACCTCTGTCTTTCAAATATATTACAAACAAAGGTTCGAAATCGATGTTAATATAAAAAATTAAGTTAATATCTTCAAAATTATTTCATGTTCTCGTAATATTTACAACGCAATCTCTATACGAAATAAAGATCAAAAAACAAAGAAACTTTCCCATTCACCCTTAAACTAGAAGCGCGGACCTTCGTCATTCGCCCAGCAGCCAATGGTGGCGGTTGACACCAAATCCCCGGTTCCCTGCACGTAGACGACGCCATTTTTATTTTATTACGTTCACATCCCGTGAAATTTTGGCGCCCAACATAGAGTTGAATTTTTATCAACATTCTTGCTGCGAGTTTGTTGTTTTCTTTTTGACATCTGCGAAGACTGTAGGTTATTTGATTTTACGTCAAATACAAAATTGGTTTAAAGTCGACTACTAGCTTTAAATTTTGGCACCCAACATAGAATTATCGGGTCATTTTTTATCTATATAATTTTGCCTATTAGCACAAGCATGTACCTTAAATGGTCAAATTACAATTAAAATAAGGTTAATATTATCGTACAACGTACAGTCCCGTCTAATTAAATTTTTACCTATATTTTTTATGAATAGAACATAATATTACTTAAAACCATTTGTATAGATGTATTGAAGAAACCCCTTAAAACACAAACCTGTTTGTTTTATTCGCTTGGTAGTTTGTAAAGACGACTAGTACCAGACACGTAATTACGTCGTCTATTTAAATCTTGCTTACTACTAATGGTATTTTGGTACCTAACTTGCCTAGAATAATTCAAGTATAAGCAGACCGTGTTTGCTGATTTTTTATATATAAAAATTAAGCCAAATATAGCCTGGATAATTTGTCAACAATTGCACATTGATTATATTTTCTTTGTGCACGTTTCGTCAACTGATTGCCACAATTTTCTACTCTATTTTCAACTACCCTGTCTAGTTTCTTTTTCCAGAAGCGACTGTTGCCTCCATTTTTCCAACCAGCGAACGTGGAAAGAAAAAAAAGGATTAAAATCCAATGAGTATGAACGTTTTAAGCGTTAAATTGAATTTCTGTGGTGACCGTCCGGATATGAATTGAGATTTTTGGTCGCATTGCCGTCGTGGATTGCAAAGCGAGCAACATCAAATTCTTTCTTATTTAAGAAAGTCATATCCAGCGATGACGACGATTTTTGATTGATCTAAATTATTTTGCAAAACTCACATATTTCAGAAACTTTTCAAATCATCTTCAAACCATCTTTAGGTTGCTTGAAAAAAATGCTTCTAGTTATAAGACCGCTATTGTTTTCTGTATTATACTTCTTGAACTGAACCTTAATGTTATGCATCAAAGTATATTGTTGTTGTTACATCTAATATATAAAATTCTCGTGTCACAGTTTTCGTTGCCATACTCCTCCGAAACGGCTTGACCGATTCTCATGAAATTTTGTATGCATATTGGGTAGGTCTGAGAATCGGCCAACATCTATTTTTCATCCCCCTAAATGTTAGGGGTAGTCCGTCCACCCCTAAATTTTTATTTTTTATTTTTTAGACAAAATTTTTAATTTCTATTGTTTTATGATACAACATACAAAAATACATACAATCCTTAATTTTCACCCTTCTACGATAAACCCCTATTTTTTACCGGGCAGGACGACGTCTGCCGGGACAGCTAGTATTTTAATATTTTCGTAAAGTTTAGCAATTGTTACAAATAATTATAACTGCCATAGTGTAATAGCGAGATGTAGGTAGTTGAATAACACTTCAGATGGCAGAAAGTACCATTCACAGAGTACTGATGACAACTGAAGTGGACTTTTTTATTTTGGAAAAGGTAATCTTATGTACAAATATTAACAAGTCGCCAACTAGCATAGTGTATGAGCGAGATGGATGAGGTGCGGGTTGCGCTCGTCCATTTTTCGCTGTAGGGGCGATGTCTGGATGTATGCAGCTCCCATAGCATAGAATCCCATGTACATTCTTGTACATATTTCCGGGCCAAACGGCTCTGCTCCGACAGTGTTGCGAAGTCTACCAATTCCGGTATCGCTGGAACAGCCATCAGCGGCTATTCAGCTGGATCCTGAACAAAAACAACCGTTATTACAGCAGCCATACTTATAAACAGATTCATGGCAATCGTGGTCATAAAAATTAATACAACTACTGCATATTTTATGAATGATCGAAATCAGTCTTATTTATATTGAGTTAGAGTAAGTTTGTAAGCTTCTGTAAGAACCATAAAGAATCATACAAACTTGCTTTAACGCACTGTGAAGAAAACTGTTAAAATGTATTTTAAATATACCTACATTATTTTGCTCACTGGAGAAGACTGTTTATTAAGTACTTTGAATAATTTTCTTTTAATAAAGCAAACAGAAACTAAAGATAAAGTTGCTCTCCCAAAGAGCTAAGGATAACATTTACCTAGAAAATACACTTTATATTCATTCATATCTTCTGAACCCTAAAAGATATGGACATGAAATTTATACATTTTGAGATAAAATTACAGTTTTAGGACACCTAGACGCCTCCGCAGGTATTATATCTTGTTAATGAATTACATTTAGATCAGAGGTTACCGAATTCTTTAAAACTATCTTGCTTTTACACAAAAATGTTTAAGAGGTGTCCTATAATTGGCGAAAATAATATTGTTGGTGCCAGGGTAAAATTTCAGGTCCTTCCCCACCTCCCTTATAGCACACCACGTGGCGGCGGTTGTACTTTGTATTGCCCTACCTCCTGGACTGGTATGGCCTTCGATAATATAGCTCAATAGCAGTGGATGGCAGGACAATCAAATCAATCGTTGCATCCGATTGATGATATGGGAAGGAAAATCAAGCCACTAACCTTAACCTCCCGAAACTGCACTTCTCCAAATCGGCAAGCCTGGAGACATCTGGCAGCGGTCGTCGAGGTTCAATCAATTGTTTGCACACACAATAGGATATAATAAAGTCTTTTTTGTGACACACAAATTCACACAATGGCGGTTAAATATTACAATAGGTAGTTCATATGACTACGGCGCGGGTCGTTATACGCGCGCGGTCAGGTAGGCGACCTTCGACTTATTGTCGCGATGGTGCGGATTTGTCCCTCCATTCACATTACGTGACGACACAATGTCATTGGCCAATGAGCCTCATTAGCATGGCACAGATCGGAAGATGTTGGCGCGACTGACTTCATTCCGATCATATAATCAAGGAGATGAACCAATCGAAATAATTGGCCTAAACAAATATTAAATATAATTATTTTACAAATTAATTTATTGTTCAAATTACAATATTATTATTAAGATGTTGAATATTATGTAATAAACAAAAATAATTAACTCTGCAATTGTCATCAATATCTACTGAGTTGTTTCGGAGAACATTAGAGCTTTTCAGATAGACCGACGGACAAAAATTCTAAAAACGGTTGTTTATTAAGCATCGCATACATGACAGTTATTACTTATTTAAAATTGACTTTGAAATCATAAACGAACTCTTCGATTTCATTTGTTAGTATAGATAGTACGATAAATAAAGTAGAAAATTATAAGAGCACATAAGAGTCAACGTAACAGGGCTCTTATTCACGTGGAGTAAATATAGAAAGATTTATGGGCTAATAACAATGTTGTCCGGGAGACTATTAGAGCATGTTTAGAAACCCGACCTTGCCCGGCTCGTAATAGTGCCTCTATGGGGATATTAAGTGTTTTACTCGCATTCCTAAAAGCACACCTTTGTGCATCATCATTATACCAATGACCTTTACGGAAACTATACATTTTACGGAACCATCAGCTTAGTGCTTTTATTAACGTAATACAGGCAAAAATTACTATCAAATTCATAAGTGGCTGATTAAGAAATTCTACCATCCATAGTAATATTATCAATTCGAAAGTAACTCTATCAATATTACCTTTTTTACAATTTAAAAGGCTGAAATATATTTTAATGAAATTATTAAAGGAAATAAATTGTCTCTTGGATGAATGTAGACATTTATAACACCAAAGCTGCTACAAAAATGTCTTTGAAAATTCAGAGTGATGGAGCTTGAAACACGCAATCTATCAACAAATATTTGTTTGAACACATCGGTATAGTAATTAGCTTTGAGATATTGAGTATGTTTGATTATATGCTTACTTAAGGTTCCGGAGCAAAAGACTAAATAGTTTAGTTTTGCACTTTGAAAACCTACAAACCAACATTGTTTTTGAATTGAATGTTTGGGTATTTATTGTCTTGCTAACATTTGTTAATGCATTGTGCCTGCCAAAACCTGTGCAGACTTTATCAAAATATGATATCGCTTCCAATATGTTTAATAAGTTCTGGAATGGCATATCCTTAAAGTACTTAAAAGTTTTTTACTGTGTTGGAAAATCTGTTGGAATACACTTGCTAGGTTTTGGAGTTGCATAGCTAACTTGACGTTCATCATCTCTACGTAACCTTTCATTGTACGTAACCTGCCATTTTGTTGTTTCTTATAACTGCACGTCATCTTCCAAGTTCCGACAAAACTTTTTACTTTTAATTTTATAAATTCTACTTCGAATAATGCTATACAACGACTGCTATTACAACGAACAATCGCCCATCTAAGCTTTGATAGCGTTGTCTTTCCTAGTGTTTACAGTGTACTAGAAACCGGCAACTGGATATTTGGCGTCTAATAGGCATAAAATTACGCGAATACTCCGCGGTTGAGCAGCACTAACTAGCCAAATGCACGTTTCATACCGCCATTATAGTGCTGTGATTATCGCAACTTTGCTTTAGCTATGTTCTGATAGTTGGATGTCTGTTTTAAATGGTAATGTTTGGGTAAACACATGAAGCGGGGATTTATCAGGAATGACAATCATCCAGAGCCCAAAGTCAGTAATTACAATCTTGGCACAATGACCGATTACTTTTTTATTGCACAGCTCACATATAGGCCCATAGCCCAGCTCATAGAAAGTGGTTATCTTCGCCTATAAGCGTTTGCCATACCAAGGGTAAAACCATATACCTAGTCACATTGAAAGTAATAAAATTAATATTACACTAATTAGATAGCAAAACAATATGTCTCGCAATGGTACTCAATAGGTGCAGTTAAAAAGAAAGAATGAGATAGGAGGGGTGGGATTGGGTGATGAGATAGACCGGAAATAGGATAGAAGGATGGGGAAGTGGACCATCCGAAATCTCAATCATCGCAGGCATTATTGTATTATACGGTGCCATTATAAAGCCAGTGATAGTTTCATATTTTTCCATCGTTTATCACTCAAGTAATGTTTGAACAATCTTATTTGTTTTATTTGTATTGGTGATTCTTATTCTTGAAAGAGTGTTAAAGTGGCCAGGTCGAAAAAAAATGATACCGATGCGACATTTTCACTGACCCATAAAATCTTTAATAAAACAACTGTAGATGTGTAGGCCATTAGTAACATTACTTTACCCGCGCTTGACGAGAATGTCCGAAATTCATCTATTTTCATACTAACAAATCACTCACCATGCTGAAATACTCGTTGATTTTATATTTAGCAAAATAACTGTAATCTTTCTTACCTGTCCAACGTGGACGAAGTCGCGGGCAAATGTTATACTGCTATAAAAAAACAATGATCTCCAACTTGGAGTATTGTTCGTATACCCTCTGTTGAGAAGGTAATTCATATGTAATTCTTTGAAGCTATCAGGACAAAGGCTCGTAAAAAAGAGGTCCAAAGGATTGTTTTAATCATACGACCCTCTTTTATGAGTCCCATGAATCGTATATAGGGGCGACCTAAAAAATCAATGAGTTCAGAAAAGCAAATACGACGATGGCTGATACACTATCGATTATTTGGGGCTTCACTCAGAGCTATAATGAAACAATTGTGGCGTACATAAGTCTGGACTGACTTAAACTGCGTTGGAACTAACCTATTAATTATTTATACAATAAATTCACCCGCCTTATGATATTTTATCATCAGTGATATTGTTTATATATTTTTTTAAATCATGTTTAATTAATGAAATTAAATTTATTCATTAATTAACAACTCAAAAACTCGTGAAGTCGAACTTTTTGAATTAACAAAAAAATCTTTGTCGTTCCAGGTACCCTCCAAATTGTGAAGAGTGAAGAAGAAGACCACGGCAAGTTCGAGTGTGTCGCCGAGAACTCGATAGGAACTGAATTTTCAAAGCCAACGGTTTTGTACGTGAAAGGTAAGATTAGCATTAAAAAACATTTGACTTCTTTACTCGTAACTAGATGATTCGTGACGTCATTAAAAAAATATTAATCACAATCAAATATAGCCTTTGTCACTCGGAAGTAATGTAGCTTTTCACTGGTGAAAGAATTTTCTAAATCTATTCAGTAGTACCGGAGATTATCCCGAACATCCAAACTCACAAATTTACCTCTTCATAATATTAATATAGATTTGAATAAAAGTCCAATACAAAATTAAAATAGGCAAAATTAAAAATTAAAATTAAAGTAAAATTTTGGAAGGAGAATAAATACTAAGAATCCGAACACAGAGTAATAAATCTAAGGGCCGCTTGCATAACGATCGCCTTTAAATAAGCTTAGTTAATCATATTAAACTGCCTAAATACGTTTTAGACAAAATTTATTGACTGTTCTTTAAACTAATTTCTCGATAAATTTTGCGTTGTGCAAGACGCTACTCGTATTTAGGGGTGTTAAATGCGTTTAGTGTTTCTTAAATAAATTTAAGACACGTCATGAAAGCGGCCCGTAACCTCGTAAAATCCTAAGTCACCTATATGATAGATGTTTTCCTTTCGCATTAAGACGTTGAAATAGCAGACTGCTACACAAAGGTTGAAAGTGACCTGAAAGGTACGGGATGATTTGGCGCACGAATGTAGCGAAGGCGTTGATAGATGGAGTGCCTAGAAGGTCTTTCACCCGAGCTAAACAGTCTTGTTTTTTATTACGAACAAGACGAAAGTAAACAAAAACTTGATTCGTTAAACAAACAACTACTTCTCTAATGGAATCAGGCGTTCAATTTTTAACCACCCACTATTTGTTTATCATTGATTTAAAAAAATATTGGTCTGCAAAATTGAATATAGATTATAATCATTATTTTTTTCTTCATGAAACCGTTTCATATCTTAAACTATATTCTGTTACGCAAACACGGCATTCCTAATATAATTGGTTATCTACGCCTATGATGTATGATTTTACAGTGGTAAACAGAATATAATAAAAGTAGTAATTATTTAGCTCAAATTTATAAATGTTAAATAATAATTTATGAAAAATTAATTATAAGTATAAAATCATGTTACAAAATTTTAAATATATTTAAGTACATTTCATGTTGCGATTTACCAGCTGTTATATAAAAAGTTTGGGCATGGGTCGCATAGTTCTCAATTTTTTGACAGCAGGAAAAATCGTTTGCCAGGGACGGAAAGTACTATTTTATCCCTCTGATCAGGTAACTTGAAGCGTACTTCCGAGTATAAGAAATGAAAAGAAAATTAAATAAATACTTTCTTATTTTTGATTGCTTAAATGTAGTCTTCTTCTTCTTCCTATAATATAAAAATAAATGTTTGTCTTTTATACAATTGTAAACTACTATACATTTGATCATGTGATGATGTTAAGCAAAGTTGTTGTGCATGAGCCAGAGGTTTTTGAGTTGGTTCACAATTGAACCCGGTAGGTGGCCTGCTGTCGGGATATCGATTGAAGCTTTTCCGGGTAGGACGACGTCTGCCGAGACAGCTTGTAATAAATAACTTCAAACAAACACATATGTATGAAGAGATTTATGACAGTAGATAAAGTGAAAGCTATGTGTCACGGTAGAACCTATGGAACGCCTATGGGAAACAGACGTAATGTGCGAATGTAATAGTACATTATGGTACTAGTGTGTAACATTGGTGATTACCGCCGAGGCGCCATTGAGACTCGAGCCGTAGGCGAAGGTCTTAAGAGAGTCGAGGACGGTAATCATCAATACACACGTGTATCATACGACGTTTTTCAACACACTTGTGAATAAAATAACAACAAAAACTCATTTTATTTAGTAGATAAAAAGTTTATTTAGAGAAACAATTAGTAAATGTGCAGTTAGTAAAAAAGTTATATATGAGTGAAAGTTTTATTTATTTAACATGTACGAGTTAAAATTATCAATTTAAATAAGAAGTTGCATGAAATGAGCAAGCAATAGGAACATTAATTTATTTGTTCTATAGACCAATCTTTTTTTTGAATAAAATCTTTTTAAGAACAAAGCAACTCAACCAATAAAATTTAAAAAAAATTCTATAACTCACTAGTGAGTTATAATTTTTTTACTCACAGTTTGATTATGGGTGTCATTCTGTGCCTAATTGCGGTGACCATAGAGCCACTTTATGAGCAAGTGTGTTGAAAAAGAATATATTTATTTGTTTATTGAGGAATGATTATTACACTGTACATTTTTAACAAATAAACTAGAGACTCAGGGGGAATGATTGACTCTAGAATCAATCATTGTAAGACAGCTCTATTTTACTTGTGTAAAAACTTAATTAGGTTTTTTATAAATACAAACCTCCAGTCATAAATTATTTATCTGATAGTGAGAACCGCTTAAAAATCCGTGACATAGTTTAGGAGTAGTAAGCGGATATACAGATTCCTTTTTCTTTAACTTTGATTCTTTAACTTGTCCCCTGACATAGGTCTCCAATCAAGATTTCCGTTCCAATAAATCTCTTGCTATTCTCAGCCAAAGCGCTACAAAAAAACTTCAAATAGCGGTGTAGGATTTAAAGATTTTTAAGTTACGTTTTTTTACTTTTTATTGTTTTTTTTATTACATGAGTTCAGCAGATAGGCAGGCGGCTCACTTGATGGAAAGCGGTTACCATCGTCTATGGATATTTGCAACACCAAAGGTGCTACAAATGCGCTACTGCTCTCTGAAGGAAGACTGGAACCTGGTCACAATGCCGGAACGCAACTCAAGTTTGTTATGGCGTCATACTTTAGACCAGGGGTGGTAGTAATCCGTACGGGTACCACCTGGCAACTTTACACTGTTCTTCGTAGTATTCTTCGTCGATGCTAATAGGTATTAAATATTCTAGCATTTATGTACAAGATGGGTTGAAGCCTGATATGAAAGGGTCGAAACACACCGACCGCAAGTCGGCCCTGTGCGGTCAAATTACTTAATGATTAGCCGTTAAACTCCCCTTACAGAACCCTGATTAGTTACGAAAAGGACAACTATACATTCTTCTATATTCCAGACAGAGATGGAGAGATAAAAGATATAGTTTGACGTTTACGAGTCGAGCTGGATTTATAGGAATAATAATTTTGTATTTATGTTATGAGGGTTTCAAGTGGCTGTGAAATGTTTAAGGTATTCTGCTTATTATTTAGAAATTTATGCTACATTTTTGTCTAAACAACAATGTACTTTATTCTACACTAAAGTTAATGAAAGAATACAGCTTAAAAATAAGTAGATACAAATAGTAGCCTTATCGCTGACACCAATCTCTTCCATGGTATAGAGATAATAATTCCTTCTATACCCTGGAGTCGTGGGTCAACAGCTTAGCCAGCGCAACAAGTCACCAAGTTTATTTTCAGTTGAAAATGAGAGTCACTCATTTAAAGAATGAATATGTACATTTCAGGATAAATATATACTTGTACCGTTGATTTTTAGTGTGCACAGCCCTGCCTCTTTTGCTTCTCTCGCTAAACGAGGTTTCTTGGAAGAAAACTATTGTAGGATCTAGCTGACCTTGTGCATCGCAGTGGTTTCATAGTATAATGTGTAACAATTTGTACAGTTGCGGTATAAAAAGGCTCGTCAACTTATAGACAACTTTGCTTGTTACGTTTAGAAAATATAGAAAACTGAGAAAAGAATATTTCAATATTGATAATGATAAACACTCAGATTCACAATAAGTTAAAGAGGGAATAATAACTACGCTAATATAAATAGTAAAACCAATTAAAAGGTTTTACATATCTAAACGATCTTCTTAGCTAGACAAGGTAGAAAATCAAACAACTTTAATCTTAGTAATTTTAAACATTATTTCCAAACAGTTAAACGATTTTCTGTTCAACAGTCTGTTCTGTAACTTAATTTGAAAAGGTAACATATGCTCACGGAACGTTAAGTAAATCAATTTGAACACTGGCGAACATACCACGACTGTACATAGTAAAGAATAAAATTGTTCATGGTCAATTGATCCATAAAACATACAGTTTCGGTTGTTGCTTGTTCTAATATTTAAAAACTTTTGAAAATCAAGTAAATACTTGGATCAAAAGGACTACACACATCGAATACTTTCAGTAGCAATTGCCTGATTCTTATTGAATTAGTTTCGAACTTGAAAGGAGTTCCGGAAATGTTCATTTTGAAAGTTCACAAACGGTACAACACATGCCAATCAGTTTTATAATAAACATTTTCTAGCAAAAAAAAACGACTTCAGGAGTAATGAAAAAGCAAAAAATACTTGTAAATATTATCTACAACATCATGAAGTCAGTGCGAAGTAAAAGATAAAAATATTTTATTTTATTTTATTTGGGGTTAACACCTGTAGTCCTACAGACTAAAGTTTTACAAACTAACGTTACAGAGATAGCTAAAGAACTGCTATTTATAAACCTCCACAGAAGACAGGGAAATGAAAATAAACTATACAATACAATAATTTTAGAAAAAAAGAATAACAATAATATGATAATGTAGTGACCGGGAAACTTATTATTATTAAAATAAGCTTTGATTAATTTTGCTTTGTTTTATCAACATGAACTACTTTTTAACCCGACAACTTTAATAGTTCCCTCGGGACACAAAAGCGAAGTTATTTAGAAAGGTCTAGTTAATTTTAAAACACATTTGATTGGGTTACGATATAATTTTCGTGGTGCCCTTTTTGTTTAACAAACTAATTAATTTTCCTTCATATTTCCTTAAAACTTATATTCGCTGTGTATTCAGCTAAACAACAATCCCTGATCTAAATTCCCATTGATTTGGACCGATAACACAACATAACATAATTACACATTTTTAAACTATATTATTCTTTCCTATATAATGTATTTCATTTTCACGACTATTTTTCGTATGTTTGAAAGTTTTCTAGCGATTAAGGCAAAATTGAGCCTTGTGACGTTGATGTTGTAGTGTCCCAAACGTTCAAAGCTTTTTTCGTCCCCTCCTCCATCATAGGCTGAGGGTTATCTTTTCTTTTGTGTTACTAATACTTTTATTATTTGTTTGTTTTCAAAAACACTGAATTGTATTATATTTAGCGATTTTACAATAATCTTTCACCTGTATGCTGTGTGTCTGTGGAATGCGCTACTTGTGATAATTAGGCGGCGCAATCTCTTCAGGCGTTCAACGGACTCGTGAAGTATTATTACCTCGGGCACTAAAGTCAACGGGCAAGGGGCAGTCAAATTTGCCCGCTATGTCGTTTTATGTCGTTCAGGGCAGGACAACGTCAGCCGGTGACCGCCAGTAGATTTATAGTCATCATTTTTTTTCCTTTTGCTTTTTTGGCTCTTTCCTGCACCACATATATTGGCCTGATTCAAGTTTATTTCATTCAGGTTGCGTAGAAGAGATCGCTTTAAGCGATAAGGCCGCCTATTGTATTGGCTAGAAAATATTGTAAATATCGTCTGTTTTTGTAATTGTATATTTTGGTGTGCAATAAAGTGTTATATATATCTCTCTCTCTCTCTCAATTTTTCAGTTCTTAACGAATTGAGATATTGATGACCTGTATTTTCCCGTCTTCTAAAGCCCTATGCCCTACTGTTGCAATTAATTACTCTTCAATCTATCAATCTAAATAGACACAGGCCCGATACTAACTGTTGATCCGGACGGAAGTTTAAAACTATTGACAAATTGGATTGACCCTTCACCCGCATTTAGCGATAAGCCACAACGACAATGACAAATTATGTTGAGTTTAGAAAGGCTAGCATGGTCGAATAGTAGATACAAAGTTGGTATGTATGTATTTGTTGAGGTCGAGTCAATATGAACTTTCAATTCCAAAGGAAATGTCTCTAGATATCGCAAATCACAATGTAGGAACATGTTACACAAAGTTTATCTTATAAAATTCACTCAGTCCTTGTACATGCAAAACTCTGTTTATGTAAAAAATTGTTACTCATTGGTCAAATATGACTTATGATCGCTACAAAGAGTTAATTATTTAGCAACATATATCACCTCAGTTGTGCAATTTCAAAATCTAGCAACGGACACTGTTCTTAATTCAATATTTATGCATTTATTGTCTACTGTATCAAAATATGATATCACTCCCTAAAAAACCTTCATAAATGCAATGGCAAATATTTTATTGGTGAAGTAAATTATATATTTTTGTGCTGGAGTGTGAAATTTCTTAGAATACACTTCGCATAGGTTATCTCAATATGCTGAGTACTTAGTGCAAGTTTTTTACCACTCGTTCACGTCCAAGTTAACGCAATTTTGTATGGCACGATTTATGTTTACCTTCGCGCTCACGAGATGGCGGTAAATCATTCCCGTACAAAATTGCGTTAACTTGAACATGATCGAGTAGTGAAAAACTCGCACTAACACACAGGTCTTATCACAATGTCTCCCTTCACTGTCAGCACGTGTTAATTGTAACAATAAGCATATTAGGTTTACAAGATTACAACAAAATTATGTTAATAATATATATCAAATAGTTATTAATTAGCTTTTAAATAATGTAGCAAAATATTAATATGAACCCTTACCTTAAAAATATTTTAATTTATAATAATCTTACTCCATTAACTCAACATTCACTTAAAACGCCAGAAAAATTGCAAATTTAAATTGTCTTCTTACAAATTTTCATCTTCACGTTCCACAATTAAAACGACTAGATAGGTAACCTTAAAAAAGAATTTCACTTACATTATACACAGGCCGGATCCCCTCCTGAAAAATGGACGAAAAGGCATCATTCCCGTCTCCAACTAATTTTAATTAATCTCGAAAACAAAGTAGCGAAGCGCCGTCAGGAAGCATTCAGAATTAAAGAATAATAATAACGCCCATGGCTATCTTCAAGTGATGACCAAATTATAAGCGTTAGCGAGTTGCAGCTTTATAAGTGGCCATTCTCTAACTATAAAGCGCCCACTACATTAGAAAGAAGTTCTCGGACAGTCGCAACGCCAAAAGTGGTGCAAATATGTGGCTGAAACCTGGGGCCCGATTCAACTATTACTATCACAATTGAAGGTTTGCCTGATTTCGGTACTCTGTTGATTCCAATGTCGTACCTTTAGCACACAATTCTGTCTATTTAAATATTGTTACATACTGACAAAGACCTCACACTTGCATGTTGTAAAAATTATTTTAATTTACTTCGTGTTTAAACTTTAAAAACATCTATTTTTATTGTACTTATTTTATGGTTGTTATTAGTGTCGAACGAATTAATTCCTGCTTTTATTGCATTGCGTCGAAGCTTGCCAGATGTGCGTGAACGGGGGGGGGGAGCGTTTGTCGTATTATACAGTTTGATCGTACATTGAATATCTTCGCAACGCCGAGATATTGAAATATCAGAATTGGGCCCATAGCCACCGATGATAAAACACAACTCATGGTTGTATTGGCTGCATATCCTATAATAGGGGTGGTATAATACGGCCGGCGTATCTTGGCAATTGTGAACATAGGCTCTGCGAACTCTGGCGCATGTAAACTCGTGAAGAAAATACAGTGACCAACTAGTACAAAGCAATGACAAAATACAGGGATGAAGGGCGACCAATTGTATTCACTGACGAGTCGTATGCCCACTCATCTCACGAGTGTACATGCTCTAAAGTTCGCAGAGCCTATGTTCACATTTGCCAAGTTGCGCCGGCCGTATTATAGCCATCCAGATGGGTAAACGATCTACTACATGGCTGTATGTTATTTTGTTACCTTTTACGGCCTTAAGAGTTAATTTTTTTCTGTTCCTTTATGGATAATAATTTTGTGCAAGCACAACCTCGATTCAAGCTACTTTCGACGCACGGTTGTCGAAATTCGGGACCTAGTCAAGGGGCTCGAGATTTCTCGATCCCAATATCTAACTCGAAGCGTCTCAATACATTAAGTTTCGTACTTCATAATCTATGAAGTTACTAAACTAGTACTGTTTCGATGCATTCCCATACTCACCGATCCCTTTTTTATTTTCTTTAAGAAATAAGAAATGCGTGGTTGTAATTATGTGAGAGTACATATTACAACGGCTACTACCACTTAAACGTTATCCATTGAGCATAGCGTCCAGTGCAAGTTACCTCTTGTAATATGTAGTCACGTACTTCAAACTGCACTTAACTTCGTCAAAGCAACTTCGCGACTAGAGTAGATGTGTTTAACTTCTTGAAACTCACACAACTTTCACATTAGCCTCAGAAAGCCCGTTTACCTACTAAAAAAATGTTTAGAGATAACACATGGTTAGACATAATATGATATCAATTTTCTGTTCTTGGTACATTTTTTGAAATTCCAAACTGGTCTTTCAATATTATTGTTACGAATTTGTGGGATGTGAGTATAAAATGCCCTTGGAAGTATTACAAAGTTTATTAGAAGTACACGTAATTCACAGTTCTTACAAGTATAATCAAATGCAAAAAGTCTAAACCGTAAAGCAGTATATCGTAATGACATAAATCTCGCAAAGTCCGCCGTTATAAAATACTTTTTCTGAAAGTAAACTAAGTAACGCCTCGATTGCAGTTGAACCACAACTAACTCATTCCCGACGGACCAACCTTCTATATTTATAAATCAGACATGGCCTCCAGGCAACATGCCTGCTGTCCCTTTGAATTCTTAACTTTTAAACTGGCCAACAAAAGAAAAGAATTTATAACGTCTTACCGGGAGGCGTACAAAGGGATTAGCGCAGTCAGTAGATTGCTCAAATTCGAAAGGATAATAAAACACCTGCAAAGGACCGGTTCGAAACATTATTGACTAACAGATTAGACGCTTACGGCTTTTAGGATTTATCTTTGAACGCCTCTGTTTTTCTTTAAACCACTAAAATCTTCCACCACAAAGACTGTCTCAGCAAGCAATGATAGCCGCAGCCGTCTAAAAGCCGCTGTCTCCTAACCACCTTAATTAAAAAAGGGGAATAGATGTTTTCTTGCATATTAACTGCATGTATAAAAAGCAGGGTAAATGTTTCCTTAATCTACTTTAGGAACCATTAGTAAGTGTTTGGTTTTAATTAAAGAAATCAAGATGCCATGGTGGTTTTAATTATTATTTTTGTTTATCTTTTCTACTGCTTTAGCGGAAAACAAACCACCAGTCACCACGAAGCGCTTCGCTTTATCTTTTTTGACACCCCGTTATTTTTTTTGTAGTGGAACTTCTACATAAACGGGGGGTGTTATGATTTTTTTCTGTCTCGAAAATGCGTTACGGTCGTGTGAAGGGGTAGAAGGTATATCGCGTGGTGAGAAGTAGCATAATTTAAGAATAGACAATGGATATTTTTTATTGGTTCCGGATCGAATTCTGTTTTTTGTTTGATAAAATGATGTTAAATAAAAATGCATTCATTAAAATATACCCAACCTAACCAAATCATAATTTACAGTAAACTTGTGAAAAATCGAAATGTGTGCTGGAACACAGTAGGTTTTCAAATTGGACAAGTACATTAGCAATCTGCCTATAAAACTTCAAGTTAAAATTTTGTTGCGATTAATTTTTCCACTTGCCCGTTGAAGTTTCACTTCTACTATGTGTCCCAGCACACATTTCGATTTTTTTTGGAAATTTGTTTGGAAATTATCCTCGGGCACTTCGGGGGAAAGCCCAAATACAGGTATAAAGCCTGCATCGAGAGTGTGCGGGACTCTCAGCGAATGGTTCTCCACGCTCGTTTCTAAAACGAATCCGTCACGAGAAACGACCGCTTAACTACCCTTTAAGTCTAAACCTGTGCCCCGTTTCTCGTGCTTTTAGGGGCATCGCGGGATTTAGAACAGAGTTACTGCACCGTGACGCCCCTACGCTCTGTAACTGGGCCATCCCCGGGAGTAGAGTGACCCACTTCGTACATCAGGAGGGGAAGACCGCTGTCACTCCCGTGACAGCGGCCCCCTGTGACGGTGATTATGGAGGAGGAGATACGCGTAGCAGTGCCTTCGATCGCCGGCCCGCCTCCTGTGGACGGGGTTTGCGTACGCGTCCTCCTTCCTCACTCCTTCAGCGGCCGCCTTTTACAAAATGACGGATTCTCGCATTTCCGCGAGAATCAACGAGCCGGGTGGGTCAGACCGCCTCCACCGTCTATGACCCTAGCTACTAGAGACCCCAGGTCCTCTGTCAAGAGTGTATATTTCTGACCCCCTAGGGGGTCGCTTATCTAGACAAGCGACATTAGCGCTAAACGAAAAGGATGAAAATGTATAGAAACGATAGAAAATGTATAGGAATAACGATATGATATTCCTATACATTTTCTATTCTATTCGTTTAGGGCTAATGCAACTTGTCTAGGAGGGCTGGTGCCGGTCACTGCTAAAGAATAATAATAATTTGCCGAAATCGGTTTTCCTGACAAATACAGTCTAGGAGTGTTCAAGTCACGATAGAATAGGTATCTTGTAGATAGCGTGTGCCATTTTAAATCACATCATCACTCAATCTCAGGTGAAAAGTGGTCAAACGCGAACCTGTGCAAAGAAAACATTTTTTTATTCGCGTGTATTATTCATTTATGTTATATATATTTTTAGGAATTGTAAAATCTATTTTCTTATATTTCGTCCTTAACATTCCAGTTACCGATATTACTTTTAAGTAAGTATACTAAAAAAAAGCTATAATTTTTAATGTAAATTGAAATGGGCTTAGAAATACAAATATTTTCCTTTCAATTAAGATATTTTCCTTAACATTTTTTAATAGCTTAACATAAAAAACCATTTTAACAAATTAAATTATGCGTTTCCGACAAAATTAATTATACTAATTAATGTTTTCACAGCGCACCGTAAAGATTATTATTATATTAATGGAATTCAAATTATGTCGTGTCGTTTTGATGTTTCGAAGGGAATCAATTATTTTAATAAATGAGGTTACGTCGCTGGCTTCTTCAACGTTCGATGATTCATTTTTCAATATTTTTTATATTCATTTACTAGCTGACCCGTGCTCACTTCCCTGGGCGTCATGAAAAACACATGCACCCACACAGACGCACGCATATCAAGGTTTAATTAAACTTTGTAACCATTCATTCATAAACGCAGAAAGTACTCGCAGTGCCTCGTACGAGAATGTGCGCAATTCTACGTGGAACGTTATTACTCTTACTTATTTTTCAGGCTCTCCCGTGTCACTTCACTTGCCGTAAAACCATTTTTGATTTATTAATCACAATCAATATAATATATGTTACTCGGGAATACTGTAGCTTTCTATTGGTGAAAGAATTGTCAAAACGAATTAGTAGTACCGGAGATTACCCCGAACATCCAAACTTACAAATTTTACCTCTTTATAATATTAGTATAGATATCGATTCTATTTTCAGGTTATCATTTACATAAAAACAGTATCATAATAAAACGTCATGTTGTCCACCCGTCCGTGTATTGTACTAGGCATCATCTGGCAACGGCGGATAATTGGGAACAGCCAGATAAGTAATACTTTGCCCCGCACTATATCGCCCCACATATGTTCAAATGACTTACCCTCAGTGTGCACTTGATAGTTCGACTGAAAAGCTGATAGATAGTCAAATTATTTTTAATGGTTCCATCTTTACCAAGGTGTCTACGGAACCTGTTTAAAAAACTCTATTACGTTAATTAAAATAAAATTTAATGCTCGATTATATAAGCTTCCTTTAAAAAAATATTGCAGTTATATCAATGTCACAACAAAGCAAATTGCACACATCTGTCACCCACAACATTGTGTTACCCAAAGTTGTAAAATAAAAATAAAACGTTCCTACTCGTTACTAAATTGAAAAACTCAAATTTCCATACATTTTTTTACATTAGGGACTTCATTAATTCTGTCTTTATAACCTTGGCCGCTTGTGTGCTTTAAATTAGGGTACAGTCATTATCATAAGGAATGTATTAAACGCGAAGAAATAAAAGTATAGACGGAGCCTACATGAACAAAAGCGTTGAATTATTTATATATTTTATCCGTGCAGGAACGGAGATAAATAAATTTCCTGCGGCCGGGCGGCATGTCGTAAGAGGCGACAAAACCACCCACAGCCAAGTGGTAGGGCATTTGCCCGACTGGATGGCTACCACCCCTGGTCTAAAGTATGTGCCATAATAACCTTGCCTTATGTTCCGGCATTAGTGACCAGGTTCCAGTTCCCTTAAAATAGCAGCAGCGCATTTATAGCACTTTTGGTGCTACAAGTGTCATGGGCGATGGTAACCGCTTCCATAAAGTGGGCCGTCTGCCTGCTTGCTGAACCTGAACCTGCTGACTTCTACAATAAAAAAAATATGCAAAAACGTCTCGAAGCTGTTTGAAGTTTTTTTGTACAAATATACAAACGTTAGCCATCAATATTTAACATCATTTTCATTAATAACAATATCGCATCACAAATAACGCATCTGTGTGAAACGGATATAACATTATCCTAGATGAATCAGCAATAAAATACGAACAATAAATCAAATGGACAATTAACATATTATTCACTTGATTATTTGAGATTTTACTATAACTTATTAACGGATAACTGTTTACAAAATTTTTAGAAGTTCAATCAAAATAATGTTATTTCTTTTTATAAACTTAAGTATAAAAAGTTTTTAATTAATGGAGTTCAAGAAATGTAATTGCAAAACCAACTAAAGGAGACATTGTACAGAGTAACAAGTTTTTTAACTGTTTTCTTTTTATAATTAATTCACTTCGAGATTGTTTTGTGTTTTTAAAGTTTTCCCTGCAGAGTCACGCGCGATCCCTTTACACCTCTTGAAATGAAATTCTAATATGCTACTTTCAGAAGCCTACTGAACAATGGTAGAAACTTTAACTACCAGTGCTATTGTTGACTAGTTCGAGACAAAGTAGTTTATTTTAACCTTAAGTGTGAAGTTGTACTGGCTCATTAAAATGACATAGATTTGAATCATGACCGGAAACTTCTTATGTACTGCGTAGACATTTTTGCTAAGGTAGACCAAATATAACTGCTATAGGTTACAAGAAGCACACTAATCAGGCTGTTAACTAATAAAAACGAATTAATTAATTGATTGATTGAATGAATGAATATGCTTTATTGTGTTTTAAAGATACAGATAACAGAAACAAAATTTTACATTACAATAGGCGGTCTTATCGCTATTAGCGATTTCTTCCAGACAACCTTTGGATGGGCAAAAAATTTGATAAAAACAGGGGTATGTTGCATTATTCTCACTATCGAATCAGTATCTTATAAATATATACATATCTTATAAATACATACATGATATAATATACATACATTAATAAAAATATAAATATTATACTAATACGACATATATAAATAAAATATTATAAAATTCACTTACATAAATAAATATAAGACAAGAAAAATATGACAATGACTGCTGCATCTTTAATTTGAGCTATTTGAGTTATAATAATCCTTCACAAGTTTATTGAAAATGGGCAGTGATTTGGCTAGCTTTATATTAACAGGCAGCGCGTTCCAAAGACGAACTGCTTGGACTGTGAAGGATTTCCCATAAGAGATAGTTTTATGCAGAGGAGTGTGATTGGTAGGTACCTATTAAGAAAAGGAGTATACATGTGTAACATATTCTTGTTTGAGTTGAAGATATATATATATAATGTGTTATCTATAATATTATAAAACTCTAAAAATGCAATATCTGTACATTGGTGCTATAAAAAAAGCAACTGGAATACTCTATATAAACGATGGAGAATACGATGCATTTTTTTGTTAGACATCTTCTCTGTTTGTTTGAGATTCACGTAAAAACCGTTGAGACGATTTCGATGCGTTTTTCGCTGATCGATTGCAAATTCTTAGACTTAAAGAATATGGAAACGATAATCATGTAGGATTTCAAGCGATAGTTACTAATAGATGTATTTTGTCCACAGTAAGACGTGTTGCGCCTCAGTTCTCGATACCACCTCCGCCAAAAACAGAGGTGGCGCTTGGTAAAAACCTGACTCTAAAATGCGTTGCCTTCGGATCGCCAATGCCTACCGTCAAATGGAGGAAAGGTGGGCATAACTCAGTTTATTTTATAATTCCACTTCTATTTCACAGCCCTTGTTTTAGATTAATGTAAAAATAACACACACTTTATATATTTAATCACTTACATTGTTTATTATAACAGTCCGACTCCCTTCAGTCCCTTTTGTTACGTCATCCTTTTGAGGTTTATTGCTTATATTTTTTAAATATTAATATAAATCTGTTGCAGGTTTGACTCAATGGTTGACACCAGAAGACAACCCTCCACTTGGACTGAATACCCTAAAATTGGAGGACATTAGGGAATCCGCGAATTATACTTGTGAAGCAGCTAGTGTTTTGGGTGTGATTACGACAACTGCTGAAGTTAAAGTGCAGTGTAAGTTAATGTTAATTTATTAGAAGCTCTTTCGTTTCCCTCTGCTAGTTTAACCTAAGACTTTTTATCTAAGGGACAAAGTTACAATTTACAAGGAAAAATTACCATAAACAAAGCATCGATCATCTCAAATCCCTTACTATAAATAGTTCTTACAATTTACGAAAGTGGACGGGCAATTGTCATAGGGATGCCAATTGTTTCCGTTTTAGACAAATTAATTTTAAGCCCATACGCGTCACTCTGTTTAATTATAGCTTGCAAATCTATGTTTATAAAGTGAATGCATCTTTGCAACTTTCCGATAGGTTATATAATTTGAAGATTATCTGCATAAAGTTGTTAGGAGTTTTGAAGATTGTTTACAATTGAACGTATGAAAGTAAAGAAAATTAAAGTTTAGTTTTATATTAAGATGAATATAATTATGTAAGCTTCCTTTTAATAATAAATTATAAAAAATCCGCAATGATTATTACGTTATGAAAATGAAAACAATTATTATATAGTATATATAGTATTACAATCACATAAAACATCCATTTCTTGATCTTGTTGGGTATATGTAGAATGGGTACATTATTTGTAAAATTATTCATTAATAATAGACAAGGCAATAATTATAAAAAATCATGTCCGACTATCTCATGTACTACTCCAGTTTTTATAAAAAAGGTATTTTTGCCCTACTTTTCATTGTTTTACTTAAAAAGACTTTTTTAATTACGCACTGTTCCCTCATATTACTAAAAATATGCAATATTTCTTTGTGTAATTACATCTGTATAGTGTAATCGTAATTGATTTTGTTTCATATAAGTAAAAACCCCGTATGAGTTATAAGTATTCCTAATTAATCAGTGTAATTTCACTGAACTTATACTGTTGGAAATAGGGTTACCATTCATTGAATATTTTATACTATACTTCCATTAATGTGAATAAAATCGTTAACAGATATTTCGGTGCTTTTGAAATGATTTGAATACAATTTGGTTATATTTACAGTAGAATATTGTATAATATTTCATAAGCTGTCACAGACATAGTTTAAATTGTAAACACGAGATAACATCGGATGAATGTAAAATAGAAACCTTTAATTAATAATCACTGATTTAATTTACTATTAAAATATTATAAATGAAAATAACATAACTACATTAATGCCAAAAGCATTTTTGTTGCAAATAATAGCCTTAATATCTGGCTTGATATACGAGGAATTGGAAATATCTGAGGAAGGATTATTACATAGTCTCGTTATGCAATCTTTACATCCTACGGCTTGAAAATAAAAAATAAAACTTGAGAAGTGTCAAGGGACACCCAGATGGAACGAAGTTCCTTTCGATTAATTAGTGAAGGAATTGTAATAAAATTTATTTTTTTAAACTTATCATATATTTTTTATTTATTAACAAATGTAATGTAATATAAACTTAATGAGTAGGCTCAATTTTAGTAAAACACGTGCACGCCGCACGGCTTACAACTATAGCAAAAAGTGTCGCTACAACTTTTGGTCTAATTTTTTCCGTCTAGCCCCTTTCGTAACGCGCGATAAGGAACTCGTTCCAAAAATATTCCCGATCTGAACAAGAAAGTGTATATAGGTTAATATTATAACTATAAATTTATTTATCTATAAGATTAATTAATGTGTACCCTTAATAGACACGAATCTGGCAACACGAGCACCAACGTAAACGATTGACTAAATTAAATTATACTCATTATTTCTTCGGATAACTGCTGCAAATTTATGGTAATAACTTCGCGAAAGAGAAAAGGGGGGATTTAGGAAAATCAATTTGATAAATTGCGCCAACTCGAGAGACGTCCGTTATGAATTAGTGTTATAATTCATAATTGAAAGGGTTGCAAAGTTGCCCCCGCCTCCCCCGGGAGACAAACGAATGTCAACTTGATTAATGATTAATTATTGTTACTTTGGGACGTTTTCACGGTTTTATACGATTGGGGATTAAGTTATCGATGGCCGTAAATCTGAGCGAACGTGCGCATGTTTGTTCGCGGTTACTTATTGATTTTTTTTTTACTTTTAATTTTGCATTAGGTTACCTACTTATGCCTTAATGTTTTTATATATGTATATAAATTAAATTTAAATTTAAACTTATGTGTGTGACTGTCTAAAAACTTCTCCAGTGGAACTTATTTTAAATAAAACCACCTGAGACATTTCCTAGACGCATTATGTAGTATTATATTATAAACGTTTTATTTCATAGGTCTTAAGATATTCTTTTGATTTTTCATTCATAATTATTTTGTTACAGCCCTACCCGGTCCGCCGACAGAAGTAAGACCTTCGGAAATAACAGCGACCACTGTACGATTAGCATGGACTTACAACGGGCCTGAGGAACCCCAATACTACGTTATACAATACAAACCCAAATATGCAAACCAGGTATTATTATTAAACAATTAATGAGATGATATAGGTATATATAATATTATTTTAGGTTTATTCGCATACATTTCACCATCCGTGCAGGAAAGAGAAAGAATACAATTTCCTGCGGCAGGGCGGCCTGTCGTAAGAGGCGACAAAACAGCCCACACCCCGTGATAAGGCATTTGCCCGTCGGGAAGGCTGCGAGCCCTGGTCTAAAGTATGCCGATATAACAACCTTGAGTTATGTTCTTAGCATTAGTAGCCAGGTTCCAGTCTTCTTTTAAAAAGGAGCAGAGCTTTAGTAGACTAGAGTAATACCTTTGGTATTGCAAATGTCCATAGGCGATGGTCGCTGATTTCCATCAGGTGGACCATCTGTCTGCTGAACTAATATAATAAAAAAGAATTAAGAGAATTACGTTAGGAAAGTTACATCATTACATACACTGGAGAGTACATAACGCCTCCTTGCTGCAATGATGTGCTATCATGATGTAAGATCTTCATCTGCGTTTGTGTTATAGATATAGGCTATGGCCGAATGCGTGTTATTTGAAGCGTTAAAAAAACGTTGTGAACGCATAGCCACATTAGTATATATACGTTATTATCCTTCAATAGTTAACGTCATTAACAATGTCGCATCTCTAATTACGCATTACACCCATCACCACATTTGCGAGATACGGCGTATACCTATAACTTTTTCCCAGATCAAGCCAGAACATGAAAATTGATATTTTAAAATATGCATTTTGGAACTATCAATAAATTAATGTACAGAAAAGAATAACGTGGTATCTTTTAAAATACATTGTAGTTAAATCATAATTATTATGTCATAATACCCATGTGAAACTTACAGGCCTTTAGCGAAATATCCGGCGTGATCACGCAATACTACTCCGTGACAAACTTATCACCGTACACAGAGTATGAGATGTACGTGATAGCGGTGAACAACATTGGACGGGGACCACCGTCAGCGCCCGCAGTCATCACCACTGGAGAAACTGGTATGTAGAGTACAGTTTTCAGCAACTCATCAACATTTACTGATCACCTTTCAACATTATGACTAGCGCCCAATAAGTGGTGGTAACAGTTATGGGTTTTGTAGAATTTAATCACTAAATTTGGGGGTGCACATTATTATATTGGTTTTCTGAAGTGAAACTTCTTTATCGGTGTTGGAAAAATATTTACCGTCACATTTTTCGGTTACGCGTCACATTTTTTCCCTTACGCGCCATCTTTTTCTTGCCCCTACCACGGTCGGTTCGACCGTGGTAGGGGCCATGTCATGGGTCGAAGTGGTCGAAATAATGTTTGGACCACAGAACATTATTTCTTTCTATCGATTGACATTGAAAAAGGCGCGATTTTCAAATCAACCAATGACTGTGTATTTCGTCGTTTATGACTTTAACGCCCCATAGTCCGTTCCACTAGAATTTATGATTGTAACGTTCTCAAGCAAATATAACGGGAAAATCGCGGTCTTAAATGTGGTCCTTGTGAGACTCTTCTAGAAAGTAGCCACAATGTGTTCTTAATTATATTCTTAATTATTTCTGAATCTTATGTAATCTAAATCTTTTATAGTTTCTACTCTATATTTTACTAATTAACACCTTATTATCCTAACGAAGGCCGAAAATAGTATTTCCTTGTGTTTTCGCGGCTGTGAGACGTATCTAAAATTATGATGTATTGTTACTAAGCAAGATATTTAATTGATATTTAATATGATGCAGTAGGCGTGATTGCAGTATGACTGTAATTATGACGCAAATTCGATTTCCAATGTAATTTGACTTTTTTATCCTAAATTAGATTTTTGGGTAGGAAATCATTTTCTTGGTCAACTTAACTATTAAAAATAAAAACGTAATTAAAAATGAATTTCAATTTAAAAATTAAATATGAATGTGTTCCTTATGATCACTAAAAACTCTAGTTTAGTTCTAGATTTGTTTAATCTTGCTAACGCAAGATATTTTGGAATTCACTTTTAATTTTGTGCCTATCATGTAGATTCTTGCAGTAAAAACCAATATAACCCGCAAGAGTTAACTTGAGACTTCGCTCGGATGATGTAAGCGCGAGGTACTAACGCGTCGATGGCAAGGGCGGGCGTCGGGAGGGGAGCGCGTATTCCGCTCAGGTCTCAAGTTAATTCCTGCCTTCAAGTTAATTATAATTATTCTTTATACTTACTTTCGAAAATTCTATCTCTAACACGTATTGGTATAACATCTATTATTGAATTATAGATGATTGTAGGACTGTAAAAACTTGACAAACATCACAAAAGAATCTTAGATGATTAAAAAATCATAACTTTCGCCGCATTTACTCATACGCTTATTTTCATTTGATTTCTCATGTCTCGCTTTCGATTATGTAATGTCGGAATATTAATTTCCTTGCTTTTGGATTTGATAAAATAGAATTTTCCTTTCTTGTTCGCTCAGTTCTGAGTTTTAAGATTCTTTTGACCGTCTTTTCATGCTCACGCGTATAATGCGACGTACGATGCCGACGCTTTCATGTAAGTTCGCTTTGAAAAACGTTATTTTTTTTATTTCGTTTGCACGTTATTACGTTAAAGTAGTGTAATAGTAGTGGCCTTATAATTTGAGTTCAATTTTCCATGCACCATTCAGTTTTCTACGTTATGACAAGTAACATCATTTTTTCTTCACGTTTTTTGCCCTGACTCTTCGGCACAGTTTATTTTTTGTGTGTTGGTATTTTTCTATCATATTCTATACTAATATTGTATTTGTTCTATGCTCTCCTACAGTGGATTCCTTGTATGGAGGTGCCAGTAAGTACATAGCTTAATGTTTTTGTGGATTTTAATACAATGAGTGTTTTAATCAGCATGTTTTTTCTGGTTTTTATCTATGTTATAACGAATTAATTAATTTATATCTGTACTGTACCTTAAATTTAAAAACCAGGCTGAAAAGTTGTTGATATGTATTGCACGAGATTAGCAGACAGAGGACTTGATGGATAGCGTTACCATCGCCTATGGACATTGCAACCAAAGTGCTACGAATGCGCTGCTGCTCTTTTAGGAGCTGGAACCTGGTCACTAATGCGGAACACAAACAAGTTGTTATGGACATACTCTAGACAGGGTGGTAGCCATCCAGTCGGCAATGCCTACACCTGGCTATGGTTGTTTTGTCGCCTCTTACGACAGGCCGCGGCCGCAGGAATTGTATTCTTCTCCGTTCCTGCACGGATAAAATCCATGGCTCTCAACATATTATAATGGAGGTCAGGGTAAGGGCAGGGTCTCTAGATTGGGTTGTTTCTTTCCGATTTGGGAAATTATTTTACGATAATTGGAATTTTTGTGAAGAAATGTTTCTCGGGGTAATTTTGAAGGACAGCAATAAATAAAGTAGATATAATTATCCCCCAGAGTAACTAAAAATGACATAAAATGTTCGACATAGCATGAAATGACGAATAAAAGTTAAATTTAATGATGTCTGTATGCAGTAATTGTGTTATAATAATGACGAATTGCGAACTTCCTGCTTTTTCTAAGCCAGGAAAAAAAATTAAAGTTTGTTGCCTCTACGAGATCCTTCAATTTGCGTGGTCCAACACGCACTTCTACAGTTTTATTTATCCAAAATTAGGCTGGGAAAAGATTCTGAAGATAGTACCGTTTTGGGGAGATTTTGCGCCGATATGGGGAATTTACGTACGTTCAACCTGGAGACCCTGGTCAATTGGCTCAGATCAAGCTAGTCGACGTGAAGCTGAACTAATTTTCCGGACTCTCTACATAACCTCTGTTTTAGTATAAACCAGTCATACATCCCTGTTTAGGTTGATGTACTATGATCATCATATTCAGATTACTTGGTAGAGACCGCTGTTAGTGATAAGTCCGCCTTTTCTTTTAGCAAGAAAATATCGTATGTACACATTTTTGTATTCGTTCATTTTAATACACAAAAAGCGTTATGCATCTACCATATTCCGTATTGGATGAAACACTTCGAGTACCAGCCAACAAATTTAACATTATACATTTAAATGTCTAAAGAATGATAAAATATTCATATGTAGAACAACCTTTTATACGTTTATTTTTCTCTACATTTATAGTCTATTGACATTGTTATTCTTACATTAGCTATTCGAAATTATTTTCTGTATTATATTGTAAAACCAGTATCCGTGCAAGAACGGAGAAAGAACACCTACAATTTTCTGTGGCCGGGCGGCCTGTCGAAAGAGTCGACAAAACAACCCAGGTAGGTAGGGCATTTGCCCAACTTGATGGCTACCACCCCTGGTGTAAGGTATGTCGCCATGACAACCTTGAGTTGTGTTCTGGCATTAGTGACCAGGTTCCAGTCTCCCTTAAGAGAGCAGCAGCGCATTTGTAGCACCTTTGGTGTTGTAAATGTCCATAGGCGATGGTAACCGCTTTCCATCAAGTCAGCCGTACCTGTAATAACAAAAAAGATATTTAGGTCATAATACCCATTTCAAACATTATCGACATACAATTGCTGGTAAATCATATCATATCATCCTTTAGTCGTATTCCTCATATCCGAGCGTCGTGTCCTATTATAGTAATAATTATGGGTTTAACGTATTATGTGTAACAGCTATAATTAATGTATCTACTAGTGGTGTTTAAGTATTGCATGTATCGTACGTCATAATTCCTTTAATAAAATTTTATAACCATGTCTTACATGTTAAGTATATTCAAGTGAAATATTTACGCCATAACGTAATTGCTTTACGAAGAAATTCCACCCTGTATACTACCTACTTACCATGCATTCCTTTTTCATGCGCACAATGTCAAAGCTATCGTCTCTAATTTCTCAGAAAATATCAAATTATTAAATTTCGCTTCTGTAGAGACGCTGCGAATTACCGCTCTTTACCACCAATGAAAATGTTCAGAGATAAAATAAAAAGCACCAATGAGCTCTAATGAAACGTCACAAAAATATTGTCAACAGGTTTCTTTTACGTCTCTCTGCTTTTGTAATAAAGGAGAAGTTTTTGTACGCCGAGTTGTGCCGGCGGAATGAGATTATAGCGTTTTAATATTGCAACGTCCCAAGAAAACTTTTATTGTTTTGACCTTTCCGAGTATTATAAACAGAAAAGATATTTTTCATTGAGTGACACCCGCCCGCCCCCGTTTCATGTCGGAGTAGGTATTACAAATCCTATTAAGGCTCCTATTGTGCCCCCGACGCTTATTGTCCTATTATTTTTACTTTCATTTTGTACATAATTGAGATGAGCGGAGTCGCTGCTTAATTTGATATCTCGTTGTTTTCCCATTATTACTTTTATGACAATGGCCGTTGAACTCATTTCGAGACTGGGAATTTTTCCGAAAACTTCGACGGTTCGGAATTTAAACCGACTATTCATAATATGTATACTTAGAAAGTCTGCTAAATCCGCTTAGACGGTCTTATTTTAATTTATTTTGGGATCGTTTTGTAAAGATTTCTTGCGTAAAAATCCGATTCCATTTTTCGAGATAAAATCGTCCTACGCTCATCCCCCCTTCACTAATAATATACCAATGTCAATAAAGGATATTAATTTAATCACTTATTTTATTTCTGCTTTTCCTGATTTATTTTTATCCGTGCAGAAACGGAGAAATAATGTAATTTCCTGCGGCCGGGTGGGCTGTCGTAAGATGCGACAAAACCACCCACAGCCAGGTGGTAGCCTGGTAATGCATTTGCCCGACTAGATGGCTACCAGCCCTGGTCTAGAATACGTCGCCATAACGAGTTTGAGTTGTGTTCCGGCATTAATGACTAGGTTCCAGTCTCTCTTATAGAGCAGCAGCGCATTGCTAGAGCATCTTTGCTGTTGCAATTGTCCATAGGCGATGGTAACCGCTTTCCATCAAGTGGGCCGTCTGCCTGTCTGCTGAACTCCTGCAATAATAAACAAATTTATTTGAGTCTTTAATTCCTCCTCAACCGTCCTGTACTGTCCAGAGTTATAATCCTAATTCTTACTTGCTTTAAGCATGTTCCGTGTGATTAATTAGGTTTCTTTTGGTGATTAATATACCTAAAATTATGTTAACTATGAATGTTTGCCATCGGTTAAGCTTTCATCATAATTTCCTTAAACTGCTGCGCTCATAAACCCAGCTTTTCTCAAGGATGTTTCTCTTGCGCACTTTTATGTTTTAGAGTGAGCAAGGTTTTCCCAGAGTACACGTTAGAACACGTCAGTAACATTTTGTGTTGCAAATTTCCATAGACGACGGCAACCACTTTCCATCGGTTGTATAATAAGCCTATTTGATTAACTCCAGCAATATAATTATTTTTTTAACATTACGTTTCTAATGATCTTCAATTTAAGAGCTTTTTGTTATTGTCAAAGGTCATACGTTCGGCTGCCCGTTAAACAAAACTCTCCTAATTAAACGAATGTTTTCAAAGTCTGTTGTTTTTTTGTTTTATATAAGATTTGTCTATTTTTTCAGAACCGGGTTCAGCTCCAAGGAATGTTCAAGTCAGGCCATTAAGTTCGAGTACGATGGTCATACAATGGGACGAACCGGAAACACCGAATGGACAAGTTACGGTAAATAATAATCATCAATCATATGCAAGAAAACCTATCTGTTATGTAATATTTTGTTTCAGCGTCATTACTCAAAAGACAGATTGTTATGTAGCCCTTTTTGCGAAAAGGTATTCCTTTATCCTTCTTCCCTCCATTTTGCCCTGGACTACGAGTCGCTCCACTGACGTGTTCTCTCGTCGTGCAATATGTCCAAAGAAAGTGAGAATACGATGGAAGAGAGACGTTGTTTTATGTCGAATTCTTCGAGTATTGAGAGACGTTGGTTCGGAACTGTGTCCAGGCTATGCGAAGCATTCGTCTCCAACACCACATTTCTAAAGCGTCTATCTTCTTTCTCTCACTTTCTCCTATAGTCCACGTTCCGGCACCATAAAGGAACATGGGAAACACTAGTGCCCTGACAAGTCACATTTTAGTGGCCTTTCTGATGTTTCTGTTTCTCCATATCTTCCCAAGCCAGCCATGCGCCGTTTGATCTCTTCTGCGCATCTGTCACTGTTCGATATTAGTGCTCCAAGGTAGATGTATGATTGAATGACGTCACAATTCGCAATTTTAGTTGCTTCGGGCGAGTTATTGTTGAGTTGATCAACAATCATAATCCTTCCTTTATACTATAATTGTATTATTGTAATTGTAATTTACAACCGTCTGTTTATGTAGGATGTCGCGACCATTTTGTGAGTGTATAATCTGAAAGATTCCATTTTGAAATAAATCAATCCTTTTTCATTTTCAATAAATTGTCCACAGGGTTATAAAATATATTACACAACAGACCCGTCGCAGCCTTTGCAGTCGTGGCAGTCGCAAATGGTAAGTATCCATTGTGTTTCCTTTGAGTCAAAAAGTTTTTCTTAACAATAAACTATTATTAAAACCTCAAGAAAGACCGACGCAACGACTGAGATGTAATGAAATTATTTCAAGTTCGTCTTGAATCTTACTCACCCTAATGAAATATGTATTCCGTTATTGTCCTTGCAAAAGGTTTTAAGTGTTACAGCAAAACGTCGTATAATTATATTAATATTTATTGAAATCATTAATTGTAAATGTTTAATACTCTTACGTTCATTAATTGTTTCTGTGAAAAAAGATTGTGTAAATATGATGTCTGAAGAATTTACAATTAAATCCATTGTTTATATTGCTACGATTAGCAAATTACGCTTGGGACATGAGTGAAATGCAACAGAGGACTCGGTGGGCTCACTCCAGGAACATTCTAGGCTACATACTTCTTCAATAAGATTTCGAATGAAATGTTGGTTTTAAATTGAGTGAAAGGCAGATAAAAATCTGAAATTAAACCAAATTAAAAAGTATCTTTAAGAATTGATGGAGATATGTTGCAGTACAAACTTTCAGTATGTCTGGTCGTTATTATAACAATAATCATATTTTTCTTTCTTCTAACTTAGTAAGCACTGTTTGCTACAGCTCCATTAATTCTTCGAAAAGTAATTCTGTTACATACTTCTAAAAGTTTAAAAAAAGAAGATTTATGAATATCTATTCTTTACTTCAGCTGTTAGGTCCCCAAATAAAGTAAAAAAAATAAACTATAAATAGAATAAAAAATATAAAGGAAAACAATTTTAGCTAGACGTGTTGCTGGGGTGTTTTAGTTAGTTTACTACTGCCTGTATTTCAGTATAAGTTAATCGAAATTTGTTGAGTTTTGCAAGGCTTATTATTAAATGATTTACTGGTTTTATTTCTATAGATGGACAACAGTCATCTAACAACGATCAGTGAACTAACACCTCATACAGTATATACGATAAGAGTCCAAGCTTTCACGTCAGTCGGTCAAGGACCTACATCTGCTCCGGTGCAAGTAAAAACACAGCAAGGTAATAACATACACACTTTGTTATCTGGTACTCTGGGGATATGATGTGAATAAAATGGCCGGGGTATGTATATCAGCCAATAAATCCTAATGCTGGGCTCGGGCCTCCCATTATGGGGGCCGGGGTATATGGTAAACAAAGTATTTAATTATGAAGTAAAGAAATCGACAGAAAACGATGGATTATAATTAAAATAGATGAAATTTAACAGTATTTTTTTAAAGCTACAATTGGCAAATACCTTAATTATTGAGTTAAAAGTCGAAGGATCCTTTCAAATATTAATGTTATAATATATGCATCTGTGTGTGTGTAAGTTGACATAGTTGGGAATGTGGGATTGTAAAGGCGACCAGACTATATCTTTAAGGTAGTAAAATTATAATAAGTAGTGTGACGGACAAGCAGGAAATATTCAATAAGATTAAAAAAGGAATGAAGAAAATGATCCACACCAGTACAAAAAAATATGAAGTTGGTAGAAGTATTAGTTTAACATAAATTGGCCGGGAAGCGGCCACCACTCAGCTCGGTTGTAGAACTAGTTTTATTTCAATGAAGGTTTCGTATAACGCAAAAGCAAAAAGCTCCTTAGCTGCTGGAACGGTCGGAACACGACCCCTTAGAGTTTAATTTAGCAATTTTATGACTCCTTTGATGTTACGCCTATCGAGGTTTTACTTAACACTTTCATATTTTCAACGAACCTTTATCCAGAGCTGGACATAGGCCACTTGTACTCTTAGCCCCCCATTACCGAGCTAAGTGTTAGTCCATCGCTTCATCGACCAACAGTTCTACGACCAATTAGTCTGCCCAGTTCAGCTTTGTAATTTTATTTAACTGACAATCAAGAAATTAATATTTGACAGTAACGCTATCTACAAATATTCATCGATTCATAATAATATATTCTTTTGATTAGGTGTTCCGTCCCAACCATCAAACCTTATGGCAGTAGAAGTAGGAGAGACTTCAGTGAAACTTTCATGGAGACGACCAGCTCACGCCGGTGATAATATTGTATCCTACGAGTTGTATTGGAATGATACTTATGCGAAGGAACATCATAAAAAGTAAGAAAATACTCTCTATGTTAAACTTTAAAAAAATTATTATTACAGTATTAGATATGGTGAGTTCCCCAGTAAAGAAATATTCTGGAGTTTCTTAGACATCTTAATCCCTGTTTTTTAAATTCCCAGGCGTATAAGTATAACAGAAACATATACCCTCAATGGACTGTATCCCAACACGCTGTATTATATATGGCTAGCAGCGCGATCGCAACGTGGCGAGGGGGCTACTACACCGCCGATAGCAGTTAGAACGAAACAATATGGTATGTGGTAACACGGTGCTACGAGAGGTGACGTTATGTGAGATCTGTGTGATTGTAGCTAGTTTGAGTGGAAGAAGTCTTTTGAGTTAAATTTTCTTTACAGGATAATTGAATTTAAAGCACACAGCGAAAAACCGTTATCGATATGGTTGCCAGACAAGAAAGGAAATATCTTCATATCATTTAAAATTTAAGATTATAACAATGCAAGGAACATTAAAGTTTACGAAAATATTGAAGACTACGAAACGCATCACATTTTGAATCTCTAGTTTGATGACTTGGTAGTCAAAATTCCTGTCTATAGATAGATATAAGGAAAGAAAGACTTCTTCCCAATCATTGTGTTGAAAAAGTGTGTGATGATAACCCTGTGTGGTTATTTCAAGTAAAAGATAATATACACGTAATATTTCACATATGAGCACCTGCCCGGCACGCTGCCAGTAATTCAAGCACAAGCACCAAGTTTTATATATATCACAATATGTGTTTGTAATCGTAAATTTGTCGAAACGGTAAAGTGTACGTACTATTATCGTTAAATAATTTCAATTGTTTCATGATATAGAATTCTAACGAGCGTACACAGTACCTTAGTAGTAGCTTTATGTTGTCCGTAGGTCAGTTTGAATTTGAGGCTAATACCTCACTTGAACAGAACACTGATTTTTATTAATGGCAACATGGATGACATAAAGACGAAATTACAGTTATCATAATCAGTAATACAAAGGTTGTTAAAGATCAAGGACCTTATATTTAGTTATAATATAATAAGTTATTATATAAACGCCGTCCATGTTGTCACATAGTCCATAATCAGAATTTATGCCAACAGGAGAAAGTATGACGGATGAGAATAAGAGATGTATGGGCGAGCGGATCCTACACTCACCAGACACAAACAATATGTGCATGCTCGATTATTTACTTTGGCGACTTTTTCGTCCTTTAATTTTTTTGTTCTGGGCACTTTTTTGTTTTTCAATCGCATTCAGTGATTGCATCGGTTAGGTCGGTTTGTTTTGTGCTTAACTGAGCGTGCGGCGGGTGCGTCGCGAGCTCTTTTCAGTTTCAGGTTGCAGGACTGGAAACCTAACTAAATTTGTACATTTATATCATTTTTGTTTCTTTGTACATTTGTAGCTGGAACTCAAGGAACATTGTTTAGCTATGCAGTTACATCTTTATGATATAATTCTTATTCCATGTTTAGCGGTAAACTGGTCTTGAATATATTATCGGGTTATAAGTGGATCAGTAATATAATAAGTATGAATTTTGATCTAAATCTCCCTTGACATTGTCAAAAACATTTTACTAATACCTATATTATTTCATAAACATTTAAATAACAAAGACATCTAAGCTAAAATACACTATGTAGCAGACCACTGCCAACGGGGAGCGTGCCCAGAAGGCTGGCTGCATTGCCGCGCTGTATGACAATACTTATTTGTTGTGCGAAATATGAGCCAGCCTTCTGATCACGGGTAGTGTCAAAGAGTTTCATACATATGCAAAACCATTTTAATTTCATTATTTATTTTTATAAAAGTGTTCATGTATATAAGTTAACTTATTATAGGTATAGGTTTGAAAGTATAAAAATAATTAGTATTGAAGATAATAACTGCTAGTTTAGACACGTGACTCTTTAAGTTCAGTAAAGTTTTAGAACTTTATTGATACTTGCAAGACGTCTAATGGTCCGAAATTATATCTAGTACCGTTTCTGCTAAATAATGGAAAGGAACTTCAAAATGCTTTATAATTAACAATGCAGGAGTCAAAACAGATACTTCTGTTCCGTTGTTTTTCTTACCATTGAGCTTGTGTAGTTCCTGGAGCACCGCCGATGAATGTGACCGCGATTGCCATATCGCCAACTGCGATACGCGTGTCTTGGCAACCCCCGCCCGCTGAACGTGCAAACGGAAGGATCGCGTATTATAAGCTGCTTTGCGCGGAATTCGGACGAGGGGATTCTGAAGCAACTGTCGTCAAATTAAATCAGACTTCCTTCGTGCTTGATGAATTGAGACGGTGGACAGAGTACCGCATCTGGGTGCTTGCGGGTACAAGCGTAGGCGATGGTCCCGCCTCATATCCTGTCACAGTTCGCACGCATGAAGACGGTACGTGTCTACTAATACTGGTCATTTAATAACATCATATTTTTACGTTCAATTTTATGGAATACACGTATATATTGCAAGGATTCTTAAATTGTATTCGAACACTAAACATTATACAACAACTAATTACAACAACTAATTAAATATTACAATTCATTTTTACATTCTTATGTATCAAAATCTATCTATTTTAGATCTTGAACAAAATTTACAAACGTGTTTATTTATTTACGGAGATACTATTTTTTAAACAGCATCACTGACGTAAACTGTAGATCTGTATGCCACAGGGACTCCTTTTATTGCGGACAATTCACTATCGGGGTGAAAATGCAGACACTATGTTTTTATTTGGTCTGCAAATTATGTATATACCCATGTCATAAAAATCAGTTAACACCGAACAGCGTTGCGAAAAAGGAACAAGCAATTACCCAAAAGAATTGGTTGATATATTTACAGACATTTTGTTTCTTTTGAAGCTCATCAAATAATGAATATTAGAGTACTGAAGAAGTGAAAATATCAAAATCCATAAAGTTGAACGTCTCAGAGCCAAGAGTATAACCTAATTACTAATAATTTGATCAATAATTTAATTATCTTCTAAATTACCAAAGTCCTTTGGCTACGTAATATCAGAGGAGTTTTGCTAATTGAATATTGTTTAGGTTAAAATAACATCATATTAGCTTCTAATTGAATAAATTGTTTAAAATATTTTTTCATTATTTCTTCTATTATCCTCTTATATTACTCGTTAAAACAAATGTGTATTTAATTATAATGCTAAATACAGGAAACAG
The DNA here is from genome assembly GCA_012273795.1 of Dendrolimus punctatus. Lineage (NCBI taxonomy): Eukaryota > Metazoa > Arthropoda > Insecta > Lepidoptera > Lasiocampidae > Dendrolimus > Dendrolimus punctatus. Next base: position 15,591,686 of record CM022540.1, on the reverse strand, counting down.
GTGTATATGTTAAAGATTTTTATTAAATTTCAGACATGTTTTTTATCATGATGAAAAGCTTTTATATACTGTAGTTAATTTTTAATGTTTTTAATAATATGAATTGTAAATAAGTTAATGTTTTGAGAGCCGCAGTATATAAATGACTTGTTTTTAATGATTTGGCTGCAGTTAAAATTAAAGTTAGTTTTATATCTAACGTTTTTAACTGCATTCAATATATGGAATTGGTTTTAAAAATCTTGGTGGTGGGTCATAATTTGAAATATCATTAAATCTGCAAATTAATAATTCATCATCACTTGTTTAACTGCGCAAATTAATTATTATACTGATACTAATGTCATTTTTTCTTTTGTTCCTTTCTTATAAGCATATAGCAGGATTCTAATCAAGGAGGTCAATTCTCGTAACAAAGTTTTGCTATGCTTGCCGATAATGTTTATCTATGATCATGTCACGAGTTATTATTTTTAATATGTCATTGTATTTCCGCCACTGTGTGTAGTGGCGTAGAGTCGATATTTCCACTCACCGTCACATGTAATGATTTGTTTTGACGCGTTCCATCGACTCGATTCGCTAAAGATGGCACTCACTGAAATGCAAATTTCATAATGCACCTCTGGTATAGTGTCGACGGCACCGTTATTATTATTGATTTTGGCGCACAGTTGTTGAGTATTTAGCAATGGACACGATTTTGCATGCTTTCTTTACCAACACAGCACCGTTTTTTCGTTCAATTGATTTCACTGGGCACCAGATAGGTTCACGTCGTGCCGTACGCAATTGTAACAATATGGACAATTGCGTTAGGCCACGATAGCACTTTTAGGCAGCACTCAGCACAACTTAGCGACGACACGAGGTGAGAGAGCGAGTGCGTGACACAAAAAAAGCTTTGACCGGCCACGTCGCTCATTACGCTACGCGCCACTTCATGAAGCCCGCTATCCAAGCGAGTTAACGAGCGATGTTTGCTCGGAAGCGAGTTACACGAGCGAGTCACTCAAATGGCGTAATGTATTGAGCGTCGACATGGTTATTAAGCTCAACACGCACAAATGCCCGAGCGCCGCATTTGAATACCAATACCGATCCCACACCACACGCGCGCATGCTAATAATACTAATATACTCACAACTACTTCTCTACTTACTCTACTATACTCTATACTATTAGCGGGAACTACGGGCTGAAGCACAGTCCCGAGGATCCACTAAAAATTCATTCCAACTAATTGGCCTTTCGGATCTAAGGGATTAGACCCGCGACACACTTCGCCTGTTTCCCCGACTGCTGGGCTCGGTTATCTAGACTACGCGCTACTTCTCTTCCTATTTCTATCTCTCTATCTATCTCACTTGCTCTTGTGCTATAACTTCTCGCAAGTAGAAGTTTCGATCTCGCCTCTCTTTCTTCTTCTGTATTCTCCTCTATCAGACTATCGTCGTGCATGCACACTATAGATATTGTGACATATACAGAATAATTATGCCTTACGTACGCTATTGCCGTAAAACTGAACGGGTGGGACTCAAAGAACGCTACGAGACTTACGGACATCAATTATTCCAGTAACGCACAACGCAGATCTTATACTGCGCACAGAACAATTTCTTAGAAGAATACAAGCAACGGACACTGACACACTAACATCACAACGGATCACACAAGGTATGAAGCATTACATACACAGAAGCATCGAAAAGCGTCCACAACAAGATGACACAATGAAGCACACACACATAGACTGGCGCCATCGCTTTAATCAATACATGTGCGTGTGAGTGATTTCTAAGCGCCGACCTGAGGGGTATGTGTTGGTCACGCGGAAGGACATTGCCTTTTTCTGTACCACGAATTTTCACCTTTCGAAATTTATTACTAGTTCCTATATCTCACTAACCGTTATTTGCCTTAGTAGAGGCTAAAATTTACATAGCTCCTTATAACTAATTTCAAATTTCTACCCAGGTTAGGCAAATTAATGTATGGTAAGATATAGGGACCAGCTATTAATCGACCGCCTCTAAATTCTTGCCGAAGCTCGTCATCAAAGTTTCTCAGTTTTATACTCGGTAGAAATACATTTCTTTCTATACGAAGAAAAAAGATATTATTATTTGGTGTACACTCGATAGAAAAAGGCAATACATGGGAACTTAAACCGACGTCGGGATCCCAAATGACTTAAAACGAACTTCCTAAAGAGCTCAAAATACACGAAGAAGTAACTAAATAAGAGTATCTCTATTACGTCGAAAAGCGTTCTACTCGTAATCTCTCACTTAGTAGTTCCGTTCGCCCTGCAATGTTCGCACAATTTGTCATAAGTGTATTTGAATGCGTTTTTCTCTTTTTTCTCTCGTCACTGACTTTATATGGGCTGCTGGTAACCCGTACAGCCGTAAGGAGTGAGTACAAATTACTATAGTGCTTGTATCGGTGTGCGTTTGTGCTTGTGCCTAAAGCTTAATGTAGTCATGTCTTCCTAGCACCTTAATCTAACTCTCTAAACAAACTGCAAGCGGTCATCTAAATGCATGTCTTTACAGCCGGTACGACATGGTTTAAAAGACTTGGTTTGACATTTTGTTTTGGCTACATCGTGGAAATTCCTAAGTCTAACGCCCAAAATACCATCCCTTGCAGTGTGTGGTCCAACTTTAGATATAGATATGCTGCTTTATAACTATAGATGAAAACTTACTTAATGTTGAACTCTTTGTATACGCTTGACAATTTTAGATGTCTTTACGATGTGGACTGGAAGGTAATGGAATTTTAATTGGTTATGGTGATGTGAAAGGCGTAAATGATAATGTCTCAGTGTGTGTTGGTATTCAAATGCCCGATCGAGATGCTGGGAAGCGCGTCATTTTCCGCGCTATAGACCAAAATACTCTATCAGCATCGAGGACGGCTATTACCGACCGCACTACCTACCGTGTCTCTTCCGTCTAATCGAGTTCTGCAAAGCTTAAAGAAAACCTTGTTGCCAATGTCACAGTGTAGCGAGGATTATCGGCACAATACAAAATACTATGGCTACACAAAGCAAAAGCCTTGTACCGCTAACCAAATTCACGGCAGAGAGCATTGAATACAGATTAGATGTCTTTAAAATGCACACTCTGTATGCCACGCATCGTTTGTACTGAGTCGATTCGATATTCTACACTGTGCCGACGCTTAACTCCAATTTAGGCCCATGAGAAATGCTTTAGGTAGTATAACCCTGTAGATGCTGATAGGGCATTTAGGTCGCTATGTGATTGTCTGGCTCGGAAATCTAATATGTTCTGTGTATGATTGTAGTGCCTGGTGAGCCTCGAGATGTGAAGGTGACTGCCATTAACTCGACGTCTATACACGTCTCGTGGAGGCAGCCGCAAGAGAAAGAGAAGAATGGCATAATTAGGGGTTACCATGTGCATGTACAAGAAGTTAGAGAAGAGGTAAATACTGTATAATATCAGATTTTTTAGATTATGATTTAATTTTTCTGGTTTTAGTATTAATTTCCAACTCAATAATTCATGTTACTCGTTTAAAATATTATAATTTTTATTATTATACCTCTTAAATATCATTCTGCTTAGCAATATATACATAGAGTGTAGATATACTTGTGTCGTCCGTACATTCAAATATGTTCAGAAAAATAATAGTTCATTCTAATATACCTGTAAATATGAAAATCTCTATTTGGATGTGAATATGTATCTCTGATTGTTCCTTTTCATGGTGGTCGAATTATTTTTTTTAAATTTAGTGTATACGAATTATGTTGTGTTTTCTATATCAAGGATATACTATATATACCTATTGGAAAATTATATTTTATTCCTGAGGTATGAATCGGAAAACTTTAAGCCCTAAGTCATAAATATACGTGAAAATGAGTTAAGTTACATATTTGTTCGATATACATATTGATTACTGTTGGTTATGGTCCGGGAAATAATACAGCAAATAACATGAATATTATAGCAGAGCTATAATTTACATGACATGTAGTCACATGTACCTATATAGGTAAATTAGCTTCGAGATATTTTTGCGTTTGTAGTAGTGTACGGTGAGCACATAAATGCAGATATTAAATCTTTTCATATATTTTTATAGGCAGGTACTTAATGTGAAACATTTCATTATCATCCGCAGTCGATGAATCATTTGTGTTAATTCTAATGCGTTCTGATATTATATCTAAAACTTCATTCCTGCTCTGAAATTTATTTTCCTCTTCAATAGCATGTAGACAAATATTTTTCTATTCCTCTACAGTTAAGCTATTAAATCTTATCTCAGCTATGTTAAATCTTGTACCAGTATTCATGTTAATTGTGACTTTTTGGGATGTCAGTTTTCACTATCCTATATGTATTTTCAATTGGATTAAACTGAAGGTAATATGGCGATAAGCGGAGCAAAGTATGACGATGCTGTCGTAATAATATTTCGACTATCTTATAGTCTACAAATCTCGCCTTATTCTTCAGAATGAGTTAATTAATTAATTATCAAACCAAAAATTCAACTGTCACAACAATTAGCAATGTGAATAGTTATTATTTATTTGACACCGTCGAATTTTGATTGTAAATATATTTTTTTCTTAAAAATGTAACGAACCTCTTTTTACTGATTGTACAAGGAAACTTAAGCACTTAAATAAACACAAGAACTTCCCGAAGAGAATTTATCTATACTTGTATCGGATTACAGTTCACCTGAAATTTAATAAAAAGTAAAATGTTTAAGCAAACACGTACTTTATTTTAATATTTAAATACAGAAAACGCCCAACAAAAAAGTTTTTTCTTGAAATTAAATGCTTCAACTATCACATACATATTTTACTTTCAATAACAGGATTTAATAGTAATAATTGTAAATAAATAATAATTATTGGATATTTATATCACTACTTTAACTATACTTTACTCATAGGCATTTGCCCGACTGGATGGCTACCACTCCTGGTCTAAAGTATGTCGCCAAAACAACCTTGAGATGTGTCTCCCTTAAGAGAGCAGCAGCGCATTTGTAGCACCTTTGGTGTTGTAAATGTCCATAAGCGATGGTAACCGCTTTCCATCAAGTGGGCCGTCTACCTGTCTGCTGAACTCCTGCCATAAAAAATTACTTATAGCACATAATATATTTTGCGGGAGCTTACGCTAACGAAGCTATGTAAAAATACTAATATCACCATCTATCTATCATTTAGAAGCTGTGCCTTTATCGGTGGTTTATAATAGAGAAGATTGGGGGAGTCTAACCTTCTTTATTATGGACCTGCTATTTTACTCTTTGTACATTTAATAAAAATTGATGGTGTTTGGTTTCAACAGGGCAAGGGCCTTCTAAACGACCCGATGCGTTTTAACGTTATGGACGAAACTTCCTTAGAGCTAAACATATCAGGACTTCAGCCAGACACTAGATACAGTGTACAAGTGGCTGCCCTAACCCGAAAAGGCGACGGCGACCGAAGTGCGCCAGTGTCAGTCAAGACCCCTGGCGGAGTGCCAAATCGCCCGACAGTCAACCTGAAGTATGTACAAATCTTTATTGAATTTTAGTTAAATATTTAAGGTTATGAAGAAATCTGCTTAACCAAACGCATTGCAGTAAAAAGATTGTAAATCAGACTCAAATATACGCAACATAATATAACATGACATTATCTTGTAGCTACTAACTAATCTTTTGCTAGGTGACATGATAACTAAATTATTTACATAATTATTTATGTCTATAATGTTTTCCCTGTATACATAATTTTGGACTGAGACTCAATTATTTTTGTAAAAGTTCCCCATCAGTATGTTGTTTGGAATTGCTATTAACAATAACAATAAGTAAGACCGCCCATGGTTCAAGTTACACTATTTTCTTTTGTAAATAAGTTTTCTGGCGAAGTAATAGTAATCTATCATCTATAATGTGTATTCTGTTGTTTTAGGGTTTTGGAGAGAGAACCAATAGTATCCATAGAACTGGAGTGGGCGAGACCGACTCAAACATACGGTGATCTTTTAGGCTATAGACTCAGATATGGTATAAAAGATCAAACTTTAGAGGAAGAGAATTTTGCAGGAACGAAAGTCACGTCGCATAAAATTAATGATTTAGAAAGAGGAGTCCAATATGAATTTAGAATCGCAGGTAAAAATCATATCGGCATAGGTCAAGAGACTATTAAATACTGGCTAACACCAGAAGGCGCACCCAAAGGACCGCCTACAAATGTAACGTACCATTTTCAAACTCCAGACATAATAAGCATTAGATGGGAGCCACCAATTAGAGCAGACAGAAGTGGCCAAATAAAAAAATATGACGTCCAATTTTATAAGAAAGGTGATCAGTCATCGCTAGTTGAAAAAACTACAGAGTTGACTAAAGCTGTGTTTAGTGGTTTAGAAGAAGATGCTAGTTACGTGTTTAAAGTTAGAGCGTATACAGATCAAGGTCCTGGGCCCTACAGTAAAGATATAACAGCACACACTGAGAGGGACATCGGTAGAGCTCCCATGTCAGTGAAAGCTGTAGCCACATCAGAATCAAGCGTAGAGGTTTGGTGGGAAACGTTCCGTTCTAGACAGAAGGTCATTGGTTACGTAATATTTTATACTATGACCCCTGTAGAAGATTTAGATGAATGGCAGCAAAAGAGTATACACGTTACCCATTCTGCTGACTTAGAAAATCTCGAGAAGTTTGCGGAATATGCTGTAGCAGTTGCTGCAAAAACTGCTGATGGTCTCGGAAGATTATCAGATAAAGTTACAGTGAAAGTTAAACCCGAAGAAGTGCCTTTACACCTAAGAGCACAAGACGTATCTACACATTCCATGACGTTATCATGGGCATCCCCATTACGCTTAAACCCCGTTAGTTATAAGATATCCTATAACGCAATTAAAGAGTTCGTTGACTCATTAGGTATGACACAAACTCAAGAGATACCAAGAAAGGAAATCATCATAAAACATGATAGAACGTCATATTCTATAAATGATTTGTCACCTTTTACAACTTATAATGTAAATGTAAGTGCTGTACCTAACGATGATTCGTATCGACCACCCACAAAGATAACTGTCACTACGCAAATGGCAGCACCTAAGCCAATGGTGAAGCCAGATTTTTACGGTGTGGTTGATAATGAAATACTCGTTATTCTACCTCAAGCTTCTGAAGAATATGGACCCATTTCACATTATTATTTAGTTGTAGTGCCTGATGATAAAGCGCATAATCATAAGAATCCGGATCAGTTCCTAACAGACGATTTAATAAAAGGTAATTCGAAAACTGATGACGAAAATATTCCTTATATAGCTGCCAAATTCTTACAAAGAAATATTTTGTATACTTTCCATTTAGGTAATGATGAAATTTATGAAGGCTTTTTAAATAGGAGATTACATTTAAATAAGAGATATCGTGTATTTGTGAGAGCTGTAGTTGATACACCACAAAAGCATCTTTATACGTCCAGTCCGTTCTCTGAATATTTGTCTTTGGATATGAGAGGAGCTCCACCAGGTGAGGAACCAAGCAGGCCAGATCCGAAAGATGTAAATGGTGATCCAGAGATAAGGATAGAAGACAACAGAAAAGAAGCTGGTATGGTTTGGGTTATCGGTCCAATAATAGCAGCACTAATGCTTTCACTCTGTTTAGTTCTTCTATTTATTGTAAAAAGACGACGACAACCTTGCAAAACTCCTGACCAAGCTGCCGTTACAAGACCTCTCATGGCTGCGGATGTTGGATACGGAGCTCCATCAGATCCAGTTGAAATGAGACGATTGAACTTCCAAACTCCGGCCATGATATCACATCCTCCTATCCCAATATCTGAACTTGCAGAACACATCGAGAGATTAAAAGCCAATGACAATTTGAAATTCTCCCAGGAATACGAAAGTATTGAACCGGGCCAACAATTCACATGGGATCATTCAAACATGGAAGTTAACAAACCTAAAAACCGCTACGCAAATGTTATAGCTTATGACCATAGTCGTGTAATTCTTCAACCAATTGACGGTATACTTGGAAGTGACTACATTAATGCCAATTACTGCGACGGTTACCGAAAGCACAACGCGTATGTTGCAACTCAAGGACCTCTTCAGGAAACATTAGCCGACTTCTGGAGGATGTGTTGGGAGTTACGTACAGCAACAATCGTTATGATGACCAAACTGGAAGAGAGAACTAGGATTAAATGTGACCAGTATTGGCCAAGTCGAGGAAGCGAAACCTACGGTATGATAACTGTGACAATAGCCGAAGTACAGGAGCTTGCTACTTATTGCATCCGAACCTTCCATGTCACAAGAAACGGAGGCGCCGAACGACATGAGATTAAACAATTGCAATTTACGGCATGGCCAGACCATGGCGTCCCAGATCACCCTGCGCCATTCCTTCAATTCTTACGACGAGTTCGAGCATTGAATCCTCCTGATGCTGGTCCATTAGTAGTTCACTGTTCTGCCGGTGTGGGCCGTACTGGTTGCTTTATTGTTATTGACTCCATGCTTGAACGGGCAAGACACGAGCGTACCGTAGATATTTATGGCCACGTCACTTGCTTGCGAGCTCAACGTAACTACATGGTACAGACTGAAGACCAATACATATTCATACATGACGCTTTGCTTGAGGCTGTGGTTTGTGGTGACACTGAGGTTCCGGCGCGCAATTTACATGCTCACATTCAGAAGTTAATGCGTATTGATTCTATTGAGAACATTACTGGGATGGAGCTAGAATTCAAAAAGCTTGCTAATATGAAGGCAGATTCCAGTCGCTTTGTGTCTGCCAGTCTTCCCTGCAATAAACATAAGAATAGACTTGTCCACATATTGCCCTACGAATCGACTCGTGTATGTCTGACTCCTAGAGATGGCTCTGACTACATCAATGCATCTTTCGTAGATGGTTATAGATACAGGGCTGCATACATTGCTACACAAGGACCACTGCCAGATACTACAGACGATTTCTGGCGTATGCTTTGGGAACATAACTCGACTATTATCGTGATGCTTACGAAACTTAAGGAAATGGGACGGGTAAGAATCTTTAATTTATTTTAAAGAATAGTACCTAACCTATTGTTTAAGTTTTAATTTGCAATGTTTGTATTGTTTAGGAGAAATGTCACCAGTATTGGCCTTCGGACCGCTCTGTGCGCTACCAGTGTTTCGTCGTTGATCCTATTGCCGAATATAATATGCCACAGTACATCTTGAGGGAATTCAAGGTATTTACTATGAGCTATTATTTTGTTTATTAATTCTATGATCATAACTGTCGAAATTTTCACATGAATTTTTTAAATAAAATAATATAACTTTCGTTCAGACAGCAATAATAGAGGACCACAGTGTGAAATCAATTGAGTTACTTTTTATGAACTTACAGAACAGGGCGGCCTTATAGATTTTCTAGGAGCTATGACGTCATATATAGGTACAAGTAAAAAGAGTCAAATTGCACATTAATAAATAATTAACTAAAATTATTTCTAAGTTGATATTATCAAAAATTATAGGGTAGGATGTTATTTTAAAGAAGATAACTCTTTCTCAGCGTAGTATTATAAATGCATTATTTTCTCAATAGGTAACAGATGCTCGCGATGGTGCCTCGAGAACCGTACGTCAATTCCAGTTCACTGATTGGCCTGAACAGGGTGTTCCCAAAAGTGGAGAAGGTTTCATCGATTTCCTTGGGCAAGTACATAAGACGAAGGAGCAGTTTGGACAGGATGGACCATTACAGTACATTGCAGGTGAGGCAAACCACATCTACAATGACAATGTCATAAATATACTCTCTCGTCTACTTTTTCCCAATCATTTGCTATGTGCACAGTATGTGTTACTTCCATCCTCCTTATCATCATATCACCTTCAGACAATATATCCGTCCATATTCTTCATATCTGGTACAAATATTTTCCTAAAGCGAACTACCTATTTTATATTCTTCTTCTTACTTGTTGAACTATGTATTTGTATATTAGATACTTCCTGAACCGTACAAAACAAGATAGATAAGGAAGATTCCTGTATTACTGACTGACATATTCAATGAAATTCGTATAAGACATATTTAGATTTGGCTTTATTTTACAACCGGCCGCCCGTCCCGTGACTGAAAATTTGAGAGGAAGAAGACTAAGTTGGTATGGGCATATAATGAGGAGGGATGAAAGTGACGTGCCAAAAAGTATGTTAAACTACAAGATGGATGGGTACAAATGTAAAGGTAGATCAAAAAAGAAGATGTATAGATTGTGTGAAGGATGATATGATGATTTTTGGTGTAACTGAAGATGTATGTCAGAATAGAGGAGTGTGGAAGGAAAAGAAATATTGTGCCGACCCCAATTAGGATATAGTGAAAGAAAATATAGATTCAATGAAATTCGTTGATTAGTTCTGAAGCGTTTTCAGGACAAACTTACAGACGGACACACAAACAAAAATTAAATAAGAAATAGCTTTTTACTTGGTTTCAGTGTTCACAATTCCTTGAATAAAAATGATTAAAACTGATACATATTTCAGCGCGGGTGTGGGCCGTACGGGTGTGTTCATAACATTGTCGACGGTGCTGGAGCGTATGCAATACGAAGGCGTAGTGGACGTGTTCCAAACGGTGCGAACGCTGCGCACGCAGCGTCCTGCTATGGTGCAAACTGAGGTCAGTCAATTAATTTTCATTAAACTAATTAAATGCCGAGGTAGGCAATGCATTGGCCCCATAGTGTTGCAAATGTCCATGGGCGACGATAGCCACTTGCCATCAAGTGGACCCGTCTGCCAGTTTGTCTATAAGCAAACATTAAAAATAACACACAAACATCCTTAAACTTCCTAAACTAAACAAGTTAATCCAGTGTTATTTATAATATGCAACGGGGGGCCTAAAGTGGACGCATTTAAAGAATCTCTTAGTGAATTTATACTAGTAAGTGTAAGACATAGCATAAAGTTCCACTTTATTTTGAAGCCTATCATAATATTCTTAATACGAATCTGCGAAAGCGGCCATTTTAGGCTCCCAGGAAATACTTATACATACTGTCATTAATTTGTTTTAAATTCATGAATTTCTTGAAATTTAAAAGAACTCTATTTAGATTTTCAATTTATGATTGATTGATTTTGATGAAGTTTTGATATGTTAAATAAAAACAAAAAAGGACTGGTAGCGCCAATGTGCAGGGTTGCCACCTTTTTATGAAAAAATATTGTATTTTTATTTTTTTAATCGTAAATATATAGTGCTTTTAGGAAAATTAGAGGAATAAATAGTGCACATACATTTTTCATTAATTATGTTATATTTTATCGATTTAATTATTGAATTTCCATGTGTATTTACTACTACTTTTTGCTTTGGCCAGCAGAGACCAACTATTATTAAAATAATCATAAGAATGTAAATAAGAGCGACCATTGAAGTAGTGACGAAAATACAGTACATTTCGTACTATGTTATTTTTCTATAATATATAGTGCAATTGGGTAAAATATAATACGAGACTATATATTATAGCACAGTTGGGAACCCTACGCCAACTGTGATTACAGAATGCCTTACCAGATAATGAAAGCAAAATACCAAAGAGTGGCACTCTTTGGTATTCTGCTTCCATGCGATTACTTCTAGTATAGTGATTATAATACTTTCTTTTATTCAGGACCAATACGAATTCTGCTACCGCGCAGCGCTCGAATACCTCGGCTCCTTCGACCACTACGCCAACTGACGATGAGACATACTCGTCTAAGATGAAAAACTACGGAACACTGTCGTAAAATAAATACAAAACTTATGTATGTACTTAATAATACTTTAATATGTATCCTCCCTCATACATGCAGAACAAACAATTAAATTTCTGCAGACCACAATTAATTATTCTGAGTTTGACAAGTATGACTTATTTCGGGAATAGTTAAAGATGAAATATAATATTTCTTGATATAAAATCAATTTATGCTTTTTCTACTCGATGGCTAAACATTAAAAAAATTCTTAAATTCTTAATAATGTCTTAAATGTTTATTTGTATTGAATTAAAATTTCTATACATTTCTCATTATCGCCAAAACTTGATAGCTCCGCACCGTCCTAAGCTTTTATTATAGAGCTTGGGGTCTGCTTTACTTTTTATGTTCTTTACATCAGTATAATTATTATATCTCATCAACATAAATATAATAAAGAGCATAATATCCATAGCATTAATGCAATTATGGCTTCAACTACAACGTGTTAGTATTAACTAAGAAACTGTTTAGTTCACTGGACTCTCGCAGTTAACGCCTTGACAGTCAGCGCCAATATGACGCCGGTCAAACACACACAAATTAAATGACAGCAACCTACCCAGTTAAGAAACCCCAAACTTTTTTCTATGTGATTTGTTTTTTTATTTAAATACTGTTTTGTGATAGTATAAAATTAACAAAAAACAAAACAATTTAGCTCGTTTCATCATAAAACTACTGTCTTTTGCCAGGTAGTAGGGCATTTGCCCGACTGGATGGCTACCACTCCTGGTCTAAAGTATGTCGCCACAACAACCTTGAGTTGTGTTCCGGCATTAGTGACCAGGTTCCAGTCTCCGTTAAGAGAACAGCAGCGCATTTGTAGCACCTTTCGTGTTGCAATGTCCGTAGGCGATGATAACCGCTTTCTATCCAGTGGACTGCCTGCCTGTCTGCAGAACACCTGCAATAAAAAAATAATAATTAAAAGCTTATTGACTTAAAGCCGGTTCTTATATCTTTTTCGCCGTTTATTTGCCTTAATATCGGTTAAAATTTGACATAAGCTCTATTAGTTATCTGAGTTAACTCCGTAGCGCGACGCCCGTAGTACCTAACTGTTCTAATATTGCATCTTAGTCAATATTAACTTGTTGATTTGAAAGATCAATATAACCGAAGATCTAAGGTAGCTCCAGCCATTTGGATAGTTCAACTAAGCTAATGAATGTCAATTGAATCAAAACAGGGATTTCATCGAGCTGAATAAATCAGAGATATCCGGTGAGACGCCGGTTCAAAACCGCTTTTGTTTAAGTTATGAATGGGAAGTTGACACATATCACAATAAATTCTGAAACAATGTTCATATAATTATTTAATTAGGTTTATGTCTCGGCAGCTAGGCCTTTAAGCCAGATCTTAGATTGCAATATTGTTTCTTCATTTTCTTAAGCCTATGTATAGCTCAGCTGAACTATATGTTATCAACTGACGCCATTCAACGGAGTTCTTGTGATAACTCGAAAGGCCACATTTGATTATACACTTCACATTTCTCACAAAAATACATAATTACTACTCAAAAACTATCAATGTCCTTCAACTACTGTTCGTTTTAGACTAATATTGTGTCACATTTTAAAAAATAAAACTGCACAGCACAACATCTTGCAGTTCCTCCAAAAACTCCAATCTTTATATAAAAGGGCGTTCAAATATCTTTAATAAACTATAATTAATATGCTGTTTGACTCGTTACAGAAATGACGTCATAACTGGTAACGCAGACATAAAAGTGAAAATACTTTTCTTTCAAATTCGTTCCTAAATATAATTGCTTGTTCTGTAAATTTTAGGAATTTCAATTTTAGGAAAACAAACGACAGTGTTCCTAATTATTATATTCTGTATCCAACCGTAGTGATGTACTTCCTACATCGACTGATTGTATCACTTATTGTTGTAACGTTATCTATGAGGCTAAACATGTATGAGTGCCTAGGAAGCTACTTATGATCTAATATTTACTATTATGACCACTTTTCAATACATGATTGTGAGTCGAAAGGGTAATAAATATTTTTAAAATAATCATTATCCTATTAACACACTTATGATAGGACCTTAATGCCGCTGTTCACGCTATTTTCATATTTTAAAATGGAACAGTCTGTTTGAAGTCCATGTATAACAAATTATAGATGCATTTAATAAAAAAAATATATAAATATAATGTCGAATTCTTAAATATCGCAGTTTTTAATAATTGTAATTTGCTATATAAATATAACGTAACTAGTGATTGAACAGTGCGCTTAGAGACTTAAATAATAACATTTAACGCGTTGTCGATAACCATTTCTGATACGTCACTATACAGACATAAATGTAAAATGTATAAATAGTTATTGCAGCTGTAATATTAGAAGTTTATTTTTCATATCGGGTGTTATACGTTTAAGTAGTGTAAATTGTGGATAATACGTTTCATTATTGCAATATTATTGATGGTGAAGAATAATAAAGGAAGAACTTGACGAATCGGCTGTGTCGTATGAAGTTTCGTGTCAGTCCTGTGCATAGTACATAATTTTACTATAAGGTGCAGCCGCGATATAAATACATTATGCCCACTTCTACCGCAACAAGCAGGGAATTGAGCAGCACAAGTATTCAACAAAATATGTTGGATTTACATACTCGCATTGTCCACTTCTAGCAATGGGTAACTAATGGCTAATGGTGGTTCGGATAGAAAACCAACTAACCGACTGCCGGTGGCTGATGGCTAAACCGTAAGCTTGTCAGTTGTAGGTGTTATTCGACAACCATTAACTGGTTGGCACGTTAACGGATAACTTATCCGTGGCTATTTTGTGAACAACCGCTATTTACCTGATATTTACCCATCTCTACCCGCTTTCGTGCTCGGTGCCGTGAAAGTGGGCACAATATAAATGAGATTACGTTACACGCTTTCGATAACTAAAAAGCAGCGAGTTGTCGCAAGCGATAGCAGCTCTTGCAATAATATCAAAATGTTGTTTCCAATTGCTATTTGCAATTATTAATGAAGAATAAACGCTTTTTGTGACTGAAACGCGTAGTATGTAAATAACTACTTTCTATTCTTTTGCAACGTTCCGTTATTTTGCCATTAAGCGTTACGTTATTTTAATTAAAATCCAGTTAGTAGCCAGTTTTATAGCCAAATATAGTTTCTTTCCATCAACTTAACTTTGATGCAAAATCAGTGAATGGGGATTTTTCAAGAACAGATGATGATGACGTGAAATTGATAATTAATATAAAGTGCACTATTAAATATGAATGATTGATTATTAAAGAGTATAATTAATCAGTGAAACAGTGGCCTAATCTACAAGCTCACAGTAACAGAGTTAATAAGTGGTCTTTTCATTATGTGTAGATCACTTAATCTTGAAACTAAGGGCAATGGCAACTTTTGGGTCACATAAATGTGTGACTTGAGATGGTATGACTTAAAAAAGCGTTATATTTTAATTGCAAAGTGGAAAACTTAAATTCTATCTGAAAGACGAGAAGTCTTAAAAATAAGGTCATAAATGTAATAAGTTATCGATTATCATAATCGATTAACATGAATAGATGTCAATAATTAATAATATGAAAACACTTAAATCGCACGATTAATTCATTCAAAATAACTAAACCCACTACAAATGTGAAAAATATCAACATAATAGAAATAAATATTTACAATCTGGGCCCAAGAATATATGGAAACGTACCCGTCCCCTTTGTGGATTAGACCACTCTTTCGCTGAACGTCTTAATTGGCTTAACAGCAAAAGCTTATGCTATTATGAATAGCTCATATTAGTTGTCGTTCTCTAGACATTTATATGAAGTTAATACATTAAGGACCTTACTTATAATAATCTCGTTAAGAAAGGATTAGTTATCTCTTAAATGAGAGACTCTTAAGCCCCTAATCAATGGCTGTTTCAAATAAAACTTGCCATCTTGCCTCTTAGCAGTCACTTAAACCACCTCTTGATGTTGGTTGTTTTTGACAGTTATTTATGAGTTACTTTACCACCACCTCTTACCCTTAAAAGGAGTTTATGGGTAAGATTTTCGTTAATCAATTACTGAGCAGTTTCTTAAAATTTAACTAACTATTATTATTATTTATTATTAAGTAAGGCCATAAGGATATACTCAAACACGAACAAATATTTATTTTTAAATACATCATACTAATTGTCATTCTTGAATAAACCCCGTTTCACGCTATTGGTAAACTACTGACAATACACAGCATTTTTTTATTGAATTAGTTATTAAGTTGTTTCTAAATCACTGCTTGCTTTTAGAGGACGAACGTGATTCGATGACATATCTATATGTAGGTAGAGAAAACATTTTATCGGTGTGTTCTAATAGTGTAGGAAATGGGTCCGATTTGACTAATTCTCAAGTCGTTACGGTTTCGGTGGACTGATTTTGAACGACACTCGTTTGTGTGGATCTTAAATGATAACCCTACCAAACGAAGCTGTAACTAAATAAATACGCATCTTTTCTTTAGCAATACACGAATTTGATTTAATCTGTTATATAACTTTTGGTTTCGTGTTCTAGCTAAACGTCGAGCTTTTTGATGGAAGCTGGAAAGGTGACACTATATTGCTTCTTAGTTTTTTTTCTATAAACGTATCATTTTTGTTGCAAGTCAACAAGTGCTGCAGATAATGTTAAATATTTACCTAAGTATCACTTTCGGGTTTTCACTCAATGTTCGTTGTTTGGCATAAACAAAAAGTAAATACAATTTAACTGAGATTGGGGCTATAAAGGTTTTGTTCCCAGCTTTCGCTTGGTAAATGAAATTTACTCTAAAACATTAAATATATGTATAAACATGGTACTTAACACTGATCGAAACTGCAGGAATCAACGTTTTAAAAATAAACTGAGTGTCGTTGTAAAATGTCTATTAAATGAATGAAATATTTTCTTTTTCAAAAATACAAATGTATTTAAAATCATGCTATTTTTTTCATGTTACATTGAATGGTCTTACTCTTTTTTTAAATTAAGCGACTGCCACATCTCTTCTACAATATTTTAAGCTATCTTTAAGTGTAGTACGTTTAACCTTTTTACAGTAATATCCTTGCATAGTAAACGTATAAGAAGTTTTTTAGGTTTTTCACTCGTTTTATACAATATACCTTCTACTTATATCGATCTACCTAAAGTATAAGTTAAATTTGAGCTTGTATGTAAATTAGGGAATATGAGCGGCGAAAGCGGTTGAAACTATGTAACATGTAGTTATGCGAACAATTTAAAAAGTACTCGTTTATAAGGAAATGTTAACGTTAACTCTATACCCATCGATTCGGTCGGGTTGCGATTGATTACATGTAATCGACAAAAGTATTTAACGAATATACTCTTTGGAACGGTCGATGTGAACATTTTGAGTCCTAAAACCGTAAACAGTCAGTCGATCAACCAAAAACAAATGTCGGTTTTAAAAAACCGAAAAAAATAGAAAAAATTCTAACTACCCATTCATTACCACTTATTAAAATTAAACTTAAAGAAACAAGTAATAGGAAGAAAGAAAAAACGGAAACCCGGCATTAAAGACTCTACAAGATTTGTGAGTGTAATCAATCCCTAATTCGACCTGTCGTTCGTAACTGCCAATCGTTTCACTTAGCTATTAATGAGAATAAAAAAAACAATAAAAATACGATACATACGTAGAGTTAATGAGAAATAATTGTTAAATTGAGGTTATAGTGAAAAATTTAATACTCGTTGATGAATTATGTATTTAGCGAGGTAATGTTTACACGCTAGATGAATGGGCAGCTATATCGGTTAATTGGCAGCTTTGTGCAACTTTATTATTTGCCTTTATTTTTTTAATAAAATTGGATTAATGAGCATCATTGCCCGGACCTAAATAAAAAAAACAACATTTAAACAAGTAATTAAGAACTCTAATTGCACCATTCCTTCTTTTTATTGGTTCTTGCCGTGTGTACGCTATTTGCGTATAATCTATATTTGTCGTAACGTCTGATTCAGATTATGCCAGTTCCTAGATTAATTCATCTGGATATATCCATCTGCGAATCTGCTTATTAAAGCAAACCTTTGATTTGTAAAATAACAGTTTTTCGTTTTATTCACTGTACATAAATATATATTAAGACGATAGGCTGGACGCGTGATTTCAATTGTGTGTCAAATCTAGCCAAATCCATCATTTTTAAGATTAGGTACAGTCTAATTTTAAAAAAATATGTTTAATTAGATTTAACAATTTTAGAAGTCAAATAAACATATCAGATCAGATTACAAACTATCAAAAGCTTACAGAATTAATTTTATTCAAGCAATATTTTGATGTTTCCTGCCGAATGACTAACTATTCTGAAAGCACATTCCACTACTAAAAATCTCGCTCACCTCATGACACTACCATGTTTCATGGGTTAATGCAGTCGTAAGTTCCGAAAGAAAAATCCCACGCCGAGTGGCACGATTCGATTTTTATTATGGCAACACATGTTATTGGATTACGTACAGTTGAGATCACGCTTTGCCTCGCGTCTAAACGCCCATTGAAACGCACACAACGATCTCTTGTACAGTTTTATATTGTTAACATTTTGCCGTTTTAGCAGAATATTTATTCATGTTCGCATGTAAACCTTGTTCTTTTATGCTATAGTTAGGTGCTGTTTTATTCCATGTTTAGTACAAATAATTATTTTTATACGTGCCCCGATTATGATGTATCATTAATAGCATTTTTATTCAATCGTTTTGTGTTTTTCAAATTCTGTAAGACTGATCTACGTGATTTATTAATGTTCATGTATTTTGTAACTGTGTTTTGTTAATTCTGTTTGTAATCAATTTGTCAATGTGAATTTCTTGTAAATTATATCGTTTTCATTGTGTATTTTAATTGCAATAACAATAATAGAATTAATCATGTAATTTTAATTGTTTTACATATGGCAATTATTTCTATAATGTAATTAAATAATGTAAGTTATGTTTGTTTGAGAAATTGAAACTGCTTCAAAAATTCGCGAAATATATAGATGGGCAACTACTTAAATTAACACAATTTTGTACGAGATAATTATGAAAAAAGCAGCTGAATAATATTTTTAAAATCATTGAAATTAGAAATCTACTTTCAAAGTAAGGAAATATTTCCAAAAAGTGAAATATAACCAATATCCTTATTTCTATTTATAAATTAAATAATATCAATATGATTGATCAACCTACATAAAGCCTGACAGGTAATCTTTTGTATTTATTAAGTACAAAAAACATGTAATAAATTCAAAATGGCGGTTACTGTTATGCTATCTCACTCGCACTCATTACATATCGCTGTTGTATGAGCAGAATAGAAAGAGTGTAGACTGATGAAACTCAACTGATCGCACCAGTTATATAATCCAGTCATAATTAGCTTATTTTTTGCAATGAAAAGGATTTGGTATAAAAGAAACGCCCTAGCTATATAATTATTTTAGAGCAATTATTAAGCGCGAGCGCAATATGGCGGTGTGAATGTATTAAGTAGGACGTTTGTAGACTATGATAATTATTTTGTAAAATAACCGCGCTGCGTCTGGTGGCACAGTGGATTCGCAAATTATACATATGTATATGAAGAATAAAATTTATGTGAGACCATATTTCGAGTTTTATTTCACCTTAATATCCTATCCTGTCAAATCCAATTTACAAATCCAACAGCGTGATCACATCATATAAATGAGGAAAATGCCTTAGAATTTCTGTTTAGATTTACAAGTCCATATTCTAAAAACTCAAATATATAATCAGTAAAATTGAAGAATCGCACGGAGCATTGTGCAATTAATTACTTTTTTAACTTGGAGAGACTTAGATAATACAATTATACCTCAATGTGGACAGATAACCATCTCGAATTAATATTCGGATAACGTTTTTGAAAACGGACCTAGACTTCTCTTGTTCCAGAAGAACTTTAATTTTAAACCTATCGATACTTGATATACTAATTATATAAAAAAAATGTTTTCTAGAATATGAGTCGATTTAAGGTAATAGCAATATTATATCGATTTTTATGAACACTATTCATGAATAGCACTTCACTGTTCAAGTAAGAAATTAAAAACAAAATCGATAAATTTGGAATATCGATTTCAAGTTCCAATTTCGATATTTTCAAATCCCACATCAATGTTTAAGAGGTACGTATATTTCATTATAGATACATGACTTATGCATACACCACAAAATTGAACTGTCAGTAGTAGGAATTACCAATAAAAGGCTATTTACATGATGCAAGTTTCTTGCCTGTTACATACAATGAAATTGAATGAATGATTTGCATGGTCTAAACAACACGTAACATTCTTGACCTGTTATACAAGTTTCCTCTTAAAACTTTTTTTGGTGTAAACAGCTCATACAATAAATTCTTAAGCAATTTTTATATTCAACTGGTTTATTTGCATGACGTGCGTCACTATTCTTGCAATTTACATTTTCAGTATTCCATAAACACTCATGATTGTGAGATATCTCATTGAACTTTATAAATGCAAAAGAACCGAAATCTTAACACTTTTTGGCTCATATTTTTCAATAAACACAACCTTTTCTAAAACGTTCAACACGAATGAAAAATCGTCAACTCAAACACGTTCTATATACTTGAAGTTCATCGCTTTGGTCTAATCCCTAGCAAAGGACCCGGTAGTGTGCGAAATGCATTTCCCCCGCCTTAAAAAAACCGCCAATAAGTGGTACACGCACACACGAGCCTGTGTTTAGACAAATCAAAACTTGTAAGCAATAATCTTCTAAACATAATTGTATTGGTGTTAACAAAAGACATTTGCAATTATTTCAGTCAAGACTGGCATTCAATTATTTTATCTATACCCGCTTGTAAACAGTTGTTTAAGGGCTGGCTTAAAGGCCTAGTTTCATCCCTGAATAATACCTCCCTGAATAGCACCGCTTTCGCCCTCTAGCTATTAAGGGAGCAGAGGAGTCTTCACCACTGTCCTCGAAGTGGGTTTGCTCCCGGGGAATTCTCAGGCACTTTTGCGCTAGGATCGGCCTAGGCGTAACCACAGATTAATAAATAGTTACTATGTGTAACTACGTTCTAAGTCTCAGGCCTTTCCTACGCGGCACATGAAAGGCGGGTGGTTTTAATGGGTATTAGTCATTGGCCGTCCAATGATTCGAGTCTCCACACAAGCTGATCAATTATGGACGAATTGCCTTTAATGGAATCCCTCCATATGCGATAACGGTCTAATCCCTTGCAAAGGACCTAGTATTGTGCGTAAACAGCATTTTCCCCGCCTTAAAAAAATGCCTAGTTGCCAAGCCATAATTATAAAAAAAAAATGCTTAAGGGCAATTATTGCGCTTAATTTATTGCATTCAATTATTGCTCTTGTGTGTATAAGAAAATGGCAACATGTAAATGACTCTTACCCGTTTGAATGCACTCTTGTAAAGGTAGTACCCATTAAACTCTGAATCGATTGGATCAAGCTGTAAGACATAGTTTCCTATAACGTACCTAGTAGATTCGAACGCCAGATGCGCTGCGATATACCTATACAAAGGGACTACATGGATACCGATGCACTAGATAGGCCACTAATAAATGTATTATTGAGAAATTAAACGACACAGGAAAATGAGGACCTCAGTTTCGTGTTTAGTACTGTGCAGTTTTGAATTTACTTAATCCACAAGATATCAACTACTTCAAAATTTAAAAAACCGTGGTAGCTTTGCTTAGTGATTAGAGAAGTTGCGTCCCAAACTCAAACAACTTGGGATCCAAACCTGACCAGGAATCAACATCACACAGGCAGTTTTCTGACCTATCTTTCAAATTGTCACATGCCGACAAAGTGGATGCACACCTTTACCTTTATTACCTTACCCGCATTTGGACTTATTTTGTTTACTTTGTGTTTAAAATTTGCAATTATACCATAGTCTATTGTTATTGTATTCGTTTATGGCCGTTCGCAGTAATAAATAAGCAGGTGTGCAGATTACGTTTTCTTGGAAAAACGCAGTCCACGCGATCGATCGTTGTATTGTACAGTTTATTATAAAACAATGCCCGAACGGAGAGGTTAGTTAGTTAGTTTCAAGCGAGGATTACGATATGAGCAAGACGTACATTCGATCAGCCATATAGTGACGGACTTTACGCATGTTATTCAATCGTGCAGTTTGTACTGGTTGCGTCCAGCAATATTTGTACCTGTGTTATACGTGTTCGTATAGTTCTAATACATTCTATAGTAACTCCAACGGCATTTTAATTCGAGTCCTGCAGCTCGTAACAATATTGTTTATTACCATTTGGTGACGATCAATAAAAACGTGACGAAACCTACACATACCTATAAGATAGCCAATGTAGACCACATTGAACAACGTGACGCGCAAACAGTCCATTTGTCCTTTAAAATATTAAGGTCTGTGTTCAATAGTAACGTATCACTACACATACCTACAAATAGTAAAAGAAATCCCGGAATACTCATATACTCTATTTTTGAAGTAATAACTGTTGATGGGGG
This sequence comes from Dendrolimus punctatus, assembly GCA_012273795.1. Classification (NCBI taxonomy): domain Eukaryota; kingdom Metazoa; phylum Arthropoda; class Insecta; order Lepidoptera; family Lasiocampidae; genus Dendrolimus; species Dendrolimus punctatus. The sequence continues at coordinate 15,569,199 of CM022540.1, read as the reverse complement.
TAAACCGCTTCGTTAAGTAACGCGTTACAGCGTTAAGCCAAATCTTTACAGTGTTTTAAAAATCAGGTTCAGAAACATCATTTCTATATTGTGTATAATAATTTTATTCGTATGTGTATATACATATGACAACATATGACAGACAAGCTTTTTTTGGAAAAATGTAGGCTCTCGACGTTTTTTAATAAGGGTTACTCTGGATTTCTCTGAGATTCACTCAATTAGATCCTGACTTGGTGACTATGGTGACAATACTTTCTAGATAATTTAGATCCGTGTAATAAGGCCATATAGCCACCGACAATAGGGGAAGCAATCTCACGGGGCACGTTCCTCAGATATTATAATTAACGTAGAGCAATACGTATTCATTGTGCCAATTTGCAAAGCCCACAATATTTGGATAATGGGATTCACGCAAGTATGGACGTTGGGCTTAATTTATGGGACTTGAAAGTTAATGGGAACTATTTATTTAATACAGTTTAGCTTAAATTATAATATTACATTTTATCATATGTTTATGTAGTTAACCTGTGATTCCATCTATGTATGTATTTATTATATGAAACCATTTATTAATTATGGTAACGTGGCCAGCGTTTTGGGAACGTTCTTTACTGACCGTTATTTGGGGCCTATTTCTTATTTGTATTTTTTTACTATAGGTATACTATAGTATTTATTAAAATTATTTTAAAATATTGAGCTTTTTACGACTCGTACACCTACAGGTAAATTTTTCAAGAAGACCTTCAGGGCCAAATTCTAAACTATACGAAATATCGAAAAATACTCAAAGGAGTCTGCATCTGCTTAAAGCCGCGTACTCATCTGTAAACGGAACTGTAACGGACCGGATACAGTAACATACTCTAATATGTAAAGCAACATTGTCCTTCGCTTGTCAGCTCGTTGCGAATGCGTTTGTAGGCTTCTTTAAGAACCTTAAAGCCTGAAAACTTACTCTAACTGGATCTGAATAAGACTGTTAGATTTTTAGCACAGTAACTGCAATGGTTATGGTTGTGGCTCGCAGATGAGTATGCGGCTTTAGTCACTAAACTACAAAAACTATTTATTTAGATTAATGTACCAGATACTTAAATAAACTATGTTATTTAAAGAACAAAGCTTTCACAAAAATTCATTACCGATATTTTTGCAACCTCTGTTTACGAGTATATTCGTCGTAACATCATGTTAAATAGGTTAAATAGGAACATATACGCAACGGTTCGAACCGGTTTAAGTCGACTATTCTGTTAAGAGTGTAAACCTTAAAGAGAGTGTTATATAAACCTAAATTAATTGGTTTAATTCGCGAGACGAGGAAGTATTTTATCTTTCTCAGCCATATGTTTTGTGTGTTGTGTTGCGACTGAAAACATAGCTGAGCACTAAAGGCACAGCGCAAGGCGCTGCGCAAAACCCATTCGAAACCAGTTTATTCAACAAAAGCTATTTAACGAGCTTTTGTTACTAAAAACTGGTTGATTGAGCATAAAACAAGAACAAAAGAACAGTAAAGAAAAGTTCCTATGTACTAAACTGTAACCATTTCGACGTTTTTACCTGTTTCCTCGGTTGTTATATACGTATAAACACCTTCACACACTTCACATTATGCTGAACCATCTCCGTTTCGATATATCTGCCATAGTTCCGCTTCATACACAAGTAAATATATACATCTAAACATACAGTCCATAACCAAGCTAGCTGCAGAGGAACTAGGCCGCCACAACCGACACGTCTCAGCACAACATGTTACACAGATAACATCTGTAGATACAAGATATTTTCACTTCACTATATTTTTCATGTTGCTCTGAAATTGAATGAAAATATTAACCAAGAATATTCTAGTAGTATTTTTGTTCTTCGTTCTCTGAAGACAAGCAAAGAACCAAGACCATACAGCCTCGTCAAAACATAAAAAAGATGTCTACGGCCGAAATTATTTTTAAATTCAAAATAAGAATATGAGTTTGTGAGCCTAGACATCGAGGTTTTTGTTTAAAAAAAAATGTCATATTAAAACAGCCTCACCAATTTACTGACAACTTATTTAGTAGTTTCATTTAAAAAACATTTTTGAATTTACTTAAAAATTAATCATTTTTGTAGAAGGATATCTATTTGTAAATGAGGTGCATAATATGTAAAATAACATCAAGGCCATAAGAATCAATATAACGCAAAATGAAGACACAAAATTTCACATAAGGAAAAACTAAGACAATACTTAATTTGCCTTATATAATTAATAATGAATTCAGTTATGCAATTTTAAAAACCTATCAAGTGCATTCTAAGAAATTTTACATTGCTGTATGCCGGGTGGTAAAAATTGTCATAAACTTAAACGGTATGCCATTTTAATACTATTTATTTATTAAGGATATTGGAAGCAATACTTTGTTTTAATTTAGTATTTTTGGAACAAATATTTTCTACGTCTTGAAATCGGTGCCAAGTACCTACTGATGAGTCTTGATTTCGCTGGGATTCACTCATCAGATTTTGAATATACTCTTTAGAATTATTATTTTTTAAATCGGTCCAAGATTGACGGAGAAATCGCGTTATAACATACAAAAAGAACATAAAGACGAATTATGAACCTCTTCCTTTTGGAAATCGGTTAATAACAATGTGAGTTGCTATATTTTTAAATTGCTCAATTGTACCTATATAACAAACGGTTTCTTGCACCGTGTATATCGATTAAAGGGGCTAAAATATGATTAATTACATTCGCGTTTTAGCGAATCGATGGGGTGTAATAATTTAAATCATCGGCTAAGCTCCGCCGTAGGCCATATTGGCCATGGCCCGTTCCCGCGCTTAATCCCGCCATAAATAACTGACTGCCGCTTGTCTATGGTTTTGGGAAGGAAAATGTTGAATATTTTTAGCGACCCGATACCTAAAGGAAAAAAACCATTATGCTCTGACTTCAGTGTATGTGTGTGAATAACAGCTGAATGCATAATAGTAATGAGATCGTTTAACAAGAAATGCCCAGGTATCCAAAAAGGCATATTTTACAGATTTCAAAAATATAGAACAGAAGAGAATACACTTTATTGTACAGGGTAAATCCATATGCTAAAATTATTTTGATTGCAGCTCTTAGAGCCGGCTTGGCTGATGTAATACCACGCTCTTTTACCTCATTTTACCCTATTTTAATATTATTAGTACTAATTTTAAAAAACAATGTCGTAGTACTCTTCCCCCTAAGTAAGAGTAAATAAGAAAAGTAAACGACGTCACGCAAAATAGGAGTTAATTTGGCCGAAATAATGAGGGCTACCTCTTGGGAAAACGTTGGTGTTAATTCTTTTAAATTCCCTCTTTCAAATGCCTAAATAAGTAAACATCACAAAGACGAGGCTCAAATATCATTTTCCTTAACATCGTGGTTAAAGTAGATTAATAAAAATAAATTGTATTATGTTGTATACAACAAACTCTAGTGGCCCCGGCAGACGTTGTTTTGCTCTGTCAAAATAAAATTCTAGGACCCGATCCCAGGGCCACCTACCGGTTCTAATTGTGAATCTAAATCATCCGGGGACCCACTCAAACATACAAAAACAAAATCATCAAACTCGGTCCAGGTGATTAAGAGGATTCTAGAACCCGATCTCAGCGCCACCTACCGGTTCCTACGTGATGAAAAGTATCCTATATCCATCTCCTGGTTCTAAGCTACCTCCCCACCAATTTTTAGCCAAATCGGTACATCTGCTCATAAATAATATTATAACTATCACTACTTTCTTTTATCTATATACATAATGGTGAAAACTCTCTCTTTATTTACATCAAAATGTATATAGATACAAGCTAGTACACAGAACAAAACTTGTATTCTACCTATAATCCCTTAAGACAATAAGTAGTTTACTGAGCCTAGGTCACCGTCTTCTATGAGTAAGATTCCCACCAGGCTGGGTACTGTAACGGCCTGCGGTTTCAGAGCTGACTGGGATCTTTATCTTCAATGAGAGACTGGTTTAAGATATAAGTTTATATTCGCTATCGCAACTTTTACATGAGATTGTTCTGCTCGCGGGTCAATATAATATTGTATTCTTTGTTTTTTTATTGCAAGAGTTCAGCAGACAGGCAGCCTGTCCAAAGGGGCAATAAAACAACCCACAACCAGGTGATAGGGAATTTGCCCGACTGGATGGTTACTACCCCTGGTCTCAAGTATGTCGTCATAACAACCTTGAGTTGTGTTCCGGCATTAGTGACCAGGTTCCAGTCTCTCTTAAGAGAGCAGCAGCGCATTTGTAGCACCTTTGATGTGGCATATGTCCATAGGCGATGGTAACCTCTTTCCATCAAGTGGGCCGTCTGCCTGTCTGCTGAACTCCTGCAATAAAAAAAAGCAAAAGAAAGTACAACAAATATAGAGAGATATGTTTGGAACATCCAAATTCAAATTCGTTAAAACAAGTTTTCGCGCTCTGAAAAAATCAATCTTGCCAAGTTGATCTCTCCGGTAGATATTCCACACGTCTCCATACTGTTCGAGTTGAACGGAAGTTCAAACAACGTGAAATATCCTTGGGGCGCCTGCCAGATAGGATAGAAAGGCGTCAGCTCAATTTCATTTACATACGGCATAAGGGTGTGCGGCTAAATTAATTTTGCACTTGGAACGAGACCTTGTTACTTTTAAAGCTTATTGGTTGTGAAAGACGCGCCTTAGACGGTTATGTGGATTCAATGAGATTTACATTACGGTATCTTCTTATACGATACTTTCAAACTCGGTGTTTTTAACCGACTTCCAAAAGGATTATTATATGTTTGTTACGCAATTTCTCTGTTAATTGTGGACAGATTTTCAATTTGTTTCTTTATTCTAAGGAGTATACTCCTGAGGTAGTCCCATTGTCACCAAGTCAGGATGTTGTAGAAAATATTTGTATTTACCTTTTTAGTTTATTTTGTTTGTTTTTTTAGGTTTCGTAGTCGCGTAGTAAAAGGAAACTCATGTAGTTCCATCATATCCGTCTTTGTAACGTTAAACGCGTTTTTATAATTCCATATAAAATTGCTAAACCCGTGGACGCTCGACGGTCACCGCTACTATAATATCTTAAGCATTGTCCGGTTAACGTACAAGATCTTGATTTTTCTTGTTATTAAATATGTATATACACATTTAGACATGCACAATTACAGACTAGGCCACCAGACGCCTCGGATGGCCACACAAAACTGAAATGGCCATCGAGCCCCGATGAATGGCCAACTAAGTCACAGACGAAGCCAATGCAAAGCCCGCGAAGGTAATTGGATGCCGCAGATTGGTCAGCGACTACCGTTTTGGGACCACCGTTATGTATTATTATACAAAAGGTAAGCTCTAACATCTCCAAACTACGCCACCGCCGGGTAGTCGCCCGCCGAGTAAAAGTCGAGGCAAAGCGTTTTTCTTCGAGGCCCCAAACTCTTCGTCTTCATCCCTAGTGGCCAAAAAGGAATAAGACCAAGTATTGCACACTGCCCTTGTAATAAATTTGCGTAGTTGGCTCCTACATAATTTCTTACTATAAACACCCAAAAACACGTGTAATTTTCTCTCCTACTTTGAGCTCGGGGAGTAGATCGTATTTCCCATCAAGCGCCTAACTTTTTTAACTTCAGTCTTAGACCATCTTCATCTCTTTGCAACAAGGGGATGCGTCATTCAATATGAATACTCTCCCAAGCTTGTATATTTATAGGTCCAGATTGGTCAAATTTTAAAAATGAGGGATGACTATAAAGACGACTCTCATTTTAATAGTTTAGTAACTAGTGTAAATATTTACATCAAAAATATATCCTTGGTCAGAAGACGAGCTAAAACGTTTTTTTTTTAAACAACCTGCATTTCATACGTGCATAAATGGCATCTTCTCATACCATGCAAATTTAGATGGTCACGAATTGTTGTTATTATAAATATATTAAATACTAACTAACTAACTGCTGCGGCTCACCGACCTAAAATGAGTCTTGGCCTCCGAAATGAGAATACTCCACTCCTTCCTGTTCAGCACTGTCTCCTGCCAGTCATCGCCATGAAGCTCGCGCAGATCAGCCTGCACTGCATCCGTCCAACGGTATCTGTGCCTACCAACTGGTCGCCGTCCCGTTGATCTGCCCAGATACGCTCTTTTCACCGCGCGATCCTCTCCCATTCTGGGTAGATGGCCAAGTCAGCGCAAGCGATGTGCCTTGCTCTCGCCTATTATATTGGCGCTGGCCCTCACGCCGTATGGGGAGCGTCCCCTGGGTGGCGGATAGGGAAATGGTCGGTGGTATGCCACTGACTAAGTCTAATGGTCTCACTAACCGAAGTAGGGTGTGGTCCTCCAGCATTTCGGGCGTTGTGCGCAAGCTAACAACTCTCCCACGGAAAAAACCTTTGTTTCGAAACCGAAAAAGGGAATAAATATCTGATATTAAATATATTTGCAGCATAATAATAGAGCATGAATATCACGCAGCTTCAACTTATCATTAATAATTAAGTCTTATTTAAATAGAAAAAACTGTAATATATACAAAAGAACAAACAGGTGCAATGGATCTCTTTGTGACATTTCTCAATGACTCCCATTTATCAATTATTAATGGGCCCGGGGCTGAATCCAAGTGAAATTGAGAAATAAGTCACTGGTGAAGAACTTTTCAGTTTGAATATGATTTATTGGGCGTGTACTTACGCAACTGAAACTTTATTTGAGAAAGTCTTCTGAATGTAAACTGACGCGAATTCATCATCGGAATCTAGTCTTTGGGAGATTTAATGTATTCAAAAAACTACTAGTTTAAGAGCCAGTGATCGGCTACCTGTATGTATTTGACCAGATCTGAGGATTTGTACATTGAGGCCCCTATACCTACCATGTATGGTACGGGGACTCACTAAGCTCAAAGTGTTGGACGCGACGAGCGCTGAGGTAAGACAGTATCGATTTTTGACGAATTATAAATCCATTTGACCACGGCTGCCGTTTTGATATTTGAAAATATAGGCTTATTATTATCGGACTAAGAATGACAGACCATTATGGCGCGGTTTTACTTTATGGCATACAATTTTGAATATACGAAAAAAATGTAAAAGTAATTGACCAGATCTGCAATTAAATGCACAGGTTTCAATATTACACTGTGAATTGATAGCGGTATTCGAAGCTCTATCATATGCTGGTACTTTGGAAGTCAGTAAAATTGTAATTTTATCGGATTCCAAAAGCGCCCTTATGCATTTGGCTCGGTTAACCTCGACTTTTCGAGGTCTCCCGATAGCCTACAACATCCTAAAATCCATCCGTGAACTTCATGCTGCAAAAAAGGAAGTGGTCTTCCAGTGGATACCCTCCCACGTAGGCGTCATGGGTAACGAGGAAGCCGACAAAGCAGCGAGGCAAGCCACCACTGAGGGCATCTTGTATCACTGTTCCGCAACCCACACAGAAACATTGAGTTGCGTTAAAATGCATATCAGAGAGCAGTGGCAAGAGTATTTTGATGAACGATCACTTTCGAAGGGCATATGGTACAAGACCATCCAGTGTCGGCTCCCTCGATGTCCATGGTTCGCTTTGACATCCATGGAATTGGACAGGAAAACTATTGTAGCTCTACTAAGACTTCGCTCCGGGCACATTCCTTCAAATAAGTTTAAATATATGATGAAGGTTTCGAGTTCACCAAACTGCTCTGAATGCCAAAAAATTGAAGATATTTATCACGTGTTGGCGGAGTGTGTCCGGGGCGAGGCGTTGCGGCGTCAGCTTCCGGTCGATTACAATGTCGGTAACTGGACGAGTATTCTGTCTTCTCCATTTTCTGGGGAGGCCAGAGTGCTCGTTCAGTTATTATATCAGTGTATTTAGAGTTTAAGGAAGGAGATATTATTGTAAGATTGGACGGGGTGACATTATCACAAAGTGACAAAACCCCATATAATAAAGATTAAAAAAAAAAAAAAAAATCTGCCATTGATATATTTTGTTTATTATAGTCTTAAAAACTTATATTGATCGCGGCAGACGTCTACTTTGCGTATACACATCAATAAATAGTAAAATCTTAGTTACTACCCAGTCAGATGTATTGACATCTTTGGCATCTGTCACTGAATCACTGCTACTGAAAATTGGCTGAAAATTCGCAAATAAAATACCGCGTTTAAAACCGTTAAAACGTAGTTTTAATTATTTGTACTAGTCGAGAAAACTTAATAAAATACTTATTGGTTTGTATCCCTTAAAGGATGTAAGTATTATCTTATTCTAGTGAAATTGGGTTGACCAACTTTTAATAAGCTCCACCAAGTCCTCTCATCGACCAGTTTAAAATGCTTGAAGGCGAAACTCGTCGAGCACTGCATCCTGCCCGTAATGAACTATGTGCCTCAGGGTAGCTCGTAGCATGCATAGGGAGGATAGGTAAGAGATATAAAATATTATTACGAGTCACGAGACTCGAATTAAAAATGCCGTTAGAATTACTACAGAGTTTATTAGAACTATACAAACACGTGTAACACAGGTACAAATATAACCGAACACAATAAGTCCAAACGTAATGCAGAAAGTAGTAATTCCATAAAACGCAGAAAGTCCGTCACTAAAAGATTCCCGATTGTAGTACACATGTCTTGTTTCGCTCGTGGTTATCGCTCGACTGTCTCGTCCCTCAATTGGGGCTGTGCTTTATACTGCACAAATTCAATATGTCTGAATTTCCTAATATCTAAGTTGACTTTAATCCGACACACCTGGCTAATGACTGCCATAAAATATTACAATACAACAATGAACTGTTCTCTAGAATAATTAGTAAACGCATGCCAATAAATAAGTAAACAAAAGAAGTCCAAACGCCGAAAGGTAATAAAATGTGGTTTTAGAGGTATGCAGGTGTGAATTTGTCTTTGTCGGCGTCTACGACTTAACAATATGAAATGCGCTGTGATCATGAATAACATCAAAGAATTCTCCTCGCATACTTCTTGAAAGCAACTCTGCCGATGTTTATTACCCTACGGGTAAATGTTCAAAAAGCACAAAGTAAATTCATAAAAGTCGTATTTGATTACAGAAATTCAATCCACACTCGGGCGTAGACTAAATTAAATTGGTACCGAACAAATGTTATTTTGTTTAGTCCCATTGGTTAATTTGAATATTTTCCACTTAGCGTGTAATTAAAATTTTCTCCGGCCATAACGAGTTTCGATGAAATACGATATTGATTAACAAGGGGTTGGGCGGGATTCCCACTTGGTACACGAGATGGAAGCCTGATAAATTAGTTGTATTTATCATCGCTGTAAGAGGAAGTCTAAGGTAGGACGTATTATTATTAATCAACCTCTTTAGTTGTTTAGTTTTTATTTTTTTAAACATTTGTCGTTCTTTTTTCTTCACTCCATATTCTACTTAATTGTACTGTGTCCTTATTAATATTAGCCGCTCAAAAAGGAATAAGTAGCAAGGACATGCAAAAAAAGGACGATAAATGTCAAAATATAAAAACTATAATAACTAAAAAGGTTGATTCCAACTTGCTATTTACGGCTCCTAAGTCTTTATATACTTATAGTGCGTCCTAACCCCGAAAATGCTCCGTTAGTTGTTCCACAAGACAACCGCGCTGTTTGTGGTCGTGGCGAAAACGTCACTAATTTCTTCATCATTGTCGACCACACAATGCTTAGAACAACCCATGTCATCAGGTGGCCCGAATAACCGTTCCACTTGAGTTAACGATTGTGACGCCCGCAAGTGGAACGGGAAAAATCGCGGTCGTGAACGTGGTCGTTGTGAATCTTTAATGGAACGTAACCACAATGTGCTCTGTGGCTCTAACACAATCACTGAAGTGCTTTATTGTTTAATTGTCTACCCCTTATCAAATGAATTTAAAAATATCAGTCCAAACACTATGAAAGGTTCCTTAAAGGTGACCAATGCTTATTGTTCTTGTCATTTGGCTATATGACTTTACAGAAATTATTTAATCAAAAATACTTGTTAGTTTGAATAATACAAAATATAATAGATATGTCTTAATTATATATATATATATATATATATATATATATATATATCTCGGCTTCATAACAAATGGGCGTACAGACGCAATTTTACACAAGGGACAAAATTGTGAGTAAAACAAAATTAGTTGTATAAGGCTGAAATTTGGAATACCCTTCGTTTTAGGTACACTTGCATACTGGTAAAACTTTCTTAATTGTAACATGCATAGTTTTTTGTAAACAACAAAAAAATGGCATTATTGCGTATACGCCTTATACGTTATGACAGTCCTCGATATTGTTCTGCGTTACTTAACTTCTAGTTTCTGTATAAAAAATCTATAACATCTTCCCATCTCTTTAATCTCTGTATACAACTTAATTATTATCATAACCCGAAATACGCCACAAGGTATTACATTCCAAAACCTAAATAAAGATAAACACACATTACCTCATTATTACATCGTAAATTTATAATTAGCTTTGTATTATCACAACAATCCTTTTGGGTTTGCTCACAGTTTTAGGGTGGTTATAAGCTGATATTTTTACAATTAACTTGCGTAAGCACACTTTTAAATAATTTATATCACATAAATATGTCTGTGATGTTTCAAAAAATTAATACAACATGTTTATGAGTGATATCAGCAATTAAACGTATAACAATTCGGAAAGCTATAATATAAATAAATATTTGCAGAAACATGTTTTGCATGCTCAATCCATTAGGGAAACAAGAAAAGAAAAAAAGCAAATGAAAAAATATCAAATGAGGGCCCAGACGCGAAGCTAGTGCCGCGGCACTGAATGCGCGCCGCAACACAACATCATTCTCGCCGTGCAAGAAGGAAAAATAATACATTAGTACTATTACCTCTTACGACGGTCGTAAGAGGCGACAGAAGAACCCATAGGCAGGTAGTAGGTCATTTACCCGTCTAGATGGACCACCCCTGGTCTAGAGTATTCCGTCATAACAACTTTGATTTATGTTCCCGCAGTGCCCGGTTCCAGTGTCTCCTTCGAAGCCAGCGGCGCATTGGCAGCACCTCTGGTATTGTTAATGTCCATAGGTGACGCTAACCGCTTTTCATCATAGTTGGTCCGTCTACAGTACAGCAGGAATAAAAAAGAATCTGGGTAAAACACGAATATTATGAGTGTAAAATTGTTGCATTGATTCCATTCAGATACGGAACCCTAAGCTTATCTAATGATAAGCTCGATTTTTAACTAAGAATAGTTCAAGTCGGTCTGTCCCGAGAATACCAAAATACGAGTGCCGCGCGCCGGTGTGTACGCGCAAAAGAAAATTATTTGTATCAAACAATAATAGTCGACGTCAGTGCATACCTTAAATCTCTACATTTTTAAACTACATTTTTGGCACAATTTTTACACAGTAAAAAAATATATCACCAAACAGTAATTACACTGACAACAACAAAATACTTTCAAATAAACAATAGTTGTAGGATATTGATATTTTTGTAGTAGAAATTATTATTTTTTTGTGAGAAATGTTACCTCTGTAGTCAAACGTGGAGTACGTTTGACTACAGAACCTTATTTATGACATAAACTCCGTTGATTGGCGACAGTCGAAATCCTGCTATACTGAAGACATCAGACGAGTCTGGTATAGAATAAGATAATTTTCCTGCTGTTGTGGCTACTACTACCAACGACCGCTTAATTTTGAAATTAGTGGAGACTCCCTAAAACTCCTTAGTCATTGTTCTGAGGAAATTCATCACAGCGTACTTACATATGTTGGAAACTAGAATGAAAAACTGATATTTACACGCGCAATTAATAATTATTGTACCAGCAGTAATTTTATACAAGTAAAATACATTCTTCAGTTTTTGTGCGTCATTGAAAACTTACTACATTCCAGGTACGGTACCTATACATTTCAAAATCTAGAACCATTCCTTCTCTTCATATAAGTTTTGGAGAATATTTTTTCCGCAGTTATAAGACATATGAAGCAATCTTTAAGGTTGTCAGTCCGACACGACCCTTATATTTCCGTAAGTATAATTACATGTACGAGGTAACAGTCAACCCTTGTTAAAAACGCATTACGTAGCGTAACGTGCTATCAGATTATTTTAAAATCGGTTTATTGTTGTGTTGCACGCATACCTTGTGTGTACTTTGTATTAATAACGGAATTAATATGAGGGAAATTATTTATACATTGCTTTTTGTTCACAAAGTAACAACCAGCAGTAGTGTGACTAACAGGGCGTTCCACCAGTAGCTCACAACGCTCAAAACGCTCAGTTAACCGTTCCACTAGGCGACCGCAACAACTGCGATCCTGGCGAAAACGTCACTAATGACGTCATCATTTTCGATCACAGAACGCTCACATTGACCCATGCCAATAGATGTGTAGAATAGCTATTCCACTTGTGTGTATGATTGTAATGCCGGCAAGCAAGTGGAGCGAGATAAATCGCGGTCATGAACTTGGTCATCGTGAGTCCCTAATGGAACGTAACATAAGAAGCCTGTACACTCAGATTTTTGAGTGCCCAGTAGCCGTGCTTTCAAACATTGGATGATACTGTAAAATAGTAAATTTTAAAGCGATTATTAAGCGATGATTTTTTTATTTTACGAGTTCAGTGTAAAATTCACTAGGAATCATTATGTTAGTCTTACGCAATAGTGTATGTGCTAGTTTATAATACTTTAGACTTTAATCTGCTCTCCACGTGTCATTTTTTACAAGCTTTTATAACTTGCAATGGATGTATGTTAATTCGGGTGGAATCTTGCAAATTAAATTTGACCAACTTTCCGGTTTCCGAATGAGCTAAAATTTTGCACGCATATGTATATCGCGTGACAATGCAATAATATTGTACCATGGAGCTGATCTGATGATGGAATTGGAAGGTGGATCCGTCGTGTTTGGACTCGTTTTACTTGTCTTTAACAATAAATAACATCTGTCTATAATGTAGTTAGTCTAACATTCTACGTTTTGTGTTGTCCTTAGGATCCCAGAAAGTAGTTTGGAAGATCAGAAACTGATTTGGAAGATCACCGGCTAAATGTTTCTTTTTGTATTTACATTCTTATATGCACCTTTTACCACCTACTGTGACTGACATTCGCCAAAACAATGCAAACAGGTTGGGGCCATAATCCCTTTAAAGAAAAAGTTATTCTGGATTCAAAAGTATACGAATTTTGACACTATCGGAATGGAATCGTACTTTGAGAATGTTTGAATTGCGATAGCTGCATACATAAAAAATATACCATAATTATCTCAAAAACTACTTAACGGATGTCGTTCAAACCAATTTTCTGGCTGCATAGGTAATAACAAAAACCCTGACTCGCTTTAGACAATTCTTCAGTACTGAAGACTGACACAGAAACTTCATACGATATCCTATTGGTAGTTTTAGTCTTTACACTGTTGTTTTAAACTTTCCGGGGCAAATAATTCATACAACTTTTATTAGAAATACGTTTTATTTCAATACAAATCACTATCAACATAATTACAATCGAAATACGACACCAATATCGTGCACGCGACCAGCTCAACCTATAATTAAATCTACATTTCAACGGATTTAAAACCGTATTAAATGAATAATTATCAATCCGTGAAAATGTAGTAGTAATTATAATCTGTGTACCTACATTTGATAATCAAATATTACGTCAAGTTATCACAATATTAAATATCGCTAAAGAGCATATCAGACCACACACTTAGGGCCTTACTTATAATAATCTCGTTAAGAAATGATTAGCCATCTCTTAAGTAAGTAATTTAATAATACCCTAGTGAATTTATATTGTTTGATTTTATATAACTTTTAGCATTTCCTTTAAAAATTAGCACTTTAGCTACGGTAGCGCCACCAATTGAATGCCTTTTGTCGTTACTTTACCACCTCTTATCCTTAAGAGGAGTTTATGGGTAAGATTTTCACTAATCAGTTGCTGAGCAGTTTCTTAAAATTAACAAACGATTATAAGTAAGGCTGTTTATATCGTTAAGAAATGATTAGCTATTTCTTAAATAATAGACTCTTAAGCCCCTAATCAATGGCTGTTTCAAATAGAACTTGCCAACTTGCCTCTTAGCAGTCACCTAAACTACCTCTCGATATTGGTTATTTTTGACAGTTATTTATGAGTTACTTTACCACCACCTGTTATCTTTAAGAGTAGTTTATGGGTAAATTTTTCGTTAATCAGTTGCTGAGCAGTTTCTTAAAATTTAACAAACGATTATAAGTAAGGCCAAGAGTTGTGAATGGCTGACGAATTTCCATCGTTTTTGTTTAAGAAACCATAAAGAACTACTTAATGGATTGCACCTCTAATCAATTTTTGTTTATGTTTGTTTTATTTTTAGAATATAAATTTGAATTTTTCGAAATTGTCTATGCTGTTAGGGAACGTACCCATACTACGTGGCTCATATTTTTGAAGTGAAACTTCTATATAGACGGAGTCTTACGATTTTTCGCTCACGAAAAAGCGTCACGGTCACGTGGTCTAATACTTTCATTTTTTTTAGCAATTTTTAACCCAGCGGGGTGCCCTTGGTGACCACCCTTATATGCCAATACTCCTCTTCCCCTCAAGATTTCACGAATTTATTCATAAATATAAAATCATGTTTTGCAAAGAGAAAATAAAAACGTGTGCGTCTCGAGATGCCTGACAGAAGTGATAACTAGCGTGAGATAAAGGGAAGCCAGACAGACTGGCGCCGTCACGCGTTACGTAACGAAGCGGATTATCCTCCCATAAGAAGTTATCACTTCAATATTTTGGCTCACTAGCCGTTTAAAAGCGCTTAACCCTGCGGTCCATATTTGAATATAGCTCGAAAAAGCGCGACATTTTGCTAGAGGACTCATCCCCGTCCCTGTGACGATGCGTGGTATTTTGAAGACCTCCCAACGGGTCACATAGTACGGTTACGTTCCTTAAATTCGAACTTTTCGTTAGAAGCATGCTGCCGCCGCGGCAACAGACAGGAGAGTGACGAGGGAAGTGGGCAGCGCGAGTATATAAAACAAACGAAATTCTGTAACATACAGACGGATGGACGAAATTATTAGAATTTCGTTGTTGTCATTTCACTACAGAATGCTAACAATACAAGCAAACTTAAAAATATGTTATTCTACCTCTTCATGGCAGGCCTGAAACAAAGCACATCATTAACTTTATTAACAACTACTCAATTTTAATGAAATTTACATTTTAGAAATATTCTTTCTTCTTCCTTTCTTATTCTTTCTGTCCAATCAAATATTAATTTTAGCAATTTCATTATTAGTGAACAAGTATTGCATTATATTATCCGTGCAGGAATGGAGAAAGAATACAATTTCGTGCGGCCGGGCGGCCTGTCGTAAGAGGCGACAAAACAACCCACAGCCAGGTGGTAGGGTCTTTGCCCGGCTGGATGGCTACCACCTCTGATCTAAAGTATGCCGCCGTAACAACCTTGAGTTGTGTTCCGGCATTAGTGACCAGATTCCAGTGTCCCTTAAGAGAGCAGCAGCACATTTGTAGCACCTTTCATGTTGCAAATGTCCATAGTCGATGGTCCATCAAGTGGGCCGTTTGTCTGTCTGCTGAACTCAAGCAATAAAAAAAGAAGAAAGAGAGAAATACTATAGAAGAGAAATACTACCAAAGACAGTCCAGAAATAAACTCGTAGGGGTATGTACAGTATACTTTCCAAGCTTGTCCAAAGCGGTTTGGCGGATTTAACACATCGGTAATCTCAATATGCAAGGTTTCATTACGGTTTCTCTGAAGTGTAAGGGCGCGTTCCCACTATGTCGTAACGATTAATTTATCGTTGGACGAATGTCGTCTCTAGCTGTTCCCATTATAACGATTGTTTGTCGTCAAATTTTTTTATCGTTTTACTACTATCATATCTAGTTGTTCCCGTTGGATCGCGACGACGTGGCTACGATAGATTTGTTGTCACGATTTCGTCGTAACGATTTTTTATCGTTTTACAACTGTCCTGCTAGCCGTTCCCAATGTGATTACAATCTGTCGTCAATGCAAAAAATGTCGTAGACGACAGTAAGTCGTGTCGTTCTACATGTGAACATATCCATTTAAACATATAAGCCACGACACTTAAAAGTACATGATTATCTATCGTCACGACATAGTGGGAACGCGCCCTTAGCAAGTGATAATTGCAACATTATGTTAGAAAACTAAACTACCTAAGTGGTACTTACTTATCCAGCCAGGAAATGAACCCCATGTCCTTTGGGTTTGGAACCTAAGCTACTATGGCTTTTCTTTACAAAAAGTATTTTTAATATAACTACGTGTTAACGGTTTTAAGCGCGGGAATTTTGATTTTTATTATTCCGACGTTTCCGCCACTTTTCAGTAGCCGTGATCACGGAATACAAAGATGTCATGTGTCAACGAGTATTGTTAAAATTTTATTTAACCTACCGTCAACTTGTTTATTTTAATAATTTAGATTTAATTTTGTTTATGGTTATTATTTACTCTATGGGAGCCTAATATGATTTACCTAATCTAATTTTCAATTAAATTACCGCGCTTAAAACCGTGCAAACGTAGTTTTACTATGTATATAAGTCACGAAAAGATTTTTTTTATTAATTAAAAAAAACTTACTTCTTTTGAAAACCAAATTTGCTCAGCAAAGTCGGTTGGTTAGCGGGCAATGAAGCAGTTTTCCTCAATGCCGAAGTTTTGCAAGACATTTTCTTCATACCATTACTATTTGGACCATTTACAAATCTTGCCTTGAGGCTACAATCAATAGGCTGGCTTGCACTTAAATGCATTCTTGAGTCTGGTTGCGAGTCTCCAAATGACACCTGGAAATAAAAAATAAAAAATTCATATTCATATTAATTAAGCCACACTAATAATACTAGTCGTCATAGCGTAATGGCTAGCGCACACGTCCCAAGAACAAAGGGCGTGGGTTAACAAAATTCAAAATTTAACCGACGGTTAACCAAAAATAATAACTGGTTTTTAATACATTTTTGGCGATTATCTTATTTTAACCATCGGTTAAAAGTCGGTGCACACCAGCCTTAGTCAGTTTTCTGATCTAATGTGCGTATTGTTACAATTAACACGTGCTAACAACGATGAAGGAAAACATCGTGATGCAACCTGCACATCAAGATAACTTACGAGTTAAACCTGCCTTGGACAAGCGTGGCGGGTATACTGTCTATTCCCCCTTATAATCGGAGGTCCGAACCCAGTAATAGGACATTTATGGGCTGATATTATTTTGATATTGTGTCCGCGATGGACTGCTAAACTACTTAACAGATTTTAATCAAATGTGCACAGCGTGTGCAGTTTGATCCAACTTGAAAGATACGTTTTATATCGTTGGTACCGGTAGGTGGCGCTGCGATCGGGTTCTAGAGTCCTCCTAACCACCGGGAGCGATTTTGTTTTTCTGTGTTTGAGTGGTCCCGGGATGATTAAAATCCATAATTGGAACCGGTAGGTGGCGCTAAGATCGCGTCCTAGATTTTATTTTTTCAGAGCAGGACAATGACAAATACCAAGGACACCATTCTGCTATTATTATCTCGTCAAAATTGCCGGACACTGTTACAAACGTAGATTTGCCTGATTTCGGAATCGCACGCTATAAATATTTGCAGACATGAGTGGCTGAAGGTGATAAGTCGCATAATTCCAATTCTGAGTAAATAGAGATAAAAGTTTTACTTTTATTTTAAACTGAACTGAACTTAACACCTTTTCAACTTTTTATTTTTTAAATATGCCTTATATCTATGGTCTAAGGTCTGTAGTCATTTGGTATCGACTTATAACCTTCATCTACGCAAAAAAAGCAAAAAACCGAATATGTGACATATCCCCTTCATCCACTCACATCTTCATTTATAAGCGAAAACTCGCGAAATACATGTTTAAAAATTATTGTTAGCGATTCAATATTAATTTCGGCTGACGCCATTCTGATTAATGGTGCTACCAATTTTTCTACTATTCCGCCGCGACGATATCGAGAAGTCATTGTAGATTTAGTAGAATACGATTTTTTAAACATCGCAATGGATTCGTACTTTGAATACGATATTGAAATAGCAGAATTCGGCCCCAGCGTACAGTGGCGCCTTGATGATTAATTTTACCCTATTCGCTAGATGTTGTTAGTATAGATTGTTTATAATTTTCATACTAACATATCTGGGGATTTAATGATTTATCATGATATAATAGAAGAGAAAATTGTTAAGACTCAACTTTTACTGATTTGGTCCAGAAATAATATGTATTTTAAATTGCGATTTGTTTTTAAGGTCTTTATACACCTGTGACAACCTGACAGTGATTTGACACAAGACTTTCTAGTTTAATTTTAATTTGAGTGTGCAGTTTATTTTTATATTGGAATATTATTTTATGTGGCATATATAGGTTATTTTTAATGTTTAATTTTAGTTTGTATATAAAATACATTCCTTATGACATTAAAATAATCGACATGAAAGAAATGGGTAATAATAATAATCGACATGGTAGAATGGGCTTCTAATGTAAAAAAATAAAAGAGTAGAAGAGGACTAAATTGTCTTCTCCTCTTTTATTTCTTTACATTGAATTAAATGAGCAGCTTCTTGTTAATATTGGTGTGGATAAACTGCTTTTTGTACCCAATAAAAATATTGTATACTATTGTGGTTTATTCTATGCTACTCTTCACTGGCAATCTAGAAAGTTGGAAATAATAAAATAGTACAGTATTACAAATAAATTTTAAATACCTGAGAATCTACAGGTGTCACAAGTGTTTCCATAGGATATGTATTCTCAATCACAGAATCTTCGGAACATTTGTCAAACATTGATGATGTTTGATCCAATATCTTGAAGGGATTCCGACCTCTTGGACTTGGCGCCAATATTGGACTCTTGGATTCTTTTTCTCCACTTTTTTGGTTATTACTAGTTAGACTATTCTTGTCATTAGTTAAACTATTGTAGTCATTAGTTTCACTATTTTGGTCATTAGTTACACTATTTACATATTTAGTTACATTATTTAGTAATATGTTGGATTACTAAGGGTAATAGGATTTTTTGGTCTCTTAACAGGACTATTGTGTGGTGAATTTTCTTTTTGTGATTCTTGAGAATCGGGTATTTCTGAACATTGTGAATCGATTTCAAATCTTTTTTCTGGTGTTTTAATTTTAAATGGATTTCTTGACTTTTCTGGAGATTCTTCTATAGTAATACCAGTAATACTATTGTTTGACGTTTCATTTCTGTACCACTATTACTTGATATACCACTATCCTTTGATGAAAAGAATTTACTTTCAACAAGATTATCGTCTAATATGGTTCTAGGAAATTTGCTTAATTTCTTCAAAATTGTACAATTGCCATTTCTCAATCCTTTTACATATGATCTCTGTTTGTTTTCTAATATTGGTGATTTATTTTTTCTCGTTTCTATGATTGATTCCTCTTCAATAATGGCTATATCTAACTCGTTCTCTGATGTTGTGTGAATTGTGTTAAGTTTGTGTCATGTTCTACTCTTTGTTTTTTATTTGCTGGTTCCACGCAATACATGTTGCTTAGAGACTCGATGGACAAACTGTAAGTAATATACGTTAATAATATAATGTATTTATCAGTAAAATCCACATTCAAATTTATTCTTTAACTCTTTGTTTGGTTGGTGTTTTGGGCGCCATTGTAAATATTGGTAACGCAAAAAAAATCTAAGCTAGTATATGAAAATATATAACACTGGCGTTCTTATCGTGGTTAAACATTACTGAATACTTATGGGCTTCTTCAAAACATTACTATCAAGATATATATTAAATAGAAATACTTTGATTTTCTCTATTTATTAGCTGAGCATTTTCAAAATCGGATTATTTATGTTATTATGCTTCAAACATTTCTAAAAAATATATTATGTTAAATGCTTTGTTTTTCAACTTTAAGTACCAAAACGATAAACAAGAATTTATTGCTGGATGTTTCTTCGTAATCTATAAAGTTCTACTTTGAAAGAGGACAGTTTCATATTTGACTTAGGGGCGCTTGCATAATGTTCCTTAAATTTATTTAAGAAACTCTAAACGCATTGAACATCCTTAAATACGATTAGTGTCTTGCACAACGCAAATTTTTCGCTAAACATGTTTAAAGAACTGTCTATACATTTTCTATAAAACTTATTTAGGCAGTTTAACAAATTTTATTTAAAGGCGAACGTTGTGCAAGCGACCCTTAATGTTTGAATATTTTAGATTTTTCTAAATTAAAATGCTACAAATTTCCCTACCTTTCGTCTTGTGTTTCTGGAACATATTTACTGACTAAATTAACTACTTTTTTCCTAGGTCGTGTTGTGAGCGCAGTGATGATAGGTTCTGCCTTTTAATCTTTTTTCGCCATGGGCACATTTCGTTGAGATATTGGGCAAAGTCCCGGGCCCACATACTGGGATGGTTGGACACACCTTTTTCTTTCCATGAATCCGTTTTTACTGTATCATTCTGAAAATTATTAAATGGATATTTTATTCATAATAATCCACATTACTTTAAAATTATACAACAATTCCCATATGTCATACCCTTATTTTATGATTTAAAACATATTTATTAGATCAAATCAGTCGCAGTATACAATCGTACTATGTTTCTTTTTAACTATGTTGGAAAGAAACTTATGTATGAATACGTAAAGAAATATTTTAAACTACAGTTTACCCCGCGGCTATGCTGCGTGTCCAACCCTAAACAGTAGCTCTATTTACTTACATAAGAACTTAATTCGGTTTTTCATTTATACATAGTATGAAACAAGTTGCATTCAGCGTCTATCTGTATATCCATTCACTCCTCCTAAACCACGCAACGGATTTTTAAGAGGCAATAACCCTAATTTAGATAATTTTTCACTGAAGGTATATATATAAAAACCGAGTAAGTTTTTATGTAAGTAAAATAGAGCTACTTCCAAGAGACCCTTGGGGAAAACTCTTTTTTTTTAAATAGTTTCATAAACAGACACGGTATGTTTAAAATTAAATAATATTATATATAGATATACTGGTGGAACGTTTTATAATATTTCGAAACAAAAACGCCAGACTTATGACATACGGCTGTCCCGCCCGCCCCCCCCCCCCCTCCCCCCATCTCAGAAAATTACTAAATAAATCTATTTTCAAACACAATTTAATAACAAATAATAATAGTGCACAAAACACTTTGTATAATTTATATGTGATTAGCTATTCTAAGCTATTATATATAACGCTATTATTTATTTCATAAATAAAAAAAACATACACAATTATTTCTATTATCGGGGTGCCAATCATCCATTTTCTTCAATGTGAAAGGATCCAAATTTCCCAATGCTAGTTGGAAAGCTATTTTAGAATCTAACAATTCACCTGCATTCACGCATAAGGCTTCTTCAGTATCTGAAATAACATTAATTATGTTATTTTAATCGACAATCCAGCAATGTAATGCTGTCAGCCTTTAAGTACAAAGGCCACTTGATACGTCTTGCAATACAATAGATATAGGAGGGTAGTTATAAATACTTTTTTTCTTAAACCCTTCCTTCCTAATGAATGAATGAATGAATGAATGAAAACTCTTTATTGTTCACCACAAACTTAAATCTAGATAATTGATATGGACACAGTTGCATAAGAACAATAGGCGGTCTAATCGCTTATAGCGATCTCCTATGGGCAACACAGAGTCTGCGATTTTTTTAAAACAATTAGGATTATACGATATTTGCTGGTGTATTAAACTAAAATAAAAGTATTATTATCACAATCATCAACTACTGTCAGAAATAAAACATAAATAAACTACTATATACTTGTATACAGGCCTTTTTTGTCACTTCTTTTTTGGGGGCACGCTAATTTTAAAAGGCGGAAAGTCCAAACTTTTTAATTGAAGACATGAGTGGATGAAGGTGATAAGTCGCATAATTCCAATTCTGAGTAAATCGAGATAAAAGTTTTACTTTTATTTTAAACTGAACTGAACTTAACACCTTTTTCAATCTTTTTATTTTTTAAATATGCCTTATATCTATGGTCTGTAGTCATTTGGTATCGACTTATAACCTTCAACTACGCAAAAAAAAGCAAAAAACCGAATATGCGACATATCACCTTCATCCACTCCGTCTTCAATTTTTTTTTGTACTAAATAGTAGCGAAATGCCCGTATTATTTCGTTCATTCAAATGGGGCATGCTACGGATCTCGTTTTCTCCAAACGTAATATCTTTTTCAACTTCATTTGGCCATTTTTCGGGTATGAACATCGCAAGCTTGAACGATTCTAGTAAACGATCATTCATAGAAGCTGCTGAAGTGAGAATAAAACGTCCCTGAATCTATGTATAATAATAATATTCGTCTCGCTTGGCTCTTGCAGAGCATCGCATATTTCGTATGAGGCGACGCGGTAACTCTTCTGGATAAATAGATTAGATTTTATATTTGAATTATTTTTTCATGCTTTTTTTTGTAAAAGTTACCAAATATGGATGTTTTCAAAGTCTTTAATTTTTTTCAGTTTTTATGGAAATTTTGATATTTTAGAAATTTCCTTTAAGGTCACTGCGTGCCCCCACAAAAAAGCCCTGCTTATATACATATACATTTAGATATACGTATATAATAGATATATGATAATATTGTAAGTTACATACAAACAATAAATAATTTAATCAGCTAATATCTTGAAATTACATATTAATATAAGTAGATATTATTGAAGTCGCTGATTATATTTTTTCTAAATAAATAAAACGCTTTAGTGGTCTAGTGAGAAACTTCACGTTGTTATGCACTAAAGGTTTCTGCGTGAACTGTCCGTAACTGAGAGATGAAAACTGTTTTGGCAAAAAAGAGACTATCATATAACAGATTACGAATGGTATCGCAACTTTCAACGTGGTAACTTTAAAATTAATGACACTTCAAGGTTAGGGCGTTCCCTTGAAGCAAGTGGCCCAGAACACATGTCGAAAATCAAAATTACAAAAGAAAGATCTTTCTGTGAAATATTATTGTTGGGATTTCTAGAGTACACCAGCTTTATATCTCCAAAAATATGTAAGATAGCATACTTCATTTAAGTACCTTCTAAATAAGAGGAAATATAAACAACTATTGGCCCCGGCAGACGTCGTCCCGCTCTGAAAAAATAAAAATCTAGGACCGATTCCAGCGCCACCTATCGTCTTCAGTTGTGGATTTAAACCATACGGGGACCCACTCAAACGCACATGAACAAGATCACCAAAATCGGTCCAGGTGATTAGGAGGATTCTAGAACGCGATCTCAGCGCCACCTGCTGGTTCTAATTGCGAATCTAAACCATCCGGGAACCCACTCAAGCACAAAAACAAAATCACCAAAATCGCTCCCGGTGATTGTAGAACCCGATCTCAGTGCCACCTACCAGTTCCAACGGGATAAAGAGTATCCTATGTCCGCCTCCTAGTTCTAAGCTACCCCCCATCTTGAGTTATAAACAGTGTAACTAACACGACTTTCTTTTATATATATATATATAGATTATACTAGCTGCGTCCCGCGGTCTCTCTCGCGTGGTGATTGAAAATCGTCATAATTCCAAAATAAAAGTTTTTTTCTAAAACAAAAGTAGCCTAAGTTACTCCTTATTACATCAGCTACCTGCTAATAAAAGTCCCGTCAAAATCGCTCCAGCCATTTAAGAGGTTAGCCGGAACAGACAGACAAAAATTGTAAAAAATGTTATTTTGTTGTATGTACCGTATATATTCATATGCATGTAGTAAAAAGCGGTTATTTAAATATTACAAACAGACACTCCAATTTTATTTATATGTACACATAATATACAGATGTCAACTTCTACCAAACAAGCTCTGCAATTCTTTGTCTGTGGAAAAGTACATTATGGACTACCTTCATCATCTGGTTCTGTCAATCTAACCATGCGCCTCTCCAACGGGTCATAAACATATTGGTGCTTGAAAGTCGCCTCCGCTTTCAAAAAATTCTCCCTGTATTCATCTGTCACCGTTAACGAAGACTTATTGAAGAAATTCGGCAGCTTTCGAAGTGCCTGAAAATTAATTAAAAATAACTTTTTTTTATATAAAATTGCGGACAAATAGCGTACGCCAGTTCTCTCCTCTGCCCCTAATACTAGTCATCGCTAGTAGGGCTTAGAAATCGAAAACAATAATATGAACGACGAAAGGAACGAAATTATAATTATATTAAGCTTCATAACATTTTTGTAAACACATGAGACTTCTACATAATACACTAAGCTTTATCTCTAGTTTTAAACAGTTTCTGAGATAATCGGCTATGACAGAAATACAGCCAAACATCTAAATGAGACAATGGTAGAGATATTGGAAATCTAAAAAGAGATATCATTATACCTATCTAGAATCCTTCACTTAGCACTTGACCAGTTTTTAACATGACCTAGGACATCTACTATACTTACATTAGCAAAATTCGGATCCTGTGTTGCATTCACAAATTGTCTAGCTTTAGCCAATCCAATTCCAGGCAAAGACGCTAAATAATCACAGCCAGACATTATGCACATCTGCCTGAATTTGTCAAAATTGTAACGTTCAATTGGGCACTTCATAACCAGTGGCAGTTTTATTGATTCCACCAATGTACCAAATCCGTCGAGGTCCATTTTAAATAGTACCTACAAAAAGATCATACTACTTATTTTTTATTTTATTCAGGTTTATGACTTGGCAGCTAGGCCTTTGAGCCAGATCTTAGTTTACAATATAGTTTCTTCATTTTCTTAAGCCTATTTGTAGCACAGCTGAACTATAGTTAATCAGCTAGTGCCATGCAACAGAGTTCAAGTGACAACATATACAGTTCACATTTCTCACAAAACGCATAATTACTACTCAAAATCTATCAATATCCAATACAATACAATCCAATATAGTTGTATTATTGTTCATTTTAGAGATTTTTAATTATACATTTCTTATAAAATAAATCTGCAAAGCACAACATCTCCTGTCAGTTACCGCCAAAAACTCCCCATACTACTTCAGAAGATGAATATTTGGAATTAGCAACCCATCCCGGATTCACACGGGTGAACATTTATTGTCTAAACATTTTGTGGAATGTATAAATATAGCCTATGTTCGGGGATAATGTAGGATTGTAATGGTCAGGGGTCCTCTAGCATCTAGGGTGGGAGGATTCATCCCCTTTTGACAAAGTGAGTCTGTTCTGTTTCAGCGTGGGCGTAACTACGTTGTAACCCTTATTCATTTAACAGTTCTATCTATAACCTTTTCCTAGTCTTCTTTAGTCACTTGTTAAAATTATGCATGTGATGTTAAATGTAATATTTCTAATATTTGAATTTATACCTTATTGCACCCAAATAAGATGAGATCAGAATCTTCAGTGATAACCAGCTGCGCTATATTTTTAATATTTAAATAGGCAAGTTGTGCATCGGCCTCGTAAGGTGCCACTATGCAGTCCACATTACGCTTCCTACATTCTTTTATCAATGCCAACGCCATTGCGTGTGTTATGTCAACACTGCGACGCATGTATGATCTGGCTTCTTCTACCTGCAGGTGGACGAAATACATACATTTAAAACTATAAAATAGTGTCAATGTACAAAGGCTTTAATAACTTGTAAATTCATTTAACTACAGTGAAGACTCAACCAGTTTACTTGTTGTGATAAGGCATTCAGATAACAGATCTGGATAAGTGAATATTTTAAGAAAGTTAATTTTAATAACTTTCTTTCTAATAAAAAACAGTCGCGGTAGTGTAATGGCTTGCGCATGCGTCCCAAAGTCAAAGGGCGCGGGTTCAATCCTGGCAGTTTTCTGATCTCATGAGCATATTGTAACAATTAGCGTGTGCTAACAACGGTGAAGGAAAACATTGTGATAGAACTTGAACATCAAGATAACTAATGTGTCAAACCTGCCAAGGCGCCTTGGACCAGAGTGGCAGGAATACTGTCAGTTCCCCTTATAATGGGAGGCCTGAACCCAGCAGTAGAACATTTATAGGCTGCTATTATATAATATTATATTATAAATATTAACTCTAGAAACAAATCTAAACATCTATCAATCAAGTCTGTTACTTCTTCTTTTGAAGGGCTTATATGGGGGCTCGAACGCAATACATTTATTAAGAGACTATACATACAACTGCATACTTACTAATGTACCTACATAATTTTCTTAAATTACTAAAATATTATAATCTTAATCATTAAATGACTGTGCCATTACTGATAATCGCAAATCCATATAACTGAGCTTGAGTTTCCACTGTATTTTCAAATCTATCTTTGATATATCTTTTCTTTGATATAAAAATATAATCAGTACTCAGATTCAAAGATTAATATTAAACTTAAGTACTAGATGTGTCTGATTTAAAAAATAAACTAGATTTTATTTAAAAAAAAACCAACCTTTCCAAGACTAAGCAGCTCAGCTGCTCTCTTTTTGGATATATCCCTAGATCTGAAAGTGAAATACACAAAATTGGAAAGTGTGGATATTGGGGGTGATCTCCGGTACTACTGAACCAATTATTTAAAATTCTTTCATCAATGGATATCGACATTATTCCCGAGTGACATAGGCTGTATTCAAAACGACCCCTAGTGTAATGGGTACAGGAACACATGTCAAATATGTAACAGCAGTAACATTTGTCACAAGAATTTGAAGAAAACTTGCTTTATGGTGGTATATGCAGGCATGTGTGTGTATGCTTTTATATTTTTTAATGACGCCCAGCGAAGTGGGCATGGGTCTATATGTCACCACCTGTCAATAGTAAAGGAAACCAACACATCAACTTTACTGATTTGTGAAACCTAATAATCTAACTTTGACAGGAGAAGCAGGTATATATCCATTACTCTAAAATAGAGGGACCCTCAACTAGCAATAAGGAGAATTCTCCTTGTTGGCAGACAATTGTCCAACACACATTGTTGGTTACAACCAGGTTTTTAAAAAATAGTGTTAGATTATTACTGTCTTACTTATAATAATCTTGTTAAGAAATGATTAAGCATCTCTTAAGTAAGAGAATCAGTATCAGACCCTAATCAATGAGTATATTTTTCTTCACCTATAAATGTGTATCACCTGTTGTTTACCTAAGAGGAGCACAGATAAAATATTTAACTAAAGGAGAGTTTATGGGTAAAATTTTCATTAATCAGTTGCTGAGCAGTTTCTTTAAATATTAAAAACGATTATAAGACTACAATTAACTGATTAGCGCTCATTATTGTTATCAACAAAGCAGTTGAAACTGAAATTTTCTTAAAAAACCTAGTTGCAGCGAATCATGCACTCTGTTGGACGCACAAGAACCCTTGCACATTCATGGGTTTTGATTATCAGTAAACCCAAACATAATTAATTTAACTTGTATAACATTTATCTCACAAACTCATATAAATATTTGTTTAATACTTACTCCCTTCTTTTGGATTCTGTCATAGCCTTAGCAGGTAAATGCCTTCCATCAAAAACTAAGATAGGTTTTATATTCTTCAATAATAACATTGTAACATATTTTAAACAATATTTTATGTGCCTGTAAATGAAATAGGCTTAGATTAAAGACATAAATCAGCCTTCAAGTGAATTTTAAAATATTCTTATTTTTAAAAAAGCTAGTATCTAAGAAATAATTTTCCAAGATGAATGATATGAGTTTACCTGCAAACATGAAAGCGAATTTGTCTTTATCAGGACTTTTAGAGAATTTTAAATATGTTTGATTGCTCCCAGCCAAGTAAAAAAATACAAACCTATTTTTCAAATTCAAATTCAAATTCAAAAGTTTTTATTCAAAATAAGTTCCACTGGAGAACACTTTTTGAAGGTCATACATATAGGTTAAAATTTAATTTTACTTCCTAGTCTATGTACACCGCTTCGCAATGTGTTATTGCTGTTAAGGAGAATAAGCGGCAAGAAACTCCCCAGCAACACGTCTAGCTAAAAATTGTTTTTCTTTATATTTGTTGTTCTATTTTTTACATTTAAGTACTTTTTTTTAAGATTTTATACAGAATTATGTTACAGAATAACTTTTGAAGAATTAATGGAGTTGTAGCAAACAGTGCATATTCAATAAGACAAAAGCGCAATAAAAGGATAGAAAATAATTATAGTTATAAATATAAAGACGTAACATAATTATTTTTTTTGCAACATATCTCCATATATTCCTTACAAGTACGGCAGGATAAAAACGTTATACTCATACAAAACACAGTATAAGAGGTTGGAGCGAGCTGTTATGTAAATGAAGTTTTGTCATTTAAATATTCTTCAATAGTGTAGTATCCCTTTTTAAGCAAGATACTTTTTATTTTGATTTTGAATTTAGTGAAGGGCAGATCTAACATTTCACTCGGAATCTTATTGAAGAAGCGTGTACCAACCCCCAAGAAAGAAGACAATACTTTTTGTAATCTAAAAGATGGCAATATCAGTTTATTACAATGCCTGGTGTTGAAATCGTGAACATCCTTATACCGCTTGTAGGAGGCACTCAAATTATTACGAATATAAATTATATTATTGAAAATATATAGGCAGGCGACCGTCATAATACCAATTTCCTTAAAGCGTTCCCTAAGAGACACCCGAGGGCCGAGGTTGTAAATTGACCTTACGGCTCTTTTTTGTAAAACAAATATAGTCTCCAAGTCAGCAGCGTTGCCCCAAAGTAAAATACCATAGGACATGACACTATGAAAATAACTAAAATAAACTAGTCTAGCAGTCTCTTTGTCAGTGAACTGCCTAACTCTTCTGACCGCATATGCAGCAGAACTAATCTTTCCTGAGAGACTAGATATATAATAATAATAATAATTCATTTACTTCAGAAATTATTTCCATATTATACAGTTTTATATTAATAAAAATTTAAAAACATCAAAATAGTTACAATGATTATTACTAACTGCTATTAATTAATGAAATAAATACTAGGGCATTACACCCGCGTCACAATAATAAATACAAATGTTCCTACTCCACGGCACGAAAGGGACATGTACACCAAATTATTCCAATTATGGTCTATTTTGGACTCCACCACTGGGCCGCGAGGCGGCAGACAAACAAACAAACTCACTCACACATTTAACTGGGTGTGCAGTTGCACCCAATTACGTAGCAATGGCGAGTCCCATCGATCTACAAAAAGACTGAGCATGCTGTTGCATGATGCTGTTTATATGAGCGCCCCACTGGAGTTTCTGATCTAGGTTAATGCCTAAGAATACAGTTGAATCTACTAGGTTAAGTCTAGTGTCGTTAAGGGAAATATTAACATCGTATTCTTTTACATTGGGCATAACAAACTTAACACATTTAGTTTTATTCGGATTGAGTGATAAGTTATTTACGGTAAACCAGTTTTCAGTTTCACAACTCTATATATAAACCTATTAATTTACTTTAGATAGAGGTAATAAAAATTGCACACATGTATGTGAAAATAACAACTTTTAATTAAGTAGACAAGAGGAGAGCTATGTGAAACCTAGTAAAATAAAATTTAAGTTGTAGGTAAGATTACTTTAAGCTGAAATACTCACGTATCAGTCTCTTCTCCGCGAACGAGCTTATCAGCACAAGAGAAGGCCCCTTTATGGAGCCAGCAGTATGAATCAATAGCCACTGTACATCCACTAAATTCACTAACATTAGCCTTTCTTGAGGCTTTCTCTAAAAAAGGTATCAGTCCTGTGATACCCATGATAATATTTACAAATACAATGATTTTTGTATATAAAAAATACTATCTCCTATTGATTAGATATTACTTATTTTCTAAAGGTGTAAGTCACATGTTGCTTAACATTTAATTTTGGTAAATTAAATGAAATCCTTTATTATAACAGAGCATGTTATTTACTTTTTACTTGGACGAGAGTCGTGATTCGTGAAGGAACAAATTTAATCAGCTGTGAGTTGTCAATCTTCATTATTTGGCGCCATTTCTTTTTTTTTAATTTATGGCATGAAAGAAGGCCACAAATGTAAAATAATTTTATGTTGAAAAATCATGGGAAAGACTGATTAAATTAGTAAAACCTCGAAATCTTCTAGTTTGAAATTTTTTAAATTGCCATAAAAATCAAGTAAGTAATTTAAATGTGATTAATGCGTGTTGAATATTTTAATAAGTTAAAATAAAATTGAGGGTAGTTGTGAATATGCTTTCCACGCGACGTGACGTGATGATATTAGCACGTATCGACCTCTTTGTTTTATTTTAAACTATAGAATTAAAAGACGGTCTTAGTGCATACCGGAAAGTGAGAAAACGCTAAATTTATGTGCGAACCTACCTAAAATGTTGATATATCCGCGTGTTCTATCGTCTGCAGCGGCCATTCTATTTACATGCGTTATTTCTGCCGCCGCATTATATTATAAAAGCAGACATTGTGAGATTAATGAAGTAATGGTATTTTGTAAGCTTCAGTTTAACGCCTACAGTTGCTTCGATAAGTTGATGAGTTATATAGAAGCAGCTAACAAGTGCGTAAGCGTGTGCATGCCAGGCATTCATAACCCAGCTATACAGGGCCGATTGATAACTTTGATTAAGAAGAAAAATATCAAAGTCAGAATAATAATTGATCGAGCTGGATACAATGATTCTAATGACTTCCTTATTAAGGAACTTATTGATACCGGTAAGTGTTAGATAGTTTTTATTTCAGCAGATCCACCGTCGCCACAAACTGCAAACACACGGAGACCACAAAGTTTAGTTTCTGGTAAATCGCTCATAAACCAGTAAAAAAAAGTAGTTTAGAGATGACGATCCTTGAGCGATTCCTTTTAGTGACGACAAAGGAGCCGATTAGCATGAAAATTGGCCATAATACTCTTTTTGCAGTGTGGTTTGTAACTACAGGACATTTTTTCATACGTATACCGGAACTTTTTAAAATTTCTCTGGATTTTCTAACTTCGAAACTACTAAACTGATTTTGACAGTTTTCTCAAGACCCTTCGTGATTTTACGACATGCTAACTGCAATACCTTCTGTATAATAGAAATATTTACCAGAACGGTAATTCTAGGTGCGTAGTATGTTTTTATTTACATTATCTACTTATAATGGGTTTTACGGCTACGACGAGGATTTATGTTTGTCCATATATAAACACTGCCCTACTACAGAAAATCTTAGATTTAAATTTACACTGTCATATCTTTATGACAAACAAATCTTACCTCTTGGTAAGAGTTGTTTGTTTGTATAGAATAGGCTCCGAAACTACTGAACAGATTTGAAAAATTCTTTCATTGTTGGCAAGCTACTCTATCCCTGGGTGACAGGCTATATTATATTTTTAAAATGGCAAAATTAATGCCAAAGGCGCTGGAGCCAGCAGCAACAAAGATAGAATATTTTCAAAAAATGAATTCTGTATTTTTTTATAAATACCTGTGCGAAGCCGGGTCGGGCCGCTAGAATCTAATAAAATAATTAATCTTTATTACCTGCTCGACGAGCACGAAGTTGCGGTCTAGTGCTAGTCATAATAATGTAATTGTATTTTTCAGGTGCTGAAATAAAATGCAAAGCCACGATAGAGGCACACAGTATGCAACACAAGTTTTGTTTAATCGACGACAAAGTACTTATGACAGGCACACTAAACTGGGGCAATGATCGCTCTTCGGACCACTGGAACTACGTGTACATCACGACAAAAACACGACTAGTCGAACCCGTAAAGGAAGAGTTTTATAAAATGTGGAATAGTTCTTCAAATGACATCGACCTTTGTTACGACGTCAATGGAAACACTAACAATGAAGAAACGCATAACACGGATATTCTAATTGCAAAAACCGATTGTGAAGATGAAACTGTTAGAAACACTATGACGCCTGAGTTGATCATTTTATAAATTATTCCGTACTGGGACTTAGTATTTAAAATGATTTATGCCCTTTAATTTTAAAATTATTTTCGGAAAAAATTATCGAGCCAAAAGGTGTTTATCGAAGGCACGTAATTTTAGATTATCCAGATGACAAAATTTCCCGCCGAATTAAATTTTAAATGACCTTTTTTATATAATCCTAATAGAAAGGATACAAAGGGAATAAGTTGTTTTATTCTAACAATAACTGCTTTTAATTTCAATTGAACTGACTAGATCATTGACAGCAAGTCCCGGTAATTAATAAGGATCATATTTCATTTTACTGAATTATTCACAAATGTTAATCCAAACATGCCTATAAATTGTTAATTATAGTCAATGATTTATATTTATTTTATGAAATTATTTTTATCTTAAGACTAGTGTAACATTTATGTTAATGTTAGGTCAGAAATGCTGGCCACACCTGTATTTCAGTATTTCTTTGTTACTGGTGTCTTTAAGTGTAATTTAATTGTTTTATGAAACTGCTTTTTTATAAAAGTGTTTCTTTATACTGTTTTTCTATATTAATTCTATATTCTATTCTGTCTTTGTTACTGTTTTAATTTCTGTATTTTTTTTATTTAGTCAGCATTAATTTTAATAAGTTTTAATGATTGTTTTAGATAGTTTATTTTTGTAAAATTTAGAAATAAAATTTGGAAAT
The DNA here is from genome assembly GCA_012273795.1 of Dendrolimus punctatus. Lineage (NCBI taxonomy): Eukaryota > Metazoa > Arthropoda > Insecta > Lepidoptera > Lasiocampidae > Dendrolimus > Dendrolimus punctatus. Next base: position 15,536,337 of record CM022540.1, on the reverse strand, counting down.
TCAAGTGTTTCTTTTGTAAACATTTAAACATCAGAAAAAATCAAATAGCCATATCTGTTTTCATAACACATGTATTAATTAAAAATTTAAAAATTCCACTATACTGAATATTACATTTTAGTTTTACATTATCATGCCCAACTACAATGTCCACACTTGTATTATACATGAAAAAAATATTTTGCTGCCAGAATACATAAATATTTATATCACCTGTTTCCCACAAGGGTATGCAAAGACCACACACTTCACTTAATTTAGTTTCATTAATTTTCTTATACATGTATCCATGTTTATTTGAGGTAATTTTAACCTGACCTTTCTTCTGAATTACTGCTATTTAATTTAGAAACTGGTGATTTCGATATTTTCAGTCCTATCTTAAATACCTTTTAGAAAATTAATAACAGTAAAGATTAATTTGGTAATCTATATGGCAACATCACTACGAAAACCAGATAACTATAATAATATGAAGAATATATTTTAAAAATAAAATAGGGTAAAATATACCATTGTCGGCAGTTATCAGTAATTGTCACTCTTTCAATTTATTCAAGATATTAAGGAAATATTCATATATATTATTCTGTATCCATACAATAATAACAAATTTATCATCATTATAATGGCTAATGAAAAAAATATTTCTTGTTGGTTTGAATAAATTAATAGGGTGTTAATTTATTTAATACAAAAAAAAATGTGGGTTGCCACCAACAATGGTACAGTTTAGCCTATAGGTTTAATGTTCACGAAAGGTAAACGAATACTAAGAATTACAGCATGGATACCTACTTCTTACTTAAGCAATAATAGATAGAGGTAAGGAGTGCAATCTTGTATGGGGCTAATGGATACTGATTTGGTCTATATCTGCTAACTTCACTCCATCTATAGCCAATAAGAAATGGATGAAACAAAGTGCAAGTGTGCCGACTTATTTACGCCCGAACAGTGATGGCCCCAATTTGATGCTTTTGACATACATTTTTTTTTACATTGAGGTTGTAATCCTAACCACTATCCGCCATATTAAAAATATTACAGTATTGATTCTCCATATCTCATGGACTACTGTTATTTTGTAATTTGAAAAAAAAAAGTTGTTTGAATTTTATTTGTGCTTACATACATTTTGAATATGAATTTGAGAAAACTTATTATGATTTTAAAAATATGTACATTTTTACTGGACAATTGTCATTTGTAATTGTCATTCTTCTTCCAAGCCTTAGAAACTAATTTGAACTCAAAAGTTCAATCTTATCTTAATGTTTAAACTATTCTTAATAGAGTTATTCTCCACCCCTAAGAGCCTTATACTTGGTTATCTCATTGGGAAATGTTTTTGATAGTTCTGTAAGGAGGTGACTCTTGAAGCGTTTGTATGAGTCAATCTTACCCTTGACCTCTTCATTTTTGGCTAGGGCTTTATCTATGCAGTCTTTAGTGTATAACTGTGGATTGCGACCTTGATCGATGTAACTAAAAAACAAAAACACTTGTTTTTTAAAAATATTACTTATAAAAAAAGATCTTAATGGGTAATAAATTTAAGTTACAACCTCACATTTCAAAGGATGTGGGTTTAAATTTTGGTCTGCATTCACTACTTTGGTTTCTGATTTGGTGTGTATAGTATAACTACCACATGATAAAAATATGTCAAATCTGAGAAACCACTTTGAACAATAGTTGCAGGTATATTGTCCTTCCCCTAAGAAAAATGGGGAGCGGAGAGCCCAGCAGTAGGATGTTTTGGGTTATTATTATTTTTATTATACAACTTTTTCACAATGGTAACAACTTTGGAGAAAAAAAGGATGGGAGCAGATGATACCACATTTTGACACCAAGAATACATCAGTCAGTAATGTGTAGCAAGAAAATAAAATGCACACTTTAGAAAAGCAGCTCCTAGATTTTGAATTACACCGCTGAACTCTAGAGCTGTAATCTACATGAATAGATAAAATTGTAGTCTATCTGTGATTTCAAAACACATGCCAAAACTTGAGTGAAAACTTCAAATTTTATGTTGGTTTCAAAAATATTTTTTTTCTGTTTCTACCAGGCCAAAGAACTATAAGAGATTTGTTGAATAAGTAAAGAAAGAAGCAGAGTGTACCTTCCAGTAAAAACATCTACCCATATATTTGTTAAATTATTATCAGAAGATATGAATGTAAATTTCTGTAAGTTCCTAAGCAGTTTCTGTCATTGCTAGTATTAAAATTAATTCAACAACATAATAAAACGACTATAAATAGAATATTCAGAATCATATAAAACTTACTCAAAAACTTCTGTGGGTACATGTATATCATGAACTTGTGATTTCAATTTGTCCACTTCTTGCAATCCAGTAACCAGGGACTGTCTGAAAATTAATTTGATACTCATCTTTCATAACAGTCTAAATAATTTGGTTACAGTAAATTATTGACATAAATAAAAGGTAATTAACAATGTAGAAGAAAAAGAATCTACAATAGCTTGGGGAGAACAAAACCTTCTCAAAATTCCTCCAAACCTGTACAATGATCACCTCAATTTTTAATTTTGTTATACACAGCAGCATATAAAATAAGTGGGGTAGAGAGGGAGAGTAGGGAAGAATACTTACCCCTTCTGCAAACCCTATGTCAAGAAAATATATAGTTCTTCAGGTATTAATATTTTGGTTCTTGATTTTATGTAGCATTTTGTACAATAAAGAATATTCTATTCTAGGGTAATAGATATATGGCACATTTATTTATTACTTCAGATATAAATTAATTTTGGGTGGATATAAAAAAAATAACCACAAAGGCTACGACGGATGCTCCGCTTCGCTTCACACCCACCTTAGCCTTCTAACCTATAATTGAAAAGTTCTGATTTGTTCATAATAAATAAATGTGCCGTGTATCTATACCCCAGCCCTATACTCTTCTAATTGAATCATTGGTCTATTATAATCCACTGCTGGAGATAGGCTTCTCCGAACTTGCACCCAGTGCTTACCTTCATTACCACTACCAGCAACCTTGCACATGGCAACAGTCTCTATGTATAACTTTGAGTATAACACGATGCAGTCTCCAAGAGTTGTTTGCTCCGTTAGATATTAGTCCTGCATTTGATTATCTTTTGGATACACATAAAAGAAACACTCATAAAAACTAGCTACATAACCCTCTACGCGATAAATCCAATGTCTGGGTCCACATCCTGACACCGTTTGCTTAATAATATGACTAAATTAAAATGATATTCCTATAAGTTGGGAAACTTACATCTTTTGATTCAAAACACTTTGTCCTTGTGGTTGAAAATCACTGACGATGATACGTATCTGTCGTACGTTTTCGATGAACATTTCTAACTGAGTTTCAAGGTTTTCAAGCGGAGAGGACATTTTAAAATTTAAATTATAAATTTAGTTCTTACTTCTTTTATATTATTTTGAGCAGTGTCATAACAGTTAGTACAATTATTTTTTCTTAGAGATTTTTTTGCGTTCTTATAGTAGGTACGTATTGCAGTAGATGTCACTGTTCTCAAATTAAACACCAAATGAAAGAATATAAAATGTTTCGTTATACGCAGTTGTTTTAATATTTGTTTGAGAAATATTTGATGTTATTATGTTTTTGCAAGCCATATCAGCTAATAAATATATTTTAAAGTGTGTAAATTCTATTCCTCACCTTTTTCAAATTATAAAGCTCTTTTTAACTTTAATTACTAGATTTTTGATGAATTGTCGATTTACCAAAAACTTATTTCAAAGATGTCAATTATGTCAAAACCAAAAAGACATTCCGATCGATACGAGTTACATTCGTGAACGTATGTACTTTGTGTGTGTTTTGATTATTTTCCGATAACTTTGTTTGATTCATGGACTCCGGAGACTTCGCTTATCACGTTTACTAGTGTTCTGTGATCACGTTGTACTTACGCATGTACCCTGGACACCGATTTGCCTAACGATTTGTTTTCTGATGACTTGGAGTATGGCTTCTTCTGAAAGAGGTTGTTGTGTGCCCAAATGTGGTAAAACTTGTAAGTAAATCATCCTAACGGCACCAGATTAGATGTGGATACAAATGATGTTATGAAAATGTATGCCTTTGAATATTTTAATAAAAGGAAACATAGTAAATCAAGCTACCGCTAAATTGTTGTTTTATTTACTAACAATTAACATTTTTTGGAAAGGCTTTTGGGAATTGCAGGAGTTGAATTATAACTCCCGCAATTTCCAAAAGGCTAATATAAATACCAAAATATACCAGACCCCCTGGACGGTTTTTGCCGTTGAATAGTGTCGTATACCGATAGAGTGCGTTAGTGTATGTATTATGACTGTTGACTCTATACCAGTATATATAAAGTACTCTGTGATTTTGAGTTATCAACGAAACATAAATAAAATGAGTCGTCCCGTCCGCCCAGCGTTGCCAGATGACCATGTCAATTAACCCCCAAATTTTCTCAAAAAGCCCAAAAATAAGCTTTTTGAGAAAAATTCCCAAAATAGTTTTTACTCATTTTAAAGGAGAAAGAAAAAAGGAAAACCACCGTCGTAGCGAAAACGTCACTAATTACGTCATCATTTTCCCTCAAGGGGCGCTCACAGCGACCCGTGTCAATAGGTGCGTTAAATAACCATTCCACTTGTGTTTACGATTGTGACGCCAGCAAATAAGTGAAACGGGAAAAATCGCAGTTGTGAACGTGATCATTGTCAGTCTCTAAAGTAGGAAAGTAGCCTATGGGATACGACGCATACGAGTAGAGACGGCATAATAAATAAATAACTTAAATGAACGAACGAATGAATTGAATTATTAAAATGAACCATTGAATTGAAGTATGATTCACTAGTAGAGTATAATTCTAAGATAAAGAAATAATACCGTATTGTGACTTAGATATAATAATTGTAGTGATGAATATTGTGTTTGTAGATGAATTATTGATACTTAAAATATCTCTCCAAAATTTCTCACAACAAAATATGTTCCGCGAAAGTCCCCCCAAAGAATCTTCACCCCCGAATCTCCCCCCGGACGTGAAAAACCCCGAATTTGCAGGGATGCCCCCATCTGGCAACGCTGCGTCCGTCCCACTCTCGTCACGTCAACGTCAACTAAATCAATTATCATCATAGACCTTAGGTTTCATACTTCAGTGATTATCATGCTGTCATTCTAATGACATTGATAACTTTCACCACAAAAGCCGACAAAGGGCGGTTCTCTCTCAAATCATAACTCTCAAAGTGCTCCTATATCCGTTCTACATAGCGACCTCGGTCGTTAGAATCGCTGCAAAAACGTCACTAAGGACGTCATGGTTTTCACTGAAGCAATGCAGCACAGCGCAAAACCCATGTGGCAAGCGGTGGCTAACGGTGCATAACGGTGCATTTTGGCCATTGTGAGCTACAAATGTAACGCGCTGTGTCGGAACGTAGCCAGTATATTTGGCTTAAAGGTCTAGTTGCCAAGCCATTAAACTAAATTAAAAAAAAGTTAAAGCCAGTATATTTGTGTTATCTATGGCCATACTATAGATAGCGGGAAAATTTAATTGTCAGAATGTCAGATAAAAAACGATAAAGTTAAAGATGATTAGCAGGAGCAGGATAGCAGAGCTAGGCCAATAAGCAATAAAGTATTTTCGAAATGTTATTTTTCGTCTTTATACTATGTTAATATAATATTAAAGTTCATGATAATGCAAATACGTTCCCTCGAATAAGTCAATATGGTGCAATTAATTCACAACATAGAAACAAATGCAAGTCTCTTGCAAAGTGCTGTTGCTGGTGGCGCAGCGGGAGCCTTCACCCGGGCTGTAGCCCAACCTCTCGACGTTTTAAAGATAAGGTTTCAATTACAACTGGAGCCTATCAAGCATGGTTTAAATTCTAAATACAGCTCAATTTTACAAGCTCTAACCTCTATCATCAAAGAAGAAGGAATCGTGGCTTTATGGAGCGGTCACGTGCCAGCACAATTACTATCAATATCCTACGGCATTTTACAATTTGGGACCTTTGAGAAACTAAGTTATTTAAGTCAGAATTCAGATCCACAATTCTTTATAACCCATAAACACTGGATAAATTTTTGCAATGGCTCAATCGCAGCAACAATCGCAACTGTTGCTTCATTTCCTTTCGACACATTGAGGACGAGATTAATAGCTGAACAGAAGACGAGAAAAGTATATAAGGGTTTTATACATGCATTTTCTGTTATGATAAGATTGGAGGGACCTCAGGCTTTGTTCAAAGGTTTGATACCAACATTGGGCCAAATAGCACCTCATGCTGGCATCCAATTTGCTGTATATAAATTATTCACAAATAATATTTTTAATAATATTCCATTTTTCCAAAGAAGTGCTAATGCAAATACATCACAGCCTACATTATTTGCTAATTTATTAGCAGGCTCAATAGCTGGATTTGTTGCTAAAACTTCAATATATCCATTTGATTTAGTCAAGAAAAGATTACAAATACAAGGCTTCCAAAACCATAGACAGGCATTCGGTAAACAGATGTACTGTAATGGTTTATTTGATTGTGTGAAATTGACTGTAAACAATGAAGGGTACCTAGCACTTTTTAAAGGTTATGGTCCTAGCATACTTAAGGCTGTGCTTGTGTCAGCACTGCACTTTGCTGTTTATGATGAAATTAAATATTTTTTATTAAATTTAAGTAAATGAAGGGTGCGGTATAGTTATAGCGCACATTTATTGTTTGAGATATAAAATTAACTTTGGGTGGTTATAAAAAAAAATAACCATGAAGGCTAAGGTGGCAGCTCCACTTCACTTCACACCCGCAATAGCCTTCTAACCTGTACTAAAAAAGTTCAGATCTGCTCATAACAAATAAATGTGTCCTATAACTATACCCCACCCTAAATGAACCTCTATTAAAATATGCACAATATTTGATGGCTTTTTAGTGTTGGTCCACCTGATTCCTTGGGATGGACAGTACCTGGATTTGATTTCCAGTAGGTTGAATTTCATAAACACACTTATGATAATTTGGTTTGATCAGGGTGTGTGGGATTAACTTGAGAGTTATCCGATGTATATAACAACAGAAGAGTAACTTGCTGAGCTCCGAAATATATAGTGTGTGGGTTTGTGTATGTACCAATTAATTAATTTATATAGATAAATAAATAAATTGGTAAACTAACAAAAAAATAGGTGGTTAAAATGACTCCATTCTAACGTAAATTAATAGGAGTTTACAAACTAGCAAATATTTATTTAATAGTCCTTTGTCACTTCTACTTTATGTAGTTATTAGCTGTGCCATGCGGTTTCACCTTTGTGGTGATGGAAAGTTGTTATATTTTGGATAGTTCACACTATATTTTTTATAAATTATAGACTATGTGTTATTCTTATGTGTAATATATATTATTGTGAAGTTTCATCAAAATACATTCAGTAAATTTGTGTGAAAGAGTAACAAACATACAAACTTTCGTGTTTATAAGGATGACTGGTTTTGATGGTATTATGTAATACAGTTACCTTGTATCAATATTTCTATTGATTTAGTTCCTGATAGTCATGGGAAATATCACTCATCAAAAGAAAAGAGTGATATATAACTTTTTGATACAAAGATATATATCACTCTTTTATATCTTTAACTCTTTATCTTTACAGTGAATAGTGTCAGTGTCAATTGCAGACAAGATGAGTTATTATCTGTGAGTGATATACTAGCAGAGCCGACACGTGTACCTGTGGCAACGCAAAATATCTGACATTTAAATAACATGCACTCCATTTAGATGGCCTTTGACTTTTAGTAAATATTACAAAATTACATCATAAAACTATAATGTTACGATTTATTTTCGCTTGCTATATTCGGTTTCCTCGTTCACTCACTACATATGCGCAGTGCGCGGGCTAATCATTCTTTCTCATCGCGTGGAACAGGAATGAACTAAAGAGTTAAAGATATAAAGACACATTCTGAACGCACATGATATACAATCTAATCACTCTTCGCGTCGGATATATATCTTTTGAGTTAATCACTCAGGAATTACACACCTCTAGTTCCTGATCAGAACAGGTACAGAACAGTATCTATTTTATTCATTACTGTAATTAAAAGTATTGTATTGTATTAATTGCAATTAAAAGTTAATGAATTAATGAATATTCTTTATTGTATATTGGAAGATACAGTTAAATACACTTACACAATTAAATATTCAATCAAAAGTCTTATATGTATTTATAATTTATTGTCTTCTCTTTAGTATAATTCCTTTCAGTGAGTTATTTTATCATCACACATGAAATATTATATATATGTAAAACACATAATATTATGTAATTGTAAATGTATTAAATAGTGAATGTTAATTTTTTAGAATATTGTGAATAATTGTTTATACTTATTTAACACTAAAATTGTTAAATAATTCAATTATAGTTTGTGCTTCATGTGATGCTTTCTTTAGAATTTCTATGTAATATCAAAAAATTGCAGTAAATTTGAGATGCTTAGCTTAGCTGCTTTAAAATCACATAAATTACTTGCAATAATGTGAGTATTAAAAGTTAATGAGAAAATTGAACCTATATTTATGTATTGTTATGTAACACCCTTGAAAATTTGTGCATATAAAATGATGCACTGGTCTCTCACACACACAGAATTATTTAATACCATACCTGTAACAACCGCAGAACCACGACACTTATGTCGAGGTTCTGCAGTTTTTACAGAAAATTTTATTTTGGTAATGGAAAATTATAATGCCATCCAGCTTCTACACTGATATATTATCAAAGAAATATCAATATCATCTTGTAGCTTAGCTATCTAGTTTTAAAGCAGATGGCATTGTTTACTGATTACATTTATTCCTAAAAAATGAATTAAGTATGGTCGGTCTGTCTTTAAATATTAATTATACTACTTTTGCATTGCATATGCAGAATAATCTTAGAGCAGTTAGTTACTTAGTTTTTCAATCGACCCCTAGGGGGGCGCCGAGCCTTGCTCGGGGCCACCGGCAAAGGGGAAAAGGCAATTTAAATTTCTACCTCGTTCTTAGGTACTTTAAAAGCTCAGCAGCTTTTTGCAGAGTATATAGACCATACATGTTATGAATCTATGTTACATATATATTTAGATTTTAGATACATCATTTTGTTTTTAAGTTTGTGCTAATATTTGAATTTCAAGTTTGATTTAATTTTACATTGTAGGTATAAGAAGGCTGCATAGTTATATAAATCACAAGAATCTTTACTTTATACGGAATTTGCCCAATATTTCTGTGATACTAAATAGTTTGTGTTCAATAGTGAGTAAGATTTACTAAGTAATATACTGTCTCGAAATGATTATACTGTTTTATTACATTCATATAATTTTATTGTATATAGAATCGGAAATAAACTTGCTAAGAATTATGGAAGACTATTGGGAATCTTTACAAAAAAAATAAAGCACTGGTGGAAAGTTAAGTAGAGATTTTCTATATCAAAATGCGAAAGCACGAAGCTTGTGGTGTGGCGATCCTTCGTTTTAATGAGGGGAAATCTGATTGAGGGCACCATAGGAGAAGCACGACGTTCGGGGCAATAGCACCTTCGAAGAAGTAGTACTTTTTTCACACGAGTCGTGTTACCCAGTAAAACTCGACCCGCGATGTTCTCTGTGGTTGACCGGGCTAAACCTTAGTCGGTCGAGATTTTATACATATAGTATTGTCTATGTCCATCTATCAAAAGATAGATGGAGTGTGTGAAATGTTGAAGGATGATATGATGATATGTGTGATGACAGAAGATGTATGTCACAATAGAGGAGTGTGGAAGGAAAAGACACTGTGCCGACCCCAATTAATTGGGATATGGTGAAAGAAAAGAGTATCGTCTATGGGCCGAGATATATACGTTTTATCTATGGGCCGAGGTCACTGGAACACAAGGCTTTGGGTTCGACCTTGGCGTGGTAAATTTGGTAAACGAACTTTCGGTTATTTCCTGTGGTCTGGGTGTGTGGGCTCGGCCCCAAAGTGCTCCGTTGTATATTACCCAAAGCGTAACTTGCTTAGCTTGAAGTTACACAATGTCAGTGATTGTCTGCCGATTTTAATGTTATTAAAAAAGAGAACACGGAAATTCCACGCCTTCATGGCCAGGGCCACGGGTTCATAGGCTAGCCACTCCGCGAGGCTCTGGCATGCACTGTCCCATCGGCTTCATCTATTGCGTTAACACTTGTGGGAGCATGGGTCAATAGGATTTAGGATCTTTTTAAATTATATTATTAGTATTCTTTTTCCACGACGTTACGTTAATCATTTGCAAAACAAACAATAGTCAAGTGGATTGGTGTATTGGGTTTATTATACATCCCATTAGTTTTCTTTTATTTAATTGGTGTATACTTAAATCATTAACATTTTAATACAAATAAAATGTTACGTAATTGCCTACTCTCCCATATAAGTGAACAGAAAAGAAAAGAAGACTAAATTGTAGTTGTTTGTTACTGGACTACAGGGCAGCGTCAGCGCAGTGTTGAAGTGAAGCCGAATTTGTGTCTTAATTGTATAGTTAGTTGATTTGTATAGGTTGCGCCAAACATTATGACTGGTATTAGCAGAAATTGGTTACGTAAAAATAAATACTTTATGGGAATAAATAGTGATTTGCTTATTTTACAGATCTTTTAAAAAGTGGTCGAGAACTCTATGCTAGCCGCATATTCAGTACAGATTGGGTTACTGCGCAGACTTCTGCAACGAATTTGAAAAATTCATAGTTTGGGGCCAACTGTATTACTCGACCCAGACAAATTAATAGTCTAAGCATAAAATTATCCATAAGATACCACATAGCCCATGTTCCTCATTAATGTATCTTTAATTGCAGGCTGGAGTTCCTTCTTCATATAAGTTGTAAGCAGTGTCCTTATTCCTTTTGTAAATATATCCTCCATTTCCCTGGAAATATCTTCAACTTCATCCAACTCATCGCCAGGCCTAAAAAGTTTACTTCTTTCGTAATTCATTCTATTCGTTCTAGGCTCGTAAATAATGTCCCAATTATTTTCTGACGCCTTGCTGTCCATGCTATCAAAGTGGGAGTCCAAATTTGGGTCGAAAACAAACTCATCGGACCGCTTACGACGTTTTAACGGCAAGTTGTCTTTATTCCTGACAGAATTCCTATTTATGTATTTTTCACAACCATACGCATAGACGCTTATGAAGCCAGGCTCTACGAATTCAGAATCTGTCTTTACATTAAACTTTCCCGGTTGCTGACTTAACGGTCTTGTATGGAAGCCGATACCAGCTTTTCTTAAGCGTAAAATCATATTACACCCGTTTCCTCGCTGTCTGTAAAGGTCATCAAAAGGCTCGTCGAATGGTCTCGATTCAGCGAAATGCCGTCTCCGCCTATTATTTAAAATTCTCTATCGAGGTCATTCGTGTCGTACAAATCAACGTTACCACTGATTGTTATGTCGTGGAAAAGTAACATAGTGTCTAGAGACACGTTTCGAGGGTCGAAATAGCATTTCTCAACACGAACCCAATTGCTGTTCTGTGGCAGACGTACTCGCATCCTCGTTACGTACATGTCGATGGGTGCTGTTCTCATTTGCTGGTATAGGCTGTAGCCATTTAGCTCAAGACTTTGGCCCTGGAAAGATTAAATAAAGATGAAATTATTTGATTGCTTAGGATGGATTTATATTCATTGAGTGCACGGTTGTCACAATAATTATAGTAGCTTCCTGACCTAGCTGTTTATGAGTTTAGTCCTCAATTAAAACAAAATATTCGTGTATCAAGAAGTTTTTGCTTTTAACCCAGGCCTCTTGTTTATATGTTACATAGTAACATCAAAAAAGTAGGGAGTTGTTTAAAAAATTGCTACTCTAATATTTGAGGACAGACGTTTCTTAATTATCAGAAGTCATACTACTGTTACGAATTTGTTAGATGTAAGTTCGAAAATGCCGTTGCTTTTATCACAAAGTTTATTAGAAGTACACACACGTTATTTACAGATCTAACAAGTATAGCCGAATACAACAAAACCAAACCGTAGGGTAGAAAATCGTTATCATATAAATCGCGAAAAGTTCTTCGTTATAAGATATTTGCTTCGAGAGTGCACTAGATAACGCCTCGTTCGCAGTCAGAACATGACTGGTAAATTTCCCGTCTGACCGACCCTCATCCAGTTATAAATTAGATATGGCCTCCTAGCAACATGGCGCCCTCTGGTTTTCGAAATCGTCAAATGGTCAGCTTATGGCTTCGGAGAATTCGCATGTAATACCAACAGGGGAAAGAAGGTTATATGACGTCTTACGGCGGCGCGAACAAAGAGATTAGCGCGAGTGATCTTCACTCAAATTCAAAGGGATAATAAGACAGCTCAGAGGATTATTAGTATCGGCTTGCAACATTACATAGAGTTAGAATAGTACTCTTACCAAAGGAGTCTCCAAATTTTTAGGTTGAGTTCGTTTCCGACGCTTCAGCTGATCCAAGGCAGATTCGAGTCGCGCAGAGCATCGTTCTCCTGCAATAGGTACGTTTGTGAGGGGCGGTAAACCACCTGGTCCTAAGCCGGATGGCGTTCTATCATCGAAACGCTTCACTTCGAACAAGGGAAGAAAACGTGACTCTGAAACACGAAATATCTATCTGTAAATGAACATACACATTGCACGAGTGTTATATATTCCCAAGCTAAACAATAACACTTGTGTTATAGCAATCCATGAAAAACATTTCTGGTAACATTCAGACCAGTTCGATAATAGAAGTGTACTCTATAGGGAATAAAACTGTAAGCATCTGAATTATGTGACCCGAGCGCGTCAGTTCACTGGACTGTTAAAGATGATATTTAACTACCTATTTAGCACTAGCTTCTGCCCGCAACTTCGTCGTCATGGAAAGTTTTTAAATATCCCAGGGGAACTCTTTAATTTATCCGGATCAAAAGTATCCTATATGTTGACCAGAGATATCAGCCTCCACCAAACAAACTTTCATTTAAATCGGTCCCGTCGTTTCGGAGATTAACCCGTACAAACAAAGAAACAAATAAAAAAAACTAAATTAGTTAATTTCACTTCTTACATCCCCTAACTCGGTTTTTAGCATTTTTTTTCATTGTACAGAAATTAAAGCTCTACAGTTTTATTATCTCTATAAATATTATAAACGCGAAAGTTTGTAAGAATGGATGTATGTTTGTTACTCTTTCACACAAAAACTACTGAATGGATTTTCATGAAACTTTACAGTATTATAGCTTAATCTATTTTAATTTTTTTTTTTTTTTTTTTTTTTTTTTTTTTTTTTTTTTTTTTTTTTTTTTTTTTTTTTTTTTTTTTTTTTTTTTTTTTTTTTTTTTTTTCATGAAACTTTAAAGTATTATAGCTTACACATCATAATAAAACATAGGCTATAATGTGAATTATTAACGATTTTTCATCACCACGCGATACCGCGAGCTCAGCTATATGTATATGTAATATGTATGTATATATATATAGATTGTGATATCATGACTCACCATGCTAGTACACAATCTAGGAAGCTGTTACGTTTTGTAAGGGGAAAAGTTTTACTCGATACACCTGTCAACAACTGTGAACAGCTAAGTAAATAGTTAATGTATTAGATATATATAATTCTTTAGAAGTACTTGGACATTTAAATATGGACACAGTAATTTAACAACATCAAGATAAAACTGAAAGTTACCGCGCAATTATGTTCTATGTTGATTCCATGTACCTACACTGTTTTCTCTTCTATTGTTTAATATTTTTACCGTTAACTAAATTTAGGTAGATACCTATGTGACTATTCTGTGGTTTGCTATGTGGTATATGATAAATAAATAAAATAGAGATACATAAATCAGTTATGGGAAATTTAATTGTTAACAAATATTGTTTTCCTGACCCATGGAGAGGGTATTAGGGATCCATAGTTGAAAGAATGCAAAATCTTGACTATAAAGCAACTTGACTTGAATTTATTTTACTAACAAAATTGCGATGTAACGTGTTGCTGGCTCTGAAGAACTGTTTTATTAATATGTCTAATACATAATTACATTTTCTGAAGATTCTTGTTAGCTTTGTGACAATAGCTTTATAAGATAGTTTAATTCATTTATAATAAATCATTTCATTATAATATATGTTGTAGTTATGGAATTATTATAACAATCTAAGTTCGATTCTGGAATGGGAAATTTCCTAACAGATGGGGATCGACCCCAAAGTGGAACACTGTATGTATGCATAGTATATTATATCCATAACACAAGCTTAACTCGCTTAACTTGGGGATGTTTGTCTATAGATGTTTATTCTATGGTGCTATATAAAGTTACGTATCTATATAATGCTGTCAGTTATTACAATTGTTACCTTTTTCAGCTTCAGCGGTAGGTAATTGATTATCACTAGCCGACGCAGTCTTCGCAAACAAAACAAACATCCACCAAAATTTCACCATGCTGAGCACGAATGTTAAAAAAAACAACAAAAAAGTTAATTACTTATTTTCCATCTAACTGTCATTCTCAAAGTAAATGAATGTCTTCGCGGCGCGGAACCTAAACGAAGAATAAAGGTAACACAATAAGATGTTCAGTCTTTGGAAAATGATCCCCGCTTCAATCAAGACTTGGCGAGTGGTCTCACGACTGCTGCATGTATAGCCGGTGAATAAAGTCGAATTTATTAGAGCGAAAATGAGGATGTCACCATAATGTCGATATAACAGTAACATATAGAAGGCCTTTATATCTTAGTAGGTACCTAACGCTATTCACGTTACAAAACTTGAGAATAGACCGTATACCCATTTATCCATAAAATGATACTGATATTAGTGAGCTAGATGGTCAGATTTCCATACGGTGTTTCTCATCATTGCCATACTATATAATCAAACCTTCTATTTATATATGTATTTAATTTGCACACCACCGTCATACACTTGCGAATTTACCCTTCATAAAATCCATAGTACGAGTAGTCTGGAAGAGATCTTCTAAAGCGATAAGGCCGCCCATTCTCTTACTGTTTAATGTGACTACTGTAAATTGTTTATTTTATGTGTATGTGGTGAATAATAAAGTATTTTCTAGTCTATTCTATTCAATATATAATACTGAGTAATTTTTATATACACATTAATTTACATTGCCCAAGTAGCGCTTGCTCCGTAACTAGTATTCGAACCCACTCTAATATAATGAGAATCGATTGATATAATGAGAATACAATTTCCTGCGGCCGGGCGGTCTCTCGAAGAGGTGACAAAACAACCCACAGCCATGTGGTAGGGCATTTGCCCGATTGGATGGCTACCAACCCTGGTCTAAAGTATGTCGCCATAACAACCTTGAGTTGTGTTCCGGCATTAGTGACCAGCTTCCAGTCTCCCTTATGAGAGCAGCAGCACCTTTGGTGAGGCAAATGTTCATAGGCGAGGGCCTTCTGCCTGTCTGCTGAACTCCTACAGTAAAAAAAATACCACTTCATACTAGACGCATATGGTTCTTTTGAAGAAATCTATTTCATAGTTTTGAATGTAATTTTTAAGTACAATATAAAATGAGTGATGCTACGAGTACTTCGCAATCACGTACACGAGTATTTATTTTTATCACAGACGACATCAAGACATAAATTGCTGCAACTAGAGTGTGACGTTATTATGAAAAGAAATTAGGTTGAGCCTTTTACGATTATTTGCTCAGGTTGTTAGCCTCCCATGGCTATTTTATGGTACGCAAGCTTATCTATGAGGACCCGATATCAACGTTATCTTGAAGTTTTTAAGCCCACTAAGATGATAGTGCTAACTATAAATTGTGGACTTAATAAATGCTTTGTAAAGCTCGGCTTAAACTAGCTGTGGTGCTAATGTCTACGCGTTTTCTCTAGTGTAAGAGTAGTACTTATAATTTGAATTCCTATAATATAACACTTTGACACTTCTCCTGATTTATGGGCTGGTTTATAATTAACACAGCGAGCCTGCATTGCACCTTTGATAAGGCTAATGATCTGGTATGTAATTTAAGTTGTGTTTTTTTGAGTACTCTACGAATATTTACTTTTAGTTTTCGCCTCACTGACTATAAAGAAAATTCGACTTTATTTTTGTTACAACAATGATTCGGTCCTTATGAAAATCTCGCTAAGGAATCTTTAGCTACCTCTTAATTAAGAACCTACTACTACTAGTAGTGTTTTTTTGCAAATTACTTTATTTAAAACCATTTGATATTCAATTTTATAAGAAGAAAAATTTATTAGTAGTTATGTTACTTAATCGGCAAAAAACACTTTTGCAAGCTTGACGAGGTCTGTGTCCAGCAGTGAATATTGGCTGAAAAAAAATCAAAAAAGAGTAAATCTTGTTGTTGAAGACGAAAAAGATCGATACTTCTATCGTTTAAAAGAAGAATTTTTGAGTTAGATAAATAAGAAGAAGAACAGTATTTAGCTCGACTTGTTGCTTAAGTCATGGCAGCGTAATGGTTAGCGCACGCGCCCCTAAATCGAAGGGCGCGGGTTCAATCCTAACCGGAACGTATGCATCTCTTAGTCAGTTTTCTGATCTACCTGCACCTGCAACCTGCACATCGAGATAAACGATGTGTCAAACCTGGCAAGCCGCCTTGGATAAGCGTGGCGGGTATATTGTCCGTTGCCCTATAATGGGAGGCGCGAGCCCAGCAGTGGGACATTTATGGGCTGACTTTATTATTATTTATTTGTTGCTTAAGAGTTTCTTGCCGCTTCTTCTTCTTAACAGCGCTTCGTTGCGAAGCGGTATAAATAGACTAGGGAGTAAATTAAATTTAAACTTATATTTATGACTTACAAAAATTGTTTGTAATACATTAGAACTTATTTTGAATAAAACTTGAATTTTGAATAATGAAGAAAATTGAGTCTTTTATCACACGCGTGGAGAGGTCTCGATAGAGATGATGAACCCCGGGGCTCATAGTGCTATGGTCACAAAATATAATTAAATCAAACCATAAGTTTAAATTGGTTTTGAAAATGTACAAAAACGCAACAAGTCAATGTCCTTCGTCACCAGACGGCAAAAATTCGTTTCGCTCATTGTCTCAAAAGTAATTTCGAGTAAATCGCTGTAATCACAACTCCGGTGCCATTGTTATAAGCGTATTACATTTTTCTTAAGAAATTTCCGTGAAATAGTTTAGTTTTATGCAAGCTCATTATTATATTAGATTTTGTATCCCACAAGAATAAATATTTCGTAATGAATGAATACGGTGGTTTCTACACATGTACGCTCCAATTTTTCGTAATATTCCTACATATTTTCTAAGCCATAAAAAATATGAAGCTGGCTTTGTTTAGGTTTTTGTACGTTTTATTGTCCCTTTTTTACAAATTTTGTTTAATAATTGTACATTTTTGAATAGTAAGGAATTTTCTAGCTTGCGTAAACAAAAACCTAATTTTAATAATAATAATCGGCAGACAACACACACGCACAGATGTTACGGATTATTTTATTATATACAGCGAAATCTAAATTACAAATAAAATAATTCGCTTCGAAACATTTTATATTGACTTGACTTTACATATTTTCTCTTAAATTAAGCAAGTTACGCTTGTGTTATGAGTAATATACAATGCACAACACTGGAGCCGCTCCCAGACACCCAGACCATAGTAAATAGAAGAGAAAATACGTTTCCGAAATTTACTATACCAGGAATCGAACCCGGAGCCTCTGCGTTGCAGTGAGCTAGGCCGTCAAGGGCTTAGCCCGCTCAACCACAGAGGCCGTCGAGAGAAATGTTAAGGAATCAAGTATACTGTATCTTAGCGATTTAAGCCAAATTGCAATTAAAGGGGGACACAAAATTAAATAAATAATAACGGAACGTGAAAAAGATTGGCGGCATGACCACTTGATCACTTTGGATAGCAACGCTTACGCCTATTCTGTAACAAATTTAAGGCCAGCCCTAGGTTCTCGCGAGGCATTGTACATCTGCCAAGCAACGCCGCGATAAAGTTTTGGAGCGTCGGGATTGACGAACCATAGCAAAATTATAATTGCAAATAAATTAAATAAAAAAGCTAACACTACTGAAACACTACCCTTGTGACCGTTATATACCGGACCGTTATATTATAGAAAAACTGAAAAATTAGCAACAACAAAAATCGTGGGCTTACAATTTTCGAGAATTAGTGTGCCCCAAAAAAGAAGTGACAAAAAAGTCCTTGTATAAGAAAATATCTCTTATGCAACTTTTCGGTCTTTAAGAGAAGGTTATAATAAAAATCCTTGAAACTATAAGCATGTGATATGCTCTTCGTATTATAAATGTATATAGGTGACTGCAATCGTATATCATCATGTGCTTCTAAAGATCTGTACCAGAGTAATAAAAAGAAAGAACTCTTGTGACAGTGCATTGTATTGTGCAAATCGTCGTCCACTGTTCGTTTAAATGTGGTTCAAGCTGAGCACCATTGTGTACGCACAATGGGGAAAGCGGCGTCCACTTCGCCTTTTATGCTGTTTGTCAGGCCATTAATACGGCGGTTAAAAATATTATTTACATTATTAATGCTTGTCGTTTTTAACTATACCAGAGTAATAGGAATGATGATCGTGCAGTATGAAATTTTTCTAAATCCTTCATAACTAGATAGCACCATAAGTGCCACCACCAGACTAATGAGTCTGTAGCTTTCCCAAAACGATTGTCACGTTTGTAATATATCTTTCTCTAATATATAAAATTCTCGTGTCACAGTTTTCGTTGCCATACTCCTCCGAAACGGCTTGACCGATTTTGATGAAATTTTTTGTGCTTATCCGGTATCTATGAGAATCGGCCAACATCTATTTTTCATCCCCCTAAATGTTAGGGGTAGTCCACCCCTAAACTTTTTTATTTATTTTTTAGACAAAATTTTTAATTTCTATTTTTTTATGATACAGCATTAAAAGATACATACAACCCTAAATTTTCAACCCTCTACGATCAACCCCTATTTTTTACCGGGCAGGACGACGTCTGCCGGGACAGCTAGTATTATATGTTTAGCAAATTAACAATAAGACTCACTACACCATCATAATTTATTTATTTATTTATTATATATATATTATATAATCATCAATTAAGATTCATGCCAAGCAAGGATACCACGGTCTTTCTTACCGCTGCAGTGCCGGCAGATTGTCATGCCACGCCGGCTTGAATAAATGTCTTACCGAGCATTGCACGTGGCAGGCATCCTGGCGGAATGACTCTAATTTCCTGCCAGCGTGGCAAGCTTTTGGTACAAGATTCATCCCATTCACTAAATACGTCTAGATCAGCCGGTTCGGGGCGGAAACAGCTGAATCACTCAAGCGGCGCAAATATGCAACCCTCAGTGAGAGTTATGTGTTTGTGCCGTTTGCTGTCGAGACGCTTGGACCGTGGGGTCCTAAGGCCATGAGTCTACCAAAATTCATCAAAACGACTCATTGACTCTTCAGGTGATCAGAGGGCTGGTGCTTACCACGGGCAACAGATCTGTATGGTGATTCAGCGAGGAAACGTAGCCAGCTTTCTGGGCACCTTTATACATTTTTACATTTAAACCACACACACATACACACACACACACACACACACACACACACCACACACACACACACACACACACACACACACACACACACACACACACACACACACACACACACACACACACACACACACACACACACACACACACACACAAACACACACATACATACACATGCACACACACTTGCACACTAATAATCTTAAAAAATAATATAACATAGGAAGAGCGAGGTTTCCCAACACAAGTGTCATTTGATTACTTTCTGGGAAGCCCCGGCAACTTACATGTAGAATTTTTGAAATAAATACATTTTTTATTTATTTATTTACCTTACCCATAGAATATGGTGATCTAGACTCAGTATTCGTCTTTAGTCTTGAGGGACTATGGGTAGAATACAATACAAATAAGTTGTTTTCTTTTATTGTATTCGATTATTTATAAAAAAGATTAATTAATCTATACATAATATAATTACTTGACTTTACTGACTGAGTGACTGACATATCCATGAACAGCCCAAACTGTAGGAGTTAGGCCCCCTTGTTATTCAGCCCCTCGGAAGGTGAAAGGCTGAAAATTTGTATGAAAATCCGTCATTTTTAAAGTAAGAAGCTCGAAATTCAGCCAGCTTCTGGCTAGAAATAAATGAACACGCCTATCGGCGTTTTAGATAATTCAATCCCAAGGGGGTGAAAAAGGTGTGAGCAAACTTTTTTTGCTCAAACTATGACTATTTTTAATCTACGCGAGCAAAGGGCTTCAAGAAAGTAATCATACAAGATAAGAAAATTTCTTCTTCTTAATCGTTCCCTTACTGCTGATAATCGCAGTCTCCGAGGTCGCTTTCGAGCACGGTGGAGTGGCGAATTTATTGACATGTCTAACTGATCAACAGCCTGGTCAATACATTTATTTGAATATTTACCGCGATATCTCTTACCTTGAACTTTAGTGACCACATATCTGGGTTCTTGCGGGTTATGTGGCTAAAGTACTGCAATATCCGTTATATATTGCTGATAACCTCTAATAATCTCCTATCTCAAGGCCTTCCAATATGGAGGCAAAGACATTATAAGCTGGACTATTAGGGAGAAGCTGAGGAATTGCAGTATAGTATTACGCCGTGAAAAACGCTTTTATAATGGCCCAACACTTTATAAGTGGAGCTAAGCATTTTCCAGCATTTAGGTAGATCCAAATAACGATTGTTTAATATAAATAATATAAAAAATACTAGATTGCGTACACGCAACACGGTAAACACTATCACCCTTATCCTACTTATACAATGTATGGATGTATGTATGTTTGTTACTCTTTCACGTAAAAACTACTGAATGGATTTTGATAAAACTTTACAAAAATATAGCTTACACATCAGAATACACAGGCTATAATTTATAAAGATATAGTGTGAATTGTCCAAAATGTAACAATTTTGGATCACTGGTGAGACCGCGGGGAGCAGCTGGTGCATAATATTTATAAATGCTCGTTAAAAAGAAAAATAGTTTTATTAAATCGTATTTGATATTAATATTATGAACAGTTTTGCATGGAAAACGAGGAAGGACTCATTAGAAGGTTAGTAAGCTGCATATCTGAAACAAAGCACATTTATTACCTGTCGGCATTTGAAGTAATAACATTGAAATTATTTTATGGTTGTCTTCTTTTGTTCACTTATTGGCATACGGCCTATTGTCAAGGCCTAAGGCTATAAGTCGTGGTAGCGTAATGGCTAGCGCACGCGCCCCTAGATCGAAAGGCGCGGGTTCGATCCTGACCCGAATGCATGCACCTTTAGTCATTTTTCTGATCTAATGTGCATATTGTTACAATTACCACGTGCTAACAACGGTGAAGGAAAACATCGTGATGCAACCTGCACATTGAAATAACCGATGTGTCAAACCTGCCAAGCCGTCTTAGACAAGCGTGGCGGGTATACTGTCCGTTTCCCCTATAATGGGAAGCCCGAGCCCAGCAATGGGACATTTATTGGCTGATAATATTATATTTATATGCGGCATATTGTGGTATTGTAATCTTTAGCCAGGTGTGACGGATTTTGTTCTTAAAACTGATTCTAGGAGATTCTGTATACACTGCCGGGCGGATATATTGCATTTGTACAGTATAAAACAATGGCCCATTTGAGGGAGTAGTAACTCGAGCTAGAACCACGAACGAATCTTGACGTGGGACTACAATGGGGAATCTTGTAGTGACGCACTTTGCGTGGTTTATTGAATTACGACCTTTTGCATTACGTTTGGATTTGTTGTGTTCGGTTATTTATATATAGGCGTTTGTGTAATTCTAATTGCATTACATGGTGCAGACAAGGATTACCGCCGCTCAGTGTCACGCCACATTTAAATTAAATTTGTCAAAGGACCTTTATGTCTTAGCCTTCCCATGACCCTTTTTTTTTTCTTTTTTTTTACATGGGGAAATGCATTGCCGCACCATCAGCCGCGCGGGGGATCATGCGCGGCCGGTGTGTGGGGCTCCCCGACGCTGATTAATCAATACGACCGGCGCCGGTATACCCACTAAAACCCCATGGGAGCCATCATCCGCCTAGCGCCGGGGTCGCGGTATGTGCGCGAGCTTAACCCGCAACCCCGGCAGCGGCTGGCCGCCTCGTAAACAGAGGCGGCCTCTCCTGTGTGCGGGCCGGGGCGTGACGATTCCCCGGCCCTGAGAGGAACGCGCGGCTACCTCTCGCGCCCTCTCGCGGCATTAGTGCGGGCGGAGGTCTTTCTGATCCCCCAGACCTCGACGCCCGCTGCCGCCGGGAGGGGGAGGCTGCGAAGGATTGCTCCTGCGCCATCACCCCTCCCTCTCCTTCCTCCTCCCCCCTCCGCCTCGCGCACTCAGCAGCGTCAGCGGCGGGAGGGGGGGGGCTTCGCGATAGGGGGGGAGGAGGAGGCTGCGAAGGATTGCTCCTGTGCCATCACCCCTCCCTCTCCTTTCTCCCCCTCCGCCGCCTCGCGCTCTCAGCAGCGTCAGCGGCGGGGGGGGCTTCGCGATGGGGGGAGGGGGAGGCTGCGAAGGATTGTTCCTGCGCCAACACCCCTCCCCCTCTCCTTCCACCCCGCCCCCCCCGCCGCCTCACGCACTCAGCAGC
Source organism: Dendrolimus punctatus (assembly GCA_012273795.1). NCBI lineage: Eukaryota > Metazoa > Arthropoda > Insecta > Lepidoptera > Lasiocampidae > Dendrolimus > Dendrolimus punctatus. The sequence continues at coordinate 15,513,469 of CM022540.1, read as the reverse complement.
GTCAGCGGCGGGGGGGGCCTTGCGATAGGGGGGAGGGGGAGGCTGCAAAGGATTGCTCCTGCGCCATCACCCCTCCCTCTCCTTTCTCCCCCTCCGCCACCTCGCGCTCTCAGCAGTGTCAGCGGCGGGGGGGGCTTCGCGATAGGGGGAGGGGGAGGCTGTGAAGGATAGCTCCTGCGCCAACACCCCTCCCCCTCTCCTTCCTCCCCTTTTCCCCGCCGCCTCGCGCACACAGCAGCGTCGGCGGACGGAGCGGGGGAGGGTAGGTCGCCGGTCAGGCGGGCGGTGGTGGGGTGGACATCACCACCGCCGTCCTCGACGGCCAGCGGAGAAAATCTCGACGCTGGCGGTCGCAACGGAAGGGATGGGTGTTTGGGGAGGAGGTTTGGGAAGGAGGGGAAGGCATTAGGATTTGGAGGCGGAAAGGTGGGACACCACTGTCACGGAGTGAAGGGGGGAATGTGACAGTGGCCGCTCGGGGCCCCGGGGACGCATCCCCTTGTACCGCTACCTGGACGGGGGGGAAGTCCAGGGCGGCACCCCCTGGGAGACCTTCCCATGACCCCATGCAAGTCCTCCCAAATTCCTTCCATTTTTATAGCCCGTGGTCTTAGAGACATAGAAGATATAAAATAATATTTTTATCCAAAAATATACCTAGGTCTAATACCGTTGAAATCTTTATGTGTAGGACTATTGAATAGATGTTAAAGACATCAACGAAATATAATCATTAATTTTGAGGATTGTTGGTAGTTCACGAACTGTCAAAGGTTACGTAGAGGTGATAAATGTCTAAGTACTTGGTCATTCATCTGCGAAACATAAAAAATAATTGAATATATATACCCAAAAATATGTGGAAAAATCACGTATTAGAAACTGTCGATACCCATTTTCGTTGAAAGTGTTTTTGAAGCACTGATAACTCAAATGTGTTAAACATTTTTACATTTCATAGTTCAAGAAAGAAAGCACATTTTATAAATGCAAATTATACTTTGAAACAAAACTTGCTAAGTTTGCGATACGAGGTATATTTTCCCGTATCAGGTCCTGACTTCAAAGCCCCATTAATGGCAGTGTGTTAAATATTGTTACAACTCAGGTCCCGACAAAAACAAAATCCACCTGTAACAAAACACTTTTTATTACCTGTCGGCATTTAAACTAATTGTAATTCTCTTATGATCGTCTTTATTGTTGACTTATTGATTGGCATACGTTTCTAGAAAACAGCCCATTGTTTTATTGTAATCTCGTATGACGAGTCATTAGCAGAGTGTGGCGGATTACGTGGATTACGATACGGGCACATTGCATTTGTGCAGTATAAGACGATAGCCTGACTGAGGGAGGGATGCAGTCGAGCAAGAATGACGACCAAGGCGAAACGTATGTACATTCAGTAATCTATTAGTGACGGACTTTGTGCGTTTTATTGAATTACGACCTCCTGCATTACGTTTGGATTTGTTGTGTTCGGTTAAATTTGTACCTGTGTTATACGTGTTTGTATAGTTCTAATAAACTCTATAAAAATTCCAACGGCATTTGAGTCCCTCGCAACTCGTAACAATATAATTCTCGAATGTCGTGATTATAATGTCCATGCTACACCTGGGTTATAAAAGTAGGCAAATATTTAATATGTTATATATTAAAACTTCAATATCTAACAGGCGTTTGATTAAGGCATATAATCACTGTACTTCCTTATTAAGTATTAACTATCTCAATTAATATACAAGAGAATTTGAATTCATTAGCCATGTTGATTACAAATGTATGAAATTTACTTTTTTTGCCGTAATTATACCATTTATCATGTTTACTCACTTAACGTAAAGCATCATAGTAATGTGAAACAATACCTAATTTAATTTATTATACTGACTACAGTTTTTAATCGAGGATTTGCTCGTGGAAATTCTTTTATTATTACTATTACCCATGGAGAAAAGCAATATTCTCGAATATAAACTATTCCGCGGTGTTTATACTTAGACAGGTACCTTTGTTAAAGTTTCGATTTCACCAAAATTCATGATATTCCTTCATTCAGCTTCTTAACCTATAGTCCTTACGAATCAATATCCAAAGGAAAATATTCATTTTTGCGATTGAAATTGGACCTACTTATGCAAAATGGAATCAACACACATACTGCCTTGTATGCAAAATTTTAATAAAAACGGCTTTTTCTCAAAACTGTCAGTATGTGGGTTGGTTCCATTTTGCATAAGTAGGTCCAATTACTTTTATCAAAATAATTCATTTATTATAATCGGGTTATTTATTGTTGCATTATGGAAGGAATATCCAGAATCCAAATCCCGCGAAAAATAACCCATTTTTAAACATAAAAGTGTCCTATGTTAATATCTGTTATCGAAAGTATGTATATCATTAATTACAATGAACTAGGATATGCCTCGACTTGAAATTCCCGGACACAAACTTTCGCAGCAGTTTAAAAAAGAAGACAAGCTATGGTCTTGGTGGAATCTGTGTCGGTATAAGCTAATTTTTATGCATCCGAACAACTAAACCACTCCCGGGACTATTCCTGCGGGATTCCCGGGATATACAAATTAATCATTTTATTACATTAAATTTGCTATCGATCAGTAAATAAATAACATTGGAATTAGTTTTTTTTTGGTCATATTAAATAATTCCCAGAAAAACACCCGCGGCATTCCCAGGATAAAAAGTAGTGCAAAAAAAATAAGTCAAAGAATTTCCTGTCGATCAGCGAAAACCGCATCGAAATTGGCCTAGTAATTTTTACGTGAATCCCGAACAAACAAGAAATATAATAAAAATGCATCGTGTTCTCCATGGTTTACAAATTTATTTCATTTGTTCTTTTTAAAATTATTTTAATGTAAAGACACGATATGTTTAGAATTTATGATATTATAGATAGGCTGCGTAGGATGTGTAGAGTTACGCAGAAAGACTGCGTGAAAAACTCCCGAATCCGCTGGAATCTCCATGTCCTATAATAGCAGACAAACTATAAGAAAGTCGCTTATGCTTCTACAACCACGTTTTAGAGAGACCGGCTACCTGTGTGGAATAAATCTCTAATCATGTCGCCTCTGTCAATACCCATTAAAAGAGCGGTGTAATTGACGGCGTGAAGGGTAACATGCAGCCTACTAATGGTCTCAAAACCAGCAATGCAAGACGACCAGGCGAAGTGAAGACAAACCCGGCCCCAGCTTTTAAAGCGAACGCTACGCTCGAATACAGATTATCGAAAGTAGGCACACATAAACAATATACCAAATCATAACCGCTTCATTTCTAAGGTTGTCAAAAAGGAATAAACAAACAAACATCGAAACTAAGCCACTTATATTTGTATGGATTTACATATCGTGATCAAGGTCTAACAATTCATCCTTTGTGCCTTATTTGATGGCATTCTGCGCAGTCTCACCTCGTATATATTATCGAATATGCTAATAGATAACTAGCGTCTATTTCTGTACAATATCGACCCTGGCCAGTTGGTTCCCGAGCATTGTTGGAGGAACACAAGTCTCCTATTTGCTCTCGAAAATTTTTCAATTGTGTAAACGTTCGTAGCTTTATAACACAGGCTAGTTAAACTTTATAACCGATAGATGGCGAGTATGCGTACTAAAATTATTAATATAAAACTATTCTAAATTACAGTTGAAATATAAAAAATAGCTTTTAGGGTAATTTATTATTGAATAAATTATTTTGTCGTATTATTTTACAAATTCGTAAAACAGAAAATAATTATCGAAAACTCTCTGTTTTAATTTCCTCACTGTTATCAATAGATGTCACTGTAAGAACAAAGTATGACAAATTGACAAAAACGTCAGAATATTTTATCTCTTTCATTCATCAAAATGTTTAGACAATGAAATTGATCGTGTTATTAGGAAAATTAGTATTTCGTGGTTTTTCAGGTCGTGTATATAGTGCCATCATATGTGGTGTGATAATAAATACCAGCTTATTGTATTATGATTCAAATATGAAGTGACTTGTGTGCAAACAACACAATGGATCGATGTTTAGTAACATCCAATGTTACGGCAAGGTAATAAAAGATGTTCTCATTAAATTAAAACAAAAGGCTCGGGCTTGGCTCGTCCTTCACACATTATTAGAGCATCGTTGTACAAACAAGCCTGTTATCTGCACGCTGCGCACTCTAAGAGGTGATTATAGAATATGCTAATACTATTTACACATTGCATGTAAGTACTTGTATACATTCTCGCGTAAATATTCTACGAAGCGAAGTACTAACTCTTCTGATCTGGTGGTGGGTTACTATCGCTTGCTGTAATATAATTCAAGATCTCGCTTACTAATGGAATAGTTAGACAATGGCTAATGCAAAGAGTAGAGTAAAGGCACCTAAAAGTGCCACTACGAAGGGAAAAGGTAATAAGAAAGAATCATTGGCAGGTAAAGATGAAACACCGAAAAAAGTTAACACTGATAACATAGTCATGCGGCGGCCAAGCAACCTGAAACTGCTCTCACCTGAAGAGAAGGTGCAATATTTTCTTCAAAATGGGCACCTTCTGAGAGATAAGTTTCCCATTAAATCTCATAAAAAACATGGAAGGAGAGTAGATGATGTTTGTCAATAGTCAATGCCAAGTCACCCATCCCCAATGCAAAAAATAAACTTGTGAATAAGAATGGTAAAGTTAGAAAAAGGAGAAAAAAGGATCTGGAATTAATTAATGAACTTTTAAAAAGTGAACTGATGATAAATGATGCCAAAAAGAAAAGAAAGATTACCAAAGATACTGGTGGAGTAAATAACAACAATGATGCAGATATTACAGATCAAAATTCTATGGAAAATTTACAAAAAGATATAAATAAGAACATTGATAAAAATAAGAAGGATTCACCAAAGGCTAGGAATAAGAAAAATGATGAGAAAAATAATAAAACAAAACAAGTAACACTGAGTAACGGCTTAGTATTGACATTGTCTATGTTTCAGTGTGACATCTGTAAAAAAACATTCACAAGTAAATCATCAATTAGGAGGCATATGTATGCACATTTGAATTTGAAGCCATTTCCTTGCCCACATTGCCGGAAGAAATTCCGAAATAAAGTTACTGTTAAAAGACATATGAAGTACCACCACGGTATTAAAATTAATGTTCCTGATAATTATTTGTGTGATATTTGCAACAGACCTTTCAGGTTGAAGGAGAATTTAGCTTTACATCTGTCAACGCATGTCAAAACTGAAAATTCATACAAATGTATTTATTGTGACAAGAAATTTTCATACCATCTTCTACTTGTCAAACATGAAAAACAACACTTGGTCACTGGCCGTTATCAGTGTACGCTCTGTAACATGAGCTATGAGTGCCGTAATCAACTGGCAGCGCATGTAAAAGGGCACTTGAAGATAAAAGATTACATCTGTCAATACTGTGGCAAAGAGTTTTTACGGTTGAACTCAATGAGACGTCACGTGCAGATATGTCATGGCGGACAAAGGATTCAGTGTCCAATTTGTAAGAAAAGCTTGAAAGGTCATCTGACTGAACATATGCGTACCCATGAGAAACGACGTCCACATAAGTGTCCGGATTGTGGACAGTGCTTTACACAGTCAACTCAGTTGAATGTACACCGGCGGTCTCACACTGGTGCCAGGCCGTACCCATGTCGTATATGTGACAAGTTTTTCTCTCATTCCAATGCTCTAATGTTGCACATTAGACGTCATACTGGAGAGAAGCCATTTCCCTGTGCCCTATGTCCTCTATCGTTCTCCCAACTACCACATATGAAGGCGCACATGCGCAAAATTCATGGCAAAGAAAACCCTTATAGATGTACTAAGTGTAACCAATATTTCAAGTTAAAGGTACAGCTTGAGAACCATTCAAAGACTTGTACAGTCGGCGACAGGCCTTTGACGCTTGAGGAGAAGATGAAAGCGTCAATGAAGGTGGAAGAAATTGAAGCGGTAGAATCTGGTATGACATTACCTCGCATGCGTTTTTTGCTGGCCCTCCTATTCACGATGATAGCGACCAAAGAAAAACTCAAGTATCTAGGTGGGTAAATCTAAGTTTCATTTTAGATTTTTTTACACCATTTCATGAGAGCACTGTTTGATTTATTGTGAACATTACGCTTAGTGTGTGTTTGCCAATAACAGGTGACCATTTGGCAACACCCACACAGTCATAGCCATTTTGGATTATATAATATTTGTTGATAAACATTACATTGTTAAATAATATAGCACTTCCTTGTTATAATACTTCTTTACGCTACATTAGACATCAACGGGTTTTTCACGTAATACACAGAAATGACATAAGATCATTGATTTAACGATCATGATACTTGAAAAAATAAACGCGGTCTCATTAAAATTCATATATGTGGAACAATATGCATACATAATGCATTATATTGATAAATGTTCACTGTGTTGCTAAATCATTTTTGAATACACGAAATACTGTGTCGAGTGTTGTGCGCTTTTGTGAAGTGTCTTTTGTATCGCACGTGTTCCATTGCGAGGCTTATATCATAGTGGTTTTTATTCTAGCGTACCCACTTTTCATTGTATAAGGCGGCGAGACGATGTGCCCAGCGATATAACTGGTAATATATTAAAGAGTGAGTTCACTTCCATTGTGGTGTTAATTTTATCGGTGTTGGTCGGTGAAGGTTGCAGCTATTATTGTACTTCGGAGAGGGATTTTAAAATAGAACATGCTTCAGCGGCGGACTATTTTAGGTGGTGGTTGTTAAGTTCCGATGCAGGTCTTTGAGTTAAGGTGTGTGCAATGCGTGTTACCACATTTTTCAAAATATGATTCACAGAATTTACTTACGTGTTAATGTTACGAATGTTTTTACGAATAATTTAATGAGCTTAAAAAGAAACTAAACTAAATTATTAATATAAAGAATGTAACAAAGCGCTGCCTGAGGGAAGCGTGCCCAGAAGGCTAGCTGCTGTATAGCAATGCTGATTCGTTACGCGAAATACGAACCAGCCTTCTGATCACGGGTGGTATCAAATATTTTCTTACAATTTTCTTTGAAGATTCCCTTTGCCGACGGACCTAAAGTTTCAACTCCAAACGGCACGAATATGAGTATTATATTCCTAGTGTTCCATATTTTGCGCCGTTTGAGATCTTCAGCTGTTGAAGCAGCGTTGCCAGCCCCTGTCTTAGTCACTGGAAGATGAGATGCCGCCGGTGTCAACGCATGTCGCGTCCCATACAAGCGACCTTCCCATCTTCCAAGGATGGGAAGAATGTTTTACAGAACTTTGATTTTGATTTCATGTACACTTCTATATGGAAGAAATATTTTTATGTTTTTTTTTTATCTACGAAACCTTGTCTGAAACAAAATTATTTGTTTGAGAATTATTCGTAATATTATTGTTGAGGTATGTCTAGCACAGATTAGGCGTAAGTAAATTCTGTCAATTTATATCTTAAAAAATGTGTTATAGTCCCCGGCACGATTCTTGAGTGGTCGTCGCGAGTGATCGTCGGATTTGACTATTTCCTAAGAATAGTGAAATTTCAATCTTTTGCGAAGTATGAGGTATTGTAGGTTTCAAATCAAAAGAGACAAAAACAATACAGTAGAGTCTTACGAATCTGGCACTAGTAAAACTACGGGGTGCCGGATTATTGGATTGTATAGAAAATTAATAATAGGTACATAAAATAAAGCATGTTGCCGTATACTTATATATTAAGCTACATTTTTTTTCAACTTGAAAATAACAAGTACGGTGCAATTGTAATAATTTTTGAGGTTATACTAATATGTCAAGTACGGAACGAGAGTAGGAGACGTGAGAGGAGGGTGCCATATTATTGGACGTACCGGACTACTGAAGTGCTGGATTAGTGAGACTACATCTCATACTGGTCTCTCATCATCTACATATCGACTATGCAGTAGTTGATATGTAGATAAATCTCATTATATTAAACTACGACCAATGTCTAAAGCGATCTCTACTGTTCCGACCGCCCAAATTTCGTGCCGGGAACTATATGTGTGAGCTAAATAGCGAAATCCATTTAGGCAGATTAAGAGTATAAACTCGTCAACTCGCACTTTCTAATACTTTCGTTCATAAGATAGATAGATAACTCTATTGTATACCATTACAGAAAACACAGAAAAACATAGCCTAAAAATATTCTAAATGTGCACAATGGGCGGTCTTACCACTAAGAAGCGCTCTCTTCCAGACAACCCGTGGCAGGAATAAATGTCAGCCGGCTTCATGCCGTTAAAAAAAGCTTTTATTAAAAAGTATAGTTTCATTATTACTTTCTCATAGTATTTTAATCAACTACAAAAAGAGGTGGTTCTGATTTTTTTTCGTATATTTTTAATGTAAATGATTAGGCGTTTCACTTCACGGTACGTGGTTCCCGTTGTCCAGACATTAAAGTAAAATAATAAACTTTTTACTTAACATATTCACACTTAAAATTATAGACATAAATTAAAATTTTGAGCCATTGGATTTGAATATCTATTGTACGAAAAATAAGGTACAAAATTGAATAACTTGAAATTTTTATTTTTGTCTATAATTCTAAGAGTGCGATTTGTAAAGCTCGTGTTCCCTGTTCATAATCTTTCAAAAATTGATTTCCAAATTGAAACCTAGAGACAACAACACTTATCAAGTTCTGCCACAAACTTGCGAAAACAGTAAAGAAATATAATGTAAATGTCAATATTTATATGTAATGGACCATTATCCTTCTCTGTGTGTGGGGTAGCTACTGCGAATTGGTGGGCTTACACTCTTATCTTGAATAATGTTTAAAGATCGCTTCCTTTTGTAAATAGCATATACACTGGTGCTTAGGGAACCATTTTTGAAATTACACATTCTATATAGAGTCCTTAGAAATAATTATACATTTTCAGGGTTTAACAAACGTCTCATAGATGAGCTTTTGGAGGAGTCCTTAGAAGCTATGGGTCAAACACCATGCAAGGATGACAATCTGTCTGCCTTAAAACGTCTCAAGACGAACATACAGCTGCTGCTTAAGGAAACTGTGCCGCAAGACCAAATGGAGAAATTTCAAAATGAGAATAAAAGTACGGAAGAGCTACTGGAACTTCTGACGGACGAGAAGAAGAAGAGAGACTAGACTGTATGAGTATGTTTTTAATTTATTACGATTGCTATTACTTCTTTAAAATGTATTTTTCCTTAAGTACAGGGGTATCCAAACTACCACCTCTTGCTACAGCCCACAGGCGTCATCAGTCCAACCCGCTACAGACAAAATATAATAGAATATATTTTATTGCACAATCTTATTAATGTAATAAATACACAAAAACAGCTTAGAAATACGTACTTGTAGTCTTTTCGGTGATAGCGATTTCTTCTAAATAACCTCGGAATTAAAAGAGAGAGAAGTATGATATCTAAGTTAAAAAAAACCCCGACTTTGAAACATTCTTCATTGGTGCTCAGGTCCGATTGGTCTAGTGATGATATATAGCCTATGGCCTTCCGCGATAAATGGGCTATCTAACACTGAAAGAATTGTTTAAATCAGACCAGTAGTTCCTGAGATTAGTGAGTTCAAGCAAACTTCATCTTTATATATTACTATAAGATATACATATATGAATCATACTAATACTAATGAATCAGATAATGCTTATTGGTATGATAAGTTGAATTAAAAAACAGAATGATTTTTAATGTAATTAATAAACAACTCATTTTTATTTATTTGTTTGATAAAGCTTCTTGACAAGCATATAGTATGCAGAAACCAACGTAATTATATTAAAAGATATCTGAAATTAATCCCACTTGTATTTTAAAACTTTGTAAAAATACTAATGAGAATTATGTAGAAAACGATTTTGGCCCTCGGAATTTACTGGTGTAAACACTATGGCCTTAAGGCTGGAAAGTTTGGAGACCCCAGATGTATTTCATATTTCTATGTAAATACATAATACTTGTAAATTAATTTATCTGTTCCATCTTCACAGCATTGGCTATGGACCGATCTTCATGTATTTTTATACATCTTTACTTTAAATACCAGTGATAGTAAATAATGTTCAATAGTTTTGAGCGCCATTGTATATGGTAGGTCCATATACAATGGCGCTCTGGTTCGGTGTCGGTTCATATCTTAGATTGTGAAGGCCTAAAACAAGTTATAACTCAATAATTAGTAGATTACATCACTGCTTTTAAGAGTGCAAATTTTAAGAGCTAAGAAAAATTTACGCATATATCTACCAGACTATAAAATCCGATATCAAGCGACTTAGTGGAGATAGGTGTTAATTAAACGAAAGTTGCATATCAGAATTCATATTATTTTGCTTTTTACTTTGTATGTACAATGTATCTTGTTTGCCTATTATTTTTTCATGATGTGAATAGTATGATTTCATTTAATAAATTACAGATAGATAACGCTTTATTGCTAATTAAGTTACTATAATTTATTTACAGAACAACTGGTGATTTTATCGGTAGAAGTGATTTCGAAAGAAATTATATTCTGAATAATACAATTAATGTAATGTTGTTAGGTCCAATTAACACCTATGCTGAGTTCAGATGGGACAGTTCCCGCTTTGACCGTATGATGGAGCGGCTTAAACGCATTAGGTGGTCAAACCGCGGCGGCTAGGCGACTTTCGTTCGATGTGGCTGCCATGAATTCTCAGACGACTTTACAGGCCGCTTTTAGTAGACGTCGAGAAACTTCTCGAAAATTAACAAACTAGTTATGCTCATGTATCTAGTTTGCGTCTAAGGTGTTTGTTAGTTATATTGTATTTGTTGTCACTTATATCCTTATTTGAATAGTCACATGAGGACATATCCTACATTAATTTCTAATTTCTGGCATTAATCTTTCGGTATCAAAATTAGTGGCAAGTATCGTGACATTGTTTTTGCAGCCCCGTATGAACAGTACCGCTGCGGCATACGCTCGCTGTGCGTAAATATCAAACAAATTGATCTCGACGGCTACGACAGACAGCCACCTTACCCATATTGGGCGCCGAGGTGCAAAAATCAATTTTAGCCACCGTTCTGTAACCAATAAAAAGAAAATATATTTATCATGCTCCTACGATTCAGCAGGCAGTTTGGCCAAAGCGGAATATTTAAGAAATCCCCATATACATCCACCTGTCTGTCGTATGTATATGTAGGTATTGCGCCACTTAGGTCCTTACGTCCAGGTGCCATGCATCCCTTGCACCCCGGGTAAAGACCGTGAATATTTTATATTGCGTCATGTCACACTGTTTGCTTGTCGATAGTTGTATATGGTGTTTAAATTTATGAAAAATACATAGATCTCGCTAGCCGCTGCGACTTCGCCACCCAGTGCGTTTTCTTAGCATAAAACCGCTCGCGGCCTACACACTCATATCTACGTTGGTCCGCACTACATAGATATAACATGTCCATACAAATAATAAAACTACCTTTTAACGGTTTTAAGGGCGGTTTTAATAACGAGTCTTATTATAAGTATTTATGTGATTGTAATAAATTTAAGTAGCATTTACAAAAATCAGTGTTTTAGTGTACTGAGGGAAAAGACCTCTGAAGTAGTGTTTTATAAATAAATAAGGCATTTATACTGCTGAAATTATGTTTCTGAATATTCACATGCACTTGCTTTCCCAGACGCACACGCAAATATAAATTCACTTCACTTCACACATACGGTTTTATTCATATTGAGTTAGGGTATTTTTAAAGACTTCTTTATGGGTCTTAAAGAAGATTCAAGGTTACTTGTAATTCTATAAGAATAAGACCGATACACTTTTAGTCATAATTTAGTTGAAACTAGTTGCGACCACCATTTCATTCGAGCGAGACTGGCTTGTATATTTTCTATGCCCTGCTAGATATGGAAATGTATTCGAAAATCTAAACTGAAATTTCTGTTATAAAACTGTAATTTTCAGACAGACATAAACTTCATCGGTTATTTGTTTATAAATTTCAGTTTTTACTTAAATTTTGTCATTTATTTTAACATTACAGACAACCGTTAAATTTTATTTATTGGTCTATATAACTATATGTATTACTCAGATAAAGTTTTAAAATTGATCCAAACTCAGAATAATTGTTGGTTTCTTCTTGAACTTGCCTACTCATATTAGAATGGGCATTAGTTTATGAATAAGTTAAAAATACTTTTATAATGAATGTTACTCCTAAGAGCATTAAACTCCCCCTTTTCACAGTACTATATAGATAATTCGTAATAGCACACCTATTCCGATGTGTAACATATCCGTAATATCTATGATACATATGGCGTTCCATTAGTAGCTCACAACGCCCAAAATGCTCCGTTAGCCGTTCCACAAGGTGACCGCGGTCGTTGTGGTCGTGGCGAAAACGTCACTAATGACGTCATCATTTTCCATCATACAACGCTCACAACAATCCATGTCAAGAGGTGGGTCGAATAGCCGCTCCACTTGGGCTTACGAAACGGGATAAATCGCGGTCATGAACGTGATCGTTGTGAGTCCCTAATGGAAAGTAACTACAGCGTAATAACAATAAGGGTGACTCTCATTACATTTGATGGACAACGAGATCGGGTATTAGTTAAATAATATGACATAATTCGCTTCTTTGCTTCAATAACGTGGTATCTTGAAAAACCCAAATGTACAGTACGCCACTTTTAAAATTTAAAAAAAAAGATTTTATCCAAACATATTTTACACTTTTTTTGTATATTTTTTTTGTAAATTTAGTGACAATTTACTAAGCTTTTTGAAATATATTAGAAAGTTGTGATAATATGATAAATTTAGCAAAATATAGTGAGTGAGTGAAATAAGTGAGTATTGGGATATGTCACGTTATTGAAGTAAAGAAGCGATATATTTTTCTATGAAACTATTCACATAACCAGTGTCGTTGTTAAACATCGAGATGCGAAACGGGGTTACATTGTTGGCTCAAAATAAGGGGAGTCAGTCATTCACTCAGAATAATAATTAAAGTAATAAAAACAGTATTAAAATAGCTACAAAAATATATCCAGACTGTTTTCACTTCTAAGCATCGATGCCATATCGGAAAGGGATGTGTATACAATCATACATTCTTTATTTACAAAGTTGTCACCACTTTAAAGCAAGATATCGATGCTTTAATCATGTATTGCTTAAAACTAGTGACAGTCAGTACTTATTTAATATCATAATTAGAACAAAATGTCAATTTATACTTGTGATCCATTAGAAATTATAGACAGACTATTTTCTCCCTCATTCACACTCTCATATAGTATTTTGTATATTTAACAAAGCTATTATTTCAGCACGATTTCTATTGTCTTAGTTATTGTTCTGAGGTCATCTACCAATATGTAGTACATATGCGTATTCACCGTTTAAGGAAAAATAGATTCATATTTTAATGTCTATATTAATCTTCAACATAAACACAATATAATAAATAATATGAAATTATCGGAAAAGTAAGGCTAGTTCATCCAAATTTGGTAAAGTGATACTAAATACAAGTAAAATCGGCACATGTATAATATATCCCATTATTGACCAATATATAATATGAGCTTACTCAATTTCAAGGGAAACATACCAACAACACTTGTTCAAGATAGACTGGCGTTTTTCACTATGTTTTCCTTTAACGTCAGCACATGGTAAATGCATAACCATAACAGTACCTAATGCACATGCCCTCTATTGCCAGGACAATTGCCTACAACATTTAAATACTCTAAATTCTGATTTTTAATTACCTGAACTACAATTACACTTATGCGACCTTTTTTTTGTTGCGTCATGGAGCATAGTGTAGTATGGCTTATTCATAAGCGAGTTGTGCGAGTCGTTGATTCAACTCACACGAGCCACTTATAAATTATCCATGCTACAAACCTATGCTCCAGTTTGTTTGTTGGCTCCAATTTGAAACACAGTAAAAAAAGGGTCAATTACAGCTGTTATTTTAATCCAGGTTATTAAAAATCAGAGTGCAGACCACGGAGTGGAGTAGATTTAGACCATCAAATTTATTATATTTTTTGTAATCTCATTAGTAATAATACATCCTAGCCCATCCTTAAAAACTTTATTTTTTTAATCACTCACGTGCTCTATCGCGTTTAAGTTAATTATCTGTACTATTCCGATCATTAGAAATAACACACAGACAATCTTCCATACTTTTTCGTTTTTGTACTATTGGAAATAATACTGCTCCCAGTTTGTACAATTAGATACAATATATGGTTATCTTGAATATTTTAATTATATACGATTTTCTTCTATAATTTGTTACAAAAATAAAAAAATAATTGTAACTATCTTTCCAAATTCAATTTTTACAGTATATATTATTATTTTTTAGACTAGATCATTCATTACAAATTTATTCTTAACAGTGGATTTTTATCGTAGCACTTTTAGCTGTGTATAATATAAATGATCGACTTTATACCTAAAATAGTTCTCTGTCAGCCCTAATTTGTACAAAGGAGAACCATTTTACTAGAGAACTTTATAAATTATTATTGTTGTTTTTTTAGCATATATATTGGTTGTTTCTTTAAATGTCACTTCTTACCTCGAGGTATTGTGAGGGACGATGAAATTCTAAATGCGATATTTTCGGTAGTCCACATATCACGCTCAATATACATTGGTACAATTCAGTATTCCTCATAGATCACAGAATATTTTAAACAAAATCTTATAGCATACTATCGCAATATGCATGCATCGTACCAACACGAGTAGAGCCGGTTCGCCTTCGTGGATTGCAAGAGCTATAAATCATTTATGAAGAAGCTTTTGTCCAATAAGAAAATCTGCTTTGAGTGAGCTGAAAAATTATTATCGTTAATCTTTTGCGTATAAATTGTAGCGAACCAATCATATTACATGGGGAAACCAGGCTAAAGGATATGATATACATTGATACCATTAAATTAAAAAAATCTAAAAATCGTTTCTTACAGTTTGACCTATTCAATTATTATTGAACTGGTCAAACTAAACTAAACTGAAATATTAAACGTTATTACATTTCAAATACTTTTAGTTTGTGAATAAAATATAATATTCCCAAACAGCACAATGTGACATCTCTGATAGAGGGTGGATTCTTAGCAGAGCACTATTTTAAAACTAAATACTTTTGAATATAAGCATCGATATGTGGACGTCTTAAAAACAATACAACTTGCCATTTAAACAAAGTGATCAGTCCAAAGAGAGAATGTCTATAATTTATGCATTTTATTTGTTAATTAATTAAGTTATTATTATATATAGATTTTAGTTAGCATTCCGAAATATTCAGAATGAATGTGCCATTCTTGTTGAATGTTTTAACAGTTTTTATGATATTGTAATATTATTTATTATTGATTAAGGATCAACGTGATGGGTTTCACGTTATTTTAATTTTGTGTTTTATTAATAATTGTCACTGCACACCGATTTAATATATTTAATTGCTGAGAACGGATTTTTTAATTATATTATTTTATTGTTAACATTACATTTTGATCGCCAAGGAACGCGATTTTTATTTAATTTTTTATTCTGATCTAAAAGAGCCCGTTCTCGGCCCTGCATTGCAGTCAGACTCGCAATGCAGGACTGCTAATGTTACTGCAGCCTGCATTGCGTCCAGCAACACCGAAAAGTGTACGGAAAATAATGCCTTTTAAATCCTGCAACTTCTGCCCACGGCAGGACTTCAATAAAGGATTGTGTGGGGGCCCTTAATATTTTCATTAGATACCCCTATAGTCCCCTATTAGTCTATACTCGTCTTGGTTTGTATTATATAGCACAACGATCGCTTGAGACGATAATCGATTAAAAAGTAATGAGACCGTGACGCTTTGTTCTTTTAATATTATTTTTTAATTTGTACCGATAAATATGAGCCTGAAACTATTTTAAATGTTGTAAAGTCAAAAAATTGAATTTGGCGATTTTGCAATATGTTTTTAATAAAATAATTATCCACTCGATTCCTTTATTTTGTCGATGTTAGTTATTTTAATGACAAAGTTAAATTATTATTTTAGTTTAAAGAATTTATTTTTGATAGTTTTAAGGAGAATAAAAGTAAACAAAAAAAAATATAGAATAATTTGCAAATAGATTTTTTGTAATATTCTGTGTGTGGACAATATATTAATCATAATTATTTTTATTGCTCTGTTTTATGTTTAGTTTTGGTGTAATAAGAATGCCCAGTGCCATTTATTTTGTTTGTTTAAAGCGAAACTTCTTTTTACTTTATTATTTATTGGTGAATTGCAAAGACGGCACCGTATTAAACACGATCGCAGTCCCACCTTTTTGGCTAAATTCGTTTATCCCACGGCAATGACGTCATTTGTCGGGATAGAAGTGTTGACCTGGATTCTGGATATAAGCTAGCTCTGTATCAAGTTTCGTTTAAATTTGTCACTCGGGGTCTCGTTCTAATACCGTGAGTTTGTCTTAGCCAGGGATTGTACACTGCTTACATAATTTTACTGACCTAATTTGCATATTGTTAAACACATCTATACGCAGTCTTACAATTTAAATATCTATTTAATTTGTAAGCTTTGTTTTTAATGCTGTCTACACACCGAAGCCGCCGGCCCGCCGGCACGAACCCGGCGCCCTGATTTTAACGATCTTGCCGGCGGCTTGCGTCTGCGCAATCTACCCCGCGGCATGCTTCTCTCCGGTCTTCAGTTATAATAACTGCACAAGTGGCTAATATTAGATCACTTTCATCGTCCTCGTTCATATCTAATACTAAAACGTTGTAATAATTCGGAAGACACGCGCGCAATCAGTAATTGTGAATACTGCATGCCGCGACTGTCGTGCCGCCGGGAAAATTGTCCGCTAACCCGCCGGGTTCGTGCCGGCGGGCCGGCGGCTGCGGCGTGTAGACAGCTTTAAAAGGTAAATGTAGGAGACTATTCTTCTTCATATTTTATATTTATGGAGCTTTAAACCACAATTTTAGATGTCAACTATGTCTAGGTTTCAAAATGATTAATAAAACTGCATCAGCCTCCGATTTAACAATAGTTTGATGATTGATTTGTGAGTGTTGAGTTAGATCACTGATTGGTGATGCATAGTAATTATAAAGTTGTATAGGTCATAAAATTACAGTAATTTTACGAAACTGTAAATTTCTATGATAATGGACATCTATTCAAATGGGCATTACCCAAAGAAAAGTTAAAAGCCCACCTTAGTCGTATTATATGTAATAATAAATATGTATGTTAACTTAGGCCAGTTCTATTCTTCATGTTTATTATTTATAAATGTCAATGATTACTGGCTAAAAGTACCAAAGAAACTAGTGAATCCATAATTAATAAAGTATTTATCTCAAATTTTGTTGTTTTTTTACACCCTGCAAAATATGTTAACTTCGACCTCCTTATAAGTGTGAATTGTAACCAAAGCTAAGTCAGTAATTTTGAAAAATAATCAATCCATTACCTTATAAGTCTAGTTACCAAGCCACAAACTCCAAAAAAAGTTGATATTTGTCTGTTTAAAAAAAATGACAGTGACATTTGTGAATCAAAGTAAGAAAAAAAGATGCATTGTTGCCAGATGGGGAGATTCGTGTAAATCAAGTAATTTTCGACTGGGAAGGAGATTCGAAGGTGAAGATTCTTCGGGGCACAAAAATTAAGTCGAGAGAAATTTTAAATTTTTTTTAAGTATCTTGAATTCATCCACAAACACAATTCTCATCACTACAGTTATTATATGCAAGATATAATATAGTAGTAGTAGTTTACCTTAGAATTATAGATAGTCACTGACCTCCATATATACAAGTACTCTGGACCTATGATACCCTATGAAATGACAGCTCTATATTGTGCCTATTTCAATGGGTGGGAAAAGTACTAATCTGACGTAACTTGCAAAGGGCCAAAAATTTAATAGTGCCTGTTACCTGTCGATAAAACTTATCGATAGTTTTCCTATCAATATCTATTTATTTTCAAGAACAGAAATCACCGATGACCTATTTTTATTATCAAATACATATAATTTTAAAATAATACACTGGTTTCCGACTGACAAAAGAAAGACTGGAATCATGGCTGAAAAACATTGAAAAGTCTAGTTTGCCTCCGAAGAAATATGATTACATCTATTCAAAGCACTTTGCTGATGACTGGGGTTGGATTTATATATGTCCGGATGATTTTAATGGTGAATGTGTTTAGGAATATATTTAAGACTTATTTATAACAACTTAAATTGGTTTTGAGTGGAAAATAAAAGAAAAACATACTCAATTAATTATGGAAATTTAAAATTCACGACAATGATCTGTTAGTTTGACAATAATAAAGTGTGATTTAACTTTAGAAATCACTTTTGGCCAGAACTGAGTGGTAATCATTTACTATTTTGGATCGGTTAGGTTAGGTTATATGTAGACTAAAGCGCACGAGCCGAGCGAGCGAAGCGACCGTGCCGTGGCAGTGGCCGGCGAGTGCCAGAACTGACTGTAACCATTTACTTTTTTTTGTTAAATATTCGATTTTCATTGGATTTTGCAACTTTGTAACTATGATAAAGTGCAATATTAGTGAAAATCAGAAGTGTGGTTAGATTTACAAAAAACATTAATATCTCAGGAACTATACATATTAGCCACATAGGAGTTGCATAAGGGGTAAGTTTCCTCCGCCCCCTCCCCCTTCATTACTTATAATATATGTAAATCACACCTGAACCACATCAAGGATACTTTAGTATCAAATAATTTTAACATTCACTTTCATATTTTATTGAAACAAATAATCAACAAATATATAGACATCCGTTGTAAGCAGCCGTAAAAAACATTCCCTATATATTATAGGTGTAATTGTACAAAAATTTTGTCGCGACAAATTATTTGGGCTCGCCAATGAGTAGTTTGTTGCTGTTGGAAATGTCCTTTATCGATGTATTTTATCTCATTATCCCATCACTATTATTAGTTCCGCTCCCACCCACTTCTGCGATCAGCGCCAAAATGGCGAAAATCAAATCGTCTTACTATGGTCGGTTAATCATAAGTCCAGCGTACTTGTATATATGGAGGTCAGTGAAGATAGTGAATCATACTTTAATTCAATTGGTAATTTTAATAATTCAATTCATTTCTTCGTTCGTTATTTATGTAATTTGTTTATTATTCCCTTCTGCTCGTATATGTATACTATAGGCTTAAAACGATCACATTCACAACCACGATTTTTCCCGTTCCACTTGTTTGCCGGCGTTACAATTGTAAACTAAAGTGGAACAGTTATTCTAACCACCTATTGACATGGGTCGTTGTGACTACTGAGTTTTTTAATTCTCCTTTAAAATAATTTAAAACTTTTTTGGAGTTTTTTTGAAAAAAAATGGTGGTCAATTGACATGGTCATCTGGCAACACTGTAAAGATGTGATGTGTTTTTGTTGTGTTCGAAAAATTATATAAAAATATTTTGGAGGCGTTTTAATAAATTATTTATTTATTTCAAGTTTCGACAATGGGGTCTACTGGACAATCAATTACTTTGGCTAACAGTATTATTGGTGTAGGGATTTTGGCAATGCCGTTTTGCTTCCAACAAGTAAGTTGTACATAAAAAAAAGGTTTTCTATTATTTGATCAAATTTACGCCATGTATATCGAATCAACATTAGCTTATGTGTGTAAAAATTTACGAGAATAAATTTCTTGTTACTCGAAACCGTTTCTTTATCAATAAATATTTTTTATGTTTAAAAGTTCGAGTTCAGGTCCAGGTTTTTCCTGTTTTTTTGGTTAGAGAATAAGTTCCTGTATTCATTGAAACAACAGAGTTAGCGGAAAATTTGTATAATTCATAATTAAAATGTATAAAAGTAATTTAAAAAATAGTGTAATAATAAATATAACAATAAAAGACATATAATTCCAAAACTGACTGCTTTTAATTTAAAGCAAAGCTTATTGGTTGTTCTCCCTATCCCTTTAGCTGTAATTAATTGCTACAAAAGTAATATATACATTTTTTATAGGCCAAAATATATTGAGTAAGAGAACAAAAAAATCACAAGCCAAAAAAATGTGTGCTTTTGGCTAAGTCAGGCAAGTGCCCTACCACCTGCCTAGTCTGGGTGGGTATACATTCATAACAGCTCTGAGTTGTGTTCCGGCATTACTGTCGAGGTTATAGTCCTCACCTTTGAGGACCCAAGCACTGTAACAGCACATTTGTTATTGCAATTTGCAAATGTAACAACAAAAAATAAATAATAGTAAGCAATATTTGCCAGTCTAGTAATATTAGTCCTCAAAGAAGAGGAAGGAGACTATCTGTTTGCATTGAATACAGCCAACTGTTAATGATGGACTTAAGTAAAATCCATCACCAGTACAGTTATTGTGTAGGCTATGTACAAGATATGCTGTGGGATTGTATTTCATTAGCTGGAGTAGCTGCCAACTCCTCATTAAGACAAAGGAGTATCCACTGTGGATTGGGCCAATTTATCTACATTGTGGCATTGGCAAAGTTGTTATCCAGCAATCCTAATTTAAATTATTCCACTTGATAAATTATTCTATATGCAGTTGATAATACAGAGAGTTTCAAATTGGGTTGGAACAGACCTACTATTTTAAGGTACAAAAAATCTACAAACAATGAAATATAACTTTTTGCAGTGTGGTGTTGTTCTTGCAACTTTAATTCTTCTGTCGATGGGTCTAGTCTCCAGATTGTGCTGCTATTTCTTACTGAAATCAGCCTTATTAGCTAGAAGAAGAAATTTTGAATTTTTAGGTAAGTTATTAAAATGTCTAAATTGTTATTGCATTATGAGTAGACAATTGCTTGCTTTAAGGTGATTGAAAATCTTTACCTGTATTTTACTACTGCCAGTATTAAAATGTAATTGGTTCTTAAGACTTATGGTTTATCACCCATTAAATCAATAATTGAAATAGATACCTAATGATAAATAAGTATAACCTGTTTTATTAATAACAATAAATATTTCTTTATTATGTGTGTGTAATTTCATATTGCTACACTTATTATTAGTTCACTCTGTTTAATTTTAAAAAACCTGGATACCTATGTGTTGTTAGTTTTTTCAATAATTAAATAAATTAATTATTTTCCAGCTTTTCATGTATTTGGCCCTACAGGGAAGTTGTTAGTTGAGTTGGGAATAATTGGATTTTTGATGGGCACCTGCATTGCTTATTTTGTGGTGGTAGGTGATCTGGGACCCCAAATTATTGCCAAGATGTTCAATATTAACCAGAGTGATATATTGAGGTAATTACTAATCTTTTCTTTTGTTTCTTCTACACATCACTCTTGCATACTGATATTGGTTTCAAAATCCGAGAATTTATGAATTTATATCCTCATACATGTTCCTTGTTATAGTTTATTTATTATTTCATGTGATAGCCATTAACTCATGCACATAAAAATGTGCCATGTAGATTAAAAAAAAATGGGTTTAACCTAAATTATTATAACTTTTATTTATTTTTATTCAAGATTTTACATTTTTTTAATGATCATACAAAAACCTTTTATTATTAGTATATTTGTTTTTTTAAAAGACATTGGTTATATAGTAAAATATTCCAATCTCTGTTGAAATTAAATTTAAAGGAAGAATATAAATATTGTATGTAATTTCTTAAATTAAAGTATATCTAGTAAATCTTGGGAGATTTTGTTGCATCTTCTAGCTTATTCTTAAAAATGTGAGACACATTTGTGTGTGAACACAATTGAGGCAGTAAGCATTAAAATTTGAAAGTAGATTTAACTTATTGAAGATAAAGTCTAAGATGTGTTTATTAATGTGACAACAATTCATAGTTAGTTTTATTATTACCAAAATTTGGAATATGCATACATTGTTTGATTATTTTTTAACAAGACAATGACCATACTGCTCGTAAAGGACTCTTTTGCTGGCTTTACAATTTTGGTAACCAGAACATCTTCACTTCTGTCATATAATTTGAATAAAACTTTTTAATTTGAATTTAACAAGAAACTTCCTACAGAACTTCAATAATGGTGATAGTCTCGCTAGTGTGTGTGCTGCCACTTGGACTGTTGAGGAATGTAGACAGTCTGAGTAATGTTAGCGCAGCCACCATATGCTTCTATTTTTGTCTTGTTATGAAGGTAAGTGCTATTTCCATGTGAGAATCTTCTTTGTTTTCTAAATTCACATTATATTTTGCTTACCTATGCCAAGTTGTGTTGTCATAGTGGCCAAGACATTCACAGTTATTTTTAATGCTTTGGTTCAAATGTTGGTAGAATACTGTTTGTTTAGTATTTAATTTATAAAATGTTTTCATTTCATTAATTCCTTTTCTTGTTTTTACTTGATTGCTACATATTGTTATAATTATCAACATTTACAAGAAGGAAATCATTATAAAATTTACCAATATATTCTTGTGATTATCATCTGAGTAATTTTAAAACTTTGTTTTTTTTATTGCAGGAGTTCAGCAGACAGGCAGATGGCCCACTTGATGGAAAGCAATAACCATCACCTATGGACATTTGCAACACCATTTGATGTGGACTAAAAGTCTACTTTGGAAACTAGGGTCGGCTCATCCATGTGTTAGTTCCTTAACATTAATTGGGGCATCTCAACTTCAGCAACGGGATATTTGTGGTGGAATATTAAAAAAACTTAGAGCCACCAAACTATAAACTTTATGTATATTTAATGTTATCAATTGTATACTCAGCATACTGTAGATGGTTAAAATATGCTGGTGACTTAAAAGGTAAAATACAGCGTAAAATATTGCAATTGACTTCTTATGCAACACAAACACCTTTGTAGTTGGTTTATATTTAATTTTTTAAATTTAACATGTTTTTAATAAAATAGTCCTTACATCCCATAACAACCGTTATAAAAATCTCTTTATTGTCTCTCTGTTAATAATGTACCAATTTTCATATGTGTTTTAATACTGCATGATCATTGTTGAATGAATAACTGAATTATTGTAGGTAATAGCAGAAGCTGCTTCTCAATTATTGAGAAGTGAGAGCAGCGACTGGCATCGGAGGATCGAGATGTGGAAGCCTTCGGGTCTGTTACAATGTGTGCCTATATTCTCTATGGCCTTGTTTTGTCAAACGTAAGTGCTATTTAATATACTATATAATATGTAACCATGATTATGCATTTATCCTCTTTACAGAGAGCTTAGTGCGAGTAAACGCATTTATCTGTAGAAATGCTTAGCGCCATCTCGTGTCGCGTGAAGGGAATGTATATCGTGCCATACAAAATTTCGTTAACTTGAACGAGAAGTAGTAAAAAAACTCGCCCTAAGCACATAATTGCATTTACTCGATTTATTCAGGTATTATTGTGCGATTCTTTATACTGTATATATAAGTAATGTAAGGTAGTAATTTTTAATGTTTTCAGACAATTATTCGAAATATTCGAATCTCTTCCGTCCCTATCATTAGAGAAAATGAATATTGTTACGAAAAATGCAATAAACATTTGCACAGCTGTTTATTTCACTTTAGGCCTTTTTGGGTATATAGCGTTCTCAACGCACAATATTTCTGGTAAGTTGAATATAATAATTATATAGAGTTTATTCAAAAGCTAATATCAAATATAAAGTCTATACTAATATCAAAATATTTAAATACTATAATAATATCCTGACCTGATAGTTGTTTTGTATTACCTTTTTGTCTATCCCAAAATCCTTGAGTTATTTTACACTGAATAAATTTATTCTATGACAATACCAAACAAGATTTAATTTTACTACAGTTTTATTGTATATATATACATAGTCGATTGTATTTCAGGTAATGTTTTAGTAAGTTTGAGTCCAACGATGGCGAGTGATGTTATCAAACTGGGTTTCGTAATGTCTGTGGCTTTCAGCTTCCCGCTGATAATATTCCCTTGCAGGGCGAGCCTTTACTCCTTCCTATACAAAAAGGTGAGATCTATTATAAAGCCTTCATATTTATCATTTTACTGCTTTGACATCATCTAAGTTTATGTGGACCATAGTCCAAACATACTTCGACTAATTAGGGACTGTGTCTGAAGGTGGGGCCGCATCTGGGATAATATTACAATTATAGGTTATTTCAGCAGATTCAATGATGGATGTAATGCGTTATATGTGATGATATAATTGAAGATGTGAGTGGATGAAGGTGATATGTCGCATATTCGGTTTTTTGCTTTTTTTTGTGTAGATGAATGTTATAAGTCAATACCAAATGACTACAGACCTTAGACATAAGCATATTTAAAAATAAAAAGTTGCTAAAGTGTTAAGTTCAGTTCAGTTTCAAATAAAAGTAACTTTTATCTCGATTTACTCAGAATTGGAATTATGCGACTTATCACCTTCATCCACTCATGTCTTCAATTATAATGACATTAAGTTTTGACAGTTTGTATGTTTATACACTTAATGTGGTCATTAACGACATTATTTTAAATTCTATAAACACCTCTTTGGTTGAGCATGCTAAGCCTTCGTCTGCCAATTTCAATATAATGCTGTGGCTTCGGGTTCGATAACTGGCATGATAATTTTGGAAATGAATTTTCCATCATCTTCCTCTTCTCCTTCTCTTATATATAAAAATAATGTTTGTCTGTCTTTACATTGATCATGTGATCTTTAGCAAAGTTGTTATGCATGAACCAAAGAAGGTTTCTGAGTTGGGTCACAATTGGACCCGGTAGGTGGCGCTGCTGTCGGCATATCGATTGAAGCTGCGTCTTCCGGAACAGCTAGTTTACTATGGTCTGGGTGTCTGGGAGCAGTCCCAGAGTGTTCCGTTGTACATTTCCCATAATACAAGGGTAACTTGCTGAAGTTGGGGACATGCAATGTGTGTGTTCGTCTGCAGATTTATTTATTTAAATAATAATTACTTTAACTTTTAATGAATGTGAGGCTTCCACATAAATGCATCTTATTCATAACGTTCAAAGTAACACATTAAGGATTATCTACCCAACAATAAAATATGTCATGTAATTAAGAAAATAACGAAGCCCAAACTGTGCCATGATATTAAATGTATAAGTGTTATCAATATATCACAATCAGCATAATTATCTTATCATTATAGACAGATATTGACAAATTGTTTTTAATAATCTTGAATTAATTTTAATTGGATTGTTTTAAATGTCTGATATGATCTGCTTCTTTATTACTATGATATCAATTATCAATAGAAATGAACACCTATATAATGTAAAAATAGCAAATATGATAACAAGATTTATTTCATTGTTACTTATTGCCAGTTGAAACAATTTTATTATGTTATATGACTTGCTATGGTTGAGTGATTTACGGCCTTCGATTCCTGGTTTGGTAAATGGTAAACGAACTCTCCATTGTTTAGTTTAGGAAGTCTGGGTAACTGAAACCTGTCGAGACAAGTTGGTATATTTTATTGTTTAGTTTATTCTATGTAGGTATATTTTATTATTTACAAATGAAATAGTTTTTAAATTAAATTTACATAATTTTCGGATCGTTTTATTGAAAATCAGCGTTGTGTCGGATATTATGCCGGCGCAGTAATAAGCTGAATGCAAAACTTGTCTCATTTCATCTAAAATGAAAGACGGAAATAAATGGCACCTGGCTCGAAACAACCATACCAGAGAGACCAGTAGCGTTAGCACTGTCATCGTTTAAATGGTGATATTCAAAGAACTATAAAAAAATTGCACTAAGTACTTTAACGTAATTATTTGAGCCAGGTGCCATGTTAATTCGCACGGGATATAGTTTGTAAACAATAAAAAGTTATCTATACATATGTTTCAGGTACATCTATCCCACCACGACCATATAATAAACCATTCGATCCCAGAGACTAGCTTTAGATGTATAACGGTGGCCATAATAGTGGTAGCTCTGTTCATCAGCCTCCTGATACCGGACATTGAGCTGGTGCTGGGTTTGGTGGGTTCCACCATAGGAGTGCTGGTCTGCGTCGTCTTTCCCGCAGCTTGTTTTGTCAATTTAACCTTCAAGAAACGAATGAGAGGTTGCTGGCTAAGGTTGGTTATGTTTTATGTAAAATCTAGATGTCCCCAATTTTACAGAAACCAGAAATTTGCAATCTATTGCGATTCCTTACGATCTTTTGAATTAGTTAAAAAGACCTTGCAGTAATCATTCTTATGAAATCCAGTCTCGGCAAATTTGTACAGCGATCTTATCAACTGATACGTTATATGTTTTACTAGAGTTGAAATTATACTTTTTGATAATAAAACTACACCGCAATGACACTTTTCAAGTTACGGCCGATATCTCCGCAAATTATGTGGGAAACTATTAATTGTTGTGTCGCTTCCTCCTACCCCCAAAACAGAACTAAAAATATGGACTATATGTTAAATGGACGCCATGAGAATGATATCCACGCCAATAGACTATTATTAAAAAAATAAAACAGAAATGACCTAAATAAAGAAGTCAAAAAAGAATAGAAATAATAAATAATAGCTTAGCCCTATTATATCACTTTTCACCTATATTAAAATCTAAATAAATATTATAGGATTAATTGGTACACTCCTTTGAATTAATATAGATATGGCAACTTGCACGGCCTTGGAGAGAACTAATTATCATGTGCTTAATATATAGGTCTTTAAAAATC
Organism: Dendrolimus punctatus; assembly: GCA_012273795.1. Classification (NCBI taxonomy): domain Eukaryota; kingdom Metazoa; phylum Arthropoda; class Insecta; order Lepidoptera; family Lasiocampidae; genus Dendrolimus; species Dendrolimus punctatus. Next base: position 15,486,627 of record CM022540.1, on the reverse strand, counting down.
TGAAATTAATATATTTTGCTATCAAAAATCCTCTAAAGTATCACTTTATTATAAGTAATCACCTACCCAATGTAGATAATAATTTACGATATTACCAAAAGATATAAATACGAAATTTTAAAATATATCAATATGTTTGTTAATTTAAATAAATATTAGTAATTGCACTCTTAAAAATATGTTCCAGGGTATAATAGTGCTAGGACTTATTGTACTCGTACTAGGAACATATGCAAACCTTCAAGCAGCTGAAAACAAACATGAGAGAATTGATGAAAAATTCATCACTCAAGAACGGATCGATAAATTGGTCGAAGACTTCTTTGAACAGCGGGAAAAATCTAATGGTAAGACGAAATTTATATATGTACAAATGTCGGTAGTAAATTTTATTTCATGAGTTTAATATCTGGCTTACGGAAAACCCAGTGACCTAAGACTAACGATTATGGATTGACACAAAAAAAAAAAACATAATATGTAATTCTTGTTTTTAAAAATATTTTTTGAGTAAATGTATTATAAAACACCTCTATTTTGCAGAAGTTCTGGCGAAAACTCTACATGAAAGTAATCAAAATGCATTAGAAAATATTAAACAGGAAGAAATTGTAAGGGATTCAGTTATTCAACCACCGAATCCAATACCTCCAGATTCTAACGAAAAACCTCCTGAAGTAGCGCAAATACCTATCGAGCCAAAATTAAAAGAAATTCCACCCATTGCTATTAGCAAGGAGAATGAACATACTTCGATGAAAGTCTCAGAGCAGCATCCTAAAGATATACAGACAAAGTTAAATGAAGCTAAATTAGTTAATGGCGATAATAATTCAGAAATTAAAGAAATAAAATTTAAAGAAGATAAAACAAAAGAAACTAAACACTCAGAGGAAGATAAATTGCATATTATTAAGCAACAAAAACTAATAGAGACTATGAAACAACACGGAGAAGAGCAAAACGAGCTCATGAAAGAATTTTTCGATGATATTATTAAAACTAAACAAGAAATACAGGAAAATAAAAACGAAGTAGAGACAAAAGATGCAAAAATCGCAATCGATAACATAAAAGAGAGTGACGATGCTAAAAAAATTGCGGTGGAAAGTATTAAACAAATAGCTAATATAGCTATACAAAGTATTGGTGGAGTTACTGAAAAACCAAGCGCACAAGACAAAGATACAAAAAAATCAGAACAATTGGAAAAATTGACGAATGAAGCTGTGCAAGAAATAGCTAAAAAAGCTGTTGAAACTATAGAAGCTATACAAGAAATCAAAGAAAAACCTGAAAAACAAGCAGCTAAAATTGAAAATGTTCCCGTTCAAGGCGCCGATAAAGAACCTAAACAACAAATAGACCAAAAACAAGTTCCAAATATTCCACCTAAACACAATTCGCTACAGAATAACGTTCACCTAGTACCATTGCAAAATAATATTGAATCACAAAACAAACAGAATAGTGTACTTAATCCAAACATAAAAACCCAAATTATTTCTAATGCTGACCCAATTCCAGTACAAAATAATTTAAATGAAATTAAACTAGTACCGCCTCAAAAAGTTCCTATTTATCAACAAGTAATTAATAACGACAAAGCTGCTGAAAAAGCACCATTACTACCAAATAATAAGCCTCAAAAAGAATATTCTGTGGACGAACCAAAGTCCTCTAAACAAGCCGAAGATATAAAAACGCAGAATATTGTGAAGCCTAATATAAATAATGTGCCTTTACCACTTGTCATGAATGGACACAATAAAAATGAAGTTGATAAGAAATCGGAAAATGCTATAAATTTAGCGAATATTAAATCAGATTCTGATAATAAAGCAAATAATATAGTTGATAACATAGAACCGATACTCTCCAGACAAAAACGTGAAATAGTAGACTGTACAGAGAAAGCTACTTTAAAACAAGAAGATAAGGAAGTCTGTAAAAATTTGATTGATAATAAACCTGAAAAAATAAATCATTTGCCAAAAATAGATTTAGATGGTTTAGCATTATATAAAAACTTACCAATAGATTCTATTATTGATGATTCTAAAAAAAATCATGTTTTACCCAAAGTAGATTTTGATGCTATTGCGTTATCTAAAAAATTGCCAATGGATTCTAACATTATAGAACATATAGGAAGATCTTTGAAAAGTTACGATGAGTTTAAAGACAGGTGAGGTGTTGTTTTTTTTAAGTATCGTTGAACATATTGTGTATTCGTGTTGCATTTATTTAGTGATATAATTATATTGAGAAAAATATTGAAAAGGAACCATCATGTGTTATGAACTTATGATTTACTGTTTGTATAATTCTTATAATATTTTCTTAAGTTTTCGCGACTTGTACACAATAAAACTACGTTTTAACGGTTTTAAGCGCGGTAATTTATTTTATTTTGGTTTATCCGACGTTTCGGCCGCTTTTCAGTGGCCGTGGTCACGGAAGACAAAGATGACATTTGTCCATTTGCGAACCACAAACTCAACGAAACAAACCAACCCGACTGATAATTTCTTTTATTTTTTTCCTTCCACCCATTTTAATATTATATAAAAATTTTAGAACTAGGCATGTTTGCTGAAGAATTTCTTGCGCCGCTTCTTCTCTTCAGCCACAACATGTTGTGAAGCGGTGGTAAAATTAGATTAGGCTCCCATAGAGTAAATAATATCCATAAACAAAATTAAAACTAAATAATTAAAATGAACAAGTTGGCGGTAGGCTGAATAAAAACTTTGTCAATACACGTTAGACAAATGTCATCTTTGTCTTCCGAGACCACGGCTACTGAAAAGCTGCCGAAACGTCGGATAAACCAAAATAAAATAAAATACCGCGCTTAAAACCGTTAAAACGTAGTTTTATTATGTATAATTCTTGCTCAATTTTCGAGGCTGGCATTTAAATTTTTTTTGTTACAACTAATTATTTGTTGGCGTCAAAGCACAATTGTGGTTTTTCTACAATGTCACCCTAAATTCCACTATCAGATAACTTAAAATTTAGTTACATTAAGGCACATTTATTTATTTTTATAGCAGAACTGTCATGACATTTTCATAAATGAAAAATATTGTAATACTCACAATTATTATTCTAAATTTACTTTGCTACCAAGCGATGTCGTTATACAGTTAATAGAACTTAGTGATTAATCAATGACATTATCATTAAATAAATAACTGTTTTCGTAATTGAAAAGAGTTATAAACACTACTATTCAGTACTTATTATAGTTACTTTATATTACTAACTGCCTAAAATTATAAGAGTATCTAAAGGTAAATAAACCATTATCGACTGTGAGAGTAGCAGTAAATGAGTTTAACACAAATTAGTACAAAGTGGATATTTCTAGATTAATTTCAGATGTATGCCATTCAAATATTTATTTTCAAAGTTTTACCTAAAATTACTGTGCAATTATGAATTGTATTTTTTAAATGTAGAATTTTATATACTTCAATCCTTACCAAAAATAATATTTTTAAAATATTTATTTTAGGCTTCTTATAACTAAGTTATTGAAAAAAGCTATGCGATGCAAATTAAAATGTGTCATCATCATCATCGTCATCCTTGCGTTAATCCCGGTTGCGTACAGAGCTTCCGCCTCGGAGCCTGCATCGAAATGTACTATTATGAAAACATGAGATTATACATAAATATGATTTACGTTAAACACTTCGTCGCCTTAATTTCTCAAAATTCTCTCTCTCTCAAAATTTACAAACGACGGTTTATTATATTTTTTTAAATACATGCACAACTTTTCATTTTTGTTAAAAATCATAATATTAGAAAAGTGAGGCGACGATTTGTTTTCTCTTTTTTTTCGACGTGTTTAAATTGTTGTGGGTAGAATGAAATCGTTTATATGTAAGATAACAATTATGTGATTAACACCGACTGATTACGTGAAATAAAAGAGTTTGAAACATTATTACAATTGCGTCATTTATTAACAAGTTAAAGCAAAAGAAAAACAATTTCCCTAAATATCGATGGCTCAACTTTAATCTGTATTTAATCTATATTTTTATTACACATTTATTTTGAGTTCACGGTAACAAGATGGCTTATACACTGATTTATGTCATGACATGATTTTTTTATATATTCAAGAAAACCATAAACCTCAAGGGCTACTTAAACGGAGTTCACTATCTCGCTCGCGTATTAATTACCACACCGTAGAAGATATAAATGAATTTGCTGACAAGATATCGATCTGTATTCGACTAATCTCAAAAAGAATGTTACGAATGTTTTAGAAATAAAAATCAGACAAGGTTTCATACATTTTTAAAAAAGTTTTATTTTTATACATAGAAACCAGAATTGAAATTCCAATTTTAGTGAAATATTCGCAATTTTATTATTATGATTAGTGGAATAAAGATTTGTTGTAAGTAAATTCTGTCAATTGTATATCTTCAAAGATGTAGTGCGAGCGAGATAGCAAACTCCATTGTGGCACCTAAACATGAAACTTAATGCTATATGTGAACTGTGAATAACGTGTGTGTTGGATTAGTGTTGGGTAGGATATGATTATAAAATAAAGTTTGTAAGAGTAACATGACATTTTGTACTGATTCAGTACAATGTATCACTAAAAATGAGGCAAGGAGATTTATACCGTTCAAAACTTCTAGTTTGGAAGTGTTCGTTAAGAATCGGATGTGATCGGCCTTGGTCACCTCATTTTGTCGTAATATGACATAACATATTGTCCCTCTGTCATGTGAATATCCGTAAAGGCGTTATAGTATTGTTGTAGCTCCTCTTACATTTGAGGCGTAAGTACAGTACTTAGCGCGACAAAAATTTGAAGCTTTACATTTTCTCAATTTTGGGCCGTTTCAATACAAATGTACTGGCTCACATGTGTACTACTGAATTACTAGTGTGAACTCGGGTAGGTGGACGTACAGATTGATGGCCAGGTAAGTATGCTTCTCTCCGTTTCCTCTCCGTCCACTTGGTCTTTTCTTGAACCACCACATCGCAGCCGCAGCAGTTATTTAATTTTCTGCAGTCCACTACCATGTTATATATAAATGGATTTTAATGACCGATTTCATATGTTAAAATAACAATTATTTATAGATATTTTTTTACTATTAACGGCTTTTTATTATTGCTTGATAATTATCTAATTTACAATGTTAGTCTCCAAGAGTATAAAAAGTAAGTAAAGAACAAGAAAAAGGTAAGATAGCTTTTATGTTATTAAAAGAGAATATAGAGAAAAATGAAAATGGAATTTCGAAAAAGAATACAATTATAGATCCAAACACAATTTGTTCCCTATTAATAAAACTAATTTTATTTTAAAAAAACTTTAAAATATTTAATTCTTAATTATATATTTTAGTTTCATATTTTTGATGCGTTTACTTGTCTTGCACGACCTACTCCCCACTTAGAAAGGTTAATTGCATTGGAAATATAAGGAATTCGTGTCGCCTCTATGCCTCTATTTGATTTTGGCTCAGAGTACGGCAGATATATAGTCCGAAATAAACGTTAGAAATAATTAAGTATTGTTTTAGTAGATTAAAAAGCAAGCCAACGATATTACATGTAGAAAAATAATTTACAATCTTAATTTAATTCATTTACTATCTTTATCTTCTGTTACTGGTATCTTTTTGGACCTGAAACAATATAAAATAGCGATTTCAGAACATAAAAGTATTTTTGTCTGCTTAAGAAAATTGAGCGCTCCGTCGCCCAAAAGAGATGGTGACTTTGGGCCAAAGAAATGTAATGAGTTGCGATATGGCTTAAAAAAAGCGTTATATCCTTCAATTAAAAATGGGAAAACATCAGCCGTAAATTCTATCTGGAAGAGCAGAAATTTAAAAGATAAGGTTACAAAAAATTCGATTACCATAATCGGTTTATCATTTATGTGATTGAATTTGAATAAAATATACAGAGGAAAACACACGATTAATTAATTGAAAATAATTATACCTACTAGAAATATCTATCTAAAAAAACAAATATGTGAGCTTACTACTTATCTAACGTGAGAGAAAGGGAAGCCAGACAGATTGGCGCCCTAACACGTTACGTAACGAAGCGGTTTACCACTTCAAAAACATCTTAAAATCACCATCTTTTACATTTTGGGCCCAAGAATATATGAAAACGAATCCGTCTCCTTTATTACATAATATTAAGTTCTATCAGGATAACTCTGGAATAGACAGATTAAATAAATTATAATAAAAATTGTGGTACAAAGTCGTGGTAGCGCACGCATCCTAAACTCAAAGGTCGCGGGTTCGGTCATGACCGGAACGCATGCACCACTTAGGCTGTTTTCGGGCCTAATGTGCATATTGTTACAATTACCACGTGCTAATAACGGTGAAGGAAAACATCGTGATGCAACCTGCACATCGAGACAATCGATGTGTCAAACCTGCCAAGCCGCCTTGGACAAGCGTGGCGGGTATACCGTCCATTCCCCTACCGTGGGATGCCCGAGCAGCAGTGGGACAGTTATGGGCTCTTGTTATTTTATATATATCTAGCTGTACACGGCAGACGTTGTCCTGTCTTTAAAAAATAAAAATCTAGAATTTGATTCCAGCGTCATCTACCGGGATCAAATGTTAATCTAAACCATTCTCAAATCCACTTGAAGAAACAAAAAATTTCATCACAATCAGGCTAAATTCTGGTACCCGATTACAGCGCCATCTACCTGGTTCAAATTAAAATCTAAATCATCCCAGTAGAAAACTATAAAATTACTAATATCACTATTTAAAATAGGGGTTGATCGTAGAGTGTTGAAAATTTAGGGCTGTATGTATTTTATAATGCTGTATCATCATAAAAAATAAAGATTAAAAAAGTATCTAAAAATTAAAAAAATATATTTAGGGGTGAACTACCCTTAACATTGAGGGCGATGAAAAATAGATGTTGTCCAATTCTCAGACCGACCCAATATGCACACAAAATTTCATGAGAATCGGTCAAGCCGTTTCGGAGGAGGTATGGTAACTAACACTGTGACACGAGAATTTTATATATAAGATGATGATAAAAATCTGTTTTTACCTTCTGCCGGATTCGGATGTGGCTTGGCTGGTGTTGGATTGCGTTGAGGCCGCGCGTCTCGTCCGCCTGCCCGGCGTGGGGGTGGTGGGGGGCGCCTCCCCCTCCCCCTCACCCGCTATTGGAGAATCCAGCGGACTGTCTGTGTCGCCCTTCTGTAATTGGTCAAATACCACGTAGTCAGCCAATCGCCGTCAAACGCTAAATGTAGTCCCTCACGCCCATAAATTTCGATAGTGAAGATTGATTATGAGCTAGGGTGAACTATAAAACATTTTCCGCGCAAACAAACTCCTCCATATTGATTTATTCAAGATCGTACGAAATCTTATATTTTTTAATACTATGTAGGTAATAATCTAGACCAGTGCTTTTCAATTTTTATGAATACGCAACCCCTTTGCAGGTTGAAAAATTTTGGCGACCCCCTTGGGCCATAGAAAGAACGAGTTAAATAATTTAAATGACTACGTTTACGTATTTCCCTTTTTTTGTTAACTATGTATGTATTAATTCATTATTACAGCCTATACTCTGCAAAAAGCTGATAGAAATCAATCGAAATCAACCTGATTTGAACAACGAAGGTATTTTGTTCGTGTATTAAAGAAAACAACTGCAGCGCCATGTATTTTCTAATCCATCTATTCTATGGAAACGACGTCATTTATCGGGATAAAATGTATCCTAAGTCTTCACTCGGGTTATAAGCCAGCACTAGGTTGAGTTCTTTCATATATGTTCAGGATTTTCTAAAAATCATGCGATCGCAACGCCATCTTGTATCCGTACAGGAACGAAGAAAGAATACAATTTCCTGCAGCCTGTCGTAAGAAGCGACAAAACTACTCACAACCAGGTGGTAGGGCATTTGCTTGACTGGATGGCTACCACCCCTGGTCTAGAGTATGCCGCCATAACAACCTCGATTTGTTTTCCGGCATTAGTGACCAGGTACCAGTCTCCCTTAAGAGAGCAGCAGCGCATTTGTAGCACCTTTTTTGGTGTTGCAAATTTTCATAGGCAATGGTAAACACTTTCCATCAAGCGCGCCGTCTGCCTGTCTACTAAACTACTCCTATAAAAAATATTTATTTTTACTACTATCCCACTTAAACGACGTCAAGTGTAACATAGGAAACATTTGCTACACCTCGAGATATAAAGTTCCGTTTAGAGTTTTATTTAAATACCCTCATTGTGCGTGTCACAGTGTCTAATAGACAAAAATTTAAAAAGTTGCTTTTTCGGAAAACGTCCCCCCTGATTTTTTTTCACATTTTTAAACACGTTGTACATACTCGTACATTTTCTTTTATAATATAGTCTAGCTGACCGGGCGCGAACTCCGTAGCGCCATATTTTCAGAATTCCTAAAGGAATGTTCGTTTCATGACACAAAAACAAAATCACCAAAATCGCTCCTTATCAAAGGAGGATTCTAGAACCAGATCTCAGCGCCACCTACCGGTTCCAATTGTGCCTGTAAACCATCCCGGGACCCACTCAAACACACACACAAACATTCACTTTTATATATCAAGAAGAAGGTTAGAGTAGATACGTTACCCTGAGATCAGTGGAGGCGCGCCGCCCCTTGGGCGTGTGCAGCGCTTCGCAGGCGCGGTTGAAGGACGCGCGCCGCCCGCCCGCGCGCAACGGCGACGGGGAACCCGCCTCTGCTGTTCATTCACAAATCACAAATTTAAATAACTTTAAAGCAAATCTCTATGAATATTATAAACGCGAAAGTCTGTTAGAATGTATGGATGTATGTCTGTTACTCTTTTACGCAAAAACTATGGAATGGATTTTGATGACACTACAATAATATACCTTACACATCAGACTAACACATACTCTATAATGTATAAAGATATAGTGTGAATTATCTAAAATGTAAAGATATTCCACCGCCACGCAGGTGAAACCGCGGGCGCAGCTAGCGTAGAATACATTTCAATAAATTCTAAAACAATTTACAGTCGCGGTATGAAAAGGTTCGCCAATTTACAAATTGATTCATTTAACGTTCCGCGAGCTCATGTAACCAATTCAATCTAAGGCTGGTGTGCACCAACATTTAACCGACGGTTAAAACAAAATAATCGCTGTTTGTGCATATATTTTGATCGATTATTTTATTTTAACCACCAGTTAAATGTCGGTGCACAACAGACTAAACCACAGAACAGACTATTCCAAGAAAAATATGTTTACCGGTTTGTAAATAAAGTTTAAAATTGCATAAATCCAAGTTGTATGATTTTCTATCTTGTCCAAAAAGATTGTTTAGAAAATGTAAAGCCTTCTTATTAGTTTTAGTGTTTATGATAAGCATAGTGATTTATCCTCTTTGTTTCTGATGACTAAAACTATTGTTAATCTTACTGTCTGACATTGCTAACATTGCAATTTATTCTTTGTTCACGTTTCTTTTTATAAACGTAACATTTATTAAACTGTTGGCGGTACCGTTTCTTGTTGCAAGCAAAAATCGACTTTAAGGTGACGAACCTTTTAATACCACGACTTGACATAAAAAAAGAGTGTTGTAAGTGAGAGAGAGAGAGAGAGAGAGAGTAAATGTTTTAGTATCTAGCAGGCTCCATCTAGCATCAACTTATAGGCAAGCCAAATGGAGTAACAAATAATAAGGGCGCCCCTATCACAAAGTTTAAACTATTTTTATTGCATACGTTCAGTAGAGAGGCAGACGGCGCACCTGATGGAAAGAGGTTACCATCGCCTATGGCCATCTGTCACCCTAAAGGTGCCACTAATGTACTACCACTCTCTAAAGTGAGATTGGAACTTGTCCACTAATGCCGGAACACAACTCAGGGTTGTATTGTCACATAGCTAAAGGGTGGTAGCCATCCAGACGGACAAGAACCCTGCCACCTGGCTGTAGATTGTTTTGTCACCGTTACGACAGGGTATTCGGCCACAAGAAATTGTATTCTTTCTCCTTCCTGCACGGATGCAAGTCTAGCAACTCTTATTAGTAATTTTTAGTATTATGTCAAACATCGGGCCAAGTATATTCACTAACAAACATGTCGTCACGGCAACGTGAAAGACGTCTCACTGGCACACCAGCTTTTAATAACACTGCTTATTATAATGTTCGAGTAAAGCACTATTTATACTATTTTGAAACTCACCATTATCCACTGAAAACTTCCTGGATACTTTGGCCGGTTTGAGAACAGTCCTGGACTCAGATGCAGCTCTACCAAGGCGTGCTGGAAATTCAATTATATAAACTATTCTATTACTTTTTAAATTCTTTGAAAATTATTTCCACTTTTTATAAGAAAAAGAATCGAAAAGGGCAAAAGCCTTTTTCTTAAATTTCTGTCTTTCAATTTGGTGTATCAATCGTTGTTATTAATATAAACCTAAATTTCAATAATTCAATGTCATTGAATACCGTCATTTTTCTATCAGCCCTGTGCCTTTCAACCAAATTGGTTTAATTTGGTTGATTCGTCAAATATGAGCATTTGTCTTACTACTGGTTATATAAAGTTTGACATAAATTCCATATAAGTAATGTCAATTTTCTATCAAAAGTATCGATAGAAAATATAAAAGGCTGCTTAATTCATAAGATTATCATATCAGAATTAATGTGTGGTTAATTTTTTTCACGTTTGACCCGAATATCGCTGAAACAAAATGACCTACCCCAAAATTATTAAAAACCAAACAAAGTTCTGAGCAAAAAACTCCAATATGTGTCCGTTTCACTCGTATTGTCGATATTTACATTGTGAACTTTGTGGCATACTCTAGTTTGTAAGATTTAGAAGCTCACAGAATTAATTGTTTACTATAATAATTACAATATGAAAGCCTGAGTTGACACTTAAGGATGTCAGTATAACTGTAAAAACTTATGAATGAAAGGCGACGTGAGACAAAACTTTTGCGCTCTATATCGATTTTGTGAGGTATTTGGTGACACAAAAAGTAATTAACTTAAAATATATCAAACGATTACAAAGTCGTCTAGTTCTAAATCGATTTTTCGTGTTAGTTCTGTTAACTTTGTTAACGATTTGGAGGTTCCAATCTCTAAATATGTTGTAATGAAAACTGTCAAATTGGGTTTTTTACTTTGTGATAATTATAGGTGATTGTAATTTCTAGTATTCTCATGTTATTACAAAGTATTACTTTCAAAGAACATTAAATTAAATTTAATATTTGCTTTTGTTAACTTTGTTGCTGTATATAGAGAACAGTGGTTCATCTCGACATAGACATACCATTTGCATATTTGATACATAAAAAATGTAAAACATTGTTTTTGTCTCATGGATTTCGCATCTAATCAGTATTATAATATAAATAATAACAACCATTAAAATTAAATAAGAAGGTACTAAGAAGACATCAAAAGTGTATACTTACATCTTCGTTGTCTGCTGGTATCCGATAACAACGGGGAAACCGATGACAGAGACTCCAACTCATCGATGTCAGGGGAGCCTACAGCCAGGGTTAGTTATGTATGAAGAAACAATATAACACATGCTAGGAAAAACAATATATATACGCACATGCTTTAAATATTGCAGTGAAAAATGTATAAATACATGCATGAAAAATTAAGGGATCTATTGGTTCTATAATACAAGCGGACCCTGAGGTTTAAAGTATGCTATTGCGGCAACAGGGATTTAACGCTAGGATGATATAATGGTTTATGCACTCCAGTACTTTCATTCTCAAATGTTCTATCCCATACAAGATTGCTGTTGTCATGTATATAATATTCGTTTATTGCTTAATAATATTTTGTTTTCTATTAAAATTAAGTAACTGCCAAACTTTAGGGAGCTATAAATGAAATTACAGTTGAACTAAGAAGTTTTCCCTTTAAAACAACGTAACATGTTTGTAGAAAAATATCACTTTTTTAAGGAAGGTCCCGGAACCTACATACAAACAATAATGTGGTGTTGTATGTCACCAATGATTATATCAAGAACTAATAAGGATAGAGATATGAAATTTGACACATAATACATTTGAAGTAGTTTGGAGGTGTTTACAAAAGTATAGTGTGAAAATGAAAACTCATTTTTTTAATTATAAAAAGGGGGGACTGAAATCAAAATTGAATATGGAAAAAATTTTGAAAAAATATATTTGACGACTTATAAAAAAATGTGCATGAAATTACAGTTACCCTTTCCTAATATCTCTACAGTTTAAAAAAATGCGTGTCATTATTTAAATTGTGAAATCTAAGTGATGATTCTACAAAAGCTATCTTGGATGAGATATCCAAAGAAAAATAAAAATATACTTGTAAAATACATTTTCACTACGTTATTATATTCGCCAGCGTACCTTCAAAATCAGGCTTATTCATCAAGCTGATCCTATCGATAGGTTGCACGTCGAAGGTTGAAGAATGTGTTGAGGAGGCGTCGTCTTCGTCATGCGAATGTTCTGATATGACGCTGGTACGGGAGGCCCTGGATGCTGTACTGGTCCTTCGAGGCGGCCGCGATGGGGACGGGGCTGGCTCCAGCCAAGACTCAAGTACCGCCTTCTGGTTACGTGTCAACCTAACGTGGCAACATTAATTTTTAGGATATCATATTGTTACGAGTTACGGGATTCGAATTAACATGCCGTTGGAATTATTATAGAATATATTAGAACTATACAAACAAGTATAACACAGGTACATATAGCTGGACGAACCAGTACAAACTGCACGATTCATTGACACGCGCAAAGTCCGTCACTATATAGCTTATCGAATGTACACTCGTCTTGTACCGCTTGGGCCTATCGCTAGACTGCCTTATCTCTCAGTTGGGGCATTGTTTTATACTGCACCAATACAATGTCTCGACACAAAACCCGACCGCATAAAAATTATTTCCACTAATCACACCTGGCTAATGACAATCATAAAAATTACAACACATAAGAGCCTGTTTTTGTAATTGCAAATTTTAAACACAAAGAAAACAAAAGTAGTCCAAATGCGGAAATGTAATAAAGTGTACTTTCTGGCAGGCAGGTGTGCATTCACTTTTGTCAGGGTGTAACAATATCAAATACACTCCAGTATTCTTCAGTCTGTCCAGAACTGAACTACAGAAATAATGAGCGTAATTCATGTGAATTAATCGGAGCTGCGAACGGTACTATTAACAGGCCACATGCCACATTTCACGTGTTAGACGAGAAATCATTATCGAGTAGTGGTAACATCTGAAGGTAAGATTTGAAATTTAAAAGGTAGGGGATTTATGGGGACACAAATATTTTTTATGGAAAAAGCGTGCTTGATTCTCCAATGTTATAAATATTTCATCAGTATACAATTTTTATTTAATTTTTTTTTCATTTTGATACCCTTGCTCTCTTCTCGTCATGCTAATGTTACACAATTATTTAAGTGGTTACATGTAAACTATAAAACTTACCTTCTAGCATTGGAATAGTCCGTAATTATGTCACCCGCTTCTCCTTTCGCCGCGCTCTCTTCAGCTGCCACTTCAGGTATCACAGACAAATCAGGCTTCGTGGCCAAAATAGATTTCCTGCCTTTCCTCACTTTTATGTCACCAGCGTCTTCGCTAACTTTACTCCTATTCGATTTAACGGAACCTTCCGAAGTAACACTTTCATTGTCATCTACATTCTTGCTATGGATCCGTTTCGAACGTCTCTTAGGAGTCAAATCATCCAACGACATTGAATCGTCTATTTTTTCACCCATCTCTTTAGATATGCGACGTGTTATAATTCTTCTAACTTCAGAAGTAGGCGTTTTGGCCCTTCTTCGAGACGGTGTTGATTCTTTAGGAGATTCAGGTGTAGTTTCCTCGGTTGCAGAGTTATTTGAGGCAGAAGACTGAGGGCGTTTGCGTGTTATTGGCGTTTTTACTTCATCTACAGATTTGTTAGAGGCCGTAGAATTCGCTCGTTTTCTTAAACCCGGTTTTTCATCTTTGGACGGACTTTCTTCTGTATCCATTTCTTCGACTCTTGATTCTTCTTCTACAGATTCTTCAACTTGTGCCGTTTCATCTAATTTAGGAACTTGAAGTGTTACTACTTGTTTAGAATTCGAAGATGCAATGGTTTTTTCGTCTGATTGCTGAACATCCATTAAGTCTTCTACAACACCAGCGACAGCTTCTACTTTCGGCTCCTCAACATTTTTAAAGTCGGTTATTTCTGTCACAATAGGCTCTTGCGCTTCTTTATTGCCAGTCATATCCTTATCTGTTGTTGTCAGTTTTTCAATGTTTTCAGAGGACAGTTTTTCGGTACCGATATTAAGGACGTCTTTAGATTCTTTTGTATCTACTTTCTCTGGGCTATCTATTACTGGTTGTTCTACTGTTGCTGCATTTGAAGGTTCTGTGACGATTATTTGAATTTCTGAAATGGATTTAGGCTCTGAAATATTGAAATTATTTTAATTTTTAGTAAGTATATTTTGTATGAATGTGGTTTAATAGGTGGTTTGTATTTTTCCGGGAATATGTTTTTGGAATTTCGGAAATATTGTAGAATTTATAATATCAATTAATACCAATGAACTAGATATTTTCACAGAAAGAAAAATATATTAGAACAAAAGTTCACAATTTAAGTGATTTAGCATTAAAGTAAAAATTAATTCATAAATTAGGTATATAATTAATAGTATTGGTGTATCTTATTTTACACGACTTTATTAATAAAAATTATTTACCTGTGGCAACAGGGATATCTTTTTTCGCAGCATCCTTTTCGTCTTCACCTCGTTCATCAGAGTAATTAAGATGAAAATCTGATTGATATGAATCGTTAACTACAGAATTGTCATCGGTAAGCAACGAAACTTGTGCCTGATTTAAGGGATCTCCACTAGCTTCTTTATTTTCATTTGTATCTTTAAGGCCATCATCCATTTCAACTTGTACTTCAAGAATATCTGATTTTTCATCAGGTTTAATTGTCGGAGTATCTGATGCAGGCAAATCTTCTGAAGCTAATTCAACTATCTCTAAATTATCCGATCCAGCCATTGATTGATCCGAATCATCGTCAGTATCTTTGATTGATATTATTTCATCGCCGCTGCTTGAACCAGATTCCTACAGGTTGAACAAAGTTGAATAAATTAAATTCAATCTAAGATAATAACAATTAGTAAATTATACAAATATAACTTTAAATTAAATTAAACTTTTATAAGCTATTGAATTGTTAAAGAATTAGAAACAATTACGCCACAAAATTAAACTACTTGAAAAACATGACTGATTTTAACAGCAGACGCACAAGCACAATTATTATATAAACAGTACAGTTTTGGAAATGTATTTTACTTGTTCAAAATTATAATTAAATTACCTCTTCAGAACTACCACTCTCTTCTTCCTCGGCTTCCTCTCCTTCGATAATTTCTTCATCACTAGATCCGATTTCTTCCTGTTCACTGTCATCAGACATATCACCTTCAATCTCATGTATTTCTCTTTCAATTTCCACAATTGTTTCTTTTTCCTTTTGAATTATTGCTGCGTTCTCATTCTGATCCTGTTGATCTTTTATTTCAACATCACTATCGTTTGTCAATAGACTAGAGGCTTCATTTTTGGTTTGTTCTTGTTCTTTTTCGTCTTTATAATCCTCTATGCTACTTTTATAATGACTTAAAACAGATTTCTCAAAATCAGTGTCAATCATTTTAGCTAGCGCGCTAAAGGCTTTTGGTGTTTTTGATTCTATTTTTATAACTTTCTCACTCTCGATACTAGATTCAGCTGTGCCACTTTCATAACTTGTAAGAACAGACTTTTGGAAATGAGTTTCGCTCATCGTGGTGAACGCTGGCAAAGACTTAAAAGCTCTCGATTTGTTATCACTTTCTGTTTTATTTGTATCGTCACTTTGAGATGTTTCTGCTATACTACTTTCATAGCTTTGCAATACTGATTTTTCAAAATATGTCTCATGTATTGTAGTGAATGCAGGTAAAGATTTCAAATCCATTTCACTTTGACTTTTATCTATTTCTACTTCTTTAGTGATATTTTCTGACATAACACTGTCTGAGGAACTTTGTAGTATAGATTTGTTCACTATAGGAGAAAACGTTACATCCATAAGACTAGGCGCTGGTTTCACAATCTTCATTGGTGTACATTCTATGACACTTTCAAGTGTTTCATTACTTTCAGTTTCAAGGTTTTCAACGCCTCTGGTTTTGGCAAAAGCATTTGCTTCCAATACTAATCTCGATAGAGGCTTTTGCCTCGTGCAGATTGATCCTTTTTGGGAGACATTAATTTCTCTGGTGTTTTTGACCGGCTCCTAAAGATAACAAGAAAGATACGACTTGATGAAGTAGAATATAAATGCAGATGGCATCTTTTTAGGATAAACTCTTTGTATAATATCGCGACATGTTTATGAACTTACCTCAAAATCCGTGGACTTGCAGGGATCGGACTTTGTTCAGGGATCATTTCAACTTCTGGCGTGCGTGAACGACTTCTATAGTAGAAATTAAATTTACATATTATATAGCTATAAGTTCATCTATTAAATTAATGACTAATTCTTATTACGTTGTAACGCGGCTCATGCGCAATGGTATAAGATACTTGACAAGTTTATAACTAAATTTTTTTTTTTTTAAATTAGGTAAATTTGTTAGACAGAAACAAGCGAACCCACGAGAAACGAATTCAATATTAAAATAATTATTTATAATTCCAAGAAGTACCTCAACCTCCGCCTAGGCGACGCTCTGGCTGGTATCTCGGGAGACTTTGTCGGTGACTCTGTGATCGCCTCCAGTCGAGGCGACTCACTAGCAGCCTTATCCAATCTCTCCGGTGTACGGGATCTACTTCTATGCACAAATTAAAGGGACATTTTCATTATATAAGGCAACCAATCTCTCCCAGAACACATTATAAACTTTAATATTTTATTTCTTTATTATTGCCAGGTGGTAGGGCATTTACCCAACGGGATGGCTACCACCCCTGGTCTCAAGCATGCCGCCATAACAACCTCGATTTTTGTTCCGGCATTAGTGACAAGGCTCCAGTCTCCCTTAAGAGAGCAGCAGAACATTTGTAGCACATGTTGCAAATGTCTATAGGTGATGGTAACCGCTTTCCATCAAATGGGCCGTCTACCTGTCTGCTGAACTCCTGCAATAAAAATAAAATATAACACTTTCAGGTTGAATCCTAGTTTGGGACTTTGAATTTGGTATCTGATGATTGCACAAAGTTTTTTCCATTCTTATGCATTGTGGCTATGAATAAATGATTTTTTATTTTAATATCACACTGAACCTATGCATAATGGACTACTTACTACAAAACAAACTGATACTTTTTGGTAGAAATAAATATAAAAGCAATATTATTTTTAAACTTACCTCAGTTGCCTGGGTACGCTTAAAGTGGTTTTTTCTGGGTGCGGTTCGCTCTCCAACTCCTGTTTAGGCTGTTCTAGGATAGGTGCTAAAGGCGACACACGCGGACTTAGTTCTGGGGTACGGCTTCTACTCCTGGGGCACAAAAGCTCAAATTTAAATGATTTAATGTAAAAATGAGTACATACAATGGTTTAGTATCTTTATGTGAAAGTGCAAAATTCAATACAGTCCCCGTATTCTGCTTTTCGGAATTCGCTAAGCCTGTACAGGTATAAAGTACATTGAAATTCTTAACACTAAATTGGTGTTATATAATTTTCTTCGATCGTATGTGTTGGTAAATGGTAACGGAAGCGACAAAAAAACACAACCATTAACGCCATATTTTACTCCATTTATTGGGATATAAGTATCCAAAGTGTTGACTCGGGACATAAGCTATCTTTCTGACAAGTTTCATTTAAATCAGTTTAACAATTTTCACGTGGCGCTGTAATAGACTGATAGACGAAAATTCTAGAAGTTACATTTTCGGAAACTGCAGAGGCTTACTTTCAAACGTCTCTCATCGCTCGCTTCGTTTTAGAATATTTTTCTTTTTGGAACGAAGTTCCTTATCGCGCGTTGCGAAATGGGGCTAGACGGAAAAATTTAAGACCAAAAGTTGTTACGACACTTTTTGCTATAGTTGTAAGGCGTGTGGCGTGCGCGTGTTTCTCTGTCTGTCTCTCTCTCTCTGTCATTATTACTAAAATTGCGCCTACTGATTAAGTTTATATTACATTATATTTGTTTATAATAAAAGAAATATTATTATAACTTAGAAAAAAATTATGATTCCTTAATTAATTAATCGAAACGAACTTCGTTCCATCCGGGTGTCCCTTGACACCTCTCAAGTTTTTTTTATATAAGTACATTTCCCATTGTATTTTCCATTTATTTTGTATCTTTGTTCCTTCTTTCTTCTATTGGAAAAATCATTGACTCTTTCGAGTTTATCGGACGAAAACGAATGACGAAAGGAGTTTGAGAGTAAGATCTCTGATCTGAACCACTCCCTATATCATAGAACCATATCCCTACTTAATAAGTAAATTTACTTTAAATTTTTGATGGATTTGGTCTAAAAAATTTGTTTGATATTTAGTATATTAAATCGTCAAAAATCTAAGTAATGATATCTGCCTGAGGTCTTCCATTAATTTAGGTTTGACATTTTTTATCGGACAAATATCATCCCAAGTTCATATTCTACTATAGTAATGTTTCTGTCATGAGTATCATGAAATCGATATTGTTAATAGACCTGTAAACCATACCATTAAAAGAAAAAAATGTTGATAATCGGTAATCGGACTAATTGCATACCCATATGCAAAATAAAAACTAAACTACAGATAAATCGAAAAACTTCTCGTTTAGGTAATCGGTTAATAATAATGTATGGGATTTAAATACCTAGTTATCCTAGAACGTATAGGCGTTGCAATTGGTGAGTCTTGACGTTCTGGAGTTACAGAGCGGGCTCTGAAAGAAATATTTTTTTTTTTTATCATTATATCCGAAAATTTATTTAGAATTAATTCAACAGCTTAATATAATTCAATAAATCTGTAATATAAAAAAATATAATGTATAAATTTGTCGTATAACTTTCATTATTTCCTTTGTATATCTGTGCACAAGGACTAAACGTCCAGTCACATTCGCATCTATATATCACTTTTTACAGACAAAGAATTTATGAACTCAAAACGCAAATCTTTCAGTGAAACTATTTGAAGATTTCAATTCAATATTAAAATCCAATTTTAAACTATACAACCATTGATGAGAAGTTAAGTAGCACTGGATGTTTGAGTTAAAAATCGTCTCTATATAGATAAACCCTGTTCATCAAAACATGCGATATAACTAAGAAAATAACAACAATAATTTAGTACTGCAAAAAACTAACTTACCTACTAACCAAAGGCGTGCTTTCACCACCAACTCTTATCGCTCGTCTTCCTTTAGGCGTCCTCGGAAGAACTGTTTCCAATCTATCCATCTCTTTCGCACCCACCTTCGCTTTACCTTCTGTCTTTGTTTCATGTTCCGTTTCTTTCACAGCCATCTCTCTCACATCCGTGTCATCTCTACTCTCTGTCTCACTCACATATCCTGTTGAACGATTTTCAAAGGAGTATTCCTTTTGATGTCTGTCTTTAGAGTAACGTGGGTTTATGAGTGTTATTGGAATGTCGGCGATACTCTCTATCGAAGTGTTGGGGTCATCGGAGAGACTGCTATTCGCTGATATTGAAAGGGAGAGTCTGTAAAAATATTATTTTTTAATTAAAATTAAGAAACAAACGTAGTTAGAATAGACTGCTTATAATGGAAAACTTAAAAAACTATACTTCAGGGGTCACCAATTAGTTTTGCTCGGGGTCTGTTTAAGAAATGAAATGGCCATCGCGATGTACAAAATATTTTATAGAAAAAATATTTATTAAAAAAAATGTAATTACCAAAGTAATAGAGGTATTTCTTTACATATCAATGAGAAAAATGTCATTTTTTCATGGTCCGCCGTTTGGCGACCCTTGCTATACCTAGTCTAAGCATTTATTTTATTTTACTTTTAAAGTTTGCACGCCCATGATGATGCGTATTTTTGGTAGCAAATTTCACATGTCACAATTGTGTAGTCTGTAAACAAACTATCGTCATCATACGAAATTTAATCGTTTTGAAAGGAAAATATTTTAAGAAAAAAAGACATACAACTGGTTTAATTAGATTTGAAACGTCATAATTTGGCATTTATTTCACATTTAAGTATAAATGTGTTTTATGATTTATTATGCAGTACTGAAATTAGCTAATGATATAGGTACATTAAATATTTTTTTTATTACGGTCATCAAAACTGAACACATGTTTAAATACATTAATAATGTAGTATTTTTTGTACTCTGTACAATGTGATAATTTATATGAAGACACAGCTTGCCTTACTATATATCTATAGCACTAAGGCTGGTGTGCACCGAAATTTAACCGACGGTTAACCAAAAATAATCACTGTTTTTCCATACATTTATGGTGATTATTTTATTTTAACCATCGGTTAAAAGTCGTGCACACCAGCCTAAATCAAAATTCACAAAGTAACTCGATCTTTATATGAAATCTAATCAGCAACACTGGCATTAATAATTGATCAATGATCACCCTGTCCAAAGTAAAATAAACCGTTGGACGGTATATAAGTGTAAAATTATAAAATGTGTATCTCACCTTGCTTTTACACTGTCCTTGAAAGTTTTCCTCGGTTTAACCGAACTCTCGACAGCTAATTTTTTTGGGGGAGACTCCAAAAGATGCTGTTCGGGCTGTAAACAGTTTATATGTTGTCCGTTAACATTAAATAATAGAGGTGTGCGAATAATTAGAAACTTCAAATAATTCGATTCGTTTCGAACGATATTCGCACACCCCTATTGACTATTTTTATGTTGACTGATTAATTAAATTTAAAAAAAAACGCATGACTTAAATTAAAACTACACTTTAACGGTTTTGAGCGCGGCAGATTATTTTATTTTTATTTCGACATTTCAGCCACTGTCGTGTGCCAGTCGTGACAAATTAAGAAAATACTAAATTGTAAGGAGTTACAAACCATAAAAAATAAAGAGATCTTCAAAATGCAAAATAAATAGTTTTATACGGGTTTTTTATTGACATCGGTATCTTATATGCACTATATCAATATGAAATTTTAAAAACTTTGATTTGTACTCAAAAAAAGTGAGTGAGAGTTCCGATAGCCCAATTCCCCCTCCCCCCATACCGTTGCTTCTATTAATACTAAAGGGTGGCAACATGCTGGCCACTTCTCTGGTGTTGCAAACATCTATAGGAGATGGTAACCATTTGTCATTAGGTGTATCATCTGACAGATTATGGTTAATTTTACAATTAACATATTTCAACAAAGACATGCCCGCCACTTCGTCCACGTCCGACTTAAAATTCCCGCGGGATTCTTATGACCCAAAGTACCGCAGCATTTCAAAAAAGAATGAAAGCTATCGTTTTGGTGAAAACTGTGTCGGAATAAGCTAATTTTTTATGTACCCAACAAATACACACCGCTTCCGGGAAAATGGCCGCGGGATTCCCGGGATAAAAATATCACACATTTTATCACATAAAATTTGTAATCGATTTTTTTGTTATCTGTATCAATTTTAAATCATTCCCAGAAAATTCCCCGGGATTCCCGGGATAAAAAATAGCGCAGACTATAAGTCTAAGAATTAGCTGTCGCTCAGCGACAACCGCATCGAAATAGATCTAGTAGTTTTTACGTGAATTCCGAATAAGACGAACAGACAATAAATCTAAAAAATGCATCGTGTTCTCCATCGTTTACATAGTCTATTCCAGTTGTTTTTTTTTAATAGCTTCAAGGTATGTTTAGAATTTTATAATATTATAGATATAAGTAATGTTAACCTTAAAAAATATAGATTTTCTCTAGAGATAAGGAACACTTACGTGATCACGCGGTTGTGAAGTGTAAAATACATCGTCATCCTTGTCTTCCAAAGCAGACACCGGTCTTTCCGTCTCGTTCTCAGACCGTGCGCGTTGCACAGGCGCGGGCGCAGCCACGGGCGACGGAGTCGACTCCGATTCCGACGTCGTTGGTACAGTGAACCTTAAGTGTCTGAAATTAAGAATTATTATATAATGTATTTTTTTTTATTGCAGGAATTCAGCAGACAGGTAGACGACCCACTTGATGGAAAGCGGTTATCATCACCTATGACATTTGCAACATCAAAGGTACTACAAATGCGCTGCTGCTCTCTTAAGGGAGACTGGAACCTGGCCGCTAATGCCGAAACACAACTCAAGGATGTTATAGCGGCATACTCTCGGCAAATACCCTACCACCTGGCTGTGGGTTTTTGTCCCTTCTTACGACATGCCGACCGGCCGCAGGAAATTGTATTCTTTCTCCGTTTCTGCACGGATAAAATATAAATAGTTCGAGTTTGTGCAATGCATTGAAAAATTTGAAAAAAATCAGGAGGCCTTATTGGGCTGAGTGGAATCCGGCAATACAATATACAGGATGGCGCAATAGAACGTGCATATTTAAAATATTGATTAAAAAATAAATACAAAAGGTATAGTTAAAATAAAACTGAGGTATTATTAAGAAATAACTGAAGTTTATTTTTTAAAAATAACATCGTCTAAATGATGACCCTCTCTACGACAACACTCCTCTAATCGCAAACGGAAGTTATTGAAAACTTTCTTCAGTAATGCTGGTGTAATTGCTGCCATTTCACCACGGATATTCTCCTTGAGCTGATCGATGTTTTTCGGATTATTGCTGTAGACTTTGTTCTTGAGGTATCCCCACAAAAAAAAGTTAGGAGGCGTCACGTCTGGACGACGTGGGGGCCATGGGATATCACCTCTTTTCGAAATCAGTCTGCCAGGGAACATCTGTTTCACAACCGCCATGGAGTCATTTGATGTGTGACAGGTAGCTCCGTCTTGTTGAAACCAAGTCCTAGAATTCACTATTCTTGAATTTTCAAGCTCTGGAGCCAAAAAACCTTCCAACATCGCAACATAGCGTTCGGTATTAACAGTGACGTTTTGCCCCCGCGCATTTTCAAAGAAAAACGGTCCAATTATTCCTCTACCAGAGATTGCTGCCCATACTGTCACTTTAGGACTATGCAGTGGTATCTGGTGCTTGAGTTTGGGATTCTCACTGTTCCAGCAACGACAATTTTGACGGTTTACGAACCCATTGATATGGAAGTGGGCCTCATCTGAGAAAAGGATATTGTCAAAATTGGAAAATCGATTAAGCATTTCATTAGCAAATGCGAGCCTTGCTCCGAAGTCAGACTTTTTCAATTCTTGTGTTAACTGCTGCTTGTAAGGATGCAGTTTAAGATCCAAGTTTAAAATTCGTTGCAAACTTCGTCGCGATAAGTGTAAGACAGACGATCTCTTGCGAGTAGACATTTGTGGATCTCCTCGTACAGACTGCATAACTCTCTCAATATTGTCGTCGGTCCTAGATGTTCTTGCACGACCTTTTGCTTGTGGTTTAAACGTTGAACCAGTCTCTTCAAAACGCTGTACCCATATTTTAATGAAATTAGCACTCGGAGCGTCACTAATTTGCAGTAGTCCATATTCAGAACAATATAAACGCCTAGTAACTATGTATGAACGAGAGTTCTCGTAAAATGCGCGCACGCAAAATGCGCGACGCTTCCCGTCGAAGTGACTCATAGTGACTAAAACTCCATGAGCCCGCCTACCCAACGATGCAGGCTCCCTCCGCCGCGCACTTTCTACCCGCGAAAAAGATGATGCAATATGCACGTTCTATTGCGCCACCCTGTATATAATTTTTGCCTGTTTTTCTATTTGTTACAGCATCACGTGAGAACTACTAAATTAATTCCTTTGGTTCCTGTAAATGACGTCGTTTCGTGGGATAGACGAAAATAGCGAAAAAGATAGTGAATACTGAATATGAATGAAACTCGATCCAGTGTCGGCTTATAACCCGAGTAAACACTTGTATTTAACCCCGATAAATGTCCTTGTTTCCTTAGAATGGGCGGATGAACAAACCAGATTCTTTCGTTGTCGTAAACAATACGTCATTCAGAGTATAACTTCAAACCAGGTTGGCTTCGACTCACCTCTATGTTTTGCTGGACAGTTCTCTAGACTATGTAGACTTAGTTTTTTTGTTATTATTATAATATAACTAGAGTTTACCGTGCGTGAGTTTGCGTGTCTCTTGATTATAGAGCAAGTGTTACAGGTTATATTATATTACATTTTTATGTATTTGCGCACAGAAGATTCACTTCATTTTATATCGTTAATTATATATACCATCCCCCGTCTATCTGTCAACAAAATAAATTACAAAACTTGACCAAAAAGACCAAAATGGTCTAAATGACCAAAAGACCACAGTGACCGACTTGGCTAAAATGACGGAATAGGCAAAAACGACCAAAAAGGCCAAAATAATCAAAATGGTCAAAATGACCAAATAGGCCAAATGACCAAATAGGCCAAAATGACCAAAAAGGCCAAAATGACCAAATAGGCCAAAATTACCAAAAAGGAAAAATGACCAAATAGGCCAAAATGACCAAATAGGCCAAAATGACCAAAAAGGTCAAAATGATCAAAAAGACCAAAATGACCAAAAAGGCCAAAATGACCAAATAGGCCAAAATGATCAAATAGGCCAAAATGGCCAAATAGGCCAAAATGACCAAGTAGGCCAAAATGACCAAAAAGACCAAAATGACCAAATAGGCCAAAATTACCAAATAGGCCAAAATTACCAAAAAGGCCTAAATGAAAATTACCCCTTGTCCATCCTCAGTATTTAATTAACATACGTACCGAATTCCAGCCAAATCGGTCCAGTAGTTTTTCCGTAAAAGCATAACAAACAAACAGACAAATATCATGTTATCCCGGAAACTATCCCATTTTTCGGGATAAAAAGTATCCTATGTTCATCCTCGGTATCGAAAATATATATATATACTGAGTTTCAGCCAAATCGGTCCAGTAGTTTTTACGTGAAAACGGAACAGACAGACAGACAGACAGACAGACAGACAGACAGACAGACAGACAGACAGACAGAGTTACTTTCGCATTTATAATATTAATAGGGATTTTATTATAAGACGAAAACACATTAATTTTGTATGTAAGTAATATGAAGCAGCGGCCCATATAAAATATACTTTATTTTAATTGCATAACACAGTCGCGTAATACAGTTTTACTTTTAAGAACTAAGTTCGTGTAAAAACGGGTGCGTGTCCACTAACCAATGAATTGTATTATCCTAATAAAAATAGACTGAATAATAAATGTTATTTTAAGTAAGTATTATCTATTATTGAAAATATGTTCATAAACGATAAAACTTTATATGATACAACTAGAGGACCGTCCCGGCTTCGCACGGGTGGTTTACGGCTAATTATTTACACCTTGGGTTACATTACTGAAGTTTTAGTAGAGATTTCTATTTTTTTATAATATTAAACATAGCCTATGTTACTCAGGGAAATTGTAGCATTCTAATGGTGAAATTATTTTTGAAATCAGTCCAATTGTTTTTGAGTTTATTTATTACACACATACAAAAATAAAAACCTTTCCTCTTTATAATATTAGTATATACTTGGCATAATGTGATGGTAAATAATATATTATCCAGATAATTATTATAATACATATATAAAATCATATTAAGATTAATTGCAATTTGTACTATAATGGTAGGGCAGAATGCATTGACATTGTAACGACCATAAAGTCTTTGTATATGCATTATACAATAAATATATTATATTCTTGATTTTAAATTACTTACTTGTTAGTAGAATCGCTATAATGCGTATGGTTGCTTGCAGTTTCGAGCATATCATCATCACTGTCGCCAAGATACCTCGAGTCTGCCGGAGAAGGCGCCTCTCTTTCTAACAAATCGCTTCTCTTAGTCTGGAAAAATGTATGAATAAATGTAGCAAAAGAAAACATTGTATATTTCCAAAATGTACCACGCTCCTATGGTCTAATAGTATTTTGTTCAATAGGGTAGTTGACAGTGAAAATCAACTGTGTCTGTACCACACAGACAACACAACGCCCCGTTCTGAGTTCAAGAATGTTTTCTAAATATGCTCTTGTTCTATATAGATATTGTTTCAGCGCGAGAAGTTGCTTTATTAGGAATACTATATTTACAACTTAAAAGTGTAAAATAAAAAATACCTAGCAGAAACACACACTAACTACAAAACAAAATATAAAATTTTCTACATCTTGGAGTTGGTGCCAAGCTAATCACAGAAATGACTATATACATTGTTACAATAAAGTATTGCGAAATATAGTAACTCTTCAAATTCAAGATTTTATTTTTTTGCATTTTAATTACACTTGAATTCGGTGCATTTTGTGTTCGATTTTTTTGACGTGACAACGTCTTATGATTCGATGGAGCCGGCTGCACGCACGAAAAAACATGACTCATGCGGCGTTACCTCGCTCTGAGGCGTTCCATTTAAGGCTTGAAGTGCAAGCGAGAGCGCGGAACGAGCGACAAAGAGGCACAATCGGCCTCCGCGTTCGGCAGCGTTCGACATCTGTCTCTCTCCTACTTAAGCGAGCGAGGCGTCCGCGTGGACAGCTGCTATACAATAATACATTTACATGTTTTCGTCAAGTATGAAGTGCAGTGAAAAGTGAATATGGTGTAAATTGTTTATAGCAACGATAATTGCGGTGATGAAGGTAATGATTCTTTCGATATTAAATATATGTTCAGTGGTATATTGTCGAATATTCGTCCTTTCATCATTAAAATAAATAGCATCGGTCCGCTAGTGCAGCGATTGTAGGTTATGCTATAATTGACAAACTATAACAATAAGTTAAAAGAACTATTTCACGATGAGTAAAAAACAATTGCTTTACTATTCGATCAAAATAATTATCGAGCGTAGCTATGATTTCAAAAAATTAAAACATAAATGTTAAAATGTTAAACAAATAAAATTAAAATTTACTTTTGAAAAATGAAACCATTCCATCAGTATTTTCTTATGACGTTGTCACGTTCAACTATCGTCAGTAAACCGACTTTACAGACAACCGATTTTTAATATATAATTTATATAGTAGGTAGCAATGCATTTTAACTCTTGCTCTTTTATATGAATATGATTTTAAAAATTTTAATATCCTATCCTATTATCGACTCATTTTTAAAAAAATATCATGATCGAAATAAATAATCTCTTCTCAAGCGATTATTAATACGCTATTTCACTCGTCGACGAAATTACGTCACAACTTGCTACCCTTGTACAAAATCATGCTCCGGTGTGTCGTAAGATGATAAAAAGTATCTCAGCTGGCTAAGACTGTCACCTACCCTTTTACCTACCAGCAAGATAAAATTTTGATAAGAATATACCTTCAATATACTGTGCGGCGTTTCAGCACCTCCTCTGTCATTATACGGCATGTATTCGGGTCTTTGCACTTCGGGCATGTCCAAAAGGGAGGCCATTTGCATACTCAGCTCCGCGCTCGCTTTGAACGTGCCTCCCATACTCGGTGTTTTTCGAGTGCCACTCGTATCGAGCTTAGCCCGCTTTGGAGGAGTTGACTCGGACTGCATTATGTCAGTCGAAAATATGCTGGAAAGCGGACTGTTTGTTTATTTATACTCTAGTTTTCACATAAGTGCTATTTGCCCCCGAAAGATTCATTTCATTTTATAACGCAAACCATCCCATCTCCCGGTAAACTTTCGTATCTCGGAATTAAAATTAAATAATTGTACAAAATTACAGCAATACCGATCCAAGCAACCGAGCAAGTAGCAAGTACTCCTAGTAGTTTTTCCGTGACAGCTTAAAAGACAGACAGATCGAGTTACTATAGCATTTTTTAACAGATGATAAATTGTCATATCTATAAACTCGAGAAACGATTGGTCTGCCATACAAAATATTATCCTATGTTTCAACCCGTTCTAGTTTTATTTATATATCCCCCGTCTATTTGTAAACTACAAAATGCCTAAACCGTTAAAAATGATCAAATTACCCAAAATCTATCCCATTATCCGGGATAAAAAGTGTCCCTTGTCCACCCTCGGTATTAAAGTAACATATATACCGAATTTCAGCCAAATCAGTCCAATAGTTTTCCGTAAAAGCATAACAATCAGAGAGCATATATTTTTATACCGGAAACAATCTTATTTTTCGGGCTAAAAATTATCCTACGTTCATCTTCGACATCGAAAATATATATGTACTGAGTTTCAGCCAATCGGAGCCGTAGTTTCCGTGAAAATGAAACAGACAGACGGACAAACAGAGTTACTTTCGCATTTATAATATTAAAAGAAATTTTTAATAATAATTATCTGCACTAAAAATGACTGCTGTGATCGACCTCTTTATATTGCAAGCTTGAAGTAACTCACCACTCTGTGTTGATTCTTACAGAATTTCTATAAAATATTATTTGTACATATAAATTTTCACTATATAATTCACTATACATTGCATTAATGTTCTATCAGCAATGATGATAATTATATGACCGAAGCGAACCCTATTGTGGCCCGCCGCACAGGCTCTAAGAAGACCTAGCGCGGGACAGTTTCCTTTAGAACACCATTTGTATTGTTCTCTGTATTTTAGTCAATTTGTATGTACCCTGTACCTTACTAACATGATAATAAATTTAATTTCAATTATTGTCAATACTCATGTAAATTACTTTCCTGTATGGGGTAAAGAATATTCTATTCTGTGCCATACTCATCGTCTTATTTTTGGCTCCCCTCTCAAGCGGTCGAGCCAATCTCCTGCCTAGTGGTGCGTCACCCAATACAACAGGGTAACCATATTTGAAGCACTACAGAACTCATTTAAAACCCACTCCGTTAATGTGAAGGTCTTGCACACTCACCTTCTAGTCCTTGACAACTTGGGAGTACAAATAAACGGAGTATCTTCAACATTCAGTACACGTTTCAGTCCTTTACGCATCTTCGGTCTGTTTACCCATGTTTCACTCGCGTTTTCTATCGTATCCTAGTAAATAATATTCAATTATAAAATAAATACATTCATAAATTAAATATTTGAATAAATTTTTACTAAATTTCTTTAGACCATTTTTATATCAAGCAGATTTGGTTAGATTAATTTACACATTATCTAACATCTTTTCTATAAGGGCAGGCAGAGTTATTACATTTTACCTGATTCAATAAAATATGATTTAGCGTTAAAAAAACTTGTCTTGGCAACAAGATAGATAGATAATACTTTATACACCACCAAAATAAACAATTACAAATAAACATATGTAAATATTTTCCTGACTAAACAATATGCTACGGCACTATTCATTTCTAGATAACCGCACTAAAATTTACACTCAAAAGTATTTCATCAACAACTCACAAAAAACTTGATATAAAGTAAAACATGTACCTGAATAAATGACGATTTGTATGTAAACGTGTTTTTAGGTGATTTCGCCTGTACAAACACAGACATCGGTTTTGGTGCTAGTACTGTAAATAACATACAGAATAACTTTCATATATTATTTGAACAGCTTATATGTGATGAATGAATTGACCAGCAGTTTAAAAAAGTACAATAACTACGAAAGAAGAATAATTCCAATACTTCAATGTCTTGCTTCGGTCCCACATTGTTTGCTAGATGAATTTCTTTTGTCAAGTGGTAGGACACTTGCTAATCTGGATGCTACCTTCCTGGTCTGAAGTCATCATCCGAGTGTTAAATCTCGGTTGCGTTCGGATCGTTCGCTTCGGCGTTCTGGGTTCGCTTTCCTACTTTTCTACTCGACTTCGCGCGGTCTTCAAACACCTTGGTAGCATTTCTTGGGCCTAACTCTTAGACTGGGACCTGGCGGAGGCGGCATGGCTATACATTTATTCCCCACGTAAATTGTCTAAGCAAATATCTGGTTATGCGGGTTTCGCCAGGTCCCGGTCGAAGGAGTAGCCTGGCGCAGGCGGACCGCACTGGATAAATGTTCATAGACGATGGTAAACACTTTCCACCAAGCCGGTTGTCAGCCTCTCTATATACTCCAGCAATAAAAAGACTAGATATCACTATGTATCCTTACACAATAACGTCGGTGGGAAATTACCCCCTGTCAATATTGCAGAGGATCATTGCGTAGATGAGCGTGGTAGAACAAAGATAAAGGATTATTATAAAAACTCAACAAAGGTATTAGTGTATAGATAACTAATAATTGCATTGTTATAAAGAACACACCTTTCATGATCAAATGGGGATTGTTCACAAAAAAAATAAAAAAGGGTATATTAAGATACTAAATTGAATATTTTTGTATTTTAAGCGTTAGTTTTTTATTATTCGACTTTAAAATTATTTCTCCGATGACGTCATAAGGGAAAAGTTTACATTGATTTATTTGCCTAGAAAACACAAATAATAAAAGTAAATTTTATCTATATATAATCATAGTAATCTGTGCTACTATTTAAATGTCACTGTAATGAGTAACATTACGTATCGTGATCATTTTAGTATTTTTTGTCGCTAGGCTTATAATTTTTCGTGTTCAACCATTATTATTTTCTATAGTTTTCGTAAAAAAAAAGAAAAAATGTGGTCTTTAGGGAAAATCCGTGTTACAGAACTTAAATCAAGTAATGTACAGCTAGAATTTTTTTTACACCTAAAGCAGGCAAACAGGCAGACGTTCCACCTGATTGGATTTAGTAAGGTCAAATAAAGGTCAAACGCATTTCTTACAAAATACAAGAAGATCGTACGTTTTTTGGAATTTTAACTAGACAGAAATGATTAGGCACACTATTCCTCGAAATGGTTTTTCAAATAGCCAGATTGAAAAAAGTAAACAATCCCAATTGATCATGTATTAGCAGAAGGTGATGTCAGGAGCCTTAAGAACAGACAAGCGTGCAAGACAAGAGCTATGAATGTCAAAGAGGCAAGTGAGGTGTGTAAGAATAAGCATGTATGGCGCTCTGTTGTTCGTGCCTACCCCGCAAGGGACCTGGCGTGAAGTTATGTATGTATGTATAAAGAACTAATAATCACTGCAATCTTATACATGACATTAATTTTATTGCAATATTATAAATGGCAACGCTAACGAATAAAAGTAATGTATAATTGTAATGTTATCATTAGATAAAGAATTCTTCTGTTCGTGGGATGTCACTAAACTCTTCCTAAGGGGTTAGACCGATGTTGATGAGATATTTTGTATATATTCAACTAGGTCCCGGGATGGTTTAAATTCAGAATTGGACCTGGTAGGTGACGCTGCAATCGGGTTCAAATTTTTTTACGGCAGAACAAATCCTGTTGGATCGCTAGTAATATGTAAAATCTAACTTACCATGAGGCTCAACATCCTTCTCTTGCAGGGCGAATGTTGCCACTTTATTCGCGATTTGGGGTAAGGAAGCGCATGCAACCTCCACCATGGTGTCCCTCGCCTCTTGCCTATCCAGAGTCTCTAGCACAGACTCAGCAGACGTCGACACATCTTTAGGTCGAGGTTTTTTATGTCGAAGCCTGTTGTTGTATCGTTCTGCTTCGAGGTATCTGTCGTAATTATTATCGACTATATTCCGATGCATCAATTCTCAGAAAAAAAAGAGATGGTACTTTATGTTAATGATCATTCAGGCGTAATAAACATTTTATTCGTTGATTTTTATTATTTTATTATATTATTGTGTCATTACTACTAGACTTACCAACCCAAATTTATCTTTGGAGAATTGTCGAATGTAATAAACGCAATATAGTTCCAAGTATGTTTTTTGCCTTAGTATCTTTTAAAGGGCATAAGCTCCATACAAGTAATGTCAAAATACAACTGATCATAAGTGTAAGTGCATTGTTAATAAGATAAAAGAACCAGCCTTATGTTTATTTCGGTTTTTAAAACCTAATTTTCTTAATTCCATTAACGTATTTGATAATTAATTTAACCACATAGATTCCTACTTAATAAGTTTTAATAGATAAAAACAAAATAAAATTTTAGGTTTTTAATTAAAACCTTTTGAGATCCTGGGTATCATGTAGCAGCAGGGTGCCAGCCAAGACAAGTAAAACGAGCCCAAACACGATGGGTCTATCTTGTTTAGTACAGGAGTTCCTATGGCCACCTTCCAACTCCATCATCAAATCAGCGTCACGTTATTATTATATTATTGCATTGTCACTCGATATACATATGAGAGATAAAAGTTGAAGAGCCCAAAATGTGGTAACATCACATCAAAAAGTCAAAAGTTTAAAGAACCACTTCAGAAAAGGTTATTTGCGAAAACATTTAAAACTAAAAATACCCTTTCCAATCTTGGTAATGTCCTTCAGTGCGAGCATAATTATATGAAACATTCTTATTTAGTTACCACCAAATATTATTTAATTTTTCTTTTAATGTCTCCTCGGACATCGGGTTGCATGGAGGAGATCGCTTTAAGCGATAAGACCGCTCATTGTTCTAACGGAAATGTTTTTACATTAAATTGTCTAGGTTTAAGTTATGGTGACGACGAAAAGAGTTTTCATTTGTTCATTAATTTTAGATTTTTAATAAGTTTTATATATATTTTTTTTTTTTTAATAAAGTTTTTATCTATTTTTCATTAATTAGAAAAAGTATCAAAGGCAAAAGATAATTTGATTACATCTTTAGTTAATATAATATATAACTTACCTATTATGTTGTAAGTAGTACATAATCAGTATATCGGATGTCTGTGGCTCGTTGCAGTTATCCAAATATCTGACAAACACTTCTTCTTCAAAGGGTTGTAAGGTGACTTGCAGCAACTTAGATAGATTACCCGTGTTGCGACAAACTGCAAAAGTTTTGTTTTTTTCAAAAGAGTATTTATTCCATTCCATTCACATCAGCAAATGGTTGAGCAGCTATATTTGCTTACAATGGCTCTCTTTTGGACCTACCCGGAACCACAGATTATTACTCTAGATGGTTCCATCCATGCCTACCACTGCTGTGGTTTTTTTTCCTTATTGTTCTATTTTTCTTTACGAGT
The DNA here is from genome assembly GCA_012273795.1 of Dendrolimus punctatus. Lineage (NCBI taxonomy): Eukaryota > Metazoa > Arthropoda > Insecta > Lepidoptera > Lasiocampidae > Dendrolimus > Dendrolimus punctatus. Next base: position 15,453,358 of record CM022540.1, on the reverse strand, counting down.
TAATTCAATGGTGTAGCATTAATTTATTTTATTAATTATAGTGATATAATCGATTATATTAAATGCCTTTGTATCTTTTCTATTGCTCATTTTTAAAAATTCAGACAATGGACCACTGCAGAGTTTTTATTCATAAACAGGGACTCCAAATCTAGTATTGGTTAATTTGTTGGGGCCGGAATACCGTGACACCCAGACAGTAATTGTCATTTTACTGCTTGGTTTCCACATACATGCCAGGGACATAATTTTATACCAACCCCAAAACTTTGTGTAACCAAAAAAAAATGGGGATAAAATTACTTAATGTGCAGACCCTACCGATAAAGTACATTGTAATCTGACTGAATATAAAATAGTAACAATTATTTCACCATAATTTTTAGGGTTCCACAGCTAAATGATAACAACAGGCTCCTTATTATTTCAGTAAATATGCTGGTATTTCAATAGTCTCGGTATTTGCCCGACTGGATGGCTACCACTCTTGGTCTAGAGTATGCCGCCATAACAACCTTCAGTTCTGTTCCGGCATTAGTGACCAGGTTCCAGGCTTCCTTAAGAGGGCAGCAGCGCATTTGTAGCACTTTTGGTGTTGAAAATGTCCATAGGCGATGGTAACCGATCTCCGCCAAGAGGGCCGTCACCCTGTCTGCTGAGCTTCAGCAATAGAAAATGAAAAATGTAAGGATCAATTTTTAAATGTGTATCCTGTGTCTGCATGTATGTAACGGCGCACTAATAAACAATAATAGTTATGAACAGATTGTGAAATGCCTCTTACCGTTGAAAAAGAACTCCAAAACACGCAACTTGTCATTCAAACTACCCGCATTTTGCAGGGAAAGTCTGATCACATCGAGTGCCTCGAAAACGAGCCCCCTAGCCAAATACAAGTTGCAACAAGATTGCCAATCTTCTAATTTATAATTCTCTCTTCTAGAACTTTCTTTGACGTTGTATATGTGTATCGGATTCGGTTTCCTGACGTGTAAGTATTGTAAGGCGGCTTGTGTTTTCTTTTGGGCTAGCAGTGATGACAGTACCACGTTGTGTTGCCAGTCGGATAGAGTGTTGCCTGTTAGGCACTGTAATTGATTGAGGCGAACTGTGTACCAAAAAACAATCCGTGAGTAATTTTTAACTGACTTCCACAGTAGGAGGGGTTCTCAGTTCGACTGTATATTTTTTAATGTTTGTTACGCGATTTCTCCGTCAATTGTAACCGATTTTCATTTTTTTTTCTTTATTCGAAAGAGTATACCCTGAGGTGTCTCATTCTAACTAATCAGGATCTGATGAATGGATCCAGGGAAATCGAGAACAATCTTGTTGAGAGCGTCGAGCGCCTACACTCGCTTATATACGCGTGCCAGTAGTACGATAATGCCTACAGGCGTTTAATATACTATTTCTAAATCTATTTAAGTAAATAAAAAGTAGATTTTTTTTTAACGAATATAAAACAGACATGATTAAAAAGCAAAAAATAATTATTTTCCAAATCAAATATAAAAACAACAACAAAAATGCACTGACTTCGAGATGTTGTACACAATATTTATTTAATGCCTTTTAGTTTGAAATGGGCTTTGTACTTGTTAAAAAAAGTAAATACTCTGGACAACTCCAATATGACTTAAAATAATATGTCTGGCAGATGTGAAGTACATTTTTTGTTTGAACAAAACAAGAAGCTACACAAATAACTACATAACATAAAACATAATAAAAGTGCATCTTTGAGAGTAAAAAATCGGTACAGTACACTAATAGGCCTTTGTTCGACCTATATTGAATCTAGTTTTTAAGAACCTACTTTTATTAATTCATGGAAGTCAATGGGACACGTAAAGAGATTCCCTGAAACTAAATACAAGTTTTGTAACAATGGGGATTGTTCACAAAAAATTACCCTCTAATTTTAATTTTTATTAAGTAAAATAGGGTATTTTAAGATACTAATTTGAATATTTTTGTATTTTAAGCGTTAGTTTTTTTTATAGTTCGAGTTTAAAATTATTTCTCTGATGACGTCATAAGGTACAAGTTTGCATTGGTTTCTTTGCCTAGAAAACAAAAATAATAAAAGTAAGTTTTATCTATATGTAATCATAGTTATTTGTGCTACTATTTAAATGTCACTGTCTCACACTCTCATTACGTATCGTGATCATTTTAGTGTTTTTTGTCCTAAGGGCTTATAATTTTTCGTGTTCAACCATTATTATTTTCTATAGTTATCGTTAAATTTTTTTAAGTGGTCTTTAGGGAAATCCATGTTACAGAACTTAAATCAAATAATGTACAGCTAGAATGTTTTTTACACCTGAAGCAGGCAAACAGACAGACGGCCCACCTGATTGGATTTAGTAAGGTCAAATAAAGGTCATACGCATTTCTTACAAAATACAAGAAGATCGTACGTTTTTTGGAATTTTAACTAGACAGAAATGATTAGGGACACTATTCCTCGAAATGGTTTTTCAAATAGCTAAATTGAAAAAAGTCAACAATTCCAATTATTACAAGATTAAGTATTATTAATAATGGATAGGATTGAACTTCATGTCAGTAATTACAGGCTACACCAATAGGTGGGTAGTCCTTTTTTAGTCATCCAATACTGAACTCGTTTAGTTGTATTTTTTCAAATTATAACAATGTAAATAAGATTTAATATATAGACTTACATCAAAATCCCTGTGATCGAGATGCCAGAATGCTTGGGTTGCTTTAATCGCAGTATTACTTAAACCAAACATAGTCGGGAATTGCATCAGTCTACGTATTACAGATTCAGAACTGTAAAAAAATACATCATTATGTACTAAGTATGGATGGCTTTTTAACTAATATCAAACAAATTATTAAGATGCATTTGCATATTTGGTTGTTTTTAACCGACTTCGAAAAAAGGAGGAGGTTCTCAATTCGTCGGGATCTTTTTTTTTTGTTGCTTTTTTTTATGTATGTACACCGATTACTTCGAGATTTATGATCCGATTTACGTGATTCTTTTTTTGTTCGACGCGGAATAGCTTCCAATTGGTCCCCTAAAAATTTGACATAGTTTGGCCCAGTAGTTTTCATTTTACGAACAATTTTTTGTTCCCGGTTCTTGGGACCTATATTTTTAAGAAGCGCGGCACCATTCGTCGGTCCACCCATACATAGCTAGACACTAAAAAGTAACAAATAAAAAATAAAACTTCGTTTAAAAAAACCGACTTCAAAAACTAAAATGTATAAAATAACTTATTTCTAAAGCTAAAGTGCAAAGTAAAACATAAAAATTACTATATTTTGAAAATTACTAAGCACCGACTTTAAGAGTTTTAGATGATATGTATTAATAATAATAGCTTTAGAAATAAGTTATTTTATATATTTTAGTTTTTAATAGTGTTTGAAGTCGGTTTTTTTAAACGAAGTTTTTATTTTTTATTTAAAGACAAGATATAAATCGCCTGCGTGTCTCACGATTTGTATCCAGCTAAAAGTTACCATGTTGGGTATGCAAACAACGAATACAACGTAAGTTAATATTGAAAATCTTAAGAAAACGAATAAAACCTTACCTCACTTCATAAACCATAGAGTAATCCACCAATAAGTACAAAACCAGTGAGTGTTTATGTTCTTCGGCGATATCCGGCAATAAGTATAAACGCAAAAGAGCGTACAAAGATGGCGGCGGATATAAACCATTGCATTCACTTCCGCCTTTAATCCACATTCTAAAAATAATAATGGAATGGTAATCAAAACATCAAATACAGAAAAACTAAAGTGAACTACACTTTTGTGTTTATACACATTTCGTATCATACTATTTAGAGAGTATCTTTTAGCACACTTTCAGTATCATCAAATAAGTTAGCTAAATTTTTATTAGCCTATCTTTTTTCACCAGGACTTATTTTTAATGTCACAACACACAAGGTAAGAAGTCCAAGTCTTTCAATCCAAGTCCAAGTATCGAGTCCAATTAATCTTCTTATAGACCCATTCTTTAAAATGTGTAAAAGGAAGGAATAATGTATTCATTTATTCATAACAAACAATGGAGTGCACCGAAAATAGTACATTATGGTACTAGTGTGTAACATTGGTGATTACCGCCGAGGCGCCATTGAGCCTCGAGCCGTAGGCGAGGGTCTTAAGAGAGCCGAGGACGGTAATCATCAATACACACGTGTATCATACGACGTTTTTCAACACACTTGTCAATAAAATAACAACAAAAACTCATTTTATTTAGTACATAAAATAGATGTTTTTCCTTGGAGTTTTCAGGTAGTAAACTTTCCATAACGTTAAGGGCTTCACATCTTATATCGGGCGGTGTACAACATAAATCATTTTCTTCGTAACTAGTACTTGTAGACATTTTAATTAATAAATAACTAATTTCAACAGTGAAAACGAGTTGTGAAAAATGTTTCGCTATGGCGGGAAAAAATAATCAGTTTTCCTATGCGCGCGCATTGCGATCGGCCACAGACTAAAGGGATGAAGTTTTTTTTTATTTTCCGCGCATAGGTTTTGCGCCTATTCTGCCACGTACAAAATGGAGAATTTAAAGTTCTCTTTTATTACAGAGAAAAAAAAAGTTATATATGAGTGAAAGTTTTATTTATTAAACACGTACGAGTTAAAATTATCTATTTAAATAAGAAGTTGCTTGAAATGAGCAAGCAATAGGAACATTAATTTATTTGTTCTATAGAACACGATCTTTTTTTTTAATAAAAACTTTTTTAAGAACAAAGCAACTCAACCAATAAAATTTTAAAAAAAATCTATAACTCACTAGTGAGTTATATTTTTTTTACACAGTTTGATTATGGGTGTCATTCTGTGCCTAATTGCGGTGACCATAGAGCCACTTTATGAGCAAGTGTGTTGAAAAAGAACTTTATAATTAATTTCCATACTCACTTGTGTATTCTTTCACCGCGAAACTCATTCTCAATAAGCTGATCGATGTATAACAACGGACAAGATTTGTCTGCACTATTCCCATCTGACGGCGAATTGTTTTGAAGACGATTTAACTTCATACGCCTAAAAATAAAAAATAAAATAACTGATCGATTTCATTTAGCGATAATAATATTCAAAAAATATTTTTCAACAACTTGATGAAGTAGTTTTTTGGATATTATCGAAATGACCGATTTTTCCCGCTCATCTCATTGTTTGATTTGACTTCTAGCTCCGAAAGATTATTATCATACGCACCTTGAAGTCCTACTTTGAATTATTTTAAGAAAAACAAAATGCAGTGTGTCATAAACCTTCATTTTTATTTAGTAGTGCTGTTTTATCGACATTTTGTAGAAAATTGTATCATTTCAGTACAGATAAACTGAAAAATTATAGCTAAAATCATGGAGCTAAAATACTGAGTGAAAATACAAATTTCAATTTAATTAGCAATATTTCACTTTTTAGCTAATTTTAAAGTGTATAAACAAACTAAATTAAATGTATTATTAAAATTAATTCACATTTTGTGTTCTCTTCTTACACCTTCCATTTTGTCGCTAGAAAGCGAGAAGTTGTTTTGTTACACGAGAAAAAAGTACTTTGTTCCTCCTGATTCAAATTCACAAGCATCACTAAGGCTGGTGGGCATAGACATTTAACTGGTGGTTAAAATAAAATAGTCGCTAAAAACATATACATAAAAAGCGATTATTTTATTTTAATCATTGGTTAACTGTCTATGTACACCAGCGTTAGTTGATGTATAATAACTCATATTTGTGAATAGCATTTCAACAATCTTGATATATAAAAAATAATGTCTGTCTGTATGTCCTTTATAGAATCGTAAACTATACATTCGATTTTAAGAAATTTTGTGTGTGTGTGTGTTTGAGTGGGTCCCGGGATAGTTTACAGCCTCAATTGGAACCGGTAGGTGGCGCTGACGTCGGGTTCTAGAATCCTCCTAATCACCTGGACCGATTTTGGTGATTTTGTGTCATGAACAGTCTTTTAGGAATTCAGAAAATATAGCGGTACGAAGTTCGCCGGGTCAGCTCGTTTACCTATAAAACGTTTTGCATACCTTAAACCAGTGATTCCCAAACTTATTTTGTATACCGCCCACTTTGAGAATAAATTATTTTTAGCGCCCCCATTTTTTCACCTACTTAAAAAACACAATAACGTCAAATTAAATTAATTGATTATGGAGAGCTATATTAGCAGATAAACATTCATTCTAAACGAGACTTTCAATATAGCCCAAGAGTTAACTTGAGAACTAAGAGCAGTAAGTGGTACACAACGGCACTGAGGTCTTAAGTTAACTCTTATCGGCTACACCTGACAATGCCAATTTTTTTTTGGGTCTCTTACCGCCCCTTTTTAGGCCTGCAGCGCCCACAAGGGGGCGTTATCGCCCACTTTGGGAACCATTGCCTTAAACAGTTTTATAATTTACCTCTTTCTATAAGTGTTATATAAATTTTGCGAGGGATACGGCAACGCTGCATAGGCGTCGTTCCTCTCAGGCAACAGGCCCACTCTCAAGAACCATTGCACCACTTGGAAATAAAGCGACACTGTGCCAATGCCCTTATATTTCTCTTCCATTTCACTCAGGGCTAAAATAAAACAACAGTATACAGTGGTAGCTTATGCTAGATCTCCAAAATCTTAGTTTATTTAAAAATAATTATTTATTTATTTCAGACACAAACATCCATAATAGCAATAAGAAAAAATAAGTTAAATATTAAAATTAATAAATATCAATGAGTCAGGCGGTTTTTTTTCTTGCCTCCATCGTATGTTAAGATAGAGGTTTTTAATTTTCTTTGCCTTATTTATTTTTGTAATACAACAAAGGAAAACTGGCTCTTTTTATTATGTCTCTTATTTCTATTTCTTATTTTCTTTTCCACAAAACTTATATACTATTTATTAACTTCTTGCCTAATCTAATTACACACTGTGCATTTCATTTTAATACTTTCTTAATACATATTTGTTTTATTATCTAATATTTTATTTATTTATACATTTTTGTTAGGCAGTCGGGCAGTTAGAGCATAATGGCTAGCGCACGCGTCCGAAACTCGAAGGGTGCGGTTTCGAATCCGGGCCGGAACGCATGCACCACTTACGCAGTTTTTGTAACCTAATGTGTATATTGTTACAGTTACCAAGTACTAACAACGGTGAAGAAAAACATCGTGATGGAACCGGCACATCGAAATGACTGAGGTATCACACCTACCAAGCCACCTTGGACAGCGTGGCGGGTATACTGTCCGTTCCCTATAATGGAGGTCTGATCCCAGCAGTGAGACATTTATGGGGTATTATTATTATTTTATTAACAGACTAGCAATGGCCGCAATTATATTGATCTTACACCTCTCAAACCTGGTCAAGAAATTTGCAATGCGACTTCGGACTTCTTCGGATAGCACAAAAAGTGTTAACTACAAACTCCGTAAACAAGCATGTGTCTCAGCCAACGGAAAGAAGCGAAGGCGTTGCCTTCCATTCGAAGATAGGAGGATTTAAAAGCGGGATCACACAATAGGAATGGATATAGGAGATGGAATTTGAGATTGGGATATATTGGAATAGTAAAAATGGGACAGAGGAAGGAGGAAGTCGGCCATCGGAATTCATTACACACCGATGTTCTGTGAGAGCGTGGTATTCCACCGACCGAGCCGGCAATATAATTATCTAGAAAATTGACATTACTTTTATAGAGTTTATGTCAAATAATTCAATCAATGTAAATACTCATTAGATATTTACTATAATTAGGTATAAAGCCAATCTATTCTACTAATAATATAAAGAGGAAAGTTTTGTATGTTTGTAACAATAAACACAAAAACTACGCGGCCATTTCAAAATTCTTTCACCATTTAAATGCTACATTATCCCTTATACGTTATTCCAATTACGAAGTCCCTTTTGACACTTCCTTAGATGGTAACTCTTCACGTTTCGCATAATTTGAAATAATAATCATTTTTCTTCATGGTCGTAAATCATCATTTATAAATTACACAATCAATCTAAATCATTATACAATTAATTTACACACACAATCAACATATTGTTTTTAGACATCGTGCTCAAAATAATGAAAACATTAAAAAGATAATAATATTTTACTATTGCGTTTACGTTCTATAGTTTTATTTTTACTTTTTACATACTGATGTGATTAAAAGAATCGCATAAAATCGATTATAGACAGATTCTTTTCGCGAGTGAAAATCTGTCAACCTTTTTAATCCTTTTTCTATCAATACGATTTTAATTTGTTCCTTATAGTAATCGAAGATCAATATCGTCGAGTATAGACTATAGCGGTACTTTACTAGTACTTGATTATTGACATCTGTCAAAAGGGACTTCGTAATTAGAATAACGTATAGTAGCATAAGCTACGGAGTGACGCTCGCGGACCGCGTTCGTAATACCGAAGTAAGAAAGAGAGTTGGTCTGAAAGAGAGTGTCGGGGTGAAGGTAAGGAAAGGAATGCTCCGGTGGTTCGGGCATGTGGAAAGAATGTATGATGAAAGAATGACTAAACAGATATACAATGCAAAAGTGGATGGATGCAGAAGTCGCGGAAGGCCACGACACACCTTCCATGATCAAATTGATCATGTGTTAGCAGAAGGTGATGTCAGGAGCCTTAAGAACAGACGAGCGTGCATGACAAGAGCTATGAATGTCAAAGAAGCAAGTGAGGTGTGTAAGAATGGGCCTGTGTGGCGCTCTGTTGTTCGTGCCTACCCCGCAAGGGACCTGGCGTGAAGTTATGTATGTATGTATGTAGCATAAGCTATATTATTATTACTCGAAAAAAATAGGGAGTAGTATTAGGAGGGACCTAAAACTACTAAATGTCCACCTGTGCAAAGCTGGCCCAGCCGCTATCTTAAATATGATTTTGTCTATCAGTAGCTTGTGAGAAACTGTTTGTGAGAGAAAAGGTTAGCCTTATGGCTAATCAGTATGATCAGGTCAAAAGATTGAACTTAACTTACCATCAGGTACAACTAGATTGCAGCATTTTGTTAGCACAGCGTCTAATAAGCCAGTGAGCAGTGTCAGCTGTTGCACACAGTGTTCAAGACATCGGATTACATTCCTAAAATGTAATAATGTAATGTATTAGAGTAAACAATTTTATTTCATAGACATTATGAAAATTTAATACACACATGAATAAAAAAAAATCAACCTTTATTGTCATAGAAATAAATTATTTTTGTATTTTGTATAAAAAAGGAACTCTGAAGATGTCACTCTGGTGTCTACTGATTTACAACAAACTGTCTCCGGGAGTTACTAATGTTACAGATATGGTATTTAACATACATGTTTCTCGTGTCTGCAACAATGTAGAGTCAAATATGCCAAAAAATATGAATATTCAAAACGGGGGCAGAGAAACACAATTGACGTAGATGAACATATCATAGATCGAGGTATTAAGTCAAAAGGTTTATAACAAAATTCTCACTTACGGGATACATTTAACTATCATATATTATCGTGATCTTACCGATCAGGCATCGCCGAAGAAGCAAAAAGAGGTGCTGTAAGTTCTTTTGCGTTGTCTTTCAAGTCTATCGCTCTTTTCCAGCACCAATCCACCTGAAAAAAATACTTTCGTCAACAACAAATAATTCGGGGTTACTTAGAACAATATATCTACTACGCGAGTCGCCTAAGAATAGGCACACAGACGGATACCGTCAGTCGGTGAATTTGACATGACACCTTAGTAAATCTGACAGAAAAATATTTTGCAAACATAATTTTTTTTGTTGTGTTATGCATAATAAGTGAGTGATTAATTTAATTGTAGTGATATACGATAAATAATACACCTTTTTATTTGTCAAAAATAAAGTACTCTACAAGAAGGTTAGGGCAAAGATTGTGCAAATCTCATTGAGAAACTACATTTGTATGTTCCTCCGACTAATGTTCGCCCTAGGAAATTATTACACACACCATTGACGCGCACAGCTTACCGACGCAATTCGTTCTGTATCAGAACAGCAATCGAATTTAATAAGTTAGTTGGAAGATATAGATTTGGTCTTATTTACTAATAGCGTAGCATTGTTTAGCGCAAAGTTGGTCAAATTCTATTCAAACTCGGATTTATCAGTTTAAGTACCTTATATTTATGCACATATTATTATTGTTTCTTTGTATAATTTTCTTTTTTTTCTCTTTTTAGTTTTACTGTTATCTGTGGAGGCTTATTAATAGCTTCTCTTAATTTGTCTTATTTTTAGTTATTATTAATGATAGCTGTTAGCCCCCCAAATAAAATAAAATAAATAAGATGTTTCTTCTATTTAGCTTTCATGTACACATGATAATATGTATTCGATTTTGAAATTAAATAATTAGAACAAATAAGTCGGCGGTAGGCTCAATAAAACTTGAACAAAAATTGACACTTAAAGTCTTTGTCTTCCGTGATCACGGCTACTGAAAAGTGACCGATCGGAAAAAAATCAAACCAATTATCGCGCTTAAAACTATTTAAACGTAGTTTTATTATGTATAGTACTATAGTAGAATTGTTTTGTCCGTGCAGTTTGGGTCATAAAATAATCGAGCGGTGAAGCGACTATTTCGCTCTCTCTTCCACTCATGGGCTTTATGCGCATTACTGTTGTCGATAAGAGTTATCGATAGTGTATTTAGTTTTGTCATTTTGTGGGTTAGTGATAAAAATGAAAGAAAAAAATAGATACAACAACGTATTTATTAAAATCAGAATAATAATGATTTATAATCAATTATTAATTAGGTATGTATGTATTAAAAAACTGTAAGTACAAAAGTTTAGAATGTAACAAGTTATATTAAAAATAATTATAAATACTTATATCTAAGTTTTAAATTAACAGCAAAAAGATAATAATGACTTTTATAAGAATGATAATCTTTCTTTGATAAGAATGAGTTTTTATCGATAATGGCGTTGCGTCCGCGCAACATGCTCACCGCCTTAGCCGGACTGAGGCTGAGCTCTGATTTATGACCGAAACTGCACGGACAAAATAATTCTACTATAGTTGCGAAAGAGAATAGAAGTAAGAAGAAAATATCAAACGAAATATCGTCTATAGACAGTTGTTTCTTGTTTGATACTCATAATTACATACTTTTCTGTACAATTTGTCACTAACTTATTCGTAACACCATACTTCCACTTATACATACCAAGAATGTTAGGGTACACCCAGCCCCGGTGTGGCTGCCCGTGGCCCAATCATGAGCACAGCGCTTTAGGAACCTTGATAAACGCGCTTCCAACGCCACAGAGAGCAGGTAACGACGTTGCTCTTCCTGCATTCAACGAATTGCTTGAGCAATGGCAACAATATATCACTAAGAGTGGATTTCTATATCTCAAAATCCATTTATTTACTTTACCATTAGTGGTAAATAGACATTATTTGTACGGGTTTTATGTGAATGATTATTAAGATATAAGAACTGGCCACAAATAAATTCCTCTTGACGAGAAGAGAGAATACACAAAATGAAAGCCAAGTAGACAAATAAAAATAACAATTGGGATTGTTAAAAAAAATTACCCTCTTATTTAATATTTTTGTTACTTAAAATAGGGTATTTTAAGATACTAAATTGAAATTTTCGTGTTTTAAGAGTTAGTTTTTTAAATTCGATAATTAAATTTTTTTATATGCATTTCACCAGATGTGAATGACGTCATAGGAATTAGTAAGGTCAAATAAAGGTCAAACGCAATCCTAACAAAATACAAGGTGATCGTAATTTTAACTAGACAGAAATGATTAGGAACACTATTCCTCGGAATGGTTTTTCAAATTGCTAAATTGAAAAAAGTGAACAATCCCAATTGGCAGAGAAGCAGACACATTGTATATCCCAAATTAAGCAAACCCTTGTGTTATGGGTATTATACATGTATTACTCTGGGGTCAAAACCAGACCATAGTAGTAGATTCGAACCCAAATGTTCGGCAAAGGCTTACCTCGCTCGATCACAGAGGGCATCAAAATAATATGGAAATAATGATTTAAAAATACTTCTGGTTTGAAAATACAACAACAGACACAATAGAAATTCCAAAAATATAGTATTCAGTTATAATTGATTTCTGTTTAAGTATGGATGGTACATACCAAACTAGGATTCCTAATGTAAGCATCCATATAAAGTGGTGTGAGACCAGCAGAAACACAAGCATTGTATAGCCTTGGAGGATTCAGTAGAGCAGTAGGACCCACTTCGTCCAAAGAACTTATCATTTGACGTTGAATCCCTATTGTGCCTAGAACGCATGCTTCTGAAGTGTTTAAGCAAATACAATCTGAAATAAAGAATTTCAAATTAAACCTAAAATAAATAAAATATATAAATTGTCCAACAATTTTTTTTTTAATGTTCAAAGTGAGAATGAGATATAATTATGCTCATATATTTTGCGACCTTGTGGTCGAAAATTAATCTAATAATTAAAATAATATTTTTTTAAAATAGGACAAATATGTGAAACTAAGATTAAAACCAGATTTATTTTAATATTCAAGAAAAAACCATCATTTGTATATATTGTAATTCAATCAATCAAAATTAACAAAGAGCGAATTCAGATTGCAACTACTTGAATTTAAATTTTAAATTATTTGAGTAGAGTTTATATAATTATTCAACTTACTGTATTTTAAAGAGTTAGGGTAGAAATGCTCCTCAAGCCTCGTAGCATGTGAATACATGGAGACTGAGTTGGGATCAAGTCTAACATCTAGGGTGACGCAGGCCCCGTGGGACAACTCAGAGCACCATGTTGCACTCATAAAAGCGTTGCTCTCCAACCGATAAGTGGCTGGAAATGAAACCCATAACAGTCATCACCAGTCAAACATGGGAGCAGTCAGTCAATTAACTGAGATACTTTTTAAAAACTTACAGAACCTCATAGACTTTGTACAGTTTTACACAACTTATAATTCCGATCAGAGGTTTTTGCTTGCGCAGAAAAGTGCAGACCGATTTCATAGATGTAAAATTTTAAACATTCTAATCTTATAAAGAGGTACAGTTTGTGAGTTTGGATGTTCGGGTAAACTCCAGTAATACTAATTCGAATTTGAAATTTTTTCACCAGTAGAAAGCTACATAATTTCTAAGCGACATAGACAATATTTGATTGTGATTAAATAATCAAAAATGTGAAAATGCTTTATGCTCAGCGAAGTGGGCATGAGAACGCCAGTCAAATATGTTACAGCAATAACGTTCCACGCAGGATATGCGCACATCCCGTTACGAGGCACTGCAAGTGCTTTCTGCGTTTATGAATCAATTAAAGATTAAAAAGCTTAATTAAACCTTAATATGCGTCTGTGCATGTGTGCATGTGAATTTTTCAATGACGTCCATTAAAGTGAGCACGGGTCAGCTACTAATCAAAATCAAATGGCAGTGTGTTGCTTGCTATGCATTCTTAGCTCTGTTCCGCATACACGATTGGATGATTGTACTAAAATTGTCTAGTGCTCAGGTAAATTTGGAGGAATTATTAGTCGAGTAAAACTGTACTAGTGTACTTATAACGCAACAATTAGGTACAAGTGACAGGAGTCAAATAGCACATTAATTATTCTTTGGATATTATAAAAGTTAAATGGTATGATGTTCTTTTAACGCCTATTCTTTTATATGTAAAAATATTAGAAACAGAACATGGGACATAACATGTTCTGTTTAGTCATTGCATTAGTCGTGGGACATTTCACTGATTACCCGTTATATTTAAACGGTGGTATAAAATAAATCACTTTTCACTCCGGTTACAAGACTCAGAAATGACCGTGAAATTTCACCAGAGCGCTATTTCAGGTGAGACGAACCGTTAAAGAGCCATTTAGTACAAAATTCCTAAAGTTGATAGTCGAAATCAAAGCAATAATTGAGCAAACTTATTTGAGTGACACAACGGTGTACTGTTGTGTTATCGTTACTTCTGAAATATCGGCTGGTAATTTTTCACCGATGTAATAGTAGTGACAAAATGAAATAACTTGGCAGTGATCAATATATTAAAATAGCTATAATTTCATTTATTGGAATCCTTTCCTTATATGCTGTATAGAATAATGGCCTATTCCTATATCTTACCGACCATACATTTGCCTAACTTTTGGTTAAAAGTTGAAATAGACTCCATACAAGTAATGTCAAAAAACAACCAACGAAAAGGCAAGTGAATGAATAGTGAGATAAAGGAACCAGTTATAAATGTAGCATTACAATTTAATCTGAAAGTGTCTGCAACTTATCAAAAGCCTGAAAAGTAAAGTTTTGTAAGTAAAATTGGTCATTCAAATTAAATGAAAATATTTTACCTGGCATTTGATCCTTATACCATTGGTCCAAATCAAACAGCAACATTCCGTATTGGCTGGACGAGTTGGCATTCTCGCCCCAACATTCCCAAACCAGTTGGCAGATATTCAACATACCTGCAAATAACATTAAAATTAATTATTAGAAAAAATCTAGTTTTTATTAAAATTGACCGAAATTGGCAAACAGGAGTATGGCCCACCTGATGGAAAGTGGGATACCATCGCTTATACATACACATTTGCACCACCAGGACAATGCCAATTCATTGCTAGTCTGTAGCAATCAATGTAGGTTAAAAGGGGAGTTATATGAGGGATTGAATAAGGGAAGAGCGACAAGTGGGCCACCAGGACTTTCAATCACCTTACGGAATACGACTAGCTATGAAAAAAATATATTGGAGGAGTTCAGCAGACAAGCAGACGGCCCAATTGATGGAAAGCGGTCACCATCGCCTAAAGACATTTGTCACACCCAAAGGTGCTACCAATGTATTGCCGCCCTCTAAAGTGAGACTGGAACGTGGCCAATATTGCCGGAATACAATTCAAGTTGGTAGCCATCCCGACTATTATACTTCATTCGATTGTTCAACCTTTAAAATGTTTTCTTAATTCTTGCAATTTTCTAAATTTAAAGTTGTGTAACGTACATTTTCACTGTTTTTCTGACTCACTTTTAGAAAGTATTTTTATAGAACTTTTTATAGAACAATTTTTAGGCACTGTTAGATTATAAGAATAAATATAATGTAACTGTTAATTTAAGTTGAAATATATCTGTTTGATGCCAAAATAAATGAAAAAAAAAATAACACCTTAAAAATGGCTAATACAGTGTTTGATTGTTATTTTTGAATATCTGTTGAATTGAAACACACTGTTTTTAATTGTTTTTTTGGCTAATGCAATCAAGTACTTACTCTCTTCTCCTTCAGAACCCAAAGTGGAATTGACTGAATAAGTATGACAGGACACACACTTCCCACCCAAAAGAGGCACACCATCGGCCCCACATAGCTCTACTTGAAATCTTATTGTGGCTGTTGAAAAATCCTGAGAAAGAAATTGAAATTACTTACTACATATTTTTCTGCTGTAAATCCAGATAGTACATAATAAATGCAGTCTATGCGGTATCAATTTGGGAAATTTAATAGAAATGAAAAATAGGATACATAGTTATATACTTTGGAGTGTTTTGAAGCTATCATTGTTTTTTCTTAGTAGATTATGTTGGTACAACACACAAGATTTTTGCAATCAATTACACTACTTAATAATGTTTAAATGTCTCAGTCCACAGGAACTTCCAAAATTAAATATAAAAGCAGATTAAAAAAATTAACTATCTAAACACCAAATCTAACTGGCAAAAAAACAACGGACTAACTTCTCAATGATGTTGTCTTACTGGAAAGTATTTTTTTAAAGTTTATATGGTTTAGTTACATAATTAGCATCATATAAAGTTTATTAACATTCATACACCTGCCTTAGCAGGTAAAATATAAGAGACAGTAAAAATCACCTGATATAAATATTTGGTATCAGACAGCATTCGTTTTCCTTGATATGTCAATGAATACATCACAGCCAACGGGAATTCTTCTTCTTCATATCTGTCAATAACTGAGAACACGACCCATAGGTAACAAAATGCCCTTGGATCGTCACAAGGCTCCTAAAAATAGTAGTCACTGAAGCGTACTGTGCACATTACATTCATCAACTAAATTATAACTCGACTAAATGTAAAAGTGAAATAATTCCAATGTTGTATTCACACAAATGCAGTTTTTTTATGTAGTATTTAATTTTATGAATAACTACGTAGTGATTGAAAACGACCCAAAGAGTGAAATAGAAATATTTCATCATCAGTTTCCTTAAAAGCTTGACCTTTTCAAATCAAAATTGATATATTTATTAATTATTTTAAGAGACTTAAAATATTTGTTTTGAATAAAACTACGTTTTAACGGTTTTAAGCGTGGCGATTTATTTGATTTTGGTTTATCCGACGTTTCGGTCGCTTTTCAGTGGCCGTGGTCACGAACGATAAAGATGAGATTATGTCCAAGGAGCATTGTTAAAGTTTTATTTAGCCTACCGCCAACTTATTTTAATTATTTAGTTTTAATTTTGTTTGTTGTTATTATTTACTCTATGCGAGCCTAATCTAATTTACCACCGTTTCACAACATGTTGTGGCTTGAAGAGAAGAAGCGGCGCAACGTCGGATAAACCAAAATCAAATAAATTGCCGAGCTTAAAATCGTTAAAACGTAGTTTTATTATGTATAGTAAGGTGACCAACTATTTTTTGTTCAAAAAGAGTACACTTTGCAAGTATTTCGTGGGTGAAAAAAAGAAGAAAAAACGATAAAAACTTTATTTTCTTTTAAAACATACTTTTTTTCAGAGTGGTTTTTTTTGCTAAATGAGGATGTTCGTCTAATAATGTGGCCACATCCGAACAACTTTTATTTTGCATACTAAACTTGACTATTAAGACGGCAGATAATGTTTTTACAGATAGTTGCGACTTCTCACTGGTTCAATAATCATTCCCTAGTGAAAATACCCATTCAACAGCAGCATTAGTGCCTGGACAACATAAGGATTTTTTATTGAAACTTACATTTTATGTGGATATCCCACGTTCTACTCTAAAATGCCGAAAGCATCTACCCATCTTTTGTCAAGTTCTATTTTCTCATCGTCCATTTCTTAAATTTTTCATTTAAATATAAATTAATACTTATTTGATTAACATACAAATGAGTACTTTCAGAATACAGGATTTGAAAAGAGTACGGTTTGCGAAAAAAGAGTACAAAACTCGGTAAATGAGTACAGTTGGTCACCTTATATACAAGTCGCGAAAACTTAAAAAAATATTGTTTATTTTTGATAATTCGAGGTGAAATCACATTCCTGATTATTTCTAGACAAGTGAATAATATAAATGTACCTGAAATCCAAAATGCGTGACCGGCAAGCATTCAACATTGACCTGTGAAGTGAATTCCAAAATCAAAGTCATAAGATTCCAAATTTGAAACGCGCCAAAATTGTAGCCAACCGCCAAACTACCCAACTGAGGAATATACTGTAACACGGTCACCCTGATGTGGTCCGTTTTGGCTTTCATCCGTACAGAGCCATCTGGGTTACGGAAAATATATTGTCCCTCCACAAAAGATGCTTCATTCAGTAACACAGCCAGGTGGTCCTCATTTTCTAATGCCAGTTCTCTTTGTTGTTTAATTCTGTGTACGGAATTGAGCTTTAGGAAGGTCAGATTGGTTGGAGTTGTTTCATTTAGAATGAGATTTTCGTAGCCTTGTGTTATGTCTTTTAATGCTGAAATCAAAAATATAATCAAAAAATTCTTGAGTAGGTTCTTGAATGCTCGTTCTCTTTAGTACTAACTTAATTGATTCCTTTTTAGTGTTTACAAAACAAATATTACAAATTTTCATCAAGTCACTTACCATATAATTTATATAAATATTGTACCTTAGAGATACAACATTAAAATTACAATCTAATCTATGAAATAAGACTAATGAGTAACTTAAACCAGATCTAAAATAACTAGATATATTAAGAATGTGACCAATAACACATTTCTTTTTGTCTGTAATAAGGGGAAGGACTCTTTTTCATGTGTTCTTTGTTAAAATTTAGCCCATAACACTACACTTTGTTATGAAGAGTGATTGCTATTGATAGATATAAATGAACAGTGATATACAAAAACACGACTCACCTTGCATCAAACTTGCTCTATTGAGATCGAAAGCAAATATTTCCCCACATCTAGTTCCAGCAATGACAACTCCATCAAAACAAGCAAACGGACCATCAGTTATTTTATCAGCTACAGCTAATTGAGTGATCACAACTTCGGTCTGAATACAACGTAATATTTGGGAACCATTTATGTGAAAGACACAAATTAAACTTGCATCTTCGCATTGTACACTGATTAGAAGTTGTTGAGAATTGTCTGTTAGTGGTGTTGGAAGCTCAACCACACTTGTAACGGTTATGTGAAGATTGCTGAAACCAGAGATTACATCCACTTCATTTTTTAAACTCAGTTATAAGTTATAGGGGCGATTGTATAAATTTTCACTTTTTTTATAGTCTCTACAAATGGTAGTTGCGTGTTGAGCACATAGAATGTCGAAGCGAGCGTGTCTCCCAGCAGCAACAACTTCTCATAAGGACTAGTTTCAGCAGTTATTGAATTCCAAGATGACACACCTTTTTGGGCCTGTCTCACAAGTCTCGCAAGTATCTAACAGCTGCACTGCTAGCTCATCAGGTTGTTTAGCTAGCCTCTTTTTGAATGAGCTAATGTAGCTTCGCATTTCCTCCCTCACAGTATTCATTTGCAGATAGATATTCATGTATTTCATGATTTGTAATAAACACACATTTGGTAGGTTTTTATTATTATATTTTGAAGTCTATGCAAAAAGTTATATGCCACCCCTTTAAAAAAAATCTATATCATAGCCCTATGGGAAAACCACAGCTGGGAGCACATTCCAAATACCTACAGTATGCAAGAGAAAAGTACTTTACAAATGTTATGTACATGAGCAACTTGGCTCAAAAAAACTGCAAACACTGCCCAGCTGATGGCGAGCTGTGAGGTGGTAGAATGACAGCAAAGGCACCATGAACAATTCTTCAGAACACTCCCGGTTATACAGACGGACACTAAAGTCTCTCCAAAGGCGAAACATAATAAACTGTTTATGAGTATAAGATTATCACCAAAGTTTGGGGATGAAGTTAGTAGGCTGGTGCTCCACCCCATGGATGGGAGCAGTACCCCCATACGCAGCCTCACCTGGGCTCTATAAAGCACAGGCTGTTGCCGCAAAGTTGATGTACACCTTCAACTGGTTTAGCACTCCCAGTTACTTGGAGGCAAGTTTTGCCTCACCTTCTAGACGACCACTGAACTGTGTTTACAGTGTTGAAATTGAGGATTCCAATACTTTTGGAACTGAAGCACTTGCTTGAATAGAGATTACTTGGCAGAGAATATGCAGACCTATCTTGTTGGGGTTGAAACGGACAAGGTTGTCTCCCACTCAAAGATTCTCTCTTTAAGGAGTTCTCTACTTCAGATACAAATTATAGGATGATACTAGGAACACCAAGTTTGTAAATGACATGCCTTAACATATAGACTTATTCAGGTATTTGAGTTGCTGTATGGTATTTAACATATATTTTTTGTTATTTTACTTGAAAACAGCAATCTATGAAGTGAATATAATCAGCAGTTTGGGTAAAACTAGTTTACAATGAATTTATTGTACATTACGTTTTTAAGTGTGTTTGTTTAGATACAAGTCAAGGTTAAATTTTTATGCTAATTTGTTGAATTTTGATGTATGAATTTTGATCTACGAAAAAAGAAAGATCTTATACCAACAGCTCTGAAATGCACACTTGACTTGATATACCTGTGGGATACCCAGGACAAAGTACCACAGCATTTAAAAAATAATGTAGGCTATTCTTTTAATGAAAATTGTGACAGTATAAGCCAATTATTATGCACCAAATCAACTTCAAAACTCCTGGGAAAATTCCACAAGATTCCCAGGATAAAAATCACAAGTTACAATACATAAAATTTGCTATCAATCAGCAAAAAAAAACACATTGGAATTCAATATTTTTTTAATCTGGTCATTTTAAATAATTTTGAGAAAATTTCCCACAGCATTCCCAGAAAAAAATCCTCAGATTTCAAGTTGATCAAGATCCCTATCAATCAGATAACATTCTTAGTGTCATTTGTAGGTATGGACATATGACACAAGAGTAATTAAATAATAATTAAGATTTCCTACCCCAGTAATTATAGTAACTATACATAAATAAAGCATAGATTGTATGATTTTTATAACCTCTGGTTAAGTTACCTAATATGTTCAAGACACCAAAAAACTACTTTCATAGAGTGAACAATCTAGATAGTCTAAAATAGTCATGTGAGGTCAATGATCAAGATTAGTATTATGAATGACATCATTTGTAGACAAAAGCTAATAACTATTTCAGATAGGATGTGGTTTAGTAATTTCCTAAGTCTCTAAACTTCTAATAAAGAAAACTGAAAACAAAGTTATTTTTTGCCCTGTTTACATTTGCAGACTACAAATGTAAGCAAGGTTCTTTTGCATTTGCAATCTGCACGGAACTATTGTATGTGTATATATATTACTTAACCCTTTTTTGTGATATTATTGTATTTTTATATACTGTTTATATATTCACGTAAGAGTGCACAATTTACTTTACCTTTAGGCTTTTCAAATGAGCTTCAAAGGTGCTGTCCTTACTAAACTGATGATAAATAACATTTTGGGTAAGATAAACTTTGTGAAAAATATATTGAAAAAGTAGACTATCTCAGAAGCCATTATACACAGGATTTGGAACTATTTTACAAATCAAAAGAAATAACACATCAATACATATTTAATTTTACTTAATACCTTTAATGATTTTAAGAATTTATAAAACATAAACCAATTTTCTTGAACCAAGATATTCCAATTTATCTTAAATGTGTGTTTTCATGTGCTTAGCTGTCACCGTCAGTTCACTCCGATATAGCACCAATTCATGCTTGAATTCGAAACTAAACAATTTATTATTGTTTTGATTTGATATATGATAAATGTTACAATGCACTCATTTTAGGTTACCAGGTCCTCAATAAAGAGACAGAGCATACGAGATTTCTGGTTTAATAGGTTAACATAAAAATAATAAGCTTTAGGTGGAAGTACCCACCCAGAAACTTACCCAGCAGGTCCACCAAATGTATGAGCAGCAATTTTAAGTCCTGTTCTAAGGTCTACCACACAGAACTTTGGACCAAGTGCAAGCCATCCATGTTTGGTATTCTTAAGGATTCCACCATGTGGAGTTTTATCTGAAGTATTCATTAATAAATATTCATTAGTAATAATGTAATGGTTTCTTTATGTTCTCATACTATTAGTAAATGTAAATATGAGTTTATTAAGATATTCAAGTATTTATTTTCTTAAGTTTTGGAAGTGTAGAAGTAATTTTCATGAAATTTGGTACATAGCCTTCAGAAATGCAAGCAATTGTAGCATAAAAGTATGAACTTGGTCAAAATTAAGTGAAGACAAAATTTTGCATAATTCTAGTACCATTTAAAGAATCACCACCTACACCGTTGCACCGTCCAATGATCTATTATCACCTATTTTTAAAAATGTTGTCATCAAATCAAACAAACCTGAAAATTCTTCCGTAGGTTGCAAATAACTGAAGACGGCAGCAGACAGATTTGTAGTTTTGATGATAGAGAAGACACTGTCTTGCAATTTCTGCATATTGCTAGAGCCCTAAAAGCTATATTTGAATTTAATTTAACAGAATGATTTCGAAATTAGGTTATAACACATATTTAAAGTCATTGATTTGCCTAAAAATTCACAGAGTTTTATTAGTTTTTAGGCGAAAGTCTTATTTTTGACTAAATCAAGGTATATTGTTATTTAAATAAACAGTTATTTTTCATTATTTGAGATAACTCGACGCGCGGCGAGTGTGAGCCGAAACTTCACGTTTGTTTATTGTTTAGTTCGCTACTATGACTGGCAAAGGAACTAAATCCATACAGCCTTGCAATAATAATAATATCAGTTCATTTTATAGTGTTAATTTCTCTTTGCAGACAGAACAACGATGTCGTTAGCTGACGGTAGGAGGTGCAAGATAAAGTGGGAGAGGTATGAATTATTGGTCTAGTGTACAGTCAAGAGAACATGAATTTTTATAATATAATCCGAATTTTGCTGTATGGCGCTTGTAAGAAAAAATAAGAACGTTACAAAAAGCAATGTGTAGAAGTTCACGATCTATAGAGTGTAT
Organism: Dendrolimus punctatus; assembly: GCA_012273795.1. Classification (NCBI taxonomy): domain Eukaryota; kingdom Metazoa; phylum Arthropoda; class Insecta; order Lepidoptera; family Lasiocampidae; genus Dendrolimus; species Dendrolimus punctatus. The sequence goes on along the minus strand of CM022540.1, from coordinate 15,430,969 downwards.
ATTACAATAAATAAAACTTGTAAATTTAAAGAAGTGATTTCATTCGAGTTCAAGGACTGATCGATCAAGGAAGTCAACTGCCTAGATTTGCTGCACCTATAACCTTGGTTTCGTTGTTTACGTTTTTTAATCATTTAGGAAACTGCTGTTTCTACTTACCTCCCGTTGCAGGTGACGTTCATTGCTCAGAACTAGAACAGAGTCCTAAAATACCTAGTTTACTTAGGCTTTTGTCGAGAATTTAGAAAAGTAGGTAAAGATAACATATGATTTGGCTTATTGCCGTTTTACTTTTATGGGTTTTCTATGAAATTATAGTGCTGCATACAAAATTTAAAATATTGAGCTATTTGAGTTCTATAAAGATAATTTATGAATATATCAATGATAAGAAATTTAATTAAACACACGAAATAAAAAAAAATAAAAAAAACACATAACATAATATTATAATAACTTTATTTTAAAAACTTATACCAAAGGAATATAATGTTTAATTATTCAGATTAAATATATTTGTTTATGTCTTTAAACTATCTTAAAAATTGAGAGAGAGATAGTGTCTAGTACTGATACATATTTGAGATTTTAATGTAACTATACAAACAACGATATTTGAACAAGGTCTTTTATGGTAATTAATTACATTCGCAAATTAAGGAGCGCCGACTTGACGTGTTTTAGATGGCTTTATTTACACTTCCTTTAATAAAAGCTGGCTTCTTAGCTTGTAAAGGTGACTATATAGCCCTTCTCATCATTAGGACAATATTATAGTATCTCATGCTGGTGTGCACCGACATTTAATCGGTGGTTAAAATAAAATAATCACTGTTTATGCATACATTTTTAGCGATTAATTTATTTTAACCACCGGTTAAAAGTCGGTGCACAATAGCCTAAGTTGACTATAGGTAGATGTTTGACCAAACGATGATAATGATTGAGGCCCGGATCTATATACTACTGATCGTTCAACAAACCGTTCAGACAAAATTCAACCGATGCACGATGGTAGGGCAAGTGAAAGAATAGTAAGCTACAAGAACCGCCCATTAATAAGGACTTAACTGACCAGTTATTTTATGTCATTGACTCACTGTCACTTTTCTTATAATTATAGCATTTATTTGATGTATTTAACTTATATTATTTATTAGAAAATTTTTGAAAATGAAAAATACTGAATGTTCATACATGAACTGATGGTAAAATGAACAATACATGTGAAAATTAATTAGTTATGAAAAAATCAACTGCAAGTGAAATTTATCAACGAAAGGGCATAGGTAGTTCTTAGGATATAAGGTTTTTTCAATAGATATTCTTTTTTGGGTTGAGTTTCTGAAATCGGCGAAAACAGTAAAAGTTGGACTCATAGAGAACCCTTCACTGTGCGGGCTTTGATATGCGTTTGGTCCGTTTTTCGTATTAGACGGTGCAAGTATGTATTTGACCCTGCTCCGTGCAGTTGGTACTTTCAAATGCGCAATTTAAGCTCAATTACAATTTGAGTAAAAAATGAACATTTGCAGAGGTTTTAAAAAATCTCAAAGAAAATCAGTTAGAAATTTGAGCAATTTATTTTTTGTTTCGATTCAAGGATGTAACCGAAACATTGACTGTGTTTCTGTTCATTTCATTCCCGTGAGGATTTATCTTCATTTGCCCTTGTACCAAGTTCACCATCGAGGTGTATGGACTACTTGGTTGATTATTGTATGGGGCCATATCACTCGTAACACTAGCTTCGCTGCGAACAGCGACATTGTCATACACTGTACTTTTCATCGATACATACGATGGTCTATTACTTTGATTATTTCTAGAACCTGCACTAACACCGTTTTGAGTCACCATTTGGTTATTAGGTTTCGGTGATCCTTTTCTATCTGCTTCGTTAGATTGACTTTCAAGTGATCCATTCCGAGTAACTCTTGTACTATTCGACCTTGACGAATTAGCTAAAGAGTGGAGCGTTGACGAACTTCCTTTTAAACTTTCAGCTCCTTTGAAAATACTTCTTCACTCCTCTGAATCCGTTGCGCGTGCGATGATATCGGCGATTTATTATGGGGATAATTTATAGATGTCGCGCTTAAAGATCGACTAGGTGAATTATGGGTACTGCTAGTTACAGATCGTGGTTTGTTTTCGGATTTGTAAGCTGCTTTCGATGTTGAGTTAACCTTGACTTCCATCGATCCATAAGCACTGTCTTTTGTTGAACTATGCGATATTGCTTCATCTTTTACGCCATATCTTCTCACAACATTTGCGGGCGCAACTGGTTCTATGTTTTGCACGTCATAAGATAGAGGATTTTTATCGACTAATGGATGTTTAACTCCGTCTATAACTTCACCCGTTCTGGGGTTGATGTGTTTTTCAGTATCATATCGTAGTGTGATTCTGTGACTTTCATCTAGGGGATGATTGCGAGATTTATGTTCTAGTTCACCATCGCTCTCATCAAAAGCATTTTGTTCGTAAGAATTCTCCTCCTGTAAATTAATTAAGAGAATTTAATTATTTAAAAAAGTATTATAACATTTCCATTGAAAACGGTGATCTAGGCTCAGTATTCTACTTATAGTCTAGAGGGACTGTGAGTAAAGTACAATATAAATAAGTTTTCTTTTATTGTATTAGTTTTTATAAAATCATGACGTAATAAAAAAATATATTTGTTTATGTATGTGCAGTAAAAGTGAAACAAAGTGTGACAAGGAGTGGGAGAGATTCTAAATTTCGTGACGTCACATTTCATATATTATATCATTATCATATATTTGAGCTTTAAAACACACAATTAACATTTCTAACTCTAGGTGTATAAGCGTAGTGTTTAAATGATTAAATATTGTATTCTATCTCCTTGTTTCGCAGGCTTAGTCCTATAGACTTATGTGTTTAGTGTAGTTTTTCGTTTCATCGCGTTTCAAATCACAACAATTCTAAAGAAGTTTCACTTCAAAAACCGGTGTCAAATTTTCGCTGCTGGTTAAAAATTAATTTAATTTAATTAATTTAAACAGTAGCATATTTTTGACTTTGTTGCATAACTTCGACTACCGCGTGTACTAGTAGGTATATACTACAGGTTATAAATGCTTGACCCGACGACGCGTTAAATTTCGCACTTATTAAAAATTCATATTAGACAATTGCAATAAATAAAATATAATACTTAAACATACATACATCTTCATCTGCTTCTTCAATGACGCTGTTCTGTATCCAGTCACGTATCCTTTGCTTTTTAGCTTGTCTGTCAACTGTTGTTTCAATGCCATTGTCTCTAAAGTGTTTTAGCAAGATATTTTTCTCATTAGGATCACTGTGGAAACTATACATTGATGGGCAAAGCTCATCAATATCTGAACCAGCTGAAAGAAGAGAATTATGATAGATACATTTTAGTTAATCTTTATATGTTACTTATATATATTAATATTGTTTCAAATACTACGAACCGACTCTATCCGTATAGCCTTTGGCCATCCACCTGTCGTCCAAATAACGAGATAATTCTACAAAACTGGATGCTCGTCTCTCCTCTCTGGGTTCAATGAATTTTTTGAACATCTTCTGAGCTCTCGAAGATACCATTCTCCAAAGTTTGGGTTGCTTTCGTAATGGATTTGAGCTATTATACCAGTTGTAATAACTAAAATAGAAAATATGATACTTAATCATCATTAAATTAATTCATATTTATATAGAATCTTATTATTTTTAGTAAATTATATTAGCATAAATGACTCAAATAATTAAGACCATAAGACGGATAATTTGTCTTTCGATTTGGATGAATTACCAAAGTGATCCATATACACATAAACTGGAATCATTCAATATCGATTATCGTCGTGCTTTCAGTTCTGTGTCTTTCAATAAAATTGATTCAATTTGGTTAAACCGTATAATATCAGTAATAAGAACATTCTTTATTTATTTAGATTTATGGCTTGGTAGCTAGGTCTTTAAGCTAGATCTTAGTATATAATATAGTTTCTTCACTTTCTTTAGCCTATGTGTAGTATAGCTGCTGTAGGTAATCAATTGGTGCCATTTTCATAAAGAACACATAGTAATTACTACTCAAAAACTATCAATATCTTACAACTATTGTTCATTTTAGAGTAATTTTACACATTTTTAGAAAATATAACTGCACAGCACAACATCTCCTTTCAGTTTCCGCCAAAACTCCTAAGAACATCCTGGGTTTGTATGATGACTAGGGATGGACCGAATGTGGTTTGAACCGAATACCAACTTCGGCCGAACATTCGGTTAAAACAAAAAGTTCGGCCGAACTTCGGTTTGGTTTCGTCACGCTTTCTGAAGGGCAACACGTCGTGACTTGATAACGACGATTTTTTGGCGTTTTTACACCATAATCTGCCTTTAGTAAATTTTAGACCTTTATTGAAAAAGAAACACCATTTCATAAACCTAAATTACATATATATATATTTCAATCAAGTAATTTTATTCAAGTTACGCATTATAATTAAGCAGTTGCACTACTTACAGATGTATCTTAGAGGAATAAGTTTAATTTATTTTTGTTAATTGATAATTTTGTTAAGTTGATGTCTATATAATTAGGCAAAGACTCAATCAAGACTAATTTTATTTTTTATCACATTGCACGTTAAGTTTTGCATGTTCCTAATAAATTAAACCATATATAGACACAAATTTTTATATTACGGTTTTGATATGATTTCTATTAACGTCAGTCAAAATAGTGCAAGTAGGTATTTTCGTTTTTTCTTGCACTGAATGTAAAACTAATTTCGGCTCATACCTGATGACGACGAAACATGAAAAATAAGAAAAAGAAAGTAATTTTTTTATATTTGTAATAAGATTTATTTTAATGTATTTTATTTATTAAATACTAAAAATAGATTAACCTATAAATATAAAACTAAATATGAACTACAAACTATATTATGAACTATATAAAAACTAAAACTAAATAAAAAGGGGGGGGAAGTGCCTAAACATTAATTAATGGTCCCAAACCACTGTCATTTACCTGGAACGTTCCCAAAAGGCTGGCGGCGTTTTTTAATTGTATTTGTTATAAGAAATTATAGCCTATTGTTAGAAAAAAAAATTAATAATAAACTACGTTTTAACGGTTTTAAGCGCGGTAATTTATTATATATTTATAAATTTATTACTTATTATTTATAAATTACCGGGCTCAATACCGTTAAAACGTAGTTCTATTATGTATACAAGTCGCGAAAACTTAAGAAAATATTATCTTAATTAATATTTAAAAAAAAAAGTTTTTAAGTATACGAAAATCTAAAAAACTTTGTTTTATAAAAATTACCTTGTATAACGTGGATCGTCAAATGCCGCCTTTTGCCAGGGCAAACAACCAGTGAGGCAAATAAAAATAACTATACCAAACTGCCAAACATCATGGATAATTAACGCTCTGAAAGCAAAAAGCATGGATGTTAAAGAATAATGGATCAAATTTATTACACACAGAAACGTGCGGTGCTTCTGTGGAAATTCTCTGACAGCTTATTTGGATAACATTGAAAATGTTGTTTACGTTTTACATTAATAACTCAATAAATGTTTATACGAAAAAGGCATATTTTTACTTGTAACTGCTGTCCATAGAAAGCTTTAGAACTTCCGGCGGTGAATACGGCAGCCATTCGTTCCTTCTTCGCACCACTGAATTAACTTTTCGGGTCTCACCGAAATCGCAAAGCTTTATCTTTGAGAAATCTGACTTGAATATGAGAATGTTATCTAGTTTCACGTCTCTGTGGACCAAATCCCTTTGATGAAGATGTTCTAATGCCGCTGATAATTGTTTTGCTACTCTTTTTGTATGAATCTCTCCGATACCAGTGTCGAGCATGTTTGAAGTTAAATCACCTGGAAACGAAAAATTCTGAATTATAAAACAGAATATGGTTCAAATCTTACTAGGAAACACGACTGGCGCATTTCCTGGCTGATCGACCCTTATCCATTTGTAAATTAGACATGGGCTCCAAGTATCACGCCGCCCACTGGTTCTTGATATCGTTAAACTGCCAGCTTAATGGCTTCCAAAAATTCGCATGAAATACCAACATTGGAAAGAAGGTTTTATGACGTCTTACGGCAGCGTGAACAAATAGATTAGCGCTAACAGTAGATCACTCAAATTCAAAGGGGTGATAAGAAGACACCTGCAAAGGATTAGTATCGGCTTGCAACAATATATTTAGATGTTTAAATGTGACGTCACGAAATTTACCCCCTCCCCCCTTAACGTGTGACGTAATTTATGGATCGGTACTTTTGAGCTTCGCCACAATCGGCTATTGATACAAGATCATTTAGGACTGTTAATTATTATTTTTACAGTTATTATTATATACTATCTATATATAGATAATAGTTAACAGCTCTAGGTGGACCCTATATTATAATATAGTATCTATTATCAATAATATAGTAGTGATGTATCACTAGAAATGTTAGTGTTTACAAAGTGTGGCATATTTGACATTAATATTTTCTAAATAAATTTCCGTTCAAAAAATTCCTAACTGACGGTTGATATAAACATAAAATGAACGATAGCTGGTACTGGAAATGTGTTAGATAATATAAATCCATTCAAACTGCTACATTTGGCTGCAATCCAGCGCAAATGTATCTAACCAAAGGAAATGTTTTTAAATATTTCTGTTTAAAATGTATGTTTAGTAGACTTGTGCAAAACGGCTTACGACACAGAACAGAGCTCTCTCTCTCAAAAGAACAATTAACTATCTACTTCTGTACTTACCCTTTTATTATCACTTATTTATGTTTTTAACTTATTTCGATCAGCAAAGACATAGGATAGAAAACGAATGGACACCTCCCGCTTTAGTTCTTTTTACAGCAAGCAAAAAGAGCTAGCCGTATTGTGACACGAAAAGCGAAATTTGACTTATATTGCTACTCTGTTTTAAATCAAACAGAAAAGAATTTCTTACATTGAAATGGATTTGCTCAAGTATTCTCAACTTTATTTTTTAAAGGCACCAACATCTATTGTACTGTACATATTGACGACATTGTGCTTTGTGTCGCAAATTGATCGGGTAAACCGCTTAAGCCGTTGAGCAGTTTAGTTACTAACTGAGCGTATAAGAGATAAATTTTCTAATAGAAAATAGCTCGTTCTTATTTTTATTGGCGAGCTACCCAAATTGTGTATAGTATAGAAATATATTTACCTAGAGGTGCGTACTCTTGACAGAATACATAAAATCCTGCAGTCTCAAAAGCAACATCGAATGTTGTAACTATGTTCCTATGCGCGCTCAAATGTAGACCGTAATGGAATTCTCTATAAAAATCTCTTATTGATACATAGGGCTTTGGTAAAGCTTTTAATACGATTTCTGTGTCTGAAGCCCTGTGTTCTACGAGGAGAATTTTCCCAAACCATCCTTCTCCAACAATTTGCAGTATATCAAATTCTTCGACCAAATTCACCTGAAATTAAAGAACCTATATAAACATATATATCGAGGGCTTCATAACAAATGGCCGTATACGCAAAAATGCCATTTTTGTTGTATTTTTGTATGCATGTTACAATTTGGAGTCTTACCAGTATGTAACTGTACTGTACTTATACAATCAACTAGTTTTGTTTTAATCACAATTTTGTCTCTTGTATAAAACTGCACTTTGTCTGTAAGCCCATTTGTTATGAAGCTCTTGATATTATCATGTCTGTTTTCCAAGTATGTATGTAGAGAAAATGGATTTTGATTTGCTACGACCTCTCTTCCATCACTTTCATTAATTTTTTCATAAAGTATGTTTATTTGAACAAATTTTTATCTGATCTTAGATTTGATTAGTTAAATCTACGAGGATTTAACGTGCTTTCGTGCGGGTATCGCAACGCTAAATCTAAACCATTTAGGATTATTTGAACACAAAATAATTTCATCAATATCGGTAAAGTTGTTCTCAAGTGCGCGTACATACATTTCAACGATTCATTTTTATTTATATAGGCTATTATCATAAGATATATGTGTACGAAATTTAATCGGAAAGTTTTTCATTTCAGGGATAAAAAATTTAAAAGTATATACAATATACCAAAACCCATGATGAGTCCCAAGGTCATTAGCAAAGACAAACAAATAACCAAAAACGTTTACATATATAAATATACCTATTTAGTTAATTTGTTACAAAATCCTTACTTTTTCTAATTCAAACTCTCTTATCTTGTGGATTGAGCCCGTCAAGGCTCGTCTTGTCCCATTATTCATCTTTGATTCCTAGCATGATACATTATTCTATGGCCTGAAATAGAAATAAAAACCTATTATTGTAGATAGAATTAGAAATCTAATTTTTGGTTATTATATGAACACCGGCTTGGCAGATCGCGTTTGACAAAAGGTTTAGTTTCAACTGATTTCTCGTTATTTGACCAAAAATAACGTTTCAACGAAAATACCCCGTATTATTTTTAAAACTACTGAAATAATAATAATAATAATCGGCATACAATCACACACACTGTATATCCCCAAATTAAGTAGTTACGCTTGCGTTATGGGTAATATGCAACGGACTACTCTGGGGCCGATACCCGACACCCAGACCATAGTAAATAACGGAGAAAATACGTTTCCGAAATTTACTATACCAGGAATCGAACCCGGAGCCTCTGCGTTAAAGTGAGGTAGTCCGACAAAGCCTTAGCCCGCTCAACCACAGAGGCCGTCGAACAGATATTATTTAAAATAATTTTCTTTGACAGTATCTTTTAAGGTCTAATACTTTTTTAATTTTCCTTTTAATATTTCATAGCTATATATAGGTTCATAGTTCACGAGTTTGAGAGCTAACATCTCGCCACTCTTGACTTCATAAAAAACTCATTAAGAAACATCGTTATGTTTATTCCAGCTCCGACCGACCGAATAGCCGACACTACTATGTATACCAATTATATAATGTTTTTTTAATTACCTACTGGACTAAAATGACAGGTGCAATCGACATTTTTTATGTCGCAAGCTTGGCGCAACTTACCACTGTGAGTTGAATCTATAGAATTTGTATAGAATTTGTAGCATTCAACTCAGAGTGGTAAGTTGTTGATTCAACTCACACAACTCACTTGTGAATCAAATAAAGGTCGATCACAGCTGACATTTTAGTCCAGGTAATTAATAATCAGAATATACACTGAAAAAATGTTTCGACCCTTAGTAACATATATGGCGACCACCCCTATTCTTATTTTTTTGCGACTTCACTACATAACTATGCACCGCCAAGGCTATGTTCCTGTCATATTTCATTTATGTAGACCAAGTACTTAAGAGAAAAATAAATGTGACATACACAGTCAGACGGACAGTCAAACATGATAATTTCCGTTTTTGCTAAAATGCTACAGAACCCTAAAATCGAATTGGCTGGGCTGGAATATGAAGAACTTACTCTTACTTACGTACACTCGTAACTAGGGCAAGTATGTGTGCAGAACAGAGGAAAGTGGCATGCGTGGACTCACTTTGGATCTCTGAGCCAAAGGATCACTCCTTTGGCTCAGACCACTCACGTGGGTTATCTACAAGTAGGAGTTTTTAAGGAGAACTCAAGGAGTCATATGTTGCTGTGCAGTTTGTTTTCATAAAATGTATAACAATGATTAAAATTAACAGTACATTTGATATTTCGATTCTTCCTTTTATAGCTGGACCGCAACAGATAAGTTGACGGCCCACCTAATGGAAAGCTGTTACAGCTACCTTTAGACGTTTGCGCTACCAGATATGTCACCAACGCGCTGACGCTATCGACGAAATTTGATGACACCCTTTTTTAAAAACACATATCGCAGCAAAAGCAGAAAAACTTCAGCTGGTAGCTTATTCCAAATCTCCACGGTGTGCAAGAGAAACGTTCTCGAGAAACATTCCCTCCTATTTGTATTATACTTTATAACTAACGTCGTCATCAAAATCTTTCTCCGGCAAATTGCATTTTCTACACTTGACAAAGGCAATGGATGTTGGTTCAATAAACAAAGAGCCAGTTGTCAACCAGAAAAAAGAATAAGACATCGTAATCGCAATTAAAGCTTTCCACGGGTGGTCTGAACCGAGAGTTTTGAATTGTCCCAATTTCTCATGAAATCGTTGAGTGAATGCTCTTGGCCGAACGCCAGGGCTTGATGTCTACTCCAGATCCAGACGGCACACCTGACGTCATTCGGTGACGTACGTGCCGTCTCACCCACAAGAATGATGCGATGTATTGTATTAAATCATTGTTAATGGTCAAAAGTCAATGACAAGCTAAAACCCTGCTACAATATAGAGGTACTTAAATCTGAAGTTACAGCGAGATTAGACGTTTTTTTCAGTCTAACTATTTAGACCAATCAATTAAATTGAGATATACATATACATAAACAAAATGTGTCTTTTCGTTCAAACGAATTGTTGCCATTTAATTGATCCGTCAGTATATATTTTTTTATTGCAGTAGTTCGCCAGACAGGCAGACGGCCCACTTGATGGAAAGCGTACCATCGCCTATGGCATTTGCAACACCAAAGGTGCTATAAAGGTGCCACTGCTCTCTTAAGGGAGACTAGAACCTGATCACTAATGCTGGAACACAACTCAAGGTGTTATGGCGACATACTTTAGACCAGAGTCGTAGGCATCCAGTCGGGCAAATGCCCTACCACCTGGCTATGGGTTGTTTTGTCGCCTGTATTACAGATTCTTTTGAATTTTGATATTCTGAAGGTTGTGTTAATGCCAATTGCTTAGATCCAATAATCACAAAGTGATTTGTTCGGGGGTATTTTATTGTCTTATCAGCTATTCCTTTGCCTACATTACGCTTTTTGTAGATTAGTAGCTCTAAAGCACTTGACATTGGTTTTGCCATTCTTTACCGTTAACACTGGAAAAAAATACACTACGTGCTTATTTCAAATTTAGTAAGTAGTAGGGTGAATGATTGATTGGATAGTAAGATAGAGGAAATGGTTGATAATTGAAAACATGAATCATGGAAATGTGGTAGATAAACACGGGGTACGAGTGGTACCTATGCGTGTTATTAAAAATTCAATGAGAAAGATGAGAGATGTATCTACTTTAAATACAAAATTTTGACGAATCTTTGTTGTAAATAAGTGGTTGTTTCTTTAGGATGGTTGTAATTTAAAACTCGATGAAACGAAAAGCGACACTAAAAAGAGATAAACGCATAAATCTATAGGACGAAACCTGCGAGAGACTGAGATAGAATGCATTATATTTAATTTAAACATTATGCGCATACAGATAGTTGGAAATGTTTTGAAAATATTCGTTAATACTTCAAAGTTAGTGTTTTAAAGTGTAAATATATTATTATGATATAATATATGTAATGTGACGTCACGAAATTTAGAATCCATGTCACACTTTGTTTCACTTCTACTGCGTGTGAACTGGGCACACGCACATTTTTTTGAAGTGAAACATCTTTAGAATTGTTGAGGTTTTAAATTCTATGAAACGAAAAAGCGACATTAGAAAGAGATAAACACATAATTCCTATGTATAAGCCCTATATCTTTTAGGCCTTCGAGAGAATGAGATACGAGTTTTACACTGAGCAGCACAGATTAAAGAGTAAGTATGACCGATGATTAAACATAGGTCCAATTTGGACCGAAATAATTCTGCTAATAATATTTTTTAGATTGATGAAAAATTGAAAGTTATGATACTTAAGAAGTTTATTTTGAATTATAATATGTTGATGGATGTCAGGCTAAAGGAATTGCATTTATATTATATATATATAAATATATATATATATATTATATATATATATATATATATATAAGAACTAAAAGTTGCAGCTCTGCTATTTGATAGAACTTTGGCTACGTTCCACGAGGGGCTCCCAACGACCACGTTCACGTCCACGATTTTTCCCGTTCCACTTACTTGCGTGCGTTACTATCATACATTCTAGTGGAACGGATTATGGAACGTTGATGTCATTAACGACGAAATTCACAAATGTCATTGGTTGATTTGAAAATTGAGTCTTTTTCAATGTCATCGATAGAGAGAATTAATTGCTTTGTGCTCACGCCCAATTCGACCCACCTCTTGACATGGGTCGTTATGAGCGGTGTTGGATCGAAAATAATGACGTCCTTGGTGACGTTTTGGCCATGAATAACGACCACGGTCACCTTGTGGAAGGACAGTCGGAGCATATTGAGCGTTGTGAGCTACTAGAGGAATGCGCTCTTTGTTTGTATTTTATAGTAGCCAGCAAATAAACTTACAGATTTAATTACGGAATATTTTTTATTTATATTTTTCAGTAATTACCTCCATAAATGTATATACAGCGATTGCAGTGCCGCATCTGTAGGACTTCTTTTGTGGAGCAGACTCTAGAATGTTTTCTTTGTACTAAATTGTTAGGTTTTTTTTGGAAAATCTTTGCTGAGAATACATTGTTATAATTTACTATTTCACTTCAAACATCCATAATCTACAGCAGGATACAATTGTATAAATGTGAATTTCAAAGAATTGTGGTGGTTTTAAACGTTGTTTGTTTTCGAATGTTTTACATTTATTTGGTTCTTTGAAGCACTTTTTTTGTCGATAAATCAAGTGTTTCTACTTTTTAAGTGGCTATACCGTATACGTGCCTACCCCGCAAGGAACCTGGCGTGAAGTTATGTGTGTATGTTCCATTATAGACTCACAATTACGACGTTCATGACCACGATATTTCCCGTTCCACTTGCTTGCCAGCGTTACAATTGTAAAACCAAATGGAACGGTTATTCGACCCACCTATTGTCGGCACACCTCTGACATGGGTCGCTGTGAGCGTTGTGTGATCGAAAATGATGACATTTTAGTTACGACCACAACGAACGTGGCTGCCTTGTGGAACGGCTAACGGAGAATTTTGGGCGTTGTGAGCTACAAATGGAACGCGCTGATAATAGAGCTTCATTTGCAGACGTTGCTGAGGGACAGAGGGATGAAAATTAATGTCTTAAAAATACCTACATTTTAATGACTTGTTTATATAACCATTGTGTGAAGGATGATATGATGATTTGTGGTGTGACAGAGGACGTATGTCCGAATAGAGGAGTATGAAAGAAAAATACAATTCACGATTCAACACCAGGCATTGTAATAAACTGATATTGCCATCTTTTAGATTACAAAAAGTATTGTCTTCTTTCTTGGGGGTTGGTATACGCTTCTTCAATAAGATTCCGAGTGAAATGTTAGATCTGCCCTTCACTAAATTCAAAACCAAAATAAAAAGTATCTTGCTTAAAAAGGGATACTACACTATTGAAGAATATTTAAATGACAAAAGTTCATTTACATAACAGCTCGCTCCAACCTCTTATACTGTGGTTTGTACGAGTATAACGTTTTTATCTTGCCGTACTTGTAAGGAATAGATGGAGATATGTTGCAAAAAAAAAAATATTACGTTACGTCTTTATATTTATAACTATAATTATTTTCTATCCTTTTATTGCGCTTTTGTCTTATTGAATATGCACTGTTTGCTACAACTCCATTAATTCTTCAAAAGTTATTCTGTAACATAATTCTGTATAAAATCTTAAAAAAAAGTACTTAAATGTAAAAAATAGAACAAATATAAAGAAAAACAATTTTTAGCTAGACGTGTTGCTGGGGAGTTTCTTGCCGCTTCTTCTCCTTAACAGCAATAACACGTTGCGAAGCGGTGTACATAGACTAGGAAGTAAAATTAAATTTTAACCTATATAACCTTCAAAAAGTGTTCTCCAGTGGAACTTATTTTGAATAAAAACTTTTGAATTTGAATTTGAAAAGAGAGATTGTGCCGATCTCAAATAATTTGCAGAAGGTGGAAGAAAAAAGAATTTTGACATACATATTCGCTTTCAACGTCATAAAAAGAGTCCTCACAGCCTTTAATTTATAAACTACTAGCCGTGAATTCGTCCGCGTGGATTTTTATTCATAAAAAGTATCCTATGTTACTTCTAATACCTCCAAGAATATGTGTACAAAGTTTCATGATGATCGGTTGAGTAGTTTTCGCGTGAAAGCGTAACTGACAAACTTACATTCACATTTATAATATTAGTTACGATGAGGTGAAAAACGCCAAACAATCTGTCGTGGTTGAGCTTAAAATATTTCAAAGAATCCGATAAAATTTGTCATAAGTGTTTGAATTATGATCTTTATTTTATTAACTATATGTATGTTTTTAAGGTTCCGTAGTTAAATGAACAAAACGTGCGTGGACAAACACTTAGACGATTTTCAATTCATAGAAGTGTGTTAGCGTTATTAATTTGATTGCTTTCAAAGAAAACAGCAGAACAAATGGATGCAAGCAAGTCCACAATTACTCAAACATAATTCACGTTTGTGATACTACATTGTAACAAACGTCAAATAAATAGGCATGTAACTTGTGCCAGATTTTAGCTGGTTTCACTATGTACGCATACATATAATGAAAACATTTGGTATGAAGAATATCAAATATTTTTAAAGCATGTCTACTATGCTACCTTGAAACTGTCTTTAAAATTTAAATATACATTGGACGATACCTCGTTAATGTGCAGATGAAAATGGGTAGCTTGCGTGCATTTTGGTTACAGTTTGAAATAAAAGTTTCAGTTAAATTTAACAACGGGCAATATTCGTACACATGGTATCAATGTGGAATTTGCCTGTTTTTGTCTTTCCCATGTCAGTAAAGACGAAAACAGGCATGCCTACATATCCCTTATCGAAATTACGTCATAGATTATTATGTATGTATGATGTATGTTATTTCTATAAGGGATATGAGAGCAGGATGCTAGAGTCTGTATTTATGAGAGTGTAAGAATAGCGACAGTAAAAAAAATAGTTGGTACGCATTTAAAACACCCCTTAGACCCGTATTCTAGAACGATACCATAATCAAACAGTTGCGTATTTTTCCAAAAAAAGTATATAAGAACGCAAGAGATAAGACAGATCTCTGCAATATTTACATTTTACCGATTTTACCTAAGTACGTAATACAATTATTTTTATTCAAGCCTATTGTTATTCTAGAATAGCATTAAGGTATCTTTGGTTAATTCAGAGAACTAAAAAAAGTATATTATCCTACACTTGGGATATTGTTACTGTTGGAGACTGTCACGCAGAGATAGCCAAGGATATATTGCGTTATTAGAGACGCGACATTGTTAATGATGTAATTATTAACATTAATGTATATACTTATACTAATGTGCCAAACCGTTAAAGCTTCTTCTTATTTAAAGATATAAGAAAGTCGCATTTAGTCATACTAACGCGCAGGTGGAGTAAGGTTATAATATGCGAGTCATTTACCCACAACGTAACACAATGTTTCTACCTTAGCGATTCTATGCTGTGTTTTGGTAAAAATAAATATGACAGCTGTATTATTTTAACTCCTATCATTGTTAAAAGTAAGCAGTAACTCACTTTGCGGCTATAATGTTCTGATTCCTAAACACGTAATACTCTACGAAAGTACAGATGCACACATGTCATATTAATTTATTCTTTAGATGGTAAATTATGATGATCTGTCAACATTTGAAAATATTTCCAATTGTACAGAAGTGCGGAGGTACGCACACCATTTACATGTTACTATTATTGCGTTAAGCATCTGTTTAGAGCTGAATCTTGTTATAATTTAGTACATGGGCTTGGGCAATGCTAGTAAGTACATTAACCAGATAGGCATAGTCCTAGTTTATCAAAGTATACCTATTGTTGTTGAGGAAAATATAAACCTTTTTAACTAGGCAATAATTGCACTTTATGACAGTGTTTATTCAATATCTGTTATGTCTAAGAGCAGTTCAAAAACGTTTTCCTTAAGGTTCACTAGAATCTTTAATCTTCAAGTTATATTTTCATATATGAAAATGTATTATGAAGAATGAATTTAAGACACAGACTAACAACGAAGTTTAGAAATAAATAAAAAAAAAAATATTCTACAAGGTAGCTAGACTAGCTGTGCCCGTAACGTCGTCTGCGTAGAATTTGTTTTCAAAACCACCCAATTTTGAAATGTTCTTCATTGGTGCTCCGCTACTGTTGGTCTTAGCGTGATGATATATAAAGTCTATAGCCCTCCTCGATAATTGGGTTATTTAGCTCTGAAATAATTTTTCAAATCAGACCAGTAGTTCCTGAGAGTAGCGCGTTCAATCAAACAAACAAACTTTTCAGCTTTTTAGGTTAGTATAAGAATTTAAACAATATCACTCTGATCTATTCAAACGTACATAAATGAAAATTACCAAACATGTAGGGCATATGCCCTTGCATATACCAGGCACTCAATGCACTTAGGATGTATTCCAAATCACTAAACAACACTCAATGTTCACGCATAATAAATCTTTGCTTGTTTGCGTTATCAATCACCAGAGCCGAAGTGTATCGGTGTGCTCAAATTACAATGCAATAGATATAGGTATCGTATTATATCTGTGACGATGGGCGGTACGGGCTGGGCGGCCGGCGCCTACGATTCAACTGGCTCCGCGTACGCAGCGATTCCCGGGAGGTTATTTTCGTGCTACTGCATACACACAAAATTCAATTTGTGACGGAAATGTAACGATCAACGACCTGGTAAGTGAAAACTGCTGTTGCATTGCAATTATTGCACGTAATAAAACAATAATCTTGCAATGATCAAAAGATTTCATATTACACGTGAAGAAAAAGGCGAGAAGCAATGCTCTTTGTATTTAATTTTAGAATATTCTCGTTCTTTGCTCTCAATCAATGTGTACATGTTTTCCAAGAAACTGAAAGATTTTGTTACGATTGTTACCAAAGTTGCTGACGGTCACTGTACTGTAGCGTTTACCCCGCGAGTCAAACTCTAGTGTACCTATGTATACCTCTTGTTTAAAGAGCAGGCGTAAATATAGGTTACATTGTATTAAATTTTTATGTATTAGCCCCCAGAAGATTCACTTCATTTTATAACGCAAACTATCCTATATCCTGGGATGAAAAGTATATGTGCATTTTCTGCATTAAAACAACATTTAAACAAATTACAGCAAAACCGATCCGGTACTCCTAATAGTTTTTTTGTAAAAGCTTAACAGGCAGATCAAGATACAATCGCATTTTTTTATGGATGATGATTTTTTATAGCTATAACTTAGAAATGATTACTATCCCATAGAAACTGATCCCCTATTTCAACTTTTGTATACCTACCTATCACTTCCTACCTATTTCTAAACTCTATAAACTACACAAATTACATGTGTTCATTTCAAGTCCCTGACGAAAATGACGAAAATGTTTAAAATTATCAAAATGTCCAAAATTACTAAAATGTCCAAAATGACTAATATGTCTAAAATTACTCAAATGTCCAAATTTACTAAAAATATATATACTGAGTTTCAGCGAAATCGGCCCCGTAGTTTTTCCGTGAAAACGGAACAGACAGACAGACGGACAGAGTTACTTTCGTATTTATAATATTAAAATAAAAATATATAATAGGAATCACGAGAAAAATTAAGGTGCTCCCAAGGATTTGTTAAGACATGTTTAATTTCAGTTACTATGACATCCGCATAGTTTTTAAATTTTGTTTATTCGGGAATATAAGTCGCGGCAGCGTAATGGCTGGCGCATGGGTCCCGGACTTAAAAGGTGCGGTTTGGAATTCTGGCTGGAATGCATACACCACTTAGGCAGTTTTCTAATCTAATGCACATATTTTATCACGTGCTTCCAACGGTGAAGGAAAACATCGTGATGATACCTGCACATAGAGATAATCGATGTGTCAAACCCGCTAAGTCGCCTTGCACAAGCATGGCGGGCATACTATCCGCTCGCCAATGGATAGTTTTTTTTATTAATAAGTATATTAATACAAAACAGTACCTCCTATATAAAATACAGAAATCAGAGCATATTCAATTACATTATTCATACTTAAAAAGATATATTTTCTGAAAAACCTAAATAACATAGGTAATCATAATCAAGATCGTAACATAGATTGTGATTTCCTCGAGTATCTAAATAATATGAATTTGGCTTCACTGAAAGTTTTACCTGTGGAAGAAAACTAATAGATATTTTGCAGTCATCAGTGATTGCACCACCACATCGGTGTCTATTAGACTCCTACACGATCCTGAGAAAATTAAAAAAAATGTTAATATTAATTTAGGAGTTTTTATAAGTTTTTTAGATAAGTTATGGTTAAAGCTAATATTTCCTGGCGATTTTGATGCCCCAAGAGAATAGTTACTCGATGTGAGCATAAATCTCACGGCAGGCAAGTGACTAGGGGAGTGGGCAATGCGAGTTTGGAGGTCTTCAAGTAGAAGTAAAACAATGTTGTGTGTTTGAATTGCAGTTCAGGAATGCATGATGTAGGCTCGCTCCGCGCTTACTAAAGTACTACAAAATGCAGACGCTTAGCAGCTAACGGAGCGAGCTATGTCCCCGCGGTAGGCGGGGCGTGGTCGCACGGGCTTTACGGGGGTGACGTCAGTGGAGTGATTCTGTCCGCAACAGTTTGTGAGCGGCCGCCGTGGCGATCGGACGTCTGCGGCTACAGGGCTCCCCCTCAAGCGAAGCGTACCGGTGGTTTGACTCGACGTCCACTGCGGGTGTGAAAATTTTCTGTGCCAACTGCCTTTTTCAAGGCATCCGTATGGTCGTCACACACTGCCTTTTTCAAGGCAACCATGTTTCCGCAACGATCTTTACTGCCAACTGCCTTTTTTAAGGCATCCTTCTGGTTTCCAACTGCAGGGTGAGTTGGCGTAGTGCACAGCTTCAGGACGTAGGCGGGCTTCAGACGGTCGATAGAGACGTTGGTTTCTCTTCCAGGCAGCTTAATTTTGAAGAATTTATCATTTCGTTCCAGGATTGGGTAGGGTCCTTCGTAGGGAGGCTGAAGTGGTTTCTTCACGGCGTCGACTCTGACGAATACGTTTTCACATGTTGCTAGGTCGTGATGTACAAATGTCTTCAGATTATTCTCGTGTGTAGTGTCTGTGGTTGGAGTTAGGCTTCTGATAGTTGCTTGAAGTTTATGAACGAAATCTTCGTGTAGTGGTATACTTTGTGGTTGGGTAGGCGTTATGAAGGTTCCGGGAACACGTAGGGCTGTGCCAAAAGTTAACTGCGCGGCGCTCGTTTTTGTGTCTTCACGCACAGCGTTTCGTAGGCCGAGTAGCACCGTTGCCAGTTCGTCCGTCCATTTTCCGCCGTTTTGCAAACGGGCGGTTAGTGCTGTTTTAAGCGTGCGGTGCCATCGTTCAACTATCCCGTTGCTTTGTGGGTGATAAGCGGTCGTTCTGGTTTTCTCTATTCCTAGTAGTCTAGTTAATGATTGAAATAGCTGGCTCTCAAATTGTCGACCCTGGTCCGAGGTAATAGTTGTAGGGCAACCAAAACGAGCTATCCATTGGTCGTAAACCGTCTTGGCAACTTGTTCCGCTGTTATCTCACTGAGTGGTATTGCTTCGGGCCAACGAGTCGCGCGGTCGATCATCGTGAGTAGGTATCTGTGTCCTTGCGCTGTTGTAGTAAGCGGTCCAACTATATCTATGTGTAGATGTTGAAAGCGTTCGGTTGGCGGGAACGATGCGGGTTCGCTGTGTGTGTGTCGTTGTATTTTGGCGCGCTGGCACGGTACGCATGTTGCCCATGTTCCGATATCGGTGTTCATAGATGGCCAAAAGTATTGCTGTTGTATCATCTTGCGTGTAGTTCGTATTCCAGGGTGACTAATATTATGCAGCGCGTTGAATGCTATGCGACGATAGTCATCAGGTAGATAAGGACGGATGTATGCTGTTGATGTTTCGCAGTATATTGGTTTTGTCGAGCCGGGAATTACGATCTTTTTGATTTTTACGTTGGACGATTGGCTGTTGCAGATCTGGGGTAGGCAGGTGTCCTTTTCTTGTGCGCTAGCGAGTTCTTCAAAATTAATTAATGTAGGTACGTCGATTGTTTCAATGCGTGATAGTGCGTCGGCTACGGGGTTGTTTTTGCCGCTTACGTGTCTTATGTCAGTTGTGAACTCGCTAATGAAAAGTAGCTGGCGGGCGCGTCGTTGGGTCTCGCTGTCGGATGGCGGTTTGTGAATGGCATATGTGAGTGGTTTGTGATCTGTGTAGATGATGAGTGTTCGTCCTTCGAATAGCTTCCTGAAGTGTTTAACGGCCATGTAGATTGAAAGTAGTTCGCGATCGAAAGTGCTGTATCGTTGTTGGGCGTCGGATAGTTTCTTCGAAAAATACCCTAGCGGTGTCCACTTGCCGTTAGTGCTCTGTTGAAGGACGGCGCCGGCACATGTATTGGATGCATCGCACATGAGCGTCATTGGTTCTGACATTGATGGTGATGGGTGAGCGAGTAAGGCTGCGGTCTGTATGCTGGCCTTACACGCTTCAAATGCTTCTTCGGCCTCTTTTGTCCACTCGATCTTCGTTTTGTCCCGCTTTTTGCAGTTATGTAGGTAAGTGTTGAGTGGTATTTGGAGTTCTGCGGCCTTCGGTATGGAGTCACGGTAAAAGTTAATCATACCGAGGAATCGACGGAGCTCTTCGATGTTTGCTGGCCGGGGGTAGTCAGTAATGGCTTGAACTTTTTCTTGTGGTGGTTTTATACCTTCGGTTGACACGTCATCTTGATATTAAGCTTGTTGCCATTGTATTGATATTGAACTTGTTGCCATCATCTCAATATTAAGCTTCTTGCCACTATAATTACTATCATAGTTGCTACCAACGAATACTTTATTTGGGAAGTTTTGAGTGATAGTGTAAAATAATTGCTGTGTTAGATGCCAAGCCCAAAAACAGAGACAATGCAGTACATTGTTTTATTTTCCCAGCGAACGGTGCATGACCCATCAGTGTTGTTGTCCCAGAAACATGAAGAAGCTGTATGAAGGCCTGCACCATTTTTTTGCATTATTGTGCATGTTATGTTCATTACTTTAAATATTACAATAAAATTTATGCTAAGATTAACCTAAGTGAGTTACAAGCCTTATTTTATAATCTGAAACAATTGTTATAAGGATGTTTCTACATGTAAGTACACAGTATTTATTTGCTAGTGATACTATTAAAAAAAAATAGCACATACAAAGATTGTCAATAATCACCAACCAAAAATTTCAATCAATTATACAAGGAATGTGTTTTAATTGATTCAGATCATAAAAATAACTAATTTAAAAATACTTAAAAGCATTATTACGACTAATTTAGTCACATTGTTGCCGAACCGCGGTAGTACCGATACGTTTGCACCGGTATCGATGAGAAAAGATAGCCGTGATTTGCGGTCATAGACGAATAGGCGGTGAGAAGTAATGTGGGCGTCGGATTCCGCCGCATCCAACGCTGTGCTTAGTTTTCCGCCGGTTTCTGGTAATTGCAGGGATGTGTGCATTTTCTGGCTGCATTTCCAAATCTACGATGATAATAGCAGATAGTTTGGCTGGGATGGTTCTGATTGTATCGCTCTCGGGAACGTGATCTTGATGAGTTACGATAGAAAGGTCTCGTTCGGTGTTGATTAGTCTTCAGCTCAGCTATTTCTTGGGTGAGGCGGTCGATTTTTGAGTGAAGCTCGCTGAATGCATTTGTAGGTGATTGTGGCTGTGGCGGTGACGTCGCTCTTGTAGTGACTGCGAAGATCGGGTTTGTTGGTGTGGAGTTTTCGACGACTTTGTCGGCCACCAACGCAAGCTCACTAAGTTGAGACTGCTTGGCAATATTTTCACTGATGGCCAGTACTGCACGGGCTGCTGGTGGCAGGTGACTGATCCACATTAGGCGGAGCGCTGTTTCAGACACTTTGTTGCCAGCTAGATGTTGCATACGCCTTAGTAATTGTGATGGCTTCAATTCTCCAAGTTCCACTTCAGAGATTAGTCGCTGTAGTTGCCTCTGTTCAGATTCTTCGTATACGTTGAGGAGTCTCTTCTTGATGGTGTCGTATTTGTTGTCAGCGGGTGGGTTTAGTAAAATGTCACTTATTTCGTCGATATCCTGTCGTTCCAGTTGTCCAACGACGAGTTCATACATCGCCTTGTCGCCTTTTTTCTGTGCCGAGACGATGGCTTCAAACTGGACAAACCATAGCCTTAATCTGTCGCGCCAGAGTGGTGGAATTCTTGGTGTCAAAGCGAGGCCGGATACTTCCTTCAGTTCATGGCTGGCTGCTGCTGCTTTACTGCAATCTTCCATATTGTCTGAGCTTGATCGGCTAAACAGACGAGCAGAGTTTTCTATCCTGCAGGAATTTTGTTTCGAGATGATCCTTTCTTCAGAAGGTGGTTTTCTTGCGGGGTCACCACTTTGGAGGTCTTCAAGTAGAAGTAAAACAATGTTGTGTGTTTGAATTGCAGTTCAGGAATGCATGATGTAGGCTCGCTCCGCGCTTACTAAAGTACTACAAAATGCAGACGCTTAGCAGCTAACGGAGCGAGCTATGTCCCCGCGGTAGGCGGGGCGTGGTCGCACGGGCTTTACGGGGGTGACGTCAGTGGAGTGATTCTGTCCGCAACAGTTTGTGAGCGGCCGCCGTGGCGATCGGACGTCTGCGGCTACACGAGTATGTAAAAGTTAATTATTTGAAAAGCTTAATTCCCGCATGATTTGCTATTAGCTGAAAAAAGTTTAGATCAATAAGCCTTGTGACCATCCATGCATTTTTTATTTATTTTATGAGTTAGCAACTTGCAACGACTATCAATAGTGTCAATGTCAAGTCAAGTAAAATGACAAATCAAATTGTAGTTTGGGTTCACAGAGTACTTTATATATACTGGTATAGAGTCAACAGTCATAATATATATACCAACGCACTCTATCGGTATACGACGCAATACAACGGCAAAAACCGTCCAGGGCGTCTAGTATTATTTTGATTATTATATTAGACTTTTGGAAATTGCGGGAGTGAAAATTTTACTCCTGCAATTCCCAAAAGCCTTTTCAAAAAATGTTTATTTGTTAGTAAATAAAACAACGATTTAGAAGTAGCATGATTTATTATGTTTCCTTTTATTAAAATATTCAAAGCCATACATTTTCATAAAATCATTTGTATCCACATCTAATCTGGTGCCGTTAGAATTATTTACTTACAAGTTTTACCGCATCTGGGCACACAATAACCTCTTTCATAAGAAGTCATAATTCAAGTCACCAGAGAACAAATAGTTAGGCAAATCGGTGTTCAGTGTACATGCGTAAGTCCAACGTGATCACAGAACACTAGTAAACGTGATAAGCGAAGTCTTCGGAGTCCAGAGATCAAACAAAGTTGTCGAAAAATAATCAAAACACAAACAAAGTACATACGTTCACGAGTGTGACTCGTATCGATCGGAATGACGTTTTGGCTTTGACATAATTGACATCTTTGAAATATGTTTTTGGTAAATCGACAATTCATCAAAAATCCAGTAATTAAAGTTAAAAAGAG
Organism: Dendrolimus punctatus; assembly: GCA_012273795.1. Classification (NCBI taxonomy): domain Eukaryota; kingdom Metazoa; phylum Arthropoda; class Insecta; order Lepidoptera; family Lasiocampidae; genus Dendrolimus; species Dendrolimus punctatus. Next base: position 15,407,336 of record CM022540.1, on the reverse strand, counting down.
CTTTGTATTTTGAAAAATGTGAGGAATAGAACTTACACACTTTAAACTATATTTATTAGTTGATATGGCTTGCAAAAACATAAAAAATATCAAATATTTCTTAAACAAGTATTAAAACAACTGCGTATAACGGAACATATTATTTCTTTCATTTGGTATTCAATTTGAGAACAGTGACATCTACTGCAATACGTACCTACTAATAGAACGCAAAAAAATCTCTAAGAAAAAATAATTGTACTGACTGTTATGACACTGTTTGGGTTGTTGTGATGTGATTGTGAGATGTGATGAGTTTATTCAAATTGTGTTTTTAGTTCATTATTTTTGATTTAAAATTCCATTCATATTGTTTCAACAGAAAAAACACCTTTATAAACTATGGTAAGTGTACTTTACTTTCTCTGTACATTAGGAGTTTGAGGTTATATTGATGTTTTGTTTTCTTTCTGTTTTTCTCGGTTTTTTATATCATAGTAATTTCAGTAATAATAATGTTATATGTTATGTTATAATGTTTATTTTTGTTAACTCTTTTCTGCACTCTCTGGTTCGTGTTCGTATGGTTCAAGGTCAAATAGCTTGTAATAATACTTACGAGTATGGTTACCATGGTAACAAATTCTGTGAACCCTTATATCAAGGTTAGATAAAGAAGACGGACTTCCAAAGCTATATAATCCGATTATGTAAAGTAAATGCAACAGTTACTCAGTGTGTTAATTTTTTAAGACTAAACCCCTGAATGAATCTTAATGAGATCTAGTGGATAGAAATGGTTTTAGTCTCCAAAACGATTTATTTATTATGTCTTTAATAGTTAATTTATTTTAGTCTTTATTTGGGTTGGGTTTACATATATGTCCCCGGATGATTTCCTGGGTGATTTTAATGGTTAATGTGTTTAGGAATATATTTAAGACTGGTTTTGAGTGGAAAAAATACATATTCAATTAATTATCGAAGTTTGAAATTCACGACAATGATCTGGTAATTTTGTCGCCGAGACGTTTTTTTACGTTTTTTGACGGGATTTATCGAAATAGGAGACTGTATGTATCCGAAAATTTAAATATGTGGAGTTTTAAACAGTCGGTTAGGTTAGGTTTCGTGTAGACCAAAGCGCACGAGCTGAGCGAGCGAAGCGAGCGTGCCGCGGCAGCGGCCAGCGAGTGCCAGAACCGACTGTAACCATTCACTATTTATCTTATATATTAGTGAAAAACAGAAGTGAGGTTAGATTGACAAAAACATTAATAACTCAGGAACTACACATTTCCGACACATAGGAGTTGCAGAAGGGGTGAGTTTTCCTCCCCCCTCCCCCATCCCCCGCTCATTACTTATGATTCCGGGGACATATATGTAAACCACACCCCTTTATTTATTATGACTCAGATAATAAATATATGCATATATATATCCTTTAACTTTGCAAGTCAGGAATATGTTTCCGCATTACGGTTGCATATTTAAATCATTCAAAAAGTATAATAATAAGTACATATTTACATGTCAAATTTGTATTAAATTTGTCAAAGGGCCTCTACGTGTTGGCCTCCCCATGGCCCCACACAAACCATCCAAAAGTCTAGGCCATTTTTATGGCCCATGGTCCTGGAAGTACATATTTAGTTGCATGTAACAAATACTTTAATTTAAGTATAAACTTATTAGAGTAATATGGATTTATAGTGTACTCTTTGGATTATAACCAGCTTCAGAAAAAGGAGGAGTTTATCAATTTGCCCTCTCACTCACAATCAACATTGATTCTTTTTGTGTTTCATTTAGTAAGGCTTTAAAATGATTCCATATAAATGAACTTTGGGTTCTGAAGATAGCACAGCAGAAAAATCATTAAAACCTGTCAGAAATGTGACATTTTGCCAGTTTTCAGCCATAATATTTTTATTTTTTATCATTCTTTTGCATTCATGGATTCAGTACAGCTTCAGGGTAGTTTTATATAAATTTCATTGTTATTGGATACCATATACATAACTTTAAAGTGGAAAATAGTTTCAAGAGTAACTAAAAAGTAAAAAATAAACATTTTCTGCAACATATTGAAGTCAGTGCCAAGTGAAAAATAAAAAAACAATAACAAATTGCAAAATTTAGTCATGTTATGAAAATAGGTTTTTTTTGTAGTTTTCACACAATCTGTGGCAAAGATGCACACTGTCCCATACTTTTGTCAATTAAGTTACATATATCTTGACAGTAAAGCCCATGTGAAAAAAAATACAAAAAGACAATTTTATTTATTTATTAATTTGTAAAGAAATTGTACTTTATTGTTGTGGGTGACCTAATAGTGATGTTCTGTGAGCCATATAACACAAGCTATTAAACCATTGAAATTATACATAAATAAATCGAAAGTAATTGATTTGAAATAAAATATGTTCTACTTTAAAGAAAAATAGTACCACTGCCAACTTATTTCGTTTATTTTTTTTTTCTATTGCTGGAGTACAGCAGACAGGCAGACGGCCCACTTGATGGACAGCGGTTACCATCGCCTATGGACATATGCAACACCAAAGGTGCTACAAATGCGCTGCTGCTCTCTTAAGGGACACTGGAACCTGGTCACTAATGCGGAACACAACTCAAGGTTGTTATGGCGACATACTTAAGACCAGGGGTGGTAGCCATCCAGTCGGCAAATACCCACCACCTGGCTGTGGGTTGTTTGTCGCCTCTTACGACAGCCGCCCGGCCGCAGGAATTGTATTCTTTCTCCGTTCCTGCACGTTATTTAAAATATGTTCATTGAAATGTGGCTATATTAATTACACAATATAGTATTTTTAGCAAAAATATAAAGACAAGTTAAATTGATTAAAATTTGTTCATAAATGAAGTCAATTTACATAATAAATCTAGTCTGTAAGGCATTAGGACATTACTAATTGATCCATCATCGAGCTGTAAATGAAATGCTAACTAATGTTATAAAATGCTACTGTGAGTTTGTTTATGATGTTTCAAGTCTTAGGGACCGTACCCAAAATACCGCGCTTGGTCAAAGGCGGGGTGGTGAGACTTAGGTTTTCGTCATGTAGTCCTCTAGGGAAACCTCACGTTTTTTCAACTTAAACGGCTAATGAGTCAAGTCAGTCAGTCTTTGTGTTTGAAAAAAAATTTAATATATAAGTGTATTTATGTATTACTGTGTGAAAGCTAGACGGGAAGCTAGACGGTGGGTGGAATGAGCGTAAAAATGGTAAAAAAATGGGTTAGGACATTCTCATAACTACATGGTCATCGACTTTTGCATACATGTTCTGTTTCCGAGGGATAGTCAAAAAGTGGATAGTCAAATATAGCCGAAAAGTGTTATTAGAGCCATCCTTGCAAATCACTAAGGTAAACGTAATTCTTCGTCATGGTAACGGTAATGACAACGACATTTTTAATGTATTGCTCTCTTGGTTATTTAGTTGTACCTTCGTTAGATGGCGTTACAGGTATTTATTATTAGGTACTTTGAATTGAAAATTAATGTCGTATTGTAACCATCATAACATGTCCACTTCTTGACATATGTACATATCCCTTTTTAAGGCGAGAGAAACGACGGGCAAAATCTAGTAATGTTATATTTCGTCGAAAATGTAAATATTGTTACATGCCGGCAAAGGCACACCTGCCTGTCATAAAACGCAGTTTATTACCTTGTCGCATTTGGAGTTCTTTTATTTACTTTGTGTTTAAATTTGCAATTAGACTATAGCCTATTGTTATTGTTTTCAACTTAGTTGGCCTTTCGCAGGAATAATTAACCAGGGGTGCGACTACGGTTTCTTGGAAACCTCACCTCCTTTGTTGTATTGTATAGTTAGTATAAAACAATGCTCGAACGGAGGGGTGAGGCAATCAAGCGACGATTATGATACCAGCAAGACGTGTACATTCATAAGCGATTTAGTGACGGATTGTCTAGTTATATTTGTACTTATGTTATACGTGTTTGTATAGTTCTAATAAATTATATAGTAATTCCAACGGCATTTTAATTCGAGTCCTGCGTAACTCGTAACAATATAACGACATTTTTTTGTAATTCAGTTTTCTCCGGAATTATCTTTTTTGATCTGGTAATCCTACTCGCAGGTACTGCGATGGAGTAAAGCTTCATGTACCATAAAAGTACAGTGGCGGTAGACACTGCGAATTTGTATCCAATATCCTATTAGCAATAAAAAGTAAACGGCTATAAAAGCCACGTCGCCTGTTTTCCCGTTTATTGCACCACTTGCCTGCTTAGTTGCTTTCATGTGAATGTAATATTCCTTGCACTTTAAACATTGCACCTGATTTTTAGGATTCACTGCTGAGAGTATGAATCTATTATATAAAAATCAATTGCTGTTCGTTAGTCTCGCTAAAACTCGAGAACGGCTGGACAGATTTGGCTAATTTTGGTTTTGAATTATTCGTGGAAGTCCAGGGAAAGTTTAAAAGGTGAGTAAACATGAAAAAAATATGTTTGGAATATAGTAAAAACAACAATTTGGCTTTCCCTTAAAAACTATTCCTGTACCTGTCAAACATTTGATATTCCCGTGATCGACGACCGTCGTTTAGAAATCAATTAAATTTAAAAGTCGTTCAGAAATCAAATTAAATTTAAAAATGAACTTTTTCCTCAGCTTTTTTATTTATTGATTCTGAGGCGGTACTAAGTTTGCCGGGTCAACTAGTAGTTGATAATATTTTTAATTAACATGTATTATGATCTCGTCCCATATACACTTTAACGCCACGGTTAAAGAATTAGGTGTCAGATAGATAGATAAAACATTTTTGCTCACCAAAACAAACAATCATAAAAATTGCATAGGCATGTACAATAGTTACTTGGTAAAACAAAAGGCGGTCATCCGACTCACTCAAAGGAAATTCTTATGTTTAATTATTACATAGTGATGAAGGAAGAAAAAATGGAAAATAAAAATGACATGTCTATTGTAAGGAACCCTTGCGCATCGAGCTTGCTCTTTAATAGTTTTTATGATGCTAGTAAGGCGTACCCATTACGTTTTGTGACTACTTACAAGGTTTTTTTGCAAATAAGCACGGTGCTTTTCGGTTAAACTTTATCGCGTGTCGTCTTTCTATTAGATAATGGGAAGTTCTAGAAAAATCTCAGATAAGACACAGATATTCCAGTAAAACAATGAAAATAATTAATAGCTATCCTGCTAATTGCTGGCTTCGTCAACGCCTGGATCTTTTTAGTCTATTACCAAATTTTTAAATATAAATGGATAATAATAAAAAAAAAAAAAACAACTTATTTAGCGAACTAAGACCGAGGGCCGCTTGCATAACGTCCCTTGAATTTATTTAAGAAACACTAAACACATTTAACACCCTTAAATACGATTAGTGTCTTGCACAACGCAAAAATTGTCGCTAAATATGATTAAAGAACTGTCACTACATTTTGTGTAAAACGTATTTAGGCAGTTTAATATGAATAACTAATTTGATTTAAAGGCGATCGGACCTTCAGAGAAAGCTATTTTGTATAACATGGTCCAGTGAGAGTAGGCAAAGCTGTCCTGTGTCTGGTCACATTCTTTCATATGGAAATATTACATCGAGCTATGCGTGTTCTCTTTACGTGCTTATATTTGCACTAGTGTGGGTGTTTGTTTAACTTCATAATTATATAATGTTGAGTTCAAAGATAAAACTAGAATATAATAGATTATACTTTATTGCATTACATTAAGATACAATTCAAAAAGTTTATTTCTCTTGTGAAATGTCAAAAATTAATAGAGTCAATGCCTCGCCGGTGTAAAGCAGTAATTAAAAGCCGTGGATAACATTAACTATTAATTTTAGTTAAAAATGTATTAAATTGCTTTTTAAATTTCTCGCGCTACATATTAATGTTAGTTTTTAAATGTTATACAAAACGATTCCCGAGCAGTTTAATAAATCGTTCTTAATTATATGACCACAACTATATATATATATATATATATGTATATATGTATATATATATATATAATTATAGTAATAATGTATAGAATTATGCAAATTTGGGAGAGATGAAGATATTATTATTGACTCCAGAGGCCGAGATGATAATCCTTCATGAGTCCGTTGAACGCCTGAAGAGACTGGGCACGCCTGATTTTCACAGGTAACGCTGTATTAAAGAAATAACTAATTTATTTCTTGGATATTAATATATGATGTCATTGAATATATTTATTTAGGTAAAATAGTATCCTGCTTCATTTGTGGCTTTTTGCGATTTGGGTTTAAAAATGTAACGTAAAAAATTAACTTAAATCATTATTCGTATTTTTTTAATATTGAATAGGTTCGCGTATGACTGACATTGGTCCTGATGTCAGGTGGAAATGTAGTGTAAGGTGGAGCATGCTTACCTAGAAGATACTGTTCACGCGAGACTGTATTTTTCAGGAAAAATAGACAACGGTAAAGAGTTCCACTCTTCAGTTCGTAATATTAGTTATTCAAATAATTTATTAGCTCACGTTTAGTGTGCAAGATTGTAAGGAAAATGAGCATGGTATAGTCGGTCATGTGTAACAGGTTCGTGTCTATATTATCATTTTTATAAACCGTATTTCCCTTTAATAGTAATAAAGTACATTATTATGAACAATTTTCAGCCGTTTATGTGCTATTTCTTCGAACATCTTAAGGTCTAATTACGACTTAAATCATTAAGTAATATGTAGGAGAATTCCCATGATCGGCATGTTGCTCGTAAAGAGTGGCGGTCGCTTTGTGCATATTATCGACAATTGTTTACCGTCAAATACATAATTATATACATTTACTTTATAACTAATCTCAAGATGTGAATGAGTTTGTTTTTATTTTGAATTGAAGTTTAAAAAGGAAAGTTGTCTAAAAATAATGGTAGTTTATTAAACTAATTATTTTCAATAATTACGTTGCAATTATAGCCTTATTATAATCGTTTCTTAAATTTTAAACAATTGATCAGCAACTGAATAGTTAAAATCTTAGCCATAACCTCCTCTTAAGGATAAGAGACGGTAAAGTAACTCTTAAATAACTGTCAAAAATAACCAACGTCGAAAGGTAGTTTAAGAGCTCAAAGATGGACTTAATACTGACCAAATTTCGCTCTCTTCTGGTCTTAATCGGTTATTTTGGTTACTACCTAACATTTATCATTCAAATTTCATTTATCTAACCCTCTTAGGTTAACAACAGGTAATACAAGTTTGTAAGTGAAAAAAGGGTACTATACCAATTGATTAGGGACTTAGGAGTCTCTTTCTTCAGATATTGCTAATCGTTTCTTAACGAGATTATTATAAGTAAGGCTATTAATTGTATACTATTCTTAGATCGCTGTGCGAGCGTTAAGCTACCTATGTTGGAAACAAATGTGTCTTCATGCGCCCTCTGATGATTTGACGTCATAAGGTTTAGTGTGCACGTCACTAGTTTGATAATACAGAATTTATAATATCGGCTCATATGCGTCCCACTATTGAGCGGAGGCCGTTTACATTTCACGAGTACAGTTAGTAGATGCTCTCCCTCAAGGCTTGTTTAGTGCTGTTTAGCGCATTTCATACATCAATAATCACGACGCGCTAAAAACTACTGGGCCAATTTTGATGCGGTTTTCGCTGACCATCAGTAAATTCTTAGACTTTGGATATCTACATTACTTTTATGCCGGAAATCCAGCGGGAATTTTACTGGAAAGATTTAAAATAGCCACATAATTTTATGTAATAAAATGTGATAATTTTTATCCCGGGAATCCCTCGAGAATTTCAAGTCAAGCGTTAAAGTTACGGGCATATCCTAGTATTAATATATAGCACAAAAAGTTGAAGGCATGAGACCTAGCGCTAGATCTCCGAATAGGTGGATGACCAGAATACTAACCAGCTGCACACCCCAATAAACTCGTCCTTCCACCGTGATCAGAACCGATCTCGGTAGAAGAGAGCAATTGTTTACTACCATCAAAGTCACGATCTTCTGCAGTGAGGCAACAACTTAGAAGAAGAATATAGCACAGAATTAATAATTTTTATTATTTCCTATTTTGGAATCACTTTTTGGTGACTCCCTCCCTTACGCGACCAATATAGGCCATGTTGCTCGAGGTGAACGTTTAAGTTAAAGTTTAGCGACCACAAATCACTTAATAGTGGATTAATAGTCATGAATTAACAGTAAATATGAGGCACAGAGATTGCACGTAGTGTGGTGTACCCTTGCAATTGTATTATACTTTGCATTGCTAAACGCTGCTATTATGACGGCTCATTTGAATTTATAATTCAAGAAAAGTACGCAACGTTTTGAACATATGATATCATGCTTTCTTGTAGTTTGAAAATACGGTTAGAGACTTTCATTTTTAAACGACTTGGATAAAGTTAAAGCAAAAATTCGTTTTGTGACTTTTTAAAATTTGAAATAATAGAGAGTTAGATTTATTTTAATAACAGTAATCGGCAGATAAACACATACATTATATATCCCCAAACTAAGCATGTTGCGTTTGTGTTGTCGGTAATATACAACAGACCACTCTGGGACCGGTCCCAGTCACTCAGACCATAGTAAATAACATTAAATTCGTGTCAGAAATTTACCACGCCAGGAATCAAACTCGGAGCTTCCGCGTTCCAGCGCGTTTGGCCGGCTATGACTGCAAGTTGGAGGTGTCCGTATCTTGTTGGAGAATGAAGCTCAATTAAATTTGTCTCCAAACAATTATTTTCGAAAATCAAGTTATCGATTGTATAATAAAAACAATATTATTAAAAATTATAGTAAACATCTAACGTCTAGTAATTTCAATATATATTGACCGTTTTCATATATCGATAATCTTGAATTGCAGATTTCTTTACAGTATTTTCCTTCACCGTCAGCAAGTTACGATTATTAAAACATGAACAGAAGACTTAAATGAAGTAAATCATTTTATACATAGTGTGCGTAAACTTAAGACGTATACACGTGGTTTGCGTCTATGTGGTTAATAGTAGTTAACTGGACACTATTCCACCATACGAATTCGCTTGCTTAATACAAAAATCTCGCGATGCGGCGCCATCGGCTTCTATTCAAGAATCTGCTTCACTGTGAGAGTTGGGTTTTTGGTCTACCCATTTGGTTCGTTTGAGAGTAGAACGCACTTAATAGCAATGCCATAAGCCATGTTACCGTAATTAATTATTTATATATTAGATATTTGGATTTCTTTCACGAGTTGTAATGGTAACTTTAAACTGAGACCTAAACCGTTAGGTAAACAAAGAGAAATGCTGACATCAAAAGTTGCCAATTAAGACCTCCAGATAACACCCATTAGGTTCGCAGTAGCTGTTCTTGTGCCCTATTGGGATGCAGCCATTTGTTTTGCCCCAAACTGATTGATAGATAACAATGATTCATTGTAACTGTAAAGTGTTAATCAGTGGAGGATTAAGAGCTATTTTGCCCTTTCTTCTATGAGTTAAGGTTTTAAGTAGATTATAAAGCGAGTCTCCTCCACATGTAAACTCAATTTTTAATTATGTATATGTATGGCTACCCCCTTTTCGTCTTTTTAAAGTTTCCCTAATTCATTTTATCATAATAGGGCATATAAAATACGTGGGGAACAATGCCGCCTCCGCCGGGTGCCGGTCGACGGTCGACGGGGAAGGTCCAAGAAATGTTGGCTTGATGTTGTGAAGGATGACATGCGTACCGATTGTCTCAAAACGGGGGATGCAGAAGATCGCGCGAAGTGGGGTAGAAAATGAAGGAAAGCGGACCCTGGGCGTCGGAGTGAATGCTCCGAACGCAACCGGGATTTAACGCTCGGATGATGATGACGATGATGGCATGTAGAATGCGTATTCCTATCGAATTTTATCTTCATAGACATGATTATTATGAGAAAATATCTTTGAAATACCTACATACTCGTATAAACAGATACGCTTATCCTATATGGGTTTACCTAGATAAGTACGTACATTTCACTTAGCAATCTAGATCGCTTTAAGTGATAAGGCTGCCCTTTGTTCAACTTTTACTGTGCCTAGTTTTAAGAACGCATTTAAATTTTTGGTGAACAATAAAGTGTTTTCATTCATTCATTAACTTTACGATTTTCTAGCGGAGTCTAACATAATCAAGCAGGAATCAAAACTTAACCCTAGGGCAAACCTTGTCACCTTAAGTAAATTAAGCATTCAAGCCTGAGAATTGTTCAAAGGATCTAGGGTAATGTGGAACCTATACAACGTTACCGCTGCGGTCCGTTAGCTAGATGCACGCCCGCGAGTCTTCCCGATACGACGAGACGATTTAATTAACGTATTGTGCACAACGCTATTAACTTGGCTCGTGTTAAGGCGGTGTTAATAATTTCTGTGATTTGAAAAGTTCCCTATGATGTTAGAAACCTAATTAAAACTACGTTTTGACGGTTTTAAGCGCATTTTTATTTCTACACTAGCGGTCTCGGCCGACGTTGTAATAATGCTCTGAAAAAATTAAACTCTATAATCCGATTCTAGCGCCATCTACCGGGTCTAATTGTGACTCAAACCACCCCAGGGTCCACTTAAACACACATAAAATCTGATTCCAGCACCAAGTATTTTGTTTAGATTATGGGTTACATAATCGAAGTATTAGTAGAGATCTCTATGTTTTATATAGCCTATGTTAATTAGGGAGAACGTAGAGTTCGAATGTGACATCTCAGTCTTTCCTTCACATCAAAGCGCAGGGCGCGAGGGGAGGGTTTTAGTGGGTATTGAGGTGCTCGCCCGTGCGGCATCGCTCGGAGTCTCCACACTCCTCTGTGTAGTCCATAGCGGACGGAGCGCAAGTAGAGCATACAATTGCTAGCGTTACCGCCCCCGTGGATTCGTGCCGTCTGTGACGGCCAGAGTGCGTAATCGTTAGTTAGTCATTTCCCGCTCAAAAAAAAAAAAAGAGTTCGAATGTGAAGAAAAAAATTGAAGTTAGTCCAGTAGTTTTTGAGTTTATTCGTTACAAACATATAAAAATACAAATCTTTCCTCTTTATAATTAATATTAGTATAATTAATTAGTTTACATGTAATTAGTGTAATAATATTTAATCATGTGTACCAGTCGTGAAAACTTAAGAATATACTAAGTAAGAAACTTTCTCAGATTTCTATAGTTATGTGTAATAGGGAGCGGGCACGTGTAGCAATAAATTCTAATATTTTTTACATATAAAAAACAGTCATCAATATTAATAATAATATATAATATCCTATGATCTTTTAAAAGATCATGTTACAGATATTTTTCATATAGTATTATTATATTTTTGAAATAGTATTATTATTTTATAATAATACTATTTGTAAGCTCATTTTTGCCAAAATTGCTAAAGAACCCTAAAAACTATTATTTATGCTTTATTATATTGTAGCCGAAAATATTTATATGCAGTGCAAACCATCGCCTTAACGTGAAACTCTTGATAAGGGATTATGCGCCATTATTATGCGGTGCTCTTAGGTTTCGGGAACTCAAGCTCTCGTCAATTAAGGTATCTTCAGAACCCATCTTCCATCCATTGAAGCTAGACTCTGTACTATCCTAAACGGCACAATTGCTTCGAATAATGAGACACGCGATAAAGGTTACCTAAATGGTTTTCGAGTTTGGTCTGTATTTATTTGATGTCGCTTTTTAGTCTGTATAAACTTTTTTCATTCCACAGACTCAATTGACAATTGCAAATGTCAAACCCAAAAATAAGTTAGCCAGCTTTTTTCCTACTACTGTTTTGGTAATAAGGTTTTTTCAAAATTTTAATTATTAAGTTTTATTTCATAATAAATCGCTAATTATATATATTTTGGGTTAAAAATAAAGAGTTTTAAATCATCTAGTTTTACTTTTTCACCATGAAATTATTCCGACGAATTTCTTTGATATGTGTCATTTAAGTTAAAAAGAAAAGTCTATATAAAGTGTATAATTAAAAGGCGTAAATTGAATCAAAAACTTTCTAGCAATTTGCTGACTGTCAAACAGATGCAAAGCAGCGGTTACGACGTGATTAAAACCACATTCTCGATTCATAATTATAGGGGATTTAAACGTCAACCGTATGAGGTATAAGGAATGCATGGAGTTGCCAGTAAATTAAAAAGGATCAATATTGCCCACTAAATGTGGTTTATAAATGATAGAGAAGAAAATCTTTTTTTATTTTTATTGCAGGAGTTCAGCAGACAGGCAGACGGAAAGCGGTTACCATCGCCTATGCACATTTGCAACACCAAAGGTGCTACAAATGCGCTGCTGCTCTCTTAAGGGAGACTGGTACCTGGTCACTAATGCCGGAACATAACTCTAGGTTGTTATGGCGCTATACTACTTTAGACCATCCAGTCGGGAATATGCCCTACCACCTGGCTGTGTGCGGTTTTGTCGCCTCTTACGACAGGCCGCCCTGCCGCAAGAAATTGTATTCTTTCTCCGTTCCTGCACGGATAAAATGCGTAGTATTCTTTTAAATAATGTTAAATAGGAACGAATAAAACTGTTGGTGATATGAATGAATATCTTTATTGTCTGTATAGTAAGAACGAAGGAATAGAGGAGCAAAGTTTAATCAACAAAAATATTTTTATCTTACAAAACGTAGCAATCTCATAGATTTGGTACGAGCATACAAAATTATAATCTCATAACTTTGTACAAGTAAAAGAAGTTAATAACGCATTCAATATTGTTTAGACAGTAATTTATTAGGTGTTATTTTAACGCGTACGCTTTTTATATGTGCATAAATATTTTTGGAATTTACTGTAACATGTGTCCACATCCTTATTATCTTTATATCTTATTATCTTAGATTTCCAAGAAGATCCAGGAATTTCAACTGTGCGCTAACATTCGCCACTGCATCAATCCATGGAATGCATGCTTACCGTTTTATAAGCGGTGTTCTCACGATTTGCGCATGTATTCGTATGTTAACTCGGAGACTACACGGATTTTAATCTACTGAAAGCGTCATTGCTGATTTATCGATCAAGTATTTTAGATTTGTTGGCTTTAGCGATTATTGTGTTGCTATCGTTTTTGAGTTGTGGGCCTCGATGTGCCAATGATCTTAGCGTTGCTATGTCTAGTTCATTGGAATGCTGAAGTCTCGGCTTTAATTGTCGACAGGGTAGTCGTAAATGAACTTTTCGGTTATTCTCCCTTGTTAGCAGTATGAAATAGACGCCATATATAACTTTGCTATAAGCCAGGAATATAATATAATTTTTGGTAAATTACGACTAAGCACAGGTAATTTCTTGTCGTGTATAAAATGTTGAATCCCATATAGCTTTGATTATTAAATTTATTAACAGGTTTTGATATTATGAATAGGATATGTGTGCGTTTTGATTAGTTTATGGCTTTTACGATAGCTTATTAAAAGATTACCTTGGGGTTTCATAAACAAGTTTATTGACAAGAAGTCTGTTTACTTGCGTAATATTTCATATGGCAAAATTGAAAGGTTGTAGAAAATTATCAATAATGCATTAAATAAATATTACGAAAGGCTTTATTGGCCAAACTTGAACATTGTTTCTCACGAGAGTATTCCTCGAGTTGCAGACATATGGGCCCGGCTGACACGCCTCTGCCAGGCCTATCATGTCCAACTGTCATCCGCTTCGTAGATGAATAACCCATTGTTAGGATTATTGTTTGTTTTGTTAGGATTTCGCTAACGATTCGACTTTGATTTACGTAGTTTCATACCTTGTTTGTGAAGACATCGAAGCGAGGATTTGTTTTCTAAATTGGACGGTGTGTCTCAAATCTTTGTGTACGATGTGCATACAAAATAATGTCTATTGAAAGTTGTGATATATTGTTAAAGATTCTATAGAAGTCATAATCTGTGTAGAATCATATATTTTGGTAGATATTATTTGGTTTTAATAATTTGAAATACATAAAATGTTGTCGTTATCCCATAAGGATAGGGAGACATTAAGGATCTCAGCTTGATATGGTCAGTGATGAAAATTGACCATATCAAGCTGAGATATGTCGAAGCAAAAGGTGTACGTTTTGCTTCATTTACTTTCATCTGTCTATTTAAAACAGCGATATGTCAATTTCCTCTTTAAAAAGTATTGCCTCTTAGTATGACTATTTGGTGTTCAAATACAGTACATTGATGGATATCTCTCGGTCCTTGATGACTTAGCGTATAAACTAAAATCGTTCTCTACGGTGACGTATTGGACATATCTTGATATAGTTTTAATTTTTAACAATCCTTTTCCCAACCAATCCCCCAAACTGTCCCTTTAACAGTGTCCTAGGGTTTCCAAATATAATTGATCATATGAGCCAATGAAATGGGGTTTTTAAGGCCTTCCTCTTCCATCTTAAGGTATGATACAGGGTTTTCTTTTTATTTCTTTTTCCATCTCTCTTACTGCTAATATCAAGTTTTTATACTATTTTCTTCACACTTTTACATTTACTGTATTATTACATACTACTTCCTTTAATACTATTTCCTTTCTATCTATTTCGCTTATTTTACTATATTTTGTTTTAATATAAACTTTATTATATTTACTACATTTAAATATATATATTGAAGTATTTATAGCCTACATGACTATATACGAGCTGATCCTAGTTTCTAGTCAGGTTTTACTTAATGAATTGTAGAAGCGAAATACCAGTGCATTATGGAGTGATGGGTGCATACATGACCATAAGATTAATAAATGGACAATACAAAGAAAAATATTTGGTATTTGATAGTTCAGCAATCTTTTTGCATGGTGCACTTTTGCCGTCATACTGCATAGGTTCGCCACGAATGGAGTAAATTTTAGGCGACTATGATTGCCTGTTGTTATGCCCGCGGGTGTGTTCCTTAATCCATCAAATTACAAGCCGGCCATCATCTTAATATCTCCCGCCCCTCGGTGAGGCTTTCAATAAACCAGTACCGCATTGATAGAGCGTAATTATAGTACCGAGATGAGCGCTCATAATCTCACTTGCAGCCTTGCAGCGAATTTCTGCGGCAATTCGGTCTACTATGTTGGCATTGTTGGAATCGTTGGAGTTCACGTGTTTATTATTAGAGATGCATTTCGAAGTTTCAGCAGCAGCGATGCTTAATGTGTTGTCAACACAACTATTGTGACCAGCTACACAGGACTCGAATTAAAATGCCGTTGGAATTACTATAGAGTTTATTAGAACACGTTTATACGTGTTTGTACAGTTCACAGGCACAAACATGATTGGACACAGCTTGTACAAACTGCACGATTCAATAACACGCGCAAAGTCTGTCACTATATCTCTCTCTGAATGTAGTACACACGTCTTGCTAGTATCGTAATCGTCGCTTAACTGTCCCCACCCCTCCGTTCGCGTATTGTTTTATACTACACTACTATACATCAAAGTACCGCGTTCACTGAGTCAATCCGCGCACCTGGTAAGCTTCGACGCAATGCAATAACCACAAAGATTAGTTCGACACTAATGACGGGCATAAAACAAGTACGATAACAATAGAATGTTTTCTTAATTGCAAATTTTAAACACGAAGTAAACAAAAGAACTCCCAATGCAAGAAAGGTAATAAACTGCGTTTATACGACAGCCAGGTGTGCGCATTTCTTTGACGGCATGTAACAGTATGAACAATATACAAGTATTAATTTAATTACGAAGTTCTTGTAAGTGTTTTTCCACTTTTAATTATTAGGAGGGTTTGGCCAGTACCGACCATATCACTGTCATTGGAATAAATGAAACTTAGTTTAAGGGCGATTATATACATCATCAACAGGTTCCTTAATGAGTAAGTTTAAATACAAGTGATAAGTATAATATTAAGTGTTTAAATAGATTTATAATATTTGTACCATATAAATATCAATAGAAACATATCTAAATTTAAATTGGGTGTCATTTAGTATTTGTTAAATTTAAGGCTATATAAGCATAATTGTAAGATTAAAATATTAGTGGTAATAATTAAAACCAAATAATTATGTACCTTTATAATATAGGTTTCAACAAAAATTGTACGCCCAACCGGCAAAAAACATGTGCTCGGTATAAAATAAAAAACTTATTGTAAAACCATGTTTTTATGCAATAAATTATTTGATTTGAAAAGGAATATGCCACGATCCTGTTAAATACATCAATTTCATAAAGTTACAGACTTTTTATATAATACACTATTATTTAATTAGAAGGGCTTTATAGTGTAGTGATTAGCCTTGTTTACTATAATACAAAGGCCACGGTTTCAGTTCCCGGTAGGGTTAATTTGGTAATCGACCTTTCGGGTTGCTGGGATCACTCTCAATGTTTTTCTTCATATATAACCCATAATACATGCGAACCTTGCCGATTGCAAGACAAATTTAAAAAATATTTCTTAATATGTACGCCAGCACAAAATAATATGTAAACCTCTGATAAATGCGGCTTGAATTTAAAATAAACGCCAGTTAAAGTTCATTAGAGTGTATTCTTTTTTTAAATAATACCTGATTGTCGTCAGCGAAACAATGTATTGTTTAAAAAAAAATATTCCTTGAGAATTATAAAAAAACACGCACCTGTATTTCAATGGGCGATAAATTTACATACAAAAGTGACTTTTAACAATTTGTGTGTTAATGTTAATTATGTTAATACTAGAATCGATATCCTGCTTTTGAAGTTACAAAAATGTTGCTGTTACAGGATATGATTATAGAATCGATAGCCGATAAGTTTTTAAATTCGTCAGGTCCCTTTTTCTGTTTACGTGTGTCATTCTCAAAGATTGTTGATTGTTTTAATAGGTATAATATTTGCCAGAAAGCTGTCGAAAAGTTTGGATGGATATTTGTTACTCAAATCACGCCAGAATAGACCGACTGACCGGATCCGGATGGAATTTGGAGAGATAGTTTATAGTCTGGAATGCCACATAAGCTACTTTTTATCCCGGAACTATAATTACCGTGGCATAATATAAATGCGAGCGAAGGTGCGGGGTAAAAGTAAAAATATACAGTGTAAACTCCATGTAACTTGTCACTCGATTTAACGACAAACTCCCTTAAGCGTCGAAATCAAGTTGCTTGGGTTGGTTTAGCTTGTCTTCCATACGGAAATTTCTGAGAAATTCCGAAGTACCGAAATTTCTAAGTACTACTTCCTTTATCATAAAGATGCCATAGATATGGCTTTTTAATGTGTCTACTGGAGTGTGTTAGTTATGTATCAGTTAATGGTTTTATCTTTTATTTTCTTATTTTATTTTGATATTTTTGAACGTACATGTTTGAAGAGGTTAATGAAAGTAGATGAAGCGAAAGTTTTTGTCAGGATCGTTGCAAGTGGATGTTCATAGTCTCTGCCTACCCCCATGGGACACAGCCTTGATAATCTGTTTGTAAATATAGATGAAGGTATAGTGTACCAGAGGGCCTAAAGCGCCTTATCGCGTAGTGAAATTAAAACGTGTCTAAATATACTGGTAATTGTAAGACAGTATAAAGTTCCACTTTATGTTAATACTTGTTATGTTCATCGTATGGATCTGCTATAACGACCTCTTTAAGCTCTCAATTCTGTAATTATAGCTGGTTAGAATGAATTATATCTGGCACTTACTGACAGCTATCACTACTGTTCCGAATAAGAGACATCATACGCTCGTTCCTTAAATTGTTTGGACTATAGCCGCGGGTAGAAACGGTACCGGGCTGCGTGACCATGCCTCTAGCTTCTCCTAAATTAATACTCGATTGTGTTGCGCTGGCCACATTGTCTCGGCTGAGGTGGCGTGACAGCCTGTCGTTACATTGGAACACTTTCTAGTCGTGTTCCACACTGATTTAGATGGAATTTGTTGTACAAATTGTTGAATCCTTTAGTATAGACCAGCACGTAATTTAAATGCAATGTATTTTAGTAGTATTTGACTGGTGGTACGGCTATGGGATAA
Organism: Dendrolimus punctatus; assembly: GCA_012273795.1. Taxonomy (NCBI): domain Eukaryota; kingdom Metazoa; phylum Arthropoda; class Insecta; order Lepidoptera; family Lasiocampidae; genus Dendrolimus; species Dendrolimus punctatus. The sequence continues at coordinate 15,389,281 of CM022540.1, read as the reverse complement.
ACCCGTCTAAATAGGGATCACCGTCCTGCTTATTTCTTCCGCTAAACAGTACCTATGTGTTCCGCAAAGTAGGGCAGTTTAGGCAGAGAAATTAGTGGCACTGATACTTAAGAACTAATGTCTCCAGATGGGCACATCATTAATGACGAAAACTTTAAATATTGTAGGCGATGAAGATTATTGTACCACTGGAAGTAGTAAGTACCTCTCCATTTTGTATGCCTACTTTTCTCAAATGTAAAAAAAACACTAGATACTGGTTCTATGTATGTAGTTGTGATCGTCGGCCAATCGTAATTTATTTTTGAATAAATCCAGGCTTAAAGAACTGCCTAAGCAGTACCCTATGTGGAGCTTATTTGGAAAAAAAAGTCCTGCCTATGACCTGCTGGAGAACCTACAGGCGAAACATCGGGACACATAACCTTCAGGCGTTCGTCAGTAAGGTCAAGTAGCGAGAGATTTTTTGAAGAAGCTGGACTGAATGAAGTAGCCACTCTTCCACCCTCGCAACGTCTGAAAGGTGCCAATCCGTGGCATTGCGGATACAGCCATTGACTAGCAAACAGGCTTCCTTAAGTTAACACTACATGTCCTGGTCCATCGTAAACCTCATATAACTCTTACCAGTGATATTGCGTAGGTCGTTGGTCCAATGGTCGCCCCACATTATCCGTACCAAAATTCACGTGTTTCATTAGCCGTACAGTTTTATAACAGATAGGCTGATCGGCACTTCATCTTACGTTTTTATTATTTAGTAGTAGGCATTACTTCAGGTATTAATATCTGCGTATTCTCTGCTTTATGCGAACTAAAAGTCAATAATTTCATATTATCGTACGCTAATACCAACGGACGCGTATTCCGCTACTGGATATCTTATTACTGAATATCTTTTCCAGTAATACAAGTGAGTGCTATTTATTAGATTGAGTCGTGAGAGCGTGGCGCGGCAGCCAACCGGCTTAATAAAATAAATAAACACAGAACGAACATTATTTCTAACCCCTCAGGCGATTCAAAATAAAGTAACGGTGTACGGTTCGCTACCAGATTTATTTTATAGCTAATATTTTCTACACAGCTTTATTCTTCTAAATTCTGATCTATGCTGCTAAAGAATGCGATTTTCTGGGATAAAATGTAACCTATGTTTAAATTTCCAGGGCTTATCTTACGAAAAATATCTTGTTTTTCGACACAAAACGTTCATCTCCGTTATCAAACGTATATATTGTATAAAATAATAGTAGCCCAGCAAAAATAGAGACGCAGTATCCACTCCAGGACTCCCTGCTCCATCGGCGATCGTTCTGCGACAGATGTGACCGTGCCACTGTCATTTGCTCATTTTTCAAGCTATGCTGGTTATCTTGGTCCTCTTACAAGAGAAACACCCAATATAGTTCGCTTCATAGCCCGTTGCACGACTTGAAATTTGTGAAACAGTCCTGCCGTCAGTGGACGGAGGAGACGCACTGTTCGAAGATTTTCATCTTCAGGCATGGACAGGATGGTCGACAAAAAGGCTTGACGCTGCAAATGACGAAATTCATCTACCTTATTACTGGCTTAAATTAGATATAAACTCCATACAAGTAATTTCAATATTTTGCCAATGATGCGGTAATGGTCTGGATAGTATCTCTCTTTTCTTTGACCTGCTTTCAATCATTTGGGATCAGTATATGTTTTTCCTCCCATACTCCTTTATTCTGGCATACATTCTCTGCAAGTCATAAATTGTCATGTTATTCTTCATATAATTATTATTCATCTATCTCTTTTTTGGTCTACTTTTCATTTGTACCTATTAATCTATTATTTGACGGCCTCTGTGGTTGAGCGGGCTAAGCCTTTGCCGGCCTACTTCACTGCAACGCAGAGGCTCTGGGTTCGATTCCTGGTATAGTAAATTTCGGAAACGTATTTTCTCCGTCATTTACTATGGTCGGGGTGTCTGGGATCGGCCCCAGTGCGTTGTATGTTACCCATAAAAGCGTAACGTGCTTAATTTGGGGATATACAATATGCGTGTTTGTCTGCCGATTATTATTATTATTGTATGTCTTTCAAGACCACGGGCCATAAAAATGGGCCGGACTTTTGGAGGGCTTGCGTGGGGGGCCATGGGGAGGCCAACACGTAGAGGCCCTTGACAAGTTTAATCTAAATGTGGCGTGACACTGACCGGCGATTATCCCTGTCTACACCATATAATAATGCACCCAAGGACAAGCCCCGGCCAGTGTAGGACTATTGTGGGAAATGAGAAGAGAAAGTACCAGGCTATTGGGATGAACTGTTAATGGTACTAGCGGTCTGGGAATATGGGGACTATGGCGTCTGCCCGTCGCAATGTTCGGGGAACACTGAAAAATGGGCAGACGGTGACTCGCTACTCCCTGCATGGGCCCCTAAAAATGCCATAGAAGGCAGGGGCAAAACATGGGTGTGACTGGCTAAGGGGTGTAGAGAGGTGGACTGCAGGTTCACCCAAGCTACTTCTGACGTGATGCCATTTATCACTTCCACCCCTAGAGCTTGAGTCTAAGCTCTAGCGATCTCTACTCCGTGCGCTGGTTAAGACAAGCACGGAGGCGGGGGCCTTATCTTGGCCCCCGGAGTCAGGTACGAGGTGTCGCTACTCACCTAAGGTTTCGCCATAAAGCCCCCCTGCGGATTATATTATTATTATTAATCTTCCAATTTATCATGCCATACCACCTCATATTAAGTTGTAGTCAATGAGTGCAGGGATTTTATTTTAAAAACGTTGGGATGATATTAGAACGTCCGCCAAGTTTAAAAATAGATCCACATTCACCAGGCAATACTAACAACTTATTAAATTGCATCTGTGGTCAGTCTAGACGCAAACAGTATAACGTATATGTATGCACGTAGTTTATTGCTCTATTACATAATCGTTATTTGTGATTCGATTGGTTCGCTATACCTCATTGGAATGTGATTTCTTTCAATACAATTAAACTGTTCATAAATGGTTGTACAACAACTGTATGTGACAGGTAAGGTGTTAATAGATAAGTTTAATTAAGGCAAGTATATGATATGACTTGTCCTTTTGAGATGGATTCAACCTGTAAAAAATGTGATTCGTACTATGAAATACTAGTAAGATCACTGGACCTTACTAGTATTCTGTACAATAGCAATAAATAAGAACAGTTTCTAATCTCTTATATAATATAACAAACTTGTAAGACAAATATAGGTACTAAAAAACACGTACCATATGTTAATTAGTCTAAATGGAAAAGTATTTTGAACATATTTGCATTTATCAAGAGTTTAATGAAGGAGAATGAATCGAAGGTTGTGATGCTTATTCATGCTGAGAGCAGATATAGTGGCTGGCACATATATGTATCAATCCATAAAAAAGCTGAAATTGAATAAATTATAAGAATGTCTCATACAACTTGCCTTTGCAATGTCTCATTAAAATAGCACCGATTCAAATATTTCTCTACCTCATTCGTCTGTTATCATGTCATTTAATAATTTTTAATACAATTTTTATTATTTTAAATGACGTCAAGCTTGTCAGTCCAATCGTTTCGGAAATATATCTCACACCCACAGTTGACAAATTAAAATATGACATCCCTTGTAGTTTCTATTATTAGCATTAACGAGTCAATAAACTTACTGATTTCCGGAAAGAAAACTAACGGCCAGTGAATGATTGGAGCGCTAACGACACTTTAATGCAAATAAAACGCCCTAAAGTGGCAGTTTTTGCAGATTTGTATAAAGAACATGACAAGTATCAAAATAAAGTGGGACTTTATGCTGTCTTACAACCAGTAAATTTAGACACAGGTCAATTTCACTAAGCGATTCTCCAAAAACGACCACCCAATATCTTTATTTGCAAGAATGTAGTTTATACAGGTGTTATACATTGTAGATGCACAGTACAATCTACCACATACATAGTGGTATACAAATAGACTTAAAAACTAAAATTAAATTTACATAAATATTCTTATTTAGACAAATGACAATTAAGCTTTCGTAACGTGTTAAATTATGTCAGAAGAAAAAATAACAAATAGATCAGTAAGATTTCCCATATATAGATAAGAACGACAAGCACTTTTTTTGAGAAATTCATATACAGTATAGAAACACTCCTTAATCAGCCCTTTTTTGACCCTCTGTTCTCCAAAGTATTTATGCAGTAGAAAGAAGAAAAATTGCAGTGTGTCAGGTTACAGAAGATATATATATCACATTTTAGTGGAGTGTGTACGTAACGAGACCGAAAGAAGTTTGTTAAGATATGATTTGCACGAAATTGGTGCATGTAATAGTATCCTGACATATCCCTTATCGGACGATGTCAGGATGCTATACAATCTATTTAAAGTAGGCATTAAGAGGCGATAATTTAAGTGTGTTGTTCCTATGAGGGGGGCATGGTCAATACTGACCAAACTTGTAAGAAGTTTATTGGAATATGCGACGTTTGTTTGGTCCCCGTTTTATGGTGTTATATATAGATGAGATTGAAAGAGTACAGAAAAAGTGTCTTAGAATTATAACATATAGGCTTAAGGCCGGACGTAATAAACTTAACTACGAATAAAGGCTAGCTCTCTTTCAAATTAAATCATTATCATTCCGCCGCAAATATTTTGACTTAATCTATTTATATAAAATTATACACTCTATAATTGACTGTCCTGATTTAATTTCTCAAATATCTTTCAACATAAGATTTACTGCCCGAAGATCTCACAGTACTAATATTTTCGCTTTAGAAGTCCATAAAAACAATATATCATACTTTAATCCCATGTCAGAATGGCTCGTTATTACAATGAGGTGGCAGGTAACAGCAAAGATATTGATATATTCGAACCAAATTTCAATAAATATTGTAAATTTTTAAAAAATATCCTCGACGACACTTAATATATTTGTCGGAGGGAAGTTATAATTGGATGTATTATTGACTGGATGTATAACGCACAATATCATTTGTTAACATTTTAATTACTTCTAAAATTCTTAATTTAATTTAATTAGATTTGTTAAATGTTTCTATCACTTAAAGATCGTTCTAACCTAATAAAAGTTATGAATGTTGTAATTTAATAAACGACCAATGAGAGCAGAGCATGTCTAGAGCGGGGTCAGCGCCCTCTATACTTTGAGTAATATCTACTTGGGTAGACTGAGGAGTTTTTGTGGCACATTTGGTTGATGGCAATAGGTCGAGTTGGACCATGGCGTATTTTAAAGAAAGTATTGTAGTTGGAAGTATGAGCGGGTGCCCTGAACCCGCTGCTCGGTCTAAACTATGTTAAAATGTCTTTCAAATCTGAATTAAACGTGTATAAATCGTGGCTATTTATTATAAACAGATAATAGTAATATAGACAATAGTAATAGTAGTTATAATCAATTTAGTTATAAGTAAATCAGTCTATTTATAGTAAGTACTTTATGTATGGACTTATTTGTGGATTACAATCCAGATTTTTGTTTATATTTTAGTTTAGTATGGTTTTTGTAATGATTGTAATTTGTTTTGTGCATCAATAAATATAAAAAACCCTCTTATAAATAAAGAGAAAAAAATATAGAAGAAAGAAAGAAAATGTTTATTTGCCAAATGCGACACGCATGAACGCATGCGGGCGCGCAAGTACACACGGGAACACATACGCGCACACACACACACCAGGGCACGCACACTCGCACTCACAAGAGCACACGCGCGCGCACACACACACTCACACACATACACATACAGCTTAATATTCTGTATCCATGTAAACCTCAGGCTTAAAATTTTTCACAAATACTACAGTGGGGTTAAATACTTGAACTTAGCTTGCCATCGTTTTCTATGAAAGTTCTGAGCCAAAAATTGAATACTCATTACACTGTTATTTGATATTATTCAAAGAGTACTATAACTTTATACGCTAAAGCAACTTGACCCGTTTTTCTATTTATACCTCCTCAGCATTAATGACTACTTTTATGCCTGTGGTATATTGCTGTTTAATCGATAACTCATGTCGATAGCCTTTATAAACTGTCAACTCGATTTATAGGTACCTTGATGTGAAGTAAATTTTAACGCAGCTAAGTTTATACTCGATAACTTTTAATGAACTATCTTTATTGTTGTAGGTGAAGTATTTGCATAGATATTAGTTGTGAAATTGCTTCCTTGGTGCTACTGCCACTTAAGAATACGAATATATGGTATGTACTCCGAGCTTAATATCCTGTTTGTGAATTTAAAGACGATATATACGATATACGAGACGGTAATAAAATATAGAGATTGAATAAGAATGTTGATGGTTTCAAGTGATTAAATTTAATTATTTTGTTTCAGATTTTAAACACTCAAAATTATGACATGGTAAGTACTATGTTACCATTACTTTTTATTTGGCCACATAGTCGTTTTATATATTGTAGTCACGTTGCCTTAGGGATAATTTTAATGCTGATATTGTTTAATCAACTAATTAATTTCATATATAAGATTAAGTAGGTGTAGGTGTCTGTAGGAATTATAGTTGATGTCTGGGTATTGAAAACTAATATTCAGTCGAATTACTTTCGTAACAGCAAAAGTCTGTACCAACCATATTTTTGGTCTAACTACGTTATTAAATATTAAAACGTATTATATTTTTAAAACTTTTCTAATTGGCGAGTAATTGTTGTTATTTTTTAATTTTTTTTATCATTTCAGTTAAACTCTTTATTGTTCACCATAAACTTAAATCTAGAAATTAATGTGTATATTGCATTAAAACAATGGGCGGCCTTATCACTTATAGCGATCTATTCCAGGCAACCCAGTGTCTAAGGAGATTTTAAAGAAAAATAGATGCACGATTTTTGGTGGTGTTAAAAATAAAATATAAATAAACTGCCATATACTTATATAGATATACATATGATGATATTATAAATAACATACGAACAATAAATAATTTCATTTAAAGCAACAATTTTTATTTAATACATCAATTAATGGTCAGCGATCACATGTTTAAATGTAGTAATTGATTTAGCTTGTCTGATTGTAAGGGGAGAAAGCTCTACAGTCGAACAGCCTGTATGGCAAAAGAATTTCCTACGAAGGAAGAAGTGTGTGCAGGTATTGTCAGCAAAAGATTTTCATTACAGTATTTTTTTTATTAAAATAACAAACAATTGTACAGCCACACTGTATATTTGTATTCTCCTATACGTGAACTTAGGATATGCATTCGATTAACAACCACATCCATTGATCACTGTCCACAATACATGTGTTATGTACCGGTATTGAATTCTAAATAACAAAGGCTGATCTACACTCACAGCAAACGTGGTTTGTCTAATTCTAATTATTGGTTTTGCATAAATAAACATCACTACTAATTAATAAGTCACTGATGGACAATTATAATCCAATAACTGTTCTCGTAGAAGTTTTATATAATGTTTAAGCTATGAACACACAGAATTGATAAGGAAATGAAATAGCGCCAAAGAACACCAAGTAGATGGGCCAATTCTATAAACCCATCATTAAAGCTGGTTCTGTTATGGCTGCGAAGCAAGGCTGTTGAGCATTATCAATAGGACCTTCATCCTACGGAGACGTATGTAGGCTAAACGCAGCCCTTGTGTCAAATCTCTCTCAAATCTCGCTCGGCTCAAAAAACAATGGCTTGAGTTCTCGCAAAAATCCCGGACGCTAAAGAAATTTACACCGTATTCGGGTTTTAATGTTAAGGTGATAAAGATGATGTTAAATCTAATACTGATAGGAAGTTGAGATGCACACATTTTTCTGTTATTTCTTTTGGAGCTAAAGTTAAGTGAGAACGTGTTTGTTTTATTAGGAGCCATAAAGTGGTCTGAAAGCAACAACAATGTGGATTGGAACTATAACAGCATTAAGGTCTTACATTCTCTAAGACGTGGAATATTCAGATGCCCGTTCGTGCGGCACGCCTGCATAATATGGGGCTTATAGTCGCATCTCTAGACCTATTTTTTGCCTCTACATCTACTGAATTTGAAATCAAACATGTCTTTATAGGAGTTGCAGTAGCGATTATTTTCGCGTTTATATGATGCTTCTACCATTGGCTTATATCTAATATTCTCAACAGAAGTATTATTTCGTCGATTTATGAATTATTTTAAAATTAATTTATTGAGTCCTGTTGCCATTTTGGCTAAAAAGGAAACCTCATAAAATAGTTATTGCCGTCCATCTGACTCTATAGAAATTATATCTTGAGAACTAAACTGACTTGACCACTATAAAATAATGTAGTAGAATTGCGGAATAATGGCATCTTTTTGCTTCGTCTAACATTAGACAGCGTTTCTAAAATAATAAAACTATTTTGTTACACTTTATTTATGATGTCCATAAGTGGTGAGATAGATAGATAGATAACACTTTATTGTACACCATTACAGAAAACACAAATTAACTTATAGCCTAAAAATTTCTATATGTGCACAATGGGCGGTCTTATCGCTAAGAAGCGATCTCTTCCAGACAACCCGAGGCAGGAATAAAAACATATTAAATTGGTCAAAGGTGGTGTACATAAATATTAGAGGATATGCAGCTACTTACATAAATATACTTGCATCTTAAGTCGTAAAAAGTCTGCTCCCTCAAGTTTTGAAGTAAGGGATAGAAAACTGAAAAAGTTGATCGGGCTCAAAAATACTTTCAACGAATAATGATTTTAAGAATACCTGTTAAGCATTTTTGAAATGTGCTTTATTTTAGATTACATACTGTTACGAGCTACAGGACTCGAATTAAAATAAATGCCTTTGGTATTACTATAGAGTTTATTAGGACAGTGTACACACGTATAAAACAAGTACAAAATAAAACTGCATGCAACCAGTTCACACTGCACGATACAATGCAATTCAACACGTGAAAAGTCCGTCACTACGTCGCTAATCGAAAGTACTACACACGTCTTAATCGTATCGTAGTCGTTGATTGACTGCCCCACCCCTCCGTAGGGCATTCTTTTATACTAAACTGTATAAAACGGGCCGCGTTAATCCGCACATCTGGCACCGCTTCGACGCAATGCAATAAAAACAAGGATTAAGTCGTTCGACACTAATTACAGTCATAAAATAAGTACGATAACAATAGATGTTTTTAAAGTTTAAACACGAAGTAAATAATAGAATTTGTTTTTACAACATGCAGCTGTGCAGTCTTTCTCGGTATGTAACAATATTTATTTTCGAGTTTTGTAGTCACATGACAGTTTTTAAGATTTGTGGTATATAAGCTGTATTTTAAGGTTTTGTAACCAAATGACATAAAACAGTAGTAGTTGCTTTCTCTTTTACTATGCGGGAGTGACAAGCACGTGTACTTAATAGTTCTGTCATTGTGACAAATAAATAAAACATTGGTAAGGGTTTCGTGTAACGGTAGCTGCAGCTACTATAAGCTTAAAGCTATCGATACAGCTTTGTTTTAGAAATTGAGAGGTTGCCGAGTCGTGATGTTGGTGCGCTTCTTTCCTTACTTTGCCTGTTTGAAAGTTGGTTGAGTTTGCGGTTTCTGAGGCACTTCATTTTCATATATAAGGTTATATGAACGTGTTCTTGTTGAAGTTATGAACGGTATTTGAACAGAAATCATATGGATAATAATGTTAAAGTAAGTTAAGTATTTTTAATCCTTTTGTCTTTATATATTGTTCGAGATATTTTGGTGTACTTTTTTAGCGCCATCAGTTACACAAAGTTTCATACTTATAATATCAACCCATAAACGTTTCATTTCTGGGATCGGGCTTGTCCATTTTTCAAAGGCAACGGCGTGTACTTGGGCGTGAAGGCGTCACAAACAACCATTTAGGATATTACAGCTACCTTCTTAAACGAAGTTTTTTTGAAGACTAAACGAAGAAATTTAATAAACAAAGCGTTGGAAGTTGATAACATATCTTTCATTAATGAAGGTAATGTCGATTTTCTAGGCCTTATAACCTAGAATAGTAATTGTTTTATTGTATATGTCTTGGGTTAACACTGTACGTTATTCCTGGCTCCGCCTGTTGGCCGCACCCTCTCTATCTAGTAATTTATCAGTTCGTGTAGGTTGTATGCAGTATTTATTGTTTTATTCAATTTCCTGCTTCTTCACTTTCTAAATAGGTATTTTATGGTTTTTAATTTTGCATGGTTTTTATTCAGACGATTATTAATTTGATCATTAAGTACTCGGTCTCTCTACACCTTATTCGGACAACTCTCATACATGTTTTTTGTAAGACACTTTTCATCCATTTTCTCTTCATTGAAAATGGATGAAAACTACTGCTAGGTTGTTATTCTTCCAACGTTGTAATGTTCAGCTAATTCTTATAATTATACGTACAAACGTATACATAATCACTCCTGTTTCCCAGGGATAGGTTAGGGTTGTAGGCAGAGATGATGGTTCTTCACTTGTCACGACTCTTAGAAACACCTTCGCTTCATCTATCATTGAAGTCTTTATACATGCACATTGATTTGAGATACGTTTTACCTGACCTTTTCTTTCTTTCTTTAACATTTCTACTATATAACCACGGCGTGTATATCGTGGTCTACCGGCACCAACTCTGCTATTTACAATTCTGTCATACACTTATTTTGTAATTCTATTCTCATCCATTCTCTCTACATACACAAACCTTATTGTTACGTCTTCTTTTAGTCCACAATACAATTATACAACTTGCTTGTACTTTGTACAGCTGACCGAATCGTTAGTCTTGTCGAAGTTGAATTACACTGCTACACGGCTACGGCTATTAAACGAGATAGATCGATTAATCCAGTGTGTTAAAAATGCTTGTGCACGTTTTTGTTTTCTGTACCTCCAAAGAGCCACATATATTGTCATTTTTAATAAACATCATGTACTGAAAATGAAATTAATTTCAAGGAGCCCTAGTACTTCTATAATAAGCTCAGCCGGGTAGCCAGAGGGTGGACAGTCAAAGGTAGATAATGTTCTAGCATTTCAGTTACACAAATTGACATGCTTTAAAGGTAGCTTCCGTTATGCTGCATCAATGCTGGTACAATATACCGCCTCATTTTCACTCACTCAATTATCACTTTTCGTAAACGTTTTTTTTTTTTAGATGAGCAACGGAGGCTAAAAACATCAATGTCAATCTTTCTTATATGTTATGATTTTATCTCCTACCTCTTAAACATTATTCTGCTTATTAATATGTATTATGCATTTCATATCTATCACATATAACATTCTTCTTGAATATTTTATCACTATCCCAAAAATATTCTTTTCTAATTTGCTCAGTACTAATTATTATTATGTTTATAGTATAGTAAGTAGTTTTACATAGAAGTAAAACAATTGGCCCATAATAGAGAAGATTGGAAGAGGCTCCACCGACAAGAGCATGCTCTTAAATGATAAATGAATGAAATGAAAAGTAAATTCTATGTATTATGTGTATGTAACTTAATATTATTCATACTATACATATAAATAAATAACAATGCAACATCCGTCCGTCCTAGGGTGCAGTTGAAAACCAGCGTCAGGCACCTGTTGTCTGGAATTAGCTGAACTGAACCCATTTGGTACCATCGCGAGATTTTTTTTTGCTATATACCTACATAGTTTAATTAATACCTTTTTTCAATGTGTCTCGCTATGTGATATTAAATAAAAGTATTTCCTTTCTTTCTTTCTACTTGTACTACTTACATGTGAACTTTATTTTGTAAATGGTATTATGTGGACTTGCACATAATTGGATCTTGGTGCCAGTTGTAATGAACTACCTATATTTATTTCATCAATTTTTTGTTCAGATCACAAATGAGAATTTGATATTTATTGGATCTTTAATTTTATTCTTCTTCCATAAAATACGTTGTATGTAGGTGAAAGGCAATAGGAGACGATCCAGACGAATGTTGGTAATTTGTACCGGTCGTCGGACTTCGGACCCTTTTGCTGGCTGCCACATCGGCTTTTGGTGTTACGTTCTACCTGTTGCAAGAAATTTCTCTAATTTTTTTAATATAATAATAAAATATACTTCTAAAGTGTTATTTTCGTTTTGTTAAATGTTGTTTTATTTTTACATAAATGTACATGTATAATTTACTAATATATAGATAGGAACAGTTTTATTTCACATGGATAGAAGTTGTCATTTACAACATGCACCTACTCACTTCTCGCATACACACAATTACATGCACGCACGCACGCACTCACGCACGCACGCATACATGCAATTTATATAATAATCGATCTCATACGTTGAATACTAATAGTAATAGCTTTACTTCACGTCGAGAGAAGGTAATGATCAGCTACCCAAGATTCTTCCTTCTAATATCACTAGTAGATTCTAGCCACTACCACCAAAAAACTTTTTTATTACTTTCTAACGTATAAATATATATTAATTAACATTAAATAGGCCTAAATACGTCCATAATTATGCTCGGAACGACTTAGAACTTTATATTAGAATCTGAATATTTATGTAATGTTTTTCACTGAATTCAAAAATTTAATTAGCATATTAAGGCTGGTGTATGAAAACACTTAACTGATGGTTAAAATAAACGGAACGCTGTTCACCCATATATATAGTTTAAACAATTATTTTATTTTAACTATCGGTTAAATGTATGTATGCACATCAGCCTAAGTAAATATGATTGTAATAAAAGGTCATATGCATTTTTTACTCAAATTTCAATCAACTTCTAATTTATTGTATATTAAGTTATCGGACTAAGAAATTTCACTTCAATTCCCCGCACAAATTCGAATTGCAAAGTACTTATTGAATGAACTCTTAACACCTTGTAAATAATGATCAGGATTGATAAACTTGAGGCTTTTGGGTGGGTGGACTTAAGATTTGTTATTGGTGGGTTACCAAATAGGCTTATTTAATCTTCTTAAACTTAGGAAACTGGACGAAAGCCCTTTACCATCTTAACGGTGGAACTTGTGAAGATGTAGGAATAATATTATTTACGACGTGGTACAAGTCAGAGTAGTTGAGCTTCACGTCGGTGTTTGTTAAATTTTGTATATTTTATGAAATTGATAAAGGAGCTAATTAGGACTTTCAGTTTGAGACCTGTTGGGTTTTATGATGGTTTTGGGTAGAATTGGAGATATAAAGCCGTGTATTCACCTGAAAATCATAGTGTGTACGTGGTTCTAGAGCGCAAGACGAGCGGCACGAGGTGCGTTCGCAACGAGCGGACAAAGTGAAAATCAAAGTCGTACAAATGAGAGCACTTACTGTAACCAAATATCATAATATGTATAAGTGGTCCTGGAGCTCGAGGCAAGCGGCACGAGCGGACAAAACGATAATCAATGTCGGTGTTGCGGCGGCGGCGCTGGATTTAGCGTTAAGCGAACTATGTCAACTTTGCGGGAAAAAAAGTGTGGACAATTTTGAATGGGAATCGGAACGAGCACGCACTTACCTGGTTAATGAGAATGAAACGCGGCTCCTCTTCTCCACTATCCACTATCACACACACTTTATTGTATTTTTATATTGACAGTAGTTTCTATTATATATGTATTTATTTTTAGTATTTTATTTGTTTATTATATGTTATAATTGCGGCGCGAAGCGGGTAATTAATAAATGTAGTGTGGGCGCGGTATATATTAAGTTCTATTATGTTATTTTATTTATTTACAGAGCGGAGCGATTTATTTAATTTTATGATATGACAATGAGTGATTGAAGTGACGTGCGAAAGGGAACGCGCCGTCACATTTCAAGGAACAATTTAAATATGTCGAAGAAAAGTATCGAAAGGAGGTTTACATGGCGGTACCAGTCGGGGTATACATCAGAGCACGTTACTGTATCTGCTCGGTTACTGTTAAGGCATGAACGCGGCTTAAATGAACCAAATATATTTCGTAAATTAAATGTCTTTAATAACGCATAATACGACGCCGATTTTGGAGAGCAATGGAAGATGACCGGCGAAATTTATATAAATAATTTCTGTTGTATTGCAAAACAGCCGTTACATGACTTATAAAATATTGAAAAAAATATGTTTTAAATAATAAAACGTTGAATGAAAGTGTTTTGCATAGTTTTTGCTGTCAAAACCCACAAAGTGCGGTTATTACATTTTTAATGGGTTAAACCGTTTTCAATTTCTAGTCACAGTTAAAGGCTGGGTTTTGCTATCTGACGTGCTAGAGCCATGCTGGAATTATTATTTTGATTACAGCTCTTAGAGCCGGCTGGATCGCTGTGATACCATGCTCTCACAGAATATCGGTGTGAAACGGTGCACCTTGAGCTAATCGTGATTCGTACATCTTGGTATCAATAGTCACTTGAGACCATCCATGAGCCCCTGTGGTATAAACTGAGATAAATGTTCTTTTATGCATTTAAGTAGTTACCACTGTGATTTTAGCTTACGTTCTACGAGATATCAAATACTAGATAAATAAAAATATTAAGCAAATTATAGAAACTACTAAAATACTAGAAACATACATGTTAAAAATCTCACATGAGATTGGGGGACGGAGTCGAGCCTAATACGTGTCACGTAATTAATGGGCGCCCCCTTATCAGCAGCTTATTCGCAATAAAAAATATCTTACCATCGAATTTTCGTTATTAATAGAAAATTAACAATATTTGTATAAAGTTTATGTCTAATGTTAACAGTAGTAAGACATATGAATGGGCAGTAAAGATTAGGAACCGACTGGAAATTAATTAATGACGAGGAAGTCGCTTGTTACTTGCACCACACACTGACCTATCCGGGCGGTCCACAGCGACTAATCGGTTTAAGTAATGTTCATTAATTAACGTCTCTGATCGGTAGGTTACCGGCCTGTGGTGTCCACTACGTGTTGCAACTACAGTATTTTGTCAAATCACTTTTAATTATTCGTAACCATATATCCACTATTACTAGTTTACTAACCATGTATTACAGCTAATTATCTAGTTATTCTAACATTATCTTTGTCATATCAAATTTTGAAACAAACTTAGATGAACTGACGTGGGCCGCAATATCATTTTACCTAGGTGTTTTTTATTCTTAGAATACACAGCAGTTTGGTTGACGATTCATCCGTGCAGGAACGAAAACAAACATCAATTTCTGCCGCCGGGTGGCTCGTCGTAAGAAGCTATAAAACAACCCACAGCCAGGTAGGGCATTTGCCCGACTGGATGACTACCACCTTTCGTCTAGAGTATGCCGCCATAACAACTTTGAGTTCTGGCATTGGTGACCAGGTTCCAGTCTCCCTTAAGAGAGCAGCAGCGCATTTGTAGCACCTTTGGTGTTGCAAATGCCTATAGGCGATGGTAACCACTTTCCATCAAGTGGGCCGTCTGCCTGTTTGCTGAACTCCTGCAATAAAAAAAGGAAAAACCAACAGCCAGGGATTATAGAGAGTATTTGCCTGTCAATCATTTTTTTACATGAAACATGGAATTTTACTCCTGTTAAACATAGTACGTGATATCCCTTTGACGGAATGTTTGGATGGCTGCTATCCCTGGTCTAGATCATGCCGTTTTCCAGTCTCCCTTTCGAGGCCTGGCACATTGGTAGAACCTTTGATGTTGCAAATATAAAATATGCGACAGTAACAATTTTAGTTTAAATAGTGGTATAAGTTCCTGTTTGACCATGATCTCACCCGATGCAGAGCGGAGATATGGTCCAAGATGGAGCACGCTTACCAAGAAGGTATCTATCTATTCACACGGGACTTTCAATCAAAGGGCCTTAAGGATGTGGGCTAGATAGATAGATATCAAACACTTTGTACACCATTACAGGAAACTTATGTAACTTATAGGAATTAATACTATTATAATTGTGTACAAAGGGCACCTCCCTTGTTGTCGCTGTCTTCAACGATGTCTTCCAGACAACCCGTGGCAGTAGTATTGCTGATTATTTACATTTTAATAATAAATACACAACTATATGCAATATAGTTGTATAATTACATATCATTACATTGCATTTAGTATTTTCTGACCGTGTTTTTCAATATCAATAGAGAGAGAGAAAATTTACATAGTACACAAAACATTTTATTTTGAAAATATCTAACAGGAAAGGCTGATAGTCTTGACAAATATCGACATTTGTTTCAGCTGATTGGGCTATTTGAGGGTTGGATTTTGCTTGATTGTTTTCTTCGGACCCTTTCGCTCTTGGTTATAAATGTAAACTGCCGATGGAGGCTCAAGATAGCCAATCTTCGGGCCCATATGTTTGATGTGCAATAATTTATAACATTTTGGGAGGTTTACGCTGCATACATGTTTATTAAATCTAATATAATTTACGTGTATAATAACTTTATTAAATCTGAATGTTAAATGATTTAGTTAATAAGGCTACTTAATTTGTCGCGTAATAGTACACTTAACATCTTATCTTTGTCTTCCCTGATCATGGCTATTGAAAACTAGCTGAAACGTCGGAATAAAAATCAGATAAAATACCGCGCTTAAAACGTAAACGTATGTTATAAAATATGAAATTAAGATCATGGCTATTGAAAACTAGCTGAAACGTCGGAATAAAAATCAGATAAAATACCGCGCTTAAAACCGTTAAAACGTATTGTTATCAAAAGTACTGAAATTTAAGGCGTATACATTTTCCACCATACAAGTTTATAATTAATAAAATGATAGAATATACAAAAGCGCATTTTTCCCACAAATTCGCAGTTTCCACATTCCAACAATTATTAGTATGATAATAATTGTTAAAATTTTGTTGCAGATTTATTTTTAATACATTAATTATATTTAGTACAATAACAAAAATAACGATCTAAAGACGATTTCTTTAATCTTCCGAATGATACCTAGGCGATTAATTGTGTTCTAATTAATTAATTTTTAAAACCTAATAATGTTACTTTGATACTAATTACTACGAAATACAAACAATGTACCAATGACCCTAACGAAATTCTATCGCAGTTATTTGAGGTTAATTATATGACTGACAATTAATGCGTGTGTGACTTTATTCCTACTCGACTTTAAATTTCCAGACCTGTAGTTAGTTGTGTATATAATCCCTTCCTGGGTATAACATTATGAACGATATATTAAAAAAGTTTTTGCAATATTTCACTCTTGGTAGGTCCATTTGTTATCCGGCGCGGCCGCGTCTAGGATTTATTTACAAGCAACATTATCTCCTCCCTTCAAAGTGACTAACACCGTACATACGATGCGATGTTTTCATATTAATGAACGGATGGACATAGTGATGTTGTGATATAGGTGTAGTAAGGTTTCGAAGTTTATGCTGCTTGGCTCGTCTAAATTTTGGACCCGCTGTACCAAGAAAGTCTCGCATATTGCGTGCATGATTTGTATAGTAGTTTTATTTCTGAGCTATAAAATAACTCTAAATCATTTTTCATGAAAATCTGTTCATATACAATTACGGATTGCAATCCGGAAAACCAGATCCTGTAATCTGTATAAACAACGGAACCGGTGATTACTTAATTTGCGAAAATAATCGCTCGTTGCATGAATAGGTTCTTTAATCGCGTGGTGCTTAGGCGTGCGAGTCGTTTGACGCTGATAATACATTTACTATGATAAGTAAAAAAGATATGCGACTAAAATGAAAAATATCATAGAAAGAATTAACCAAAAGAATAGCTCTAACGGTACTGTGGATCTCGTGGAAGAAACAGTAGAGAACTTAACACAATCACTGAAAAAATATTTGACATTACAAGCAGAATTACTGTTATAGATCTAGCGAGAAGTAGACCATAAAAACTGAAAAAAAGGAAGATTGTATCTATAGACATTGAGACAGCCTTCTCGGCCGAAAGCTATGTTTGTAGCTCTAGTAGAAGTCGATTGGCAGATGACACAATCAATAAAATTTGTTCGTGAGATTTACATTTAAATCGATTGTTTAAAATCTGAAGAGTAAAAATATTATAAAGAATAATTATAGTGATTGTTGTCTTATATTCATTAGAAAGATTCGGTTAAAAATAACGACTCTTTTAACTTGTAGATTTTATTTAATTTGTGATAATAATGTTGTTATAATAAATTTTATTTTATTTGTTTTGACGGTAACATTCTATCCGTCGGTATCAGAAAAGAATCGTTTTTGCAATATTGAAACCGGGCATAGTAGATTTACCTGAAATCAGTATTGTGGCAATTCCAATGTACTGTATACGGGATGCTTGGACTGTAGCGTCCAAACACCCCGCTTGGACGCTACAGTCTATCTTTGCCTTTGCCATGTGCTATTTGTTCCTAATTCTAAGCTGTTTTGTTTATTGTTTTATTAACTTTATTGTACAAGAAAGTATATTCTATTCTATTCTTCATGAACAGTTATAAGTGGAAAATCGCGAAATAAATATTTGAAGTTTTGGTAGCTAAAAAGCTACCAAATTAAATAAGTAATATTCATTTCAGCTAAGGCCATTCTGATAATGGTAATACGAATTTTTTTATACTACTATTCTGCCGCGACAATATCGGGATGTTATTGTGGATATAGTAGAATACGAATTTTTGATACTACTATCACAATAGAATCGTGCTTCAAATATCTGCGCAACGCCAAGATGTCGTACAATTGGACCCCTCGTATAGCAAATGTACATTGGCGATGGTAACCACTTTACATCATGCAGACAAGCTGATACGCCATGAAAAAATGGATACAAAAAATGTTCTCGTGAAAATAGCTGATCTTGAATTTGAACGTCACTAGCGGACACTTTATTCATATTTTACACACGGCGAATAGATTGTGTGTAATAATTGGATATGCGTCAAGGGTGTCACGTTAATGTGGTCATAAGTTAGCCGGTGGCCCCGGGCCCGTGTCATTATGCCAATCTCCACAATTGAGCTCAGCCTCACACCAGCCGTCGAGATGATCTATGCCCTAGTGTTATGAGTTGCCTGATTGGCTGTTCCCACCATATTATGAGGACTACCGTCTGATTCAGGAATTAATGCCCTACTTAGTCGAATAATAAATAGTCTGTTAACCTTAATAAACACCGATTAATTATTATAGATATTAGCTTCCAAAGTCGTAAAAATTGTCCTCCAACCTTTGGTCCACTAGGGACCAGATAGAAAATTTTGAAAAAAACATTTATGACAATTAGTTTGAACAATTTTTTAATTGAGTCTTTTATTTACTAAAACAAAAACATGGGCAACATCAAATAAGTATTGTTGATTTGTCGTCTAATGTTATATTTACCACGTTTTTAGCAAATAAATGATTTGATTTGATTCAATATTCGTTGAGTAGTTTTTGAGTTGTGGGGTGTTTTTGAAAAATGGCTTTTGATGATTCCGTAGGAAATAACGAAAACCGTGGACTTTTCAACACTATGGAAACCTTCATAGTATGAGGGTTGCCACAAATTTTCTCTTCAATTTTAGATTGATGTGGTCTTAAAATGTTTTAAACAATAAAAAGTGTAAAAAGCGAGAAAAAAAGGTTATTTCAAGCCATCTGTGGTTTCTTGGGGTTTTTAACTGGAGATTGTCTTTCGTAGTATTGATTTCGATGACGATATCGTCCAAAACTCAACAAGCTTCGACACAGACAATTTAACAGCAACGACAATACACCAATAGAAATATCTCCGTTATATATCGAATCATCTCAATTCCGGGTAACTGTAATATTTTACACCATAGCCTCGTATAAAAACTAGACTTTAATCAAGGTCGCTGACATCTAAATGAGCTGGGTATCGCGCGAAGCATATCATCCCATCTTTCATTGATACCTGCAAATGTTATTACTAATGGTGGACAGGCATCGTGCCGTTCACACCCACCGCTTTCTGTATTCAGTGCTGCTATGTGTGAAAATTGTAATAAGAATAGATAAAATATAACGTTTTATGCTTGCTACTTAGTATATGTAATTGGATAAATGTATAAATATGTACAAATGTAGATAGATTGACAGCCCTTTATTGCTCACCAAATGCACAATTTAAAAAACAAAAAAATGTACGATTACAACATTGTCATGGTAAAAATAATAGGCGGCCTTAAAGAAAAGCCCTCCAGGCAACCTAACCTTTAGGAATGTTATAATTTAATGTTACGATGTAGGTGGTGCAGAGCATTACATAGGACATAACTTAAATACACATAATAGTTAGACTATTTTATATAGTAAATACATTAATATACATATACTATTTTAGAAACATTACACATTAAAATATATTTATAACATATATATGTTATTAGTTACAAGACGAAAGACTGTGGACTGTATATCCATAGGTCGCTGGTTCAAATCCGGCTCGAAGGACCATATGTAGCTTCCTCCTGGTTGTTTCCTTGGTGATAGTAAGGTGTTTTAATGATTAGCGGACTGTTGTAGGTATATGAGCTTTATTGCAACATAATTAATTACACGTATGATAACGTATTCGTCGCCGGACGGTGTAAGGCGGACTGCTATACACGCGGCGCTCCCCTCTCTCCCCGACGTAACCGGTTGGCGTTAACAATCAGGCATAATTATTTAAGAAAAAGTAGTGTTTCCCGAGTGCTTTCTTAAACCTCGGCAATATTTTGGCTTCTCTGACAGTATAGGTATCAAATATAGGTATGATGTAATATGTATTAAAACTATTAATTGATTTACGTATACATGTATATATACATTATTTAGATTGATCTCTTTCTCTGCTCTGCCTACATGGTCAGATTAGTTAAGAATTTGTTTCAAGTTGGTATTTTTTTATTGCGATGCTAGCAAACAAGCAGACGGCTCATCCAATGGCAAGCGGTTACGGCGCGTAGATGTATGCAACACCAGGGGTGAAGTCAAGGCAAACAAGGTTGCCTGGAAGATATCACATTTAGCGATAAGGCCGTCATCTCTGGCCTGCTTCTCAAGTCTCATCAAGGGAACATGCAAATTGGTTTATTTCAGAGGTTATAACTAGAAAACATAGAAATATTCAAGTTCACCTTTTTAATTTATAATGTATGTATATGAAACTAATTTTTTCTTGGATAGAAGACTAATCGAAATCATTTATAGGTTGGATATGTGGAATAGTTAAGGGAATTCGGATAATATTCTCGGCAAGCAAAAGTGATCTGGCAACTCTTTTCGAGTTTGATTAAGAGCGAGCTAATGAAATTAATAACCGTACAGCACAAAGTTTAGCTAGCGCCTCCTTCGCCTCATGACAAATGACCGAGTGTAATTTCACACGGGTTGGTAATAATGCAGCGACGAAGCGAGTTTGTGTTGTTATGTCTTTGTGGGAGGCCTCTATGTCTTATTGACGTTTTTTGATGTTTAATCAACTCATGTTTTCATTTGTCCAATAACTAAATATTGAAACTGAACCTTAAGCTGATGTTAGACGGTTTATTTCTATCTTTCAACAACAACATAAATAAGAATCATTCACTATCATGGAATATCGTTGTTTCCTTTCAGTTCTGTGCTTTTTAACTAAAATTGATTCCAGTTGGTTGAATGTTAGAATTAAATTTATAAAAAAATTAAAAATATAACTTCCTCATTTGTCTGCTCACAAATCTGCATGAAAATCGCCGGCGACAATGTTTCTTGATTATTATCACCCACATATTGGTACAGCTGATATGCATATCTAATGAGATTGAGACGTGAATATTTATTTGAATATAATATATCAAGCACTGACGTATTCAAACCTAAAAGTAGCAATACCAGAGATATAACGAAATTCATAACCAAACACCCTCGCATATAACGCAGTTATTGCAAGCACCCATGAAATTTTTAAATGCTCTTAGCTCAGCACAAACGTAGAATTAGTAAGTTTATAATGTCATTAGAATTACTCAAGTCATTAAAAACAAGTAGTTTTAAGGTAGGGAAGTAAATTTAAAATTTTATTAACTAACTACTAGCATGTTGGGACTTAGACAATTTCATTCACGTTATGATCTTAGAAAGGAATATATGAAAACCCTTAATGTTCTTTATTACCTCGATGAAAGTTTTGCAAAAATATAATATACGGGTACTTATCATACTATAAGTGCACTTGAGGATGGGGATGTAAGAAAAGGAGATCGTCGCTTGCGCAGCCGATAAATCTGCCGCGCTAACTCGCAACCGGTAAATAACTATGGGATTTCCGCGTGCGAGAACGAGATGCGCCAGGGCATAAATCTGTGCCCGTATTGTGATATTGTGTTGCCATTATGGGTCTCCGGGAAGGTCGCACGTCACATAAATACACACGGTACGATTGTCATGTAGCTTTTTCAATGGGCATCAGTGACGTTCTCGGTTACCATATCTCACTTAAAGGTGTTAGGGTGGTCTTAAGGAGATGGTGTTAAGAATTTGCCTTTTATAATATACAGTACAGTCGTGTTAAATCGTTTCTAAATGAAGTTTGTCGTGGTGAACATACCACTGAATTACCTAAGCCAGTCGCAATTAAATAACGCATATTAAACAAGTTGAGAATTGTAAACTCAATTTTGTGATATAATCATAAATCGGATTGATTAATGAGTTGCTGTTGTGTATATTTTGTAATTATCAGCTCTTGAAAGTGAAAGAAATCTATGTATGTAATTTACCGTTTATATTGAACTCAATGCGTCTAACAGTAGAACGTAAAATTCTGTAAGATTTCTATCATCATCATAGTATTATATTATGGCAGCATGTTTGGATTGGTCGATTTCATTCTTAGTTTTCTAATCAAGTCTGTTTTAAAATCTCTAGTTCGTTCTGTCTGGCGATAATTAATTTTGCCAAGCTGCTGTTGAAATTTGCTTTCTTGCCTATCTAATCCACTATGCACGACCCTCTACAACGTATATTATGTGATCAGTGACTCAGTGTTTCCTTTATATCGTCCAGCCATCGTTTTATTGGGCGCCCAAGAGATTTTGCTTTAGAAGTAGACATAACCTCCACATTATTCCAAAATAGTACGGCTCTACGAGTATTATAAATGTAAACCAATTCTGTCACCTCCAGCGTTTTGCATGTACTAATAGGATAGGCTAAGCACCGGCACGACGCGATCGAGATCGCCTCGAACAACCAAAGATGCAACACGTGTTCGAAGCGAAATTACCATTATTATCGATCATCTCGCGCTAGCGTCTGGTAACGACCCTCAATAGGCGCTAGTCGGAGTATCTTATCTCTAGGAAAGAAAACAACTTCAAGTACCGTTACGATCATCTTCCAATTTTGTGCTTATTTTTCAGTGAGACGAAAATTGTAGTTGCTTTTTGTCAAGTAAAATGTTTAGTTAGCTCATTTTTATTGTTTTAAGATGAAATTATTTTTTATTAATACGTTTTTACTTCTTTTTATTACATGAGTTCAGCAGACAGGCAAACGGCGCACGTGATAGTAAGCGGTTACCATCGCCTCTAGATAGTTGTAGGTACTAATATGCTGCAGCTCTCTTAAGGGAGACCGGAATCTGGCCACGAATACCGGAACACAACTCTAGGTTGTTATGGCGGCATCCTCTTGACCAGCAACGGTAGCCATTCAGATGGGCAAACATCCTACCACCTCGCTGTGGTTTTTAGCTATAATTTACCCTTGCTTGTTGTATTTATTCTTTCTAAAAGTTGAGGTCGCCAAGTGACAATATGCACCGCTTAAGCATTTTTTTTAGATATAAGAAATGTGCGTATTGTAACTCGCTGATGGGATAGCAAAACACAATGAGGCAACCTCCTGTACGTAGATAATACTGAATTGAGTAATCTGTCATTCCGCTTTTAACAAACCTGGTGTGTTATATCACCCCCTTTTTCTGAATTGGCGAGCTCAATGATGGAACGTTTAAGGGCTTGTACTACACTGGTTATTTATAAATAATTGAAAAACAAAAAGTTATCTAATTGACGACATTGAAAAAATTTCCTTCCGTAACTTGTGATACTGAGCTTTATGTTTAAACGTCTAAGCTTAATTACATTAAGATTGCAAATTAAGCAATTAATTAAGTTATAAAAAATTATAGGTAATTAATCCAAAATTTATCAAAACGATTCATGACATCACGAACATTGATTCTTCAGGTAATCAGAGGGCTGGTGTTTACCTCGAGCAACGGATCAGTATGGCGATCCAGCGAGGAAACGAAGCCAACCTTTTAGGCACCATACCTATAGAAGACGGTGATCTAGGCTCAGTATTCTACTTATAGTCCTGAGGGACTGTGAGTAGAATACAATACAAATAAGTTTTCTTTTCTTTCTTTTTAAATTTCTTGATTGTACTAGCTTCTAATTTATATATTAAATCGTTAAAAAAATCTTGAGTATTGCAGTTAATTCCAAACATTACTTTGTTAATACTGATAGTAATTATTACATGATTAATGAGTATTATATACGAGATCGTTTCGTTCTTTGCAAATTATTGAGACCGCTTTGTTACCCTGTCAGTTTGGCGTTAATTTTATTTAGTGTCCGTGTAATTGCATGCCCATGGCGTTTTGTTTGTACCTGTACTATTCGTAATTTGTGTTGAAATGTTTTATGGACAATGTTATCAGTTATGACTATCGATGCGGGAATGATACATGCAATAGAAAATGCCTATACAAAATTAATAGTTGAATTTGAATAGGTTTAATGATAATTTTATGATTTAGGACTGGTATAGACGAATATAGAGTTATTTAAAGAGCAGACTGAATTAGCAAGTATCACGAAGATTGGCGAGCTAAGGCGATTATAGCACGGGATATGAAGCCTGGTAAGATGCACAGTGAAATATCATTTCTCAAGTTCCAACCAAAAATCCTTTTCAAAATCATAATAAATGATAATTGCAGACGCAGAAGATGTGTGTGTTTACACATTGTGCATTCCCAAGCTAAGCAAGTTACGCTTGTGTTATGGGTAAGTTATAACGGACCACTCTGAGGCTGACCCCGGACACCCAGTCGTCGTCAGCCATTTGCAATCGTCCCACTGCTGGATTTAGGCCTCCTATCTTCTCCCTATCCATTGACATTCTCATCCAGCGCTGCCGGCGACCTTGCACAGGTCGTCTGCTCCATCGGCCATCGGTCCTGCGGCAGACGTGACAGACAGACATCCAGACTGAAAATAATGGAAAGTTCGTTTACGAAATTTAGCACGAAGATCCCAAAGCCTCTGCGTTCCAGTGAGCTCGGCCGGCTAAGACTTAGCCCGCTCAACCATAGAGGTAGTTAGATGTATAATATAGAGCAGAATGTAGAACAATAATTATCATTTATCATTATTTATAAGCTGCATTACTGTCACTATTAAATATTTATCAATCCCTATCAAGGCTTACCTGGAAAAGATCGCTTCTTAGCGATAAGGCCGCCTGTTGCACTTACTGTCGTTTGTATTTTTCAACTTCTGTTTGTCTATATTTTGGTGTACCGTGCAGGAACGGAGAAAGAATACAATTTCCTGCGGCCGGGCGGCCTGTCGTAAGAAGCGACAAAACAACCCACAGCCAGGTGGTAGGGCATTTGCTCGACTGGATGGCTACCACCCCTGGTTTAGAGTATGCTGCAATAACAACCTTGAGTTGTGTTTCGGTTAGGTTCCAGTCTCCCTTAAGAAAGCAGCAGCGCATTTGTAGCACCTTTTGTGTTGCAAATGTCCATAGGCGATGGCAACCGCTTTCCATTAAGTGGGCCGTCTGCTTGTCTGCTGAACTCATGAAATAAAAAATAAAAAACCTACAATAAAGAATTATCTATCTATAGATAGTTATATAGATTAGATAAATCGTAACAAATTAAGGCAACTGGAACCACACCCTAATATTCATATTTATGGTACACAAACATTTAAGGGCACGATGTGACTTTCGCACGGCCCGTGACTTCGTTAAATGTTTCTGACTGTCTGCAAGGTGCCAATGTTTGTTAGTTGTCGCAGAAATTTATGTGAATGCATATATCAACTTTGTGTATGGTTGTTATGTGATTTGGTTGAGTAATATTGCATCATTAATATTGAATTTGAATTAAGATGTAAAAGATCTGTCTGTGATGATTATGTTAAAAGTTATGCACTAAACGAATAAATTAAGTAATATTCTTGTCCACGTGCTGATAATTAGATGTTTTTATTGCTACGGCTTTTTAGAGAGATTTAGTAATGTATACAATGTCTTTATGACGTGGTTTACATGGAATCCGATACTAATAAATAAAATTGAAGTTAGTTTCGTAGTCAAACGAGTAAGATGATTTCTTACATGAAAACTCACAGTGTGCGGCCGACGCTTCTATATTTTTTTATACTTATGATTGTATTATTATGGATTATATATGACTTACAATACTGAGGGTTAGTACATACATACATTGAGACCTTTGTAAATTACCGATGGTTCACTTACGAAATTTATGAGACTAGAATTCGAATCGAGGACTTGTGCGTTTAGCAAGCTAGTCGGAAAAGGCCACTCAATCACAGAAGCCGTCAAAATAAGTATAAATAATAATAATAAAATGTCATATTTATAATTCACATACAATTTGATAAACAACGTAGGCAATAATAGGAGCATCGAACCGGTAACAGTTTGTGGTTTGTTTATTTTATTGATAATCCAACACGAGAAAACCGGTGCTAACATAAATTGGTTCGGTTATCATGTAATCTGCAACGGATCCCGTTTGCCATCATGTGCAAGCGCATAGGTGAGCATGATTCCATTTTGTATAGGTAATTTGTTGCTCTACGGGAATAATGTTGATTTTCAAATAAATTAGTAAGTTTTTTTTATTGCTGTTCGATAGCTGTAGGTGGAGTATAGTTTGACCAGGCCTGAATCCAGACCCACCAGAGCTAGGTATTACAATATCATTAGAACGGTCGACCACTGGCGTCATAGTAGTTACTTTTGTATGGAAAAAGAAAATAATGACGCTGCATCTAACATCTGCAACACCGAAGGTGCTACCTACCAACCTGGCCATAAATTCTAGAACCTAACTCAAAGTAGATATGGCGGCAAGTTTTAGACAAAAGTAACCATCCACACGGGCAAATTTCCTACCACCTGGCTATAGATTATTTAGTCGCCTTCTACAACAGGCCGCCTCGCCTTCCTCCGTTCCTGCAATGATTTGATGTTTCCCGAAGATGGGTTAGAATTTCACTCGGTATGGAAATTATGAATAAAAAGAAATGAATGATAAGACATATAAAATATAACCTTAGGAAAAATTGACACATGTCATGGGACCGATAATATGTAATAAACTACTGAGAAGCATAACAGCCTCACCATCTGTAAATTCGTTTGAATTACGGCTCAGGAGGTGACTGATTGAATTTCATAAGTTTATGATATATATTTAATCTATACATAGTTGGCATGTAACAATGTTCGTTGCTATTTCTTTAAATGAAGTGTTTAATTGTCTTTCATAAATATTTTAACGCCATAAATAGAATGTAAAAATCTTTGATGAAGACTGCATAATGTGTACAGTGTTACAGTGCAAAAGTCAAGCAAATCGTGTTCGCGGATAGGACTGCCAGCTTGTACCACATTTGCAGTAAATGTCACTATGTAATAAATGCTACCGGTATATTGAATTATAGTGTTTAAGTTCCTATGTTAGTGCTGTTGTAACGTAACGAGACAAACCCAACGGTTTAGTGGCTGGTGCGTTTAGTATTTATAACCCATATAAATAAAGCTTGCTTAATGCAATTGTACTTATGCACATGGATTTGCTGGGAAACAAATATTTATTGCAACATGGTGATAAAATAATGAGTTTCGTTTTGAGAAATCGATTCTGGAATTTTAAAGATATTGTTACGAGTATCGGGACTCGAATTAAAATGCCGTCAGAATTATTATATTTTATTAGAACTATATAAACACGTATAACACAGTTACAAATATAACCGAACATAACAAAACAAAACCAAACGTAATGCATAACGTCGTAATTCAGTAAAACGCGCAAAGTCCGTCATTATTAGATCCCCGAACGTACACACGTCACGCCCGTATCGTTATCGTCGCTCGACTGCCCGCCTCTTTCCATCAGGCCGTCGTTTTATATTTCACAATTGCAAAATAATCCGCAACACCTGGCTAATGATGCTAGTGATCGAGTACAATAGGGCGATAGGCTTTTATCCACAATAATTAGAAACGTATGCCAATAAATAAGTGAACAAAAGAAGTCGATCATAAAAGGATTACAATAGTGGAAATGCCGTCAGGTAATAAAATGTGCTTCCGCAGATCCGTACGTGGAGTTCGTCTTTGTCGGCGCCTAGTTTGTAACAATATTTAAGAAAAAGTGTTAAAGAAAAGTCTGGTAGAAAGTAGCTCAAATAAACGTGCATTTATAAAGGGATTAATGAAAGCGGGTCAAAATTGGTAGGATTTTGTAAATGGTAATCCATCGTCTCTGGCTACCTCCATTGAAAACAGGCATGTAATATGTATAATATGTATGTTAAAACATATTATAAGGAACCAACACGATTTAAACCGACAAACGACGGCGACAGACGATTTTTGTTATGGCTTTGGAACCCTAAGAAAAGTATAATCGAAAGTATCACATACTAAGTACTCTAAAGATCTTATTATAATTAATTTTTATTGATAGTATTAGGGTCTACTATAAATAAAATTTTCGCTG
Organism: Dendrolimus punctatus; assembly: GCA_012273795.1. Classification (NCBI taxonomy): domain Eukaryota; kingdom Metazoa; phylum Arthropoda; class Insecta; order Lepidoptera; family Lasiocampidae; genus Dendrolimus; species Dendrolimus punctatus. The sequence continues at coordinate 15,360,471 of CM022540.1, read as the reverse complement.
GAAAACATAAATTAAAAAAGGGGCACACTTATGTGAGTTTTATGTCTCACTACCATGAATGAAATAAAAATTCATTAGCATAAGAGAAAAGTGGATAAACAGAAGCTTACGACTCAAGCGCGATTTAATGCTTGGATTATTATCCAATCAAGATCCCCATAAAATATTGTTAATTGCATCTTCGAATGAATTCACACGCTTTCCTATTCCCTGTAGACATAAAACTACAGTTTTAGTAACATCAGCAGGTAACATTAAAAGCGACCAGTATTCACCATTCTAATTACTCATTAGCGTTCGCCTACAGAGCACTTGTTAGGACTAGTTATTTCATTAGAAATTGCGAGGCAGTCAGCGCTTGTACGACAGTGAGCAAATCGCGGAAAGCTGCAACCTATCGCCTGAGAAACGATCTAGCCCTCTATCAGTTTAAGTGTGAAATAATGTCGAATTTTGTATTTGTGTGCAATCTGTACTTGCATTTTAGAGTACCATAGCTGTTTTGATAAAAATGGTACCATTATGTTTTCGTTAAGTCTGTCTGTCTTTGTATGACGTGTGTTTTTCTTATGAGATAAATTTACAAATAAAATTCTAGTTATTTTTGTTTTACGTAATTAAATGAAAACCATTTTCTACTTTATTATCTAACTAGCTGCGCCCCTCGGTCTCACCCGCGTGGTGATGGAAAATAGTTAGATTTTGGATAATTCACACTATCCGTATAAATTATAGTCATTTGTTATATTTAAGTTTAGTAAAAATATTATCAGATAAATATTTGTTCGAATGATATTAAAGTTTCAAAGCACGATATCTTGCATTTATTAATGAAAATTTGACAATTTATTTCAAAATCCATAGAAATATCTCTTTATTGCCACTAATGCGTAAAAGAAAAGAAGAATAAGATACAAAGTGGTATTACCCCATACTTTATAGTGATAGATATTATTAAGTGATTTTGATGTGTAATAATAGTTTACTTACAAATAAATATTTAAAATTATAAAACAATCCACGTGGCTTCTTAACGCATGCTTACTTATAAGTATAAACTTGCCCTTAACTACTAATCTTTGTTGAACTTTGTTTAATCTTCATAAAAAATTAAACAACTAAGACCTTAGACTATTCATTGCTTAATTTAAAGTCAACAGCTTGTCATTATGTAATATGGAGATTCTGGGTGCTTAAACATTCACGCTTGTATTTATTCAAATCACAATCTGAACACGCATCTTTATGGTAAAATATGTCTTGAAGGCAATTTGAGAAGGTTGAACGATCTTTTAATCATATTATGTGGATTCATAAAAGCAGCTATAAAATTGACATAATTTTATAGTCATATGATTTGTAATCGTATGGTCTTATTTATATATGCAAAACGTCAAACGGCCGTACTGTGTATCTGTTCTAACTAGTTATTAGCTTCAAGGCTCATAACACAAACTCCTGTAATCTATGTGTAGTGTTTATAAACGTTATTTCTTTTTAGTAATATATAATTGAGGAAACTAGGTAACCATGCGATAATTGTCATTGCTGGGATAAATAAGCTTCTAATTAAATAAAGACCTCAGTTGTAATAATTTATTAATGACCAACACGTTACATCTATACTAATATTATAAAGAGGAAAGATTTGTATGATTGTAACGAAAATAACCTCAAAAACTACTGGATCGATTACAAAAAAAATTACCATTCGATTGCTACATTATCTCTGATTTATATAGGCTATATAAAAATTAGGGATCCCTACTGTAACTACAATAATGTAACCCATCAACCTAAACAAAATACTAGGTCATTACATTGCTACCCTTCGGATCGGATACGGGGATGAGATTGTGGGATCAGGCATGGAGTATGGGATGGAGGGGTTAGTATAAGAGAGGGGAGGAAATGGGTCATCGGAGCCCTCACTCATCGCACGAAGATTAAAAATGAACAAAATAGTTTCTGAATTTCCATCCTAATTAGATGGTTCTAAATATATTTGAGTTCAATTGATACAATCTTCTTTCTCTTCAATCTTTCATAATAATATTAGAATGTTATAGTACATAACAAGCTAAGCTCATATTGCCATTGGTTATAAATTAAGATACTTCGTTTCTGTATCTCGTAAACAATGAAAATGACAGTCAAAGGAGTCTTCAGTGTAAATCCATATAGAAACTAGTCGCACAATACTAGTTTCGTCGGTAACTTTCTCATAAGCAAGATGGGCACTGATAAAAACCTATTGGTGTCGGCCCTCAAGATTGTGGCGGGCGGACCTGAAAGCGCATGTACTGCATCTATCTGGCCGACACGGGGTAAGGCTGTATAGACTGAGCAAATACTGGTTAGAATGGTACAAGCCACGTAAAGCCGCGACTTCTATTAGTTGATCCATAACCATCTCTGTTATCACTGGACTGGCTGCTTCATATAAATAACAAGCCTATTTTTATGACACTTCCATACGCCATTTGCAACAAACTCTGGAACTAATATTAGTACTAAAACAAGTAACTTTTTAGTTTGTCGGCATTAGCGGGTAGGTATGCATATTCTGATCAGGAGGCTCCATGAATTTGTGAATACGCATTGGCGTAGATTGTAGAGCAAGGAGAATAAAATCACGGTGTTCATAAAATATGTAATATTCTACTAAATGCCAAAATATAATATTGCATTACGCACATATAGTGATTTAATTATCCAATCTATCCACCGGACACGGAGTGCGTGAATAAGATATTAACCACAGAGTACAACATGAATATAATAGAAGATGGATTCTCGTCTCAAAAATGAATGGGACTTTTCTCTATGACATTATATAATGCATACTAGCGCCTGGAGTTGTGTCAGAGTGACATTGACAACCGACAGCTGTACATTGCCACTCTAAAAAATAACAACTTCGTAGAATTATTATCGATATGTCTTTAAGTACATTTTCATCAGCAATTTTGATAATCCAAAAATAAATGTATAAAAAAATGATACAACAACTAGACGTAAAGTATTAACCGACATAATATAACTCGCGCCGCGGAAATTACAGCACAAGCTGTGGTAAAATTATTGCAGCGGTTAAGCTTGTGATAGGATGAAATTTAAGAACCTAGCTCCAAAGTGCTATAATGAACAGTTAATCGCTATAAGCAATAAGTTTACACCACAAGCACCTATCTTACCTTTCACCGTCGGGAGATATTGTCCATGCAACCGCGATCCATGCTTCTCATTACCATATACTGCGCCTGTGACAGCATTGCAATTAACTAGCTGTTTATTGTTGTTGAATTATAAACGGCATTGCGTGACACTGCACTCCCGGTTATGGGTTAGTCCTACTTACACACCGATGCCACTATATGAGCTTTCATTTCGATATATTACCTTGTAACTCTAACGTTGAAAGTAGGCTGGCTTTTATTTGCTATCTGAAGTATCTATAGTTATAGATTGTGAACTGGGCCGCAATTCTGCTGTTTGTAGAATGTTGGTGTTGCGAAGATATACAAAGGACAATTCCATTGTGGTTGTGCCAAATTTCGTCTTTTACTAAATACACTATCTTCTCTATCTCGTCGCGGCAGAATAATAGAAGAAACATAATTGGTTTTACCACCAGCAGAAATAGCGTAGGCCAAAACAAAAATTGAAAAGCTACCATAAATTTGAAACATTTATTCTACGAGTTTTCGTTTAAACAGTAAATATTCATGAAGGTAATAATACAATGGTATGCCACGGGAATGCCATTGGAGATCACAGAATACCCAAATCAGGTAGACATACGGTCAAGACGATAGTGTCCGAATTTGACGAAACGGCAATAACAGAATGTAGTTTTGGCAAAAATTATACAAACTTATACAAACGTTTTTTCTGTGCGTCTATTTATGTTGTAGTCATTATCGCAGTCGGAAAGTATATTTTGTATACTGCTACACAATAGTGTAGTGAAACAACTGTAGTCATACATGTAACTGAAGAACTATAAAAATATATCGTTGTACGTAACGCATCGAGATTAATGTTAATTGCTTAGTTGAGCGGGCGCATGTTGCAGGTGCGATAATATTGAAGGCGAGCAAACAAGCTATATTGCAAAGGTTCTCTTACTGACACAATATAATTGCTACATTTTACCAAACTAATTCCGAAGTTTCTCAATCTAGGCGTTTTAATCAGTTATATTTATTCTTTAGAAAACACTTATACTAAAAACTTAATTTTATAGCATTTACACTAAATTTGAACTCGGCTTCAACTAAATTGTGAGTCCGACTGATGCCAATGGACGGAATTCTTATAGAAACTCTAAAAGAAAAATGACATTTCTTTACACTGTTTTTTTAAAGGCAAACACACAATAATTGCGTAAAAACGTGTAGATATTGTTAATTTATAGGCCAGATTTTATGAAGTTAAAATCTGTTCTCAAGTTCCTGCCAAATACTCCTGTTTCATACATAGGTCTACTCATGCGTCAAACCTTTGGTAATAATATATTAACAAACAAATTCTATTGATATTTGGATTATAACAAGATATTTAATGATACTCATCTAATAGTAATTTCAGAAATTGTACAAGATTGAGATTGCTCAAAGTTTAATTTGCAATCGGTAATAAATTCTATATCAAACAAAATGTCAGTTTTGTATACATTGTATTGGCATTACATGATTACAGTATTAGCTAGATTTAGAACGACAACTCAGTATAGTTCTCAAGTAGACCATGAAATGAAAAACCTTGACCATTTTTTATTTTTTACATAGAATATTTCTGTGCGTGAGCTATGATGTTACAAGGAAGCTGAAATACATTTCCATCCTCGGGCAAATTGCATGTCTTTCACTGATACCAAACAACATAATTCTTCTAACAAATCGGTATTAAATTTTAATAAACCGTTAACTTGCATAAAAATATCAATATCTTACAACCGTTGTTCGTCGTTGACAAAACGACGCTCTTAATACGCTTGGCCTTCGGAGAGACTTCGCGTCTTTCTAGACGTGGTTAGTATACACACATCTCTACGTATGTATACTAACGTCAGTATGATAAGGAGAGTACCTTCTGTTCCGAGGAACTGTTCTGAATTGTGCATTCTTTTTTGTCTAGCACCTCACCGCTTGCCACCAGCTGTGCGTTCAAGCTCACTTCGTTGAGCTGCTTCATTCATGTCCACAATTTTTCTCAAGAACTTGTGTCTTGCTCGCCGTGGAGATTTGGAAATAGGTCATAGCTGAGGCTTTCCCACAGCGCTACGATATGGAATTTTTCAAAAAGAGTGTCATAAAATACTTTTGAAGCCGGCAGCGCTTTGGTGACATTTCTGATATCACCAACGTCTTTAGGCCAATGTATCCGCTTACCACCAAGTGGGCTGTCAATCTCTCTGCTGTACTCTAGCTATAAAAGAAAATTGCATCGAGAATCGAACTCCATAACACAATATCTCCCTATTGAGTTTATAAATACATTAAAAAAATGGTTCTAACTGTTGCTTCCATAAACAATAGTTTCCCACCAACTAGGTTATGTTCTGTGTACTTGTATTGAGGTGCCATTTCACAACCGTTTTGGATTTAATGTCCCCGCCATTGTTTGGTATTTAAATCATCCGATCGTCTGATTATTTACATTCAACCTTTCACGATTGTCTCACATGTTTCTATGCATTTAGAATATTCTTTAGGAACTGTCAGTGGCATTATCCGTAACGTTTAATTATTGACCATAATAGGTATTTCCTATTCTTAAGACTAAATTCCTTTTGTAGAATCGTATGTGTATCACCTGCACTACCTTGTTTGGAGTATATGTCGTTCTCCATGGACATTAGATTAAAATAGATAGATTAGATTAACAAAATATGATTATTGACTGACCATCTAGGAGATTCTATTGCTTGGATGGTATGAGATAATTGGCTAATAATGATCGAACGGTTTGCCTTGCAAATGAAACATACAGGGCTGACTGTCAATTTCTACTATTTGAAAAGCCATCAAAAGTAGAAGAAAGATTTTATGCAATATTCGATAGATGATAATATACGAGTAGTTGGATGTATTGAATATTTGAGAAGGTGTCTGTATAAACATAACATTTTCCGCAGACGGGATTCGATACAGACACATGTCTTTTACCCGTTTCTAATTATTTAAGGTGGGCACAATGTCTTTTCTCTTAATATTTTCTTAAGTTTTCGCGACTTGTATACATAATAAAACTACGTTTTAACGGGTTTTAAGCGCGGTAATTTATTTGCTTTTGGTTATTCCGACGTGTCGGCTGCTTTTCAGTTACCGTGATCATGGTCTTTTCTCTTCCTATTTCTTAAGCTTAAATGTATTTCTGTATGATATTCATCCCTTCTGCATTAGCGAAATTAATTTTCTACAGTGAAACTTCTTCAGAATCGTTGTGATTTGAAATTCGATGAAACGGAAAAGTGACACTAAAAAGACTAAACCTATAAGGAATAACCCTGCAAGAGAATGAGATACGAGTTTTATATTATGTAGCACAGATTAGAAGTCCAATAAGACCGATGATTAAACATAGGTCCAAATTGGACTGAAATAAAACTGATGATAATATTTTTTAGACTAAAATTGAAAATTTGAAAGTGATACTTAAGAAGTTTATTTTGAATTATAATATGTTGGCGGATGTAGGCTAAAGGAATTATATTTAAATTAATAAAAGTTAGAGAAAAATTATCTATGAGTAAGTATATTCTCTGAAGTTTTACTTCTACTGCGTGTGAACTGCACACACACACACTTTTTTTAGTTACAGATACAATTTTTAAATCAATCCAGTGGTCTCCTTAGTTTTGGCGGTAAATGCGTATATCAGCGATAAATTTATTGTTAAATTTATAGCCATCATATGCAGGCTCGTGCCCTATGGCGTATGCCAGATATATTTTGCACAGGCAATAAGTGCAAGTTTGAGTTATGAGTTAATTAAGCCCGCAGTCTCGGGAAGCACAATTATCCCCAGCGAGCCATTGACGGGTTAACAGGAACAAATTGTTTCGAACAAAACGTATGATTCACCCTGCTGCGATATATCAAAGGCAATTTTAAAAAATAAATGTTTAAATTTGATAAAAGCAATTAAATATTTTTAATACAAATACAATATTTTTAAACAATCATCGTCATCAGTAAGTGTATCAATGGTTCAAAAAAAAACTACTTCGAAATACTACTTGAGAAATCACTCATCTTTGAAGCATATGTGCAATTTTGGAAACAGATGTTGGTCTGGACCCGAAAATATTACAACTTACCTGTGTTCGTAGTAACGAAATTATGAAGTATCTATCATACGTGCAGGTTTATCAATATTGAATTGAATCTTGCAAAATAGCAAAAATGCAACACGGAATTTTAAATTCCAGTTTTAATCCCTTTTTCAATTTTTTTATTGAAAACCCTTGAGCCTTTTCGGAGTGTATTCAAGACAACATTTCAGACAGACCGTTTTAAAGAAATTGCAAAATATCAGTTTTCACTTAAATTTACGCATTTATTTTAAAATCACAGACAGATTGAGCAATTTTTTTCTTGACATAGCTGATTCAACTTTCGCCTTCATGTCAACAATTAAATATAACACGACTTCGCTTTTCGTGACAGTGAGGCGTGTTTTACTCAAGTGTTAACATGCGCTTATATTACGGTTCGACTGATACACCTGTGTGACCACGCCCATCCCCCCTCGTCCCTCCCAGACCCCTCGGTCTTTCGCCTCACCATCATCAAGATACCATAATACCATTCTACGTTGAACCACGGTACAGTGTGGTCGTTGATGTCGCTCCTGCACATAACGCAATCGTGTTCGAACTAAGTGCTGTGTAAAAAAAACTAAGTGCAAAACGTCTTGATACTTTCATAGAAAATTTTCCTCTGTGATGTAAGTTTTTATGTTTTGTAAACACGTTTTAATTTTGGCAAAATTCATAATAAGCTGTGTAGGTATGGTTTTTTTACTATATCTCACAATGTGTATGTTATTAATGTAAATATTTAAATTCATTTCGTGCGATAGTAGTTATCGATATTTTTTTTAAACGATTGATAACCTAGCGTTAAATGTAAACTGGTGAATTATATTTTTAATTATACTGATTGCCAAGTTTTATCATATCGCTATTAAATCGAACTGACCGAAAAATAGTCTTTACTTAGTAACCGTTATAATTAGGTTTGTGACTTGATATTATTATCATAATTTGAATTTATTGCCCATAAATTACATATTATTACGGTTTTATTTACTTGTGACTTGAGTATTATCAGTGAATATAGAGGTAGGAAAATTTTATAATTAAATATGTCTGAATGTTCATATTTATAATAGGATAATCAACATTTTGTGCAGTTTATAATCAGACTTCAGTCCTATCGTTATTGTTGTAAAATAAATATGTATTTTATCGTCGTGAAATAAATATGTATGTATTGTATATTTTAACACTTAGAATATAAATATTAAAAAAGTAAATTCAGTATATTTCTATGCGTTCGGTGCGTAAACATTATGGATGAACTTAATGAACTGTCTATTTTAATTGCCACACTCAGAAAGTTTAATGCATCATTAATTTAAAGAGTAAATAATATTTATTACTTAGGAAAATGTTGTTGTTTTAGACTTACTCTTACTTTTCTACCGACTGACTCAAAGTAAGACTTACCTAAGTAACGGGGTAAATGGGGACTTAAAATTTAACAATTAAAAACTAATAACATTACTCTGAGTGTACCAGTATAGTTTTTTACTACTTTAAGAATAGTTTACACACCGTTGTCCTGTTCAACACATGGTCAAAAAAGCAAATTTTGGATTTCTATAATTATTTGATGAACTTCGTCTAATATATGTTATAAAATAACTAGGTATAGTATAGTTTTAGCCCAGATCTATTTATTATTTGAGATATAAAGTAAATTTCGTGTGGTTATAAACAAACATAAACATAACCACGAAGGCTAAGGCGGAAGCTCGTTTCCTTTATAAAAGTTCGGATCTGTTCATAACAAATATATGTGCCCTATAACTATTCTGTCATGAATTTTACGAGAATTTTAATGAGAGAGATTGCAAGTTTTCGTGAGTTCTGTATTTTTGGGTCAAAAATGGTTTCTTTTAGAATTAAATGAAATGAAATCTTTATTTGTATGAAACATGGATAACAAGGTGTTATGATCTAGTGAGAACACGTTTCACCATTGAGTGGCATACACATTTTCTTAAAAAATAATATGGTTTATAATCATTATGTATTTTTATTTAATAGTCGTGTATGATGATTAAAATTGTTTTACAATTGTGTCAAAGTTAAATACAATTATATATTTTGAATGAATGTCACTTTATTGAATTGTCGAATATGTAGAATAACGGTAAATAAATAATAAAACAAATAAATGCCATTTGATGTCACTAAAATAAATAATTAATATGTATTTTAATTAAAATAATATAATATGAAAATAATAATTAAAATAATTTATTATAATCGAGATAATTGAATTTTAAAATATGGACATTAGGTCAGATAAACTGCCGAAGCGGTGCATGTTTGTTGAGTGTGATTTTGACCCACATAGGTGGAATGATACGTGGATTCCGTAACCACTACACTATAATATCATTTTTATATATTTTCCTCATAACTTGTTGCCTGCCTCTCGGAGGAGATTGTAAATATTTCAAATATTTACTACGCAAGCGTAAACCCGCCTTTTTGGTAAGGCGTTTAGTCACCCAAAAAAGATATGCTTTTCGGTATTGCTTGTCAATTGTCATTTAAGATGGTAATTTTTGTATAGTTTCTTGCTTAATGTTGTCTCCGTAATCTATATCTATTATACTTTTTCTATTTATATTATAGTAAGACAATGTTAGTGTTACAAGGAACTAATTGTTAAATTAATAATGAACGAACGCTCCGGATCGAACATTGTTTGAAGCATAGGTCTCCAAAGTGTATATAAGAATATATAAGAATCTCCTCCTTTTTTTTAGGTAAGTTAAAAGGCTTGAAAATGTTGTCTTTATCTTTGTATATGTGTTATTTCAAAGTCTAGCAGAATTTTATCATATAACTAGGATATACCCTCGACTTCGTTCACTCTTGTCATAAAATTCCCATTCCCGGATTCCGGATTCCCGGGACACAAAATTCCGCTATAGGCTATCGTTTTAGTGAAAACTGTGTCGTAACAAGCTAATTTTGATGTACCCGAAAAAGTACAAACCGCTCCCGGGAAAATCCTCGCGGGATTCTCGGGTTAAAGAGAAGCGCAGATTTTGAATCTAAGAATTTGCTGTTGATCAGCAAAACTGCATCGAAATCGGGCCAGTAGTTTTTACATGAATACCGAACAAACGGACAAGAAGTTTAAAAAATTGCATCGTGTTTTCCATATTTTATATATCTATCCAGTTGTATTTTTTAATAGCTCCATTGTACATACACGGCCTGTTTAGAATTTTATAATATTCTACATGTATGAATATGAAGTGCAAGTCTCATACAAACGCAGTGGCAGTCGTAGTTAGTAGTGAATTCAAATACTTGTATAGCATTGCAACTTTTGATGCGATTAAAATCTTGGTCAAACAATCCTAACATCTTGTTACATGTCATTCATTTAATAAACTGCCAATTAAGTTAGTTTTCATTAAGCTATTACCAATCAACTTGATTACCCCAAATTTTATGTATGTATTAATTCAATACGACTGTTGTATAACTTGAATTGATTAAAAATACAAATCAACTTTTATTTTAATAAATGATAGAGAAATAATGTATAACAATAATTCGAAGAAACCGTTGAATAATGAATGATTTTGAATCGGCTTTGTTGACAGAAATCATATACTTATTTCTATTTATATGATCATTATATAATGGTTATTGATTTTTATATTCTTATATATATTTATATTTATGCTGATTTTGAATGTTGTCTTGAAAATGATTTTGCTAATGTTAAAATCCAAATTGATTATTTTGAGGCTTGAACGTATTAGCACATTATTTATTTTGAAAAGTGCTAATAGGTATACTAGTATATCATTATATTATATTAAAGAACAATTATAAAATTACATAGATTGAATACAATAAAAGAAAACTGATTTGTATTGTATTCTACCCATAGTCCCTCAACGATAGCCTTGAGATAGAACCCATAGAAGACGGTGATCTGGGCTCAGTATTCTACTTATAGAAGTAGAATACTGAGCCCAGATCACCGTCTTCTATGGGTAAGGTGCCCAGAAGGCTGGCTACGTTTCCTCGCTGGATCGCCATATTGATCCGTTGCCCGAGATAAGCACCAGTCTTCTGATCACCTGAAAAGTCAATGAGTAGTTTCGATAATTTAAATATTTATTTTCAATAAAATTTATAACAAGATTAACGTCAAATAAAACACCGTTTTCAAAATCCCGTCTCTTTAGACACATTAATCTCCAAATTGCTGTTAGGAGATTTCAACATTTTAATTCAGCTTGGCTTCGTATGACAATATAAGTTCAGTGTATCTATGATATTTTATACAGGTTAAATTTTCAAATTATACAAAATATCGTAAAACATTCAAAGAAGTTTCGATGCTTAACGGGAATCGAATCGGGTGATCAAAAAAAAAATAAACACAGCCTTATTATTATACTAAATTATAGTGAAGCTTGTAAGAATCAACTTCTGTGAAAAATTTAAACGGCAAACCAAGGAAAGGGATGATTATGAACAAAATATGTTATTTTCCGTACATAAATTAAACACACAATACTTCGCGAAGGAACTGAGAAAGAATACAATTTGCTGCGTTGGGCCGACCTGTCTGTCGTAAGTGGCGACAAAACAACCCACAGGTAGGTTGTTTACCCATCTGGATGGCTGCCATCCCTGGTCTAGAGTATACCGTCATAACAACCTTGACTTGTGTTCCGGCATTAGTGGCCGTTGCTTTAGGGAGTGCCAGCACATTGGCTGCACCTACATGTGTTACAATTCCATAGGCGTAACAAATGTCCATCAGGTCGCCTGTCTGCTGATAAAAAAAGCCAATTGCGCCGGTCATTTGACTGCATCTCATTCTATTTAATATAGAAATAATAAAAAATATTATATTTGAATTTCGGGCAATTACATTGCTAAGATGTTGCCAAAGACGAGTATAAAACGCATCTATAAATAAAATACACACACTGTGTAGGTAGTAGGTAACTAGGTACTCATAACAGCGAAATTTGCCCGGATGATATTAATATTAATTATCTGCAGTGAAATTGTATTCAGAATATTTACTTTACTTCACTAGTACCTACTTACCATACTTTTTCATGAGATGCCCTTAGAGATAATTCAATCGTGGAAACCATGACGATGTGTGAAAACATTGTTAGTTAAAAACAATGACTCTGCAATATGAAAGGTAGTAAAATTGATTGAGGCAACGTAACCAAAATGTTTAAAAGTCTAGACCAATATTTCAAACGTGTCTAGTAAACTGACAATATGAATGCAGTTATGTTATTAGAAATTAATTGAAGCTAGAAAATCGTCCGAATAATTTTCTAATTTTAAACTGGTGGATACATCTTTGGCTAATTAATTTATATTTGCAATTATAATTTTCATTCGGAGTTTCGCTTGTGCATAGTTTGTGTCCATAAACTGATTAAGTTTGTTTGAAAGCAAAAGTATTATAACTTAGAAAACTGTAAATATATGAAATTTTCTAAAGTTTTCGCGACTTGTATACATAAAAATTATTATGTAAATATATACTTTAAATTTAATTCGCTTATACCGCGGGCTTATTATATCAACAAAATTATGTCAAAATGTATATAGTATACGCATGTGATACATTATGTTATGGATGTAATTGCGCTTCAATTTTTATGGTTTCATTGCTCCATTTTGATAGAACAGAAAACCTTATCACAGTTATTTTTTTCGTAAATTACTCCCTTATTTAATTTCTGTTTAAACGACGATAAGGGCTTAAATCGTCTGTTTGGCAATGTAACTATCTTAAATAATGCAAAGGTTAATTAAGTTTAAAGTTGGACTTTTGAGGCGGATAATTTAAAAAAAATTGGATAGGGCGTCAAAAATATGTTAAATAAGATCTGTTGAGCAGTTTTATGATACGGAGCGTTCTAGATTAAATGTTATTTTATGGTTGCGTAGCCAAATGACAAAAACAGTGGGAAGCTCATCACCTCTATGGCAACCATTATTGAGCATAACCTAACAAGCACTTAACTGATTTTATTTATTTTCTCACTTTGTATTGAAATTCACAAAAACGTGTTTAAAGAAAAGTTCCGCTACTCAACAGGTCTTTTTAATATATCCAATAGATTATTGTTGACATTTTTTTATTGAGCTATTATTTTTCTTGGACATCGAAATTTGTCTCATACCACAACCTCGAGTAATGCTTTGAAATTTATGATTACTATTACTAAGTCATTTTTCGCATTTTATAAAAGCTTCTTATAATGTATTCATTGTATTTTTTTTTTGTAATACCATTTTGCTATTATTGCTGTCCATGGGCGATGGTAACCGCTTTCCATCAGGTGGGCCGTCTGCCTGTCTGCTGATCTCATGCAATAAAAAATATTGTTATATATTTCTAATTGCATCTGCATAATATGCTGCCAATCTTCTTCATTCATCATATTTGTTTAATTAACGGTTTATTTAATTACTTTATTCGTGAATGCATGCTTGCTTGTGGCCTGTTACTGAATATGTTCACCGTTCAGAACTTATAAGCCTTATTACAAATTATAATTGTTGACCTATTCATACTCTATTTTCTACACACTAATGTGGTTGAAAATATTTTGTTGTACCTATAAGCCTTAGGAGGTACAACAACTAAGGTTGAATAGCTTAGAGTCTAAGGCATTCACCCGCATTTCTGTTCCAATAACGTAATCTGGAATCCTCACTGACTGCCTATTCACCTAGTCAGTTCTTTCCCAATGTGCCCATCTAATCTTATGTGATGTTAACCTGTACTTATTCACACGGGACTTGATGACGCTCAGATTATGAGTATCGATAACAATATACCAATAGATAAACACAAATTTCAGCAGAGTTCCATTCTATAGCAAAACATCATAATAATAATATTTCCTGAAACAGAGGGTTTTATAAGTGCAATACAAGATCAAATTATAGCCACCAAGAATTACAGAAAATTTATTATTAAGGACCGAAAAGTGTTTCAAATGATTTATGCAGGAAATGTCACCACAAACCAGAAACAATACAACATATAACTGGAGCATGTGTCACACTAACACAGAATGATTATACTCATCGGCATAATCAACTGGCTAATATAATACATCAGCAACTAGCATTGAAACATAAACTTAATAAAGAACCTTACACGCCATACTATAAATATAAACCCCCTATACAGTACTAGAAAATACCACGCACAAGCTTTACTATGGCCGTACTATACTCACTGACCATACTGTACACAACAATAGACCAGATATAACACTTATGGACAAAGAAAATAAACACACATACTTAATAGATATAGCCATACCGAACACACACAACATCCAATCCACCATCACTGAAAAAATACGGAAATATACAGAATTACAGGAAGAAGTCAAGAGACTTTGGAATATGCATAAAGTTACAATAGTCCCAATAGTAGTTTCCACCACCGGGGTTATAGCAAAAGATTTATCCTCACGGCTCGAATTACTTGGTTTACCTTAATACATTTACATATCATTACAAAAAGCAGCAATACTCAATACATGTAGGATAGTTAGTAAAAAAACAAACAAAAACACCACCATTCACGACACCACGCCCCCAATTAACACTTGGTGTTTTTACAGGTTTACCTGAGTCTTTAGAAAAGAATTGAAGTATAATAATAATAATCGGCAGACAAACACACAAATTTTTTTTTTTTTGGTCTTCTTCCTCTTAGCCTTTTGAGGCGGCGAGGAGGTTGGGCCTCGAGGAAACCTCTTTACCCCGGCTTCTACTCGACGGACAACTATCCGTCGGTGGCGGGGCTTGGAGCCATTGGAGCCTTCCTGACGGCGGTCTCTCAACGGCTCTCATTGGCCAGTCTGCGGCATCCGACGGCCTTCGCGGGCTTTGCGTTGGCTTCGTCTGCAGCTTAGTTGGCCATTCGTTGGCGTTCGGTGGCCATCTCGGGCTTTAGGTGGCCATCTGCACACACACATTGTATATCCCCAAATTAAGCAAGTTACGCTTGTGTTATGGATAATATACAACGGACCACTCTGGGGCCGATCGATCCCAGACACCCAGACCATAGTAAATAACGGAGAAAAGACTCCCGAAATTTACTATACCAGGAATCGAACCCGCAGCCTCTGCGTTGCAATGAGGTAGGTCGGCAAAGGCTTAGCCCGCTCAACCACAGAGGCCGTCAAGAAAATTTGTATATTAAACACTCCGCATATCCGCTTAGATAATGGCGGATTTGCTGTCAACTGCTCCAGAAATGCAAATACAGCGTGTCTTTAACGTACTGGTATTGTTATAATTGTATAATTTCAACATATATGTATTAACTTTAAAGTAAAATATGTGTATTTCATTTCCATATATAACAGAAGTCGGTGTCAAAGTGGCAGTGCGTAGGTGTCGGCCCACCGGGGTTACCGGAGCGTACAATGTTTTATGAGTTTTATGACCGCTAATGGCTAATAATGTGCTGCACCTATTGACACCAAACGCGAGGGGTTAACTTATAAGATCCAAATAAGAAGCTGTATAGCGGGGTTATAATTTTTCTACTGTTTTAAATGATAATTTAACACGTGTATGTTTGATCACATTGTTTGTGTTTGTATTGTATAAATGACTAGGAATTTTATCATGGCCAGCGTAAATTCCAGCACCGTATCTCGCGGATACTTGTATTTTTAGAGGAATCGCCATCACATCTAAACCTAAATAAAGACTTTCTTATTTCTGTGTCATTTAATATATAATAGAGTATTTAAAGATAAAAGTGGTCTTACAATCTTAAGTATTTTATAGAGAAATTCCTAGAGCAGTTTTTGAGACTATTCGAGACAAATTTCAAAATTGAAAAGTTGATTACAATTAAATTTTGGTTTTAATTTTAATTCGCAGACAGACATGTCAAATTTATATATTGATTTAGATTCAAAAATAGCTACGAAGATAGATGAGTTAACTATGCAGATAATATTGAAGTATCAAATTTTAGCTCGCCTTACAAATCGACACCGCGTGTGGTTCGCATGTCTTCCAGTCTTTAACCTTAGAGCTAATAGCTTTGACGTGACTTTATATGTTCGAATCGCAAACGTTAATCTAAGCCTTAACACGAGCTTAATGTCTTCGGTTGATTCTATACCATTTCTTGCCTTTAAGTCTTCGCACACGACTGCTACGTTCTATGCGGAATGGGTGGACTCCATATTGCTTTAAATTGTTTTTAGCCGACTCCCAAAAGGAGGAGGTTCTCTGACCGGTTGTATGTTTTTTTTCAATTGTGGATCGATTTTTTTTTCCAAAGAACATATTTCTTAGGTGGTCCCATTGTCACCAAGCCAAGGTCTAATGAGTGGATCCTAGGGAAATCGAGAGCAACCCTCGTTGAAGAGCTCTCAACGGTTACACTCTTAAAAAGGTAAACTTGTATACAACCTGTGCCAGTATTACAATTTCTACAGGTGCTTAATATATTATTTCTAAAGCTATTCAAGTACTTCCGCAACTAAATAGTAGAAAATATAATTTTTTAACATAAGCAAAACTGGACTAAAAGGCAAAATGTTATAAATATTTTACAGCATCTTGAAGTCGGCGCCAAGTAAAACATTAAAAAACAACACCACAATTGCAAAATGCACCAACTTCAAGATGTTGTAGAAAATATTTATTTTATGCTTCTTAAACTCGGTTTTGTCTTTGTAAAAAAATATTAGGGTCTCGCAGCTTTCGCAAATACAAACTTTCGTGTAGTCATTGTCATGTCTACATAGTGCGGTTTCTTCAAAAAACAATTTTCTTTATTTTTATTAAACTTAACTGAAAGTGTATTCTAACTAATGGTTGTAGTCTAATTATAAAAAAATGAGCGCGACAGTTTCCAAAGTTGGTAAGATATGCCCTTCTTGCTATCTATCTTTTGAACTATGAGGTAGATGATTGATACAGGTAGTTGAAAAAAAACAAGAGATTTAGGTTATATATATATGCAAATTAAATATAAAAAATCAAAAGAAAGAAAAATTTGCGGGCCTTGAAGAGCGAAAAAAACACAGGTGTAGGCATTGGCGATGATGCTACATGGTTAGAGTATGTCCATAAACTTGATTGTGTTCCATTAGTGACATTCAGCTCCTAAAGAGAGCAGCGATTCGTACTTTGTGTTGCACATTCATAGCGATGTAACCTGTCCATCAGTGGCGTCTGTCTGTCTGCTGATCTCCTGCAATAAAAAAAAAAAAAAAAAAAAAAAAAATTAAATATCAAATAAATAATTTCTTCAGGTGTTTAAAAAAATATTTAAGGGCTACGTAGTTAGTTCTTCGCCTCTACAGAACCCTTTACAATGCAACATGGGCCAACACCCCAAGGCCAATGTTAATTAAAATTTCTTTATTGTTAGTATTAAAATTGGTTTCAACTCTGCATAGGTATAGGTATACTGAACTAATTTTGTAGGATTAATTTGTTACTAGAATATTATAGAAGGTTTTATGAAAGAAAACACTGTATAAAAAAGATGTTCTCTTAATTAACAAGGGTAACATAGCGGAATTACATTACAATACCTAAAAGCAATATACATTACGCAGAATACAATGCAGCCAATAACGTATTTGATTTAATCAATTTAATTCTGGGGTCGGCTGCAGCGACGGGAAGTCTTCAATTATAATTACTGAGCTCTCCATTCGCACTTGTATGAATTGTATGAATGTACGTTTTGTATGTCTGTGTATGACTAACATCCGGCCCGGAGACATCTGTCCCGTTTTCCTTCTCTAATTATTGATGGTTGATGTCATCTTAAGTAGGTCCCTTATCAAAATTTGTTATCGCTGAAAAATAATAAATTTCACAATCGTTATTAGACATTATAATTTACGATTAAGTTCAAAGTTCGAAAGTTTTTATTCAAACTAAGTTCCACTCGATAACGTTTTTTGAAGATCCATGTTTTTAGTTAATTAATTTCCTGCTCTATGTACCAGTGGTGCGGGTGCAATTACGACTAGGGTAAGTCGGTTGAAAAAAGATACCGTACGATGCAAGCACCAATTACACGGCCCTTGTAGAAATTAGGCTCCACTATCAGCATAGAAAAAAGTACAAGGTTTGATGGCTGTGACTTTGATGTATAGTAAAAGTGGTTTTGAAGAAAACCTTTTCAGACGTGTGCAAAGCATATTATTACTAATAATATGTTTGAACAGAACACGCAAACAACAATTAGTTCATGATGCTTTCGACTTTTTGGTCACTAGTTTCTTAAAGGTAGGCTTTTTTATATTTTTTTATTGCAGGAGTTCAGCAGACAGGTAGACGGCCCACTTGATGGATAGCGGTTACCATCGCCTATGGACATTTGTAACACCAAAGGTACTACTAATGCGCTGCTGCACTCTTGAAGGAGACTGGAGCCTGGTCACTAATGCCGGAACACAACTAAGGGTGTTATGGCGACATACTTAGACCAGAGGTGGTAGCCATCCAGTCGGCAAATGCCTACCACTGGCTGTGGTTGTTTTGTCGCCTCTTACGACAGGCCGCCGCCGCAGGAATTTGTATTCTTTCTCCGTTCCTGCACGTTTAGCACTAGGCTACGGGGAATCGGGTTGTATGAAGTCCACGCCAGTGCTATGTAAACCGCTTAGCTTTCAAACTGCTTTTAAGTTAAGAAGCTGCAAGAAACTACCCAGCAAGAAGTCTGGCTAAAATTCTTGTTATTAAATAATTTAGTTTATAATTGAATTAATGAAAACTCTTTATTGTTCACCATAACTTAACCTGCAGGATTCAACATGTATACATTTCCATTAGAACAATGGGCGGCCTTATCGCTCATAGCGATATAGCTATAGTTAGTTCTATATGCTTCTATTAGCTCGTCGTCGTCAGCCATTCACAGTCCACTGCTGGACGTAGGCCTCCCCAAGACGGCGCCACTCATACCTATCCGCTGCCTTTCTCATCCAGCGCCTACCGGCCACCTTGCGTAGGTCGTCGGTCCATCGGGCTGGAGGGCGTCCGACACTACGTTTACCGAGACGCGGTCTCTACTCCAGGACTCGTCTGCTCCAACGGCCATCGGTCCTGCGACAGACGTGACCGGCCAACTGCCACTTCAAATTGCTAATTTTGCGAGCTATGTCGGTTACTTTGGTTCTCTTACAGATATCCTCATTTCTAATTTTATCCATAAGAGAAACACCCAACGTAGCTCGCTCCATAGCCCGTTGAGTGACTTGGAACTTGTGGACCAATCCTGCCGTCAGTGTCCATGTCTCGGCCCCGTAGGTCAGGACGGGACTTCTATTAGCTGTGACAGCCATTTTATTCGCTTGAGAACTTCATATCCTTAACTTCTGCATCCTGTAAGATGTTGATATTACTGTTTTAATCTTTAATTTTTTATTTAAATCGGTTGAACCACCTCGTAGCTTATTGGAGACTATCTCCCAGACCGATACAAAAACAAAACTATTAAAAACGTTAATTGTGATTAGGCGTTGTATAAATAGCTGATTTTATTTTACTTTGGGTATTTATTTTGGAATCGGAGACATCATTATTTTTTTTACTATATTGAGATAGATATTAAGTGTATTTAATATTTTTCTAGCTGTTTTAGAGCTGCTGATTGGAATAATGAATAAATAAAATAGTTGTTTCGAACTAATGAAGCGGTTTGTGTCAATAATATTTTTTCCTCAATTTTGTTAAAGCAATCATAAATAACAAAATCCAATTACTAGTAGATACCAGTAGAGACACTTGTTGATTTATGCAGTTGATGTATTTCCGCATTTTATGTTCAGGTTACGTATTGGTCTCGGATGTTTCAATAAGATTTATGTCAATAGCGCCATTCATTCGTCTTTACATTCATCCATCCATACTATCTAACGCCGCTTTGCTTTGAATTATGCAAATGACGTTTAGGAAATGGTCATTTTGATTTCATTGCTGCGATCTATCTGTTACCGAATTTGATTTATTGATTGGCCGTTTGCATATGACGCATCGGCGATCAGAGCGGCTCTTTATAAGAAAGTATCCGCCAGTTTATCGTCTGACAGGAGATGGATGTCTGGATGTAACCTGTTCCTTATTGCTGTCGTTTGGACATGAATTTATTGGACACGAAGTAACGGTTGCGCGTGCGCTGGCCCTACAGGGGACGCTGATAGGTGCCTGTCTCATATATTGTGGTAAGAAAACACGTCTCGAGTAAACGCGTAGAGTTGTACTTATTGTAAGTTTTGGAAGTAATATTATTTTTACATACCGACAAAGTACGCATTTCGTAAAACGCCGATTATAGCCTTCATTGATTGAGGAATTCTTTTGTTTACTCTGTGTTTGAAATTTTTAATCCAGAAAACATATAAAACAATGCCCGGACGGAGGGGTGTGGCAGTTAAGCGACGACTGCGATACCAGTAAGACGTGTGTAGTACTTTCGATTAGCGATTTAGTGACGGACTTTGCGCGGGTTGAATTGCTTTGAATCGTGCAGTCTGAACTGGTTGTATCCAGTTTTATTTGTACCTGTATTATACGTGTTTGTATAGTTCTAATAAACTCTATAAAAATTCCAACGGAATTTATTTTAATTCGAGTCCTGCAGCTCGTAACAATATATAGCTTGAGTCTCGATACTGTATTGATATGCTAAATGCTCAATTCATTGAAGAATATAATTATACATATGAAATGCAAGTTTAAGAAAAAAATATGTTCAAGCCGCCCAAGGTTATTCTTAATTATGTTTCGGCCGTATATTATTTGACTGTTCCTAAACTTTCTTAGTTGATTAGTTTTTACTATTTTGAGTCCACTCTCAAGTCTTCCACTAATTTCAAAGAACTTTTTATTTTACTTGAAACCTCACGCTAGTATCGATCTACAATATATTAGGAGTTCATGTACTCGTTGACCAATCTTTCTTTTTGTTTTTGTTGTTTTATTTTATATATACCGATAAAATAAATATAATTCTGGCACTTAGTTAGGTAAGTTAGTGTGATTATAACAATACACGATATAGTTCAAACTCTAACTCTAATAACCTGTACCAGATATGACATAGTACATACATTACAATATTCATCATTGTGCACTTATTGAATATACTGCTCTTATCTAGTAATAACTCACCTACCAGGAAAAAGCTTGAATTTTTTCCAAGAACGTAATATAGGCGAAACTAGCAATCGACCGTATCACCACAGTTGATGGTTAAACTGATATCACATCTCGAGAGACTCACGAGAGCGATAAAGCATGAATGTGTACTAACTAGCGGTGGCGGTGTTATTTATGACGGTCGATGCCATCGCTACGGACTTGTCAATCATCCTTGGTGCATGGCAGACACCGCATTAAAATTACACTTGCCCACGTCTACCAGTATTCAAATATATGCCTTCTTCGGTCAGGATAAGGAATGTGTTGGTCGCGGTACGATTTTAGACTTGTCTTCCAGTGTTGAAGATTAACAATTTGTGCATGACGATCTCTTTTCTCTATGGCGTTGCAGCAGTATAATGGCAAACCTATGCATATCTCCTTCTTTAATTACAAATAAATACCCAATCGGCTATTTAGGACAAAATTATTGGTATTAAATTTAAAGTATTCTGCAAAATGTACCACGCCATCGTGCTTAAGGAATAACGTATAATATGGAATACAATCCTCTTTATTGTACACGGCATAAAAAAGTAACACACTTTATGACTTAAATACTGTAAGTTAATGCAATTGCTGCTTAGAGCAATCTCTTCCAAGCAATCTTTGATTCGACAAAATTGTGTGCAGTTTATTAATTATAAGTAATAATTAAGTAGCCTATTCATATTATTACATATACGTAGAATTTACGATATTTAATTTATATCGCTTAGAATTAATAATTCGCATCATTTATCTTGGAGATTTTTATAGAACAAGCTTTATTCGAGATCGGCGCGCTCGGCGTGCTGGTCGATCGGCTACGGCTATCCATCATTCGAAAAGGCGAGCGCGTAACGAGCCTCCATTTGACGGAACAACAGATGCGCCTGCGACGCTATTTCAAACTATCGCGCTATGTCAAGTGTATAACTATTCTTATTGATGGATCACGAATTTGTTTACAATATTCTCATGTACTTCACTATCTGTAACGGGCTTTGTTATTCATATTTTACAAGAATATATTTTTACTGAATACACATTGTTATTTCTCTTTTCATTGAAATAACTACGAAAGCCCCGTTGAACCGCCTATCTGATAGTCGGGCTGCGCATAATTGAATAACTAATGTGGCTAGGCTCCCCACGTACGTTGTCCGTTGGTAAAAGGCCAGCGGGTGCCCTAATGATGGTCAGATGGTATCTCACCAGTGACGTTTCAATACAACGTTGGATCAATCCGTTGGTGCCGTTTGACGTTACAGAAGTATCGGAAGATCTTGATGCATGTTTGCTGTGGGATGTTTAATCATTGGAATCTTAAATTTCTATGTTCATAGGTTTCGTGTGCCTGTATATACAACGATATCCATTTCTATCGTAGGTCTTTCGGCAAACAATCAAATATTAATACCAATGCCTTTGATTATGTAACATGTCAAAGACCAGGGAACCTAAAGAAGTCGTTTTAGCAGATTCATATTACGAACATGGCAAGTATAAAAAAGTGTGTGTTTGCAATTCAAGCGTAGTAGAAGTGAAACTTCAGAGAATGTACAATCTAACATATTTGTATCTACAATGGTTAGTAGACAAGAGTGAGGAGGCTACGAATCACCGCACAAAAAGAAGACCGAGTAGTATGAAACGCTGTATAATGTATTCTATCTCATTCCATTCTCTTGCAGGCTTAGAGGTCCTATAGATTTATGTGTATATCTCTTATCAGTGTCGCTTTTTCGTTTCATCGAGTTTCAAATCACAATGATTCTAAAGTAGTTTCACTTCAACAAACTCCGTTTCGTATTTAAACGTTGGTTTAGAGTAGTTTAGACCATTGAAAACTGTTATAAGAATTCTCAGAAAGAGATAAATATTTAAATAACTTTGGTCAGTTGAGGTCATGTAGAACTCATTTTCGTTATGAATTAAATGCTTTTTATTTTCGATACTATCAATTAAAAAAAAATAATCCACTGGAAATCGGTAGTGCTGTGCGTTAATTTTAATATAAAACCAGAAAGTAGTGCGGCCACAATTTCAATAAAATAACACCAGTATCATTTTATTTGTAGCTCTCTCTGGTTGTAAATTATATTCTATTCCCGTCGTGTTTAGCGGGGTACAACATCAGGAAATGTAATATTTCGCGGAATGTCGACACAGCTTCGTGAGTGGTGGCCACACTGATATTATCACACTTTCTTTAGACGTCCTCGTGAATCTTCATTTTTGTTTAAAAAATAACGTCAGTGCCTTAGGCGACATTGAAACACTAATAAGAGAATGCGGAGAAAGTTGTGTCAGAATTCACTAAGTTTGTGTTAATGTTGCAAGATTTAGACTTATGTAAGAGAAACGCACAAAGAACTTTTTAGTAGTTAATAATCGAAATGAATAATTAATGAAACAGGTGTTATAGAAGAAAACTACTAGGAGTAAGAAGCATCTAGTAATAAACGCAAGTGAAACACTTCTAAATAATAGACCATAATTAGATTAGAAGTCATTCCTTTGTTGCTTGCATTTTGTCCTCATATTATTTAAAACATTTATTCAAACTCTAAATCCGATATTGGACGATTCCTTTCTGTCATTCAATTTGGAATAATCATCCAAAGTGAGCCAAATAAACTTGAATCATCAAATACCATTGAATACAGTCGTGTAATTCAGTTCTGTGCCTTTCAATCAAATTTATTCGTTGTTGTTGATCCGTCTAATGTCAACATTACAATGTCTTTGAAATTCGTTTGATTTGGTTTGTAAATAATAAAATATCGAAACACAAGAGAAAATGATTTGTAGTGCCATATTGTATATATATTCAAGAATTTTTGATAGTCATGAAAATAAAAGGATCATACCGATATAGATACTGGAAACTAGTTTTCGCGCTATAGGATCCGAAGTTTACCCAAGACAACCAAATGCATTCATTTGTGGTGTCACATACTATCGTGGTATTTTGAATATATGTTATTTTAACATTGGTGATGAATATAATGTTTGGGCGACTGAAAATCGAGTTTTTCACTGAAGATACCTAAGTAGACAAACTTATAAAAGGTAAAACCTTATAGCTAAGTACAAAATTTGATCCAAAAATTTAATAAAAAATATAATAAAATCATCACACGAAACAAATATACTTGTATGTACAGATTTACAGGTCAAGTCCACCTAGATCATATCCGTCTTGTTACTATCCTTTCTGACTGATTTGACTAATCACTATACTATACTAAATACCATTTATAGATCGCCATAGTATAATTACGATTTCATAGTATCCTTGGGATATTGATACGAAGTTTGCACATCTGAAGTTACATGAAAAACTCCAGTATGAAATCGTAATTATACTACGGCATCTAAAGCCGTAATCAAATTATCAACACCGTTAATAACATCATCACGAGAATTGAATGGTTTCATTAAGCGTACTCGGTCAATCTTAAATCGATGTAAGTTCATATTATTGTCCCCTGTCATCTTGTCCACGGTATAGTATCAAATTAAATGACATCACGTATACTTGTCCTGAATTTCAAGTGAACGCTTTCGTTATTTATTTTTATTATATTAGACTTTAGCTTGCAACTTTGTTCGCTTGGAATCAAATATATATTATAGTGATGGGTATATTACTAGTTTAAGCATTTTTTGCTGGATATTTTAGACTTACTGAGATTACTAGACTTACATAGATTTACTGAGGTATAATAATATGTACTTACTTAGAAAATCGTCACATGAAAATTATGGCCTAGGGACCTGGGACATACAAAATTGAACACCTTTCTGGTCGAACCTAGAACACCTAGACTGTAAAAATCTATGTCGTGTGCACCACATACATTGCTATGACTACAAACCTTTTTATTAAATGGAAGAATTTTTATAGATATTTTATAGGCCTATAATTTCTACATGCCTAGAATCACTTATTATTTTATGTCATATTTAACTTAAATAATTTACTTAGAACAATTAATAAATATTATACAACAAAATAAAAATGTGACCGTTAAATAATTCATATACTAAACACCTATACCACCCATTCTATTTTATTATTAGTAGAGATTATCAGAATGTTGTCTTGCCGTGGCCAGTGGAATGCCTTTAGTTAAGCCGGCATTATGAGATATGAAAGTGGTTATTGTCCGTTGTTTCCAATTTTACTTTATCATTGTCGGTTGAACACTTTTGTCTATATGTTACTTTAGTTTATTAAAGTTTTTAAATTTTGTGAACGTGGCTTGGTTGTTCAGCCGTGATATGATTCTGCATGTAACAGTTTCTTGTAGCATGCAGAGTCATGCTCATGGAGCACGTCACGAACTCCTGTATCTATAGTAGACTTCGGGCCCGTGACATAGTGGATAAATTGTAGGAACGCCGCTTAAAATTGATACAAACATATTACGTTTTACGGACGTCTGGTAGTTATGTGGCGAAAGAATGTTTAACATACCGCCTCAGCTAGGTAAAAGGTGTAAGCCCCGGAAATGTACGATCGACGTTGTGAGGGATAATGTGGTCTGGCATGCTGCAACCGTGAAAATGGAGAAGAACAAGCACTAAAAGGGAATCCTTACTCCAAAGCGAACGCTCCTAACACAATCCGTCTTAAAACTAAGATATCGATTCGCATACAGCATACATACATCAGATCATCTTGGCTTAGCATTTTATCTAACAAAAATTCTGCTTCAAATTTAAATATCAAAAATAACGCATGCATCAATTTTGTAGAGGTACATCATTTGGTTGATAAATTATTCCACGGTCTTGTTGTAGCATAAATTCGATAAATGATTTCCAGTTTGACTTATCTGTGTATGCAAGAGTGTGATGTAACGTTTATGGCGGCCGTAATCTCAGTGTTTTATGTCCGCGCGAACGCCACTGGCGAATGATTAATGACTCGAACAACGCAGATAGCCAGACGAGTGACTATGCCGATCGACGGGCCGACAATATTGTCTCATTTATTGCTAATGATCTATTGAATACCTACGGTGCAGACGCACGACAGAAAATAACTCGAGGCACCGTCGCGTCGTCTATTCCCTCTTACACATCGACTTTCTAATTTAAACTTACTAAACATTTGTAATTAGCATAAGCTAATCAGCTGCAATCAAATGAAATATGATTCAGCCCCAGTGGTATGGTAACGAGCAAAAAACTGTCCGTGATATATTCTATCTCATATTTTTTGCTGTCTAAAATATGTGTTACTGACCCGATCTCATACTTTCCATAAACACACGTTGTGCGTGGATCGCAACGTATAATTTCACAAAAACCTTGTAATAATGCCCCACGAGATTGCTTTTGATATGTTTCTGGACCATCGATGCTGCGGTGTTCCATGCGATCGGTCGCAATTACTCAATCATCTTCGTGTTGATTCTACGAATAGTATTGTTTGTACGTTTGAAGACTGGCCAGTGTGAATGTCGTGACTTTGAATTTTTTATAGTTCTCATGAAAAAATGTTATTCGATTTCTGAGGAATTTTCATTGTTTTGCTTAGCACAGTAAAGCTGTTTTTATTTCTTCTTAAACTTTTAGAAGAACAGCAAAAATTGGAAACTAGTACTTAGGGTAAAGAATCCTGTGGAAAGAGAAATGTAACCTTTCAAAAATTATTCTAATTATGTTTGACTTAAATATATATGTGGAATATTGAGGTAACATAGAATAACGTTACATGGTTCCATTTCTTTTTAAAATACTCGTAGTATTTATCACTTTATTTTCTTCTTTCTTATATTCTGTGTTTTGGTTACATAAAGGTCTTACAATCTTAATAAATTCCATATCATGTATTATAGTAGTGAAACTTTAAAATTCATAATTATGCTTATTTATTTCGCATCGTCTGCGTATATTACTCCTTTAGACGGCCTTCAATGACCTGTGGCAGGTCATTGCCCAGATTGACAGACGGAATTAACTAAAAATGTAAGAAAAAATGCTGTTCACGTTAATTTCGGTAACATAATAGTTTCTTTATTGGAGTAACATTTTTGATATTTTAATGCCTATACATACGCTCATATGGTAGTTTTTAACGCACAGTAAAGATTGTAGGTACAAATAAAGTTCAACCATTAAAAGCGTGTTTATTTATTTAAGAATCACTAACATATAGTACTATAATATACGATAAAGTTGTAACTTGTAAATGAAACTTAACACTGCGATCAGAAAACTAAGTACAGGTGTACACTGCATACATACTGTGGAAACAGTAATATCATCATTTAAAAACGTGAAGTGAAGTATGAAACTAATATGCATAGAAAAATAAATACGAAAAAAATACTGTCAGTCTAAGTCAGACTTATCTGTTCGGTCTAAACGAACATTTGTGTCAACTGTATTTTGCAGTCAAAGTGAATATCGATTAAATCATTGCTGCTATTGCTAATTTTACTCGGTCTATTGATATGTTGTAGTAACTGTAACACACTGTAACTGTAACCACATGTTTGTTAGATTTCGATCTATATATAGTTCTCGATGAACATCTTGGCCACATTCATCCAAAATCTGCGCAATAGACGGGTGTGAAATAGATAGGTAAATCTTAAATATACACCACTACAGAAATATTCTAACTATATAAATCGCGTGCAGAAGGTTTGCCGATGACCACTAGTATTATTGTATATACTTGTGTTAAGTATATACAAAAGGGTTTTCATATTAATTCAAAATTATTCAGTCTTCGCACAACTCTACACATTTCCTAATGCTATTAGCCTGTAGAAATTTGTCTAGACAAAATAATAATATATTTGATATAACATTTTAATCTGGCGTTAAATACACATGTTAAAATATAAAAGTTGGAACATTAGTTCCGCGTAATATAAATCATAAAGTAGATTTAAAAAATAATGACACAGAATCGCATCTATATTATTATAATAAAAGAGCAGCAAATGATAGCGTACCAAATGTACGTAAATACATCACTTGGGATATTTGCGTCATTTCGCCAGTATAAACATTATTTTTTCACTCTTTTATATGTCCAGTTTTAGGGGTCTAGTAGCCCGCCCTTTCGGTAACGGAACCCTTATAAAATAATTAAGTCCATGTGTTTGTGTAAGTGATAGTTATTTTTCTCTAATCTCCTAAATATAAGGATACATATTGACAGGAGGATGACTTCTATATTATTTTTTACAATAGTGCAGTGATATCGCAATCAAATAGAAATTACGGTTGGCAGCCTTGCTCGTAATACTGATATTAGATGGAACAACCAAATTGAATTAATTTGGTTGAAAGGAGAAGAACCGTCCTGGATACCGATCTAATGGCATTAAATGATTCAAGTTCATGTTTATATGAATCACTGGTTGATTCATCTATATTGAAAGACAGAAATGAACCGTCGATTATCATCTTAACTGACTGTCCTTTTGTTTCATCTTCTCCCAATTATTAATCTGGCGGCATAATATTATTTTTTTCCATAGATTCTTCCATACACGTAACTGACCGACGGATGAAAAATGTTTTGTACAAATAAACGTGTAGGGTTGTCACTTCCAAAGTTGTAAAACATGTCTTTCCTTTCTAACTTATTAACAATGAAGTAGAATTTCTAAAATAAATCAAACTGGTAGAGTTTACGAAATTCCTTGGACGAAAATTTGTGTAGTACTTTTTGATATTCGAAGTATGTTTGATTGAATAGCTTTTAATATAGCTCCGCGGCCAATGACAATTCCAAACAGTTGACGTTCATGATTTCTATAGACCCCTCCATTGTGCTTAGACTGACACATGCTTTGCTTATTTTTTTATTATTCCTTTCGTCTGAAGTGAGATAACGCGTTCGGCTCAGAAGACTGCTATGACAGGTCGTCACTACATATAATTCTATATTTTTCGGATTATCGAGATTTGTTTACGACCAGTGACATAGCATTGATAAGCGTCGGGTTTTTTTGGCGCTCCTCCAAAAGATTAACGATGTTGTTAATTTAAATAGTCTCCTCAACAATTTGTTTATCTCGGAATAGATAACAGAAATAAAGTATCGTCTTTTCGTTTTTTCAAGTTCATTATCTCTGCGTTTATCTTTTTTACGATTAACGTTCTGCTAAGAATAAACATCTGCTGTATGTAGAATATTGACTTCACGTTAACGCTCCTTTCTGTTGTGTTAGATTGTGTTTGTATTATTACTAACTTGGGCCTTTTTCCATTCAGCTTGGCTTGCTTATTCAGTAAAATACGAATGAACAGTCATTCGTATTTTACTGAAATGTTCCCAGTTTTCAGGATAAAAACTAGCTTAATCTTCGTTATTGAATGTAAAATAGTATATCAAATTTCATAATAATCAGTTCATCCAGCTTCTATCAGAGAGACTTCCCGAAGTGTACTTCCTATCTTTCTTTCACCTTCTTCCAATTATTTGGGGTTGGCATAATATGTCTTATCCTTTCATACCCTTTATTCTGACATACGTCCTCTGTAACACCACAAATCATCATATCATCCTTCACAAAATCCATCCATGTCTTATCGTCTACTTTTACCTGTGTACCCATCAATTTTACAGTTAAATATTCTTTTTTTCACGTGATTTTCATCCCTGCGTATTGCATGCCCATATGCCACCTTAGTATTCTTCCTCTTAATTTCAGTTTGACTTTATATATTTTCGGGTTTTGCTTAGAATTTTATTAATTTCATTCTTGGGAATAACTTTTTAACTTAAAATATGCGTCTTTCTTATTTTTCAAGACCTGTCTTGTCGATATCTGACTAACCCATGAGCCATAGATATTTTTTTTAGGTCTATATTATATGTTTGGAGTGCCATTTCCTAATTCTTACTTGTTTCAAAATATGACTACATGATTTTATAACTTCTTATAAAATACACCATCCTTTCAAATCAAGTATTTTAAAAACTAGTTCTGACATAAATAAATGGTGAAATTCTTAGAGTGTAATATCCATTTGCCTACGGAAACATAAAATAGAGTTAAAGTAATTGTTTCTAATATTTCATGACCTTACGTTGCACTATTCTCGCTTAACTCAGCCTGGAATTAATTCCAATCGCTCCGTTACGTTGTTGCAAGCCCGCAGTAATTATCGTGGCATCGATTCTCTACGTCCAGTAATGAAGATATCATCCGATCATCTTAATTGCAATAAGTATAAAATATAGAATTGAAACGTGCCTTCGTGACTTACTATTCGTAGATATTAACCACTTTATCATTTGTTGTTTCAATAAAACTGTCAACAATAACTTAGGTTGTTATTCTGGGATAGATATGTTTATTGAGCGATCAATCTTTGTTATCATTATGGCCTTATTATTTCGCTGCGGGGTCTCCTACCTATCTCTTTTTAATCGCTATACATAATCGTGCCTGTCAAAGTCCTCTCAACTATGTATATCTTTAGTGTGAACATATTACGATTCAATAACACGCGCAAAGTCTGTCACTATATAGATTACCGAATGTAGTACACAGGTCTTGCTTCGCTTGTGCTTATCGCTCGACTCCGATCTCTCCATTAGGGCATTGCTCTATATACTGCACGAATACAATATGTCTTCTCGGCTGCGTGCACTGAATTTCTTAGAATCACACCTGGCTAATGATTACTATAAAGATTACAATACATAATGGGGTGTTTTTTCTAATTACAAATTTTAAACACAAAGTAAACAAAATAAGTCCAAATGCCGAAAGTAATAAACCGCAGGTGTGAATTGGTCTTTGTCGGTCGTAACAATATGTATGTGAATGTGTAATATTTTAGTACAGGTTATCTCAGATCGATAATAATGGTTGTATAAATATAGGACTCTCCTTAAGTACTTGTAAATTTTAAGGCAAGTGTGCTGTAAGCATAATGACAGCTGAAAGATAACTCTTATATAGACCCTTGTCTAGATGTTTTTTGAAATAGGTACATAGGTAGCCTGTTTTTTAACTTTGTTGCCACTCGAGCGAATTATTATGACGTTTACTAGGTTTTTGTGGGACATTAATATACTTATAATAATGTGACTATTGAAAGTTAATCTTGCAAACGAAAAATTGATAACTGGTCGTTAAAATGTGCCATAAAACTTAGTAAACAACATTTTATTTGTATTACAATAAATTTGTGTACTTCTGTGGTACTGTATTTATTCTTCATTCCTTTGGAAATGCATTAGTATTTTTATGAATACCATATGCCTATAAAATTACTAAGTATCTGAAATCTACAAAAGCAAAAGTGGATAGTCTTATTCGGCTTTTCGTTATTTTGATAATTTTTCAGTGGTTATGTGAAAAAAATATTTATTTATATTTGTACCGTTTTCTTACATTGTTCATGAATATTTTTTGTCTCTTCTTATAGTAATTTATAGCCCCTTTTTCATGATAATCGTACGAAGTTTATCACATTGGTATAAAAATGTTTTTAATAATGATGCGATTATGAAAAACACTCCTTTAAAGTTATTTCAACGAGCCAATGTACCTCATACGACTATGTGTTATGAATAAGGTTTGTGTTAAAAATATATTTATAAATTCCTTTAGAATAATGTCTCGAAATCAACTGCGGATAGCATCAAAATATTTATACCTAGCCTTTCATAATTACCAAGAGCTACTGAGATCAACAATCGCAATAATACTGTTTCTGTAAAAAGTGATTACGTGGAAATCATTTATCTACGCACGTCCAGTGCTTTACCGGTGAACGATCTGTAGTCACGGGCCTTGTGGTTTTTTTACTTTTAATATCAGCGTTTATGGATAAAATCTGTTTATATGCGGTGCCGTGAAAAGGGAACAACCCAACTAGCTCATTTTTTACCTTTATTATATTAGACGTAACAAAGAAGCAAGTGAGCTGGTAAGAATAAGCCTGTATGGCGCTCTGTTGTTCGTGCCTACCCCGCAAGGGACCTAGTGTGAAGTTATGTAATGTATGTATGTATTATATTAGAGGTCGGAAAATTTGAAAAATCGGCCTAAAATGAGTCAATGTCAAATAATAGTTGTTTTTCTTACATTGTTACAGATTTTGTTATTTCAAATTGGATGACTTCAAAAATGCCCACTTCGTGATATAAATGTAAGTACGAATGATTGTAACTGAACAAAAGAAGTATCAAAGAGAATTATAGATAATTATTATTTTGATCCTTGCCCTTATTAATTTACTGCTGCAAATATTGTTTAATAATATCTATACTTGTCACTTTAAACTTGTCATAGAATTCTTAGAATTTCATATTTTTTTGAGTTTAGTAAATGCGCGCGCTCGTTATGTATCTATAACCATTGCCTTACCTAAATGGAGTTAATGCTTAAATGTCATTTTCAATAATTAATATGACTATAATAGCTCATTAACATCGTTTCATTATATCCCAGTTGCTTCACTTCGAAGGTAGAGTCCGTTTTCCGTCTTGTAACTAACTTCATTCAATTAAGGTTTGTCGCGACGTTACGGCAGCATTTTTGAATGTTATTAGCCCTTTTACTCGGACCCGACGCGGTCTGTGGTTATTTTTAAAATATTTTATCTAACTCGCAATGAATGTATGTACCATACATACGTAAGTTCGGGTGGAATCTTGCAAGTTACATTTGACCAACTTCCCGGTTTCCAATTGAGCTGAAATTTTGCACACATATGTATATCGCGTGACACTACTATGGAGCTGATCTGATGATGGAGTTGGAATGTGGCCATAGAAACTCCTGTGCTAAACAAGATAGACCCCTCGTCTTTGGGCTCGTTTTACTTGTCTTGGCTAGCACTATGGTGCTACATGATATCCAGGATCTCAGAAGCTTGTATTTAATAATCTTTTTAAAAAACATTTTTTTATAACATTAACATAAAATATTTTGTGTGACCAAAAGCGATGTTACGTACGACGTTTTTGGCAGTAATTAATAATATTAATCAAGCTTTTTTTCCTGCGGTGGTGTGTTAGCGTGAGAAAATCATTTACTTCTATTTTCTTTCATCTTCTCTTAATTATGTCTACGTTTCTTCCAGCCATTTCCCCACAGCGCTACAATATGGGGTTCTTTAAAAAGGGTGTCATTAAATTTCCTCGGGGCCGGCAGCGCGTTGGTGACATCTCTGGTATTACAACGTTCATAGGCGACGGTAACCGCGTTCCATCGGGTGGGCCATCTGCCTGTCTGCTGTCTGTATCCAGCTATTAAGAAAATGTATTTGAAGTTTGTACAATGTCTTTTCCTTCCATATGTTCTCTGTCGCACTACAAATCATCATGTCATCCTTACAAAATCTCTCCATCTCTTGTTCGGTCTTCTTTTAACTATATACGTCAATCTTCCAGTTTAACATTCTTTTTGTCAATTGATTGATCCATCACGTGAATTTCTAGCCTTTATACTATGAGATAATTGTCTGCCGCTCGTATACTCTAGTCCATAAGGCAAACCCTTTCAGTATTGACCAATAGAATATAACGCAATAAATAATGAGACGTTTGTAATACTAATATCTGAACCGCATTCTGATCTTGATCTCATCTGATAAATTTATCTAGATCATGTTGTCACGCTCATATTCAAAGGATTATCGCCTTTGTTGAAACGAGACATACGATTATTTCCCGGTATATATTCAATTGTTATTATTATAGGTGCATAAGTAGCTAGTCGCTAGTCGTCTTGGAAAAGTAGTTTACTAAAAACTTGTTGCGTAATAATGAGCAGAGTTTTAAGGAGTAATTTTTTAACGGGAATCCGGATAGTGATAGATTAGATAATCCATAGATATCAATCTTTGATATACCATTTTGTATATCAACGATATCAGTGGATATTGTTTTTTTGACAAAATTATGTTTGTATGGAGAATGTCATTTGTTTTATGTGCAAATAATAAATTTAGCAGATATATACAGTGTTATCCTACGGGAACCTCACATCTGTCCGGGATAAAAAGTAGCTTACGTACAAATTATCTCTGTTCCAAATTTCATCCAGATCCGTCCAGATGTTTATTTTTTTACGCGACGCGGACGAGGTCGTGGGCAGAAGCTAGTAAAATATAAGTGTGTGAAATTTTATACTCCTTTGTCCGCGCAATTTTCGTAAAAAGGGGTTCAAAGTTTTTGCTGTGTTTTTGCTTCACGTATTAATATATAAATTTCATATAATAATTATAGCAAACAGAAAACCTACAATAATCAAAAAGCTTGAAGCAAATATAATATTAATTTTATCAAGTTCAAGAGATTACTGACCTGTAAATAATTCAACTTGTACAAGCTGTTATGATTAGCATGTTGTGGTCTTGTGATTATGCACGGCTCAATGGGCAACGCCTTTCCAGCGAAGGGCGATTTGCCACACGTTTAGACCACGCCGCGTCGGATCTGCTTGAACACTTCAAAAGTGACCGGTAACTTTTATAGATTTGTTAGTAGGAAAACAAAATATCCTTATTAAGCCTTTAAAAAAAGAATGTGCAATAATTAACACCTTTTAGAGGCTAAAAACACTATACAAAATATATACAAAAAGTCTGCCCAGTACATGCCAGCACATTCTGGTAATTTGTACCCTAAAAAGTTATCTATAGTAAGTTGGACTAGTTCAATGATGTTTTATACGTTGTATTTTTGGGTGCCATAGCGAGTTCCTGCAGATATTTTGAATAATAATATTTTTTTATAATTCGGATGCGGGGGATACAGAAACACGGATGAAAATAAAATGTAGTAGCTTAGGAGCCAGTGATCGGCTACCTGTATGTATTTGACCAGACCTGAGGTTTTGTACATTGAAGCACCTATACCTACCATGTATGGTACGGGGACTCACTAAGCTCTAAGTGGTGGACGCGACGAGCGCTGAAGTAAGACAGTATCGATTTTTGACGAATTTTAAATCCATTTGACCAGGGCTGCCGTTTTGATATTTGAAAATATAGGCTTATTATTATCGGAAAATAAGAATGGCAGACTATTATTCACGCGGTTAACTTTGTGGCAGACCATTTTGAAAATGATAAAAAAAAATTGAAAATAATTGACCAGCGATTTACATCGCAAGTAAATTAAATTGATTATCAAATACATACAGGTAGCCGATCACTGGCTCTTAAACTATAGTATTTTTCTACATACAAAAGAGCAGGCGGTAAAATAACACCTGTCTATACTAATGTTATAAAGAGGTAAACTTTGTAAGTTTGGATGTTCGGGATAATCTCAGGTACTCCTGATACGATTTTGAAAATTATTTCATCAGTAGAAAGTCTATTATATTGTTGGCTATTAGACATTTGAATCTGTATTATATTGTAAATTAGTGAGGATAGCCTTATACTCGTTAGATGTTCAGATACAATTTCTATTTTATACGAATTACATTAAGCTTTCACCATTTCAAACTTGTTCCGAGTTTCGCCATTGCAAAATTGAATGAAATTTGTTATTTTATACATTTTACGTAGGCGTCTATACACGTCATTATTGAATATATATAATAGGCTAGCTTTTGAGTTGAGGGACAATTGGAATACCCACTACGTTGGAAAGAGCGACTTAACGGGATACTCATGCCAATAATCAAAAATTGAAGTTTTTTCACGTTTTTACATGATGGTGTCTTAAATATTACCTTCATATAAAACAATATGTATGTAAACATACATTATCTACAGGTTGAAAAACTATAATCAGTGGTGCATGTCATTTACCATAAATCGCACCCATTTTAATATGAAAAGAGAGTTTCATGTGCATTAAAGTTTTATTTTTTTTTCTTTTTGTTGTGCTATCTTGGCCACTTTCCTACCTCAACAAGCTGCAGACGTTACACTTCGACCCACCTCTTGACATGGGTCGTTGTGAACGATGTGTGATCGATGACGTCATTAGTGACGTTTTCGCTATGAGAATAACGACTGTGGTCGCGTTGCGAGACACTAAAGGAACACGTCCTGTATTCATCACAAAAATAAACAATTACAATACTTTTATCTACCTAACTTGAAGGAAATGGCGATATAAGTGAAGAAGAGAATGCAATAGGACTGATCAATTTAAATGATTATAAATATGTACTTAAACCAATTTATACATACACACATATCACAAAATCGTCATCAGTCAATGGCAGTCCACTGCTTGACGGAGGCCTGCCCAAGTCAGCGCCACGCATCCCTGTTCGCTAACTTCCTCATCCAACGCCTGTCGGCGACCTTTCGCAGGTCGTCAGTCCATCGGGCTGAAGGACGCCCGTCACTATGTTTACTGAGACGCGGTCTTCACTTCAGGACTCATCTGCTGTATTAGCCCTCGGTCTTGCGGCCGACGTGACCGGCCCATTGCCATTTCAGCTTGCTAAATTTTGCGAGTTATGTCGGTTACATAAGTTCTCTTAGGGATATCCTCATTTCTATCTAGAACAAAAACATTACTATAGCTCGATCCATATCCGATTGAGCGACTTATGACTTATAGACCAATACTGCCGACAGTGTAAGGACCCAGGATGACACAGGACGCTGAGGACACCTATATTTAACTATAATATAAGAGTTAGGATTTGACATAGCGTCAGTATAATTAATTAGTAGTAGAAGAGTAAAGTTTTGTTTCATCAGAATACTTAATAGTGAATTGGGTTTACTTCATATCCATGGTAAATAGCACATGACATTTAAATTTTGTAATATAATCTTGCTTAACTTGTGCAGTGTACATTATTATAAAGTTTAATATTCAAGTATGTATAAATTAGTTGCATACGAACGCAGCGGTACATCGATTGTTATGGTTATATGGAGAATAGTTACATCATTCGCTGTCTTGTTTATAAAATTTATAACGTTATTAAACTCAAAATGCGTTTTGTTAAGAAACATGATATGGCTTTTAAGGTCTTATACAGGCTGGTCGGTGGATTGTCCATTTCTTTTATTTCTCTATTGAGTCCATTTTATTGTACTAGTGATCTGAACCGGACTAAAGATATGTCTACACTGGTGCCCTTACTGCGGTCAGAATTAGCAGGCGGCGCAACGGCGGTGTGTTCCCGTGTCTTACTTTTTTGAATGCTGCCAGTCTTCTGGGAATGTTCATAATACGTGAAAGTGGTTTGGGACTAATTTTTGTCTACAGGTTTATCATTTTTTTTTAGATAATTTATAAGCGCGGCATTAATATTCTTATTTTGATATTTCGGCTACTTTTCTGTAGATCACGAAAGACAAAGATGTCAAGTGCCCATGAGTAATGTATAAGTTACCATTTTAGATAAGCATTCTGATCATATTTCGTTCGAAATAATAAATAAAAATAGTTATTTGTTCTATGAGACCGATTGTTTAGGGATGACAGTTTAAGTGCATAAAAATCTATATACATTACATTCGCTTTTACATTCATCCACCGCAATTTGTGCTAGAAGTATAAAGTCAGTAAACATAACGAAATTGAATGGATGCACCCGTGACTCTCAATTGCGGAGTAACAGGGCTGGTGTTAGTTAGCTAGTATTATGATGAGCGTGGGTCCAATTTTTGGACTTTTATTTGTATTTTTTCATCTTGTAATTGTTGTTTTATTTGAAGCAAATATTTTTTTATTTTATTTCCTAACACATTTCCTAGTGATTGGTGAGATGAAATGAGAAGTCGCTAGATGAAGTTAAAGGCGTACGTGTGTGAAAACACCTTAACCGAGTGAATGAATCCGATCGGTGTTTCGTGTAGAAACCAGATAATCGTTGGAATTCGGAAGCGGGGTGAAATTTGAATAAGTTATGGGTTTTTTATCGATGCGCTTGCGACGTGCCGCGTGACGAAATTTATGTAAATGATCGATCATTTTCATGTAAATAATGATCATTTTGGGATATAGAATTTTTAATAATTATAATACAAAGGTTTATTTGTAAAATTATACGGTCAATTGTCTTTTAATAAAATACCAACTGGGTATGTAATATATTTTACATTTATATACCTTATTGTTTTGCTAAGTACTTTAGGCGTTGTTGTTTAAAAGTATTTCCACTCGATTTTGCTGTCATAAACTTAATCCCTACGTCCATAAACAACGTCACACGGAATCTGTCGTTTTGGGGTATAATACTATGCGATTTTCGTCCCTGCTCTAAAATGTAAATATAATTTGTTACCTATGTCTGTGTATTCTTAAAGTTTCGAAGGACTCAGTTCACAAAATAATATAGATACATCACAGTACACGTTCACATTTCTATGAATTATACTATCCAAGCACTTGCTATAAATTTAGTGTTAAATTTTGATGGCATATTTATTTAAGGATTTTGATAGGTATATTCTGTGAATCCGATATCATATCTGTTACATATAAGGTACGATTCCATTCGCCGATAAGGATTTTCGCCATATTTATATATAAAAAAACCGATAGCGAAAAATGTGATGTTATTTTGAACGAAAATATATGTATATTTTTTCTAAATATTTGTTTCGGAGATGTTTGCATAAATTTAGGTAACTTTTAAATTGCTATAAGTAGATATATCTCTACTATTGTTACAATTACCATGTGCTAACAACGGTGAAGGAAAACATCGTGATGCAACCTGCACATCGAGATAACCGATGTGTCAAACCTGCCAAGCCGCCTTCGACAAGCGTGTCGGGTATACTGTCCATTCCCCTACAGTGGGAGGCCCGAACCCAGCAGTGGGACAGTTATGGGCTGCTATTATATAGATATATTTCACATATATGGTTATAAACAATATTTTTACTTTAGTTTTTACGGGCATTAGAATATAAAATATATAATCAAAAATGTAGGTCTAAGCGCTTACCCAAGTGCTACCTAGCCGTGGCTATGTGAATTCCGTGACAGCGGCCGAAGAGCGACTGGTGAAATCAGTTTCACCAGTCGCTCTTCGGACGTTGTGATTGTTGAAATTGACTGGTAATTTTTATTAAAAAATATTACTTTTACTTTTACGGTTGGACTAAACAAAAATTGATATAAACTGACGGACTCATTAACTGCATCAAAGTTCAAGATTACTTTGAAATGATATTTTTAAATAAGTATGCAAACTTAGATTAAATTATATAAATATGGAGAGACTGGCTCTTAACCTCAAAAAATAGAACTGCAGTAAAACAGATGTACTGCAACAAGATTTTTTGTTTTTTTGTCAATTGAATTATTGTTACCAGCAGAATTGTTGGGTTAGTTTTTTAACTCATCGAGAGTTTTTGAACCATAATATGGATACTTCGTCCGAACAAGCGGCTCAAGTTGTAGCATTGGCGCGGGAGGGCTTGGATCAACGAACGATTGGTAGAAATTTAAATTTAAACCAGTCTACGGTTTCTAGAATATACAGAAGGTTTGTGGAGACAGGTTCTTACAGAAGGAGACGTGGTACAGGCAGTACTCGAGCAACCACCGGTCGTGATGACCGATTTATTGTTACAACTTCCCTGCGACATCGTTTCCTCACGTCTGTTAACATCAAAACAGAGCTTAATGAAGTGCGTGGAGTAAACGTGAGTGCACGAACAATAAGAAGAAGGTTAAAGGAAGCGGATATCACCCCTTTTAGACCAGCAAATGGTCCAAAGTTTTCCGTAGCTCACAGACAAGCTCGCTTAAGATTTGCGCGTGATCACCTGAATTGGACAGAAGAGCAATGGACCTCCGTATTGTTCACGGACGAGTGTAGGACATGTTTATATGGTGCAGATGGTCGCAGAAGAGTCTATCGTCGACGTGGGGAGCGATATGCTCAAAGTTGCATTGAGGAGCGTGTTCCTTTTGGAGGCGGTTCGTGTATGGTCTGGGGTGGCATATCGATGAACGGGCGAACAGAACTTGTGTTCATAGACATGGTCCGTCAAAACGGTAATAGAGGGGAGTTGACTGCACATCGCTACATAACAGAGATCTTAGAAGATCACGTGGTGCCTTACATGAGATTCATAGGCGAAAATTTTACTTTAATGCAGGATAATGCCCGGCCGCACGCTGCTGCACAAGTTCGACAATATTGCGAAGAGGTTGGGATACGTACAATTAATTGGCCAGCACGCAGCCTGTATCTTAATCCCATTGAGCATGTTTGGGACAATATAAAAAGAGCTGTATATGCGAGAAACCCTTTGCCCACGACAGTGGCAGCACTAAGAACAGCACTTTCAGAAGAATGGGACAATATTCCGCAAGATCTTTTAATAACCCTATGCTAATAAAATCTATGCGGAACCGATTAGAATCCGTAATAAGGGCACGTGGAGGTAATACACCTTATTAAAACATAAATAAACCCTTGCATAAAGTTTGTGTCTATTGTTAAACCAATTTTTTACTTAAACCAATTTTCCTTAAATTTCTGTTTTTTCTTCAAAAAAGTCTTAAGGTCCTTTCCAGTACACAAACTTAAACTTAAGGATATGACCCTACGCTGTTTTAAAGTTCACGAACCAATCTAGAGGTTTCAATTTAAATCTGTATAAAAATTGCATTGCAATTGCATACTTGGTTAAAATATTTATTTCAAAGTCGTCTATTACTTTGATGCAGTTTATGAGTCCGTCAGTGTACATCTTCTATTTTGTAAACAAACCCTCCATAGGTGAATACTTGTTAAATTTACGTAAAATGCTCATCATAAGAACGTAGTTAGAATAATTTTAAATTTTCATTTGTATGAGTATGTTTTTGGCACGACACTATGGCGCATAGTTTTTGTAATTACGCCTCTTAGAACGTGCGTGTGCACAGCATCGTCTAATCACAGTCCTACTTTCTCACTGAAATAACTTGAAGAACGATTAAATGACATCATCTCTTATGCCTTTATATAATGCAATGCGTGCATCTCCTATGGTGTTGCAAACGCCCATAGGCGTCGGTAACCGCTTTCCGTCAGGTGGACTTCCGTCTGTCTGTTTGCCCGCTTTAAGGAGTCTAAAAATTCATGAGTTTTGATGCTAGGTGGGTATCGTCGCCCATAAACGCTTAGAACTCCAAGGGAGCGGACGCGTGGCTAACCTTGTTAAAACATGAAATACCTTTTTATGTCTTCGCCTTCGAAACCATGCAAAGCATTTAATCTAAAATAAACCAATCTCAAAAATATCAAATACTTTATCACATCGACTCAATCGACTCTTCGGGTGCTCAGAGGGCTGGTGCCTACTTCGGTCAACGGATCAATATGGCGATCCAAGCAAAACTAGCCAAACTTCTGGGCACCTTACCCATAGAAGACGGTGACCTAGGCTCAGTGTTCTTCTTACAATCTTGAGGGTTATGGGCAGAATACAATATAACTAAGTTAAGTTTCCTTTTATTGTATTGTATATGTTTATAAATTTATTGTGATAAGTTAAAAAAGAAAAACAAGTCTAAAAATACCCAAGAAATCTTTTTGGAAACGAATTTTCAACAGGGAAGGCAACTCTTGGAAGAAGGGAAGAATAACCCAAATCCGAAGGGTTCAGTTTTTGTAGGTTCGCGTTTGACTGATTTTGCGCCTAATGTCAGGCGGAAACGCAGTCTAAGGAAAAACACGCTTACCTAGAAGATACCTGCTAACGCAAGACTTAAAGACGTCTAGATTGTATTCTTCAGGAAAAACAGACTACGGTAAGGAGTTCCACTCTTCAGCGGTGCGTATGATGAAAGTGGAAGCATAGCGCTTCGTCCGCTTAGTTGGTATTTACACAATATATCGGTGGCGTGAGTGCGTACATCTGTTTGTCCGGTGGTAAAATGGTGAGGGAGCAACCAATTCATGTTATTCCATGGCACACTCCCCGAAGTGTATCCTATAGAATACCGAAAAACTAGCGACTTTACGTCGATGACTTAGGCTCTGAAGCCTCTCGTCGAATAGTCGGTTATTGCCTCGATTGTCTTTAACTGGTATTTAGCTGAGCCATTCCAAAGATGAGAGCAGTTTTTTTTAGCAATTTCTGTCAAAATGGCTACGAAGGTCTAAAAACAGAACTTACGAAGTTAAAGTAATATCGCGTGTTGTAACTTCGGTGTCACACGATAGCTAACACGAGCTTCCCGTACCTATAGGCAGATCGCTATCATGCGAATCTCATACGCACGGCAACTAAATCTTACACGTTTCCCCGATATCGAATATACGGATGTCTATAAATAACTGTAGTTGATGATTTATGATACTTTATTATTTTTGATGTATCGAGATGTAAGGAAAATATAATTAGTTTTGTTGTTTTACTAACGTTAATTGTTAATTAAGAATTCTGAGCGCGGTAAATTAAAGTTCGTTACTAAGAATATAATGCCAAATAATTTTAGATTACTTTTATCAGTTTGCAAAACAATTAGCGCAAAATGTTGAGAAGATATTAAATGTAAATAAGCTCTTAAATAATAATATTACCTTACGTCGGTTATGTTATAAAGCGGGCTTACACGATGACACATATTTTTCAAAATACGTAATTAGATCTAAATTGCTTGACGAATTTAAATATTTCTTAGTGATATCTGATACAAAAGATGAATTATGTAATAATAATAACTAGTGGTCACCCCTGTTCGACATTCGACTATAATAATTCATTTAAATTATAAGTTTGAACATTATTAAGGTATATTTAATTAATAATGTTTTTATACATAATTTAAAAAATATATTAGCATTCTGCACTCCTTCTCTATATTAACTATGCGTGATTTCATACTCCGTCCGCGCTATATTCGTAAAAGGGATACAAAATTTTTTCTGTGGTTTTACTTCACGTATTAATATATAGATGATAATTTGAAAAGTTGACATAAGAGTATTACATTATCTTTATAAGATAAAAAATGATTTGGTGAATCGGGGAGCGGATAGTCAAATCAATTGAGGTACTTTTTATTATCTCACAAAACTTCGCAGCATCATAGATTTTTTACGGGCGACATACTTCTGACGTCATAAGTACAAGTATTAGGAGTCAAATATTATTAAAGTAATTATTGTTTAAATAATTATAAAAAAATGTTTTCTGTCATGATATTTTAAATATTATCACCTTAGAAACTTATTTCAACGTCTGTTCTTTTATATGTAAATAGTTTTCGAACTTATTGTAATTTTTGTTTGCATCTGTATTTTGTAGCGGTAAAGATATTTCATGCCTTATAAAAATCTGAAGAGAAGTGCTACTTTTAGATGTCATACATAGCGAGGATAACAACAAAAGGACTGTAAATATACTCTTATAGTGATAGGGGATACTCAACGTGATAAAGTAGTACCTGCTCCAGAGTATCAGCTCCTCAGATATGGAAATATTTGAAGCATTCACTTCACCTAATATAGCATACGTAGTTCACATAAGTGAACGCTTATTTTATGAGTGCATTCACGTAATGAATGTCTGTTTAACGTAATCTAATTAAAATTTATGTGCATGCTCTCCGTTCATCGCTTATCTCGCCTATAATGGTAATTTATACTTGTTGCTATTAAAAAAATCTTGCTGGAATGACATGAGTAATAATGTTATTTCATTTATTTCCATTTGCCTCCCGTAAAACCAGACTCGTGTTAATCTTCTTCTTCATCGTTGTACTACTGCGAGAAGTTATTAATGCTTTCTGTAAAAGTGCATGTTCAAATTAACCTGCACTGCATTGGTGTAGCAAGCTTGTCTATTAACATTATTATGCACTGGATGTCTGCGTCTTCGTTAGTGCGGAATTAACAGTTTCGTTATATTATGGTAAATTTAAACAAAATCTTTACAAGCTAAAGCCTAATTCTGATATTTAATATATACCTTAAGTTTCATTTTAACAAGTTTTAAAAACTTTGAAACGAATTTTCTTATTTGAGGATTTAAAAATTAAAACTTCTTATTTATAATATTAAAATAAAAATTATGCTATTTAGATATTGCTTTGTTCTATTTTCATAGCCTTAACAGGATATCGATTTTCACAAAAAATCATTTATATATCATATATATAATGTACGGTTGTAGAAACAACCGTACATTATCTAAAGAAATTCAAATCTACATTTTATATATGTCGCTTTACCTTTTTTCTACATAAACAGATACAATAAGATTTGTATCAGATATTAGTTAACTAGGGTGGCGCAGAGAAGTCTTAAAATAAAACAGTTTCGTAAGACATGTTTATTGCTCAACAGTTCTTACAAGACTAACTTAATTACAAAAACTAATTATTAGCCGAAACGATGAACAAACGCTTCATGGTTAGCACTTTGATTGACAAACGCAGGCCGGGC
This sequence comes from Dendrolimus punctatus, assembly GCA_012273795.1. Taxonomy (NCBI): domain Eukaryota; kingdom Metazoa; phylum Arthropoda; class Insecta; order Lepidoptera; family Lasiocampidae; genus Dendrolimus; species Dendrolimus punctatus. The sequence continues at coordinate 15,315,624 of CM022540.1, read as the reverse complement.
GATTGCCTAACTCACTTCCGAACTCTTACTTGTTTACAACATTAATATACAAAAGTGTATTGCGTGCTTGAGCAAGGTAAACTAGGAGCTACATTTTAGGAGGACGAATATGCTGCTGTGGACAAGGCTTGGAAGCCAGTAAAAAAGTTGGATCGGCTACAGCCTAAACACATACGAACTTTAAGGTTTTGAGCTCACTTTAAGCTCTAGTAACCGGTTTTTGGAACAAAATTTCTATTAATAGATTTTGTTGAATGCCGCACACCGCCAAAGCGCAGCCATGTAAGCCAGTAAGATTTCAATAGGCCACAAACACATTTTGAGTGAGATAAAATGACATTATCTCTTCTGGTGGATTAAACCGACTAATTCATATTTATATAACACTCTCTTTAAGGTTTACACTTAGAATAAAATACTTGACTATAACCGGTTAATTTAAACCGGTTCCCAGCCTTGGCGGTGGATGTTCCGAATCACGTGGATCGACCACGTGAGGAACCCCACAACTGTGGCAACCCTTATGTCCGTGTCATAACAGACGGATTGCAAAAGAGTAGCCAACCGTGGTTTGAGTTTTAAAATATAAGATTTGTATCCGCTATGAATCTAAATATAATCTAAGTCAAATTTTCCCTTTGAATAATGATATCTACAGATTTGTGGCAGGGAAATCTTGCAGCGTCTGCCCTCCGTTTTACTCTACGATCGATTCATCGGCTAAATCTTTTATCGCTTCCAAATCGACTGTCGTAAATTCAACTCTTGCCCATTGTTGCCGTACAGTACTTATATGGGAGCGACTAAAATAAATCACGAACGAAACCATATCGGCGGAATCTTAGACTATCTTGGTCGGATCGACCGGCGGGGGTTTGAATCGAGATACGGAGATATTACGCTATTGAATTAGCATTACCGCTGTTCTCTATATTGTTGTTGGTGAAGCATGTCCCATAATTCAGCAGCTCTATAGATCACGCGGGGGAAATCGTCAGTCATAAGCTCGTTTGCTGAAATCAACGTGAAGTGTTAGTCGACGTATCCTATTGACTACTGAAATAATATGAGATGGATGCTTACATTCTGCGCATGTAGAGACGTAGTCCAAGCCAGAATTGGTCGTTCGTTTCATAATTTGATCCTTTATCCGTGCAGGAACGGAGAAAGAATACAATTTCCTGCGGCCGGGCGGCCTGTCGTAAGAGGCGACAAAACAACCCACAGCTAGGTGGTAGGGCATTTGCCCGACTGGATGGCTACCACCCCTGGTCTAGAGTATGTCGCCATAACAACCTTGTGTTGTGTTCCGGCATTAGTGACCAGGTTCCAGGCTCCCTAAAGAGAGCAGCAGCGCATTCGTAGCACCTTTGGTGTTGCAAATGTCCATAGGCGATGGTAACCGCTGTCCATCAAGTGGGCCGTCTGCCTGTCTGCTGATCTGCTGCAATAAAAAAATAAAAAAAATAATGGTATTTCCGGTGGTATCGTTTCTCGTGTCGATTAGTCACCAATTTTGCGGTTCCACAAGAAACAGAAACTATTGCGCGACTATTTATAGTACTAGTACTACTACAGTTTACTGCACTTCATTATCATTAAATAAATAAAAAACAAACTGGATATCCCGTAACTTAATAACTACTCAATGCACGTCGTTCAGACTGTTGTAGTTAAAAGACTTTTTGCAAGTTAGAGGAAGCATACACACACACACCTTTTATGATTTTTGAAATTTATATTCATTGTACCCATTAAATTAAATAAAAGTCACCAATAGGTACATCATAGATAAATATAGGTACATGTCTAAACGATACCGGATACACTGCTATAGATATCGGATATAGCAGCATATATATTTTATGTATGAATGTACATGTAAGATTTTTGCAAATTCTTCCATATAGTAAAATGGCTGTGATGTGCTTTGACTGACAGATGCTCAGTAAAATCGCACTTGCTAGATTTAATTTAAAATATTGGAACCATTTTTCTTGCGAAATAAATTAGTTAGAACCCAAGTATCTCTATATGCCTAACTGTATACGAGATCTCATCCAGACATGGATTGCTAGGTAGCTGCATAGAAGTGACAAACTTATGGATCTTTGCTTCCGACTATTTCTTTGTGGTATTCTCAGTACGCGTGATAGTCCTGTTCCCTAACAAAACATTGTAGTTTTCATAACTTAATAGCATTAGCTTTAACCGTGCAGGAGCAGCGAAAGAATACAATTTCCTGCGGCCAGGTGGCCTGTTATATGTAGTTGCATGAGTTCAGCAGACATACAGACTTCCCACTCGATGTAAATAACACCAAAAGTACTACCAATATGCTGCCGCTCTCTAAAGGTAGACTGGAACCTGGCCACTAATGCTGGAAAACAACTCAAGGTTGTTATGGCGGCTTACTCTAAACCGGGTGGTTGCCATCGAGACGGGCAAATACCTTACCACTTGGCTGTGGGTTGTTTTTTCGCCTCTTACGAGAGACCACCCGGCCGCACGGATATTAGTGCTTTGGCAATACGTTTTTGACGTATGTGAAAATACATTTTACTTGTGTAGTTTCAAAATCTAGCAACTGACATTTTTTCGTTAATAAAATAGTGTTTGTGTTTACAATAAGATTGTCTTACAAGGCATTTGCACATACATTTGCTTATCAAAACTTGTATACGTGTAAACATTGTCGCAAAACATGATGATATCATCATCACACTGCCAATGAGTTTAAAATAAAAAGTTTTGAATGACATGTCGTTAAGTTTCTTGATATATTTTTTGCTCGGCTGTAATATTTCTTACTAACTTTGGATTTTTTATAGCCGATTTATACTTTAATAAATGGATTAAGAAATTAAGATTTAATTGTTTCCGTTGCAGGTGGCTCAACAACCTGAATGATCTTGACATCAGCCGCTCCACCTTTTAAATGTGAGTTTAAGACAGCTGTTGATATGGTTTTAGTTTATTTGCGTGTAATAAAACGGATTTGCATTTAATAGCTGACTGCGATGTTAATAATCGGCACTGAACTGAAGTACGGAAAATCAATTGTGTATTTAGATTTTTAATATAAAACATTTTTTACCATAATTAACTTTAGTGGCTTATGTTGTCTAAGACATTTCTAATATACTACAATATTAAGTAAAGAGGTGCATAGGTGAGAGTACCTATTTTACCGCACATTCCTTTATATGGTGTTGTGTTGTGTGTGTGGATTTTTAATTTTGGAACAATATATATGCTACTGACTGCGTAAATGAATTTTTTGAGCAAATGTCTTGAACTAGTTATTTATGATAATAGTGCGGTAACTTGGTTTTTATTAAGGAGTAGACAAATGTAAGTCCGAGACAAAGTCGAAGGCTTATGCTAGTCACAAGTTTGTAAAAAACAACAACCGCAAGTGTGTCATAGAACACATTTGCGAGAAAACAGTAGAATAGATAATGTAACAAACATAAATAACAGTCGGAGGCGCAACATTCTTTGACGTAATATCGTCTTCATTGTCGTCCCCATAGGCGTATTCCTCTTACCTTAGTCAAGGTCGTGATTTTCGACCCTGACAGAGGGAGGGGAAGATGCCAAGGCCCACTGCGCCTCCATGTAAAAAAAATATATGAAAATCATGAACATTTGCAAATGGTACCAGGTGCGCGTGTTGAAAATTAGAACTTCATCTTTCCCCTTATTTTCCCCATAGTATTAAGTGAGACAAATGTATTTAAAAGCGCTTCCAAGGACGGTCGATTATTCTTGTAATACGAAACTCCATGGAATTCTTTAAAACAAAAAATGATAATTTTGTTAAACTTTTTTACCTCAAATACCGTTGTATGGTGCATAATTTTCAACTTTCGAACAATGTATTAGGCGTCATAAACGCATGCTTTGAGCAAATGTGTTGAAAATAAATTTATTGCAATTCAATTAATACAACCTCTATGCGGTCAGCCGACTGGCCGTTGTCTTATCCCAATATTCCCAGCCAATTTTAATTACGTGTCAATTGTTTTTATTTGAGATCAGTGTCATAACAGTCAGTACAATTATTTTTTTCTAGAGATTTTTTGCGTTCTATTAGTAGGTATTGCAGTAGATGTCACTGTTCTCAAATTGAACACTAAATGAAAGAAAATAATATGTTTCGTTATACGCAGTTGTTTTAACACTTGTTTAAGAAATATTTGATATGTTTTTATGTTTTTGCAAGCCATATCAGCTAATAAATATATTTTAAAGAGTGCAAATTATATTCCTCACCTTTTTCAAATTATAAAGCTCTTTTTAACTTTAATTACTGGATTTTTGATGAATTGTCGATTTATCAAAAACTAATTTTAAAGATGTCAATTATGTCAAAACCAAAAAGACATTCCGATCGATACGAGTTACAGTCGTGAATGTATGTACTTTGTTTGTGTTTTGATTATTTTTCGATAACTTTGTTTGATTCCTGGACTCCGAAGACTTCGCTTATCACGTTTACTAGTGTTCTGTGATCACGTTGTACTTACGCATGTACCCTGAACACCAATTTGCCTAACGATTTGTTCTCTGATGACTTGGATTATGGTTTCTTCTGAAACAAGTTGTTGTGTGCCCAGATGCGGTAAAACTTGTAAGTAAATCATTGTAACGGCACCAGATTAGATGTGGATACAAATGATGTTATGAAAATGTATGCCTTTGAATATTTTAATAAAAGGAAACATAATAAATCACGCTACCGCTGAATTGTTATTTTATTTACTAACAAATAAACATGGAAAGGCTTTTGGGAATTGCAGGAGTTAAATTATGAACTCCCGCAATTTCCAAAAGTCTAATATAAAAATCAAAATAATACTAGACCCCCTGGACGGTTTTGCCGTTGAATAGTGTCGTATACCGACTCTATGCCAGTATATATAAAGTACTCTGTGTTTGAGATTGTGTATGCGATGCTTTGATGAAATATTTCATTTCTTTATAGATAGATTTTAATATTTTTTGAAAATTATTTATCACGAGGCCTTATCTCACCATTAAAACTTAAATATGACACATTTTTCATATATTCTAACGTTCAGAGTAAATCAGAACATTGCCCTCATTATACGACTATGATAAGGAGACTTGATTTATCTTCACATTCATTCAAATAGGTTATATTGATTGATGTTTTATCGATGCTATTGATGCCGACATACATATTATGTATCTTCAAATAGTCATGATATTGGGTAATTTCACGCTCTGTTACACACACTTCTGTCTTTTAGTAACACAGTTTATTTTCATTAGTTTGTCAAATTGGTGGCGCGCATCGATGTCCGATATTAGTGGATTCATTTCTGACTTTAAATTTCGATGAATCAACCAAAGTGATACATATAGGACATAAACTTGAATCATTCCATGTCATTGAATACCGTCGCGTCCATCCAATTCTGTGCTTTAAACTGAATTGATTTCTATTGGTTTATCCATCTATCCAATATCATTATGTCATGTCTTCTCTTCTTTAGTTTCATTCATTGCCGAGCCTAGCTACGGAACTTAATTTAAGCTTCAATAATCTAATTATTCAAAATAATTGCTAGAGGCTTTGCCAACATAAAAATTGGACCCATATCCCAAGAAGTCTAAATTTTTCTCTCTCTTTTCTTTCACCATATCCCAATTATTTAGGGTCGGCACAATGTGTTCTCCTTCCACACTCCTCTACTCTGACATACATCTTCTGTCACACCACATATCATCATATCATCCTTCACACAATCCATCAATCTTTTTTTTGGTCTACCTCTAGATTTGTATCCATCTATCTTGTAGTTTAACATTCTTTTTGTCACGTGTCTTTCATCCCTCCTCATTATATGCCCATACTAACTTAATCTTCTAATCATTAAAAAAAAACTAAATTTCTCTATCAACAAAATTAGTACAGTCTAAACAAATAATAATAATCGGCAGACAAACACACACATTGTATATCCCCAAATTAAGCAAGTTACGCTTGTGTTATGGGTAATATACACGGATCACTCTGGGGCCGATCCCAGACACCCAGACCATGGCAAATAACGGAGAAACTACGTTTCCGGAATTTACTATACCGGGAATCGAACCCGGAGCCTCCGCGTTGCAGTGAGGTAGGCCGGCAAAGGCTTAGCCCGCTCAACCACAGAGGCCGTCAAACATCTAATAACCAAACGTCAAATATCTAATAACCAAAACTATCTGTTTTGAGCTCTTGAAAAGGCAATAAATACATTGAACATAGTAGGTACTTTTAATTGCATTTAGGATATAGTTATGCATAATAATAATGTAGAGGCAGCTAACCAACCGTATAATCGCTATATTCGCCTGCGATTTCGTTTACGTTGGACCTACTATCGGAGTAAAGTACAAAATAGATTTGCCAATATTTTAAATCAGAGGGTGTTATGCCTAGTAGACTAGACAGTCACTATTTTAGCATGAACATACATGAGTTCTGTAAACTTTCGGAATAAGTAATGTTACTAAAGACATATGCAACGATAATAATTTGTCAGTTACAGATTAGTAATAGATAATTATTGAAAAGGTCGCAGCAAGTAAGTCATAATTCACGCAGCGAGTTTAGAAAACTGCGTGAAAATTGGTCTACGAGTTTTCGATTTCATTATTTTAATTCTAGCTGTATATATTACTTTTTATCAGATAATGTGGTGATAATTCAAGAGGTTGATGTTCGTGACAAATTAAGCCATAATTCAATTAAGATCTTGTAAAAAGAATGTCACTTGACCGGTGAATCAAATCCAATGTTGACCCTAGCAGGGGTATCGGTGGTCAATCGCCAGAGGCGTGTTGGAGATATTGAATTAATATAAATTGGTGCACGCGAGTGCTTTACGGTGCGAATAGATGAATAGAGTTGCTAGTTCTCCGACAGGGAAAATTGTTAATTAATGTCTTGTTATGCCCAAATAAGTACAATAATTTGTATAAATAGTATTAATTCTCTTTTAACTCAATAATTAAGCTTATTATCTGATTAAAATTTTAAAGTGCTAAAATTGGTCTATTTAGATATTAATACAAGATTATCTATGAAGAGAAATAAAATTGAAGTGTCAGTTTGTATTGTCAAAAAAAAACAGTTTTTACTATTAGTAAATTTTACAATACCAACAATGAATGTGCATATGAAAGTATATACGGCACTTATATCTTAAAATTAATTATAATTAATTTTAAAATCAATTTTTAAAATTTTCGTCCGTCTGTCTGGATGTTCCGGCTACTCTCTGAAACGGCTGGACCGATTTTGACGGGACTTTCACTGTAACGTTCCCAACAAGTGACAGTGATTTGAGACATTTTTTTATGTATAGTTCTATTTGTTTATTATTTAAATTGAATTATAGCAGACGAAAATATACTAATAGATGATCGAAATGTAATAAGTTCATATTAATCTCTAGATTTAGATGGATAGGTTTAGATTAGAGATCTATTACTTTTAAAAACTACCAGACTGTTTTTTTTACTATTATTGTGTTTTAAGAATACCTTATAGGTCGCTTATAGGCTAGGCGTTGTGTGATTTGCGTGCCTGCATGTGTTTGAAAAATGACTTCGGGACTGCAGGAACCTGAAAACGGCTAGTGTAGATACTAAATCGCTAGAGAATAATTTAAATTGGAGCATACTGATGATAAGTTAGGCAACACTGCGTAGTTGCAGGCGGACGGGCGGGCGTCACGAGCGAGATGCTATCACCCAAACGTGCCGCATCCATCAGCTCTTGATCGGCTCTATCTGTACCAGTATCGCGCACCAACGATAACCATTGTCTTACCCGGACGATAATATCGGCGAAATTTGTGCCCGCCCCGGTACGAACGTTTGTCTTTGCCACAAATGAGCGGGATAATGGCGGATGTGGGCATAAAAGGAGCGCGACTCTTGTAAAACTTTTGCCAAGTCATTAATAAGTCGTGAGAACGTGAAAGCATTACTTTAAGGCATCGACAATATTGTATCGGGCCGTTTTAGAAGAATTAAAAATATCTTCTCCAGGCATCGGATAACTAACGCGTCGCGAGCGAGGAAACATGTTAACATTTATAAATTTCCAACAACTATGCTCGCAACAACGTACTTGATTTAAAAAAAAATTTTTTTGGAACAATGTCCAAAATTTCCTGTTTGGTGTCAAAATGGGTCTTGTAAATATGAGCTCTTGATACTAATGTTAAAGAGTGTCTGCATTGCCCTTTTCGATTTCCCATAAGAATGACACAGCAAAAAATTTACATTACATTTAATAAACAATGCGTTGGATTGCAAAGGTCTTGAAGTATTTTTTTAGATAATTGAACGCACTACACAAAGGGATGATGTCTTATTTTGATAAGTCAACTCTGCCAAAAGTTATTCGAGGTCAAAGTCAAATTTAGCTTTCTCCAAATAATCCTAGAATTTTTAGTTTAATGAGCTAACCACAAAAATGAAATTTTAGTTCGTAACTAAAATTTCATTTTTGTGTTTCAAAAGTGTACAAAAACACAACCATCGATATTGTACTCTCGAAGATTGCTACAATTTTACAGTAGGACTATTTTTAAATGATTTGAGCTCAAAAGTACCCTGATGAGGATGATGATTGTTCCGACCGTTTTTGGCCATGGCGAACACTTTATCAAATAAAAGTACCCTACATATATATTAAAATATTAATATTACGTTTATAGTTATCGTGTGATAGAATGTCATTCAATTGATAAAAATCTGATTCTTTTCTGTATTTTTTTAACCTTTATTCTTATCGAAGGGTGAAAGTCTGTTTGTTTCAATTGGAAAATGTATCGGGAGAAAGTTGCAAATGACCCAAAAAACTCGTCATTAATAAACTATGAAGTATATTAAAAAATATATAAAGATTTTAATTATAAACCCGGTTAAGATTCGACATGAGAATGAGAATGAATTAGAAAAAAGGCCATCATGTTAAGTCTGTCTCAAAAAAGAGATGGATGGATTGTGTGAACGAAGACATGTTGATTTGTGGTGTGATAGAAGACGGTATGTCGGAATAGAGAAGTATGGAGGGAAGGCATATTGTGCCGACTCCAAATATTTAGAAGAATGTGAAGAAAAAGAGAATTGCGTCTGCTCCCAAAATATATGTAGGATTTATCCTGGAGTCTTTTGACTCCAGGATAAATTACCCTTATATAATTATAAACATAGATTGTAGTAACCCTCGATTTTAATGCACATTTGTATTTCGTTAACAGTTTGTACTTCATTAGTTATTAAGGTAAAATATTTTCTTATCTAATATATAAAATTCTCGTGTCACAGTTTTCGTTGCCATACTCCTCCGAAACGGCTTGACCGATTTTGATGAAATTTTTTGTGCTTATCCGGTATCTATGAGAATCGGCCAACATCTATTTTTCATCCCCCTAAATGTTAGGGGTAGTCCACCCTAAATATTTTTATTTATTTTTTAGACAAAATTTTTAATTTCTATTTTTTTATGATACAGCATACAAAAATACATACAACCCTAGATTTTCAACCCTCTACGACCAACCCCTATTTTTTACCGGGCAGGAAGACGTCTGCCGGGACAGCTAGTTATATCTATATTATACTCCCGTTAACATAAAACTTGTATGTTGCATACAGTAGGTATGACAATGCATATTCTTATTTATGTCTTTGTAGCTATATTACTATATTATGAATTGCGTGCGTAGTTTCTTTGAAAAATATTTATGAGTAGTCATTTCTACCAGCGCTTTTAGAATTGATAAACTTTTTGATGTTTCTAGCAGGTTTGCATATTAATAAATTAAACATATCAATGCTTTTTGAGTTGTGGTTTTATAATACAAATTTCATCAGGTAAATCAACACTACTTTGCAACAAATTTGCAACAAAAAAATTATTTATGCTCTGTACTATTCATGTCAGCGAGTATTCCTAAATTCTATGTTAAAAATTTAATGCGCAGATGTTCTTTGAGAAAGTAAAACTTTCAGCATATTTTGCGTGCTTCATTTTCTAGATTTCTCCATATCCCTAGCAGTAATTATCCTCATAAGAACCGTCTTCCTTTACGAGTATTTAGTTTTAATTCAACACTGCATTCCGACACAAGTTTCAAATCGATCACTTGTTCATTATATTATCGTTCGTAACTATTCCATACACTATTACGAGGATAGTTTAAAAATACATATTTTTTTAAACGGCAATAAAGATTTCAAGTATTAACATTATAATATTACTACTCACTTTATATTTGTTTTATCACCTCGCCGTACAATACAATTGTTAAATCGCTGCATCAATTTCGTGGGACAGCTGTAAATCCATTTATTTAAGCGCCAAGGCGGCTCAGGCGTCTGTGCATCAATTAAGAACAATCAGAACAGGGCTGTCGCGTGGCCTAAAGAAACAACAGATGTTTCTTTAAATCATAAATCTACCACGAAGTTGTTAAAGAGAATTTATTAATTTAAAATATCATAAATGGTAATTTTTTACAAGTCTTTATTTAATTTCAAATATTTGTTAGTTTATTTACGTCAAACCTTGCAAACTTAATTAGAATTAGAATCTTGTAGAGTCCTGATGCATTTTTTTGCTGATCGATAGCAAACTTCATGTAATAAAATGTGTGAGACTTTTTATCCCGGGAATGCCGCAGAAATTTTCCCAGGAGCGGTTTGAAGTTGTTCTGGTGCATAAAAAAACCGACTTTAAAAACTAAAAAGTATAAAATAACTTATTTCTAAAGCTATTATTAATTATAATATCTTATTTTTATTATATGTCGTATTAAACTTCTTAAATTCCTCTCCTTCTTTTTTGAAGTCGGTTAAAAATTAACTTATCCGACACAGTTTCCACTATATCGATAGCTTACATTATTTTTTAAATGCTCCGATACATTGTGTTTTTAATTGTTGTTGGAATTTCTAGTCAAGCGTGGACGAAGTGGCGGGCAAATCCTACTATTTATATTATTATCATCAGTTTAATCAATGGACTTTCGTACCGATTGATTTGACGCGCAGCATAGTGATGATATATTTTTTGTGTAATTTTAACAAACTGCTGACAAAAGCAGATGCGATTGCAAATCAGCAAAGTATCAGGGCATGTTTTCATTTATTTATAGCTGACCAACAGCGGCAGATAAGCCGTCTCATTAATAAGCTTTCCAGGAAGAGAGAGATACGATTACAACAATTAATTATCTGTGTGGGCGACATTCACTAGCGCCTTGCGCTTGTTTGTTATTACACGTTTTGAGATAACACTCAAGTTGACACAGTGTTTCTCAGTGGAGATATTGGTAGTATATTTTTTGAAATAATTTTATGCGATCCTTTCGGGTTCAATATAGTAGGGGAGACCAAGATGCTAGATAAGATGCTAAATAGAAAAACAGGTTATATATATATGATGTTTCACTAGTGGGGGGGGGCGTGAACATGTTTAAAAAAAAGAGTCGCACAGAAATACTCAAGGGCGTCAGATATTCAAAAAGGATGTTAAGTAAACCCTCAAGGAACTGCTATTCAAAAGACTGACGATTTGGACGGGACCAAAAGTAATGGTCGAATTTTGAAAATGCAAAAAAATACGCAACATTGAAATATTCAAGCGCGTCAGATTAATATACAGACGGTTCAGCTTGATGTTCTTGTCATTCTGACCCATAATCTGACAATTATGTGTAGTCATTCCCTTAATCTGACGGTTTGAAAAAATTTGGAAGAATAAAAAATACCCCCACCCTATATGAAGGGTTCATATATAGTAGACGTACACAATAGGGTGCAAGGTTTCTCCCCTTATCTGCCACGCTGGAGTAAATCCCAAAATCCCCGCTTGGCCTCCCCTACTAATAACCATTCTAACAAGACCGTAGCTCTAAGCGCTCAGAACGGGGACACACGATGCGTTGCGGCACCGGAGCGGTGTCGCTGCGTCATTTTACATAGAAATATCTGAGGCATGCACACGATGCGCTGCGGCGCCGCACCGGATTCGCAACCACCAAGACGAGGCGGAGAGGGGTGAATTCGTTGCGACGTTGGAGTGGCACCGCTCAGTTGTTTATTCGTCACACGCACGGTTACATAGTAGAGCCAAGACCAGACGTCTTTTACGATCCATGGCGCCGCTGCGACATGACTATGTTGCGGCGCCGCAACGCATCGTGTGCCTCCGCTCTCATGAGAACGCTGCGTCACGGCGGCGATGCGGTTGCGGTGCTCTCTATAGGCGCGCTTATAAAATCATGATAACTGTGTGTCTATGTACGATTACCATTAGCCATTTTTCTCAAAAATCGGTTTATGTAGATAAAAATAAGTATGGAGCTTGCATTTTATATTCTACTAAACAACGGTTTAGTGAAATTGCAACAAGTCTTGATGGTGAACTAGCTGTAATATGCATAACATAGAAAGACGAGTGGATTATCATGTTCGAACTTTATTTAAGTTTTCACCAATAATCTTATATACTTTTTCTGTTCAGCACTGTGGCCGCGATATTAAACTTCTTAATTACCCGTTTCGAGATACAGACACTATCGGAGCACTATTTCCAACATAATAAGCATTATCATAACAATAACAAGCTAGTAACTCGCAGCATTCGATGTGCTCATGTCGGGCACGCGATAACCCTACAATAGGTTCTCAGTCTGTTTTGGAACTTTTTGTATTCAGTGTGTTACCGCGACGATTACTAACTCAGTATTATCGAAATAATATTTTTAAGTGTACTCAGTGCTTCGTTGTTTCTTTACATACAACTTGATTTAAGGAAATCCAGTTTCTGGCCACGTTCTTAAATGCTTAAAACTTTCTTGAGAAAATTACACAAGAATTTTCTGCTAAAGTTGTCTTTTTCCACGTTCACGCCACGGCAAGTGTTATTCGATATTGGCTTAAAATATAGTTAATATTAACGGTGAGTTACATTCATGTTACTGTTACGTATGGGATAATGTTAGTGTTAATAAGCATTTCGCGCAGATGTAGCGATGGTTTTTAATGGGTTATTTGCGATGTGATTTCGTTATTAATTCTGAATTTTATTTTAGTTTGTCTCGGAGTATGGTTATTTCGCGAGGTATGTGTGTCGTATAGGGCGAAAGCCAATGTCAGGTTGCCATCATTGTGACACGGGCGATGGTGTGTCCAGCTTGGAACATGTATCGCCGAACTCCAGTCAATATTGTCGAACAAGACCTATCGCTCCCATCTGTAGTGTAAGCAATGGCCAGGAGACAACCCGCATTGGACAGTACAAATATCCTGTGAGACAGTAAAGTCCACTAAGGAGACGAGACGGTAGAGGGGGAGAGGTAAATTTCTCGGGTTTTTCCCACATACACTGGCCTATACAACGTTAGAAGGCGTCTATTCTTTTTATACCGAAATAGGCAAACAGGCAGGTCTATCTGATAGAAAGTGGTCATAATGGAAATATAACCATGCATACATACATACATAACTTCACGCCAGGTCCCTTGCGGGATAGGCACGAACCACAGAGCGCCATTTAGGCTTATTCTTACACACCTCACTTGCTTCGTTAACATTCATAGCTCTTGTCATGCACGCTCGTCTGTTTTAAGGCTCCTGGCATCACCTTCTGCTAATACACGATCAATTTGATCATGGAAGGTGTGTCGTGGAATTCCGCGACTTCTTTATAATAAATTTATTAACTCCACGTTTGTGGAGCAAAGGGAAAACTTCGGCGAGAAGTTTCCTTCATATCATTGTTGTATGCGGTATAAACGTTCTTGATAACTATAGCGTAGTTGAGCGTAAGCTCAAAGAAATTGGGGTGAACCATAATAATTTCCGGCTGCCGTAGATGTATAATAAAAATAATTCTATTTTAACACGATTTGTAACCTTCAATAAACTATCAGTCCCATTCTTAGATAAGTTTTTAAAACGGAAGGTTTATATAGTGCGCATGTTTCTGTTTGTTTTGACATTGTGAAATCTTTTTGGAACAGATCTTATATTAGTAAGAGATGATATAGATAAATATATGATTAATCGCTTCTCAAATTTACATTTTTATATATAATTAGTTCTCAATTGTTGTCGCTGACCGTATTATGCTTCGTATTATATTTTAATGCTGAGCAACCAGCGCATCTCGATTTAGCTCAACTGATATATTTTACGTGTGATTGAATAGGTCGTAATCTCAATTTTTCCAAGTGATCGTTCTGTTAGATCATTAATCAAATCTCATTTGTCCAAGAGCGCGGTTTGTTTGAATTTTGTTTATTTTTTGCTCGACTGAGATTCAACGGAATAGGATGTGGTTAGTTCTGTTCATACTCGCAGGGATTTAAATTTAATATTTTATTATTATCCTCGTTCTTTACGTTGAGTGTTGCAGTTTATATGTGATTATCTATTAATTGGGGGTATTGCGACAATGTTCACGCTTTAGGTCATACTGCTTTTAGTAAAAGTAAAGTAAAAGTAGGTGCAGTCCTGGTATGAAAATGTTTGCCAGTTTTCAAATTGAGTCATTTAACGTTCCGCGAGCAAAGTTTAAAATTACTTAGATCAAAGTTATTTAATATTCTATGTAGTCCAAAAAGATTGTTTAGACATATAAAACCTTTTCCATTGTCGTTTGTGCAAATTTGTTTATCTCAGTATCCCCGTAGACAGATAAGAAACGTGTGTTTGCAATTAAAGCCTTTCAATAATCATTATTGTGTCGTTACTCATTGAATGTTTGCGGTACATTTACGGAAATTTACGTGATACGTTATAAAATTGCCATGATTGGTCACTTAAGGACAGATCCTGCGTTTGAACCATCAGCAATATACAGCCCAAACAAACCGTTTGGTATGCGTTATCTGTCTATGGCATAAATGGACAAAAATTTCTTGAGAACTCCAGGGGCAAACACCTTACCGTGAATGGCGTGTCTTTTTGACAATAAATAGTGAATGATTATTTTATTCAACACTTATGCTTGTGTGCACCGACATTTAGTCAACAGTTAAAGCAAAATAATCGCTGTTTATATTTATCATACATACAATTTCATCGATTATTTTATTTTAACCACCGGATAAATGTCCGTACACCAGCCTTAGAGATTGGTCTTTCGGTCACACACGTAGTTTCGGCAAGATGATGCCACGCCTGTTTTTTTAAAATTCAAGATAAATTGATAAGAATCTGAGAAATCTCCTGGTTACCAAGATGGTCAGTTATTATTATTATAATCCATTAGACTTTTTTCTGTAGGGGTATCTCTAGAGCCAATTGATGTAAAAAATTAATACACTTTGTAGTTTTTTAAATTAACATTTGAAGTCCTAAGTTTACCACTAGACACCCTATATATTCTTTTAAATTCGAGCATATCCGCGGAATAAGGATCAGAAGATTACGCGAGAAACAGTTCGAAGGAAAAACTTTTTACAAAAAATATTTAATACGTTAAACCAACTGCGTGTCAGTCCACGTACAGTGAAGTGTCCTGATAGATGACATGATGTTTTTGTCATTTGGCAATATTCGATTATGACGTAAGCTAAGAAATTAGTAAGGTCGATTGCAAACTGTTATCAGTTGTAATCAATTCAACGTAATTAGCACCTTGTCTCTTAATCTGTTACTTATTATCTATATTTTATGTATGAATAATGTTATTGTAGTATATTTTGTGTTATTTTGTCATACACATAGTTTAGTCCAACGGTTTCACTTGTGCTATTTGTAGTTTGCAATTTTTGATTTGCTATATCTTTTTTAACTCGACCATGTTATATTTTTACTAATTAGAATTATGAATTTAAGAGTGTTGCATTTTGTTTTTTGTCCATGTACAATATAAATGTGATAATAACATTAGCTTGTTTGTTCCTACTTCATGGCCTTGGGAGTGTGTTGATTTTCATCAAATCTCTTTGATGTGTTCTTTCGATAACGGAAGTCAACATACGGTACCTTTTTCGGAATATTTGATAATTTGCGAGTTATCCTATGCGCGGAATACAATCTTGTATCTAAGTGGACATAAATTGTACTTTTCAACAATACGGAAAAGTTGGTTTACGCATGAATTCGATTCCTCGTTCCTCCGAACGTTTTTATTTGCGCAGTAATGACGGAGGTTTGTTTAGCACGGACTAGGTTGTATTCGCGACTTGGTTCACGTTCGAATATTAAATAAATGCAGAGAGTTGAATAATTAAAAGTACCTTAATAGTTTTAAGTATATATTGCATTCAGAATACACTTCTTTCTTATCGCCTATTCCTAAAAGGCTAATAATTTATTTTTGTATTTTTCTTATTGTTTATTATGTAGAAAAAACAAATTTTATTAACGCGTTACTTGGCATTTAAGTAAGACTATTTTATCATTTAGTAAAAATCACATGAAAAGTGGTTCAATAGTTCAATTATAAATATTGTGTTGTGTCATTAATATAACAATGACACTTTTATAGGATTAGCTTTTAAAATGAGTTTGTAGAGAATTTAAAAATGGTTCAATGTGGCAGCGTATGAAAAGTACTTTAACGCAAATTGTAACAAACAATTTTTGTTGTTTTCTGTTCGAATTCCGTAGTTGTGTGTACATTGTTTATCTTTAGAAAATAAATTTCGCACACTACAAACAGGGTTTTGTGCAATGAATACACTATTTAATGATGTTTAAATGTTTTAAACAACTTAAGCCACATCTTAAATTAGATATTACAGAAGAAAATGTTTTATATTAATCTTCCAAGGGAACAATAAATAAATAAAATATACACTAATTTAAGTTGTAAGAAAAATCAAGGTATTTAAAACTAGACGCACTTTGATTTTTTTGTTATTTGTTTGTATATACAGACACAACTTTTAATTGGTTTTTTTTTATATCATAAGAACGTTCATGTTCAAATGACATATAGGGGAAACTCGCTAAATAGTTTATCGTAGACCGTCTGTCTGTGCGAACTACGCCGTATCGAATTTGCGATTATAATATATTAAATTCGGATTGATTGCTATACATGTTGTAAAAAGTTTATAGAAATCAAAAAATAGCGATGATTTCTTTTAAAAAGCAATATTTTCACATTATACTTCTGTTAATACTGCGTTTACCTGGGTGAGTGATGAATGTAAAATTATTCAAGAAACTATTGTTTGGTGCGTTGTTATGTTCAAAGTATTTTAATATAGGGTCGGTCAGTGTTTGAGATATTTTATTATTTATTATCAGTTACTGGTTTAGATTTATTATTAATGCAGCTGAATTAGTGTAGTCATTTTTTTCCCCAAGTTGTTGTAATCCATACACGCCACTCGCTGTAAGTGTCATTCATTCCACTTTTTCGCTTCTTTTATTCCATACTTAAAATCTCCTCTCTCCTACTCGTTCTGTTTAAAAAGATATGCTGCAAAACTCGCTCTCTACGCACGCATACAAACTCAAAAATTTCTACTTGTCTTTAAACAAGAGCTCAAAATAATCATCCGCACCGCGACGTGTGTAAAACTTTATAATAACTAAATTAGAATATGTGAGGATGTGATTGGTGCCTGGATCATCCGTATTAATATTAGAAATGCGAAAGTAACTCGTCTGTTCCGTTTTCACGGAAAACTACGGGACCAATTTGGCTGAAACTCAGTATATTTTTTCGATGCCGAGGATGAACATAGGATACTTTTTTTTGCCGAAAAATGGGATAGTTTTCCGAATAAGACAATATTTTTCTTTATAATATAAAAATATATGTTAATACAATGTAACCTGTACCTGCTCCTTAAACAAGAGGTTGACCCGTGGCTCAGCCGCGGGGTAAACTCTATCGAAGGATACTGCAAATTGTGCAATGTACGCACCTCTTTATCACACACTCCCTTGGCGACAGGAGTATAATACTTAAATGTTTTTGGACTTGTCATGGCCTTTTTAATTGCGAAGTGGATATGTTTTACTCCAGTTCTCAAAGGCGTGCGATAAGGTAATGCAGGAGTAAAATCATCCTGGTATACTTCTATCACTTAAGTCAGGGTCTTGGGACAAACCTTAACTAGCGTCATGAACCTGCCAGGATGTCCTCGCTCCGAGCAAGCTTCTCATACACTGAGAAGCCTTCGTCTTGGCAGAATTGTGGAAATAAAGCGGATATTACTGTTCAGGGGAAGACGGCGTCTAATCCGGTTTGGCACCCCCCACAATAGCTTACACCACAGCCGACGAGAGTTTTGTCTTGTCCGATGATGGCGACGAGTACCGTATCAATCAATTGATTTGCACAAAATAAAAACATGGCACACATTGTAAGATGTCATAGTATACGTACGTTACATATATTTGCTGTTATTCAGGGTACAAAATCAATTAATTTTTAAAACGATCAACATAAATTATACTAATTCCATTTCACAATTGGAACAACAACTACGTTTTTTTATTGATTAAGTTAGGATTTTAATATTAAGAAGTGTGTTTGTATAAATAATGTTACAAAAGTTATTCGCATTGCGCAATAGATCTGGCTAATTATATACTATTGCGTATGTTCATTAGATTAATCGTATAGTTCCGGTGAAAAATCCGGCCGCAGTACAGTTCGTGATTAGTCTATCATGTTTTTACAGCTTAAAAGCAAATTTAATAATAATAGATAATTTTGTGAGGAAATTTGTTATTTATAAAATAACATCACCTTGTCGTAACTTGTTTATATGACCTTATCTATAGGAATGTGATCGACTTAAAAACGTAATGAATACAAATTTATTATAACTATTTTGTTTGAGGAGTTTCCGATGGTAATATGTTAAATTAAAAAAAACTGCGACGCCGTGTATGGAAACCCTGTAGCGTATTACCTTCATTAGTCTGAATGTACAGTATATTTTCATAACTTCAAAAAGAATCTCAATGCTCTTTAGTATATTATTGCTAAGTTGTGTTAGGTTAAGGAACGATTCCTGCCAGGGCTGCGGAGAGGCTAGGTCATATACCCGTAGCCTCGTAGCCCTGGCATAAGGCGACAAAGGACGGAGGTGTTTTAGTGGGTACCCCTAACTGTGGTGTGGCAATAGCATCTTTCGTTCCGTCTAGTTACTAAAACGGGCGTATGTGGAGAAATTATCAGTCAATCGTCTCATTCTGATGTAGAGACTTTAACCGGTAATACGAGTAAGACATAAGACGGCGTACCGAACGGTACGCCGTCTTATGTCGTACTAATCGGTGTACATATGGAACGAAAAATATTTTTTTTCATAAAAATGTTCATAAAATGAAAACTACGGGGCCAAACTATGTACAATTTTTAGGGGATCAATTGGAAGCTATTCCGCGTCGAACAAAAAAAGAATCGGATCATAAATCTCGGAGTAATCGGCGAACATACATAAAAAAAAATAAAAAAAAGATTCCGACGAATTGAGAACCTCCTCCTTTTTTGAGTTAAAAATGCCTTTGAAGATCATACTTTACAATACTGACATCCAAGCGGCACTGTGGACGAAATTCTTTTTGTATGGCCATTAAAGACACTATAAGGGTCGGGTCACCGACGCTACATTTCTCTACTCAGTCTCCAACTCGGCAAGTGCCTAACCACCAGTAACTACGTTTGGAACCACTGAAGCATACCCGCACGATAGCTTTTCAACAGCTCTACCACTAGTTGCCATTTTTAGTGCATTGGAAAACTAGGAAAATTAAGCATATTCTGTCAAATATCTGTATTCTGTCAGCCCTATAGTGGTTACTGTAACTTCAGTAGCGAGCAGAGGGGTGTCTGGCGTTATATTGTTGTGCTACGTGTAGAATGGTTCCCCGGTGTCACTCGTGTGACCCGACGGCATTCGGAATACATTATCATCGCGCACAATTGAGCGCGCAGGCGCAGGCGTGCCATAACACCGTGTTTGTTCATTCGTTTTAGTTCGAGAACAATCTTCGACTTTTGTATTGTTATTGTTAATGTTATGCTTTTAAGATTTCCTAATATTTTAAACATGCAGTAGAATTAATTAATGTACTTACATACAACTACTTTCATAAAATATGTTCGGTTTTATATTTCTTGATTAAATTAGAAGAATAAAACAAGCAGACCGAGCGTCAAGCTCAGAGTGAAGCCGGCTAAAGGAAGCCGCACCAGTGCATATGTTTACAGACAAATTTTTGACTGCTTCACTTTATTCGACGCTTTTGCTCACTGCTGTAGGATCTGTCTATAATTTTATTATTTATCTAAGTCTCCAGTCTAGTAGTAGAAGGTTGCGCAAACCAAAGATACTGCTCATCCATCTGTTGCAAGATAAAATCGATAATAAAATTGGGCTTGGGTTCGGTATTACGCAGTCAAAAAATCAAATCAATATTATTGGATTTGACAATGAACTAATATTCAGCGAAAATCAAGTCTCTTAACTTTCGAGTCTATGAACAAGGCAGTCTATCGGGTTAATCGATATTATGCTTTTATGACTGCTGGAGTGCAGAAAACACAGCTGGCCTATTGATGGAAATTGGCATTGTAACACCGAAGTTGCCTCCAATGTGCTCTTTCAATCTCATCGAAAGGGGCACTGGAGCTGGACTACTAACACCCGAAACACTCGCTTTAGAGTCCCTTCGAAACCCCCTCGACAACCTATTACCCCCCTCTTTCCCCCATTAAGAACTACAGTACTAGGTGCTAACTCCCCTATCTCTAGAATGTGCAGAATTCTCAATAGTAGTAGTGATCTTACTGACATTCACTTTGATTCCAAAAATTCATTTTATAAAAAGATTCGTTTAGCCCAACAGGACACTCATTAGACAGACTGACGGACAGACTAATTTCAATACCCTACACATTTTTGTTACATTTATTGTTAGAATTTAAATAAATAGGTAAATAACTGTTAAGAAATTATACTGCAAGTTGTGTTCACCTATAATTAGTTTTTACATTGCATTGTAAACCTTAGTCTAGTAACTGATTAAATGTAAAAAACTGTTGGTGATCCTTATTAAAATAAAATAAAATAAATAAAACACTCAAGGTTGTTATGGCGACATACTGGGCTACAGATAGTAGCTATCCAGACTAGCAAATGTCCTCTCTTTTTGTCTCCTATGGTAGGCCGCCCCGGCTGCTAACACTAGTTTCTGTATTCATTCCCCGTTTCTGTACGAATAGCTGGTTTCACCGGTTCTACGTCTGATAAGATTATTCTCTGATGTTTCAGCGGTAGTATGGTGGTGGTCTTAAATGGCGTGTTGGCGGACGAATGTCCGACGTCGGTCAGATCGCTCCTCGCAGCCCACCCCGGTTATCGGGAAGCCGCTGCGCAGCTCTTGGCTGGAGCGGCGAGGGTCGTCGGCCCACCGGGACTACTGTACGTTGCCCAGCGGGAGCTCGCCGCTGTTGTCCCGCATGACAGTAAGTAAATTTACTATTTAACTAGTATGTATTTTAGTAGCATTGGGGAGATTTTTTTCTATTGCTTGAGTTGAGCAGACAGCAGGTAGACGGCCCACCGGATGAAAGCGGTTACCATCGCCTATGGACATTTGTAACAACAAAAGTGCTACGAATGTGATGCCGCTTTCTAAAGGAGACTGGGACCTGGCCAGTAATGCCGTAACACAACTCAAGGTTCTTATAGCAGCATACATTAGACTAGGGGTAGTAGTCGTCCAGACGGGCAAATACTCTACCACATGACTGTGGATTGTCATGTCGCGTCTAACAACTGGCCGCCCGGCCGCAGGAAATTGTGTTCGCTCTTCGTTCCTAAGAAATTTACATTATTTACGTAATAAAAAAACAAGCGTTAAAATACCATTTTATCATCTTACTTAAAAAAAACTCAACATTGCTTAAACAATTATAAATACGATATTTTGATTGGTTAAAGTTATTACGACCTAACTTGCTGTTCTCATACGAAATCGAAGAGGCTTTGGTAATTTGTAATATGCTAAAAAATACTCATACTGGTTGACTGTCAACTACCTTGTTTTTGAATTTAACATATTCCTTTTTATATTTTTCAGAAAATGTCACAATCATAGGATCAGATGACGCCACATCATGTATTATAGTCGTGGTAAGGCATTCAGGTATGGACTAGTTTAATCATCAATTTAAATGTTTAAGCTTAGTTTGCTCTCTGTTCATGGCGTTATATATGAACCAAATTTCGTAAAATATCTTAAAAATGATTAAAAGACCAAAGATAAAGATAACATTCTCCCTGCTAGATGTCGAGTCGAGTATCTAATGGCAACCGGCCATATCTTGTTAACCATTCATTTGCCTTAATATTGGGTAAAATTTTACATAAAGTCAGTAGAGTAATGCTACATAAAAGCAATTTTATGAAAGTGAAGGAAAACTCGTGTCCAGTCCGCCTTGGACAGGTGAGGCGAGTTGTCTGTTTTCCAAAAAACAAACTCTAACTCAGCAGTCAACTGTGGAACGCTTATTGGCTAACATTATAATTGGTATTTGACAGATTTATAATAAAATTCGAAAACAATATATATGAAAAAAAAATTTTCATAACGATCTAATGAATAAGTTATTTTTCTTTAAAATTGTGACGTCACAAAGCAGTACATTCATATAAAATCAAGTAAGCTCTGACCTCTTGTGTGATGAAATAAATTGTTTCAGGAGTTTTGGTGGGAAAATGATGGTTTTGCATGCAGTTTTATTTTCAAAAATGTTTGATTTTAGTTAAAAGTAGACATTAGTTGAAGAATTTTGCTTGTTTTTAACAGACTAGCGCAATTATATTGAACGTTTCAACTGTTGTTTTGGTGACAGTCAAATACTCGTGGATTACTTTCCACTGGCTAGATACACAAATCGTGCATGGCCATATTGATTGATTGATTGAAACGATATATTCGTGTTTTATTATATTGTGTTTTTAGTGAATTTTAGACAATAAAAAATGGATTAATTCATTTTGTTTACACTTCATTGACTTCAGATAAGATAAAAGATTAATTAATGTTCTAGACATTATAGCCTAGCTTTTTCTTATTACGTGAGTCCAGCAGACAGGCAGACGGCCCACCTGATCAAATAAAATCAAATCATTTATTTGCGTAAAAACATTGGTTGACAACATATTATTTTGTTTCACATGTTTTTGCCCTTTCAGGCCTACAAACAGTATTTAAAAGTTGAAATCAACTAATTAGCAATAGCAGATTAACCTACTCAATCCACAGACATTATTTTACTTTTTTCTAAAATTATACAGTATTTGTAGATAATATGTCAAGTGCAGTGCTGATGGAAAGCGACTGTTTCCGTCACCTATGGACATTTTAACACCAAAAGCGTAACAAATGCGCTACCGCTCTTATAAAAGGAGAAATGGCACCTCGCCACTAATACCGGAACACAAGTCAAGGTTGTTAAGGCTTACTCTAAACCAGGGATGGTAGCCATCCAGATTTGACACTTTACCCTATTATATTTGTTGTGTATTAAATAAAAAGACAATTAATTTATTGTTTTATTTAACCTTTTGTGAGAACACCGTTTTACAAGTAGTAGTAGTAATAGTAGAATTCGCCATAAAGGCAGGCAAAGGAATCTTAGTCCATACAGCGAATTCTGATGTTTAAAGTCTTTGTATAATAACGCAGTTGTATTGCAGGCTACAACCGACGCCATTCAACGGAGTTCTTGTGAAAACTCGAAAGGCCACATTTGACTATATAGTTCACATTTCTCACAAAAACATAATTACTACACTACCACAACGTCCCCTTTCAGTTCCCGCCAAAAACTCCCCCGTTTTACAAAAAATGGCAGAAGGGAGAACATAGATAACTTTTAATTGTCTTTGGTAGAGAGCGAATTCCACGTTTGGATACATTGACATTAAATTCTACGTTCGGATGCGTCAATGTTTATTCCGTTTTGTAGGTTCTGGTGCAGTGGCGTTGGCGCATTTAGACGGGTCGGGCACGGCGGAGGCGGCCGCGAATATGGTCGCCCGCGTCCAGCAGCTGGCCGTCGGTTACCCTGAGGGGAGGCTGGAGCTGCAACTAGTCGGAGGCTTCACGGACCCGCGCAGATATTCGGACGACCTGTTCGCTAATATTATGCGTAGGTATCTTTCTTTTAATTCCAACAAATCTGGCAAACAAGTAGACGGCCCAGCTAATAAAAAAATATTACAAGTAGCCCCCTATAGCCCATATACGTTTTTGACTCTAAAGGTCACACATCACTAGTTACGTTAATATTGTTACGAGTTGCAGGACTCGAATTAAAATGCCGTTAGAATTATCATAGACTTTATAGAACTATACAAACACTTATAATACAGGTACAAATATAACTATCGCTAGACTGCCTCCATTGGGGCGTTGCTTTGTACTGTACAAATACTATATGTCTGCTTAACGCGTGGACCGAATTTCTTAGAATCACACCTGGCTAATGACTGCCATAAAAGATTACAATACAAAATGGGCTGTTTTTCTAATCACAAATTTTAGACAGAAGTAAACAAAAGAAGTCCTAATGCCGAAAAAGTAATAAAATGGTATGGTAATAAATTATATATATATATATATATATATATATAGGTATAGATACAAGGCACACATTGCGCATGCACGTCCTCACAACACCAGCATGTAACAGATACACTCTACATTAGTAAAAGATTAGTATTCAAAATTAGCATAAATTAATATCATAAGTTATTCGTAACGTGCACCACAACACAAACGTCATTCAATAAATGTCACAAACAAATAAACGTTGAATTTATAATTCTAAATACTTTATTCTAAGTTGCAAAAAAGGGTACAGAACTCTAGTCCCTAGAGTTAAAAAAAAAAGTCTGTGCCTACTACATCCCATCATACCATGACCGTACTATGAACGTATCAGATACAATAAAGAATACCTTAGAACAACTTAGTATTAAGAGCGTACCATACCCGTAGCATTCGGGCAGCATGATCAGCATGTCATGTCGGCATGTATGTGTAAAATGAAAATATTATGCAGCTATTAACACTCTGAAATAATTTTCAATGTGTTTTTCTATTTTCATTATTAGACCAGCACATACCCTACTAACTGGCTGTGGGTTTTTACGTACGTAGAAACCGTAGTTTACTTTAATTAGAGTAGACACGGTCATCTGAATTTCAATTGCTTTATAGGTTCCATGCTCAGTCTCTTTCCGATCGCATGTATGTTTCTTTATATATGTTTCTTACTGTAGGTATTACCCTTTTTTATATTATTTTTGTTTTTTGTATTATTTAAGTTACATGTAGATTTAAGTGTAGTAGAAATAGTCGCAATGCAGTTTCATCTGTTGTTATTTTTTTTCTTCTGTATGTTTTTTCTTCTTCGTGTACACTTATACTTGTATTAAGTATTAAATTCTGCCTCTGTAAGTCATTAAAATCGTGGAAGATCAGCGCTGGTTAACAATCAGCTATTTGCAGAGCTAGAACTTTATCTTCATGGTTTTTTTTATTGTATTCTTGTATTGTACGTAGTTCTAAACATATCTATACCTTTTATTTCATTAATATTTCAAACACTCAATTGCAATAAAAGCTATTAAAACCATTGATTGTCTGTCCAGAGTTGTTAGAGGCGGGCGGGCAATTAGCCTATGAGTCCCGTACGGGGAAATAAATAATGCCAATTGACGCCGAGGTCGTAACCGGTCGAGTTGACAACGTGCCAACCAGCGAAATTTTATTAGCGGAACGACCCGTGGGCGGGGAATTCGCTCTATTGTTACGCCACTTGGATTTGTGCGGAACCCGCGCCAAAATATGGCCGCCGACATTTTATTGGGTGCGACAGGGTTTGAATACTTCGAACGCAGGTGTTCGCTCTGGATGTGATGCGAGCTTAGAATTATGAGCAATCGATTGATTGTCAGTTTCAACTGAAATTGATTGTTACAACTTCATTAATTATTTGAAAAGTATTTATGTCTAGAGTCATCATCGTCATCCCAGCGTTAAATCCCGGTTGCGTTCGAAGCGATCACCAAGGTTTTCTTCTCCAGTTCGCGCGGTCTTCGGCATCCCTTGTATTGAGACCATTGGTACGCATGTCATGTCTTGGGCGTACCCTTTCGACCGGGACCTGGCGGAGGCGGCATGGCTAAACATTTGTTCCCTACGTAACTAGCCTGTTTCCGTAAAACGTGGCCGTACCAGCGTAAGCTCTCCTGCAGTTTGTCTGCTATGTCACGGACGTGAAGGCTGCCGCGGATGCGGGAGTTCCTGACGCGATCCTTTCGCGTGACTCCACACATCCACCGAAGCATATTCATTTCCGTGACACGCAGCTCCTGCTTGTGTCGCTCAAGTGTACCTGTAGGCCACGCTTCACTGCCATATAAAAGATCAGGTCTAATAATGGATTTGTAGACTTGTCCTTTCAACTTAACCGGCATTTTCGGGTTGCAAATAACACCTGTCACCTCACGCCACTTGGCCCAAAGCTGCTGATATTCATATCAAATTAAAATTTTGTATATTATAATATAGGAAATTTAAATAAAAACTATTCAAATAGTTTAATTTATTTATTTCCATAAAGGTTTGAAAAAATAAAGTTGATGTTTTTATTTTCTGGAATTGATAAATTTATGTAGTTTTTATGAAGAATTAAAAATATTTTCAAATTATGTATGTCTTTTTGATAACAGAAACTTTCATTGATTAATGAATTTTTCTAAAATTGGAGAATTATCCAATAATATATTATTAAAAATATAATATATATTAATAATATTTATTTATTTATTATGTATTATATATAATACATAATAAATTTCCTGCAATCAATTAGTTATTCTAATTCTTAAAAAATAAGCTATCAAAACTATTAAAATAAAATTTAAGTCATAAGGCGGCATTTTAGTGCCCCAGGGCGGCACAAATTTAAATCCGGCCCTGCCAATGGCAGGAGTCGAACCCGGAGCTTCGGCGTTGCAGAGAAGTAGGCCGGCAAAGTCTTAGCTAATCTACAGAGACCGTCAATATTAAACTAATTATAAGAACATTGTATTCTTTAGTCGTCCAGCGTCAGTAACGTCTGTCATCTGCTTAATTTAATATGATATCAGTAATTCGTTATGTAAAAAATAGGATAATTCAATTTCCAGTTTCATTTCACCGGCTGTCGGTTGAGATCGACCTAACCCTCGCGTGCTGTTGCGAGTTGAACACGTCCCTCGGCGGCGGGTCGCCGGCGCCCATCGTGACGGGCGTCGCGGTCGACATCCGCGTGGGCGACCTCTTCCCGGCAACGTTCCCGGACAAAGGCCCAGAGCTGCCGCTGCGCAGCGCGAGGACCATAGCCACCGGGCCGCATTCTTCACAGGTAATAGCCGCTGAACTAATCTCCACTACTAGTGTTAGGAGTAGAAATTGTACAAAGAGTACCTACCAGTGGCGGATTTGGATTTGCAGTCTTAGCCGCCTTATGCCCCAGGCCATGTAGTAAGTACCAACCACCCCTTTCTCATTGAGTACATAATGAATTTATTTGAACGAAATAATTGTTTCACATTACATTATCTATATTTTATTTATAAAAAGTACAAAAGTGATTTAGGTAGATTATTGTTATAAGATGCGGTGCAATGGGGCCCACCATAATGTGCGCGAGCCTTTAGAACAGTGGTACCCAAAGTGGGCGATAATGCCCCCTTGTGGGCGCTGCAGGCCTAAAAGGGGGCGGTAAGAGACCCAGAAAAAAAATGGTGGCGTTGTGTAGATGCTTGGGGGGCGATTTGTTATTTCATCTAGCTAGGAGGACTCTTAGACACTGACTGAACTCTCTACTCTAGACTACAACTTGTGAACATATAACTGTCCTGTTTTATTGAATAAATGAAATAAAAATGGTGTCAATCGTCGCTCCGATTCGAAATGAAGGTAGACACAAACAAACAAATAAAAAAGTAACAGACACTTTCGCATTTAAAAATAGTTATTAGTATTCCTAGATAGGTAATTTTCGTAAATAATAGACCGCGGGCAATCATGTTTTAATTTTTTTTAATTTTTGTTAAATAAACCGATTTGTACATTACTGTATCAATCGACTGGTTTATAGAATACTTGTTCTTACTTATTGAGTACGATTGAGCGTCTAATGTAGCTCACATTAATCAATTAACGTTATAGTGGTTTTTAAGTAGGTGAAAAAATGGGGGCGCTAAAAAATTATTTATTCTCAAAGTGGGCGGTATGCAAAATAAGTTTGGGAACCACTGCTTTAGAATATTTACGTACTTTGAGTTGTTTTTATTAATAAATGAACGCCTTTTAATTAATCATAGCGCATAGATTAAGACCCGAACACATTCCTCTTGATAATATGAATACCTTATTCGCAGAAGTATTACCCTAAATTATGAAGTTTGCGATCTTGTCGAGGATGTGTCTCAATTATTAGCAGAATATGTCGGGACTTAATAAATGATGAATAAATTAACGGAGAGCCTAAATATTTATAGGTTTGACGTGTGCCATATTTAATAGTATTCTGTCAGACATGAAATAGAGTGCATCAAGACAAATGTTAATAGATTTAAGTGTAATAATTTGATTGTATTAACACATAAAGTACAATGGCACTGACATATTTTTTGCAAATAAAAGTCTTCAAAATATAGAGAAAAGTATACTATGTTCTAATTAATTACCTGGACTAAAATGACAGCTGCAAATGACCTTTCTTTGATTCCTAAGTTGCATAAACAACTCACCACTGAATTGAATTCCACAGAATTTCTATAGAATTCAACTCACAGTGGTGAGTTGTTCCAAGCTTGCAAGATAAAAAAGGTCGATCGCAGCCTAGCAAGTCCAGATAATTAAAAATCAGAGTATAGAAATAAGTAGTTCAGAACTTAATGTGTTGCCTTAATTAGAAGCACTATAGTTGAGTCATGCTAAGAAGCCCATATGAAGTTTCTTATAAATACATACTGACAAACTAACTTTGCAACTATAGTGACGTGACCTGATATTAGTGACGGGGAGATTGATGTGTAATCGAAAGTTTAAAGAAAACTCGTAATTATGATATGCATATTTTCTACATTTTAAATATTAAAAAGAGAAACGAAACATTAAAAAGTTTTTTTTATAATAAAAAATGGTTTTATTTAAATCTACTTGGTAATGTACGATATTCTATATCAATTTCAATTTGCAATCGTATCATCATCGATAATTCTCGGATCTACTAAAATACGTTGGTATATGTCAAATGTGGCTTTATAGAACGACCCAAACGTGATTTGTTCTAATGTACAAGATGACACCTAGTATTGTCAGGTGACAACTGGCGATGTCAGTTGACACCTGGCGATGTCAGTTGATACTTGATAATGTCATTAGATGTTACTATGTGTGTTTCACAATAACTTTACGTATGTACATCTGTGGAAACTAATTGTATGTGTATGTCTTTTTTAAAGTCAAAATTTTAATTTTGTTTTATTTATATTTATTTAGGATAACGAATACACATTAAAATGCCATTTAAAAACAATATATAGTACAGAGAAACGGGACATAACCAACTACATTATCCACAATGCAGAAGAAGGTTACTTTAAAGCTAATATAGGACATATACAAAAAAAGATACAGTTCGTAATTTCGGATTTGTCCATAGAGTTCACCTTGAAAAATTCAACCTCTATATCTATATATATATGTATATATATATATATATATATGTATATATATGTGTATGTATATACATATATATATATATATATATATATATATAAGCAAAGTTTGTTTTCTTTGTCCGAGGTAAACTCGAAAACTACTGGACCGATCAGCATGAAACCACAACCATTCGACGCGGAATTAATCGTAGATGGTTATAGGCTATATATTTTTCTCAAATTCTATGAGCCCTTTGCCATGTTTTCTCAATTTGTTTGTTTATTAATTTATTTGCTCCCATAAAACAAAAGACAGGCATTTATCCTTGGTTCATTTGTTTTCTAGCTCATAAAAGAGGAACATGACTTAACATAATCTCTATGTTAGAAACAACTATAGTCTTAACATATAAAGCAGAAGAGCCTGAATGTATGCTTGAACGCGCTAATCTCAGGAACCACTGTCTGATTTGAAAATTCTTTCAGTAGTAAATAAGCCATTACCTATATATCATCGCGATAAGATCAATAGGAGCGGAGTACCAATGAAAAATGTTTCAAAATCGGGTTTTTTTTAGCTTACCCTCTTTTTTGTTATCCCACGCGGACGAAGCCGCGGGCAGAAGCTAGTATAAATATATACACACGCCTATTCCAGGTGTTGGACATATACGACACCGGTGTGGGGATGTTGCGTATCGGGCCTTTCAACTACGACCCTCTCCGCGGCGTGGACCTGTGGTTGGAGCAGACCGATGACGTCATTCTGCAGCACCTGAGCACCACCCCGGCAGTCGAACCGCCGCACTTCGTACACAATGTAAGTGATGGAATATAGGGTTTCGCGTCGCCCAAGCCATGAAACGAAAATGACAAAAGCCCAATAAAATCAATCTCCTTACTGTGGCTATGTATATACTTGAAATCGCCGAGTTTATTCAATGGGTCTTTGTTTGAGGATCTAATAATGTTAACGCGAGACTTGTGACGCAAGTAAAATTAAAGATGCCTTTACCTTCTCTGGATCTCTTCAGAAGGAACTGTATTTACATGGCTCCTCTTTGCCAAATAATATTATAAACGCACCCCCAAGAAAATTCACTGTACTCTTAAAAAAGTGGCTGACCTAGGAATGTTTCTATACTGTGGAGTGTGTGAGTCTGTAGATGAATTTCTTTAAAAAAGTGCTTGTCGTTATTATCTATACGGAAATGCTTAGTGATCTATTTGTTATATTTCTCTTGACATTAATTACTTGTTTACTATTTTATCGAAAATTGACTTTTTTTAATTAGAATATTTATGTTAATTTAAATTTTAATTTGATTTCATTCATTTTGTACACCACTATGTGGTAGAATGTACTATGCATCTACAATCGTGTAACACCTGTATAAACTACATACTTGCAAATAAAGATATTGATTGATTGATTGATTAATAATGTACTTTGAAAAAGCCTCTACATATTATTTTTCTTAGAGATGCTTTATCCGAGTTACATTTGTTTTTAGGGAATACGGATTTTCATTAAAAAAGTGACCTTACATTCTCTTTAAATGCTGGGATTCTTTGTGTCCCGGTAATCCCGCGGGAATGTCAAGTCCAGCGTGAACTAAGTCATATATATATAGCATATCCTAGTATTTTAATAAAAGTATTAACTCTTGGGCGCGTCCCAATAAGTGCTCAGAAAAATCACGCTTACTATCATAATCTCGAATGAAATGGATTACAGAGCGACTATGTCATTAATAAATTACACAAATTGCATTGGTTAATGTCTAGTTGACTTGAAAATCGCGCCTTTGTCAATGTTTCGATAGATAGATTGTATCATAATGTTCTGTGGTCCACTTCGACACACATCTTCAGATGGATCGCTGTAAGCGTTGCGTGAGCGTAAATTATAACGTCATTGATGACGTATTTACCGTGAACGGTCGTTATGGTAGAAATGCTGAAGGAGTATTTTGAGCGTTGTGAACGACTAGTGGAACGCACTATTTTAAACTTAGGGTCGCTTGCATAACTCGCCTTTAAATAAAATTAGTTAATCATATTAAACTGCCTAAATACGTTTTACACAAAAGGTATTGACAGTTATTTAAACATATTTAGCGGCAAATTTTGCGTTGTGCAAGACGCTAATTGTATTTAAGGGTGTTAAATAAGTTTTATGTTTTTTAAATAAATTTAAGCCACCTTATGCAAGGGCCCTTAGTGTCGCTTGCACAACCATCGCCTTTAAATAAAATTAGTAAATCATATTAAACGGCCTAAATAAGTTTTACACAAAACGTACTGACAGTTCTATAAACATATTTAGGCGTCAAATTTTGCGTTGTGCAAGACGCTAATACGCTACGTATTTAAGGGTGTTAAATGCGTTTGTTAAATAAATTTAAGGAACGTTATGCAAGCGGCTCTAACCCTTAGAGCACAAAAGATATTAAAACTGACAGCTATACGACCTAAGTAGGCAAGTCTGTGCTCTTTTCACTCTATCATTTTAGTTTTGACAGATCCATTACTGGTCATATTCTATGTAGTTTTTGTTCCAAATTGATGAGTGATATAACATTCCTAGGACATTAGGGGTGCTTTTTTCTTGGGTCCCATCTATTAAGTAACTTTCGTTCTGTTTGCAGATACGTATGACTCTGAAATTCATTCAGCAACATCCGTTCCCAGCGGTCACCGTGTTTCCAGACAACCGACCGCATTACTATCGCCGCGACGAACAGACAGGCTGCTGGACTCCTATCCGATTTTAATTTGAACTATAATCGCCATTAAGCACAAATAATAGTCTCAAGAAAACAGGGAGATCATTTAACATTTTTTTTTTTTCTTGAGCTGGCCTCAATTAATACAGCTGTTTTGATTATGGAGAGTATACGAAGATTCTGTCCGAAATAGTTTTGCTTAGAATTTTCAGATGACACTAATATCTTTTTTAACTTACACAAAGACGCCTGGTGGCCATTACAGAAATGTTGTGGTCAATTTGGCAATATTGGCAGGCGAAAAAACTAAGCATGCTTAATCAGTAGGTAAAAAATGTTTCTATTTTTCAAATTTAATTTTTTACTTTCCATATCTCATGTCCTTGCTCCACCTGCGTTATTATTAGTGACTGTGTCCAAATGCGTCATACTTACAACGTAAAAATGAAGTGGTAACTACTAGTTAGGTCAGTGTACATAAACATGTTCAAGGCTTGGAACCGGATTTTACCGGATTTAATCGATTATAACCGGTTTTTATATAAAACCTGTGTGTGTGGTGTGAGAGTGACTGAGTAGTACATAAACTGAGTGTTTTAAAAAACTTGAATTAACTGTTTTTTTCCGCGAGAAGAAGAAGTATAATTCTAGCCGTCAACATGTGTTTATGTGCGACTGAAATCTTGCAAAAACCGATCTTTTCATTCTTAACCGATATATTCAATAAAACTTATTTAATAAAATTTTGTTATCCAAACCGATAAGAAAAGTTCTTATTTACTTAGGCTGTAACCGGTTCGACTTTTTTACCGGTTTCCAAGTCTTGCGTGTGTTATATATCAATGTTTAATGTTATTAACCTGCGTGACACAATCATTAACACTAATATTATTCCAGGTGTAGCAGAGGCATTATAAATATAAGTTGATGTTTAAAATGTATAGATCTATACACCAGGATGTTTATCCTCTTTTTAAATTTTACATTCCATCTTATATAGAGGATAATATTATTTTCAACTATGTGATTCAGTTAATAATATTAGCTATCTTGATGTCAATGAACTCTCAATGCCATTAAAACTAAATTTTCTGGAAGGATCGTCAGTGTTGCTAGTGCAAAAAAGTTAATAAACTGGTAGATTTATTTGAATATTTGTGTAAATTTTTCATGAATTTAGCCTGCTTCCTATTACAGTTGAAGGTGTTTAAATATGAAATTTTACCCCCCTTACTCATAATAGGTAGAAGAGGTTACAGGCTCGTTAAAAGAAAAAACTTTTCTTTGACTGTATTTAACGAGTCGTGTAAATTTCGTGTAATTATATTACGGATAAGGAAGTTGGTTAGAGTTTAATTTAAATGTGCGGAGAACATAAAGACGTATAAGGGAAGAGACGCAGACAGCCGCCATCTTTAACATGAAACCATAGACAACAAACAATGCTTAGTGTGGAGATATCTTGACGTTACATAATTTAGACATATTTACGTTAAAATTTTTGTTATTTAAAGTTTTATTCGAGTATTTGTAATTCCATTTGAAGCTGAATATATTATGAAAAATGAATAATTGTACAAATATGACTTTGTTTTTAAATAATGAAATGAATTTAGTCACAGATAATTTATGGAACGGTTCATTTCTTTTTCAAAGACATGACAAATATATATTCATTATACGTACATTGTGATTGTCATAAAAAGTGATCTTTTTGTATTGTGAACAAGAGCGAGATGAATTCAGATTTTATGTATATTTTATTAACATTTCGTTTTTGTACATAAATATATACCTTTCCCAGTAAATGTATATTTTTAAATTATACTAAACAGAGGAAAAAATCGGACATTTTAAACAATTTTTTTTTGAAAATCTAATAATGAGATGTTGCATATTTTCCTTAATTAAGTTTTTTAATTAATTTATCATGACAAATTATTGCCTTTTTAGAAGTTAGATCTTAGTTTACGGCGTATAACAAAAGTTGAATTTTTGTACATATTATAGTGAACAATTAGATGAAGTTAATAGTTATTGTTTTGTGAAAATATAGTGAATATATTGACAGTTTAAAAGTGCAGTTTGTTTTATTTCGAATGTTTTTTTAATTCTCGTATTTTTATATGTCTTCTCTTTTTTTATAAGTCATTCCCTAAGTGCTGAGAATCGTAACTTTGATGGCAGTAAATAAATGCTCTTTTCCAACGAGATCGGTTCCGAGCACAGTGGAAGGCCGAGTTTAATGGCATGCCCAGCTGGTCACCAATCTGGTCAATCTACCTATTTGAAGATCTACCGCGAGTTCTCTTGCCTTCAACTTTCCCAATGACCAAAAGTTTCCATATTATCTAAGTTCTTTCGGGCTATGTGGCCAAAGCTCTTCAGTTTATGTTGTCGGCATACTGCTGATAACCTTTGGACGTCACCAATCTCCAGCTCTTAGTATAGAGGCATTTGTTCGGCGAATTGTCTATGGAATGTTGAGCATTCGATGTATTATATCTTATATACCACAATGATACGATACTAATTATTATGACGACATTTTGTCATTAAACGATACTCCTCTCCGTATGCGAATATATGTTACATGGACCCCAAGAATAAATTCCTTCTTTTGAAAAGAATATGTGGTGAGACCGTTATGTTGGTGCCCTTCTTAAACTTGTGCACATACCTATCTAGAATAGATAATCCAGATATGCGAGTGAAAGGTAATAGGAGAATCCAGATAATACGGGTGGTGGCATTCTAATAAGTCTGTCAATCTTTCCTAACGTTTGAAGACGAAAGCGTTCGTGCGATAAGTCCTACTTGTCAGAATATATTATGCTGAGACGTCACCCCTGACTGTAGGACCGGTCTATAAATCGAGCAGACAGCTCCAGAGCGAGTAATGTTAAGTCATTTATTGTATGGATAAAATCCGAAACCACAAAATTTGTAAGACTAAAAGAATAAAGGTTAGAGATTTAGAATTCTCTTCAGCGTGGTCAAATAAATATTGTATTGGCATACTGTACCAAAAGTTGTTTATGCCTTAGATTATAATGTGGTTTGATGTTTCGACACAGATAAAATCCATATAATATATGCATAAAATCTACAGCGAATAAATGCCAAGCGAATGTCGGACTTATGTAACAAAATCGTCGTCAAATTATAGATCTTTACTGAGGCTTAGAAAATGACACACATCTTATTATAAAATCAGGTTTTTAAAACAATAATAAATAATTCATACCCAAAAGCAAACAACATCTTAAAACAATTACGTATTTTAAAGAATATTTATACTTTAATAAAATTGGACAGTAAAAGATCACTGTTCAAGTTCCCGCCAAAATCCAAAAACTTTACAGTCACAAAACTGGCAATATTTATGAAATTATATTTTAGATTATAGTCGAAGAAGAATAATGTAGAACTTTTAGTTTTGCATATTTATATAAATATGTACAGTATAATAATAAAAAAAAATAAAGCACAAATAGGAACACGATAAACGACACGATATGATATATATTTTTCAACTATTACTCTATGCCTGTTAGCAACACTAATTTTGACAAATAATTGACAGCTGTTTTCCTTGGATACTGGAATTTACGGACGAGCTATAACGAAGTTATTTTTTAACAAAATTCGTTTGCAAAACCGTATAAAGAACTCTTTAAGTTTAAGCAAAATGGAGAAGCCCACGGTAACTGATCAGCCGCCACCATATTCAGCAACAGTACCTCCAGGTATGGCAAAAGTTTCAATATTTTGATAAATACTTTCCATAGTTTAATCGACAAAAATGAATCACAAAGACGATAAGCGAAGATTATTCTGGTGAAACTACGCAATGTAGTGAAAAATATTTGCATGCCGTATTAAGATAACATTATAGAACAGCAGCTAATTAAACTATTTATTTTGTTATGCCACTTCTTGCTGAAGCACAAATTACTTTTTTTTTAGACTAGAGCAGTATTTTCACTCATACAGCTAAACCTTGCACTGTATATAATAAATAATATCGTAGTTCGTGTTCGTGTTTGAATTATTTATGCAAAATGGCACTTTTAGAGCTCAATGCCACATACTTGTTAATAATGGATGAATATTAGGGGCTAAATACACAAGATATGCTCATTCTCTGGAAAGTATAAACATTATTTTCAGCCTAATTTTTGGCTATTTAACCATAGAGCAAATCTTGTTAAATTATTATGGCAAGAAGTTGGTTAATTGCTATTCAATTACTATCTAAACTATTGTGTAGTATTAAACACAGTGCAACATATCTCTAAAACTAGAATAAAACACTAATATTCTCAGTGGCTTTGTTAGTATAAAGCCATATTCTATGGGAAACCTTACATTTTTCAGAATAAAGTATCCTTTGTTTATCAATGTTTTATAAAAACACACCAAAAATTATGATTGGTTAGCATTGAAAAGGTAACAAAGATACAAGTTTGTTTTCACATTCAGATTAACTAGAATAATTCATTTTTATTATAATAAACAATATTTTAAATATAATTCTAATTTAGGTATTATTGTACAAATTAGAAAGGGATAGTTTTACATTTGATATCATAAATTCATCGCCTTAATAACACCTTCAAAACCTTTGTAAGATAATCCCCAGAAACATTTTTTGTCCACTCAACAACTTGAAAATAGTTCACTGGATCACTGATTTGTAAGCACAATAGTGCACTATTTATCCGTGCAGGAAGGAGGAATGCAGCAACAGAGAAAGAATACAATTTCGTGACATCAGGCAACCTGTCGTAAAAGGCAAAAAAAACAACCCACAGCCAGGTGGTAGAACATTTGCCCAATCGGATGGCTACCACCCCTGGTCTAAAGTTTTTTGCCATAACAACCTTGAGTTGTGTTATTGCATTAGTGACCAGGTTCCAGTCTCCCTAACAGAGCAGCAGTGCATTTGTAGCACCTTTGGTGTTGCAAATGTCCATAGGCAATGGTAACTGCTTTCCATCAGTGGGCCATCTGCCTGTCTGCTGAACTCCTGCAATAAAAAAACAATTAAAACATACTTAGCTATTTTAGTGCAACATTAACTGTGTGTTTTGTGAAGCTTTGCTGAAGTGCGCTATGCTTCATTACACCTGGAATAAGTGTGTTTAGCTCTTGTGGAATAGAGAAATGTACTACTACAATACTATTGAGTCACTCAGCAGAAGAAGACCCTAATCCACAAATTTTAGATTAACAGAATTAAGTCGGTATTTTTTCTTTGTGTATTACCTTTGAATGTATAATGCCTTAATTTAATTTAAATTTATTTTTAATGACATCTTTAAATAGACAACACAAATTTAAGCCACTCTGAGTCACACAAAGAAAAAAATGCTAAGTTTGTATTACTCTGAATTTGTGGATTAAGCCACCCAGCCACTATAGAACACAAAAGTGCTGTGCAGTGCAATGTTACTCCTATCTTATAAGATACAAAGCTTGGAATTAGTTTTCAACATAATATGATGTGTAGATAGTAGGTGTTTTTAATATTATAAAGTATTTTCCATCTACAGTGAAGAAATTGTGAGGTTATTTAAATTTATATTGAATAAACTCAAATATTATTCTAATACAATACCTATACAGTTTCTTTCTATTTAACAATAATTAAATCTGACTTACAGACAACCTTGAAATAAGTTTACTGACTCAATTTAATAACAAAACATAATTTTATCACAGAGTAATTTATAAAATAGGGTTTTGTAGAGTTGATTTAAAACTATTCATATAAATTTTTAACTAAAACTATATATTTGATTTTAACATAATAAAGAAAATATGGACTTGATGAACCATATACTGCTACATAACTATAAATTGTTTTTATTAGTCTCAAAATTATTTAAAGATTAGTTTATAGGGAACATATGATATAATTATGGGGCAATATCATATTAAAAAAAACAGCTTGTCTCAAACTTCTTAGTTCTTTGGAGTCTGGACACTAGATTTTTAGTGAGAAGCAATAGGACTCATTTGACAAACATTTTTTTATGCTACATATATAGGTTAGTTCCGGCTGTTAGTGCATTGACACAGGACTATTATTTATAGTCATATCTTCTGAGCCCGTGAATGGATATCAAAATGGTATATATATGAAAATTTTAGATAATACTTCTTTTTTAACCCTGAAAGATTTTTTTGCAATCTGTTGAGCCATTTGGGAGCCTATTGAAGAAACAATTTCAAACAGACAAAATTGTAAAGTAATTTTGTTATTGTAGAAGTTCCGCAGTCAAGCACTTGATGGAAAGCGGTTACCATTGCCTATGAAAATTTACAACACCAAAGGTGCTACACTGCTGCTCTCTTAAAGGAGACTGGAACCTGGTCCCTAATGTCGGAACACAACACACGGTTGTTATAGCGGTATATTATAGACCAGGGGTGGTAGTCATCCAGTCCGGAATATGCCCTACCACCTGGCTGTGGGTTGTTTTATCGCCTCTTACCACAGGCCACCCGGCCCAGGAAATTGTATTCTTTACACATTTCTGCACAAATAATTTATAAGAAAGGCAGTTTTCACTTATTTCTTGGCATTTTGATGTTGATATACAGATGCTTCCATTTTCTTTATGAAATATTGTTTCTAATTTCAGGACCACAAGTGCATGCATATCCTCAACAAGCTGGTGAGCCAGGAGCTCCATATCCTCCGCCACCCCCAGGCTACACACCCTATGGGCCTCCCCCACCGACGACAGGATATTTACCGAACTACGGAGCTACTAACATTATAATACCTCCCGCTATAATCACAGTCGGTGCATGTCCAGCCTGTCGGGTTGGCATCCTTGAGGATGATTTCACGTGCCTGGGAATTTTATGTGCTATACTATTCTTCCCGCTGGGTATTTTATGCTGTCTAGCCCTTAAGAATAGAAGATGTTCAAACTGCGGAGCTATGTTCGGCTAAGATTGTTGACTAAAATGCCTTGTTGATTTAACTTTGGATGTAAGAGTTGAAGAAAGTCAAATAGTGTTATACCACTAGGCAATGAAGGAGCTTTGATATTAAAAAGAATACAAAGAAATATGTACTTAATAGTGCTGGACTTTAGTTCTTAATCATCAAACTCCATCTTAAACTACTACAGTCTTTTTTGTCCTTCAAGACAGAAAAATTGTGTTGTCAAGTTCAATAACATACATATATTCTCTGAAATTTTCGTTTTCATGTAGTCTTAGTTTTTGTGTTCTTATTTTGCCCAGGTCACTGATTATCTGCACTATGAAAAAGTTAGCAAGCAAATTTTACAC
Source organism: Dendrolimus punctatus (assembly GCA_012273795.1). Lineage (NCBI taxonomy): Eukaryota > Metazoa > Arthropoda > Insecta > Lepidoptera > Lasiocampidae > Dendrolimus > Dendrolimus punctatus. Next base: position 15,275,822 of record CM022540.1, on the reverse strand, counting down.
TAAACAAATTTGACAATTATTTTCAGCAGTTGTATAGAAAACCGTCTATTGTCGAGCCATTACTAAAAGTGCCCATAAAGTTTGTGGTAGGCTGTTGTGAGCTTGCTATTTGGAGCTATTTGGATACAATTCTCTACATTAGCATATGTAATAATATGATGATTCGACTCCACCTTAATTGATTTTAAAAGTCTGAATCTAATAGTTTACTCTTGAAAGAGTTTATTGCGCACACAAGAATATGTTGCGTATTTTTGGATGTGCAACTTATTTGATATTGCTTGACCAATGTTTTGAGTTGAAACTACTCACAATAATGTGTGATTACACTTTAACGCAAACACTTGCCACACGGCAACAAAAATAAAGTTGTGGTGTTTCACTATTTGACTTATAATATTTTATATATTAAGATGATTGAAGTAAATCATTCGATTATAAAAATGTTATAATTGAATGATTCTTTTAGATTTACATAAATATATCTGGGCATGATATCGAGGGCTTCATAACAAATGGGCGTACAGACAAGAGTGCAGTTTTACACAAAGGACAAAATTGTTAATAAAACACAACTAGTTGATTATATAAGGCTGACATTTGGTATGGTATACCCTTCTTTTTAGGTACACTTGCATACTGGTAACATTTTCTGAATTGTAACATGCATATTTTTTCGTAAACAACAAAAAAATGCATTTTTGCGTATACGCCTATATGTTATGAAACCCTCGATATATAGTCAGTGTTGTCAATTTATCGACCCTATTACAGAATTAGATGTTTACATCTACTAATAATAATACTTGCTATTACCCGCTGGGGAAATACTAATTTGTGCTGCCAAACAATATTCAGCGCTTCAAAGACCTAAACTGATTTTCACGGAAGAGGAAGTCTGTTGAACTGACTCCTACTTTCCAAGGTTAATCAACTAATGGGCTTTAACTTGGTATCTCCTTAGCATCTCACTTTTGGTTTTTACATTATGTAAAGCCCCAATCTAGTGGAAAAGGCAGTAACTTGACAACAATGCCTGTATTTATGTGCTTATGCACATAGCGCGGAATTAGATGAGATTGGTGAAGATGGTGGATTAAGGCCTTGCATATCATCTTTATTATAAAAGGAAATGTGCAGACAACCACCACCTTTGGTCAAACTATAGGCATCTATATAAAACAATATATAACCGATTCGATTTACCTAATGATGACAGCTCTACAGTTCAGTATTGGCAACATGCATAATACATTAGTTTTGTTATTTTTCACATTTTTACCAAATCTGCCATAATAATTGTGATTACTTGTTTATGTATCTATACTCGACAGACTTGACTTTTATGAAGAAGCCATATAAAAAACAGTGTCATTATGAAATACATTTTCGTATTGTTAATCTTCGTAGATTTCGTCGTTTTGTTCGCATCTATATTGTCTGGTCGATCTGATCATTGTTGCGTTGCATGTTTGAATATCTTAATACTTATATGGACATCGATGATATTCTCTTCTTTTGGTGGAGTTGTTTGAGTGTCAAATTAAGATTTTTTTCCTGGCTCCGATTTGGAGGGTCATTGCTCTCCAAAAATACCGTTTGCTTGCTTCGAGCAATTTACATAAATCAAGCTTTCAACAAAAGTGTTGGTTTTGTAAGCGATTCTCATGCCAATGAGATGGTATGGGTCGCGCAATCGTCGTATACGCAAGGGAAGGTCATCATTATTAAATTCGTTGGAACGTTACATGGTCGTTTACGTGTATAGTGTACACATAGCGACTAGTGTTTGCTGTTCTGTTGCTCTTGGCAAACTTCACATAGGCAAGCTCGGCAGCGATTTGATGGATCATTTTGTAACTCTTAGCCATTTTAGGTTGTAATAGGTCATTAGTAGCTTCTGTTGGTCTGTATTTATACACATTGTTACACGCCGGCAATGTAAATGCACACCTGATTTATTAACTTTCCCCGCATTTGGACTTCTTTTGTTTACTTTGTGTTTACAATATGTAATTAAGAAAAACATTATATTGCTATTGTACTTGTCTTTGGCCGCAGGTGTGCAAATTACGGATTCTCGGAAACTTCAGTCCACGCGGTCGATTGTTGTATTGTACAGTTTAGTATAGAACGATGCCCGAAGGGGGGGGGGGAGGGGGCAGTCAACAGTCGACGATTACGATACGAGCAAGACTTGTGTACTACATCCGATAACCGATATAGTGACGGAATTTGCGCGTGTTATTGGATCGTGCAGTTTGTACTGGTTAGTCCAGTTATATTTGTACCTGTGTTATACGTGTTTGTATAGTTCTGATAAATTCTATAGTAATTCCAACGGCATTTTAATTCGAGTCCTGTAGGTCGTAACAATATTATGTCATTGCATAATAACTCAACGGAATAATTATTATCGGATTGACCAAATGATATGGGCGTGGACGAAAACTTTGAATTCGTATTGTATCTAATTTTTTATTATGCGTTTATTGATATTCTTAGATTTATTCATTTTGTGTTGTATGTTATAATATCGTTTATGTTATTGCTTTATACCATCCAGGAATGGTAGTGTTAGTATATTATCAATACAAAGAACCATGTTTTTAAACCACGAGAATGTTTAAATTATAAATGAATGGCGCCAACAAGCAGTTCATATGTTTCTTATATTAATAATATAAGCAGTTCTTAATAACAATAGCTCATTATATTTGAATCACCTATGCTGCCAAAGACAGCGGTTCCTTGATTACTTCAGTAATATACTAAATGAATCATTGAACCGTTTTCATTGCACATATAGCAGCAAACAATGTGATATATGTGTATATAAGTTTTAAAATTATATACACATATAACACTTAAATTTGAATTTCATATTATGTGTTATTAATGAAATAAATTAAGCGAAAAGCAATGCTATATTATAAGCTCTTCAAGATAAAAATCATAGCTTTACAACGGACTGAGTGTTATTTAAATTGACGGGCCGTCGAAAGGCATATAATTTAAAAAGCTGGCAACGATTGACTGTCCATAAAAAAACATAATTTATACTAAATGCAGCAAGGTTTCTGTTAGTGCTCATGTAAGTAATGGCAGTTGAAAGAAATTTTAAACCCCCTCTTTAGAGCAGCGCTCAGTGAAATGTTACAGGGATTTAAACACAACAGCCAAGATTTATTGCCATTGCTTTTCTGAATGTGCGGGCGGCATGCGATGGTCGGGAGAAGGCAAATGGACGTGGAAAAAGCAAGAGGAACTTACCTTACCACCAGTCCATCGCCACACTACTCGTCCCCCGAGGGTTCACACTAGGATTTGATATAATTGAATTATAGTTATTTAATTAAATTATCAGTGATTTTCATTATCTCGTGTTCCAACTATTGTATTATGATGACAGGACTGACACGATCTGTGTTTTTCTTATTAGCGCATTCTGTATTTAAACTTTATTATTTTTCTTGATGGCGAGGATAATGAGGGACAATTTACAAGGTGTTCCTCGGCGCAACCAGAATGGAACTGCTGTTTTCTTGGTTTTTTTCTGTTTTACTCAGAAAATACATGGTTCCCTTAATTCGCAGATAAATTTAAAATATAGTTTAAAACTTAGCACTAAGATTACACCGAACCACAAAAAAATAAGTGGTCTGGTCAAAAATTTAGACCACTTTTTTGTGGGTCGATGTTATCAATCGACCATCGTTAACTTTAATTATAAAAATTAAGAAATGAAATATTTAGAACTAAGTCATTTTATATATCATCTATTTAAGAGGCATTAATTTGTGATACTTTTGGTTCGTTATCAATATAAAACACCAAAATAATTTTACCTGTTAAAAATTAAATATTTCTTTTATTCAGGTTGTCTTATATTGTATAAAGAATTTTTGGTGACTCAATGACCCAAAGCGTGTCTTACTCCTCGAAACGGGAGCCACGGCACTCTTTTCGATACTGTGTTGAGTTTCTCACTAATTGGACGTAGTTCTGCAAACCGAAATTAAACTTGCAACTGGAAAAATTAGTTATGTACGGAGAATAGTTCCGAATCGCGTGTTTTCGCTAACTCTTTAAGGTCCCTGTCGTTCACCACTATGAATGGGACAGGCGAGCAGTTGTAGTCCAAGATAGGTTTTGAGATGAGTTGCTTAGTTGATCTAAGCGCTAACGTCTAGCTTGTGTTCAATGGTCTAGGATTAGTACGTGAGATCTCTTAGAGCGGACACATGATCCCATCCCCGACTAACTATTTGCCATAAGATATGCTTTCTTCAAACTGATCTTACAATCGTTCTAAGTCCGACATTTCCAGCTATGCTGTGTTCGGCCGCAAAAAAATGTTTCAGCGTTAGTTCAAACTCTTCAACTATCTCTGTTTGTTACTTCTTTCTGAACCCAAGATCTTTTTGAGAATCTTCCTCTCTCCTACCAGGAGACTTCTCTAGACTAAGAGACTAGACACTTCTCTTCTTTAAAGTCAAATATCCAGGCTTCATAGTGATAGTTTTATATGGTCTAGTAAATTCGAATTTGAGTATTCCTTTTAAAAAGGTACTAGCATTTTGAACTCGAACGTGACTTTTCTTATTAGATGTTCCTGTCTGTGATTATGCAGTCTAGGTATTTGAATACCTATATCACATACATTTTATACTTATTCTCTTATATTGTTAAAGATATCTAATAGAACTTTATATTAATACATATCGCAGCTGCCTCTTTGAAGATATGAATAAGTAAAAAATGTGTCGTTTCAGGGAATTATTAACATTTTTTATCTAAAGTATCTATTTTCTGCGGTCTATTAATTATTTTCAGCTGTTTGTTTTACGTAAAGAATTGAGGGGTAATTACTTTAGATCAAAGAGCTTCCATAATAATAGATATAGAATTTTAGTTATTACTAAACCTATAAACAGACTGATTCAAAAGTTGACAAAAATGCCTTTAATTATCTCGTGTAATAACGTTATATGCGTAATTAAGTATACGTCTAAGATCGTGATCTATTATTATCATTAAAATATTTATATAGGTTTTGCAATAAAGTATGGGATTTAAAACAAGTAGTTTTATTTATTTTTTATACCCGAGTGTTAATATCAGTTTTGTATACTACATAATCTTTCCTTTTTGAAATGAAGAAATCTGAAAATACTAGTTATTTATTCGTCTTTATTATTAAGTTACATACTTAAAGTACTCTTTATTTAATTTTGTGCCTATATTTGCTTTTGAAAGAAGCATCCTCCAACACATTTCATGGAACTCTAAAATTCTAGCCATGTTTGTACGTGTTTGTGCCAAAATTCAGCGATATTGTCACCCTGACTATAAGACCCGTTAATGTCGTGCACTTTTAAAGAGAAATTAGCTGCCCCATTGAGGGTAAAATCGGGAGTTTAGTAATGTTTATTATCCCATAGGTTTCCGTACAGGATTTAATGGGTGCTTCGCTTCCCTTAAAAAAAACCAGTCAAATTCTATAATATAGAACTAGAGACATCCCTGTACAAGTACGTGATCCATATTACACAATATTTTCTTTTGTTTTAAGTGGATTTCTATTTATGTTTTAATATGAAACCTATTATGATTAGTAGTATATAGTATAGTATTGTTTGGCTTATAATAATAATGGTTAGGAGTTTTTGTCTCCGGCCTATATAGTCTGGATGAGCCTTAATTAGATCACTAGACACAAAGCACCCGCAAAAAGTAACTGCTCATATTCACTATTGAATGATATTCCAGTACCAGTACATAAATCTGTCAACATGTTTGCATTCACTGTTAACGGCGCGCAGTCTGCGGATAGCCGATAAACGAGCTTAATCGTTTGGATATATTGCATAAGCTAATGGTGTTGAAAATTGAACCAACTGGCCCATGGGCTTTGTGGGCCAGTACCTAGTATTCTGGGTTAGCGATTGGCACTCGCATAGTAACAGCGTGGTATCAGTTCCGTCTTCATATCTAGTGTAAGATGGGAATGATAGATATTCGAGTAAGTTCGGATACTTGACCATTTGGCCCGGTTATCATAAGTACATTTACAATTTCAGAAGCGAAAGTCATCGAGTCCTAAGTAGTATAAGTCGTGATGAGTAAGTTTTTCGCGATTTATTACATATTTTATTATTATTGCGTCAGTTCAGCAGACAGACAGACGGCCCACCTGATGATAGCGGTTACCATCGCCGATGGATATTAATTGTAACTTGAATTTAACCACTAATGTCGGAACACAACTTAAGGTTGTTATGGCGGCATGTTCTAGAGCAGGGGTGGTAGCCATCCACATGGGCAAATACCCTACTATCTGGCTGTAGGTTGTTTTGTCGCCTCTCTTTCGCGATCTTTTACCTTCATCGTCAGTCTAGTTATTGTGACACTATGCACATTATGTCAGGCTAAGGCACTGTCTCTATGTCTTATCTATACTAATATCAGCCTTTAAATATGTCACTGCAAACTCCAGCTTTCCCGATTTAAGAAAATTGACGGTACACTCTCTACGTTTTTCCAAGATGTATGGCGAGTTAAGAGAAGAATATGATATATTGATAAAATTGCGATGTGCTACACAATATTTTATATGCCACATAATACTTCACTTTCAGTCGCCAACCTTATTATAATATAATATATGTAGTATCGTACTATAATTTAACCAATTGTACTTTATATCATAGAAAAATTATATAGTACGTAATGTACTTACTATATTTTCACGCTCATTCAATTGTCGCGTTTTTATGCAGATACTAAGACATGATTATTTTAAAAATCTTTATAGGCCAAAGCCAGTAGCAACGTAACATGCAATACAAAATGCAGAAATTATATATATATATATATATATATATATATATATATATATATATATATATATATATATATATATATATATATATATATATATATACTAGCGGCCCCGGCAGACGTTGTCCTGCTCTGAAAAAATAAAAATCTATGACCCGATCCCAGCGCCACCTACCGGTTCCAACGGTATAAAAACTATCCTATCTTTCAAGTTGGATCAAACTGCGCACGGTGTGCAAATTTGATTAAAATCGGTTGAGTAGTTTAGGAGTCCATCGCGGACAAACATCGTGACAGGAGATTTATATGTATTAATATAATGAATAATGAAAAAGAAATTTGTACTCTTTTTTCAGCCATAATTTCCCAAAAGTAGGTACTAACTATATTGTTACTGCTTAAAACCAAAAATACCTACGCAGAGTGACGCAGTCTCTCCGATGGCTAAGCGATCGATATATCGATATAAAAGTTTAAATATTTTCTTTTGCAAATAAATATAAAGCTTGTTTTGTTTCACTCCATACTGCCGATACTGTATATTACTTTTCTGTATGTGGTAGAGGTTGCTCCAGAGCTGAATGCTTTCACACAACCGTGTTTGCTAACTAGATTTGGGCGGAATTTTGATTGGATGGCGCGAAAACAACCACTTTTTACTTACTAGCTTCGCTCCGGGTATTTTTATCCAGTATTTTTTGGAATTCGATTTTATCGGTATGTGCTTTTTCATGCGGATAATGTTTATACAGATGGTCTAACGGTTTCACTCGTTTAGATTCTAAAATATGTATAGTTTTTTAACGCCAACGCTCGTGTTATGTTAATTGTGTCGAAAATCTTAAACAGCAAACATTTATGTAGTTCCAAATTTTGAGCTGAAGATGAAATAAATTGAATTTACTTAGCTAATCTTCGTTGACTTGTGAAGTCTTGGTAGTTTAGCGGTTAACGTAGCCGCATCTCATTCAGATGATGTGGGTTTGAATTCTGGCTGGGAAACATTCAGCGCTTAGGCTTTTTTCCTGACCTATGTCCATGTTTATTACAACGTGCTGACGGTTAAGTGAAACAACATGACGAAACTTTTATTGTAAGATAACCGCTGTGTGAAATTCGTCAATCCACCTTAGACAAGCGAGGCGGGTATAACGGCCGTTTCCTTTAAAAATGAGAGGGTCCGAACCCAATAGTTATCATTAATAATGGAACCCATAGTACAGTCAACAAGTCATTCATTTCATTAGAATTTTTTCGTTTCAACGGATTTCAATAAAAAATTGTAATTGATACAGGTATACAATATATTTAAATATTTCGTATTTCATTTCGATATCTTGCAGAGTTCAAAATATATGAATATAATATCCAAGTCTTTCCCTAACTACTTCGAGGGCACAGCTTTCTTCTTCTTTAGCCAATGTAGCCCTGCCCATACTGGCGATCTTACGCAAATCATTGGTCCAGTGGGCTAAAGCGCAGCTAGTAAAGAATAAATAGTTAAGTGTACAATCTCCTTCACTATCAAAAGCCCCCAACATGTCAGTCATTAAATTAATATAAGCCTGCACCTAAAATATTCTTGCATTAATTTCAAATTTGTGGGATTATATACATGTAGTAAAGTGGAGGTTGGTATATACGAGATTGCGTCTTCTTACACACCTCACTTGCTTCTTAGACATAGCTCTTGTCATGCACGCTCGTCTGTTATAAAAATAAATAACGGTAAGTATATAAAAATAAATAAATACGAACGAAATCGCGTGTAACATCTAGTTTAAGTATAAAACGCGGCCTAACACGGGATTATTAATAAATTTACTCAGTCCCATGTTTGTTCGAAACCTCTGAGGGTTTTATAATTAAAATTTGGATAATGCACACCACTTTAAAACCACTATGAATGTAAAATGAACTTGTTCGCCCATCCGTGGCCCGAGTTATATTTAAGTTGTTTCTAATTAAAAGCTTAGTGTGCCAAAAGTTGGTGGTTATTTTTTACCATTTTTTGTTTGAAATAATGAAATAACTGCTCACTTTTTCCGTGTAGTAATGAAGAAATAATAGGTATTAATTTCCTTGGCGTATCGTAAAAAGCGACAAAACAATCCACATCCAGGTGGTAGGGTTCGCTGTTTGCTAGTTCCTATGGATGCCCGAAGTATAGTGCATCTCTAGGCATGACCCAGCGCTTAATACCTATATTATTTCTAAAAATGTTTAACTAGAAAGTAAAATATAATTAACTGTGTATTTTCTACAACAACAAAAGTAGGTGCCAAGCAAAACAACAAAAAAATGTACCGGCTTAAAGTGTAGAAAATATTTTTTTTTTTTAATGGGTTTTGTTTATGTTAAAGAAAATGTATGTTTGTGCGTGCAGTTCACACGCAAGAGAAGTAAAACAAAGTGATTCTAAATATCGTGACGTCACATATATTATATTATATCGTTTATATGTTTGTGCAATATTTTAGTGTTGCTTTTTGTTTCATCGAGTTTCAAATCACAATGATTATAAAAAGTTTCACTTCAAACAGTTCTCAAAAACATCTCGGTTATCACAACTTACGTACCTACTAGTGATATGGAACGAAATCATATGTTATAAAGCCAGTTTAACGCATTATAAATTCGGATAAATTCCGGTCTCGATTCGAAGAAAAACCGCAACAATAAAAACATCACCACATGCCGCCGTAAAATATGTACTTTTTACCATATTCAGAGATTGCTCGTAAATTTCATTTATGGCATTACATTTTAGACGTTATGGTCGTGAAATATTTATCTTTCGTTTAGAAAATGCTGTTCATGATGGGCTCAATGGGCGCCATTTGATTTACCAAGAGGTAAAAATTGGGACTAAGTACTTCTTACCACTCGATTATTACCGGCTTCTTTACAAAATATGACAAATACAATTTTTGCTTATTATATGGAGCTATCTTGCTCCCATTCTTCCCTAATGTAGTACCTTGTTTTTTATTGTATATGTGTATCTAAATATTTACTATTTAATATTTAATATTTAGCCTTTTGGGAACGTTCCAGGTACATGACAGTGGTTTGGGACCATTAATTAACGTTTAGGCACTTCCCCCCCCCCCCTTTTTATTTAGTTTTAGTTTTTATATATTTGATAGTATAGTTTGTAATTTAAATAATTATAACATTGAATATTTACTTAATTTTTATTGTATGTCGATACTCCTTTCGCCTTAGAGGTCAGCTAAGAACAGATTTTACGAAATTCCTCTTTTACGGCACGCGTAACGGCGGGTCAATCAGCTAATTATTTATATAGTAATAATAATACCTATATTTTACCTAAAAGATTACCTATAGATAATGTATGTTTTGGATTAGCTACTAAAGAAGACAATATTATTTGTAATTTTGTTTCTGTCAATTTACACAATCAATGTTGTACTAATCTATTGCTAGTACTACCTTCTTCTATTTCTATACCTTCTTGCTATTTCTATACCTTCTTGCTATTTTACCAAATACCAACTCTTTATTCTGTACTCTATAGAAGTGCTACATAGAATACAAAGTAAGCAAAAGGTACAAGATAATACATAATATCCATACTGCGATGTGCTAAGGAGACACGATAGATTAAGTTTTATTATGCCTCAAGTTGTAAAGGTTTTAGTGGCCACTTTATAGGTTTCTTCGGTGATTTGATTTTATCTCAAATGGCGTGTAAACCCACATCTCTCAATGAGTTTGCGTCGATCAATAAGAAAATGCTTTCCTGACAACCAAGGAGTTACGATTACTGGCGCAGGAGGTCTAAAACCAATGTACTTATATTTATATTGATATTAAAAATTAAACCTCAAAAATATAACATATATATATATATACATATATATGTGTGTGTATATATACCACTAATATATATCAATGGTAATAATATGCATATTGCGTCAGAAAACTGCAGTCGCGCATAACAGCCAGGATTCAAACCGGCCCCATTGACTCTGGGACGCAAGTGCACGAACCAGAAAGCTATCATGGCATGGGTGCCTAAATACTGGTAGATAATACATATAGTTCCACGTGATTTTATACTGGTTGTATCCAAATTACGTGGAACTAGTTAGGCACTATCGCATAATAATGATTATTTTGTTCTATCGGTGTTCACACGTGGCTTATATAACCAATTTTCGAAGGTCGTAGCGTCTGAATAGCTAACTACTGAAACAATTAAAAGATAATTATTATGACACGCACATTTTTCCTGTTTCATAATTAATTAACATAAAATACAAAAGCGTTGGACTAATTCGGGTAGTCTCATAAATTATGTATTTTTAATTGTTACCTACCTGTTTTTAACCTTTTTGTATACAAGCGCTTTTGGCAATAAAATAACGTTAATTCCTCTTTCTTAATACCTTAAAGTTGACATCAAAAGGTACATTGTATACATAAAGAGTTGGCATTCGCTAGGAAATTAAGGTTTGGAAAATTCAAGGTAGCGAATACTGTCAACTTAATTTATTACGGTGCTCTTACACGGGCAATTTTATGAGCAATTATTGATTGGCAACTGTAATTGAGGTATGGCGCCTAATTTTTTATGTCACTCCATATTGCATGGTTCTGTATGGCCGTATCCCAGCAACAGCTTGGTACATATTGCTGTAACCCTAAATTACTTTTTAGTCGCCGCAGAGGTTCGAATTCGATACACTAGTAGGGCCGATCGATTCGTTCGGCAGCCTGATGCAAGCCATGCTGCTGAGCGATGATCGTTGGGTGGGTGCGGCAAACTTCTGTGAGGCAGTGATGTCTTAATCTTGTGAATAATACCGCTTCAGGGGCCCTCTAGCATCAAGGAAGCAGAGGAGTCTTCACCCCTGTCGTCGAAGTGAGTTAGCTCTTCCAGGGGCTTTCTCAGGCACTTTTGCGCTAGGATCGGTGTGAGCGTAGTTACGTTTTAAGTCTCATAACTTTCCTGCCTTAAGCGCGGAGCATCGAAGGAGGGTAGTTTTAGTGAGTATTAGTTATTGGGCGTCCAATGATTCGAGTCACCACAGAAGCTGATCAATTATGTTTGGATTGCCTTTAATGAAATGCCTCCATAAGCGATAACGGTCTAATCCCTTGCAAAGGACCCAGTATTGTGCGTAAATAGCATTTCCCCCGCCTTAAAAAAAACCCTTTATTACTTGATGTTGTCGTGTCGTCTTGTTGACCGGGATTGAGCAATTTTATTTGCTAGTGTAAAAGCATCTTTAGAAATGCGGTATGCAAACTTTCAAATAAACAAACATCAATGTCAAGCATTATTTATATATTAGTCTCAGTTTTCGGAAGTTGTATTTTTTTATTACCTGCCTGCCTACACGATGGAACCGTTCCACCGTCGCATATGGACGTTTGTAACACTGGAGGCCTTACCATCCGAAGATAACAAACGCGATGGCGGTCTCTAAGAAATTTTATAACTCCCTTCTTTACAACCCCATGTCGCAGGGGACTGAGGGAAATCCTCCGTGGGAAGCATTAGCATAGACGAATCCTGTTTGCTACCTACTACTCAATGGTGTAGAGTCACTATACTATTATGCAGTCTAACAGTCTCGTAGTTTACTGTCAGTCTAATTGACTATTAAAATCACGAGTAAAGGCAAGATTAGGTGGTCGGTAATCGGTCGTAGGTCGGCGGTATCAAAACGGTGGATATCGAAGACTACGAGAATTCAGAAGAGAAAGTAGTAAAACGGATTCTGGGTGTCGCCAACACTCCGAACGTAACTGAGATTTAACACTCAGATGATGATATAATTCAACATGATAATTTTATAAGGGTTCTCTGTGTTATTGAACCTTAAATACCTTAGAAGTTGAATAAGTTACAAGCTTAGTGTTATAATGAATAAAACTGTGTTGTAACGGTTTTAACGGGGGGTAAACAGCAACTTCAACACTACTCATTGACATAGGACATATTTTGTCTTGTGATCACGACTACTGAAAGGATTCCGAAACGTCGGAAATAATATAAAATACCGCGCTTAAAACCGTTAAAACGTAGTTTCATTATAATTATATGTCACTCAACCATACCGTAGCGGCGTTCCTTAACGAGACTTTCTTGGCACGAGATTAAAGAAAGTTCTTAAATAAAGACTTAACTTCGAACATTAGCCTCGTCTTCGTGTTTTGTTAGATTTCGCGGAAACTCGAGATTCATTACCGCTATTATTACACGTCAAATACTTTCAAAGTTGTGTGATGAATAATATTTAAAGTCTTGGTAAGGAAGTTTTCTGACTATATTCATTTTTTAAATTCAAACTAAGTACTGAGGAAGATTTTTTAAAGTTACAATTTAGAAGGGAGTACTTCCTATTTGCTGGATCGTGAAGACTGTGGAAATAAATTATGGCGATTATTTGAGACGTGTTTTATAGTCAAAAGAAAGAAAGAAAAGAGAGAGAAGAAGATTCTATACCTTACCGACCATTCATTTGTCTTGTTACCTAACTTAATACATCAGCTTCATATAAGCAGTGGCGGATTTGCCCTAAGGCCCAGGAGGCCCGGGCCTAGAGCGGCCAATTGTGCCAAAAAATTCACTGATGAGAACAAGAAATAACTCAAAGTATGTAAATATTCTAAAGGTGCCCTTCTAACCTCGGCTGCAGGCTGCGGATGCAGGCAGCACATGCGGCGGTTGCACGAAGCCGGCTGTGGATGCACGACTGGTTTTCTATGTAGTAGTATAGATATCTTTGAAAAACATTCCGAACGCGGCTGCGGCTGCACGTGCTGCCGAGCCTTGGCTGCAAGTGCTGCTGCGACTTGCAGCCGCAGCCGATCGCAGACCGGTAGTGCTGCGGCTGCAAGCCGATTCGCACGTAGTGCCGTCACTCCAACCTTATTAAATCGACAAAATTCCTAAACTGATCGTCATCATACTTTAAGTGTTCCTTATTAGTATTGAATAACTTCGATCAGTGGTCTACATATTATATAAGGACGTGTGCTACTCGTGCTACTAGTTAACAATGACAACATGTCATCATCATCCTCTTCCTATTCTAATAAAAGATATAACATCAAACTATTCTCACGACTATTCCTCACGTCCGACATTCTGAAATATTGGAAGCGACTGGTCGCCACCTGCTGCCTGCCCCGGCACGTGCAGCCGGCCTCGGAATCACTCCTGGCTGCGAATGCAGGCAGCGGCTGCGTGTCATGCGTATGGTACCTGCATCCGCAGCCTGCAGCCGAGGTTGGAAGGGCACCTTTAAGGCTCGCGCACATTATGGTGGGCCGCACTGCACCGCATCGTATAACAATAATCTTCCTAAATCACTTTGTACTTTTTATAAATAAAATGCAGAAATTGTAATGTGAAGTAATTATTTCGTTCATATAAAATGTATGTATTTCGTACATTTCGTACCACTAGCAGATATTATAGTTAACTAAATTTCTGAACCGATTTCGATAAAAGTCGGCAAACAAGTTAATTCATTATGTACTCAATATGTTGGGTACTGAGAAAGGGGTGGCTGGTACTCACTACATGGCCTGGGGCCTAGGGCGGCCAAGACTGCAAATCCGCCACTGCATATAAGTAATGTTAAAATTTAACCGATGATAAGGCAAGTAAATAAATGGAAAGATATAAGAATCGGCCAATAGTTAATGATAATATTTGTATATTTAATTATTACACAGCCAACCAAAGGGAAAGGTCTTTATATAAACATCAGAGAGGGCTGTCTGTCGTTACATAAATTATTTGACATTGACGTTTGTAAACATAAAGTTCAAGTAATATTCGACGTTCAGGATAACTTGACGTACAATGTTACCAAATTTAAACATATTGTCACCACTTAATATTATATTAGAAAGTAAGTTATAAATAGAGATTACCACAAAACAATTTAAATTATAACAAGTTATTCTTAATTTTTGTTGGAATTATTAAGTAAATATCGCGTGTTTTTGACTCTAGCTTTAGCTGTGTTTCAAACGCTGCGTGTACAAGTTATCCGGGTCGGAGAATACCTTTTTTTAACAATTAGACAATTTTTTTGGCGGGAACTGAAAGGAGATGTTGTGCTGTGCAGTTTTATTTTCTAAAAATATGTTGAATCACTCTTAAAATAAATGAACTGTAATTGTAGGATATTGATAGTTTTTGAGTATCCCCATCATCCTATCCTCCCATTAATGGGAGACAAACACAATGCCCGCTACGTCTTTCCAAGGCGGATTGGCGGGTTTTACATATCGGTTATCTCGATGTGCAGGTTTCATTACGATGTTTTCCTTCACCGTTAGCACGTGGTAATTGTAACAATATGCTGGGTCATAAAACTACCTAGTACATGCTTTCCGGCTAGGATTCAAACCCGCGCCCTTTAAGCTCTGGACACGTACGTTAGCTACTGAGTTACCACGGCTTGTATCAGAATATGGCATTACCCTAAAAAGATTAATAGATAGTAACAAATTATAATATCGCTGTAGTTGTGTTGTGTTGGAAAATTTCTTGGCCACCATTTGCTAGGTTTCGGAATGGAGCTATTGTAGTATTTCTCATATTATTTTAACGACCTATAGAGGAGAAAATGCCTTACAAGTCATACAACGCAAGATATGCAGGAATGTTACTGGAAATGGCATTGTGGCGCATATAATAGATTTCTGCCTTCCATTGTTTGCTGTCGGGACGGTTACACCGCCGCTTCTGAAGAACTGCCATTTTCTTTGACTCTCTTAGATAAGGTTTGCTATGTTATGGAAACAAAGCTCTTCGTGTTATAAACCTAGTAATAAGTATATGTTTTTGTGTGATGCTATCAGTCTTCCAATTAATAATTTATTTTATTAATTAGATTATTATTCTTATTTAGGTTGCTGAAGATTGCTTTCAGCGATAAGCGCTTTTGTCTCTACTTGTCATTATTGTTATGTATATTTTGAATTGTATATTTGGTGAGCATAAGTGTTATCTATCTATCTATCTAATTTATTTCGATGATGATGGCACATATACAAACATTTTGTGCTAACGCATAGTATATAAGCCGACACAAAATTGACGCCTTCGAAATGTAGTATTGACGTCGAATATTACAAAATTCCGTGGACATCTCGCTGAAGGAATGCCTCTATATTGAATGGACTCAAGATTGAAGATTACGGGAGGTTATCAGCAGTATGCCGAAAGTGAATAATAAAGTACTTTCGCCACATACCCCGCAATAACCCAGATAACATGGAGAGACTTGTGATCACTGAAAAAGTTGATGGCAGAGACCCCTTGGTATATCTTCATATAGGTGAATTGGCCAGGTGGTTGAACAGCTGGATATGTCGATAAATTCGGCCCTCCACCATGCTCAAAACCGATCTTCGTGAAGAAGCGCAAGTGAGGGTAGGATTTAGAAGAAAGGCGGCCATACACGTTACGATCCACCGGACAGGGCTACATCAGTAAGTATAACTGCATAGGGCAACGGATCGATAGCGGTATACCTCCAGAGTCACACTTGCGTAGGTAGTGCTGGGCCCCAATTTTAATATAATAATATTGACAGACGTACGAGCGAACTGGGTCCTGATTCTTCTATACCAATATCATGGCGTTGCGATGATATTAAATTATAGTACGATTCAATTGCGATAGAGTTAAAAGCCGTCACGTACCACAATCACTCAAATAATTTAGGTATAAAACACCGAGCTTTGTTAATCCCGGCTTTCCCTTCTCCGAGGCTTCGGACAATGGAGCTTACACGACATAATCATAATGATAAAATGTGTGTCCGCTCGCGAAATGTTTTAAACTTAGTATATGAGGACGAAACGGTTCGTTAATTCAGTACAAATAGGAGTTAATGGCCCAGCCTGGGTGAGATTCAAAATGTTTACATTGTTGCGCTAAATGAAGCTGTAGCAAGTTGCTTTTTAGGACAATCTAAATGAAGCTTATGAATTTTCTTCAACAACTATCTACTTTTTTTACATACTATAAAACAAACTCGCTCTCCGAGTCTATATATATAATAATAATAATTTTTCCTAATAATAATTAGCGTACTTGGGGAGGCCTACGTCCAGCAGTGGACTGAATTTGGCTGAAGATGATGAGTAATATTTACAAACTACGAAACGGATTTTTAAGATGTTTTCACTATCAGACAGTATTTTTTACAAAAAGGTTGGATTATCATATATATATATATATATATATATATATATATATATATATATATATATATATATATATATATATATATATATATATATATATATATATATATACATATATATGTGCACACATATATGTATATAACCCAACAAACAAAGTTTTGTAAGTAGAAAAACAGTAATTTAAGTAAATAAGGGCCGACTAGCGCCTGATAATAATTTAACGCAATGTGGAACCTGCATGAATGTTTGCTGTTTAAATATACAAGCGGTGAGGCCTAAGGTTTGACGGTATAATAAGCGCGACGCAATGATAACGCACAAAAACGTATTTAATTTTGTTATCAAAAATCTAAATAGCATGTTATGTTTCAAAAAATATATATAATCTTTCTCATATGTATATATTATGTTTTCCATATTTGATCTCTTTTAAGATTATTTTGCGACACAAAACGTAACCCATGTCCCACAGTCCTCGCCCAACTTCATTAAGATTTGTTCAGCCGATTAGGTCTGAAATGGACCTACCTTTTCATAAAAAACAAACGAACAAATTAATTATTCATTTATACCCAGTTTTACGGAAACATTCAGTTATCAAACATAGACGCACTTCTTTATGGTCCTTAAAGAAGCGTTCTAGCTTATGTATATTATATGTAAGCTTAAAATAATACTTATAGTATAATATATAAATTACTTTCATTCTCTATGACTAAGGCCGCTATATCTATCTACTCAGAAGTTTTATATGCTAAATACTTTAAATAGATATATACTTTATGTTCACATAGCATAGAAGAACATATCTATGAAATATATTAATGTTTATAAAATAATATATACATATATTATTTTTCTTTCTTATCTTTAATATTACAAAATTATAACCGTATCTGTAAATTATAACTATTAAAAAAAATGGAATAGACTATATAAACGATGGAGAACAAGATGCATTTTTTTCAGATTTCTTGGCTGTTTGTCGGTTTAGCGTGTGTTCGGGATTTATATAAAAACTACTCAGCCGGTTTGATGCTGTTTTGCTGATCGACAGTTAATTTTTAGACTTAATGCGCTACTTTTTGTCCTGGGAATTTCAAGTCAAGCTTAGACGGAGTCGTCGTCATATCCTAGAGTTTAAATATAATCATATTCCAACGACAGTTAATATTTTCTGATCATTGTTTTAAAAATCGGTAGCGATTTTGCATGTCTGATAAAAACAGGCAGCGCCTTCCTGAGCTTTAGCCTTAAAAGTAAAAGAATTGTTATAGAAAGTTGAAAAATGCGCAAGGGTGTTCAATAACCGAGAGCATTTAGAACTAATAAAATACTGTAAAAAAAGTATGTCCGTGTTCAAGTGAAATCAAATTGGCAACCACTTAAATTGAGATAGATGCATTTAAGTCGCTTTTTTGAGTCTATTTCTTACAAGCGACCCGCCCCGGCTTCGCACGGGTGCAATGCTAATACAAAATTAAATACACTACAGAAAACTATGAACGTTGTATATAAAAACATAGCGGCCCGCTCCGACTTTGCACGGGCATCACTACATAGAAACCTCTAAAATTAGCAATGTTGCCTTAGTATATGATGCATGTATTATACATATAAACCTTCCTCTTGAATCACTCTATCTATTGGAAAAAACCACATCAAAATTCGTTGGGTAGTTTTAAAGATTTAAGCGCACATAGGGATATAGGGACAGAAAAGGCGACTTTGTTTTATACTATGTAGTGATAGTGATAGTGATTATCATTAACTATTGGCCGATTCTTATATCTTTCCATTTATTAACTTGCCTTATCATCGGTTAAATTTTAACATTACTTATATGCAGTGGCGGATTTGCAGTCTTGGCCGCCCTAGGCCCCAGGCCATGTAGTGAGTACCAGCCACCCCTTTCTCAGTACCCAACATATTGAGTACATAATGAATTAACTTGTTTGCCGACTTTTATCGAAATCGGTTCAGAAATTTAGTTAACTATAATATCTGCTAGTTGTACGAAATGTACGAAATACATACATTTTATATGAACGAAATAATTACTTCACATTACAATTTCTGTATTTTATTTATAAAAAGTACAAAAGTGATTTAGGAAGATTATTGTTATACGATGCGGTGCAGTGCGGCCCACCATAATGTGCGCGAGCCTTAAAGGTGCCCTTCCAACCTCGGCTGCAGGCTGCGGATGCAGGTACCATACGCATGACACGCAGCCGCTGCCTGCATTCGCAGCCAGGAGTGATTCCGAGGCTGGCTGCACGTGCCGGGGCAGGCAGCAGGTGGCGACCAGTCGCTTCCAATATTTCAGAATGTCGGACGTGAGGAATAGTCGTGAGAATAGTTTGATGTTATATCTTTTATTAGAATAGGAAGAGGATGATGATGACATGTTGTCATTGTTAACTAGTAGCACGAGTAGCCACACGTCCTTATATAATATGTAGACCCACTGATCGAAGTTATTCAATACTAATTAAGGAACACTTGAAGTATGATGACGATCAGTTTAGGAATTTTTGTCGATTTAATAAGGTTGGAGTGACGGCACTACGTGCGAATCGGCTTGCAGCCGCAGCACTACCGGTCTGCGATCGGCTGCGGCTGCAAGTCGCAGCAGCACTTGCAGCCAAGGCTCGGCAGCACGTGCAGCCGCAGCCGCGTTTGGAATGTTTTTTTACAGATATCTATACTACTACATAGAAAACCAGTCGTGCATCCACAGCCTGCTTCGTGCAACCGCCGCATGTGCTGCCTGCATCCGCAGCCTGCAGCCGAGGTTAGAAGGGCACCTTTAGAATATTTACATACTTTGAGTTATTTCTTGTTCTCATCAGTGAATTTTTTGGCACAATTGGCCGCTCTAGGCCCGGGCCTCCTGGGCCTTAGGGCAAATCCGCCACTGCTTATATGAAGCTGATGTATTAAGTTAGGTAACAAGACAAATGAATGGTCGGTAAGGTATAGAATCTTCTTCTCTCTCTTTTCTTTCTTTCTTTTGACTATAAAACACGTCTCAAATAATCGCCATAATTTATTTTCACAGTCTTCACGATCCAGCAAATAGGAAGTACTCCCTTCTAAATTGTAACGTTAAAAAATCTTCCTCAGTACTTAGTTTGAATTTAAAAAATGAATATAGTCAGAAAAATTCCTTACCAAGACTTTAAATATTATTCATCACACAACTTTGAAAGTATTTGACGTGTAATAATAGCGGTAATGAATCTCGAGTTCAATATACAATTGAGAAATTTTAAATTTAATTTATTAAGCAATTACCACATCATATTAGAGATAAATATTGTTACATAATAAATATAATTATGTTAAAATTAAACAAAAAAGGTGCTAATCACAGAATACATAAAAATAAAACATGTTTAATAATTAATTAATAATAATTTCTATAATTATAGAAATGGCCATTTAGAAATAAGTGGGTACGTAATAAATTAATTACTGTCCTTTAAAAGATACATTACTATGAAAGTAACTTAATGTATATATGTAAATAATGTATATATTTATTATGTTTACATAGTTGCATTTTATATCCATATCTTGTTTATGTATATAACTTATATGTATAGTTGTATATTTATCATTAAAATGTAAGTAATGTAATGTAATAATAGTATATTTATAAGAATGGCAAGAATATTTCAATATTCATTCGCTTATCCTGCCATCGATTAATTTTGATATTACTTGTAGGAGCTTATGCATATTTTAACCGATAGGCAAATGTACGGCGGGTTCGTTATAGGGACTGGCCATAAATAAACTGCCGTATTTCACATTTAGGTATTTTATAGTATTATTTGTATAGTATATTTCTATACTCACCTTACCTTACCTTTACTTTGTCAACATCTTAAATTTTGCCCCGCAAAAGTTGACCATTATCTGATATAGAATTATCAACTTTTCAACCAAGTTTACTTAGATTTAATCTAACATGATAAAAACCTTAATAAATTGAGAAAGTGCCGGTAATTTGTTTACCAACAGACCCGTGTTTACCTTGAGTTTCCTTAGCTCAGCTAACGATGTTAAACCTACGTGGTTGCTGAAATTATAGCCAAGTCTACGGATATTGCATTCAGAAGCAGTTACAGGACTCGAATTAAAATCCCGCTGGAATTACTTTAGAATTTATTAGAACTATAGAAACACGCATAACACAGGTACAAATATAACTGAACGCAACCAGTGCAAACGTGATGCGACTCAATAACACGCGCAAACTCCGTCAATATATAGTTTATCGAATGTACCCACGTCTTGCTCGCACCGTAATCGTCGCTTGACTGCCTCACCCCTCCGTTCGGGCATTGTTTTATTCCAAACTATACAATATGTCTTGACACAATTCTTGACCGCATAACAATAGAATCTAAAGATCACACCTGGTTAATGACCATCATAAACGATTACAACACAACAGGGTGTTTTTCTAATTACAAATTTTAAACACAAACTAAACAAAATAAGTTTTAACTTAGTTAAAAATTAGAATTAACTGTAAAAACTAAGTTATAAATAAAATAATATAAACTATGTATCAAAATGCGACCATACATACATACATACATACATACATAACTTCACGCCAGGTCCCTTGCGGGGTAGGCACGAACAACAGAGCGCCATTTAGGCTTATTCTTACACACCTCACTTTCTTCTTTGACATTCATAGTTCTTCTCAAATGCGACCAGATAGTGCCAAATCACTTACAAATAATTAAATTACATATAATTTAGAATTCCTACGTATATTACAAAGTATTGAAGCTCATTCAAGACACACTTACAAGTTTACAACTTGTAGAAGTATTATAATTATTTTCTGTACATTTGCTGAATCGTCTCGTATATTTATGTACATATAAGGGTGGGATTACATTCATGTAAAAATATTTAGTTTCTAAAATATATATATATCTAATCCTTTTCTTATCGTATCTTCGTATGGCCTAAAGATCTATCTACTGTCAAGTAAATGCTAAGTGAAAGCCAAATCCAGTACGCCTGAGCTTACCTAAGTATATTCAGTGTAAATAACATTTGTTTCTAGTAGTTCATTATTCTACTATTATAATATTTGCGGGTATATACTATATACTCCGCTCGTTTCGTCATGACTAAAAATAAAAGCGAACGGGCGTAGCCCCCCGCAGCGGTCGAGCCGAGGTCGATCCTCAGGAGCTACTCCTGAGCGCTTCCACTCCCACAGAGTCGGGAAGCCCACAAACGCCGGTATCGCTCAAATAGCCATCTGCGGCTATTCAGCTGGATTCTGCACATAAAAAACCATGGAAAGATCATTCTCACTTCAGTTGTGGTTGGATGCATAATTGATTATACTTGAAATCAGCAGTCTTATTTTATTCTGGGCAGTAACAGAGAACGAATACAATTTCCTGCGGCCGGGTGGCTTGTCGTAAGAATCGACAAACCAAACCACTTCCAGATGGTAGAGTATTTAGCCGTCTGGATGGCTTTTTTTACATGGGGAAATGCGTTGCCGCACCGTTAACCGCGCGGGGAATTCTCACAGCCGTGTGTGGGGCTCCCAGACGCCGATTAATCAATATGACCGGCGCTGGGTATACCCACTAAATACCCCATGGGAGCCTCCATCCCCTGAGTGTCGGGTCACGGTACATCGCGCAAGTATACCCCGCGACCCGGCAGTCTACCACCTTTGCTCTACGGTACCTAAGTTGTGTTCTGGCATTAGAGGCTAGGGCCAGGTTCCAGTCTCCCTTTAGAGAGCGGCAGCACATTGGTAACAAACTGTCCATAGGCGATGGTAACCGCTTACCATCAGGTAGGCCGTCTGCCTGTCTGTTGAACACACGCAATAAAAATAAAAATAAGTCTTTGAAGTCACATTAAATCGTTCTCCTAAATATACGTGTTTTTTTAAATCCCGCACTAATAGGACTTGTTTGCTAATTTTTGATTATTTTTAAATACCTACTTGAAACTTTATTTAAAAAAAGAAACCATTTAAGTAGTAAATACTCGTATCAGGATACACTGACACGCAGGAATGCAGGACTCTAAATATTGCCCTAAATATGATCACAAACCATTTATTTCTACAGATGCCTAGTCATAAAGAAAATATATTGTTATATATAAAATATGTCTTTATAGATAGATAATTAAAAATACTTTATTGTTCACCACATACATATAAAGTAAATCATTACAACCATTCCGTCTCTAGGCAGGATTTCGTGTCTTTATGTGTACAGCCTAAGGCTTGAAAAGTTAAATTGCAATGGCGCCCGCCGTAAACGACAGTTAGGAATGTAAATGTTACTGGAATTTCACACAAAGCAATTACGTCTACGTCAAAATGTGCGGCACCGTAATGTTCAGATTTATTTAAAATTTATTTTTTATCTCCAAACTTTTATAAACATAGAATACCCGTGAATACTTCTTAGGCACCTTTTCTTCAATTAAATCTTTGACTAAATTTTAAATTAGTTTTTTTGTCATAATGGCAGACTAAGGAAATAAGGGCAACGGATTAGAATGATATTTTTATCTATTTTTATTATAAAATACTTTTTTTTCAATAGGCAGACAAACACACTCCCCAACTTAAGCAAGTTACGCTTGTGTTATGGGTAATATACAACGGACCACTCTGGCGCCGATCCCAGACACCCAGACCACAGTAAATAACGGAGAAAATTTGTTTCCGAAATTTACCAGGAATCGAACCCGGAGCCTCTCCGTTATAGTGAGCCGTCAAGGCTTAGCCCGCTCAACCGCAGAGGCCAAACATGTGTTCAAAAAACAACTAGAAAAGACTATATAAACGATCCAATATTTTTAGATTTCTTGTCTATTTAACAAAACTACGTTTTAAAGGTTTTAAGCGCGGTAATTTATTTGATTTTGGTTTATCCGACGTTTCGGCCACTTTTCAGTGGCCGTGGTCAAGGACGACAAAGATGACATTTGTCCAACGAAACAAAAGATAGATAAAAGATTATAATAACATCCATAAATTAGATTTACGTTAGACTGTGAGTTTTAGTGTAACTAATCCATTTCTACTAACGTTTTATTATTCGGAAATCTAGAGATTGAATCTGACATAAGAAGGGGGTATATAAGGGGGGGGGGGGGTTTGAGAAATCTTATTCATCCTTACATGGGGGTAGGGGAGGTCAAAAAGCGTTAAAATCATCCTCACGTAATTAATGAATGGCCCCTTACACATCTGAATATATATTTGAAATTTGAAGAGGAATTCACTGCAGGCGCCGGCCAGCCCATTTTTACGTTATGTTGGCTAAATATGAGATGAAAATGGACCGTGTCCGCAATAAAACGGTGTCAATGAATACATGATGTTCGTCCGACACGTGCTTTATGTAATAGAATTCTTAATTACGAGATTCATAATTAAAATATAAAGTACTAGCGCTCCCGACAGACGTTGTTCTGTCCCCAAAAAACATCTAGGACCCGATTTCAACGCCACCTACCTGATCTAATTGTGAATATAAACATCCTGGGAGTCACTCAAAGACACTTAAAAAATCATGAAATTCTTGGAACCAGATTCCAACGTCACCTACCGGTTCCGTGTAGGAACGGAGAAAGATTAAAATTCCTGCGCCCGGACGGCCTGTCGTAAGAGGCGACAGAATGACCCACAGCCAGGTGGTAGGGCATTTGCCCGACTGGATGGCTACCACCCCTGGTCTAGAGTATGTCGCCATAACAACCTTGTGTTGTGTTCCGGCATTAGTGACTAGGTTCCAGTCTCCCTTAAGCAGCAGCGCATTTGTAGCAGCTTTGGTGTTGCAAATGTCCATAGGCGAAGTTAAACGCTTTCCATCAAGTGGGTCTGCCTGTCTGCTGAACTCCTGCTATAAACAAATAAATCTCGGGGAACCCATTCGACTACAGAAAAAAAAGTCAAAATCGGTCCAAACGTTTAGAAGGAATTCAGTGACATACACACGAACTGAAGTATTTTATATATAAAGATAAGTCGTTTTTCTCCATGGCACTTTCTTTATCTGTAAATATGGGCTTTTAAGTGTATTTACTTCTATCAAAGCTATAATATCTGATTTTGTTTGAAAAATAGCCTATTTTATGGATTATAGTATTTCTGGCTAACTAGCTTCTGACCGCGACTTCGTCCGCGTAGAATAGTTAAAAAAAAGTAAGCTAAGAAAAACTCCCCGATTTTGAAAGATTTTTTGTTTATTCTCCGTTCCTATTGGTCTTGGCGTAATGATATATAGCCTATATAGTCGTTTTCGATAAATGGGCTGTGTAACACTAAAAGAATTTTCAAATAGACCAGTAAGTTCCTGAGATTTATTATTAGGAAACAAACAGTCTTCTGATTTATATATTAGTTTAGATTAAGGATAACCCGACGACGTTAAGTACTTCTCAGGAATCTGCGTTAAACATAATAACAGCTGTAAAATGTAAAGCAACGAAAAATCCACGAGTCGTAAACAGCGCCCGGTGTGAGAATATTATTCCTAAAATTTACTGAGCATTTTTGCTTTAACCTTTCTTTTAATTTAGTCTCCAGTAGTGATGGACCAATGTTAAAACTTGAGTATTAAAAAAAAAGTAATGTTAATACTGGAAGCGTAGTACTAAGTAGTAATAACATCCCATAAATTTCCCACTGCTGGGATCGAGCTATCATGGGGGAACTGACAGTGTACCTGCCACTGTTCTCCAAGCCGGCTTGGCGGGTTTAACATATTGGTTATATCGATGTGCAGGTTTCATCACAATGTTTTCCACAATTAACAGATGTTAATTGTAATATGCACATTACGTCAGAAAAACTGCCTAAGTGGTGCACGTTTTCCGGCCAGGATTTGTATCCACGCCCATTGAGTGTGGGTTCCGTGCGCTAACCATTAAGCTACCAAGGCTTGTGTTATATATGTATTTATATTATACAATAATGAAATAAGTTATTAACGGCGTTATTTTTAAAGCTATAACTTAGTCGCATAAAGTGACGTTCAGGACAAGTATCTAAACCGACTACACAGGTGGTTTACTCTTGGCCTAGACGGCACTTTACGTATTGCTAATGTTCTTGCTAGGACAGGATCGCCTACAACACGAACTGCACGACGTCAAGGGGATTGAGTAGGCTTTTTGAAGACTTTTTTCATTAGTAAGTGTGGTGTAGTGAATGTCGATTGATTGCGTTTGGGCTGCAGCAAACTATGCCAGACTTTATCCCCCATTATTGGAGTACAACATGGGTGCTTTAGTTACCACAAGTCACCCTACTCTTCTTCTTTTTTGATCTTGTGAACGCCTCAAAATTCAAATTGCTCAATGAGTTTAGCTAATAGTTATATGGAAGAAATAAATCTTTCCTAAATCTACTATACATCCCTACATTCAGAGCAGAAGTTAACAACCTAAATTTTAATAATGTACGGAAACTGTACCATAATTTACAGCATAAAATGTTAGCATTATAAGAAGTATAGCGAATTAAGAATTCAGGAGATGTAAAGGATGGATGTATCGCATTAATTTATTTAGACGATGATCGAGATATTTGTAAATTATGTGCAAGACGACCAAACAAAATATTTTTGATATGACAATGTATGATATTTGTTTATGTGTTTGTCTGCCGATTATATTATAAAACTTATTTCAAAAAATTAACAAAAGTTGTATGTAACAATGTAAAAACTTTATTGACAGCTTTAAACTCAATTTCACTGTATTATTACTTCAAGATTTACATAATAATTATTTAGTAAGAAATATTCCAGTCGAGCAAAAATATATTATCAAGAAATTTAATGACATGTCATTCAAAACTTTTTATTTTAAACTCATTGGCAGTGCTATCATCTTTTGCGACAGTGTTTATATATATACAAGTTTTGACAAACAAACGTATGTGCAAATGCCTTTAAGACAATCCTATTGTAAACACAAACACTATTTTGTTAACGAAAAGATGCCAGTTGCTAGATTTTGAAAATACACAACTAAAATTTATTTTGACATAACTTTATAGCGAAAGTACTATCCGTGCAACCGGGCGGCCTGTTCAATTATCTTCTTATTAAGATAATGCCATTCGGATATATCAGGTTCCAACGCATCGCCCAGTATGGTATGGTATACCCAAACTTCCATAGGCATACTCTTATCCTTACAATTACCTAATTTTCTAGGCGTCAAGTAATTATCTGAGATATTCCTTGGTTAGAGGGCCACTTTCACCTACTCCCGGAACAACACTGCACAAATGACCTGATTCTTCTAGCGCTTGGAGTGCAGTTGGAGGACAGGACACTTCCAAATTCGGTTTCATCCAATTTTTCAGAAACCTATACTATTGCAAGATCATAAGTTAAAATCTTTTAATCTCATGGAAACGATATATTTTGAAATGATATTAATTTGTTCTCAAATAAGCTAGCAATATTAATCGTCGTGTTCTTGGATGCGATAAGAGTTCACGACTATTAGAAAATAGAAGTCCATTATGCTCCATACCCAGAAACTTGATTTGCTATAAAGTACATGTTGACATTCCGCATTCATATCTTCTTTGTGCTTATGGTTTATCAAAGCATACGTAATACTTGCAATGATGCGCAGGATCAAGTTAATCAATAACAAAATCATGAATGAATTAACATTATCTGCTGACCACTTGAGCAAAACAGTGAATAATAAAAATATACACATAACCGCTAAAGCGGCGGAAAACAATCCCAACGGGTAATCTGCGAACTGAGAGATTGATGAAGTTTGACATTTTTTCGCCATATACAAGAGGCCAACATAACCAACACTCCAAATAAAAGTGATTATTGCTATCAAAATAACTCCAGCTTTAAGCGGTATACAACAGCAACACTTCTGAACGCCGGGACAACAATTAAAAATTGGATCACATACGTGAGCACACAGGATAGCCATTTTATAACATTAAAAAATATTTAAAATAAAATAAATATCGAACTGATGACATATAAATTAATCTACTTTTCTGACATTACCTCAAGTCAACAGGGTATTGTTCTGAGGTTGTCGTTCAGAAATAAAATATTTATAGTGCTATATACGGTACTTGTATCAAAAATAAATATTTTAAATTTATCTTTCATGTGCATTTAGTAAAAAGCTGTTATTTTAACATTACAGACTCCAATTTTCATTTATTTTTTGGAGACGATAATACACCACTTTGGAGGTGAAAATACATCTCCTATTATTATATCAAAAAAATATTTTTTATTGACACCAAAATTATAATTATATTATATTATAAAGCTTGAATCTACAGGAATTTGGAGACAAAGAAACACCACTATGTAGTTAAGGACACGTCTGTATTTACTTTTTGGAGGCGCGTAACATAGTATAACCATGGTAATATGGGAGAATTGATATCGAAACACATAGATAATTATTTTCTTAGTGTTGCCACACTAAATAAGAAGAACCGTACTGAGTAAAGACGCCATAATTTACATGAATGTATAGATTTACCGTAATGTTATTGCTACACCTGGGATACCGTTACTGTTTTTATAAATGTGCCACAAAGATGTAGCCAAGGGTTTATTGCGTTATTTGAGATGCTGCACTATTAATGACGTTAAACATTGTCAGATAACGTACGGATATACATTAATATAGCAAGACGGTTGTTAACGACGCAAAGAGCCGGGGAATATTATTTAATGTTTAATCTATATTTAAAATAAATGGCGAACACCGGCGGCAGAGGGACCGCGTAGTACAACAGAGGGGGTTGCTCAGAGTGCGGTAGTTCTCCTCCTTCTGCGAGCACGTTATGCTTGCAAAGGAGGAGGCGGGGCGGGAGCGGGAGCGCACGTCACGGCTCCGCTCCCGCTAAGGGAGGATGCGCCGGCGCCGGAGGGCATCACGGACCACGGACAAGGTAAGCGGGCGAATCGAGTGGGTCCCCTCTTGGAGTAGGGGTTCTCACTCACCCGCATATGCTTCGAGATGGGGGCGTGGCCTGTTCCGCGCGCACTCACCTCTTCTCTCGTGGAGCGAGTTACAGACTGCCCCACGATCACAGAGCCTGAAGATGCTGGGGATAAAAGCAGTTCCCTGGCAGTAGAAGTGGCATTGCGAGGCCCACGCCTGTCAAAGCTGCGAGGAGGCTGGGTCATATACGCGTAGCCCTGGTATATAGCGCAGGACAGAAGACCCTGGGGTTTTAGTGGGTATCCCTAACTGGTGAGTGACAGTAACAGTCTTGGTCCGCGTGCCGTGGTATTCATCCACGTGCAGCTTCCTTTTGGTGAAATATATTATTATATAATCAAGACGCATTTGGCCACAGTGACTAACACTAATGAAGAGAAGCGTGTCCACAAGGCTAATTGCATGGAGGATTCGCTGCCTGAAATATAAGCCAGCCTGCTTTCTGATCACGGCTGAGACATCCTGCTTTTGTTTCCAGGACCCCAAGCAATGGTGAAAGAATAAACTCCGGAGTAATGGAGTTCTAATAAATACATCAGTTTAGCTGGGTTGCCGTCGTCTCCAATATCTATCTTTATGTTCTAACAAACAAGCCTTGAAATAGAGACTATAGCTATATATTCATACGTGAAGCGTACTAAGTTTTTACTAAAATTGCGAAAAGGAAAGAGTATGAAATTTGGCACACTTATATTTTATATAGAAAAGAAGCAACGAAAGCTTTTTTAAAAATTATGCATAAGAAATACATTTCAATCAATAAAAAAAACACACACTACCATGTATTTGACACACTCGTATACATACTCTTTTGTTTATTGTTTAATTCAAATAAATAGTTTTTATTTTTTATTGCAGGAGTTCAGCAGACAGGCAGACGGCCCACTTGATGGAAAGCGGTTACCATCGCCTATTAACATTTGCTACACCAAAAGTGGTACAAATGCGCTGCTGCTCTCATAAGGGAACCTGGATACTAATGCCGGAACACAACTCAAGGTTGTTATGGCGACATACTTTAGACCAGGGGTGGTAGCCATCCAATCGGGCAAATGCCCTACCACCTGGCTGTGGGTTGTTTTGTCACCTCTTACGACAGGTCGCTCGGCCGCAGGAAATTGTATTCTTTCTCCGTTCCTGCACGGATTAAATAGTCTTTGACATTAATTATTATGGTTGAATTTCGACCACGGCCGACCACTAGCACGTTTGAATAGCGAAATGAATAAGCCGAGTATTGCGTAATTTAGTCATCATCATCATCATCCGAGTGTTAAATCCAGGTTGCGTTCGGAGCGTTCACTCCGACGCCCAGGGTCCGCTTTCCTACTTTTCCTACTCCACTTCGCGCGGTCTTCAGCATCCCCCGTTTTGAGACCATTGGCACGCATGTCATCCTTCACGATTTTTATTTTATTTTTATTGCGTAATTTTAAAAATAGGAATGATTCGGTATAGAATACTTCTATCGCGAGGATATAGGATACGGGTTTACAAGAGCGTGATAAAAAAAACATATATTCATTACATCAAGATTTATTCACCATTTCGTTAATAATACGCTCGTCTTTTCAGTTTGTTCTGTATTAATTAATTTAATTAACGAATTGTCAACTGTTGGGTTCCATTGTTTGGGAAAAATATTTGTTTTGCTTCTTTGTAATTTAATAAATTAACGTAGTCTTATTTCTGTGTTCCAATTAGGAAGAGCTTTTATTGTTTAACATAACGATACAACTAAATATATATAATTACTTATATTTACATATATAATTACTTGATTACATCAAGAACCTGACTGACTGACCGTAAAAAAAATTATGCAGCTTATTTCTATACTGTGCTTAGATACAAAGAAAAGGTTTTTAATTCACCCCTAAGTTGGTGAAAAGGGTGATAAATGTTTGTGTGAAAATCCGTCATTCTCAAAGTAAGAAGCACGAAATTTTAATGAAATGAAATAAAATGAAACTTTAATTGTAAAAAATACAGGTAATAGTTATAACTAGGATGGTAGAAAAGTCAGATGTCCTCACTGTATTTTACCTACACATGGTCATACAAATATTTAATCTAAAAACAAAAAATCACAACAATCCTAATAGTATAAATGTAACTGATTCATTATATTATACAAAATAATAACAAACAGAAATGAAACAATGTCAACAAGCAAAATAAATTAAATGTCAAAAGCGAAAGATATAAATAAAATGTAATAAACCTGCTTCTGGTTAGAAGTAAATGTACTGGCATTTTTAGAAATTTAACCCTTAATAGGGTGAAAACTGTGATGTAAGTTTGTATCAAAAATCCGTCATTATCAAAGTTATAAGCACCATATATGTATCTGCTTCAGGTTACAAAGAAATGCATTAGTATGTAAATTGGCGTTTTTGAAAATTTAACCCCTAAGGTGGGGTTAAAAGAGGTTATCCTTTAACTTTTTTTGACTGCTCAAACGATGATTACTTTTAATCTACGCGAACGAAGCTAATATTACATAATTATTAGGGATTTTTACGAGGTTTGCGTGTCCTTCGAATGCATATTCCGTGAAAAGTTCAGTCCCGGTAGTAACTTACAAAGTACTTCACCTTAAAAATAAAATTGAAATGGAACTGCAGAATTCATAAAAATATTTTCAGATTCAATGAGAATACATTAAATACATTGTTCTATAGATCCGTCTAAAATAATTCAGTAATTCAGGCTCCGATCAACCGAAACAGCTTTGCCAATTCAATTTGTGAGCTTTTAACACGTAATAGAATTTGCGGGTAGTTATCGCAAATACAGGCTGAGTGCGCGCGTTACCCAGTTTCTGTAGTTGACATTTAACTAAGTCAAAGCTAGAATGGTAATTATTTGATAGATTCTTTAGACCAACGTGTTATTAACGTTGAAAATTAATTAAGAGACTCCTTTTCGTATATTTTAAAATGGAGAGTGTTTTGTTTTTCTATCAAACTAAATTGCATCAAAAGTTTCTAGACACACGCTATCCTTGACCTAGTCGTGAGTATACTTTCTGTCAGCCACTGTCCCTCTCTGAAAGAAGATAGGTAGGTACACGGTAAAGACATTCCCGAGGTACTTCATTCGTGGCCTCAGAGCTGGATCAAGGAGGGGGGGAAATCCGGGGCCTATACCCTGGGCGGTCAATTCAGAGGGCGGTAAATTCAAACTCGTTGGAGCGTTCGGTGTGGGTCTATAATTGACCATTTCCGTTACCAGAGGGTCCGAGTGATAGGGGGGCTCGGTCAAAAAACTGCGCGAGAAGGAGATAAAATAGTCTTCGATGGAGGGAGCTCCAGGTCACGATACAGATCGACGTTCTGCAAATAGAGCGGAGCGTTACGCATGCAATTCGCATGAATCTGTTCTGGACTTTTTGAAGTTGTAGATAGTGGCTTCGCTGGCATGGGTGAAGACCACACTCGTGTCATGATCAGGGAACTAAAGATTGAATAGAATAAAAAAGAGATTGACATAATACTACCGGTTTATTGCCGAGCAGAGTTACAGGTCAACACGTCAACACGGGAAACCGCAACTAAGATCTAAGGCTGGTCAAGAGATTTAGGTCTCTTGGGGCTGGCACAGCGAAGGCTGAGCGCCCACATCTGCTGCGATGGATGTCACGCGGAAACGCGGGACCCTGATATTTGGGATGACGTACATACTTACCGGGCACGGGTGCTTCGATAAGTATTTGCATCAGATTGTGGGATCTGTCTACCTTCAGGGCCACGAGTGCGGCCCACTAGACACTACGTTCCATATGCTAGTCAAATGCGTTGCATAGGCAATCCAGAGGTCGAGCTCGAGGCCGTCGTAGGGTCGATCGACTCGCTGGGTAGCTTGGTCGCGGCCATGCTGCACTACATAGATCACTTGGGGCGGCATCAGCTTTCTGCGAGGCAGTAATGACTTGCAATGAAACCGCCAACGATTGAGGAAGAGAGTTGCATATACGACTCACGGCTTCCGATGTTTGTCCGGTGTCCGGAGGCGCAAATATGCGCAAATTATCCTCCGTAATTCCATTACAGGGGCCGAACAGCATTTGGGATGAGGTGAAATTAACCTCTGTTGGTGATGTGAGTCGCTTCCCGGGATGACTCGGACCTTGATGCGCAAATGAACAAGGGTGTAATTATGTTCAAAAATTCATTTTCTTCCAACTCAAGTGCAGGCACGTGGAAGGCAGGTTCAGGTTTTTGATGTAGTTGAGAACGTCTGAATCAGAGTCCCTAAAAACCCTGCGGTGCTTAATCTCACACCGTAAGGTCCAAACCCCACAAAGGGCCCGGTATTGTACGAAACGTATTTCCCCGACTTCGATAAAAAAGTAATATATATGATGAATATATAGTTATAAATGACAAACAATAGTATGTATTGAACAAGTATGGCGCTATCTTCGACACAATTGTTGGCATCTCCCTCGGTAATTGTTATGCAGTCCATGTTAATTTATTTATGACTTGTATTTTTTTGTATTGCATTGTATTTTTAAAGTTATGAATAACTTTTAGTTCTGTTAACGTATCAATACGTATTCTATTTAAAAATGAATCAAGCGCGAAACGAAATTTTCTCCATTTCGCTTTTAAATTGCTCTTGAAAGTATTTCTAATAAAGCTCTCAGCGTGTATTCAACCAAAAAACTGGATATACAGTTTGATATTAAAACATTGTGTGCCACATTTTTTAACATACACAATATGATTTATTTATTAAAATACTAAAATGGTCAAGTGACAATTATGCAACGTATCCCTGTTCTTATCGAACTTTCTTGTCTATACATTATTTAAAAACATATTATTGCCTGGAAGAAATCGTTTATAGCGATAAGAACGCTAATTGTATTGTGAATTTTCACTTCTATTAAATGTATCTTGAAATACACAATAAGGCATTAATGAATGAATAGGTATCTTCTAGGTAAGCGTGCTCCATCTTAGACTGCGTCATCACTCAACATCAGGTGAGACAGTAGTCAAACGCAAACCTATACTACCATAAAAAAAAAAAATGAATATGCCTATTCAACCACGCCTCAAATGCATTCTAAAACTGCAGATCTTAAATCTACACTAATATTGTAAAGAGGAAAGATTTGTATTTTTGTATGTTTATAACGAAAAATCTCCGAAAGTACTAAACTAATTTCAAAAATTCTTTCCCAATTATAATGCTTCATTTTGCTAGATTTATATAGGCTATATTTATAACTAGACAAAATTAGGGATGCCTATTAAAACTTCAATAATATAACTCAAGGTGTAAAAAGGGTGTTTGAGTGGGTTCGGGGATGGTTTGGATTCTAATTAGAACTGGTACGTGATGATGGAATTGATTTTTGGGTTTTATTAAATAAACGGCAGACACACATGTAATATCTATCTATACATGCAGTTTTACATTTTATCAAATATACATATATGCATAGAAGATTCTAAGAAGAATAGCTGTGAAAATGATGCACAGATGGACATAACCATAATGTTCTGTAGAAAGTGTAAAAGGCACATTCAAACAAGTTTTTTTTTAAAAAGACACTCGTAGTTTTTTAATAAGGTTACTCTTAATTTCTCTGGGATCCACTCATCAGATCCTGACTTGTGGCCATGGAATTGTTTCGAAAGTGTATACATACGAATAAAGAAAAAAAAACAAAATCGATCCACAATCGACAGAGAAATTGCGTAACATGGTCATAAAAAAATCAAGCGCCTGTGGAAAATATAATAGCTACACGTGTAATAACACGGTGTTCTTTAATGAGGGTTATTCTCGATGTCCCTGGGATTCGATTCACTCATCAGATTCTGAGTTTTTGATCCCATGGTCAATGGTGCCATCACCGCGAGGGAGTATAGACGAAACGTGTACGTACGTAAAGAATGTAAAAATCGGTTTAGAATTAACGGAAATATTGGGTTACGAAGAATTCTGTTTTTAATTTTTGTAGGTTTCTTTAATTCCTTAAAATCCACTCATCATGTCCTAACATGGTGACAATGAGACCTTTAGATTAAAGAAAAAAAATGAAAATTAGATCACAATTGACGTAGAAATCGTGTAATGACATACAAAAAATAAACACACAGACAAATTGAGAACTTCCTCCTTTTTGAAGTCGGTTAATAATTTTTAAATAATTTAAATTCCCTAACAGTATCTACACTTAGAAAGTATATTTTGGGATGTGGCCTTCCGTCACTTTTCACATTACTTTTGTGAATGTCATTCGGTGTTGGAAGGCTACGCCGCCAATGCCGTACTACCCGTCAGACGACCCTACAAGAACATTTCTTATTTTTTCTATTAAGGTGAAGACACTTTGTTCATGTCCTCTTTATTAATAGCTCTATCACACTACACTTCAGTTTGATTTATAGTACTGTCTAGCTCAAAAAGTCCTTTTAAAATAAAACATATTTTTGAAATATGCTAACAGCAGGTAACCTTTCTTTAATTCATCACCCTGTTATATTGCTTACATTTTCACAAAATGTGATACTCTTTTAATTCTATAAGTACAAATTCATATCTCTAGCCTTAGTATTTTTAAGTTAACCAGTTATAATAAAAAAACAAACACCAAAAACACTTTAAGTCCACAAGTGTTCTTTTGTATCTTGGCACTTAAAGATTTCGGTTGTGGCTGCCTGCACCTTATTTAAAGCTTCAAAATAAGGGCCACATTATGTACATCTGGAACATTATACGAGATACCATCTCTACCTATAGTCATTGAAACCTTAAAGACCCCTCCTTTGCCTAATGGAATTTTGCACCACTTTATAGAAATATAAAGCTTTATATTCATCTTTGAAATTCAACTCCAAAACACAAATAGCTCTCGCACAATAGTCTTCCTTCGCTTTCAAACTGGGAAAGTGCACTGCACTGCCATGCCTCAGTGAATTTTACTCATTTGAGCAAACGCTTTGGAACCAAAACACCAAGTTATGGTATTAATGTAATGTATTCCGTGGCAAAACGTAGTTTTATTTATTGTCTGTATCATTCTTTGTTAAGATACTCTGGCAGAACAATGAATCACTTTAATGAGTCACTTTTTTGTGAGACTAACTTTCCGTGCTGTTGTCTATTTGATATTGTTACGAGCTACAGGACTCGAATTAAAATGCCGTTGGAATTACTATAGAATTTATTAGAACTATACAAACACGTATAACAGAGGTACAAATATAACTGGCCGCAGCCAGTACAAACTGCATAATTAAATAACACGCGCAAAGTCTGTCACTATATAGCTTATCAATGGACACGTCTTACTTGTATTGTAATCGTCGCTTGACTGCCCCACCCCCGTTCGGGCATTGTTTTATAGTAAAGTCAACGATACCACAACTGACCGCGTGGACTGAGTTTTTCCAAGATATCTGCACGCCTGCTTAATTATTCCTACGAACGGCCATAAAGAAAATAATAACAATAGACTAGTCTAATTGCAAATTTTAACACAAAGTAAACAAAGGAAGTCAAATGCCAGAATGAAAGCCAGATGTGCATTCACTTTGTCGGCATATTACAATATATTATTTTTTATCACTTATTGAATTACAGACATATTAGAACCTTTAAGTGGGTTAGAAACTACAATAGCAATCAACAACAAATATCGATTTGGTTCTCTGAATAAGTGTCAACATCAGAAAACTATCCTATTTATTGACTACTAGTGGTCGCCCGTGGTCGAAATTTGACCATAATAATTAATTTATATTATAAGCTTGAACATTATTAAGGTTCTGTTGTCAAAGGCTATATAATCATAGATTTCGCCAAGGCTACACTGTTAATTTGGCTTTAACAATAAACAAAGGAGTATTATGCGTGTGTGTGCCAAATACATGGTAGTGTGTGTAATGTTTTTTTATATTAAAAAATAGCTTTCGTCTCTTCTTCTCTATATAAACTATTGGTGTGCGAAATTTCATACTCCTCCGTCCGCGCTATTTTCGTAAAAAAGGGGTATAAAGTTGCTTCAAAGAAGGTAGGTAGTTTGTTAGCCATCTCATTATTTAATATTTAATTATAAGTTATAGTACGTTTAGGAGATGATGGGACTGACATCCCTATGTGGAAAAAGTCCCAAAAAAATAAAGATTTAAAAAAAGTTTTTGCTTCACCTAATAATATATAGATTGCGTTTAGTACTTATTGGTGTGAATAAATTAAATAGTAAAAAATTTAAACGGGTTTCAAGAAAATACACATATATGAAAACCGACACAGGACTGACAATCAGTGCTGTGTCGGAATAACTTCCAGCGCAGCAATATACTGAATGTCCACCTTACCTGTCGAATTGCGGCATAGAATTCTTAATATGCAGCCAATGTTGTTTTCTTGATCAACGCCAGAGCAATGTACACAGTTCATGTGTAGAAACGACACAATTGTGCATATACCTGGCGACTTTTTTTAGCATGTACAAGAGGCGTTGCTATAAATTTTGTAAAATACTGTAACAGAATTCGCATTGCTTTTTGTTCGATTGATTTATTTGTTAGAAACATGGAGATAAAAGATGTTATAAGTTTTTTTTAACTACTCTACGGACTCGAGTTCCGTACCATTTTTTAAAGCTTTATTTCTAGAGTTAATATTTAAAATTTTACACGCTTATTATTTAGTTCTTGTGTGTGACATTAATTAATTATGTTATAAGTGAAATATTCTAGAAGGTGATGTCAGGAGCCTTAAGAATAGACGAGCGTGCATGACAAGAGCTATGAATGTCAAAGAAGCAAGTGAGGTATGTAAGAATAAGCCTGCATGGCACTCTGTTGTTCGTGCCTACCCCGCAAGGGACCTGGCGTGAAGTTATGTATGTATGTATGTATGAAATATTCTAGATACATATTTCGCCTTATAAAGGTATACGCAATATTTATACTGAAAATAACTGAGATTATTTACAATTTTTAAGTTAATTACTTCAGTATTGAACTTCTTTAACGGTATCTTTTGATTTTTACCTTCTTCTCAAATAACGTAGCGACACAGTCAAAGGAACTGTAGGGTGCGAGAGCGTCCTCATTCCAGGCCTCTTTCATGAATGCTTTCAGTACCTATGTCAAAGCTGTGACCTGAAGTACAATTTTGTACCTCAAGTACAAAGTCAATCCAATAACCAGAGTTCCGATAATAATATTTCACCTTATTTTCTACTATTTGTTATTTTATTTATTACCAGCTTCTGCCCACAACTTCGTCTGCGTGGAAAGTTTTTTAACTATCCCACGGGAACTCTTTATTTTTCGGAATCAAAAGTATCCTATATGTTGACCAGGGATATTAGTTATCACCATACAAAATTTCATTTAAATCGTTCCAGTCGTTTCGGAGATTAGCCTGTACAAACAGACAACGAGAGAAACAAAAAAATTGAAAATAGTCTAAATTAGTTCTATTTCACTTCTCATATCCCCCTGACTCGGTTATCAGCATTTTTTTTCATTGTAGAGAAATTCGACCTCTACAGTTTTATTATATGTATTGTATATATATCTAATATATAAAATTCTCGTGTCACAGTTTTCGTTGCCATACTCCTCCGTAACGACTGGACCGATTCTCATGAAATTTTGTGTGCACATTGGGTAGGTCTGAGAATCGGCCAACATCTATTTTTCATCCCCCTAAATGTTAGGGGTAGTCCACCCCTATTTTTTTTTTTTACCGGGCAGGACGTCGTCTGCCGGGACAGCTAGTGTAGATATAGATTAAAAAGTATCCTACAGTATTTCCATAAATTTAAGGCCTAATAGTAAATAATAATAAATCTAAACTAAAAATGGATACTTATAATCTAGAAAAAGAGCAGAAACAAATAGTAAGTTACACTAGACCAAAATTAATTATACAATCTATCTAATACTGTGATACTTTTAATAGGAAAACTAAACATTAAGTGATAATCTAAATACAAACACTACATTCCTTTTGAATTAATAAATAATTATTAATTAAAAAGACGTATACTAACTTCTGATGATGACTTAAGTATTTGTTTCGAAGAATTTAAAATGTCTATGTCACTAAAATATTTGTTGTAGGTACAACGACGCAGATATTAATTTTGTCCGTAGTTTGTTTTGAAAACTGGGGTAGCAAACAGTTTGAGTGAGGAAGAATTACGAGGGTAACGCTGTGGTACGTTGATATTCAAAGACGAAGTGAGAGCAGAACAATCGATAATAGAATGTATGATATCGTACAAAAAGGTCATGCCTTCTTTCACTAAGGAGAATAATAATATTATAATATAGACAATATATTATAATATAATCATTGAAATGGTTTTTAAACTTGAAATTCAAATCTTTGACAAAAAGTTGTCCGCATCCGCGTCTCCGTCTGCATTTATTTTTGAAGTGCAAAACTTCTTTACAACGGTGAAGGAAAACATCGTGATGCAACCTGCACATTGAGTGCCAAACCTGCCAAGCCGCCTTGGACAAGCGTGGCGGGTAAAGTGTCCGCTCCCTCTATAATGGGAGGCCCGAGTCCAACAGTGGTATAGATGATATTATAAGTCATAATATTTAGGTATACAGATTAGGAATCTATGGTTGACGTGAGAAGATCTAAAAGGCAATTGTGCACACGTGAAAGGGCTGTCGCTGGCCGCGTGCCAACTGCTGGAACGATATATCGGGCGTTTTATTTTAATGTAGGATTATTACTTTTAACAACCGCTCGGGAAACTTTCATAGTTATTTATAACACGGGTTATGACTAATAGCAGATAACTTCAAGATATTTTAATTGTGATTTAATTTTTGTAATACTGTTTAAACCAATTCTAGTTACAATGACTGCTCTGTGCTATGACGATTAGAACCCTGATTTCAAAGCGTCGTGTGTTTTATATATTACTAGTTTTTTTCCCTTCACCGGAAGAGGAACGAGATTTGTCCGGCCTTAGCTATCATCTATTGTTCTTTAATATTCTTTTTTAGTCTTTTATGTTTTTTTTCTTTTTTTTTTTCAAAAATCTTCCACCAAAAAATTTTATCAAAGTTTTCAGTTCTGTATACTTCTATCCGTGCAGGAACAGAGAAAGAATACAATATCCTGCGGCCGGGCGGCCTGTCGTAAGAGGCGACAAAACAACCCACAGCCAGGTAGAAGGGTATTTCCTCGACTGGATGGCGACCAGCCCTGGTCTAGAGTATGCCGCCATAACAACCTTGTGTTGTGTTCCCGTATTAGTGACCAGGTTCCAGTCTCCCTTAAGAGAGCTGCAGCGCATTTGTATCACCTGTGGTGTTGCAAATTTCCATGGGCGATGGTAACCGCTTTCCATCAAGTGGGCCTGTATGCTGAACTCCTGCAATAGAAAAACTACATGTATTATCGCGTTTACCGGGATAAAAAGTGTCCTAGTTTCATATCCATACCTAAATTCATATTTATGTTTATCACAAAAAGCTTTCAAACAAATATTGTATTTCACTTTATAAGTTGGGCTAGAAAAAGATTTTTATTTCAATTTTATCGCATCAATACTGCAGAGTTTATGCTGAACTCTTTCAACTCGAAACCGGATAGCTTTACGATAGAAATTCCCTCAACGACGATATTTCAAGTCTGGTGTTGGAGTGCTTTGCGCTTTAACAGATCGTTTCTCCGTCGATGTTATCTTGTTAGTTCAATATTTTCAATTTTGGTCAAAGTTGACGAAAACGTTTTCATACTGTGTAAAACTATTCTATAGGCAAAAATTAGTATTGTGAAGATTACATCATTTAAAATTGACTTATATAATTATGAAGTAGTTTAAAGTACAATTTGCATGCCTGACCGCCAAAAACATGTGAACCTTATAAGCAACATATCATCTCTTTTTTTTACATTAAATAAGTTTGCACCACGATCACGTCCAATGCCGGACGATGATGCGGTCGAAGATGGAGCTCGCTTACCTAGATAGTACCTATTCACACGAGACTTGAAATTACTCGGATTGTACTTTTCGGGAAACACGGACTCTGGTAGTGCATTCCACAATTCTGCGATACGTATAAGGAACGTGGAGGCGAAACGTTTAGTATGCACTGGCAGCGTTTCTACTGTGAAACGATGGCGTAGACCAGAGCGCCTTGTAGTCCGAAGATGGAATGGTGTAGGGGGAATCAGGTCGAACAGTTCAGCCGCACACTCTCCGAAATGAATGTGTACGGTTTGAAGCCTTGTATCGACAAGCTGTTCGCTACCTATCAACCTCTTGGATCTTCTCTCTTGAGCAAATACAGTACTCGAAGTTTATATGTTACCATTTTTTTAATAATAATAATTCATTTATTTACTTCCCATAAAAAGAAAAAGCAAAATTATAGAGTACAAAAATTTGACAAACTTAATTAAATGGGAAGGACAGGA
Organism: Dendrolimus punctatus; assembly: GCA_012273795.1. NCBI lineage: Eukaryota > Metazoa > Arthropoda > Insecta > Lepidoptera > Lasiocampidae > Dendrolimus > Dendrolimus punctatus. The sequence goes on along the minus strand of CM022540.1, from coordinate 15,234,293 downwards.
GCCTAAACTAGGTAAAACCTGTATGTTGGTACTCCTGGCCCTCGCCTCCCAATAAGCACTATTTCTATAATAACCGCCACCAAAGAGCACTACAATGAAAGAAAAAATCAAATAAAAACGAAATAAAACAATAGAAAGTTGTGAGTGTGAGTAAATGTGTGTACGCGGGTGCATGCGCGCGTGTGTGGGTAAGTGTGTAATAATGGTTAAGTGTGTTGGGTGTAGGAATATCAATGTTTGTAAAGTGTGAGTGTTAGTAAAACTAACTGTTATTCAGCAACTGTTATCAAATTCTCAGTTTGTAAGTAGTTTTGAGACTTAAGGAATTTACAAATTAAATGTTTTGTCTCTGTTTTGGTTAAGTCATAAATACGACATAACTTATTTATCTTGTTATATAAAACCATTTGTTTAGGAGAAGTCAGTATTCCCTTATATTCATTTACACCGGCTGTCTTAAAGCTATGCCACATGGAGTAGAGTAGATAACCTACTTTAAAAATAAATAAAATTGCATTTAAAGATTTTCGAAAAATTACTCGCCTCATCTGGGAATTGAACCGATCAAATGTAAAAAACTGAGTGTATTTTATGAAGCAGATCGAAAGGATTTGTCGTAAGAATTAATTCTGTCTTGGGAAATAAGTATTTTTAATTAAAAGAACACTGTGAATTTCTGCGGAGTGACGCTCGCGGACCGCGGTCGTAATACCGAAATAAGAAAGAGAGTTGGTCTGAAAGAGAGTGTCGGGGTGAAGGTAAGGAAAGGAATACTCCGGTGGTTCGGGCATGTGGAAAGAATGAATGATGAAAGAATGACTAAACAGATATACAATGCAAATGTGGATGGATGCAGAAGTCGCGGAAGGCCACGACACACCTTCCATGATCAAATTGATCGTGTACTAGCAGAAGGTGATGTCAGGAGCCTTAAGAACAGACGAGCGTGCATGCCAAGAACTATGAATGTCAAAGAAGCAAGTGAGGTGTATAAGAATAAGCCTAAATGGCGCTCTGTTGTTCGTGCCTACCCCGCAAGGGACCTGGCGTGAAGTTATGTATGTATGTACTGTGAATTTATTACAATTTATTTCCATTAAATCACAATATTCTTTATGCCATACGTGATCAAGTTGTGGAATGAGCTCCCCCCACGATTTTCCCAAAGCGCTACAATATGGGGCCACTTTCCATCAAGTGGACTCGTCTGCCAGTTTGCAAACTCTTCAGCTTTATATATTAGTATAAGATTCTTCTGTTCGTATGTATGTCACCGAACCCTTCGACCATCGATCCGACCGATTATGGATCGGTTTTGTTGAATTTTTTTTGTGTGTTCAAGTGGATTAGATAACAGTTTATATTCACAAATAAACCCGGTAAGTTGCGCGGGAATCGGGTTCCAGGATTATGACACATTTGGATCCAGCAGGTTGTCCTACAATCGGGACCTAGTTTTTCATTTTTCTGAGAAAGACAACATCTGCCGGTTCCGTTATTATTATAATAGTTCTGATGAATTCTAATTCGGCACAAACCCATTAAAATTTCACATGTGTGATACAGCAAAGTGAATTACGTGGCAATGAATAAATTTTCCATTTGAGTGGTCTACATACCGCGCGAGACTTGCGGAACATGATTTATTCTATTTATAATAATAAAACTACGTTTTAACGGTTTTAAGCGCGGTAATTTATTTTATTTAGGTTTATCCGACGTTTCGGCCGCTTTTCAGTGGCCGTGGTCACGGAAGACAAAGATGACATTTGTCGAACGTGTATTGTCAAAGTTTTTATTCAGCCTACCGCCAACTTGTTCATTTTAATTATTTAGTTTTAATTTCGTTTATGGATATTATTTACTCTATGGGAGCCTAATCTAATTTACCACCGCTTCACAACATGTTGTGGCTTGAAGAGAAGAAGCGTCGCAAGAAACTCTTCAGCAAACATGCCTAGTTCTAAAAATTTTTATATAATATTAAAATGAGTGGAAGGAACGTCGGATAAACCTAAATAAAATAAATTACCGCGCTTAAAACCGTTAAAACGTAGTTTTATTATGTGTACAAGTCGCGAAAACTTAAGAAAATATTATTCTATTTACTCAAATAAATTGGCCTTTTTTTTACAAAAACAAATATACTCTCGTATATTTTTCATTATTTACAAACTGCATTTCCATCAGTATTAAAATTCTATCAATCCTAGCCAAGACTTGGAATTGGAAGAGGTCCCTTTTTATCTATAAAGCCACCCGTTGTTCTATAATTGCTATACCTTTGTCTACTTTTTTTATCAAAAACTTTGTTGTACAATAGTTTTCTATCAATCTATGTTCTTTGTTAATAATAGATAATTAGGACATGCTATAAAAAGCAATACAAATATCTATGTTTGAATTTCAATCGTAGCCATATATAACAACTCGATCAACCGAAATTCTTGCTGTCATGAAGAGAATAATTATTGCGATTGTTACTGAACTATTATCATTCCAAATATTTTTCTTCCGTAGTAAGTTGTAACGTAATAGTCCCAACGACTTAAACAACTTATATCAACCCTCAAGATACCACCGCCATGGAGTTTTAACTACTCCGCATGATTTCTATAATAGCCCATTTCTGGACATAGCTCTCCTCAAATTTGCACCGCATACCCAGGTCCTCCGCTTTCCTCATCTGTATATACCAACAACCATTCGGAGGACATTTATCCACTAAGTGTTTAACACTACGTTTACTAAGACTTTCTTTGCGGTTTTCGTCCTAGGACCTGTTCGTTCTATCGGCCATTAGTCTTACGACAGACTTACCTACCCTACTGCCACTTCAGCTTGCAGATTTTATGAGCTATATCTGTAACCTTTATTCTATTATGGATATCCTTATTTCAGATTTTGTCCATGAGTTTACACTCAACATAGATCGCATCACAGCCCGTTGAACGCCCAAGTTTTGTGGACCATCTATCGGTGTCCACGTCTCGGCATCCTACTGTTATGTAAATATATAATCAACGTTTTTAATTTATTATATTAAATTACTTTTCAAGGTATCGCAGAGAATCGATTTGTAGTACTGTCGAGATAATAGGTTCAAAATTAAACCATTAGAAAACAAAAGTGTATCTCACTGTAAAATGGGCCTACTACGAGCCGCCATCCTAACAGTACGTCATGAAGGGTAGGACGCACAACTCTAAAATTCTCATCTTCAAGCATTACGGATTGATAGATGTTTACAAAATATCCAACACAACTAGTAAGTTAGGACATCGTAATCCTGTCAAATAGTTTATTATTAGCACCCACAAAATCCCTCTACTTCCATGATTTATATTTACTAAATACTATCTTCAAATGTCACTGAATAAATCCCGTCGGCTCGTATATTAGTCAACTTTATTACATTCAAAGTTACAACCAAATCCAATAGACGAACGTTAAGAGCTTACGGATTTGTATATTGGCTTCTGGAGTCGTAAGCTAACCTGATTTGGCGAACATGGCAATTTGTGTACAGCTTTTGGGCAAATACAATTTGCTGCCTCAAAGTGAAATCAGAATGCCTCGTGTTTTAAGAATTCCGTAATCAAATGGTAAAAACAAAACCCTTTTAACCATTACGGTTATATTTCATAGTATATGATGATTTGTGGTGTGTCAGAAGATGTATGTCAGAATAGAGGAGTCTGAAAGGAGAAGACAATGTGCTGACCCCAAATAATTGGGATATGGTGAATAAAAGTGATTATTTTTCACAGTAGGTACATAACCTGATCAGTGACTTGGATAGTATCGATTAGTATTAATAGGTCTGTTTATTTAGGAGTTAATATTCGCTCCAGTTTACCAGGATAAAATTTGAACCCGTGTCCCACTGAGTAGATATTTTATGATAAAAGTATTTCATGTTTATCTGCAGTCTCTAAAGAACTATTAGTTTCAGCCAGTGAATTTTTCAAGTGGACCTTGAGGACCAAATCTTCAACTATATGAAATAACGAAAAATATTCAAAGGAGTCTCGAGGCCAATTTTGATGAAAGCTAAAGTGGTATAACTGCGTTTTTGTAAAATTAATGAACCTAGACTGGAATTGAATCCGCTGATTTTTAAAGAAAAAAAACACTTGTAACACCTATCCGCAGCTCACAAGGATCAATTTCTGTGAAGGAATATCAAACCTCAAACTAAAGGAAAAGAATAATTTTGAAGTTCGTATAGAGGTAATCCATTTGATCTTATCCTAAATACAAAAACAACACATGTATAAAATAATAGATATAATAATAAAAAAAATCATAAGTGCATTGATTACTTTAGGTACTACTGTACATAAGTAAGTATGGAAATAAAAAGACTAAAACTAAATACTATTTATTTATTTACTATGTCAAATAATTAGTGAAAAATAAGAAATGTTTTTAGCTCCAAAGAGTAAGAATTATTTGCAGCGAAAAATTCAATATATTTTAATTCGGTTTTGTTTTTTTCTTTTCCAATTCTTCAGCAACTCGATTTCCTAGTTCGGGATTGATATCTCCGAAAACTCTGACGCCTTTCTTTTGCAAATACTCCACAGTAAGACTTAAAGATTCAGCAATAGCCTCCGCAAGTCTCTTGCGTTCTGCTTCACTTAAATTTTGATAAAATTCTCTCATTTGATCCATGTTATTACTTTCCGGGGATTCGTTTATTTCAATTAGTTTACATTTGTTTTTCTCTTTAAGTGCTATTGAACCCTGAAAGGTATTTGGATAGTAGTTAGGTTTGTCTCCGCCATTTCTTCCAACTGGTGGCACTCCATCTCGGGTATAATCATCTACTTTACTCTTTGGCCGATTAACATAAATGTTTTTGAAATTACCACCAAGTCTATAATTTTGGGCCTCTCTGTAAAATAAACGGCGTGCTTCGAAAAGTTTATCCGGTGCTCCACATATACCAGGAACTAAATTGCTAGTGCAGTAAGCACTTTGTTCAACATTAGCGAAAAAGTTTTTCGGGTTCTTATTGAGAACTAGTTTGCCTACAGTTGTTAGTTTATATAATGTAGTATTTACTATTCGAGTCACATCGAATATATTCGCGCCATCTTTTTCAATGTCCTTCATTGTAAATATTTGCAGTTTCACCGTCCAACTTGGAGGATTACAACTTTGAATAGCATTATAAAGATCACGGCCGTAATAATCAGGATCGTCGCAAGCAACTTTTTTAGCTTGTTTAGCAGCCATATTTTTAACACCTTCATCTGGTATGTAGTAAAATCTGCCAAAGTATATTTTACCATTATTGTTAATAAATTGGTAAGTGTGTATACTGTGGCCGGGCATATGTCTGTAACTATATGGAATTCCAACATCACTAAAATAATACATTAGTATATGATATGTTTCGGGTACTGCTAGAAAGAAATCCCAAAAGGCGTTATAATCAAGCAGATACGTAACTGGATTTTTTCTTGTGCAGTGAATGATACTAGGAAAAAAAACGGGATTTTTATAAATATAAACTGGGGTACTTAAACCTACTATGTCAAAGTTTCCTTCTTTCGTGTAGAATTTGACAGCAAAGCCTTTTAAGTTTCTCGACGTATCTGGTGATCCAATAAAACCAAGTGCATTCGAGAATCTTACACATGTTGGGGTTCTTTCACCGATCTTGCTAAAAAAATTAGCTTTAGAAATATGAGAAATATCATTGGTGACTTCAAAGTAGCCACATGCACCGTTTCCTTTTTCATGTACTACCCTTACGGGAATCCTTTCTCGTACAACGTGACTCATAGCATCTACAAAGTATTCATTATTAATTATGTTTTTATTTAGTACATTATAGGCGTCATCGTAATCCACTGGAGCACCTGCGCTGGTTGTTATTATACCCACCGAATTCTGGAAAAAAAATTGTATCTAATTCTATTGTGATCTTATTTTTTATATTACGAATTTTTAGTGCCAGTAAAACTTCATCCGAGCAGGAACGGAGAAAGAATTATTATTCCTATAGCCAGGCAGCCCGTCATAAGGAGCGACAAAACAACTCACAGCCAAGTGATAGAGTATTTGCCCTTCTGGAGGGCTACCAAATCTGGCCTAGGGCAATGCACTATAAAAATCTTGAGTTGTGTGTTCCGACATTAGCGGCCACTATTATTATTGAAATTTTTTAACAACCTCTAATACATGCCTCTTGTTTAAAGGTGGTAATACAGATTACATTATAATTTTTTATTTACTTCATTTTATGTCGGAAACTAACCCACCTCCCGGGATGGAAAGTATTTGTGCCTATTTTCGTTATTAAAACTACATTTATACAAATTTATAGCAAAACCGATCAAATGCTCTTAGTAGTTTTTCCGCGAAGGCTTAACAGACAGACAGATCGAATTTCCATCGCATATTTTTATAGATGCAAATCTTTTATATCTATAAACTTGAGAAATGATTGGTGTCCTATACAAACGTTCATCCTTTATTTCAACTTTTATCGACATGCTAAATTTATTTATCTATGTCCCGTCTATCTATCTATTAACTATATAAATGTCCAAAATGACCGAAATGACTTAAATGAATAAATTAACAAAATGACCAAATTGACCAAAATGGTTAAAATGACCAAGACGACTAAAATGACCAAAATTAATTCAACAATTACGGAAGTCTAAAAAAATTAAAAACTTACGTTGTTAGTTGTTTTTTTGTAACAATAAAGTTGTCGTGACGCTGGATCATTTTGCGATGTAGCTAAGACAGCTAAATTCAAAAGAAAAATTAATAACAACATTAAATTTATGTGTTTAGTGTCGCGAATTTGCTTATAAAGTGGACTGTTTTAGCATGGAGAAGTTTCTTAAATGTTTAATGGTATCTTTATTGCCTACAATTCTTTTAATAAAAAGCAAATTAGTATTCTCAAAAAAGTAAGTGTTATTTGCATATCAATTTGCAAAGTATGTTGACACAAGAAAATTACGACAATCATTAGGCCCGGTATAGGCGCGGTAGGTATCTAAAGATACAATACAATAGGAATTACTTAACATTTTTTAAATCCTAATTATAATGTAAGACCCTGGTCTTTCTGTCTGCTGTTGTATGCGACAGGTTCAGATGCTCGATGCCCCCAAGACGGAAATAATGTCAACGTTCGGATTTAACAGGCGCAACGAATCTATAGATGGAGGACCTTCGGTGTGTCAGCACATGACACACCAAGGAGGAGTATTTCCCTTAATGTGGCTATATACACATATTTACCCTAAGTCCGCCTGTCTGAGACAGATAGCCCGGGGATAGCCTTACTAGAGTCAATATTCCGATGAAAAGAAATTCCTGATCTGATCATCTAACAGAAATTATCGCAAAATCCAGAGGACACGTTCAAACGCATTTTCGTTCAAACTGTCATGTTGTGTAACTCATATTTTTTTCAAAACAAACTTTACTAATTAAGAGCATATCTCAACATCTACTGACTGAAAATAAAAGTCATTTCAAAGCATTATTGTCATCATGTTAATATTTAATGCTACAATTTAAAAAAAAACATGCGCATTAAATTTTTATATAGTATAAAGCAAAGTTTCTGTCTGTATATCCGCTAACTCCTCCTAAGCCACGCAACGGATTTAAGCGGTTTTCACCATCAGATAGCTACTGTTTGAAAGAAAAAAATATATAATTATACACTAGCTGTTGTCCGTGGCTTCGCTCGCGATATGTAATAATCTAATTAAGTATTTATCTAAGTATAGTAGAACTACTTACCATAGCTTCACGTACGGCGTAGCAGCAGGGAAAACTCTAATGCTACATAAATTATATCAATGATTTTTTTTACTTAATTAATTAACCCCTATAACTTGTATTGTATATATTCTATCTATCACTGAGCAAAAGCTTATAAAGTTATAATTATTGCATAATGCACACAAACACACACAATTAATAACTTTTTCAATGAATTTCAAAAGTCATAAATTGTGTGTGTGTGTGTGTGTGTGTGTGTATAATGCAATAATTATAAGATTGTAAGCTTTTGAATGAATGTTAATTTATGAATTTTTAAACACTAAATAAAATGAAGGGAAAAATGCTTGGGTCAGACTTGTTGACGTAATAAATTCTTAAATATTAATACTTAAAATTGATAATAAGTTCTTAATTTACGGTTAAAGTTAGACCGAATGAAATTCACTATCCGTATTCATACTTCAATGAACCATTCATGTGTGAATCCGACACGCACACAGCTAGCTCGTTTTAATTTGAAAAGATAATTCACTATTATGTGTATCTACTTAATTAATGCGAATTTCTAAACAAGGTACTTATCAGAACTTGTTTTCGTTTGGCATGAACAGAACAACAGCAAATTTACAAAATATAGTAATTTTTATGTTTTACTTGACACGGATTTCAAGATTTGTAGAAAGAAGTCTGTTAAGTTATTTTTTTGGGCTTTAGTGTGAAGTTGGTTTTGTTTTTGTTAAAAAAAAACAACTTTTTAGATGCGCTAATACTTCAATAACTTTAGACATAATGTATTAAGATAGATAGAAAATATTTTATTGTTCACCACATACACATAAAGTAAATCATTTTCAGTCATTTCGTGTCAAGGCAGGAACAAATGGCGGCCTTATCGCTTTAGAGCGATTTCTTCCAGACAACCCGGGCTGTGGATTGTTTGAAAGAACCAATAGTGTATGACGGTGTTGTGAAAATCAAACAAAACATACATTAACATTAATATATATATATATATATATATATATATATATATATATATATATATATATATATATATATATATATATATATATTAATAGGATACATAGATATTAAACAATACATATAATTAAGAAAAAGAAACTAAGCATCTGTAGTTGTTAATGATGGATGTAGTCTTGTTGTTTTAAACTTTGTATATTGTAAGCAAATTATTTACTTCAAATACAATTATTATAAATATTTCGAGACGACCGTAATGCTCTTTTCTTGTGAGTCCAATGTCCCCGTCGCCGCCCGCCGTCGCGTCTTTACATTCTATACAACTCTAGAACGCAGCCATAGGAAACTGCTCGCGTATATAATGTAGTGTTGTTTTAAAATCTGTTATTACAATGCATACAAGAGTTTTACGTACTCATCGTGTATAGTTTGTATCGTGGATGCTAGCGTCTTCGTTCCTAACTATACTGAATTACTTACGCCTGACGAGAGTGTTTAAAGTCTAAGTAGATTTTTGATTAAATAAAATATGGAATTATATTTGAATTTTATTAGGTAGGATTAAATACATAACAATAACTTTTAATCATAATAAGTTTTATTAAAAAAGTACTTTTTAACGAGCGTTATTAATATTATGCGAGACGTTAAATGCTAGGTCGTGTTTCCTTTTTCTGTTTTTTTTTTTGCGGTGTGTGCTAAGGTCAGCCTGCTTGTATCCTATTTTTCGTTCCCTTGTTCTTCGTGGTCGTCTTGATACAGATGTCGCCTATACATGTATCTTGCGGGACAGTCCATTTTTAAAATTGTTGAAAATAAAATTTTGAGTCTGTTGGTCTATAGTGACATGTTTTAAAGAATTATTGAAAATATAAATGGCTTTACAATTTGATGACGATGGATGTGCTGCTAAAATGAGGGTGGGGTATAGATACACGGCACATTTATTTATTATGAACAAATCGGGACTTTTTTAATATAGGTTAGAAGGCTAAGACTTCGTGGTTATTTTTTTTAATAACCACCCAAAATTATTTTTCCGAAACATATACGATTAGTCCCTATGCGTACTGGCGCTGTACATTATGGAACAAGATCGACTTCTATGATACTACAAAGTATACGCGAGTATTTGCGTACTGCTCTTGTATGGAAGAACTTCGTAAAAAACTTATATCCAATCTATATGTGATTACTACCGTCCCCCGCATGTCGTCTCTTTGCGCTGCACGCCCCACTCCTACTTGCAGCGTGAACATCCTCCGCCTCCTTGGAAGCGGAGCTTTTAAGCACCTTGATCCTTGTTCACCGGCAGGATACAGATCTTGTTTAATGGCCGGCGAATTGTACCCCTTGGAGTAGTGATGTCAGCGACTCGGCAGAGGTTGTCTTTTCCATAATATAGTCTTTGTATTCGGCCGATGATCCACTTAGTTGGTGGCAGTTGGTTTTCCTTGATGCACGCCATATCATCAATGGATACGTTCGGACCACTTTTTGTTTTTTGTTGTTGTAATTCAGTCAGATATTCCGTCGACCATCGTCTCCCAAAGTGTTGTCTTAGGTGCTCCAGATGCTTACATCGGTTAACAGATATTTGAGCAATGACAGGTGATGGCAGTGATGTCAGGGGTCGACCGATGAGGAAGTACCCAGGTGTTAAAGGACTAAGGTCAGATGGATCCGACGACAGGTGTCAGGGGGCGTGAATTTAAAATAGCTTCAATTTGTGCAAATAACGTTGTAAGTTCTTCAAAAGTCAAACTAGAATTGCCTGTAATGCGTTTTAAATGAAATTTAGCTGACTTAATACCAGCTTCAAAGATTCCCCCGTACGGTGGACTAAATTTAAAGTCGATACCTTCACTCATACCGAAGTCAAAAACTGACTCATTAGCCGATTTTAACATCCTTTTTAATTCGTTATTTGCCCCCACATTATTTTTGCCATCATGGCAGTAAATTACACTCACCTTGAAATAAATCTACGTAAACATAAAATGAATGCGTTTGTACTTAGTTCGCTAACAATTTCAAGATGTAAAGCCTTTGGAAAAACATATAAATAAACATAAATAGCATTTACTAGTCCTTGCGCCACGTCCTATATAACTGGACCTATCAGTTGAATATCGTTAAGAGGTTTACCGCTTTTTGTTTTACAGGACGCATCGAAAACGACACGTACACGGGTTGTTTCACTGTTTGCACGAATCACACCGTGATGAGGTATATAATATCCAAATGAGGGACGATTGATTTGCCTTAAATGGCCTAACCGTTCATATTCGGGAATGAAAGATATATATTCTTGTTTCAAAAGGTTTTTATTTAATTTTTGTTCCAAATTCATAAATATTCGATGCGCTAAAATATATGAGTCTCCTAGAGCAACCTCTGGAGACTCAGTTAGTGCCATTCTTACCGAAAATCAACCTACAATAAGACGTTTTGTGTTTTTTATAGCAGGAGTTCAGCAGACAGACAGACGGCCCACTTGAAGCAAAGCGTTTACCATCGCCTATGGACATTTGTAACACCAAAGGTGCTACAAATGCGCTGCTGCTCTCTTAAGGGAGACTGAAACCTGGTCACTAATGCCGGAACACAATTCAAGGCTGTTATGCTGACATACTCTAGACCAGGGGTGGTAGCCATCCAGTCGGGCAAATGCCCTACCACCTGGCTGTGGGTTGTTTTGGCGCCTCTTACGACAGGCCGCCTGGCCGCAGGAAAACGTATTCTTTCTCCGTTCCTGCAAGGACAAAACATTCCTGTTTTCAGTAAAATAAATCTCGCATAACTTCTCAGAGTTTGAATAAAGTTGTTTATATAGAGAAGGCAATTCTCCCATTTCCGAAAATTTGTTTAATGTTTCATGTACACTTTGAGAAAAATTACAAACTAATCTATTTGTTTGTTTACAGCCAGTAATGCAAGGGCCGGACATCAACCACCCTAAATGAGAGCCTTGCAACGTAAGTTTGTTGTTCCCCAAATTGATTTGGTTTGAATTTATAATGTCCCAAAATACATCGGCTCCTAACAAAATGTCAATGTCCGAAGGCCTGAAAAATTTGGATCAGCTAATTGAATATCGTTTGGTAAGTTGAGACTTGTCGGATTAATAGTTATATTTGGTACTTGGCTTGTAATTTGAGGTAGTATTAAGTATGAAACGTTTATAGAAAATTGTCTAATTCGAGATTTTATTTTTACATGGCGAGCAGTGCCTGCAAGGAAAGAATTATTTAATTTTTTTAAAATGAAGCTAAAAAACCTTTTATTAAAGCAATTTTTAAATTAATAAACCGCAACATAATTTTAAAGAAGACTGCATAGGACCACATTAGTGTTAATAATTGAATTGTATTACTTACTAATTATATTTAATATCATTGTAAGTGAACTACATGTTCTTATGGGAAATAAATTTCTTTAAACCTAAAGACTATGCTCAATAGATTTGGAAATGTTTTAAAGTTTTTCGTTAATACCTACTTCAAATTCAAAAGTGTTTAAAAGCTTAAATATATCAATATAATATATTAAATGTCACGTCAAGAAATTTAGAATCTCTCGCACCTCTTGTCACACTTTGTTTCTTCTAGTGCGTGTGAACTGAAAATACCCATTTTTTGAAATGGAGTCCGCAAAAAATTTCAACCCCTATTTCCTAAGAAAACGTGAATAGGGTAGGAAATTAAATTGATTGAAGTTTTATAGAAAAAGGGGCACAATTGCGGGAGGTAAGTTTCTTGCTGTAATTTTAACCTACAACTTACATTGGATAAGCGGCTTGTAAGTACCTTTTCACATCGACCGCATTATATCATCATAAGGTCCTATTTATTAGCGAGGTTTTATGAATTCATAGTATGCATTTTGGTTTTCAATGAAAACTAATAACGAGATTGTTATTGAAGTCCTTCAAAGCATGAAAATGATTGGTATTGTAAAGTGTTATTTTGTTTGGGTTTTGTTGGGTTTTTTTAATTTTAACATTTTGGCCATGTCGGTTTTTGGTCGTTTTTGCCTATTCCGTCATTTTGGCCATGTCGGTCACTGTGGTCTTTTTGGTTATTTGACCATGTCGGGCATTTGGGCCATTTTGGTCATTTTGGCCTTTTTGGTCGTTTTTGCCTATTCTGTCACTTTGGTCATGTCGGTCATTGTGGCCTTTTTGTTCATTTTGGTCATGTCGGTCATTTTGGCCTTTTTGGTCATTTAGACCATTTTGGCCTTTTTGGTCAAGTTTTGTAATTTATTTTGTTGACAGATAGACGGGGGTGGTATAATTAGCGATATAAAATGAAGTGAATCTTCCGTGGGCAAATACATAAAAATGTAATCCCTATTAATGTTATAAATAACTACTAACTAAATAACTCTGTCTGTTTGTCTGTTCCGTTTTCACGTAAAAATTACTGAACCGATTTGGCTGAAACTCAGTATGTGTATATGTTTTCGATGCCGAGAATGAACATAGGATACTTTTTATCTCGAAAAATGAGATAGTTTTCGGGATAAAAATATATTTGACTTTCTGTTTGTTATGCTTTTACGGAAGAACCAATGGGCCGATTTGGCTGAAATTCTGTACGTATGTAAATTAAATACTGAGGGTGGACAAGGGATACTTTTCATTTTGGCCTTTTTGGTAATTTTAGCCTTTTTACTCATTTGGGCAATGTCGGTCACTTTGGCCTTTTCGGTCATTTTGGCCATGTCGGTCATTTTGACTATTTTGGCCTTTTTGGTCATTTCGGCCATTGTTGCCGTTTTGGTTATTTTGGCCTATTTGGTCATTTTGGCCTTTTTGGTTATTTTGACCATGTCGGTCACTGTGGCCTTTTTGGTCATTTTGGCCTTTCTGGTCGTTTTTGCCTATTCCGTAATTTTGGCCATGTCGGTTATTTTGGCCTTTTTGGTCATTTTGGCCTTTTTGGTAGTTTTTGCCTATTCCGTCATTTTGGCCATGTCGGTCACTGTGGCCTTTTTGGTCATTTTGGCCATGTCGGTCGTTTTGGCCTTTTTGGTCATTTTGATTATTTTGGCCTTTTTGGTCGCTTTTGCCTATTCCGTCATTTTGGCCATGTCGGTCTCTGTGGCCTTTTTGGTCATTTTGGACATGTCGGTCATTCCGGCCTTTTTGGTTATTTTGACCATTTTGGCCTTTTTGGTTAAGTTTTGTAATTTATGTTGTTGACAGATAGACGGGGGATGGTATAATTAGCGATATAAAATGAAGTGAATCTTCCGTGGACAAATACATAAAAATGTAATATAATATAACCTGTAGCGCTTGCTCTATAAACAAGAGACATGCACTAGAGGTTAACCCGCGGCGCAGCCGCGGCGTAAACTCTAGTAAGACATAATTAATACATTTAAAAAGAGTCGTGGTAGCGCAATGGCTAGCGCACGCGTTCGTAACTCAAAGGAAGCGGGTTCGATTGTAGCTGAAACGCATGCACCACTTTGTCAGTTTTCTGATCTAATGTGCATATTGTTACAATACAACGTGCTAACAACGGTGAAGGAAAACATCGTGATGCAACCTGCACATCAAGATAACCGATGTGCCAAAAATGACGAGCCGCCTTAGACAAGCGTGACGGGTAAACTGTCCGTTCCCTCTATAATGCGAGGCCCGAGCCCAGCAGTGGGATATTTATTGGTTGGTATTATAAGTCATAATATTTAGGTATACAGATTAGGCATCTAGCGTTAACGTGAGAAGATCTAAAAGGCAATTGTGTACATGAGAAAGGGCTGTCGCTGGCCGCGTGCCAGCAGCTGGAATGATATCTCGGGCCTGTTATTCTAATGTGGGCTTACTCTTAACAACCGCTCGCGAAACTTTCATAGTTATTTATAGCACGTGTTACGACTAACAGCAGATAGCTTCAAGATGTTTTAATTTGATTTAATATTTTGTAATACTGTTTAAACCAATTCCAGTTACAATGCCTGCTATGTGCTATGACAATTAGAACTCTAATTTCAAAGCGGGTCAAATGATTTATATCACTAGTATTTTTCCCTTCACCGGAGGAGGAACGAGATTTGTCGGCCTTAGCTATCACCTATTGTTCTTTAATATTCTTTTTTAATTTATTCTGTCCTTTTTTATTTATCTTTTCAAAAATCTTCCACCAAAAAATGATCAAAGTTTTCAGTTCTGTATACTTTTATCCGTGCAGGAACAGAGAAAGAATACAATTTCCTGCGGCCGGGCGGCCTGTTGTAAGAGGCGACAAAACAACCCACAGCCAGGTGGAAGGGTATTCCCTCGACTGGATGGCGACCAGCCCTGGTCTAGAGTATGCCGCCATAACAACCTTGTGTTGTGTTCCCGTATTAGTGACCAGGTTCCAGTCTCCTTTAAGAGAGCTGCAGCGCATTTATATCACCTGTGGTGTTGCAAATTTCCATGGGCGATGGTAACCGCTTTCCATCAAGTGGGCCTGCATGCTGAACTCCTGCAATAGAAAAACAACATGTATTATCGCGTTTACCGGGATAAAAAGTGTCCTAGTTTCATATCCATACCTAAATTCATATTTATGTTTATGTTTATCACAAAAAGCTTTCAAACAAATATTGTATTTCACTTTATAAGTTGAGTTAGAAAAAGATTTTTATTTCAATTTTATCGCATCAATACTGCAGAGTTTATGCTGAACTCTTTCAACTCGAAACCGGATAGCTTTACGATAGAAATTCCCTCAACGACGATATTTCAAGTCTACTGTTGGAGTGCTTTGCCGATTTAACGGATCGTTTCTCCGTCGATGTTATCTTGTTAGTTCAATATTTTCAATGTTGGTCAAAGTTGACGAAAACGTTTTCATCTATACTAATATTAAAAAGCTGAAGAGTTTATTTGTTTGTTTAAACGCGCAAATATTACAATTTATTTCCATTAAATCACAACTCTCTTTATGCCATACGTGATCAAGTTGTGGAATGAGTTTCCCCCACGGTTTTCCCAAAGCGCTACAATATGGGGCTCTTCAAAACGGGCGTAAACAGATATTCAAAGTATCAACGAACTCGGCAACGCATTGGCTCCCTTAGTGTTGCTGTTAACGATGCCGAATTAGTTTGTAGATAGTTTTTAGAAAGTTGTTTCCCACGAAGGCAATGCAGATGTTGGGATATGGAATATTTACGATGACCCCCGTAATGTCCTTCATTGTTTAATGTTTTTGAGAATTTTGATAATAGTTTAAAATAACGCCCGTTGTAAGACCACTTGCGTCAAAGAAAAATGATCCTGACATCTGGCATTACCATTGTACATATTTTAGAAAATAGCTGTAATTTAACTGCATGCTTTATTTAAGTCCAGTGAGGAAACAATTTATTAGTTTATAGACAAGGGTCGCATCTTCCGAGAAGGGTTTGGGTCCAGGCCAGAGAAATCGTGGGAAGCTTCCGTAAGATGTTAGTTTTTTTAGTGAATTTGTTACTATAAGTAGACGCGATCTGCCGAAACAGAGTCAGTGTTGTGTTGAGTGTATAAAATGTAGAGAGTGTATCGAGAGTATCGAAAGTGGTAGTTTTATATATATATATATATATATATATATATATATATATATATATATATATATATATATAGTCTTAGTAAGCGTACGTATACCGTTTACGGCTTCATTATAACCAATGGTTATTTGACTTATTTGTAACTCGGTGAAAATAAACGAAACGACTAAAACCGTAAGAGTGACTGGTGTATTATTTCCACCGGCATATCCCGCCAGCACCTCCTACAGGCTTCCACCGAGAGCCCTGTCGGAGATCTGCTACAGTTCTTTATAGTTGCAGATGTCCATGGGTTACGGTGGCCACTTTCCATCAAGTGGATCTCTCTGCCAGTTTGCAAACTCTTCAGCTTTATACATTAGTATAAGATTTTCTGTTCGTATGTATCTCACCGAACCCTTCTACCATCGATCTGACTATTTATGGATCGGTTTTGTTGAATTTTTTTGTATGTTCAAGTGGATTAGAGAATGGTTTATATTCACAATTAAACCCAGTAAGTTGCTCGTGAATCGGGTTTCAGGATTATGACAAATTTGGATCCAGTAGGTTGTCCTACAATCAGGACCTAGATTTTTATTTTTATGAGCAAGACAACATTTGTCGGTTCCGTTATTATTATAATAGTTCTGATGAATTCTAATTCGGCAAAAACCCATTAAAATTTCACATGTGTGTATAGCAAAGTGAATTACGTAGCAATGAATAAATTTTCCATTTGAGTGGTCTACATACCGCGCGAGACTTGCGGAACATGATTTATTCTATTTACTCAAATAAGTTTGCCTTTTTTACAAAAGAAATATTATACGCTATACCTATACTCTCGTATATTTTCATTATTTACAAATTGCAATTCCATCAGTATTAAAAATCTATCAATCCTACCCAAGACTTGCTTGGAAGAGATCCCTTTTTAGTAGGGTTGTAACGGAGGCCTTCTTAGCGTAAGCGGTGGCGGATGCGGAGGCGACGGGTTTCACCTCCGCGGATGCGGAGTTTAACGGAGGCTGAGGCGGAAGTGAAAGTGGATGTAGAAAAAATAGTAGTTTATGGTTTATTAAGACAGGCTGATTCCTGTCGCGTATCATTTATTTGACAAATGACGTTTGTACGCCCCCCGCCCCACCCAAACCGCGTTCTCGCCGCGCGCGGCCAGACGGCTTAGTCGTCGCGAGCGTCGCTGCTTGCGTATGATTAGTAAATAAACCTCCGTTATGACTCCGCAAAAATTACACGGATGGGGAGGCGGAGGCGGAGGTACGATTTCTTGTGGAACTTCCGCAGTAACGGAGGCGGAAGCGAAGTTCCGTTACAACCCTACTTTTTAGCTATAAAGCCACCCGTTGTTCTATCATTGTTGTACAATTTTCTACTGTTTCTGTTAACAACTTTGATGTATTAATAATAGATGATTAAGATATGTTATAAAGTTAAAAGAACAATACTCATATCTATGTTTGACTTTCAATCGTCGCCAATACAACAACTCAATCAATTGAAATTCTTTGCTGTCATAAAAAAGAAATTGAATATTTATTGTGACTTTTCTGAGTGACGATTTTTACTGAACTATTATTATTCCAAATATGTTTCTTCCGTAGTAAGTCGTGACCTCATAATCCCAATGAACCAAACAACTAATTATCAACCCTCAATATACCACCACCATGGAGTTTAAACTACTAATCCGCATGATTTCTATCATAGCCTATTTCTGGACATAGCTCTTCTAAAGTTTGCACCACATACCCTCGTCCACCGCTTTCCTCAGCCGTATATACCAGCAACCTTCCGCAAGTCATTGGGCCAATAAGCGTTTGACACTACATTTATTAAGACACGGTTTCCGTCCTGGGACTCGTTGTTCTATCGGCCATTAGTCTAACGATAGACTTGCCGTTTGATGGCAACTTCAGATAGCATATTTTTTGACCTATATCGGTAACCTTGATTTTAATACAGATATCCTTGTTTCAGATACTGTCTATGAGTGGAACACTCTACAAAGATCGTATCATAGCCCGCTAAGCACCTAAGATTTGTGGACCAGCTATCGGTGTCCACGTCTCGGTATCTTGCTGTTTTGTAAATACGTGTATATTGATGGCTTTATAACAAGTGGGCGTATACGCAAAAATGACCCATTTTTATTGTTTACTTAAATCTATGCATGTTAAAATTTAGAAAAGCTTACTGGTATGCAGGTGTACCTAAATAGAAGGGCATTCCAAATTTCAGCCTAATACAATCAACTAGTTTTGTTTTATTCACAATTTTGGCCCTTGTGTAAAACGCAAGTTTGTCTGTACGCCCATTTGTTGTGAAGCCTTCGATATAATTAGCGTTTTTAATTTATTATATTAAATTACTTTTCGAATTATCGAAGAGAGTTAATTTGCCTACTGGCGAGGTAATACGTTCAAAATTAAACCATTAGAAAACAAAAGTGTATTTCACTGCATAAAGGGCCTACTACGAGCTGTCATCTTAATAGTTACATCATGAAAGGTAGGACTCACAACTCTAAAACTCTCATCTCCAAGCATTGCGGATTGATAGATGTTTACAAAATGTCCAACACAACAGGTAACTTAGGACATCGTAATCCTGTAAAATAGTTTATTATTAGCACCCACAAAATCCCTCTGCTACCATGATTTATATTTAATAAATACTATCTTCAAATGTCACTGAATGAATCCCATCGGCTCCTATATTACTCAACTTTATTACATTCAAAGTTACAACCAAATCCGATAGACGAACGTTAAGAGCTTACGGATTTGTATATTGGCTTCTGGAGTCGTAAGCTAACCTGATTTGGCGAACATGGCAATTTGTGTACAGCTTATGGGCAAATACAATTTTGCTGACTCAAAGTGAAATCAGAATGCCTCGTGTTTTAAGAATTCCGTAATCAAATGGTAAAAACAAAACCCTTTTAGCCATTACGGTTATATTTTATAGTATATGATGTGGTGTGACAGAAGATGTATGTCAGAATAGAGGAGTGTCAAAGGAAAAGACAATTGCTGACCCCAAATAATTGGGATATAGTTAAGGAAAAGTGATTATTTTTCACAGTAGGTACGTAACCTGATCAGTGACTTGAATAGTATCGATTAGTATTAATAGGTCTATTTATTTAGGAGTTAATATTCGCTCCAGTTTACCAGGATAAGATCTGCGACTGCAGATAAAATCAAATAGTATAATAATAGTATAATCTAATATAATACTGATATGTAAAGAACTATTAGTTTCAGCAAGTGAATTTTTCAAGTGGACCTTGAGGACCAAATCCTAAACTATATGAAACAACGAAAAATATTCAAAGGAGTCTCGAGGCCGATTTTGATGAAAACTAAAGTGGTGTTTTTGCGTTTTTGTAAAATCAATGACCTTAGACTGGAATTGAAGCCGCTGATTTAAAAAAAAAACGCTTGTTACAACTATCCGCAGCTCACAAGGGTCAATTTCTGTGAAGAAATATCAAACCTCAAACTAAAGGTAACGGATAATTTTGAAGTTCGTATAGAGATAATCCAGTTGATCTTGTCATAAATTCCTATATACATATATAAAATAATAGGTATAATAATAAAAAAATCATAAGTGCATCCATTACTTTAGGTACAACGATACATAAGTAAGTGTGGAAATAAAAAGACTAAAACTAAATACTATTTAGAATTTGTGTAATAATAATTGCAAAATGGGAAATATTTTAGCTCCAAAGAGTAAGAATTATTTTGGAGCTAAAAATTCAATCTATTTTAATTATCTTTTGTTTTTTTCCTTTCTAATTCTTCAGAAACACGACTTCCTAGTTCGGGATTGATATCTCCGAAAACTCTAACGCCTTTCTTTTGCAAATACTCCACAGTGAGACTTAAAGTTTCAACAATAGCTTCGGCAAGTCTCTTGCGTTCTGCTTCACTTAAATTTTGATAAAACTCTCTTATTTGATCCATGTTATTAATTTCCGGGGATTCTTTTATTTCAATTAGTTTACATTTGTTATTCTCTTTACGTGCTATTGAACCATGAAAGGTATTTGGATAGTAGTTAGGTTTGTTTTCGCCATTTCTTCCAATGGGTGGCACTCCATCTCTGGTATAATCATCTACTTTACTCTTCGGGCGATTAACATAAATTTTTTTAAAGTTAGCACCAAGTCTATAATTTTGTGCCTCTTTGTAAAATAAACGGCGTGCTTCGAAAAGTTTATCCGGTGCTCCACATATACCAGGAACTAAATTGCTAGTGCAGTAAGCACTTTGTTCAACATAGGCGAAAAAGTTTTTCGGGATCTTATTTAGAACTACTTTGCCTATAGTTGTTAGTTTATATAATGTAGTATTTACTATTCGAGTCACATCGAATATATTCGCGCCATCTTTTTCAATGTCCTTCATTGTAAATATTTGCAGTTTCACCGTCCAACTTGGAGGATTACAACTTTGAATAGCATTATAAAGATCACGGCCGTAATAATCAGGATCGTCGCAAGCAACTTTTTTAGCTTGTTTAGCAGTCATATTTTTAACGCCTTCATCTGGTATGAAGTAAAATCTACCAAAGTATATTTTACCATTATTGTTCATAAATTGGTAAGTGTGTATACTGTGCCGGGCATATGTCTGTAATATATGGAATTCCAACATCACTAAAATAATACATTAGTAAATGATATGTTTCGGGTACTGCTAGAAAGAAATCCCAAAAGGCATTAGAATCAAGCAGATACGTAACTGGATTTTTTTTTGTGGAGTGAACGATACTTGGAAAAAAAACGGGATTTTTATAAATATAAACTGGAGTATTGAAACCTACTATATCAAAGTTTCCTTCTTTGGTGTAGAATTTAATAGCAAAGCCTCTTAAGTTTCTCTTCGTATCTGGTGATCCAATAAAATCAAGTGCATTCGAGAATCTTACACATGTTGGGGTTCTTTTACCGATCTTGTTAATAAAATTAGCTTTGGAAATATGAGAAATATCATTGGTGACTTCAAAGTAGCCACATGCACCGCTTCCTTTTTCATGTACTACTCTTACGGGAATTCTTTCTTGTACAATGTGACTCATAGCATCTACAAAGTATTCATTATTAATGATATTTTTATTTAGTACATTATAGCGTCATCGTAATCCACCGGAGCACCTGCGCTGGTTGTTATTGTACCCACCGAATCCTGGAAAAAATAACTGTCTCTAATTCTATTGTCATCTTATTTTTTATATTATGAACTTTTAGCGCCATTGAAATTTCATCCAAGCAGGAACGGAGAAAGCATAATTATTCCTATAGCCAGGCGGCCTGACGTAAGAGGCGACAAAACAATCCACAGCCAAGTGATAGAGCATTTGCCCCTCTGGAGGGCTACCGTATCTGGTCTAAGGCAATCCGCCAAAAAAATCTTGAGTTGTGTTCCGACATTTGTGGCCATGTTCCAGCCTCATCTACGAGGCTGGCAGCACATTGACAGCACCTGTGGTATAGCTAATGTCTATAGGCGACGGTAACCACTTTCTATTACCGTTGGGCCATCAGCCTGGCTGTTGTACTCCAGCAATAAAAAAACAGTGTGCGTCTCGGGACCCCAGACAAAAGTGATCACTTAAAATAATCCAAGTTGAACTATTTAATATTGAAATTATTTAACAACCTCTAGTACGTGCCTCTTGTTTAAAGGCGTTAATACAGATTACATTATATTATTTTTTTATGTTAGTGCTATTTGCCTCCGGAATATTTACTTCATTTTATATCGGAAACTAACCCACCTCCCGGGATGGAAAGTATTTGTGCCCATTTTCGGTATTAAAACTGCATTTATACAAATTTATAGCAAAACGGATCCAATGCTCCTAGCAGTTTTTCCGCGAAGGCTTAACAGACAGATCGAGTTATTATCGGTTATTTTTATAGATGCAAATTCTAAATCTATAAACTTGAAAAATGATCGGCTCCTGTACAATAGTTCATCCTTTATTTCAACTTTTATCGACATGCTAAATTTATTTATCTATGTCCCGTCTATCTATCTATTAACTATATAAATGTCCAAAATGACCGAAATGACTTAAATGAATAAATTAACAAAATACCAAATTGACCAAAATGGTTAAAATGACCAAGACGACTAAAATGACGATAATTAATTCAACAATTATGGAAGTCTAAAAAAATTAAAAACTTACGTTGTTAGTTGTTTGTTTGTAACAGTAAAGTTGTCGTGACGCTGGATCATTTTGCGATGTAGCTAAGACAGCTAAATTCAAAAGAAAAATTAATGACAACATTAAATTTATGTGTTTAGTGTTGCGAATTTGCTTATAAAGTGCACTATTTTGGCATGGAGAAGTTTCTTAAATATTTGATGTTATCTTTATTACCTAGAATTCTACTAATAAAAAGCAAATTAGTATTTTCAAAAAGAAAAGTAATTGTTATTTGTATAACAATTTGAAAAGTATGTTGTCACAAGAATTACTTTAATTACTGTAGTCATGAGGCGTGGTATAGGTAGGTCAAAGGATACAATAGTAGTTACTTAACATCTTTAAAATCCTTATTAATATTATTATAATATAAATTCTGGTCTCTCTATCTGCTGCCGAATGCGGCAGGTTCAGATGCCCCCAGGCGGAAATAAACGAACGTCATCGTTCGGATTTAACAGGTCCAACGAACCTATAGATGGAGGACCTATGGTGTTTCCGCACATAACACACCAAGGAGGAGTATTTCCCTTAATATGGCTATATACACATATTTACCCTGCGTCCGCCTGTCTGAGACACAGCCCAGGGCCTTACTAGAGTCAATATTTCGATGGAAAGAATTTTTTGATCATTATTAAATGTCCTTTGGTTAAGGAACAATAAAAATTAACATCTAACAGAAATGATCGCAAAATCCAGAGGACACATTCAAACCCATTTTCGTTCAAACTGTCATGTTGTATAAGTTATATTTTTTTCCAAACAAACTTTACTGTTTAAGCGCATATCTCAACATCTACTGACTGAAATCAAAAGTCATTTTAAAGCATTATCATGTCATCATGATAATATTTAAAGCTTTAAAATATGATAATTATGTAAAATTAAAAAAAAACATGTGCATTAAATTTTTATATAGTATAAAGCAAAGTCTCTGTCTGTATATCCGCTAACTCCTCCTAAGCCACGCAACGGATTTAAGCGGTTTTCACCATCAGTCAGCTACTATTTCAAAGAAAATTTATATAATTATACACTAGCTGTTGCCCGCGGCTTCGCTCGCGGTATGTAATAATCTAATTAAGTATTTATGTCAGTATAGTAGAACTACTTACCATAGCTTCACATACGGCGTAACAGCGGGAGAACTCTACTGTTATGAAAATTATATTCATGATTTTTTACCTAATTAATTAACGCCTATAACTTGTATTCTATCTGGAATACTGTGCAAAAGCTTATAAAGTTATAATTGCAATAGCACACACACATAAATACACACAATTGATGACTTTTTAAATTAATTTCAAAAACTCATCATTTTGTGTGTATCATATTAATTATACTTGATTTACGTTTAAAGTTAGCCCGAATGACATTTACTCTGTTCATACTTCATAGAGGAACCATTTATGTGTGAATCCGACACGCACACAGCTAGCTTGTTTTAATTTGATAAGAAAATTCACTATTATCTGTATCTACTTAATTAATGCAAATTTCTAAACAAGTTACTTATCGAAACTTGTTTTCGTTTGGCATGAACAGAAAAAAGGGTTTGGGTAAATTTGTTTGGAGGTTGGATTGATTTTTTTTATGAGCGGCCACTTTTTTAGCTATTGCTATTTAATATTTCTATACTTGAGATATAAGAATATTAAAAAAACTTAGTCCTAAGTTAAATCGGAGCCCAAACCAAATGTATGTAATCACCCCGTGAATTCTATTAACCCCGTTTTACAGTACTTTAAGTTCACGAAGCACGATTTTGATCTTAAATAGCTCGGCTCCGATGTAACTCAGGACCAAGTTTTTTTAATTGTCTTGTATCTCAAGTATAGAACTATAAAATAGCAATAGCTAAAAAAGTGGCCGCTCATAAAAAAATCATGCCAACCTCCGAACAAACCCTTTTATATTTTGTAAATTTATTTTTAAATGCATGAAAACCCAAAATCTAATTATGTTTTAATTGCTTCAATTTTTTCACATTTCGGCTCCCATGTATGTTAGACAAAAACGTTAAAACAAAAAGTGTTTCTATTACTTTATACTATCTACCCTGTCATACCCTTTACAAATAATACAATTTTTTATGTTTTACTTGACACCGATTTCAAGATTTGTAGAAAGAAGTCTGTTAATTTTTTTGTTATAGTGTGAAGCTGGTTTTGTTTTTGTTAAAAAAATATATTTTCTACTTTTTAGTTGCGCAAATATGTACTTCAATAACTTTAAAAATAATATATTAAGCATCTGTAGAAATTGTACAGCTAGCACGCGTATACAAATTTCTCATCTCAGTCTTCGGTGTATATGCTCTTCAACAAGGGTTGCTCTCCATTTCCTTACGATGCTCAAATCAGATCCTAACTTGTGACTATGGACCTCTCGGGACTTAAAAGAAACAATTTAAAAATCGGTCCACAATTGACGGAGAAATTGCGTAACATGGGTATAAAAAAATTAAGTGCCATTAGAAAATGTTATAGCTACACGCGTATAATAGCTTTACTTTAAGAATTTAGGCGGAGTGCGTTCATTTATTCATTCAATTCATTACTCTCTTTGTTCGGTAGACCACTCACCAGATTCTCACTGGGTGACCATGACACCACCTGGGAAGTATAGACTTACAAGTTAAGAAAAAACTCGAGTAACAACTCTCATAGGGCAATCTACGACGTGAACACATTAGCGAGACTACCCTAGCTAGAGTATCACTACAGTCTACTTAGACACGCTCGGCTACTCTTGGAAGGCGTTGTGGACGCAGTCAGTGCAACACGTGTTTTGTATTTAATGTGGAATTCTGCATTGCTACCGTATCTCGTTTTTCAATTTTTGGCTTGATAAGTTCTAGAAGGAACTGAAAATCTGACGGCGCTACGCGAAGGAAATTTCTATAAAAGATTACATCTTTTGCTTTCAATTCCTGTATTAAATTACTATGCTCCTTGTTTTGATCGATCTAGTATCCATTGTTTAACCCAGCAGCTTCGTTTAACCTTTTCCTTATTCTTCTTTTTCCATAACAAAGAAACCATAATCGCAGCAGCTAAGCGTGACCACGACATGCTTTCAACTGAGAGCTATGACTGAGAGTGTATATCGTGACTGAATATCTAGTCTACGAGTAGTTTAGTGTACGCAGGCCACAATTGCACTACGATAGAGCTACCCTACGATAGCAAAAAACTGCAGTAGAGCGCTCTAATGATCTCTACGTGTACGTACAAATTAGAGAATAGATTAGAATAGTCTCCAAGCTGTCTAGCTCTATTCTCTCTCCGTGGACGAGACGCTTTAGACTATAAGGATATAATTTTAGTCTGCATGTTTATTCTTGTATTGGTGTGTACCACAAAAAGTTATCTATTTCCTTCTGTAGCTTCTAATGTATAGTCCATTACAATTTGTCAAAGTATTCGTGGTCTTTTCCACCAATATAATGAAAAATTCCCACTGGATACAGACACAAGAATAAAACGTTAAACATTCCATTAATACCTTTTTCCAGTCATTTCTAATATTGGAGTACGCTGGCTGCACATTGAATAAGGGATTCGTAGGCGAACATCGAGCCTCGCTGCGTCTAACTCACTTTCATTTCTCTTCACATTGAACCCGCCAATGCGATACAACACATGTGAATCGAATTTCCTTCATCAATTTTATGGGAATGCACTAGTTTAAAACTAGAGACAGGGTTTTAAAAGTAATTCGACTTTGGGGGTCTGAGGTATCGGTTCATTTCAGAAGAGATGTCTCTTGCCCAAAATAGTTTGGTAGTTCCTGGTTTTTTATACTCTCCTCTCTCCGGGCGAACTTGATTGTTCAGGCTGTTCATTTTTGTTTTATTTTCTATGTATATAAACATTTTTGTTTTATTTTTTTTGTCTTTTTTATCTTACTTTTTATTGTATCTTTTTTTGTTTCATTTCTTTATTAGGAAAATTCTTACATGGTCCTTACATTTAATACATTTTTAGGCTTGAGTCTCATACTTATAGGTTTTTAGTTCAGTTTTATTTCTACAATGTTTTGTTTACGTCGTATCTAATCGTTAGTTTATCTTATTTCTATTTGTCACATTTATATTGCTATCTTTTCTTGATTACATGTTTTACTACTCTTGTACAGTTTATTATTTTTTTACAGATGATGTCGCTTATTCTATTTGTTTATAAATATTTTGTTTATTTATTTCCTTCATACATACTTTCTGAAGTCTAGTTTTATATCTATTTTTACTTTCGTACATTCATTCGTTGTATATTTCAATATACGTAATAATGTACAATTATATGTCTGTCTTATTCTAATTTACAACTTTCTTGCCTATTCTAAAGCAGTATTTATGAATTCTTGAAAAGTACGTTTCGAGATCAACTCATCCATTTTTCTATATTCGACATTGATTCCTAGCTTCAACTTTATTTCTTACCTGTCCCGGGAATACACAGGAAAATTAGATGCGACACATCCTCTATCAATAGTTCCTGGCTTAGACCATATGAATATGCAGTCCAAATGGCAAAGTACATAATAGCTTTATCAATTCCTCTACAAGAAAGGTCCTACTAAAAATTCATAGTTTTTCAAAAGCTGATTATAAAGTACCGTGGATGGAGGCCATACAAAAGGCCGTTTTCGATGTTTACCAAATAAATTGATGTTTGATTTGAAACTCAGTGTAAAATATTCCAAGACGCTTGGGAACACAATTTTATAGCTTTATCGCCGTCTTGTGTTTGCTAAATGATGAATGGTAAGCATTTCTTGCTTAAAGTTAAATATGAGTGTTAAAGGAGTTTGTTTTTATTTATTATATACTTTATAATATTTTATTCATACTTGTTGTGTCACATTTCATCGAGCAATTTATTGATGAATAAACACATGAACGCGATGCTATACGGGTAATAGATGTCGGTATTAGAGCAGCCGATAACATTGGACATTTGTCTAAATCATCAAAAATATCCAGTCTCATAAACGCGTAAATCTAACGTTGATTTGAATCACATCACACATCTGGTGTGCACATCACGTAAACGATGAGATTTCTGAATATATATATATATATACTAAAAGTTAAATGAGGAATTATGAAGATATTTTAAATTTTTATTCCTGCAGCACAACAAACAAGCTTCGGTCCATCTGTGATGGAAAGCGGTTACCGTTGTCTATGGACATTTTTAATACCAGCGGTGCGGCCAATGTACTGCCAACTTTAAAGGAGACACTGGAACTAAGCGTCTGATGCCGGAACACAACTCAAGGTTGTTATGGCGGCATTCTCTAGACCAGATGTATACTGCAAGAGTATAACAACTCGTCGTCTTAATTGTACTTCCCTCTCGGGCGATTGTGCCGTATGCACTTGGCAGTAGTGCGTCATCCTATCCAACGGGGTAACCATAATCGACGCACCACACACTTACTTAAATCCCCACAATACTTGTTAAGTGCCGCGAGAACTTTAGGGTAAAAACCCCGTTTTAATTCGAAACTGACAAAAACGCAGAAGGCCCGCCTAATGGAAAGCGGTTACCTCCGCTTGCAGACGTATGCAACACCAGGGGGAACCTAAAACGATGGCGGCTTGTAGGATGCGACGGAGCGAATGGGATATGAAGCATGGACTAGAGGATGGAATTCGAGGTTACGTGGGCTACCAGAAGAACCTGTATAGCATGAAACTGCAATTTATTTTTATTTCAGAAAAATATGTTCCGATACAACGTATAAAAATATTTAATTCAACGTACAATACATATTCATATACGCACATATTTACCTACATATACTCCCATATTCTAAGATACACGTGAAGTAAATAGCTCGAACTTATTCAT
This sequence comes from Dendrolimus punctatus, assembly GCA_012273795.1. NCBI lineage: Eukaryota > Metazoa > Arthropoda > Insecta > Lepidoptera > Lasiocampidae > Dendrolimus > Dendrolimus punctatus. Next base: position 15,205,890 of record CM022540.1, on the reverse strand, counting down.
TAAAAGAAGTATAATTGTTTCGCGCTGAAATAATCTAAAAGTGTATGACACCGATAGACGGCGTAGCGAGCTGTTATCAAGCTAATGATACCAGCATAGTTCTACCACGTGCAATCAGTATATATATTATATATAGTATTTATATGTTTATTAAGTTTAAATAGTTGCATTTTGTCACCATATCTTGTGTAACTAATGTGTATTTTTTTATTGCAGGAGTTCAGCAGACAGGTAGACTGCCCACTTGATGGAAAGCGGTTACCATCGCCTATGGACATTTGCAACACCAAAGGTGCTACAAATGCGCTGCTGTTCTTTTAAGGGAGACTGGAACCTGGTCAACCTTGAGTTGTGTTCCGGCATTAGTGTATATCTGTATATATATTATAGTTATGTATTTATTATTAAAATGTAAGTAATCGTACAATAATTATGTATACCACCATAGCCACTCCTAATCAGAATATTCTTGCCACGGGTTGTCTGGACGACACCGCTTTTTTGCGATAAGACCGCCCTTTGTACTCAATTAGATGAACACTATTTCGGAAGTTTTCTGTAATGGTGTACAATAAAGTATATCTATCACTCAAAACGTTAGATTTTTCCCTATGGAATTTTCCTCCTTAACTAGACAGCCACGCGCTCAGTCAATTTTATTACCTCTTGGTTTGGAATCCCTGAAAATCAGTTTAAAGGCAAATTACTGGTAACACGATACTTTGTGATTGTATATAAAAGATATTATAGAGATAATGAAAAGCTTCAGAGCGTAGGTTCATGTTATACTGAGAAAAAAACCATTGTTTCGACAAATCAATTTCTCGCCTGCCACTTTTACGTTATTTTTGTAGACAGCTCGACTAATGAAACGAATTTGTATTGTACTGTTTCTTTTATGCTTTAATATGATTTATTTTGGAGTAAAATTCATTCGTAGCTGCTGTGAATTTACTTTGAACCATCGTGCTTAGCGGACTGAACCAATCTACAAAGCACGATTGATGGATTGAAAGATTTAGAAAAAGGTGAATTGGTGGTTTGAGTCTTTTGAGAGAATTGGTAAAAGGAATATTAATGTACCGTTTTGATTTTCAGGCGGCATTAGAGTTGCGTCGGTCATTTAGATTAAATACAGTGCTGTTTTTAGTTACATCATATATAGTGTGTAGTGCGAATTTCGTGTAGGGTAAAATATCTAACAAAGAGTTTGTATTAAATTTTGCATCGTCAATGGAATTTCGTGTTCGGAGACACTGAGAATGTTAGAGAAGGCTTACAGTGAATCGAATGTATCAAAAACACGTGTTTAAGAGTGGTACAAAGCGTTCAAAAGCGGTCGAGATATGCTAGAAGATTTGCCTCGACCTGGTAGGCCATCAACGTCGTCAACTAAGTTAACATCGCAACAATGAAGGAAATAGTGACTGATAATCCTCATTCAAGTTTGAAAGAAATGGCCGCTGAACTTTCGTGTCTCATGAGTGGATCCGTATCATTATAAAAAATCACTTGGGTATAAAAGATGTTGCCGACAACCAGTCTCAAAAGCCCTGAATTTTCTCCAAAAACTCAATCGCACATTCATGAAACGCATTGTTACTGGTGACCAGAGTGGGATTACGAGTTTGACATGCACTAGTTAACAAGTTCGGAGTGGAGCCTTCCGACTGAATCGAAAACGAAAAAACCACGCCAAAGTCGATCAAAAGTCAAACTCACGTTGACTGTTTTCTTGATGTTGTGTACTCGGAATTCTTATCGGAAGGTCAAACATTAAATAAACTATATTATTGAGCGTCATGCGGCGTTTAACAGAACAAATTCGTCGAAAAAGATCAGATTTGTGAAAAGAAATTTCTGGATTTTGCACCATTATAATGCGCTTTTGCACAAGACCAGCGTTGTGAACGAATTTTTGACTTAACACTCAACAATTAACATCGAGCAACTACTTATTCAATAGATATGGCTCCAGTCGACTTCTTTCTTTTTCCTAAACTCAAATACTTCGTGACACTTGTTCCGGAAAAACCGTTTAAAATATGTTTTGATGATTGGATTATACGTTAGTGTATCATTTCTGAAAGAGCATACTTTGAAGGTGA